>CM024697.1:31047152-32304200 GCA_014182845.1 Corymbia calophylla | reverse complement strand
TGAATGGTCTTCTTCAGTAGGGGCGAGACTGCAGCTTGATATTGAGGTGTGGTCGATATGTAACATGGAGAAAATTGCTTACGAATATGAGAAATCCACAGCTCCATTTGTGGTTCACCAAAACTAGTCAATTTTCCTTTGTTTTTGGTGCTGCAGGAGTTGACCAGAGTAGATAGCAACTACGACATCTAGGGAGGTCATCAAGCTCGGATTGACAAATGCGTTCATGGAACTGCGTCCAAAAGAGGGGAGCCGCGTATTCGGGCACGGGCGGTCGAGGGAGTCAGGCCTCGTGTCCGTCTCCCGCCACTATCCATGAGTGTTCAAAGAGTGGAGCTCAACCGAATGGATGTTCCATAGGGGTCTAGCAACAAAGTGTGGTCCCCATAGGCAGCTGTAAGATAAATAGTAGACCCAGTTGCGGGATCTTTGGCATACCATGAATAGCTGTTGGACACAAAAGGCTAGAAAAGTACACAAAAGTAGGGTTCAAGCCTAAATACGACCCCTATCGTAGAACTCATAATTTTTGATCCACAACCAAGCGGGGACATAAACAAGATGAAATAGAGCCAAAATGGTGGCACCTTGGTCTCCATCAAACCAAGACAATATATCACACACAAAATGTCTCATCTCGGCTTGCCTCTTAGGGTCATTAAGACCCCTGGATATTCCAAAATCCTATGTTCATATATGTACAAGAGAGGCGGGAGATGCTGCGGCGTTTTCCACCGCCGCTTGCTGCAGGCGGTTTTGAGGCGGTGATTACGCAATGGGGGGGCACGATTTTGCAGGTTTCGGGTAGTTGAGGAGACCTTTGGGAGGGTTGAGATTCACGGCCTCCACCGACGGGAATCTTGAAAAACTCTAGTTTTGATGCTTACAAAACATTCTATAAAATGATATTTATATCAATCTCTTGAAGGAAAAGAACTCGAGAAAGACATAGGCTTTAAAGTCTCGCTTTGGTAGTAGAAGATAAATCATGAGATGTCTTAGAGTCGACCGGTACCGGACGGAAAGACTCATCCGGAGGCGAGATTTAAGTCGGCCAGGTACACCCGGGAGGGCGAGATTTAAGTCTAAGGTACGGATGAGATTTTAAGTTTGAACGAACCGGAGGCGAAAATCTAGGCGGACTCGGAGACTTAAGGCCGTGACTTAAGATAAACTTATACGATAAGATCACCAACGGTAGAGTATTTCACTTACCTTATTTATGTTGATTACATTTATACTAATGCGATTGACAGGATCAATTAGTGGGGCAACTTCAAAGAAGAATAGAGCACATGGAAGCCTAGATTCGATTGTATGGGCGACGGAATTTAAGGATCTAATCTACCCTCAACGGTCAAAAAGACTTGCCTTATAAAGTCTATCCAAGAAAGGGAAGACAAAAACTCTCAAGGAAAGAGCCAACGGTCGAGTGTGGCTTGGAGGTATTTAAGGATAGTTGAGACTTAGGGGTAGATGAGATGAACATCATTCAAAGCTGATTCCGTTCTTCAATTGTTGTTCATAGTGCGCATTTGAGTGATCTCGGTGTATTACCAAAAGAGAGTGACTTAGTGAGACGGTCATCACCGAGTACAAACACTCGAGCGTGTAATCACCGTTGATCATATAGTGAAATACAGCCGATTGGTGGTCGCCGAGAGAGTGGGCGTAGGCTTGTCTAAAAGCCGAACCACTATAAACGTGTTTGCAATCTTCTCTCTCTCTCTACTTAATTTCGATTCGTTGATTGCAAAAGTTATATATATTTGCATGGATAATCTCTCTACACCCTACTTCACCTCCACAGGTGTTTATCTAGTTATATCCAGTTGGTATCGAGGCTTGGTGCTCGAGATCTTGAAAGTGTTTATTACTTTTGAGTTAAAGATCCTCCCATGGCTAATATTCTTGCACCAGGTTTGATTGAGGCGAAGAAACACTCGTCCTCCCTGCTTGATGGCAAAGATTACAATATTTGGAAGAATAAAATGAAGGCCTTTCTCGAGATCGAAAGATCCACTCGAATGGGATGTGGTTGAAAGGGAATTGATCCACATGACAAAAGCGGGAAAAACATCAAGAGAAAGCGATGGGAAAGAAACATAAACTTCAGCCACCATTTCTCGAAGAAATGGCCCAGAAGAGACAAAACTCTCGATGCTAAGGCTATCTACTCTGTATTGTGCTATCACCTAATGAATATAATCGAATATCTTTGTGTGATACAGCTAAGGGATTTAAGGATCAGGCTAATGTAATATCTGAAGGAAGCTGATCGTGTCAAGAAACCAAAAATAAAATATATTACTTGGTCAATATGAATCTTTCGGGATGAAAAGCAGAGGGAGAATCCATTGGAGATATGTTCGATCATTTTATAGAAATTATGTGAACGGTTTGGCATATCAGGACAATTATTTTGTCGATGAGCTCGTGGGTACTCTTGATCACATGAAGCCCGAACAAATGAGCGAGGAAGTGGAATCCAGGAGAGGTAAAAAAATCCATTGCTCTTAAGTCTAACATTGATTACGATGTTACAAATTCGGAAAAATGGATGACGAAGAACTTGCTGGCGATCGAAAAAGTGAGGAAGTTAAACAAGAAAGGCAAGAAGTTCAACAACGAAAACAAAAGCAGGAGCAATCTCAGAATGACGGAAGCGTGTGAGGAAGATTATGTCAAAGATGTCATTTGGTTTTGAATGTAAGAAAAAAGCGGTCATATTAAAACGAAATTGTCAAAAGCGGTCATATTAAACGGGGTTGTCCCGAGCTCAAAAGAACAAAGGGAAATTAGAAATACAAGCGCAGGCCCCGAAAGCTGAAATGGAGTGACACGAAGTTGAGGAGGGGCGGTGAAGACGGGCATATGGCAACATCGAAATCTTATGGCCCATCGTGGCTGGATTCGATAGAGAAATCGAGTAAATCATTCCGATATCCCCAATAGAAATCTCGAGATTACATAAATGAGCTTTGTTTAAATTTAAAAACTACCTTGAAAAGATCTCCAGTTTAAAAGTGGAAAATCGTAAGTTGAGTCATCGAAATTGTTCATTAAAGAAAGATTTAATGATCTCAAAAGGAATTTTCAGAACCTGGAGGAAAGTCGTGATTAAATTTTAAATGAAGGTGAGTCTCTCAAAAAGGAACTTTTTTTAGAAATAAAGAAAAATCAAAGTTCTTTACAAAATGAGAATCTATTTCTTAGAAAGGAAATTTCGGAATATTAATGCAAAGTTTTCGTAGGGACGAAAACCTCGCAGCATATTCTTTCTATCCAAATTCCTTATTATGATAAGTCGGGACTTGGGTTTTGCAAGGAAAGTAAATCGTTAATTGATTTTCCTAAAGTTAAGGAAAAGAATTAAAAGCAGAGACCTCTCGATGAGCTTACAAGAATCATTTTAAAAAGAATTTTCTTAAACTTTGTTGGTCAAGAAGCAAATCTAAAGTGTTCTAATTGTGGAGAAAGAGAACATTTCGAGAATAAATGTCCTAAAGTACGGAGACTGTTCAAAAGAAATGGATAAAAAAGCATACTACTAACTTCAATGGACTGAAAATTTGGGTACCAAAGAAAAAATGGTATGTATGAACATTGCGGGTAAGTTTCGGGAGTAAGAAGAAATGGTATTTGACAAAGGATGTTCAAGACGTATGATGGAGACTTCAAAGATGTTCGTTGGATTCGAAAGAATCAAGGGAGGAACAGTTTCGTTTGGAGGAAACACCAAAGGAAACATTATAGGACTGGGAACTATCAAGATTGGTAGCTTAATCATCAACAACGTTTCTCTAGTCAAAGGATTAAACTACAATCTTCTGAGCATCAGCCAGTTATGTGATGCCGGCTTTAGAATAAACTTCAAAGAAAATCTATGCTCTGGAACAAGCAATGACTCTTCACAGACTTTTACTGGACGAAAGCATGGAAACATTTATCTTCTGGACATAAATGAAGACACTGCAAAATGTCTATTATCAGTTCAAGATGAAGCAGATATGTGGCACCGCAAACTTGGGCATGTCAGCATGAAACAAATTTCCAAGCTTGCCAGCAAAAAGCTCATTCGTGGCTTGCCTTCACTAAGTTACAAGAAAACAGAGCTTTGCTCTGCATGTACACTGGGAAAACAGGTAAGAAGCTCATTCAAATCTATAAAACAGATTTCTACTAATCGTGTGTTACAGCTTTTTCACATGGACTTATTTGGACCAACTAGAACCCAGAGCATTGGAGGTAAGAAGTACTGTCTTGTGATAGTAGATGATTACTCTCGATTTACATGGGTATATTTTTTAGCAAATAAAGGAGATACCTTTTCATATTTCTCAACATTTGCAAAGAGGGTCCAAAATGAAAAAGGATACTCCATTTCAAGTATCAAAACAGATCATGGGGGAGAATTTGAGAATCAAGACTTTGCAAATTTTTGTGACAAATATGGTATATAGCATACTTTTTCATCTCCCTACACTCCGTAACAAAAATGGAGTGGTGGAAAGAAAAAATAGATCTTTGCAGGAAAATGGCTAGAACATTGCTTATAGATAAGCAAGGTGGCAACTCGGTTTTGGGGCGAAAGGAGTTTCTACTTCTTGTCATATTATTAGCAGTATTTCTTAGACCGATTCTTGAGAAAACCCCCTATGAGATTTTAAGGAAAGAAAACCTATTGTTTCCTACTTTTTCATATCTTTGGTTGTCTATGTTATATCCTTAAAAATATTAATCATTAACCTAGTAAGTTTGAAGAAAGGTCGGATGAAAGTATTTTTAAGGGCTATTCAAACTCTAGTAAAGCATATAGAGTGTTCAACAAGAACACTCGACAAGTGGAAGAATCCATGAACGTAAAGTTTACGGAGAAAGAAGTTTCAAAACAAAGCAAGCATAATAATTGAAGAATCGAATCTTTCAACTTTACGAAAGATCTGGTCTCAACAAAGAAGCAGAATCTTCCCAGAAAATAGTCAAAAGAGCAACTCATGAAGAACAAGTAATTCAACATGATATTCCTGCATCAGCAGAAGATTCTAATAATGATGAAGTTCCAAACCGAAACTGGAAGCATAAGTCTGGTCATCTAAGGAGCCGGTGATTGGAAACATCAACGAAGGGATTCAAAGCAGATCAAGAAACAAAAAAGACACAGGTAACATTGCATTAATTTCTGAAATTGAACCCAAAGGAATTAATAAAGCTCTGGAAAGTGAAAGCTGGATAAAGGCAATGCAAGAAGAGCTTCAACACCAAGAGAAATGATGTATGGGAATTGGTGCCCAAACCCAAAGGAAGAACTATCATTGGTACTAAATGGGTCTTCGAAACAAAGTCAATGAACTTGGAAAAGTCACCGAAACAAGGCAAGGCTCGTGGCAAAAGGTTATTCTCAATGCGAAGGAATAGACTATGATGAAACCTATGCTCCGGTTACAAGACTAGAAGCAATCGGACTACTACTTGCCTATGCATGCTATCAAAATTTCAAGCTATATCAAATGGACGTGAAAAGTGCTTTTCTAAATGGGTTTATCAAAGAAAAAGTCTTTGTAGAGCAAATTTCTGGTTTCGAAGAACCAAGAAAGCCGAACCATGTATACGATTAAAGAAGGCACTTTATGGTCTCGAAACAGCACCTCAAGCTTGGTATGAACGATTGAGCAAGTTTCTACTAGACAATAAATTCAAGAAAGGTATGGTAGATACAACCTTGTTCATTAAGAAGGAAGGTAAAGATATACTATTGGTACAAATTTATGTAGATGATATTATCTTTGGTTCATCTAATGAGCACTTGTGCAAGAACTTCTCAAAGTCTATGCAGGAAGAATTTGAAATGAGCATGATGGGAGAACTGACATTCTTTCTAGGACTTCAAGTCAATCAAACAAAACGTGGAGCTTTTATTAATCAAGAAAAGTATGCCAAAGACTTGATTAAAAAGTTTGGAATGGAGAACTGCAAGAAGACTGAGACTCCAATGGCAACCTCCATCAAACTAGATCAAGATGAAACTAGAAAGAAGGTTGATCGGAAGAATTATAGAAGCATGACCGGTTCTCTTCTCTATCTTACCGCATCTAGACCCGTATATTCTATATAGTGTTTGTCTTTGTGCGAGATTTCAAGTGGATCCTAAATAATCACATCTTATTGTCAAGTAAACGTATAATTAAGTATATAGCCACTTATCCAAACTTGGGGTTATGGTATCCAAAAGAAACAGATTTTACTCTTCTTGGCTACTCGGATCGATTTAGCATGATGCAAAATAGACGAGAAAGAGTACTTTAGGTACATGCCAACTTCGAGAAAAATGCTAGTTTCATGGTTCTCCAAAAGCATAATACTTGTGGCTCACAATAGCGAAGCATAATATGTAGCACTTGGGAACCGTTGTTCATAGATTCTTTGATGAGACAAAGAACTAAGAGACTATGGAAAGGAAGAATCCCGTATAGAAATAAGATGTTATAATACGAGCGCCATAAACCTCACCAAGAATCCATTCTACACTCCGTGGCAAAGCACATTGAGATCAAACATCATTTTATTAGAGACCGGTGCAAAATGGAGATATATATGTGGAATTTATTGATTCTAAGAATCAATTAGCGTGATATCTTCACAAAGCCGCATTTGGACAAAGGTACATTCGATTCAATATGTGGGAGATTAAATATTATTAACCATTTTTTATAAATTCTATGAGAACAGAAAAAATCCGAGAGAAGCAATTATCCTGGACAGACTATTTTTTGAAGAAGATTGAAAAAGGAAATAATGGTATTTTGAGTAAGTATGTTCTTTTCCTTGATTAAATCCGGTCAATCTTTAGTAAGTTTTTGATATGCATGATTGATTTGCGTATTTTTGGCATATGTCTATGATTATTGAATATTCTTGTTAAGTTTAGAATAACTACCATTTTAATTTGTTTTGGGTTGCGAATTGTTCATTTGTTCTCCTAACGGCGGGTATAAAATCATCTAAAAGTCGGGTCTCTTCCTCACAACTCTTCGAACGTTTTGTTTACAAACCCTAACAGAGAAAACGCTTTTAAATCAATCTTCTCCAAAACCAACTTTCACCGAACATGGCCTCGAGATCCTCCATATCCAGGATCAAGATCTCCATCTCCAAGAAGGAGATCAAACGGGATCGGGGGGAGAGGAGGAAGAAGAGTCGATTGCAGAGCGACGCATTTCGACCTCACACGTACTTCCGAAGATACTCAAGGACAATCTCCAAGAGTTTCTTCCCAAAATGATCCCGAGGAATCTCCAAGAGCTATCCGATCACAATCAAGAAAGAAATTTCTCACGAAGAGGTACGTCCCGGACTAACTCTACCCACACCCACCGAAAGCCACTCATGTAGTAATGAGAAAATATGAGAAATTAGTCCAAAGAAATGTTAGGGATGATGTCAAACTGTTCTTCCTGAGAGAGAAAGGGTATCCGAATGAACTCCGTCTCATTCAAGCAGTATAGGCCACAGAATCACCATCTACTCGTACAGAACGAGTAAGTGATAAAGGGAGAAGCAGAGATAATGTGAAGGAAGATGATGAGAATATATACAGAAATTTTGAAGTGAGAATAGGAATAGCTGCTGTAGCCCGAAACACAACGGGAAATTATTTCGATCCGAGAGCATAAGACTTTCTTCAACGGTGATGGATCGAGGAATCATGAATCACGAAATTGTGGATTTTGATTATTTGGATCTTCTTGTCAAGAAATCTGCGAGAATGCTTTGAAAAATTGCAGATGGACCAATTTTGCACTGATTCTCTTTCTTGTTTATCCCGAATTAACAAGATATTTTTTTTTACTTGAACTTGACATTTCTATCTCCGGTACGTAATGCAATTCAGTGTGAATGACCGGTTCTATGATGTTAGTTCGACACTCGGGCGACATTATAAAAGTTGAAAGAGAGCATTCGGAAGCCATAGACGTCTCCTATGAAACAGTGTGTAAGTTTCTTACAAAGTCTCGAAGGGCCACTATAACTTATCCTCTTCTAACTTCCAAGAACTATTTTGCATAAGATCATTATCAGTTTGTATTCGTCTAAAAGCCTCATCAAAGACTCCGATGTATCTAAATTTGAGGCCAAACTGATGTGGGCTATTGAAAAGGATCGTTTCTCGCCTCACACAATAATATTGCATATGTATCGGACAAGTGTCGAAGGACAAAGGACAGCTACCCTATGGAGCTTTAGTGACAAGGATCTTTGATCATCTCAAGATAGACATACCCGGAAGATTCAACACTAAAAACTCTTCCCATAATGGCCATTGACATGAAAATGATCAATAAGATGAGACATCAAGGATGTTGCGGAGACATGGAGAAGAAAAGAAAAGGAATTGGCTAGAGCAGACAACAAAACGAAAAGGTAAAGAATCACCGCTCTTTGAGCCAAGTTCTAAAAAGGAGAAGACAACTCCCTCTTTGGTAGATGAAAAGATGAAGAAGAAAGTATCTCACTTGATTACGCAACATGCGTCAAACTTTTCGGAGAATGTCCGAAACCGGTAGCGTAAACACATGCGAGAAAACATTCTCAAAGACGAACATGAGAAGAATGATGAATCAATCGGAGGAAGATCCGGGAAGAAGATCCGGGAAGAAGAAGAAACGAAGAAGAAGAAGGGAGATGATGATGGGGAAAAGAAGGAACACAAGACGAATAAAGCATCAATTCAGGGGGAGCATTCTTCTGACCATATTGAAAATCAAGTACCTGCAGCTTCATCTGGGAATGCAAATTATCAGAAGATCTTAGCACTTCTAACTGAGATCAAGGATCGGCAGGTAGAAATGGAAACCTCCTTCACTAACGGACCGGAGACTCTCGAGAAGACGGTTAATAAGTGTATTGACGGGATTGAGAAGTCTACATCGATATGGAGGATTTCACCCTTGTTCGGACCCCAAATAAGAAAACTTCTTAAAAACATCTTCTGCTTTAGAAACTGGTTTGTTTTTAACTGACTCTTTTTGAAGTTGACAAAAAGGGGGAGAAGATATGGCTATTTCTGAGATATGGTTAATTCTAATATTTCTGAGCTTTTGCATGACATAGTTGGCTTTATTATTGTGTTAATGCATGATTTGCATGACATAGTTGGCTTTATTATTGTGTTAATGCATGATACTATAATATGAAAGTTCTGATGACTTATGATATTTTCTTATATGCTGATTACACTGAATCATGTTGAGCTATGATATGAAGATATGTTGCTGCTAGATTGTCTATACAGGGTTGATATGAGCTATTCTTATGAGTTAAGCAGAATAGTTGGAAGCAGGCTCTATTTAACCATATTTTGCAAAGACATTAAGCCATATGTATGAAATGTTTTGTCACCATCAAAAAAGGGGAGATTGTTGAGAAAACTCCTAGTTTTGATGCTTACAAAACATTCTATGAATGATATTTATATCAATCTCTTGAAGGAAAATAACTCATAAAGACATAGGCTTTAAAGTCTGGCTGCAGCGAAGATAAAGCATGAGATGTCTTAGAGTCTGATCGTATCAGACGGAAAGACTCATCCGGGGGCGGATTTAAGTCGACCGTACCAAACGAGATTTAAGTCTCGACCGGTACCAGGGAGATTTTAAGTCCGAACGAACCGCATCGAAAATCTAGGCGGCTCGGGACTTAAGACCGTCGACTTAAGATGAACTTATACGATAAGATCACCAACGATAAAGTATTTCACTTACCTTATTTATGTTGATTCTCATTATACTAATATGATTGACAGATCAATTAGTGGGCAACTTCCAAAGAAGAATAAAGACATGGAAGCCCCGATTCGATTGTATGGGCGAACGAATCTGGCTGGGATCGATCTACCCTCAACGGTAAAAATACTTGCCTTATAAAGTCTATCCAAGAAAGGGAAGACAAAAACTCTCAAGGAAAGAGCCAACGGTCGAGTGTGGCTTGAGAGTATTTAAGGATAGATTGAGACTTAGGGGTAGATGAGATGAACATCATTCCAAAGCGATTCCGTTTTTCAATTGTTGTTCATAGTGCGCATTTGAGTGATCTCGTGTATTACCAAAAGAGAGTGACTTAGTGAGACGGATCATCATCGAGTACAAACACTCGAGACTCGTATAATCACCGTTGATCATATAGTGAAATACAAACGATTAGGTCGGTCGCCGGAAAGTGGACGTAGGCTTGTCTAAAAGCCGAACCACTATAAACAAGCTGTTTGCAATCTTCTCTCACTCTCTCTACTTGATTTCGATTCGTTGATTGCAAAAGTTATATATATTTGCGTGGATAATCTCTCTACACCTATTCACCCCACTCTAGTGTGTTTATACTAGTTATATCGAATCAACTTTGGTACTAGAAGAGGGGCCCTGTCATATGAGTTTCATTCTCGTGACCGGAGGAACTTCAACCTCCCGGGAGTCTTCATCGAGCCGTTAGCAATGTCGGCTTCATCATCCGAGGTCATCCACCGATGAAAATGAATCCGAGAGAGACTTCCTACTCAACCTGTTTCTTACCCGTCGAGTTCGGAAGAGCCGTCAAAATGGATGGGGTTCCTTGATCTCCTCGTGTTCTACTAAAGGAGAGGGGTTACCTGGATCCGGCACCGCTTTCTTTCGATGTCCCAGTTGCGAGATGGGAAGACCGTTTGCGCCCACGCCGAACTTGTCATTATCCCGGAGGGTCCGACGAGGGAAGGATTCACAGAACTTCGATCACATTTTGTGGCTGGTTTTCATTCTCGAGCCGAGGGACATTTTCTGTGTTGTTGGCTGAATCGCCTTGAGCATTAGGCGGACGGGAAATAGGGCCAGCAGGCTTGATCCGGCTGGCTCGAAGAGGCCTCCGGAGTGATACAACGATGCCAAAATGTGCCACATTTCATGTAGCATATCGGTCTCCATTCATACTCAACATGCACCCTCCAGATTTTTCCTTTAAAGCGCACCATAACATAATCCTGTCTGCTGTCAGAGGTAGTCAGTTCGACACACACACGAGCATAAGAGAGCATCTTTAGCTGCTCGGTGTTCTGATCTACGTATAAGGGTTTGCTTATCACGCTGGCTATTCCACTAATGTCGCGGCCGACCACGCGCGAAAACAGATGTTCCTTAGCTTGATCCGCATCGAGACTTTGGAGTGATTGTCTTTCTTCAACTCCGTGCGGGTGCCATTCTTGGAGGATCAAAGGTACTCGCGCAATGCTGATGGGGCCGCTGTCCAATAGTTTTCCTCGAACTCGAATCGGGTATCCTAAAGAAGAAGAATCCCGATCATCGGCTTTGACATCGACCAGCTTAGGTCCCCGAGGTGTTTTTAAGAGTCTGTTTCCACCGGTTTAAAAGGCAGGCTTCTTGCCAATTAGATAACCAACAATGCATTCGAACCACACTAGGTTCGTAGCCTCTGGAACATCATCATCAAAGTCAGCCACCTTCTCGTTATCGATGTTTATCGGAGTAATGAAGCTAAGATTATATCCTTTTAGTGCAGTCTGAACAACATTTGCCCAGGATCATGGGGGCATAGCCTCCCTCCCGTTCGAATTTGAGCGAGGTGAGTGAATCGCTTTGGCCCGACCGAGCACCATGAGGAGGAATTGAGCCATTCCTTTGCTTATCTCGTTGAGATCACATGGTTTCCAAGACTTTCATCTTCAAGTAGCAAGAAATTTGCAAGGAAATCGAAAGGGATTGCAAATGTAGCATGCCAAATCATGTTTAGTACAAGGAACAATGTAAAGGGGCTGTCTGCCACCCTACGTGCGATTCCTTACATGACCCGCATGGACGAGCAATCCATGTGTATCTCAGGAGATCAATCGAATCCAAGTGATTCCTCATGTAATGTAGAAAGGATTTCTCGAGCTTCATAGTGTTTCTTATGCCTTTGAAAGACCTTAGAGCTTGCTAATGTATCTTCTCGGGCCTACTCCATATGAAGATCGTCTTCCTTTCTTATTGGGCCTCTAAGTGGGCTAACCCCATTCCAATTAAGAATTTTGTACCGTTTCGTTCTACAACAGCCTCTCATTTGGGCTACATGTACTCGACTGATTAAGAATCTTCTTCTTTCCAACTCATAGTCTTAGTAATGTCTTTTTAGTGCTTCTAAAGTTTCTTTGGGGGAACCGATTACCAATCCCTCAATGAACGTCGGATAAAAGAAAAAGAGTAAATCTCATCCATTAGCTATAAAATCATTGCATTTTTAGGCTTCATTCATTTCGTGAAAAATGTAATATTTCTAAAGAATATTTTCCAGAAATCATTTTTCAGAAAATGACAATATTTTATAGTATTCGGCTGAAACTTAAAATTGACATGGAAAATATTGTTCGTCTTTCGAAATCTGATTTGATTTCCCTTCACTCATTTGGATCATTTTTATTTTTATTTTTATCTTTACATTCTTTTTTATTTTTATTTTATTTTTAAAAATTCGAATTTTTAATTTTTTTCTTTCCTTTTCTTTCTTTTTCTTTTCTTTTCTTTTCCTCGACCAATTGCCAACGATGACGACGATTGGCAAATGTTGCCATATGGTAGGGCATGGGCCTCGCCGCCCTCTAGCGATGCTCAAGTGTCACCGATCTGGTGAGGCTTGAGCCTTGTCGCTCTTTGGCGATGCTTGAGCTCACCAGTGGCCGGGGACTGGCTGAAGAAAAAGGAAAAAAGGAAAAAAAAATAATTAAAAATTGAAATTTTAAAAAGAAAATAAATATAAATAAAATGAGTGGTGAAAGAAAGAGTAGCATAAAGTGGAAAATATTTTCCCTACTTTTTACGGTGTTTTTTTCATTTGCGAAAAATATTCTTCTTGACTAGTTTATATTCCGTGGAGTGAACTCCAGAAAATTCGAAAACTGTTTTTTTGAAAGTAATTTTTTGTGAAATGAATGGAGCCTCATGTTATGTAATTTTGTATAGAAATTATGAAAGTTAGTAAGTGTTGAGAAAAATCCTAGTTTTGCTGCTAACAAATCCTTTTATGCATACAGAACTTCAAATACAAACTGAGGAAGAAGAGTCATATGTTGACGTATTCTTTTGAGTCTACTTGTTACTGAAGGAGAAGCAAAAGGACGTTTCCCGAGTCGCGTGTTACAGAAGGAGAAGCAAAGAGACGCAGAATCTCATTTTGTCAAGGACCAGAACGAGGACAAGATCACCAATGGCTACGAATTTCACTTATCTTATTCGTATTGATTTTGGTAAATCAAATTGATTAATAAGATCAATCATCAAGACAATTTCCAAATAAGGATGGAACACTTATGGAAACCCAGATTCTAATTGTATGGGCGAAACGTAATAAAATGGGATTCAATCTATCTTCAACGGTCAAGAAACCTTTCCTTATGAAGTCTGTCCAAGAAAGGAAATGGAAGGCAAATCTCTCAAGGTGATAGCCAACGGTTAGTTGTGGCTTGGAGAGTATATAAGAAGAGGATACGACTAGAAGAAAATAGAGTGAATACTATATTCCAAAGTTTGATTTTGTTCTTCACTAATTGTTTGAGAAAGTGCAAAAACAGAGTGATCCAAGTGTATTGCCAAGAAAAGTGACTTAGTGAGATATATCATCACCAAGTACTAACACTCAAGAATGTGTAATCACCTTTGATCACATAGTGAAATTCAACCAATTGGCTGATCGCGTGGAGAGTGGATGTAGGCTTGACAAAAGTCGAACCACTATAACTATGTTTGCAATCTTCTCTTCCCTCACTCTTTTATTTCTGATTGCATACTACAAAGTCTGACACATCCAGACTATGTTCAAAACTGATATTCTAATTTTGTTGCTATCAGACTTTATACTATTTGTTATAGTGCATAAATTTCATTTACACCTATTCACCCCCTCTAGGCGTTGGTACTAGCAATATCAATTGGTATCAGAGCCTCGTGCTCAGTATTTTGGAGTGTTTATTACTTCAAAGCTAAAGATCTTCTATGGCTAGTACTCTTGCACTAGGTCGATTGAGGGACAAAGCAACACTTTCGACCACCATACTTTGATGGAAAAGAGTACAACATATGGAAGAACAAAATGAACCCTTTTCTTAGATCAAAGGATCCTTAGGAATGGGATGTTGTCGAGAAAGGAATTGATCCCAATGTTGAAGTTGGAAAGGCTGCAAAGAAGGATGATGGGAAATCAACAGAACCTTCTACCACTCTCTCACAAGAAGAGTTGACAAAAAGAGAAGCATTAGATGCAAAGGCTATCTATTTTCTTTATTGTGCATTGTCTTCAAATGAATATAACCAACTCTCTTCTTGTGAAACATTGAAAGAAGTATGGGATAGGATGCACGTTACCTATAAAGGGATTGATCGTGTGAAGGAAACCAAAGTCAATATTCTGCTTGGTCAATATGAATCGTTCAAAATGAAGCAAGGAGAGTCCATTGGAGATATGTTTAGCAGATTTACTGAAATAGTAAATGGGCTTGCATATCAAGGTCAGCCAATCTCAGGACCAATGAAGGTTAACAAGCTCTTGAGAGGCCTATCAAAGGACTGGAACAATGTGAAGACTTCTATACGAGAAACATTGATAATTTCACCCCCGTCGGTTGATGAGCTTGTTGGAACCTTACAATCCTATGAAATGGCGAGAACAAATGAATGAAGAAGTTGAGTCAAGGGGTAAGAAATCTATTGCTCTTAAATTTAATGTTGATTCTGATGATACGGACTATGAGGATGAAATGGACGATGAGGAACTTGCCCTATTAATCAAAAAGGTAAGAAAGTTAAATAAGAAAGGGAAGAAGTTCAACAAGAGGAAGCAAAAATGCATACCGAACAAAGAAGAACATTGGATGAAGAAGACTCACAAAAGATGTAATCCGTTTTGAATGCAAGAAGAAGGGACACATAAAACCAAACTGTCCTACGCTGAAAAAGAATAAAGGAAAGTTTGAGAAGTACAAGAAGGCCCTGAAAGCTGAAACATAGAGAGACACGGAGTGTGAAGAAAGCGAAGACGAATATGGCAATATCGCTCGATGGCACACTCGGACTCGATTCCGGAAACAGCACTCGAGAATCCGACTCGAGACTTAGACAAAGATATCGAGGTCAGTCATTCTGATATTCCTATTAAAGTTTCAGACTATATAAATAAGCTTTGTTTAAATTTGAAATCCACTCTTAAGAGGATCTCTAGACTGAAAAAGGAAAACTACAAGCTGAGTCAACAGAATTTTTCTCTAAAAGAAAATTTTGATGATTTACAGAAGGAATTTTTGGAAACAAAGGAAAGTCGAGATTCTTTGCTAAATGAGAATGAATATCTCAAAAAGGAATTTTTGGATATTACTACAAAATTTTCAAAATGATCAAAAACTTTACAACATATTCTTTCCATTTAGATTCCCTATTATAATAAGTCTGGACTTGGATATAATAAGGAAAATGATTCTTTAATAGATTTTCCAAAAGTCAAGGAGAGACTCAGATAGAGACTCCCTCGATAGGTTTACAAAAATCATTTTTGAAATAACTTTGTCAAACCTGTTGGACGAAGCCATCTCAAATGTTCTAATTGCGGAGAAACAGAACATTTTGAGAGTAAGTCTCCTAAAGTCTGGAGACCTGTTCGGAGAAACTGGATTAATAAAGCCTATACTACTAACTCTCATGGACCCAAGAAAGTCTGGGTACCAAAGAAAACTTGAGAATGTATTTTGATTGCAGGTAAGTATCAAAAGCAAAAGGAAATGGTATTTAGACAATGGATGTTTGAGACATATGACTGGTGATTCGAGAATGTTCATTGGATTGGAAAGAATAAAAGGAGGAATTGTTTCCTTTGGAGGAAATAGTAAAGGGAAACATTATTGGCCTAGGAAATCAGTCAAGATTGGAAGTCTTATCATCGCAACGTCTCTCGGTCAAAGGGCTGAACTATAATCTTCTAAGTATAAGTCAATTATGTGATGCTAGATTCATAATCGACTTCAAGGAGAATATATGTTCTGGAACCAGTCAGGACTCATCTCAGTTTTTTACTGAACGAAGACATGGAAACATCTATCTTCCTCGGGATATAAATGAGGATACTTGGCTAAATGTCTCATTTCGGTTCAAGATGAAGCAAATCTCGGCATCATAAGCTAGGACATGTCGTATGAAACGGATTTCAAAATTGTTCACCAAGAAGCTTGTTCGTGGACTACCTTTCTTAAGCTACAAAAAAGTTAGAACTTTGTTCCGCATGCACTCTAGGAAAACAGTAAGAAGCTCTTTCAAATTGCGAAACATGTTTCTTCTAATCGTGTTTTGCAACTCCTTCATATGAATCTTTTGGACCAACAAGGACCCAAAGCATTGGACGTAAGAGGTATTGTCTGGTTGTTGTAGATGATTACTCTCGTTTTACTTGGGTATTTTTCCTTGCTAATGAAGGAGAAACCTTCTCTTATTTTTCAAAATTTGCAAAAAGAGTTCGAATGAGAAATGTTATACTATTTCTAGTATTAAAACGAGATCATGGTGGAGAATTTGAAACTCAAGATTTTGTAGACTTCTATGACAAAAATGGCCTTCAACATATTTTCTCCTCTCCCTACACTCCAAAACAAAATGAAGCAGTAGAAAGGAAAAATAGATCTTTACAATAAATGGTCAAACTTTGCTTATTGAAGTAAAGTAGCAACTCGTTTCGGCGAAAGCAATTTCTACAAAGTGCTATATCATTATCAGAGTTTTTCTAAGACCTATTCTTGAGGAAAATCCTTATGAAATTTTCAAAGGAAGAAAACCAACTGTCTCGTATTTTCATATTTTTGGTTGTCGATGTTTTGTTCTCAAAAATGCTAACAACCATCCGAGTAAGTTTGAAGAAAGATCATATGAAAGTATATTTCTAGGATACTCAATCACAAGCAAGGCATACAGAGTATTCAACAAGAATACTCAATCTGTGGAAGAGTCCATGAATGTGAAGTTTCTGGAGTAAGATCTGTCTCAATAGAGTAGAACATCATTCGAAGATCCGTAACCTATTGCAGATCTTGAGAAGTTTGTATACAGCGAAAGTAGTCGCGGAAGAACCACGAGGATCAAACTCTCATCTAGAAGGACTCTACTCAATTACCTAAAAAGCTTGATGACAGTGAGGGTTATAACAAAAACTGGAAGCATAAGTCCAGTCATCCACAAAATCTTGTAATATGAAGTATTAAGGAAGGAATTCAAACCAGATCAAGGAACAAGGAAGATACAAGCGTACTGGCACTCATATTTGAAATTGAGCCTAAAGGAGTAGACGAAGCTCTTGAAAATGAAAGCTGGATAGAAGCTATGCAAGAGGAACTCCAAATGGTTGAGAATAAATGATGTTTGGGAACTAGTACCTAGACCCAAGGAAAGAACCATTGTAGGAACAAAATGGGTATTCGAAACAAAGTGGATGATCAAGGAAAGGTAACCAGAAACAAAGCAAGGCTTGTAGCCAAAGGTTACTCACAAGCAGAAGGAATAGACTATGATGAGACGTATACACCCGTAGCCAGACTGGAAGCAATTAGACTATTGCTTGCCTATGCTTGCTACCATAATTTCAAGCTATTCCAAATGGATATCAAAAGCGCCTTTTTAAATGGGTTCATACAAGAAGAGGTCTATGTTGAACAACCTCACGGCTTCGAAGAACCAAGAAAGTCAAATCATGTATACGGACGAAAAGGCATTGTATGGTTTGAAGCAAGCACCTCACGCCTAGTATGAAAGATTAAGCAAGTTCTTGATAAGCAATGGCTTTAAGAAAGGTATGGTAGACACAACTCTCTTTATTAAAAGGGAAGGTAAGGATATTCTACTTGTTCAAATTTATGTAGATGATATAATTTTTGGTTCTTCTAATGAACTCTTGTGCAAGAAATTTTCCAAGTTTATGCAGGAAGAATTCGAAATGAGCATGATGGGAGAACTAACATTCTTCTTAGGCCTTCAAGTCAAACAATCAAAAGAATGTACTTTTATCTTTCAAGAGAAATATGCAAGAGACTTGATCAAAAGTTTGGTATGGAAATCAAGCAAGAAGACTGAAACTCCAATGTCAAGTTCCACCAAACTAGACAAAGATGAAATGGGAAAGAAAGTTGACCGAAAGATCTACATAAGCATGATTGGTTCTCTTCTTTACCTTAGTGCTTGTAGACCCGATATTCTATATAGTGTGTGCCTATGTGCTAGATTCCAAGTAGACCTTAGAGAATCACATCTTTCTCGCAAAAACGTATAATAAAATATATTGCTACTAATCCAAAGCTAGGTCTCCGTGGTATCCCAAAAGAGCGACTTTACTCTTCTGATACTCAAACGCCGACTTAGCTGGATGTAGAGTGAACAGAAAAAGTACGTGGGAACATGTCAACTCTCGGGACGGATGTTAGTTTCATGGTTCCCCAAGAAGCGAAACACCGTGACTCTCTCTACTCAGAAGAGAATACGTTGCACTAATTTAACAAGTTAACAAGTTTTAGGACCTTGATTACACTTTTTAAAAATTTTAGAACTCAACTGCACTTTCGATCTTGTAGTGCACATATCCCTTATAATCATGAGGAGAAGTAGAAATTGCATCACTCTTTCAAAATTGGAGAACTTGTTTTAACGGGTATGTTCCAAGTTTTAAGTAGGTGGAACCTAGAATAAGTTTTTGTGTTTTTTTTTTTTTGTCTATATCTTCGCACAATCATGTGACATACATGGTGTTTAATGACAAGCGCATAATCTCGAACTATTAGTTTGAACTTCCATTTTATGATCGAGATTTTTATTTTATTAATGTTTCATATTCCGTCGGTGGATTATAATAATAAGCGGTAGTCATTAAATGTGATGATTCACTGTAATTATTCGATTAATAATACATGTAAAATTTAAATAGATCATAGAATTTATGACATGGTATGTTTCAGGTTTTAGAGAATATCTTATAGGTTTCAGATTTCGAAAAATGAAATGTTTGTTTTAACTGCATACTCCTAACGTTTATAGGATGGATGCAAATCGCATAACCCCATACAAAACTGAAGAACAATGGAGCAAGTGACTTGAAAATACAATTCCTGCCCTAAAACTCTCGCGGGGCTATGGGTTGTAAAACATAGGACCCTACGGCTATTATCACGAGAATGTCGGTAAAGGCAGTACTGTGTGGAAAGAAACTACACGGGGCCTTGATTTTTGAATGCTCCCGCTTAATGGGGTGCTATGATGTTGGACTTGGACCCACGCCATACATCTTTGTTCTTTATGTAAGAGACAGCTTTTGTGGATACCATGACAAGATTTCCGCAATGTCTTCTTAGGCTCGACATGGAGACTGTGCACAAAGAGGGACTAGAGGTCAAAAAAGCTTTAGATTTAACCCCTTTTGTGCTCTCTTCTTTTGATAAATGATCCTACTCACGAGGAATGAAAAACCTATAAAGGCTAGTACTGGGAAAAATATGAAATTATTTACCCTAAATTATTTTTTTTATCACAAAAATTTCAAATTGGTACAACCATAACACATACTCTCTATTAATTTCTATTTAAATTTTACCATTAAATTGTTGAATTTGATAATATATAACAATTAACGAATGTCGTTGAGTTTGTTTTCTCTTAGATGATCAACCTTCGTAGAATACTCTATGTGCCATCCAAACGTATAGCTCGGACTCGAGCCGATTCTAAGAATGATATGTTTATCTTCTTCCCTAACTCCCCGATGAAATTCGATCACCGAACTAGTTCACCATCCATACATTCCCATTCACATTCGCTTGTCCAAATACCACAGGCCAATTTCTCTTGTAGCACTCATAGATACTGGAGCCAGCTCTTCCATCCTGGACACAAAGAAACTCCCAGAAGAATTTTGGAAACCATATACTAGGTATTTCAATTCTGCTTCTGGAGACACTTTTGCTACCAAGTACCTCAGCAAACCCATCACCATCCAATTTTTTCCCCAGTGTTCCATTACTACTAAAATCATTGGTTCCAAATCTCCAGACAAAGACATCATCATTGGTTGGGACATCCTGACCCAACTCTCCAAACTTAGAATCCTTTCAAATGAGATTCGTTTCAAAAATCAATTCCGTGAATTTGTGGATATCAAGAGATTTTATGCCCTCCACGACTAGCCATGCTGAATCCAATCATCCAAAGCTTACTCTCCTCTTGTGCTGAGACTCATTCCCAGTTTTCCCAAACTTGTACCCAGCCCTTATGGAAAAACTCTCTTTTTTTTTATGTCAAACTTCTTTTCAAGAGAAACGAAGATATAAACCCTACAAAAGCCAGCCATTCTGGGATGAGCCCGGAACACCTTGCACTTGCCCAACAAGAATGCGCGGAGCTACTGGCACAAGGTCTCATTGAACTCTCTAACTCCTAATGGGCATGTGAATATGTCAACAAGCGAGCTGAACAGAATCGTGGGAAAATGAGGTTAGTAATTAATTACCAACCTATGAATCAATTCCTCCAAGACGATAAATTTCCATTGCCCCATCGAAACTCTCTCTTTTCTTAGCCTTGCCCAAGCAAAGATTTATTCAAAGTTTGACCTCAAGGCGGATTTTGGCAATTGGGTATTGACCCGGAAATGCACCCAAAACCGGGTTCTATATCCCAAATCAGCATTTCCAGTGGACAATTGTTCCTTTCGGTCTCAAAACTGCACCTTCCCTTTTCCAAAAGGCGATGTGCAAAATTTTTGATCCTATTCTTTCCAACTCCCAGATTTATATCGATGATATCCTTCTCTTCAGTCCTGATGAAGAATCTCATTGTCAACTTCTGACCAAATTTGCTGATATCGTCAAAAGCCATGGAATCATGCTTTCCCAGAAAAAGATGATTATTGCCTAGAAGGAAATTGGATTCCTTGGCATGCGTCTCAAAGAAGGAACCTATTGTCCTGAATCTCATATTGTTGACGAACTCTAGAAATTTTCTGAAAAGGATTTCACCACTAAGCAAATCCAGCAATTTCTTGGCATTGTCAATTATCTAAGGGATTTTGTTCCCCAAATCTCCAAGCTACTGTACCACTCCAAAAAATGCTTAAAAGAGATGCTCCCCCATGGGGACAAAACCGCAACTCAAGTTGTTTCCCACCTTAAACAAACCTTTTACAAAGACCTTCCTCCTCTAAAATCTCTTCTACAGGGAAGTGGATTCTTCAAACCGATGCCGTGATAAATACCGGCAGCCATTCTTTTTCGAAGAAATTGAATGAACCAAGCATATTTGTGCCTACAAAAGTTGTCGATTCTCTCGAGCAGAAGTCCATTATCATTCCACTTTCAAGGAGATACTTGCAATCAAATATGGAATCAAAAAATTTGAATTCTATCTCATTGGGCATCATTTTCTCATGGAAATGGATATGTCATCTTTCCCTCAGATGTTAAAGTTCAAATAGAAGCAAGTTCCCCATCCTCAATTGCTTCGATGGGCTGAATGGTTTTCAAAATACTCTTTTTGATGTTAAACATATTCCGGGGAATAAGAATGCCCTTGCCGACTTCCCGTCTGCACCAAAAGAACCGTTGGAAGCAATCAACATGTTTGTCAAAAAAGAACCCCTCCTAGGGACATACTGCACTACCAACATCCAAGGAGGATGGCCTAGTCTCAAATATCCTCTTGACGTCCCACTTGCAATCAGAGACAATGTTCTAACAGAAAAACTCCAAGAGTTTATGTGGGACTATCATCTCCGAATTTTTCGAGATTATGGTGGATTAATGCTCGGTACCCGATGGACTCCATCCAGGGATATCCATTTATCCATCCTCTTCAATGGTCTCCCCGATGATGAATTTCTAGAAGACCCGAAATGGTTATTTTGGTACATGTTCAACCTATACACCATAGTCGTTGAATTCCCCACTGACAAAATTTTGCGGGTCCTCACCAAAAAGACGAACGCGGTCAAGCACACAACCGAAAACATCTCCTAGAGATCTTCACATGGTTTAAACTGCTCGCTTACTGGAAAGAACTTTTCAAGATTCAAAATCGTCAAGGAAGGCCTGAACCAGAAAGACATAATGTTGTCCTGTTCCACCGATCGTGGACATTTTGCCATCCTGCTGGATGGATTTCTGACAAACCTTCTCTTGCAGGCACTTCAACTTACAGGCCCCAAGTCTTTCAAGAAGTGGCACAAGTTTATCGGACATTTCCCTATTCCATCACCACCCCGAGGCCACGCCTCTCAAGAACTCCGGAGGATCCTATGTCAAGAAAACCGAGTCATCCCACCCGAAACATGGCCTCCCGCCCATGCCCTCGTGTCCTGGGACCACCTCGAAGCTTGGGATCCGATGAGAAACGAAATTCAAGAAGCTCTCAATGTCTTCAGACATAACAATCCAAACTCCTCCACTCCCTATGACCCTTGGGGGGGTCCGCTCTCACAAGACCCTTAGGGGGTTCCGCTCTCACAAGACCCTTGGGGAGATACCCAAAATCACGGCCCTTTTCACGGCTCTTTCTCTGATCCTTTCGGTGCTAGCTCCTCTCGACAACCTGATCTATCGGCAGAAGAGATTGAGAATCTCATCCGTGCTTTCAAACGCGAAAAAGACGGAAGCTCCAGTCCATCAGATGAAGACGCTCCACTAAAAGCACAGCTAGCTCATCATAGCTCTGATGATTTGGACTATGACTATAATGCTAGGGATGGGCGTGGCCAAAATAGCCGCTTCGAAATCACCAGAAAGCAACGGTCACTGTACACTATTTATCGTTCACCTAGCCGACTGTTCACTGTAGCACGAGACGTAAAATCACTATTTATAGCCTGTCACGGGATTTCTTTAGGACTCCCTATGTTTGTAGCCCATAAGTGGCTAGTGTGTTCTTATAATTGTGTCTGAGCACGACCAGCTTGCCTGCTCTTGTTGCTTGTATCTTCCTTGCCTATATAAGTTGTAAGGAGTCTCCATTGTAAAAACTAGAGAGTGAAATAAAGAAGTGTGTTTTGTACTCTACTATCAACATGATCTTCTAAACACTCACATTCTCTTCTAGTTCAAAACGTTGGTTCTGAGCAAACACTATGATTGAGAAAAATCTTGGAGTATGCTCTACACTTGCCCTTTTAGGATCCTGTGCATCAAAATTTCCGATATTCTAGAGATTACTATGGTCTAAGTTTGAAACTTGAGAAGGAATTTGGTGGCTAACAGGCAATCCCTATTAAGGCCAGGAAGAGCCGTGTGTGGGATAGCATACTTGCCATAAGTTTGCAGCTCAAATTGTCAAGCTTAGTTCCATAGAACCTTCTATGGTATCAGAGCCCGGATTTCTTTGAATCATATTGTTTGTTTGCAATCACGATTTGATACTAGAAGAGAACCTCTCTTCCTATGGATACATCAGACTCCCCATCTTCCACACCTTTTCCCATTTCCCCTACCTCCAATCTTTCATTACAGCCTCCTCCATAACTTCAAAAATCTTCATGTTCGAAAATAGACTACCTCTATGAGGTTTCTTACCTTACTGAGGATAGTAAGATCTCAGAAACTCAGCTTCCCATGATGAATCCCTACACTGCTTTCACTAAACCACCCTCTTTCTCACTTCGATCTATCAAGCACTGATTAGGACATACCCCTGGACTCGTCAAGGAGTATGTACAGATCTTCACGATTTGACCAACACCCCATCCAGTAACGGAAAGCAAGAACAGTTTGTTACTTTGCAAATTCCCCCCGAGTTTCCAACTTAGTAGATACAACAGGGTTATACTCATCTCCATTTTGGAGCTATCCGCCTTGCTTTAACATTCCATGGCCGCAAAGGCCTACCGGTTACTGCTCACCTTGCTCTTTTGGACACCAAATTTTTGCAATACCAGTAAGCTTGTGTTGGCACTATCCAGATAACAATGAATGCGGGAACCGTGTTTATAACACTCTTCCCTAATTTCAACATTGCTCTTGTAGATCCCAACTTGCTCATCGCTTCTTAAGGTCCGACTACGGATCACCGGAGCCCCCTAGACTCCTGGATCCATTGCTGCCACCTTACACTACCAAATGATCTACCGTGTCCAAAATCATGCAATTGATCTCAATATTCCAAACTCTGAAGACGCACTGGTCATTTCGGTTGACCATGACCAAACCTCTTGTATCCATGTTCCCAAAATCCCACGGCATGAGCTTGTCAAGCTCCTCCCTAATAGTTGGGTCACCAACTATGAAAACTCCACCAAAGTTGTAAACCGATTCAATCCGGTGAACCCGCCCACTCGAAAAAAAGATGGTACAGCTTCCATCAAGTTTGACAAGGCCAAAGAGGAATCCTCCTCTATTTTCCCTACCATCCTTCATTTCACACCTTGTTCTACTCGATCCGGCCTCAAGTGAACCCAGACAATAAACAATTTGTCCAATCCTTTGGTTCACAAGGTCACCGATCCACTTCTTCAAAGATCCCACTGACACTCAAGTTTTGGGATCCCGATTGTGCTTGCTCTTCATGCACAAATTTTGAAGATGATGATGACCGACCTTCTTCCAAAAGAAGAAAAAATAGATACCCTTTACCAAAGGTATCTTGACGGAGATCCAACCGTTAGACCCCTTGGAGAAGAATGTGGCAAATACCCGTTCATTGTCTCTTATGGACCACCCAAACCTCCCAAGGTGACCTCATCTCCATCCCCTGCAAGCCAAAAACTTCTCTGAACCACCATCAGCCGAACCTGCACCACTTTCGCCTTTTTATGCCGATCCGAAATGGGTGAAAAAAGAACCCTTCCTGTCACATAAACCTACCCAAAGCCGGTACTTGTATACCTACTCCCAAGCCACCTCGTGTCCTACTCGGATATGCATGTTTTCACCAGATGACTTCCCTCTACTTAAAGCCAAAGAACCCGAGTCCGGTGGTACTGAAATTCCCTCGATTGGAAAAATTCTCGACCTCACCAAAGGTATCAGCACTCACCAAAGATACCTAACCCAACCGGTCTTGATGCCCAAGGACAACGCAAGCATCCTCTCGTCGCCAAACCGTCATAAATTGGCAACCGAGAATGCTTTGCTCAAAACGAGATCCTTGGAACTGTTGTTACACGATTGGAACGTGTAGATCAAAATACTGCATTATCTTGCAAAATGCCGAAAAGACTTCCCGAGAAAAGGCTTCACCTCGCTAGAAACCAAGCCGTACACCCCCTAGCCATTACTTGGAAGACCGAAATCGAAATTGAAAAACTCAAAAGACGAGATCCAAATTCTCAAAAACCAACAATCCTATACTCCTGTTGATCAATCCTTCTTCCCCCTTCCTGCCTTATCATCAAAACCCAAATCCTCCCCCTTTGGGGTATCCTCCTCATTTGCTGCTGTCCTAAGCTCAGCTGTCCCTCCTCCGCAGAATAATTTCTTAGTTCTTCGAGAGAAACTTCGCAAGCTTAAGCAAAAGCAAAAGCAATCCCCAACTCCTACTGAGTCTTCGGCGTCACCTCCGGGTACACCTGAATGCCCTCCTAGAGACTCGCCACCGGCACTTTGACCATTTCTAACCCACTTGAAAACTTCCTCCGACACCAAATCCCTTCGATTGCTGCCATCAAACCATCCAAAACAAGACATGTGGAAACCTCTTCTAATTCTCCGATTCGATATATTTATCGGACCATCCTCTTCTGAAGAAACCTTGTTTATGGCGTATAATGTCAATGAAGAAGAAATGTTTTCCGAACTAGAAGTACTCCACCAGATCAGCCGATGCCACTGAGACTTTATCGCATCATCCTCCAAAGTTTATTTTACTTGGATGACATTCCATATTATAAGTGGCCTAAACGGCTCCAAGAATTCCATGCCTGGCTCACCACTAGGCATATTTCTAAACCAAGCACTTATGATATCCTCATAGAATTCACAAGCCGCTTTACCGAAGCCCTCAAAGACTGGTGGCACGCTGCTTTAGAACAAGATCAGCCCGTACCTCTTGACATAGCCATTGGATAATGCCATCCGTTATCCATATGTACTTCATCGAAAACCCGAAGATTCGAAGGAGCTCAAACGAAAAGAGTTCTTTTGAGCGAAAAATGTTGTTCATTAAGACGCAAAGATCTTGATCGACATTTCCAGGCTATGATCAAGTTATTTTATTTGCTTGGAGTAGATTGGAATCTTAAACCAATCTTCTTGGCGTCCATCCCAAAAGAAGTTAGCCAGGCTGCAAAAAAAACTCTTCAACAAAGGCGTAAAAGCCCGATGTAAGCTACCCTTGATGAAATTTAGCAAGCCATCCATATTGCCATCAAAGAACTTTGCCTTCGAAGAGAAGCTTTTCGAAGCTATCGCAAAGAAAATAGGCATCTTGATAAAGCATACCTAAAGCCTGAATTGAAGATTAAATGCCTCAAGAATTGTTCCGATCCTTCCCGCACATTTGTGCTGCAAAAAGAAGAGACATTTTAAACGATTATCTTTCAAAAGGACACAAAAAAAGGAAAAGGCAAAGGAAAGTGGAAATTCTTGCAAAAGAGCCATCATCGCTCTTCCAAGAAGCGGAGTAAAGACAGATGTTATGTCTGCAATAAAAAAGGACATTTTGCCAAAAATTGTCCAAAGGCAAAGAAGCGCAGAAAGCCACTTGATTGATAAACTCGAACTTGGTGGTAATGGGCCGTCCCTATTAAGGCCAAGAAGAGCCGTGTGTAGGGATAGCATACTTGCCATAAGTTTGCGGCTCAAATAAGGCTTCACCTCGCTAGAAACCAAGCAAACACCCCTTAGCCATTACTTGGAAGACCGAAACCATATATGTAATAGTTTGTGATTTTTTATGGTATTATCTAATTTAATAGAAATCAATGAATGGTAAATTTGAACCTAACCACGGGCGGCGCTTGGTATACGTTCTCTCCCTCATCGTCGAGGTCAAGAGTTCAAACCCTCTTGTTGCTAAAGTGTTATAAGAGGGGGGTCCTGGTGTTGGGGTCTTGGGCTAGCCTCCCCCGAGGTTTATGTCTAAATAGCGGCTTGCGGTGAGGCTCGACGGTGCCATCGAGCACTGGAGAGTCGTGTGCTCCTCGAAGGGGTGAGCTCCTTGCGGTTCCTCGGTATCAAAAAAAAAATGAATGGTAAATTTGTCACAAATGTATCGCTTTAAGGTTTTTTAGAGGTCAAAATACTCAGATGTATTAGTTTGAGATTTTTCGTGACATTGACTTTAACTTTAATTAAAACGAGCACCATCAAAGAGTCTGTATTACGTCTAGTATAACACCAATTTCCCTAACATTTTTCTTGAATCATGGAGGACCTTCAAACTTGAATATGTGACCCAAAAGTAGCCTCCAACACAATTCCGTCCAAGATGGCCATGGAAATTCTCACATAGCGACTTGGGTGGACGATAGCAGGTAAATGGAGATGACATGAATCTGGAAAAATCCCACTGACAAGTGTACTTTATTCAGCGTGGCATACTGCTAAGTTTTTTTCTTTGTGCTACCAATACCCCCAAATTTATACCAGTGATCCAAAAAACACATGCAAACTCGGTCCGGAAAACTTAACATTTGCACAAATGGGATTCAATGGCCGGTCGTGACCTAATTGTCGGGGATTTTACATTTGTAGAAACTCATCTCTCACATAATCACGTAAAACCGGGTGCACAGGACAAGAAACGTGGGGTCCACGGTTACAAAGTTAGGACATGAACTGTCGTTCTGAAATTGTATTAGACATTTCTTTTTATATTTAAGTGCTGAATAGATTGCATGTGATCCTTAACACATGCCTTGATTAGAGTCTTCAGTGGAATTTCATTTATTACTTGCCATATTAAAGTAACTCGTAGTTTGTTTTGCAAAAGTAAATAATTTAGAAAATATTTTTAAAAAAATGATTGCTTGTATCATTTACCAAAATGAATAAATAAAAAATATATTCATCATTCACGAAAATATTTAGACAAATTATTTTTACAAAAAGTACAAGCAGTTATTTTAAGAAAAATATTTTTCAAATCATTCGTTTTCCGCGAAATAAATATAACTTAAATCTCTTAAATTTGTCATAATCTACAAAAAAAAAAAACCTATCATAAGGTTTACTGCACTTATAAATAGTAGTTTACTTTACAAGTCATAACTTACTTCTAGTTGTACAAGTTGTTTACACTTGTAACAGTAATTCTATTTATGTATGGCAAATTATTTATAGAAACACGTAGTAATTCACCATTCTTTACATAGTACTTCACCATTCTTACATAGTCCTTCACCTTTAAAGTCCAATAAGATAGAATATCCAACCGTTTGTAATTTTCATGAAATTCGTAATCGCACCGGAATTTATTGTCAATCTTTTTCTCTTATTCTTAGTAACATATCTCCACTCCCCGATCCTAATATTTCTTCAAAATTTGAAAAAAAAATTCAAAGCCATTTTAGTGAGTAATTATCTTTATATATCGTGTTTTTTTATTAATAAATAGTAACACTGACATTCTTATAGTCTGTATTTTCTTTAAGTATCCGTAAGTTATTATCTCTTTATCCGATGGTTGAATTTTTTCCCTTTTCATCCAATCATCCATCCTATTTAATTGGGATTGGTCATGTAACTTGCTGGACTGCATCATAATATTTCCGTAATTCTATCTACACGCCTATTCCCGTCCTCCATAAAATTGATATGATGGCTAGAGTATGAAGGGAAAAAAAGTGATGAAATAATTAACTAAATTGGTGAATTCGCTACAATGATTCATGAACTTTCATTTCGAATGCAGACCTTTTTACGTTGGAATAGTTCAATGCATTCATCGGCGCCTGACTCTGAGATGTGAATCATCCAAGGCACATTAGCATGGTATATTTCTCATGTTCAAACCGGTTTTGAAATCAAACCCCCTCCTCAAGAGGAGAGATGGGGTGATTCAGGTGAGATCCAATGTAGATTTAACTTTTATTCACTTGTGAGATCTGGGCAATCCGATTAAAATGAGAATGACATCTTATATGGTAGTCACTTCACGTCGTAATGAGAGATTTCAAAATTTAAATATCACCATGGCCTTCCCCAGGACCACTGCCTGGACCGCCATGGTCTCCAGCGGGGCCATGTCCACCTTCACTGCCAGGACCGTGATGGCCGTGATCAGACATTTTGGCTACTCTGCCTAACTCAAGGAAACCTGTTCTCCAAAGGTATGTTGGCTAAGATTTGTGATGGTTGAGGTGGGAGATATTTGGATTTATATAGAAAATGAAAGTCGGGGAGAGATGTCCGACTGGTGGCCGGGGGAATCATGTGGAGGAAGACCGGTGGATCGAAGCGCACTGCCACGCAGCGACTGATTGGAGGTCCTTTATCTGTAGATGAAAGCTACATGTTCCCCGCATTTTAGGCTTTGTTCATTATCGCATCCGCCTCAGCCATGTCTCTTTTTTTCTTGTTTCTTGCGGAATTGGCAATTATTTCAAGGAATTGTCGCTATTTAAATAACGGAAAGCTGATGATCTTACGTAAAACGTTTTTCATAAATTGGAAAAAGAAGAAAATTTCTTTTCCTAAAGCACCAAATAAATAAAAATCAATTTTCATGGAAGATATTTTCATGTATTATAAAACTTTCAGTGAAATAAACATACCCTAAATGTTCAATCCTCATGCATAAGATCTCAATATAGGTCTCAATCTAGTCCTCAAGAAAACCCATTCCAAATCTCGTCACGGAAGACCGTAACACGCAAACCTATTCTCTTCTCCTCCTCTCTCCTCATACCTCAGCCATAGCTCCTGCCACACCACCTCCGTATCGCTCCAAGCTAGGGTGTGCCACATTGTCTAGGCTGAGCTAACCAAGCCATCATGTTGGCCCCTTGCTCTATGTTTGTAGGGCCATCAGAAATGAGTGGGTCGGATCGATTTGAAAATAGTCCGACCCATATTACTCATTTAATCCGCACTCATTTTCCTACAACGTAAATTTAATGACCTATACCCGACCCAACCCATACCACTCCGACCCATATTATCAAAAACAAATTAATATTCTAAGAAAATCATTTTCCAGAAAAATAACCATATTTTTCCGTGTTCGTAAACTAGAAGATATTTTCTGTTAATTGATAAGGAAAATACAGCTAACTCATGCACCCCTTTCAATCATTTTATTATTATTATATTTTTAAAATCGATTTTTAAGTCTTTTTTTTTCTTTTTCTTTCCTTCTTCTCATTGGCCGTTTGCTGGCCATGGCAGCTTGTTTCGTGGATCGCCACATGCGAGCTTGAGCCTGGGCATCGCCTATGGCAAGGCCCGAGCTTGTCGGCGTTGGGTGAGCTCAACCTTGCCATAGGCCGGCGAGGCTTGACCTTGCCGAAATCTAGCAAGCTTGAGCCTTGTTGACTATGGCGAGGCTCAAGGTCGACGACTGCTAATGAAGAAAAAAAGAAAAAAAGGAAAAGGAAATTGAAAAGTAGTCGGTATAAGTTGAGTTATTATTGGGTTTGGGATTGACCAATTAATGACCCATTTTTCAATTGAGCTCTATTATAATAAATCCATTTATGACCCATATCAAAGTATCTATTAATCTATTTTCTACCCAGTCAATTAAATATTGATTAAAATAAGGGTTATTTACCTGTTTTGTCACCCTTTCGTAATCCAACAATCGAGTCTCTTGACAGCTCCTCCATGCTGCGAGACTGAGCTCGACACGTCTTTGTTACGAGGCTAGCCATTCAAATTACTTATAGAGGAAAGATAAAGCAGTTCAATTTTTTTTCCTTTTCACTATTTACATTATGTCATATCAGCTTTCGAGAAGGATAATGTCACAACCTCACCTTCGTAAGCGTTGGACCACCCGAGGTTTGGTTAATGGATTATTAAGCCTAAACTTAGCTTAGCTCTCCTAAGCTCATACCAATTCACGACCTAAGGTTTAAGTTTTTAGTATGCAAATGATTTTTACTTAGAGTCGCCACTAATCTAATTTTGGTGGGTCGATTAGAAACCTAGGCAAAGTAACGGAGAATTACTTTACTCCTACAAATCAAATATTATGAGATCGTGGATTTGATTACGTTGATTTCTAATGCCCTTTCGGTACCTTTTCTTTTGTTTATTAAAAAAAATTGTAAGCAGCTTGCATTGATTTTAATTTTACTTCCTAACATGTAATGTAATTATATGAGTGCGCAATCATTATCTAGCACCAAGTAAAACAAAGCAATAAATAAATTGCAGTAGCATAGGGAAGATACTTACCTCAAAACAACGAAAGCATCTGCAATGTCAACTTAAAAGATCACATCAATAATCCTAGATATAATTTCTAATAACGCAATCATTAAATTTTTTTAAGGTTTTCTACTTATTTAATGAGACCTAAAAATTAAGTGCAATGACGTACGCAAAGTGTCTAACTATAATAGCATGCAACATACAACTTAATATGCAGATTATATGTCACGTGACATTAATTATTTGACTTAATCTAATGCCCAGAAATATTTAATGCAACTATCCTAGTATGTCATGCATTCAAGTGATCCTAAACATGCAATGGCTAGATGACACACGGAAGATGACCTAATTCTACATGACACGAGCATGGCAATTTTTTATTTTTTTTTTTTTTTTTTCATTTTTAATTAAAATTCGAAATTAAAAATGCCTAATTTTTTAAACATACAAACTATCGTAAAAGAAAATATTCTAACAAGAATCATATCCTCAACTATATTTTTTGGGTTTTCTTTCATAAGCAAAATCAATTCGAAAGCAAAGGCATCAAGAACAACACGGCAACAAATCAAGCAAGATATTATCCATGTTCGTTGAATTTTGGAAATAAATTGACGAATCGTATCTCGGTGCATTTATATTAGATCGGGTCAATTTTTCACAAAATCGCAAATAATATCTCGGGCATAAGATTAGATAGGCACTTTTTTTCCGTGCAATCGCGAATCGCATCTTGGGTGTGAGATCGGATTGACGATTATAGCATGTTAAGAAATTAGGAAATAATTTCCAATTTAAAGACTGCTCAAGATTTCATGGATATGACATCATCCGAAGATTTGAATTCGATCACAATATCAACGAATTAAGTAATGAAATAACCAAATCAAATTTGGATAATATCGTTACCTATTTGGCAGATATCATTCCTGAATTTGACTGGTCAGGTGGTAAGACCGAGGATGGCTCACCCAACGGCAAGAGATCACACAGTGGGTATGTAACCGGATGTTCATGGACGCGATGGTGAACCGCGGTCAGGGCAGGGGTTCAACTAGAATCGTGCAAAAACCCAATGAAATTACTTGGGCCTTGGGCTGATCCGGAATTTGTCCGAAAAAGAAACCGTAATTTGTGGACCATGTTTCCTAATTCAAGCCGATATACGGCGGCCTTTGAGTTTGGGGATCACCGGTGCTTCTCGACCGTCAGTATGCAGATCCTTTCGTGAATCTATTTGTCCGAGCTTCCACCGAAGACTTGATAGTTTGATCAGAAAATCCACTCTCACCGCCACCATATCTCAAAAGAAATCAAAAAGTGGCGCCCTCTGCATGTGATGATGATGAGGCCAGAGGACTCGCAGCAGGGAGCGCCGCTACGAATCAGTAACAGCCGCAAAATGTGCAAGAAGACCGGTATCGTTGGGGACTTGCAAAACGCCCGGCGGTTCACTGGACTGCTAGGATTTTGCTGAAACCCTGCATGAAAAGAGTCAAATACGGCAAAACACTGTAGTCACCGCAGGTGGTGGCTCGTGAGTGAGGTCGACAGCATGCGTCGGTGACATCAAGGACAGCTCAGGCAATAGGAAGGACAATGGCTCAGGGGCTTGGTGCCAGGGCCGCAAGCAGCGGGTAGCTTTGCAGTGCAGCGCGACGTCGATGGCAGCGTCAACCGCGATGGGCTGCTTGCAGCAAGGTATTCGTATGATTTAGGAGCAGCTCAGCATCGCGTGGCGGTGGCTCGGTGCAGGGAGCAGCAGTTGGCCGTCGATGGCACGGTCTGTATAGCCGGCACAGGTAAGCCCTAAAAAAGTAGCGGCTTCGTCGTCAAGGATCTCAGCGAGATTCATGTTGAGAGATTGCTTGGCAGGTAAGAGTGGAAACTCAGAAAATTCACGAAGGAGTTCACTGATGTTGGCGATGTTCTCCCCGTGAACTCTCTTTTGAATACGTGCTCTCCAAGAAGTGGACACGTGGCTGAATTCTTGTGATGAGTTCAGCCACTCATGAATTGAAAATCAAGGCGTGAGCTTTTCAGAGATCCATTTGGCCTTCTTCATGGATGATCGACATAGCTCCCGCTTTTCCAGGCCTCTGTCTCTATGCCAGGGAGAAAAGCCCCTTTATTATATAGTTAATGGATCAACGAATGCAAACAAATTAAGATATCTTTTCGTTCACGTATCTATATTTATTCGACACGAATCTCGGAATTCACGTATCTCCCCCGAATTCATTTGAATATATCGGATTCACGTATCTCCCGAATTCACGACCCTGCTTGGATCCACGTATCTCCCGAATTCTGGCGAATCTCTTGGATCCATATATCTATTTAATTCATGTATCTCTTCTGTACATGAACTTGAAGCTCTATAAATAGATAAGAGCATAGAGCTTCTTAAAAAAAAAAAATTTTCAGAAAGAAAAATTCGAGAAAAAGATTCCAAAAACTCTACTCTTCTGATTTTTCTGAGTGTGCTGGTTCAATTGAATGGTTCGATTGAGTTCTCGTTTTTGCATAATGCTAATCCAAACAGATTCGAGGTGTTGTATCTGAGGAGGCATAGTTCGTGAATCTACGGAGCACCATTGGTAGGAATTAATCGTTTAAGGAGATTCGGACATCCGTACCTCACCTCTAATTTTATGTTATTTTTTCAGTAATATCTTATTTTCATCTTCTTCAAGATTTATAAGTTTTACATAAAAAAGAAGGATATGATAAAGTTGTCATCGTCTTCTTTATATTGATGTTCTGATTACAACGAACAGTTTGCTTTCTCTTGATTATATTCCAACAATCTTAAGGCGATTAGTCACTAACTATTTGTTGTTCTGGTCAGATTATTGATATGACTGAAAATAATCAAGTGCCCTTCAATGTCTGTAATGTTTACCGGAGACGTTCCTATGGTCGATTCGACCGTTGCTATGGGAGATGTTAAGCCCTTGGGGCCTGAATTTGTAGTAGCTAATGATACGGGCCGCTTTTGCCAACACCACTTGGTGGTGCGGGTACAAGTCTTACGACTAGTATGCCCGAGACTGTTTTATCAATACGGACAAGCCAAATGGCTTTTGGCTCCGTTTCTGGAGGGATGGTTCAACGAACCTTGCCTCTGTGACGGAATATGACAATATTGAGAGATTGTCTCGCTGTAATAATGTCCGAAGCATCTCTTAGTGTCAAAACACTAATGGCTGGTGGCTAGACACGAGATGCCACAAATCACATCTGCATAGATAAACGCATGTTCTCATCATATGAGAAGGCTCAAGAAGATGAGAAAGCTTTATATGGCTAACTTTGCATCGGCAAAGATTGCCCGAAAAGGAAAGGTGATCCTGAAGTTTACATCTCGGCAGGAGGTCGCCCTGCTTAAATGTGCTGCATGTACTGTAGATTCGGAAAAATCTACCCCTCGGCCCTATACTTGTCAAGAAGGGTTTTAAAGTGGTATTTGAATCGGGAGAAGTTTGTACTTTCGAAGGAGAGATGTATGTGGGGAAAGGTACTTGTGTAATGACCGTTTAAAGCCAATGTGGTTGTCATTGATGTAAACTCAAATTATGTGTACCCAAGACTACAATAAATAAAAGTCTTCAGTTTACACTGTTGTGTCTCCTTATCTATGGCATGGTAGATTAGGACATGTAAACTATGGTACAATGAAGGGAATAGCAAACTTGGGGGTTAATTCAAGATTTGAGTTGATGCCCGTTACAAGTGTGAGACTTGTGTTGAGGCCAAGTTTGCCAAAAAAAAAAGCCTTTCAAATCTGTTGAAAGAACAAGTGAACTTCTACAATTAATCAATAGTGATCTATGTGATTTAAACTTTGTAGAAAGTAGAGGTGGAAAGAAGTACTTCATCACATTTGTGGATGATCGTTATCTAGATTTTGCTATGTTTATTTACTAACTAGCAAAGATGAGACTATGAGCATGTTTGTCAAGTATAAAAATGAAGTTGAAAAACCAACTTGATAAACGAATCAAAGTGCTTAGGTCGATAGGGGAGAGATTACAGTTCAATCAATTTCAAAGAGTTTTGTGCTAGTTTTGGAATAATTCTCCAAACGACTGCACCTTATACTCCACAACAAAATGGAGTTCCTGAACGATTGAACAGGACACTAAAGGAGATGGTTAACACCATGCTTTTGAGTTCAGGTTTACCTAAGAACTTGTGGGGGAGGCGCTTAATCAAAATCATATTCTTAATAAAATACCCCACAAAAGACATGCGTAAACTCCATACGAGTCATACCTGGAAAGTTGCCATCCTACAATTTTCTAAAAGTGTAAAGGTGCTTTCGTCAAGGTGGCAATTCCTCCTCCTAAACAAACCTATACCTGCAATTTGCATACACCGTGATAATCAAGCGGCAATTGCAATGGCACATAATGTGATTTATAGCGGTAAGTCTAGACACGTTCGTCGTAGACACAATACCGTAAGATAGTGGCTCTCAAATGGAGTCATTTCTTTAAACTTTGTAAAGTCAAAGGAAAATATTGCGAATCCGCGACAAAAGGTTTGTCAACGAGCGCATAAACCGCATCAAGCGGGAATGGGTTTAAGAGCCTTAACCCAATAAAGAGATTCCAGGGTGGAAACCTAACCTATACGATTGAGATCCCATGGTCTAGGTTCAATAGGACAACGCAAGTGCGGAAACGCTAGTGTAAGCACCGTCTCCCATTCCTATGATGCAACAAAGTGCTTTCCTACGGCGTTAATAAAGGTACGCTATGCGTTTAATGATTCCTATAACTTGGAATGTAACATTCAAGTAAGATATGGTAGGATATATCCTTTAATAGGAATGCACCTATATGCGTGAGCCGCCGTGTGTGACGTCCCCGGGAATTCGAACCCTCTCGAGGGAGGGTCGAACGTTAATTTCGCCGGTCGTTGTTGGTTGATCTCACTGAAATGATCACTCCGAGATACCGACCTTGGGGGAAAGGCTACCGAGGGACGTAACTCGTGCGCGACTAAAGAACTTGACTTGGGAAAACGACTCAACCGTGAGACTTTAAGGTGTATGATGATCCTCAGAAATCACGTGCGCCGATTTCTCAGAATGAATAGAAGTCGATTCGCGGATAGAAAATAATGGACGACGGTGATTCCGTCTCCGTTATCGAACCCGCGAACGACCTATGTCGATCCTTGATAATCGTGCACTTTGAAATAAGAATCTATCATTCACAATTTCATGTCGTCAGGACGTCCATGTGTCGAGAAGTCTTGAACGTGGTTTGGGCACGAGTCGATTACGCGTGAATCTCGCCGCCCGTCGCTCACTATACCAAATGACATTTGGGCGAAATAAACAAGGCATGAGAATCCAATATTGGACTTCGAATTTTCGGGAACGTCCGGAACGAACTTTTGGATGATGCTTCCTCGATAGTCAATGCGTCTTGGGTTGAGCCGAGTTTTTGGGAAAGGGATTTTCGGACTGAGGAAACGAGCCTTACGAGAACGTGAGTTGGGCAAGACGGGGCGGTGGGCCTCACGCCCAAAGTGGGACAGCCACCGTAGAAGACCGAGACAAACGGGCGAGCCCGTAGGGACCCAACCGAACCCTCACCCATCCTAACCCGTTATCCAAACTTGAGCCGATTCGAGCCTAAAAATTCTCGAGCCCATTCCTATTCATTTTCAAGCCCGTTTCCTAGGCCCGCCTTTCATTTTCAGCCCCAAAGAGCAGATTGGGAAATGTGCAAGGTGGAATGACTGAAAATGCCCGATATTTTGAAGAAAGTCAAAAGTTAAGAGAGAGAAGACGAGTCATCTTTCTTGGGAGTTGAAGCTTGCATTAATGGCCTTAATGAGGCCTATCTCCAGCCCTCACTTCACTCTCTCTCTCCTTTCATCTTCTCCAAAAATCGCAGCCTCTCTCTCCCCTTGTTTCCCTTCTTCCTGAAATTTCAGTTTTTGACCTCTCACCAAAATTGGAGTTGTTCGTTGCCTTCCCGTTCGAATCTCGGGCCGTGCCACCTATCACTGTGCTCAGAAGAGGGAGACCATACGGATGGCGTCGGCCGTTTGCCAACGGGCCGCGAGCAGATTCCGTACGGCGGCCGGAAGCCGATCGGTCGCCGACCGCCTGACCGCTCACGGTGCACGTACGCTTCATAGCCTTTGCTCAAGCTTCCTCTCCATTTTCGACTAAACCACCGCCACACCAGCCACACACACCTCCCCCTTGATCCCCCCCTCGGAATCACCGGCCACCATTTCCTTAGGAGCTCGCCGGCTTGTTTTTTTGCTCCGACCGGCGGCACCATCCCACTACAATGCCGGCCCTTGAGTTTGGGGCTTGGGAGAGAGGTTACTACTGTGATTTCTGGCCTAGGACCGCCTTGGGTGTCGTGGGAGAAGTCCCCGGTGTCGGGTTCGTCGCCGCCGCCGCGCCCGTGTCGCCGGCCCCGTTTTTTAACTGGTGAGTTTAGCTCCTAAACCCTATTTAGTGCCTAAACTTTTGCTAGTGGTTTGGGTTAATTAGTGCTAAGGGCTGATTAAGATATTTAATTAAGTGCATTAGCCCTAATATAGGTGGTTAGATTAAGGATTAAGATTAGATTAGTTTTTAATCTTGTTTAACTATGCTTAATTGTGTGTTATGTGCTAATTAACAAGCTAAGCATGATTAAATTGATTAATTGTTTTAATTAATTGATTTATTTAATTTCTACATTTATTGATTAAATTATGTGATTTCTGAATTAAATTATTTAATTATTAAATTGAAATTTCACTGTTTTTTTTTTTTTTTGATGACCCGTGAACTCCGCACCCCGCCGACGCCTGGGGAGAAACTCCTGAGGGGCGCAGTCTTGACACATGCACACATGCAACTGTAGCGTAAGTCGCCCTATGACGAAGGCGATTCGAACTCTCGACCTTGCGAGAGGAAGAGAGCGCAAACAGCCACGCCACCAATTGAGTGGTTCGGAAATTCACTGTTCATGTGCACCGTTCACGACACGTACACGTGCACTGCTCACTATGACCGGCTCATCCGGAAGTGGAATTGTGCATAATTCATGTGCCTTGATCATATGAAGTGAATTGGATGTGGCATTGCATAAAGATCCGCTTGAATTTGCAATTTTCACAAAAAAAGAAAATGGTTTGTCAAGGGACACAAAAATGGGTCGCCTTTATGAGAAAGAAAGTGATTTGTCAGAGACACTGAAATGGACCGCTTTATGAGAAAGGTGGGAAAAATGATTTGTCGAGGAACAATCTTGGAATGAACCACTTTTCATGAGAAAGGACTAGAATTTTAAATGCAAGTGTATGTGCAAGTATGTGTGCATTGGCTACGATAGTCGAATCACCGAAGGGAGGGCACGGAAGGGGCACGGTTGCACCTCTGCGGAGGAAGGGCACTTTATGTAGCACCGTTGTGCTTCGGAGGGGGCACGGAGGGCACGGTTGCGCCTCTGTGTGGAGGAAGGGCGCCGTAGCGCGCCGTTGCGCCTCGGAGGTACGAAAGGGCACGGTTGCGCTCTGGGAGGAAGGACACCATAGCGCCGTAATGCCTAGGCTTGCACGGAAGGGCACGGTTGCGCCCTCTCTACGGAGGAAAGGCGCCGTAACGCCGTTGCACCTCGGCCGAATGGAACACGTGTGGATACCAGAGTGTACGAGAACATTGCATCATCGGTTTTGATTATGCAAGAGGTGATCACATCATTAATTATGGTACGCACGCATGAATTGATAACGTCTTTGGGTGTGGCAATGGCCAAGATCGCTTGTGACGCGACTCACATGTGATTGATGAACTGCATCATCTAACGGCCATGTGCATTGCGTGTATTGTGCTGACTTATATGTGCAGGGTATGGCATACCGGGTAAGGTTGCATGCGAACCGACTATTCGATTGTTGGTTGCATTGCTTGCATTGAATGAGATTTAACGTGTAGGATATGGCATACCGGGTAAGGTTGCATGTGAACCGACTTTTGATTGTTGGTTGACCCTATTTGTGGTTTAATTGCTGATTGTTGATTATTTGTGGTTGGGTTGAGTGAGGGGTGGTTCTGGAGAGATACCCCGGTTGAGTTGGGTGTACACTAACCTAGGGGCTTAAGGAAAGAACTCGGCCGAGATTTTATCTCAACCCGTCGTGTTAACCATTTTCAGATCCTTAGAATGGCGCACCCACGGTGGAGAATCCTGCCCCCGCTTCTCCGGTAATCAGCCCCGAGGAAGTCGAGTCCGATGGGTCCAAAGTGACCGTGGTCTTGAACCCGAGGGTTCATTTTGTACAAACTGGATTAGCCTAGCCTAGTTCCTTTTGGTTTGGCTTAGAGGATGGATCGGCCCCCGCTCGTGCCGGGCTTGTAAATCGAAAAACAATCTCCGTTGGTTAATCCTAGTAAATTGTATAAATGAGTAATGATGGTTGTTCTGTTGTTCATCCATCTAACCCCGATTGATTGATTGTTTGTTTGTTGGACTAGGGATAGTTCGTCTTCGCTTACGCATAACAAAATATTAAAATGAATGGTGATCAACGAGTCACAGGCGCCGCTTTCAATTGACCATGGTAAGGGGTTGTCGCGTGCTCGGGGTTCGGGCGTGACAGGCCGACTCCTATGAAAAATCTTTTAAGGCTAAATGATTTTCTAAAGCACGCATGAATCCCGAGAGGTTCAAAGCCGAAAGAACGAACACAACCAAGAACCAATCTTGAATTGGAAATACTCTATGTGAGGTTTATTGTCTAGGCTTACACAAACAACTCCTGCGATTCAAGACTTAGTCCATCGACTAGTTAAGTAATCCCTTCAGAAAATATGACATGGGAACTGCAAGGAAGATGTCGCAGCAATAGAAAATGTCAAAAGCAAAAGAAAACGTCAAAGCAAAATTTGGGGAGGAAATAGCGTGGCCGTTTTTCAGATCCACGGAAGATAGGATTCGTAAAGTTGGGGAGCAAAAGAAGAATGGTTTTCGTTTCGCGATTGATGATTAGGATTTCGTAGCCATGCCTAGGAATGTGTCTTCCGGCAGAACCATCTTCCCCGCTTCAAGAAGTTCGTCCCATTATACATGCGTTCTGATGTACAAATCACGTCCTGTTGGCTCGACACGCAATTTGAAACAAGGCCTTTCTGGTATGATGGAGAATGCAGAGGGTGAACATGATGCAGAAAGAATGAAAGAAGGGGAATTCATCCTCGATAGATCTCCCGATCCTGATGCTGCTTCAGTCAAGAGCTCTGTGAATGCGCACGATGTCATGTTCCATGGCGATCACCTTTTGATTGGTCCAAGACCAGTTTTTTGCTGAAAAATGTGGCCAGAGATTCTCACCAAGCCACTGTGAAAGAGCCGGAGGAGTGTCTTCGATGTTCTTCCGGTGCATCCCGTCATGAATGACAAAGAATTCAAGAGAACGTCTCTGTCGGATATAGCGAGCCCTTCCTTTTCTGAGCTCGGAAGTGCGAACGTTGCAGCACGCAACGACAGACATGATTCGGCCCAAGAGAGAGTCATCACGACGCTAAGTCTCTACAGAGACATTTGTCACGAGCTCGAGCAGGAAAAATCAAGAGGACGATGTAAAGAGAGCATATTCATTAGAAGGATAGATTATCATGCAGCGAAAGAAGTGAAAAGAAGAGCCGGATACGTGCACGGCACCAGGCAGTTCATCGGACACGTTCCCGGGGTGGAGGTGGGAGATAAATTCCGTTACAGGATGGAGCTCACCGTTGTCGGGCCCCATCGTCCTCTTCAGAGCGGCATCGACTGCATGGGACGTCACCCAGACATCCTAGCCACCGGCGTCGTCGCTTCCTGGGATTATGCAGACGACCTGACAAATCCAGAGGAGCTGGTTTACTTGGGCCAGGGCGGCGGAATCCCTAGTCGCGACAAAAAGGCTGAAGATCAGAAGCTCACTCAAGGCAATTTAGCTCTAGCGAACAGCATGAAGAGGAACAAGCCGGTGAGGGTGATCCGTAAGGATTGGAATGGTACCTTCACGTACGACGGGCTGTACAAGGTAGACCGCTTCCGCAAGGTAAGTCGATTCAACGGAAAGATGGTCTTCGAATTTACGATGAAGAGACTGCCAGGCCAACCGGAAATTCTCCAGAAGAAGAAGAAGATGAAAGAACACGAGTCGTCCGGATGAATAAATCAGAACTTGTTCTCCTATCGAAAGATGCTTCAGTTATCGGCAGGAGCGAACAATAAGGAGTCTCGAGTCGCCTTCAGTGAACACCATGACCACACCAGCCCGGGTGAGCCTCCCACCAGCATTTCCGGCGAAATCTGCTGGTCCTCTGCAGGTCTCCCGGCGCCCACTAGCAGCCCTGCCGCGTCTCTAAGTCCTCACCGCCACTCCTGCAACCTCCTGACGGGCCCTCATTGCCGCCGTTCTCGGTTGTTTTCGAGCCGCACCTTCCCTCCCTTGTTCGCCTCCGTTTCTGGCCAAGGAGACTCTGGAGTGGACCACTCCCGCTAGAAGCTCCTTTGACAGTGCTCATATTCATCGGAGACGCCATCGAGAACCTCCTCGTAGGTTCGACCAGTAACTGCCATCGGGCTTTCTCCTCGACAAGGCAAGGTTTGAAACCTTCTGTCTCGGTACAGCCATGATCAAGGACGGAGGCTAATGTGATGTTATGTGACAACTGACTAGTACTAGGGCTGTTGGATGTTTGTTTGCAAAACAAACTAAGTGTTTTTTCCTTGTCCTACGTAAGAAAGTTTGGAAGAGACAAGTCAATTTATAAACGTGAGCTTTTCTAATTTGTTAAAATGAAAAGCTAGGGTGTGGGCTAGACCCTACTATACCCGTGTGCTGATGTGCAATTATTAGGTGCACTTTGCACTTTGCACGCCCATGGTTTAATTAGCGTTGATCCTCTACCTTTTAATTTTTCTTTTATTTTTATTTCGCATGGTTATTTTCCTGAAGGGTTACATTGATTCATTTTGCAACTTCTTTTGAAATGTTACATTTGTTCATTAAACAATTTCTTTCGAAAGAATATCTTTGTTAATTGTTGAACCTTTCACGAAGAGTTGCCTATCTTCTTATATATGTCAGTTTTGAAAACCATGAATGGAATTATTTTTTTCGAGTCCTCTTTCCAAAACTAATATTAATTTTTCAATTGTTTCCTAGAGAGATTCTAGAGAAATACTGTAATTGCTATCTAATATTTTCATTTAAAACTTTGTTGTATTCAAGAGGATATTTGCTAGTGACCATTAGTGATCATTAACAACTTCGTGTAGCAAATAAATTTTTAAAGAAAGTAATATCATACCTCAAAGTTCGATTTGATTGCTCTATTGATTTGAATCCATATTGACTTCATTGTTTTACCTAAATATGAAGACAATTATTTCCAACAAGGGCTGCTGTCGACAATTTGGTCTTAAATCTTTGCTGATGTTATGAGACTAACGATTAGACTTAGGGTTCTCGCGAGTGAGTAGTATTGAAGATTCGTTAAAAATGTCGTCTAATAATTTCTCTGCATTGTATATGTTTGTTTGGAAATGCTGTTGTGTGCATGAACAATGGTGGCGTTTGAAATTGGTTGCTGGAGGTGGGACGGTCTGGTTTCGTGAGTTTGCGGCCTGCGTACCGGTGGATGATGGTGGTGGTCCTATGAGTGGAGATAGATGATGGACCCTAACTAACATATCAGTCCAATTTCCATTTCCTATTCTAAGCTCACACCATGTCTGATTTATAACATACAGCCCACTCATACAGCCCATCTTAACAAACGACGAGCACCCAAAATGGACAGAAGACTAAGAACAACCACACAAATCTCACTCAGGCATTTCGTCGAACACACAGAAGGTATCGGCTGAGAGGAGGTAATAGATCTGTCAGAGATGTGAATTCAGACCAAAATCAGCAAGCAATTACAAGTGAGATTCGGCTTCAGCACAGGGACGACTTGTTCGCACTTATTAAAAAAATGCAAGTCTCGCCCATAAACGAAGAACAAGAACCAGCATCTAACTTTGGCATTTCATCGAGCAGGTGGCGTGCACCATCTGAGGAACGAACAAAAGCTCAACCATGACTTCAGACGAGGACCGAGACAGACAGCAAAGGACATAAAAAAAGGACCCAACAGCAGCAAAGCACAACGTAGCTGGGGTCGGACTCCGTGAACGGGACAACCACAGCCCGGTCCGGCGCGCCTGAAACAGGGCACGAAAAGGAAAGCAAAACAGGAGCGGTCGGAGGTGCTCCCTACCCAGCTCAGCGGCGACAAACGGTGGGCGAGCTCAATAGATCGGGTTACGTCCGTTTTCCTCCCGCGTCTCCGAGCCGGGATCCTCAGGGAATCGACCCGACCCGAGAGAAAAAAAAAATCGAGAACTCAGAGCTACCGTGGATTCGGCAAGGGAAAAGGGGCGACGTCGGTTGGTCGTCGGCCAATTTTCAAGTGTGTCCGTCGCCGGAGAACACTCGCTCGCTCTCCGTCCCGCTCTCGGCTCTGTATCACTCTTGGTCTCCCTCAACTCTCTCTCTCTCTCCCCTTCTCTGCGTCCAAACCCCCTTTCATAGCCTCTTCTCCCACGATCGACCTGCTGAAAAGTCCAATCAGCGGAGGCCCTTCGCCCTCCGGTCTCTTGCCCATCGGCCGGTCCTTGGTCTACACCGGCGGCCCTTCCTCTCCTCCCTGCTCTGCCATCTGTCTGTCCCCTGCCTTGGACAGACCTGCTGCCTCGAGCTCCTCGATCAGGCTGACAACTTGGGTTGTCAACTCAGGTGAAGCTCATCTCCTTCTGGTCTTTGGAGCGCCGGCCGGTCCTCTCCCTCAACCAGAAGTCTCTTGGGGTCCGGTGCTAGGCGGCCGCACGAGGAAGAAAGGGGAGAGAGGGAAGAAGACCCCCGCGCGGGCCAGGTTGATCCGATCCCGTTCCTTCTTCTTCTTCTTATTATTATTTTCTTAAAAAAAGTAGTAGTATTAATGCAAATAATCCTAATGTCTATATGGTGTGTGATTCGATGAAAATTCCTTTTGGTATGGCCTAGCCAATCCCTAATTCTTTACCCAATTCAAACTTATATAATCAGTCAAAATTTAGGTGATAACAAATCCGATGCTCAATGCTATAGTACATCTCATTTGTCATCATCTACCCATCATTTTTGAAATAAGTAATAAGTATTGCTTTTGGTCTAATAGTTAGAAATGTCACTATAATACATATGATTGTTATTAAAGTGTACAAGAGAACCAATCAAAATATGAAATTGTATCGAAGGTTTAATTGGATATTGGCTAGAAAACAATCGAATGACCAATCGTCAATGGATAATAGGTACACAAAGCATGCCAAGAGTTTGCCTAACTTCGGCACGAAGTTTAGCTTTTACACATTGTAAATTTAAGATCGCAATCCTTCCCCATTTAAATTTATTGATAAATTGATACCTGCAACAAATGCAGGTAAACGAACAAAAGTCATTTTTGTTTTTTCCTTTTCTATTCATTTCCTTTTTGACTGATCTTTCCTTTTCAATTATGTCCTCTCTCTCTCTCTCTCTCTCTCAAAATCAGCCATTGAGGGCATGAGATTCATGTCAAGGCTGGCTCAGTGGGGGTGAAGGCAAAGGGGAGGAGAGAGAGTGGGGGTGGCAGAAAAGGAGTGTTCGGGTTTTTTTATGGGCATATTATCTTTTGGTTATACCTAACTCCACTAGCTTGGCATAATGGTTAAGGATCGAACATGTATTTTCAATTACACATGCGATGTAAGAATAGATCTAGAGAAAATCTGCTTACACATGCGATGTAAGAATAGATCTAGAGAAAATCTGCTTACTTTAATGAGGCATCGGTCCACTCATTTAAATATTTACTTGCAATCTACCACTTTACTTAATATATAGATTTCGCAAACTAGTCATTCTATATCTAGGGTTAATCTAATATTGCCTGAAACATATAGTCTCGTCTCTTACCTCCAGTATAATTCCAACATTGACAACAAAAGTTGGAAGGGGCTTGACAATGTGGCAGCATATTAAAGGGTTTTACCTCCAAAATTGAGTCCCATTTATTATTTGGGCGAAATAACAATAACATTTAAAGAAGTCCTTTTATTTATTTTAGTCGTTATTCAACAATAGATAATAAATCATGGCTTGTGAGATTAAACTACTTGGTAACTGAGTTTACAATAGCTACTTTAAGATTTGTTGCATATTATGTAAGTTGAGATACTTATTTCTAGTTTGGGAGTCATAATAAATTAGTACATTAGTTAACCTTCATTTGCTTAAAATTTTAAGGTGAAGTAATTTTTGTCTAGATCTTAATCTTAATTCTTTTATTTTTTTATAAATCAAGATAAGTCAGTCTACTTAAGTTTGGTTGCTTGTCTAAATCCTAATCCTAGCGTTATTGCTTTTTTAAAAACAAACTTAAAGTGATTTGTTTAAGTTTGCATGCTTATGATTTTAACTATAATAATTTTATTGATAATTAGTTAGCATAATCTTATGGCAAATTTGTTAAAAAATTTCTTGAAGCTTTCACTTCACCATATTGTATAAGATGAGGCCGATTAATGCACCAATGACCGATTACGAAGCACCATTGTATAGCTAGAAGCCAATTAACAGCCCAATATTAGAAGAAACATGCAAAATTTGACTTGGCCTCTATCATTTTCAGGTAAAGATATACTCGAGATGAGATTTGGAAAAGCTGTTGTACCAAACTCAACTTTTAATTAGTCCGTAGGACCTATAACAATGCTAAAAAAAGAAAGTTGTTTGGAAGCTTGTGTCTTTTTATTCCGTGAGAATTACTGAATTAGTATGAATCACGATATGGATCCGTGACATGTTCTTGACGCAATTAGTATAAAATGAGGAATCGGGTTAGGTAACGTCCTACAATCATTAAACCCTCAAACGAATGTTGTGATTGGCCATGAATAATGGATGCCCATCAACATGCACATGGCCGAATAACAATGACGACGGCATATAACTAAACAATCTTTTAATGAAAGAATTACATAATTTTTTTTAATTTCATCAAGAATCTCATGGGGATGAAAGCAAATACTTATCTAAAGATAGTGCGTCTTTAAGCAAGCCATTATAGTGAAGCCCACTGAAAAAAAGAGCTGAAGTTCATTAGCTCCTGTCTATTACAGATCACCACATCTTTTGAGGGTCTTGTCGTCCGATCCTCTCGTTGCGACGATGGAGGTGAATCTCATGAAGCTTGGCGGTTCTCTTCCAGTCCCTTGTGTTCAGGAGTTGGCAAAAGAGGCCATAACCGAAGTCCCGCCTCGCTATGTCCGGACCGACCAAGATCATCCGTTCACGCATGATGATCATGGATCTTTGTTGCTTCAAGTACCAGTAATTGACATGAGCAAGCTCTCGTCCAACAATAGCGATTTGGTGGAGTCCGAGCTGGAAAAGTTGGACGCTGCATGCAAAGATTGGGGATTCTTCCAAGTAAAATTTCACAACAGTAGCTTTTACTCTTTCTTTCTGAGAGGATTACTTCAAGAAACCGACTTTTGAAGTTCATCGATCCCTTTCTGTGCACGCAGTTGATGAACCATGGAGTGAGTTGTTCATTGGTGGAGGAGGTGAAGTTGGGAATCCAAGAGCTCTTCAAACTTCCAATGGAGGAGAAGAGGAAGTTTTGGCAAGAAGAAGGAGACGTGGAGGGTTTGGGGCAGATGTTTGTTGCGTCGGAGGAGCAGAAGCTTGATTGGGGCGACATCTTCTTCATAGCGTCCCTCCCAAGACATTTGAGAAAACCTCATCTTTTTCCTATGCTCCCATCTCCATTCAGGTTCTCTCGCTCTCTCTCATGCATCCAGACACTTCATATCGAATGGATGTTTTGTCTAAAATAAAAAATAAAAAATCGGGCTTGTCTAAATTTGGGGGAGTAAACTTATTACCCCTTTGGTAATGAGCAACTAAAACGACCAAAAGGACTCTTTACTGTTCACACCCTCTCTGTTTCTGAGCGCCCGACTACTGTAGCTCCGGTTTTGGGTCTCTTCCGTGCCGGCGATTGCTGGCTCCGACGAGAATCTCACTTCGGAGGTGAAGTCGTGTGGAAGCTGAACACCTGATCCCCTCTTCTTTATTCGGGTAAGGCTTTCTTCTTCTCTGCGGCTCTACCTTACGATGGGTTCTTAGGTTTTGCAAGTGGGGTAGTTCTGGTCTGTGGATTCATGGAAAGGGGTTCTACTGGTTCGCAATCCCACCTTGGATTAGGTGGTGGTCGACATCGTAGTAGAAGTAGGGCTCCAGCTGGCCGAAATGCTGCTGGAGATCAAATGCGTAGAGGCAACAATGTTGCCCATGAGTTTGCTGCGGGGAATCTGTTATTAAGTGGCAAGAATGTTGCCCAAGTTCCTGCTGCGGTGGGGAGTATAAATGACAAGCACCCACCGGTATGGGGTAGCTGGGGCCTTCCCACGGTCAAAGCTTCCATTACAGCAGTACATAGGATAGGCACGTCGCCTCAATTAGCTGAAACATCGGCCCCAGCCACTCGCTCTTGGGCGAATGTTGCCAAGGCTGCTATGCAAGGGTATTCTCTTACTTATATTGATCCGTGTTCGGGTGGGGACAATATAATTCATTGTTCGGAGGAGGACCTTAATGCTGCGGATCCTATTTGGAATGAATGTTTAGTCGGCTACTTTGTGGGGAAGAAACTCCCGTTCAAGCTAGTTGAGTCAGCCCTTAACCACTTGTGGGGCCAACGCTTGCTGGAGGTCAAAGCAAATGACCAAGGTTTCTATTTCTTTCGCATCTCGGACTCGATTATGCATTTTAAAGGTGTTAGAAGGTGGTCCTTTGACTGTAGCACGTGTGCCATTAATCCTCCAACAATGGCACCCCTTGTTAGAGTTGAAAAAAGGAGATCATTCTACAATCCCAGTCTGGATTAGACTGAAGAATCTCCCCTATGGGCTGTGGTCTGCTAAGGGGATTAGCAAAGTTGCTAGCGCTGTGGGTAGACCGTTATATGTTGACCATCGCACGGAGCAACTAAAAATGATTTCATTTGCTCGGGTATGTGTTGAACTTGCTGCCACAAAAACTTGCTGTGATACTATTACGGTTGACCTAAACGGGCAAACCCGAATAGTGGACGTTGAGTATGAATGGAAACCGGTATCATGCCAATTATGTGGTACTTTTGGACACCGGTGCCCTGCTCAAGACCCCTGCCCAGCTCAGTCTGAACCAGCTATCCAGGCACGTGTGCAGCCATCCGATCTTCCACTGGTAGGGATGAACAAGGCCTTGTTACTCTACAAGGTAAGGATGCTTGTCCAGCCCCTACTCGAATGGAGACAAGTTTATAGCAAGAAGAACCGCCGGGCTGGTAGTAACAAGCAACCAGCGCTTGATCCTACTCCCCTCATTTTATTTTGACTCGGATGATGATCTAGATGAGGAGACTGTTGCTACTAATGATGCTGTCCAGGAGCTTCCTGCTGCCGTGTGTTCTTCTCTAGGTTCTGCCGGTGCTGGTCTCATCTACTCAGGTCAGGAGATGTGTCCTGGAGCAGGTTCCATAGAGTATGTTGCTGGTGCTTCTTCAACAAGTGTTGCTGGTGCTGATGTTATTCAAAAACCTAGTGCTGCAACTGATGCTTCAAGGCTCGAGGCTGGTGCTGCTGTCAATGATTCAAGGCTTGCTGGTGCTGCTATTGTTCTCCTTTCAAGGCTCGCTGGTGTTGTTGCTGTTCCCTCTTCAGTGAATGCAGTTGCTGCTCCTTCTCTAGCTGGTGCTGCTGTTGTTTCTGCAGAGTCAGCTGGTGCTGATACGGCTCCTTCAATGCCAGCTCGTGATGTTGCTGTTCCTGCAGGCCTGGACAAGGCAGCTGCTGCTGCTGTTGGCGTGTCACCAGAATCTGCAGGAGCTGCCTCCCTAGGTCCAGGTCAGGAGGCGGGCCTTGGTGCTGCCCTTCCAGGGTCTGTTATTGCTGCTAGTTCAGCAGTGACCCTTGTTGCTGATATTAATTCAGGTCAGAAGATGTTACCTGATTCTCCAGAGAATGATTTACATGATCTGCAGCTCACTGAGGTTAGGATTGAGCAAGATAGTGGGTTGGGGCCTCCCCCTATTACTCCTCGTGTTAAAGCAAAATCTATGCAGATTAACAGGCCTAGTCCTTCATCAGGGACAGCTTCTGTCAAAAAGAAGCCAGCAGCCACCAAAAGGCGGCCAAAAAGAAGATAGTTCGCCTACCCTTACTATTGTACAATAATGTCTTTTGGCTTTTGGAATGTCAGGGGTCTTATGAATCCTGTTAAGCAAGCTGAAGTTAGACAGCTTGTGCGCCTTAATAATATTTGCTGTCTTGGCTTATTGGAAACCAAAGTTCCTGTTGCTAGTTTTCCTAATATCTCTTCTGCTTTACTCCCTGGCTGGATATGGGTTACAAATTATGAATACTCTCCTCGAGGGCGTATTTGGGTTGGATGGAACCCGTTTTTGGTATGTTTCAATACTCGAACTTGTTCTGACCAGTTTATTCATGGTGATGTAAAAATGCTGAACTCAGGGTCTACACTACTTCTCTCGGTGATATATGGCGAGCACACATTTGTTGCTCGCAGACCCTTATGGAGTAAGCTAGTGAGTCTGAGCTCTTCTCTCAAGGACAGCCCTTGGATGGTTGCCGGTGATTTCAATGCCATTAGGGATTCTTCTGATCGCATGGGAAGCCCAGATATCTGGATTCCCGCTTTTGATGAGTTCAAGGATTGCATGGACCAAGCTGAACTTTTTGATCTCCGTTATGTGGGCTTCCGGTTTTCCTGGTCCACCTCCTCTGGCATTCATAGGAAACAACGGAAAATAGACCGGGTCCCGGTCAACAACCGTTGGTGCACCACCTTCTCCTTCTCGGAAGCATCCTTCTTGGCCCCGGCTTATCTGACCACACTCCGATGACTGTGAGAATTCTTGCTCCTGGTTCTCGGCGTATTCCTTTTAAATTTTATAACCTTTGGATGAGCCACCCGGATTTTCCCATGCTAGTAACTCAGTCTTGGGAGACTCAAGTAGCAGGTTTTCCTATGTACAGACTCTACACTAGACTCAAGCTCCTAAAGGGCCGGCTTAAGTGTCTTAATAGAGATGCTTACTCAGAGATCTCCTTAAGGGTAGCCTCGGCTAAAAGGGTCCTTTCAACCACTCAAGAGGCACTACAACTAGACCCTCATAATAGCTCTTTGGCGGCTGAGGAACATTCTCAACTTAAGGACTATATTGAACTTCGATCTCTCGAGGAGTCTTTCTTCAGACAAAAATCTAGAATTCGTTGGCTGAAGGAAGGGGATCATAATACCAAGTTCTTTCATCACTCGGTCAATCACAGGCACCTCCGTAATCGTATTATATCCGTTGTGGACGGCGCAGGACAAACGGTAACGGACCTGAAGGATGTACCGAAGGTTTTTGTCTCATATTTCCAGGATCTCCTTGCTCCGGTTGAGATGATTGTGAGGCCATCTATACAGGATCTCAAGGATGTCATTCACTCCCCTCTCAAGGAAGAACACATCAGCTCTTTATCCCAACCTTTTCTTCCTTCCGATATTTCGCGATGCTATGTTTTCTATGGCTGGTAATAAAGCCCCAGGTCCTGATGGATACAATGCTGACTTCTTTAAAAAGAATTGGGACAAGGTGGGCCATTCAGTTACTGAAGCGGTAATGGATTTCCTCGAAACTGGACGCTTGCTCAAGGAAGTTAATAACACTATTGTTGCCCTGGTGCCAAAAATCCCCAATGCAACATCAGTCGCTGACTTTCGGCCAATTGCCTGTTGTAATACTATATACAAGTGTATCACTAAGATATTCTCCTCTAGAATTGCTGCGGTTCTTCCACATATAATTAGTCCGGTTCAAACTGCTTTTGTAAAAGGTAGGAGGATCAGCGATAATATTCTTCTTGCCCAAGAACTTTTCAGTGGGTTTCATAACAAGCCTTATATCCCAAAGTGTGCCATCAAGGTGGATTTTAGAAAGGCCTATGATACTCTTGACTGGGACTTCTTAGAGAAAACTCTTCAAGCTTTTGGATTTCCCACCCACCTCACAAAACTCATCATGGTATGTGTTCGTACCCCAAAATTTTCTATATCCATAAATGGTGAACTCCATGGCTTCTTTTCCAGTGGTCGTGGTATAAGGCAAGGTGATCCCATGTCGCCATACCTTTTTACCTTGATTATGGAGGTTTTCACTGGGATTCTCGACTCTTACACTCGGCATCCAGAATTTAGATTCCACTGGCGGTGCAAGGCTACACGCCTATCCCACCTTTTTTTTGCAGATGACGTTTTTCTCTTTAGTGAAGCAAGCCTTGGCTCTATTTCTTGCCTCCAGAATGGGCTTACTTTATTCTCTACTTGGAGCGGTCTGGTTCCCAATACCAGCAAGAGTGAAGTCTTTATTTCAGAGGATCCAAACTACCAAGGAGCAGATTGTGCAAGCGCTGGCTTCAACCTTGGTTCCCTCCCTGCGCTACTTGGGGGTACCTATAATTACTTCGAGAATGAGCAAAGTGGACTGCAATGCTCTTGTATGCCGCCTCACTACTAGAGTCCAATCTTGGACCCACCGGTTTCTTTCTTTTGCCGGCCGACTACAACTTATTAAGTCGGTACTACATGCTATCCAAGCTTTTTGGGCCTCCATCTTTTGGCTCCCATCTTCGGTAGTGGAAAAGATAGAGCAAATTTGCGACAATTCCTCCGGGAAGGGCCCATCCATGGGTTCGGGAGGTGCAAGGGTATCGTGGGTTGATGTCTCCGCCTTCCCCGTCCGAAGGAGGCCTTGGTATAAGAAGAATCGAGATAAGCAATAAAGCAGCCATGGCTAAACACATCTGGTTGCTATTTACCGATAAAGAGTCTTTATGGTGCAAATGGATTCATGCCACATATCTCAAAAGGGATAATTTCTGGAATTCTTCGACTCCAACTCGTGCTCTTGGGCTTGAGGAAGATCCTTACTCTAAGGGATGTATTCCTACCCCACTTCGATGGAGGATAGGAGATGGTGAATCTACGTCGCTTTGGTTTGATCCATGGCTTGACATTGGTCCCTTAAACTTGGTATTCTCTCGACGCTACATATACCAATCGGACCTCCTTAGACAAGCGAAGGTGAAGGACATATATTCCCGGATGGGACTCAATTACTCCAAGAGCTAGCTTTATGGCAAATTCCGGTTCCTCACCTCTCGCCTGGTCAAGATTCCTTTTCTTGGGTGGCGGACTCCTCCGGTAAATTTTCAATGGCTTCGCGTGGGATATAATCCGGTGCGGATCCAACCCGGTTCCTTGGTCCTCCTTTGTCCGGAATAAGGCTTTGACCCCTAGATATCGTTCCTTCTCTCGGCTTATTACTAAAGAGCGCCTTCCCACTCGGAATTTCAAAGACATTAGGAGGAAACTCCTCTTGTAGGGTTATTAATTTTCTACCCGGCAAATTTGATTTTATGCCCAAATTCCCCGTGGCCAGAATTTTCTTCTATTTTCAAATCCTTTTGCTACGTTTTTGATGTGGAGACAGCCACAATATGCCCTTCTCATTCCCCACCTGCACATTCAAAGCTTCCCCCGTGACATTTTGCTGTCATATCTCAAAAAAAAAAAAAACCACATGTTGCCCCCTTTTCTTCTACCAGCACTGATAAGCCACTCCACCTTGCCATAAATTATGATGAAACATCCAATCCAAAAATTTAAATTAATAAATGAATGAGAGATATTAAATGAACATGGTGAATGCACATTTGAAATAAACAAGATAGACCATGGGTTTGATACTATATAGAATGGTCAATCTAAATATTTAAGCTGATAAATAACTAGATATTATGTATATATAATGAGCATATAAACTTTATAGTCAAGCGTTTTGTGATATCTCAACACAATCATATCACTATCAGAGCACAATTGCTACACTCAACCCCACTCTCCGCCCCTTCTCTTGCGGCCTTTGTCGTGATCAACCCCCCTCTTTCCCAAGTTGCAATGGATATCCCTCAATCAGCCCAAATTGAAGGTCACTAGAGATTGGATGACCACATGTGCAAATCCCGCCCCTATTCGTCACTTAGATAGAGAGTGAGGTGGGCGACAACAGCGAAGGAGGAGGCAGGGGTTTGACATGCTAGCGACAATGGCAGCAGAGTTTGGTGTTGTGGGTCGGGGGCAGGTAGATGCCATACGCGCACGCTAGAGAGAAAAGCAAGGACAACGACGGACATAGAGAGGTGGCCTAGGGTTTGGTTGTTTTGGGTGAATTTCCCTAAACGTCAGGAGCTTTTTTTCTTGAGGTAATTACACATGATGAAAAAGGAGGCAGCTAATAATTGAGTAAATCTAATGCAAAACGACTAACATTAGAGATCCAAAACCCCAATTTTTTAACAAAATTATTTCACAAAATAGCTGAACTAATTTTATATACCAATGTCTGTATCCCCGGCATCACACGAAACAATAATTCATGTAAGGTTGTCTTCGTGCTCTCCTGAAGGAAAGATTTTTATAATCGGATGGCCACTCTACTTGTCCTAGTTTAGTTACTTTACTTTAGTCAACATAATTTGGTTGATGATTGAGACTTGGGAGTGCGGACAAAGAATCGTCGCTTTCAGGCGAAATGATTTTTTACGCAATTTGAGTACACATAAGAAGATCACGTTCAAATTATTTTATAATGTCTACTCATGACTAGAATGATTTGCACGTCCCTTCTTCATAAACGACAATCCTATTAAAGTGAGGGAGATCATCCTATGCCTTATCGGATTTCTGGCATTTATTGAGTAACAGTTTCTTAAGGTTTGGTACATGTTTAATCATAGATAAGTAAATTTTATTTTATTTTTTTAATTGTAGACCTGTCTTAGAGTTTGTGTATGATTATATTTTGTGTAGAAATAACGATGAAATGTACTTAGGTACAACACACTTCGACGGGGAAATGATTTGTTGAAAGACCCGTAGGCATTGGTATTAGTGTGAATGTACGAGAGTTGGTTACCTCAAATTCAAGAACAAGAAATTCATTGTTGTTATTCTAATAAGATTGAGTCAAATAAGAATACGAATAGGTTTGTCATTCATGCAAAACTTTCATCTATGACATACACAAGATTTGGGAACCACACATGACCTATTTTGCATGCATAATAAGATTATGAAACTATGTTAACAAATTATGTCTAAAGTATGTGATCAGATCGCTTAGCAGGCTCACTGCTAAGTTTGCATGATAAGATAAGCAAGCTCTGAAAATAAAATAAAACTACATTATGAGCCGGATGCATGGAAGACTAGCTTCAACATTAGCCCACATCATCAAAAGAATACCTTAATTTTACGATGACTATTGTATGCATAGCCTGTTCACCATCTTCTACACATCCCGTCCTTTCCCTCGCCCTTGTAACTTATTCTTAAATGTTTCATCTTATTATCACGCAGAGAAGTCTTAGATGAATACAGCTCGGAGCTGCGAGACCTTGCAATGAAAATACTCCTTCTCATGGCAAAAGCTTTGCAGATGGACACCAAGGACATGATAGATCTGTTTGATGAGGGCAGGCAAGCCCTTAGGATGAATTATTACCCTCCCTGTCCGCGGCCTGAGCTCGTCACGGGCCTCACTCCCCACTCTGACTCCGCAGGCCTCACCATTCTTCTCCAAGTCAATGAAATGGAAGGTCTCCAAGTGAGAAAAGAGGGCAAGTGGGTCTCTGTCAAGCCTCTCCCTAATGCATTCGTTGTCAACATCGGAGACATTTTAGAGGTAAGTACTACGATTGGCCCTAATGCTATTGTTTGATGTATGAGCTACTATTGTCTAGATTCATCTGCTATTGATGACAAAACTGTTATATTATCCACAATCCATCTAAGATATCACTTATAAATTTATAAAGATGGATGAATCATCAATCGAAATGAAAATTTTTGCGGCTGTGAACGTAACAATAAGCTTGAATAAAATGTTAGACATTTCAATAATGGAATGCGGGAAATTTGTTTAGTTACATGTATATTTTCCAAATCCCAATGTGGACATCATTGTTTATTGATACTCAATGAGCTAGTTAGTTTGATAGAAGGACTATAGATAATACAATTTCATGAACAAAATCCATAAGAGGGATGACAAATTAGTCTATGTATTTGATGATCGACACAGATTGTGACGAATGGTACTTATCGTAGCATTGAGCATCGAGCAATGGTTAACTCGATGAAGGAGAGACTCTCGATTGCCACATTTTACAGCCCGAAATTGGAAGGGGAATTTGGTCCTGCACCAAGCTTGATCACACTGGACAAGCCAGCATTGTTCAGAAGAATAGGCATGGCTGATTACTTGAGGGGTCTCTTCTCTCGTGAGCTCCGAGGGAAGTCATATCTTGACATCATGAGGATTGCATAATATCTTTACGTAAACACTCTTCATGCACCTCTAGTACGCGGATCGTGTATTGACGCAATATATGTATAATCTATCTTCATGTCGCTCCCTCCCTGCTTTTGTTGATCAATTTCATTCCTTTGTTATCCGGATGACATTATAATGACATCAATAGAAGCTTTTAACTCGTATGCATTTCATTTGTGTTGGGAAAACAAGTGAACTTTACTCCTAGCGTAAATCCGCCACACAGAAAGCATTAGTTCTACATTCTCAAATTTCTACAAACTCTATTCTTCTTGCCGTTGCAAAACGTGCATTGTCACATCGCGACGAAGGCTGAACTTAATTAATTGTAACAAAGCCATAGGACAAGTGGACTGCAAAAGGTGGTTGCGAACGCTTTTGATGGGATTCGACTAGGCGAGTGAGGAATTTGGGGTCGCTTCCCCTGGTCATGATAAAGCTTTAAAGCTCTCGCTAACCGGGATGAGAGCAAAACCTATAACACACTACCTTAGAAGAACCGACGAGTCTTGCGCAACATGATGAAAATCTGGCTTTATATATTGAGAATAAGGTTCGTGCTCTCAACTTCCAAATTGGTTTTGCCGCATTGTTCAAGGAAATAGTTAGTAGGGAATCGGTTTCCTTCATTGGGAACCCCACAAAGTGGATAAGCATAAATTTCCCTTCCCATGGTGGTCTTCATGCGACCCGGAACGAAGATTGGTCTCCATGTTCGTTGGTCCATGTCTCTTAAATTTGCATAAAAACCGAGATCAACTCAAGACTATCATTTCAAGGCTTGAATTGGTATGCAGACTAAGTGAGGAAGACTAGCCTGTCTGGGCATTGCGACATGGGGACAAGACTTCCATCAAAACCGACTGCTTTGGATCACAAATCATATCGAGGAAATCATTGTCTTCAATGTTGAGAAAACTTCTAGTTTTGATGACAACAAACCATTTTATGCATACAAAAATTCATATATTTTATAAGGAAGAAGAGTCACAGGGTGACATATTCTTTTGAGTTTGGATGAAGCAAAAGGAAATGCATAACAAGTTTTTGAGTCTACGTGTACCAGATGGAGAACATAAGCTGACGTAGAACCTCGGTCTGATAGACCCAGAACGAACTTATAAGACTAGACAGAAAACAAGATCACCAACGATCATGATTTTCACTTACCTTATTTATATTGAGTTTGTTATCTAGATTTGATTAGCAAGATCAATCATCATGACAACTTCCAAAGAATGATTGAACACTTATGGAAATCCAGATTTTGATTGTATGGGTGAACAAAATCTAAGGGGATCAAATATATTTTCAACGGTCAAGAAAACTTTCCTTATGAAGTCTGTCCGAGAAAGGAAAGGGAAGACAAATCTCTCAAGGTGACAGCCAACGCCAAAGTATGGCTGGGAGAGTATATAAGGGAATGATGCGACCAAAAGAGAGATGTGATAGACATATTCCAAAGTTTGATTCAATTCTTCACTAGTTGTCTGAAAAAGTGAGAAATCGAGTGATCTTAGTGTATTACCAAGAAGAGTGACTTTGTGAGACATATCATCACCAAGTGCGAACACTCAAGAGTGTGTAATCACCTTTGATCACATAGTGAAATCCAGCCTATTGGCTGATTGCTTGGAGAGTGGATGTAGACTTGCCAAAAGTCGAACCACTATAACTGTGTTTGCAATCTTCTCTACTCTCTCTATTTAATTTTTGTTTGTAGATTACAGAAGCTTTATATTACTTGCGTGTAAAATTCCTCTACACCTATTCATCCCCCTTTAGGTGTTAATACTAGCAATATCAATTGGTATCAGAGCCAAGTGCTCAGTATTTTGAAGTGTTTATTACTTCAAAGCTAAAGATCTTCCATGGCTAGTATTCTTGCGCCAAGTCTAATTGAGGGACAAAGCAACACTCGACCATCATACTTTGATGGAAAAGAGTACAACATATGGAAGAACAAAATGAAAGATTTTCTCAGATCAAATGATCCACTGGAATGTGATGTAGTTGAGAAAGGAGAGGATCCCAATGCTGAAGTTGGAAAAACCACAAGGAAAGATGATGGGAAAACAACAGATTTATCAGCTACCATCTCAAAAGAAGAGTTGACAAAAAGAGAAGCTTTAGATGCTAAGGCTATTTACTCTCTTTATTGTGCACTATCTCCAAATAAATATAATTGAATATCTTCTTGTGAAACAGCGAAGGAAGTATGGGATAGGCTGCGCGTTACCTATGAAGGGACTGATCATGTGAAGGAAACCAAAGTGAATATTTTACTTGGTCAATATGAATCTTTCAAAATGAAACAGGGGGAGTCCATTGGAAATATGTTCAGCGGATTTACTGAAATAGTAAATGGGCTTGCATATTAAGGACAGTCTATCTCAGGACCAATGAAGGTTAACAAGCTATTGAGAGGTCTATCAAAGGACTGGAATAATGTGAAGACTTCCATACGAGAGACTTTGTATATCTCACCTCTATCAGTTGATGAGCTTGTTGGAATCTTGCAATCTTATGAAGCAGAACGAATGAATGAAGAAGTGGAGTCTAGAGGTAAGAAATCTATTGCTCTTAAGTCTAATGTTGATTATGATGATACAGATTCTGAGGATGAATTGGACGACGAAGAACTTGCCCTATTAATCAGAAAGGTAAAAAAGTTAAACAAGAAAGGCAGGAAGTTCAATAGCAGGAAGCAAAACAGACAGTTTGGACAACGAAGAACAGTGGATGAAGAAGAGTCTGTCAAAAATGTTATTTGTTTTGAATGCAAAAAGAAGGGTCATATAAAGCAAAACTGTCCTACACTGAAGAAGAACAAAGGGAACTATGAAAAATACAAGAAGGCCTTGAAAGCTGAAATATGCAGTGACATTGAGGTTGAAGACAGTGAAGAAGAATATGGCAATATTTGTCTAATGGCATACTCAGACTTAGACTCTGGAGCAAACTCAAAATCAGACTCAGACTGAAATAGAGAAATTTGGGTTAGTTATTCTAATATTCCTATTGAAGTTTCAGATTATATAAATGAGCTTTGTTCAAATCTGAAATCCACTCTGAAGAGAATCTCTGGACTGAAAAAGGAAAATTACAAGTTGAGTCAACAAAATTTCTCTCCGAAAGGAAAGTTTGATGATCTGAAAAAGGAATTTTTGGAAACAAGGGAAAGTCGAGATTCTTTACTGAATGAGAATGAATCTCTCAAAAAGAAATTTTTTGATATTACTACGAAATTTTCTAAAGGATCAAAAACCTTACAGCACATACTTTCCATTCATATTCCCTATTACAACAAGTCAGGACTTGGGTGTAATAAGGAAAGTGATTCTTTAATAGATTTTCCAAAAGTCAATGAGAGACTTAGACAGAGACCTCCTCGATAGGTTTACAAAAATCATTTTAAAAAGAACTTTGTAAAACCTGTTGGACGAGACAATCTCAAATGTTCAAATTGCGGAGAAAAGGAACATTTTGAGAGTAAATGTCCTAAAGTCTGGAGACCTGTTCAGAGAAATTGGATAAACAAAACATATACTACTAACTCCAACGGACCCAAGAAAGTCTAGGTACCTAAGAAAACTTGAGTATGTGTTTTGATTGCAGGTAAGTTTCAAAAGCAAGAAAAAATGGTATTTGGACAGTGGATTTTCGAGACACATGACTTGAGATTCAAGAATGTTCATTGGTTTGGAAAGAATAAAAGGAGGAACTGTTTCCTTTGGTGGCAATAGTAAGGGAAATATTATTGGACTAGAAACAATCAAGATTGGGAGTCTCATTATCAACAATGTCTCTCTAGTTAAAAGACTGAACTACAATCTACTAAGTATTAGTTAGTTATGCGATGCTGGTTTCAGAATTGATTTCAAGAAGAACTTATGTTCTGGAACTAATCAAGACTCATCTCAATCGTTTATTGGATGAAGACATGGGAATATCTATCTCTTGGACGTAAATGAAGACATTGCCAAATGTCTCATCTCAATTCAAGATGAAGCAAACTTCTGGCATCGCAAAACTTGGACATGTTAGTATGAAACAGATCTCAAAACTACTTACCAAAAAGCTTATTCGTGGGCTGCCTTCATTAAGTTATAAAAAGTCAGAACTTTGCTCCTTATGCACTCTAGGAAAACAGGTAAGAAGCTCCTTTAAATATGTGAAACGGGTTTTTACTAACCGTGTTTTGCAGCTTCTTCATATGGATCTTTTTAGACCAACAAGAACTCAAAGCATTTGAGGTAAGAAGTACTATCTCGTTATTGATGATGATTATTTTCGCTTTACTTGGGTATTCTTCCTTGCTAATAAAGGAGAAACCTTCTCTTACTTTTCAAAATTTGCAAAAAGAGTTTAAAATGAGAAATGTTACTCTATTTCGAACATTAAAACAGATCATGGTGGAGAATTTGAAAATCAGGACTTTGCAGATTTTTGTGATAAGAATGGTCTTCAGCATATGTTCTCCTCTTCCTACACTTGAGAACAAAATGGAGTTGTAGAAAAGAAGAATAGGTCCTTATAAGAAATGGCCAGAATTCTGCTTATTGAAAGCAAAGTAGCAACTCGCTTCTGGGCAGAAGTAGTTTCTACAACATGCTATATCATTAATAGAGTTTTTCTAAGACCTATTCTTGAGAAAACTCCCTATGAAATTTTCAAAGGCAGAAAACCAATTGTTTCATACTTTCGTGTTTTTGGCTGTCAATGTTTCATTCTTAAAAATGCTAACAATCATCTGAGCAAGTTTGAAGAAAGGTTAGATGAAGGTATATTTCTGAGATACTCAACCACAAGAAAAGTATACAGAGTGTTCAACAAGAATACTTAAACTGTGGAAGAGTCCATGAATGTAAAGTTTCTGGAGCAAGATCCGTCTAAGCAGAATAAAACATCATTCGAAGATCCAGAAACCACTGCAGATCTTGAGAAACCTATATTCAACAAAGAAGCAGACTCATCTCAGAAAGTAGTCACTAAAGAACCTCAAGATCAAAGCATCATCTAGAAGGACACTACTCAATCACCAGAAAAACCTGATGACAGCGAAGTGTACTATAAAAATTGGAAGCATAAATCCAGTCATCCTCAAGACCTTGTTATTGGAAGCATCAATGAAGGAATTCGAACTAGATCAAGGAACAAAAAGGATATAAGCATAGTGGCACTCATTTCAGAGATTGAACCTAAAGGAGTAGACGAAGCCCTTGGAAATGAAAGCTGGATAGAAGCAATGCAAGAAGAACTTCAACAATTCAAAAGAAATGATGTGTGGGAACTAGTACCCAAACCTAAGGGAAGGACCATCATAGGAACCAAATGGGATTTTAGAAAAAAAGTGGATGATCAAGGAAAGGTGACTAGAAACAAGGCAAGGCTTGTAGCCAAACGATACTCACAATCAGAAGGAATAGACTATGATGAAACTTATGCACCCGTAGCAAGATTGGAAGCAATCAGACTGCTGCTTGCTATCATAATTTCAAGCTATTCCAAATGGATGTGAAGAGTGCATTCTTAAATGAATTTATACAAGAAGAAGTCTATGTTGAACAACCTTCTGGCTTCGAGGAACCAAGAAAGCTAGATTACATATATAGATTGAAAAAGGCACTATATGGTCTAAAGCAAGCACCTTGAGCTTGGTATGAAAGACTGAGTAAGTTCTTGTTAGATAATGGCTTCAAGAATGGTATGGTAGACACAACTCTTTTCATTAAGAAGGAAGGTAAGGATATTTTACTTATTCAAATATATGTAGATGACATAATCTTTGGTTCTTTTAATGAACGTCTATGTAAGGATTTTTCAAAGTCTATGCAGGAAGAATTCTAGATGAGCATGATGGGAGAACTTACATTCTTCTTAGGACTTCAAGTCAAGCAATCAAAATATGGAACTTTTATCTTCCAAGAAAAATATGCAAAAGACTTGATCAAGAAGTTTGGGATAGAAAACTGCAAGAAAACTGAAACTCCTATGTCAACTTCCATAAAACTAGACAAGGATGAAATGGGGAATAAAGTTGGCAGAAAACCTACAGAAGCATGATCGGTTCTCTCCTCTATCTTACTGCGTCTAGACCTGACATTTTATACAGTGTGTGCTTATGTGCTAGATTTCAAGTAGACCCTAGAGAATCACACCTTTCTGCTGTAAAGCGCATAATAAAATATGTTGCTACTAATCCAAAGTTAGATCTGTGGTATCCTAAGGGAACAAACTTTACCCTTCTTGAATATTCAGATATTGACTTAGTAGAATGTAAAGTGGACAGAAAGAGTATATTTGGAACATGCCAACTTCTGGGACAGATGTTAGTCTCATGGTTCTCCAAAAAGTAGAACACTGTGGCTCTATCTACAGCAGAAGCAGAATATGTTGCTCTTGGCAACTATTGCTCACAAGTTCTATGGATGAGATAATAGCTAAGGGACTATGAAAAGGAAGAGACTTGCATTAAGATAAGATGTGATAATATAAGTGCTATTAATCTCACCAAGAACCCGATCTTACATTCGAGGGCAAAGCATATAGAAATCAAGCACTATTTTATAAGAGATCATGTGCAAAATGGTGAAATATATGTCCAATTTATTGATTCTAAGAATCAATTGGCAGATATTTTCACTAAACCGCTGGACAAAGGTACATTTGATTCTATTTGCAGCAGATTAAATATTATTAACCCTTTTGCATAAAGTCTATGAAGATAGGGTATCTTCTAGAAGGAGCAATCATCTGGCAGAAGCAATCTTCTGGAAGGACCAATCGTCGGGCAGAAGCAATCTTTTGGACGGACCAATCTTCTTGGTCTAACTTAGAAGGCCTTACTAGTATTTTTGGGAATTTAAATTTTGGTGCATAAATTATTTTCATATATGATCGAACATGGTTAATATATGCAAATATTTAATTTGATTGTTTTTTGTGAATCCCTAATTTATTTGCATCTATTTTTATCAAGTTTCGGATTTTTGAATAACTGCCCTTTACAGTTATTTTTATTTCCAAAAATTGTGTCTTTTTGTTGCCCCCTTTAGAAGCGTATATAACCTTTAAAAATCGAGTCTTTTTTCCATCGCAAAACAGAACCTTCTTAGAAACCCTAGAACTTAAATCTTCTCTAATCCAAACCAAGTCTCTCTACATCTCTTCTACACAATGGCTTCAAGATCCTCCATATCAAGGTCTCCCTCTTCACAAAGATGATCAAATCGCATTGCAAGCAGAGGGCCGAGGAACATCGAAGGAGCAGAGACTCAGTTCGACCTGACAAGGTCTTCTAAAGAGGAATCCCTGAGGCATTCTCCTACTGAATCATAGAGGAATGTCACTGAAAGAGGTACATCTGGATTTACTATGCCTGTTGAAGCAAAGGACCCCCTAAAGGTCTTCAAAATATATGAAATCTTAGTGAGGGGAGAAGCTTGTGAAAAGTTCAAGCTTGAGTATTTGAGGGAACACGGGTATGCAAACGAGATGTGACTGGTTGAGGCTATATCGAAAGCAGAACATGTGGCTGAATAGGTTGATTAGACACCTAAACCTAGAAGGGGTGCAAAAAGTCTATGGGAAGGAAAAAGAGAAGACGATAATGAACGGCTGTTTAGAAATTTTCAGATTAAGATGGGGGTTGCTGCAATAGTTGATAACCTTAAAGGAAATTTGTTCCGTTCCAAAAAAACATAAGGCCAGTTATGTCTCTATGCTTGATAGAGGCATAATGAATCATAGAATAGTGGATTTTGATTTTCTGAATGCAACTGGAGTGAACCTTAGAGGATATTTTGAGAGGTTGCGGATGGATCATTTCTGCATTGATACTGCCATTGTGTATCCAAAACTCACAACCAATTTTTACTCCAATCTGTCATTCTTGTCTCCAAATAAGTTGCAATTTAGTGTGAATGACAATTTGTATGCACTTGATGCAAATACCTTGATTGATATTCTGAAGGTTGAAAGGGGAGATTTTAGGCCCATTGAGGTTTCATATGAGAATGTATGTAGACATCTTACCAATTCTCTTCGGGCAAACATTACTTATTCCTTTATGAACTCAGCAAGGATAATCCTTCACAAAATTGTCATCCACTGCATCCGTCCCAAGGCATCATCAAAGACTGATGTGGCCAAATTTGAAGCAAAGATGACGTGGGCAATCGAAAAGGGAGTTCTATTCTCACTTCCTCATGCAGTTCTACTGCACATGTGTAGAACTATTTTGAAGGATAAATGACAACTGCCTTATGGAGACTTAGTGACCAGGATCTTCCAGCATTTCAAGATCAATCTGCCTGGAAGACTCTACACGAGTTTTGTCAGTGATGCTTATTGGAGATAAGATGACAACTTAGATGAGGTTGAAGGATGTTGTTGAAACGTGGAGGAGAAAGCAGAAGGAATTCACTAAAACATCAACTACTGCGAAAAGAAAAGACAAGGAAGTGGTATCTGCAGGGCAGAGTACAAAAAAAAAGGAGACAACTGCTGCTAAGGGATGAAGATGATGATGAGGAGACCATTTTAGAAATACTTACTTCTATGGGCCATACTCATATCACTGCACCCAGAATCACAGGCATAGAAGCAAAAATGACTCCACCAATAGCAGCAGCGGAAAATCTCCAAACTACAGCACCACAACCTGCAACAAATGTGGTAATGTCTGAATCGGAGGAAGAGCATGAGCCAGAAGAAGACCTCGAAGAAGCACCAGAAGCAGATCAAGCAAGAGAAGAAGGAGGACAAGGAATAGATGCAAGTCAGACTATTCCAGAAGCAGAAGGTGGCACTAGGGTAGAAGATAGAATAAGTCAATCTCCTAAAGAGATTGAAGAACAGACACCAGTGCAACATGCTGGCAAACAAGCAGAAGCATCCACTCAGAGGGAGCATCTATTTGACAGAGCTGAATTTGAAGCAGCATCTCCCGAGCTTCTACTTGGATCACAATCTGATCATTTTGATTCAGATTCTAAAACGATGTTGGATCTGCTTATGCAAATCAGAAGTCAGCAAATTGCAATGGATATTGACATTCAGGTCTTGAGAACCTCCATGAACAACAGGTTCGAGACTCTTGAGCAGAAAACTCAGCAGCAAATGGCACGGATGGAGTCACAAATTAATCAGTGCCTCACTAAGATTGAAGAGTCTACCAAAGATATGGAGGATTTCACCTTAGCCCGTACCCCCAAAAAGCCATCCACTTAATCTTCTTTTCAAAATTTTTTTGGTCCAACACTTTTTGTATGGTGGATTTTTTGTTTACTATGTTGGATTATGCTTGAACCCTTTATTTTTTGACACTGACAAAAATGGGGAGAAGTAGCAGATACTGGTTTGGTTTTATTGTTGGTTATTTTGGACATGGGACTAGGTAGTGTGTGTGAACTGATATAATTGATATCTTTTGGCGTGTGGTGATTTGATCTGAGTACCATATTGATTATGTGTGACTTAACTGAATGCTTATTACTACTGTGTCATACATATACTATGCTATGCCCAACCATATTTTGCAAGAACAACAAACCATCTGCATAAAAGGTTTTATCACCATAAAAAATGGGGAGATTGTTGAGAAAATTCATAGTTTTGATGATAACAAACCATTTTATGCATACAGAAATTCATATATTTTATAAGGAAGAAGAGTCATAGGGTGACATATTCTTTTGAGTCTGGATGAAGCAGAAGAAAATGCAGAACAAGTTTATGAGTCTATGTGTACCAGACGGAAAACACAAGTAGATGCAGAACCTCGATCTGACAAACCTAAAACGAACTTACAGGACCAGACCGAAAACAAGATTATCAACAGTCATGATTTTCACTTACCTTATTTATATTGATTTTGTTATTTAGATTCGATTAGCAAGATCAATCATCATGACAACTTCCAAAGAATGATGGAGCACTTATGGAAACCCATATTCTGATTGTATGGGCGAACATAAGCTAAGATGATCAAATCTATCTTCAATGGTCAAGAAAAATTTCCTTATGAAGTATGTCCAAGAAAAGAAAGGGAAGACAAATCTCTCAAGGTGATAGTCAATGGTAAAGTGTGACTGGGAGAGTATATAAGGGAAGGATGCGACCAGAAGAGAGATGTGATAGACATATTCCAAAGTTTGATTCAATTCTTCACTAGCTGTCTAAAAAAGTGCGAAATCAAGTGATCCTAGTATATTACCAAGAAGAGTGACTTTGTGAGATATATCATCATCAAGTGCGAACACTCAAGAGTGTGTAATCACCTTTGATTACATAGTGAAATCCAACCTATTGGCTGATCGCCTAGAGAGTGGACGTAGGCTTGCTAAAAGCCAAACCACTATAACTGTGTTTGCAATTTTCTTTACTCTTTTTATTTAATTTTTGTTTGTAGATTACAGAAGCTTTATATTATTTATGCGTAAAATTCTTCTACACCTATTCACTCCCCTCTAGGTGTTAATACTAGCAATATCATTCAAGACAGCTTGCGCCTTATTAAAAATTTCATCTGTTTCGCATATAATTAGGGATCGATCCAATCCCTAAATAAAATATCGTTTGCATAGTTCGCATTCCTATTTTATTTAAGTCACATGCCAATCACGTGATTTTCCATTTTCATTATGACGGACGAGGGTGCGCCAGATTCTTCTTCATAATGGCCGATCATCTCTCTTTCAACTTATCCCATGGCCAAATTTCAAAACCGACGTAATGGATGGCGTCATAGGAGACAATGGCAGGATTTGAAGAGAGAAGATGGCCGACCGATTCGGTGAGTTTAAAAATATGAGGCGCGACCCGTGGGATTTGACGATTTGGTCACTATCCCGCAAGCACAGCAGATTGTACTTAAAAAATGAAAACCGTGTGCTGGGAGATAATGATGAAAACCGTGTGCTGGGAGATAATGATAATAAACCAACAGCAGAATAAGATAACGCTCTGGCATGATTCCGTGGAGATAATCAGCACTTGAATTTGACTCAATGAAAAATCAGAATTCGAAAGGTGGTCAAACAGTGAAGAAGGAATTAAAGGAGTTTCGTTGGAGATTGGAAATTGAGAGCAATTCGGTGATTTGGTGAGAGGGGTAGAGGTTTAAACAAATCAGATTTGATTTAACAAAGTGAGCATTATTCGGTGAAAGGGGGGGTTTTATTTCAAATGAGATTGAGAGACCAAAGAGAAAAGGTAAGGAAATGGCATTAGATTAATCTAACATAATCATGTACCCGAATTCATTAAATCTCTGCATCGTAGAATTAAAATATTCCCTTCTACTTTGCTTGGGTTTGTAATCGACCCTGACTAATTAGTGGCAGTTTCAAAAGGTAAGAAAATTGCATGTTTAATCGAGTGCCAAGTTGTGATTAATAGGACTTGAAAGAGTCATGCTAAGTTTGTAGACTTAGTAATCCATTATCTTTCCTAGGTGAGGGGGAGGGGGTAATTGCATGTTTAATGGACCTTTGGGAAGGTCATGACAATCCCCACAACATAGACCACTAAATTTGTACAGAATATTGTGTTCACTTCAACGTTTTGTCATGTAAAACGTATTATGATTTCAATATTCATGATAGCTAGAAAAATTATTTTACACATTCACCTTCAGATGATTGACATGGTGTTAAATTTGGTTATATTATTATCTTCAAGTGCACATGTCAATCATTTAATAGTGAGTGTGCAAAATTTTGTTAAACATATATGCTTTATTGCCCCTATGTGATGATGGATCTTTTCATTAGATTGTAATATTTTTTATTTATTAGATTTGAGTCCAACGTTAGAATGATCTTATAATAATATTATTTCTCAATTATGATTTAATACGTATTAATTAAATATGACACATAAGTGCTCCTACATTATTAATCTCTTTCAAATAATTTAGTTTACTCAAGTTTTGTTACTTGTGTAAATTCTAATTCTTGCGATATTGCTTTTCAGAAATCAACATAAAAGCGATTTGCTTACATTTGCTTGCTTATCGGGTCAACTGTAATAATTTGATTGACAAGTAGTTAGCATGATCTCATGGCAAATTTTAATCTTATTTCTTGAAGCTTGCACTATTTAAATAAGACAAGGCCACCGATAACCGATCACGAAGCCATAGCTTTGTCGGTCGGTGGATTGGGTTTGGCCAGAAGCCACGTGCACTTCTCGTGGCTCGACATGCTAGGTCTCTTGACGCCTCTGCTATAAAGGAGAAACCAGGTTAACTAAGCTCTTATGTGATTTTCGCATCTGATCCTCTCGTTCCGACCATGGACGCGACTGTCAATAGGCTTGGCGGTTCTCTTCCAGTCCCGAGTGTCCAGGAGTTGGCCAAAGAGGCGATGACCGATGTCCCCTCTCGCTACATCCGTACCGACCTAGAACATGAAACTTCGTTGCTTCAAGTACCAGTAATTGACCTGAGCAAGCTCTCGTCGAGCGATGGCAATTCGATGGAGTCCGAGCTTGAAAAGCTGGACGCTGCATGCAGAGACTGGGGATTCTTCCAGGTCTTCCGCAAGGTCCTGATTTATTTTTTCAAGAATTCGGCTTTTGAAATTAATTGATGCCCTTTTTGTGGATGCAGTTGATAAACCATGGAGTGAGCTGTTCATTGTTGGAGGAGGTGAAGTTGGGAATCCAAGAGTTCTTCAAACTTCCAATGGAGGAGAAGCGGAAGTTTTGGCAACAAGAGGGGGACTTGCAGGGCTTTGGGCAGGCGTTTGTAGTGTCCGAGGAGCAGAAGCTTGATTGGGGCGACATGTTTTACGTGGTGTCCCTACCCAGACATTTGAGAAAGCCTCACCTTTTTCCCATGCTTCCTACTCCCTTCAGGTTCTCTCTCTCGTGCATCGAGTACTGCATCTATCAAGATATTTTGTTCAAAATGATCAGGATTGTCTGAATGCATGTCGTAAATTTACCCTTCCTGATATTGCTAGTATTAACACCTAGAAGGGGGTGAATAGGTGTTATTGAATTTTATACACTAAAATAAATAATATGAAGTCTGATAGTAACAGAATCAAAATAACTATTTTGAATAAAGTCTGGATGTGATAAACTTTGTAATATACAATCAGAAATTAAATAGTGAGGGAAGAGAAGATTGCAAACACAGTTATAGTGGTTCGGCTTTTGATAAGCCTACATCCACGTTCTACGCAATCAGCCAATTGGCTGAATTTCACTATGTGATCAAAGGTGATTACCCACGTTTGAGTGTTTATACTTAGTGATGATATATCTCACTAAGTCACTCTTCTTGGCAAAACACTAGGATCACTCGATTTAGCACTTTTCTCAAACAATCAGTGAAGAATAAAATCAAACTTTGGAATTTGTATATTCACTACTATCTTCTTCTGATCGTATCTTTCCCTTATATACTTTTCGAGCCACAACTGACCATTGGCTATCATCCTGAGAGATTTGTCCTCCATTTCCTTTCTTGGACAGACTTCATAAGAAAAGTTTTCTTGACCGTTGAAGATAGACTGAATCCTATTAGATTATGTTCACCCATACAATCATAATTTGGGTTTCCATAAGTATTCCATCCTTCTTTGGAAATTGTCTTGATGATTGATCTTGCTAATTAATTTGATATACCAAAATCAATACAAGTAAGGTAGGTGAAATTCTTAGCCGTTGGTGATCTCGTTCTCATTTTGGTTCTGTAGGTTCATTCTGGTCCTGACAGAATGAGATTCTTTGTCTCTTTGTTTCTCCTTCTGTTCCTTGTAGACTCAAAAACGTCCCTTTGCTTTTCCTTCTGCAATAAGTAGACTCAGAAGAATACGTCAATATATGATTCTTCTTCCTTAGTTTGTATTTGAATTTTTATGTGCATAAAATGGTTTGTTACAATCAAAACTAGGAGTTTTCTTAACAATCTCTCCCTTTTTGATGGTGACAAAACGTTTTATGCAGATGTTTTGTTGTTCCTGCAAACATGGTTAGGCATAGCATAGTATATGTATGATATAGTAGTGATATGCATTATACTCAGTCACACACAACCAATATACCAATCAAGCCACATATTCAACATACCAAAAAAAATACCAAGTCATAGTCGCACAACAAATAATCTACTGCTTCTCCCCCTTTTTGTTAATGTCAAAAACAGAGTTCAAGCATAGGTAGCAGAAGTCAATTCAAAGACACTACACATAAGTCTAAAATGAATCGCACCAGAAAAGTTTTGAAAAGAAAATTAAGAAGATGGTTTTCTGGGAACTCGGGTGAGTGTAAAATCCTCCATATCTTTGAAAGACTCTTCAACCTTGTTGATGCACTATTGAACACTGACTCCATTCGTGCCATGTTCTGTACATTCTGCTTTTCAAGAGCCTCCAGCTTGTTGTCCATAAAGGTTTTCAGAGTCTGTAGGTCGATCTCCAAAGCAATTTGCTGAACTTTGATTTGCATAAGCAAATCAACTATCTTTGCATAATTTGGATCTGAATCAGATTGATCAGTTGATTCTCCAAGCAGCAAGTTGGGAGACCCTGTTTCAAATGGAATTCTGTCAGATTGTTGCTCCCCCTGAGTTGTTACTTCTGCTTGTTTTTCAACATTCTTCTCTGGAATTTGTCCCATCGTCTCTTGAGGAGATCTAATCATCCTATCATCCATCCTCGTGTCACCTTCTTTCTCAGGAAGAGTCATTCTAGCATTAGGTTGTTCTCCTTCTTCCTGCCCTGCTAGTTCTTCTTCCGGTTCCTGCTCCTCCTCAGGTTCAGACATAACTACATTTGCTACATGTTGTGGATCCACAAGTGGTTGACTCTCTGCCTTTGCTCTATGTGGAGTCCCTACTGCTTCTGTTTCTGCTTCTCTAGGTTTAGTGGAGGCAGTACGAACTGCAGAAGCAAGCATGTCAAATAGGGTCTCCTTTTCATCTTCATCCCGTAACAGAAGAGTTCTTCTTCTCTTGCTTTGCCCTGAGGATACCACTTCCTTTTCCTTTACCCTTTTCTCACTAGTAGTGGTTATGGTCTTTGGTGATTTCTTTTGCTTGCTCCTCTAGATTTCAACGACATCCTTTAGGCGCATCTTCGTGATCATATTTTCTCCAATAGGTATCAAAAACAGAGTTCCGGTGCAGAATTTTTTAGGCAATTGAATTTTGAAGTGCTGGAAGATTCTTGTCACTAGAGCTCCATAAGGCAATTGTCCTTTATCTTTCAATGCAGTCCTATACATGTGCAACATCACTTTATGAGGGAGAGAGAACAAAATACCTTTTGCAATAGCCCACATCATTTTAGCCTCAAACTTCGCCACATCAGTCTTCGAAGATGCCTTTGGTCTGATGCAGTTTATGACAATTTTATGGAGGATAATTCTGGCTGAATTTAGGCTAGAATAAGTAATGTTTGCCCTGAGAGCATTTCCTTTGGTAAGGTGCTTGCAGGCAGTTTCGTAAGACACTCTAATCGGTCTGAATTCTATCCTTTCTACTTTCAAGATATCAGCCAAAATAGTTGCATCAAGATCATATACATTGTCATAAACACTGAACTGCAACTTGTTAGGAGGCAAAAATGATAGGTTCAAGTAAAAATACGCTGTTAGTTCTGGATAAACCTTAGATGTGTCCATGTAGAAGTGATCCATTTGCAACTGCTCAAAGTTTCCTCTAAGATTTACTCTTGTTGCATCCAGAAAATCAAAATCTACTGTCCGATGATTCATTATTCCTCTATGAAGCAATGAGTCCTAACATCTTTTATGTTGTTTTGATCGAAACAGTTTGTCTCTAGGATTTTCTACTACAGCAGCAACACCCATCTTTACTTGGAAATTTCTAAATAGCTTCTCATCATTGTCTTCTTGCTTCCGCTCCCACAAACTTTCGACGCCACTTTTAGGGTCATGCGTCTGACCAATTTGTTCCGCCACATCCTGTACTTTTGACAAGGCCTCTATGAACTTGACCTCATTTCCATACCCATGATCCCTCAAATACTCAATCTTGAAACTATTAGAAGCACCTCCCCTTAATATAAGCTCATACATCCTATAGACCTTTTAGGATCCTTTACTTCAATAGGCTTAATAACTATTGGCATACCTTTTTCACTTTTCTCAGTTTCATCCCTCTGCACTGAGTGCCAAGGAGAATGCTGTTGTATTGAATGCCTTGGGGATTCCACTTCAGAAGACTTCATCAAGTCGAAGTGAGTCTCTGCTCCTTCAATGGTCCTTGGTCCTCTGCTTGCAATTCGAGAGTTGTGAAGAGACTGACATTGATTTGGAGGATTTTGAAGACATTTTGCAAAGAGATGAGGGATGATTTGGTTCGGATGAGAAAAAATGAGATTTCTAGGGTTTGCAGAGAGGATTCGAAGTTGCGATGAGGAAAAGACTCAATTTTTAGGAGCTTTAAATACTTCTAAACCGGTGCAACGAAAAGACACAATTTTTGCAAAAAGAATAACTGTAAATGGCAGTTATTTAAAAATCCAAAAAAAATTGATAAAAATAGATTCAGGTAAAATAGGCATACTCAATAAAGCAATTAGATCATATATTGTAGATATTAACTTACCATATTTGATCATATAAAGAAATAACTTATGTGCCAAAATTTAAACTTCCAAATTTGCGAGTATAGTTTTCTGAGTTCAATCCAGAAGATTGCTCCTTCTAGAAGATTACTTCTTCTAGAAGATTTGTCCTTCCAGAAGATTGTCTATATTACCTGTCTTCACCAGACCTTAAGCAAATGGATTAGTCATATTTAAATTGCTGCAAATAAAATCAAATGTACCTTTGTCCAGTAGTTTAGTGAAAATATCTGCCAATTGATTCTTAGAATCAATAAATTTGACATTTATTTCACCATTTTGCACATGGTCCCTTATAAAGTGGTGTTTGATTTTTATATGCTTTGCCCTCGAGTGTAGAATTGGATTCTTGGTGAGATTGATTGATAGCACTTGTATTGTCACACCGTATCTCCGTGCAGGTCTCTTCCTTTCCATAGTCTCTTAGTTGCCGTCTCATCCATATAACTTGTGAACAACAATTGCTAAGAACAACGTATTCTACTTCTACAGTAGAGAGAGCCACAATGTTCTACTTCTTGGAGAACCATAAAAACTAACATCTATCCCAGAAGTTGACATGTTCTAGACGTACTTTTTCTGTTCACTCTACATCCAGTTGAGTCAGCGTCTAAGTATTTGTGAAGAGTAAAGTCTGTTCCTTTGAGATACTACTGACCTAACTTCGAATTAGTAGCAACATATTTTATGATACGTTTTATTGCAGAAAAATGTGATTATCTGGGATCTACTTGGAATCTAGCACATAGGCACACACTGTATAGAATATTAAGTCAAGAAGTAGTAAGGTAGAGAATTGAACCGATCATGCTTTTGTAGGTTTTTTGGTCAACTTTCTTCCCCATTTCATCTTTGTCTAGTTGGGTGGAACTCGACATTGGAGTTTCAGTCTTCTTGCAGTTTTCCATTCCAAACTTTTTGATCAAGTCTTTTGCATATTTTTCTTGAAAGATGAAAGTACCATCTTTTGATTGTTTGACTTGAAGTCCTAAGAAGAATGTCAGTTATCCCATCATGCTCATCTCGAATTCTTCCTGCATAGACTTGGAAAATTTCTTGCATAGAAGTTCATTAGACGAACCAAAGATTATATCATCTACATAAATTTGAATAAGTAGAATATCCTTACCTTCCCTCTTAATAAAAAGAGTCGTGTATACCATACCTTTCTTGAAGCCATTGTCTATCAAGAACTTACTAAGTCTTTCATACCAGACGCGAGGTGCTTGCTTCATACCATACAATGCCTTTTTTAGTTTGTACACATGATCTAACTTTCTTGGTTTCTCGAAGCCAGGAGGTTATTCAACATAGACTTCTTCTTGTATGAACCCATTTAAAAAGACACTTTCACATCCATTTGGTATAGCTTGAAATTATGGCAGCAAGCATAGGCAAGTAATAGTCTAATTACTTCTAGTCTAGCTACAAGTGCATAAGTCTCATCATAGTCTATTCCTTCTGCTTGTGAGTAACCTTTGGCTACAAGCCTTGCTTTATTTCTGGTCACCTTTCTTGATCATCCACTTTGTTTCTGAATACTCATTTTGTTCCTATGATGGTTCTTCCCTTGGGTTTAGGTACTAGTTCCCAAACATCATTTATTCTGAACTGTTGGAGTTCCTCTTGCATTGCTTCTATCCAGCTTTCATTTCCAAGAGCTTCGTCTACTCCTTTAGGTTCAATTTAAAAAATGAGTGCTAGTACGCTTGTATCTTCCTTGTTCCTTGATCTGGTTCGAATTCCTTCCTTGATGCTTCCAATAACAAGGTTTTGTGGATGACTGGATTTATGCTTCCAATTTTTGTTATAAACTTCACTGTCATCAGGCTTTTCAAGTAATTGAGTAGAGTCTTTCTAGATGAGAGTTTGATCTTGAGGTTCTTTCGCGATATCTTTCTGGGAAGAGTCAGATTTTCTGCTGAATATTAACTTCTCAAGATCTGCAATAGGTTCTAGATCTTCAAATGATGTTTTATTTTGTTTAGACAGATCTTGCTCCAGAAACTTCACATTCATGGACTCGTCCACATTTTGAGTATTTTTGTTAAATACTCTATATGCCTTGCTTATGGTTGAGTATCCCAGAAATATACTTTCATCTGATCTTTTTTCAAATTTACTCGGATGATTGTTAGCATTTTTAAGAATATAACATAGACAACCAAAAACATGAAAGTAGGAGACAATTGGTTTTCTACCTTTGAAAATTTCATAGAGAGTTTTCTCAAGAATAGGTCTTAGAAAAACTCTATTAATGATATAATAAGCTGTAGAAACTGTTTTTACCTAGAAACAAGTTGCTACTTTGCTTTCTATTAGCAAAGTTCTGGCAATTTCTTGTAATGACCTATTTTTCCTTTCTACAACTCCATTTTGTTCTGGAGTGTAGGATGAAGAAACAATATGCTGAAGGCCATTTTTATCACAGAAGTTTGTAAACTCTTGATTTTCAAATTCTCCACCATGATCTGTTTTAATGTTAGAAATAGTATTAACCCTTCTCGTTCTGAACTCTTTTTGCAAATTTTGAAAAGTAAGAGAATGTTTCTCTTTTATTAGCAAGGAAAAATACTAGGTAAAATGAGAGTAGTCATCTACAACAACTAGACAATATCTCTTACCTCCAATGCTTTGGGTCCTTGTTGGTCCAAAATGATTCATATGAAGAAGCTGCAAAACACGATTAGGAGAAACATGTTTTACTAACTTAAAGGAGCTCTGTACCTGTTTTCCCAACGTGCATGTTGAACAAAGTTTTGATATTTTGTAGCTTAAGGAAGGTAATCCACGAACAAGCTTCTGGGTAAACAATTTCGAAATCTATTTCATATTAACATATCTAAGCTTGCGATGCCAGAGCTTTGCTTCATCTTGAACTGAAATGAGACATTTAGTAGTATCTTCGTTTATATCCAGAAGATAGATGTTTTCGTGTCTTCGTTCGGTAAAAGAATGAGATGAATCATAACTGGTTCCAGAACATATATTCTCCTTGAAGTCAATTCTGAATCTAGCATCACATAATTGACTTATACTCAGAAGGTTATAGTTCAGCCCTTTGACCAGAGAGATGTTGCTGATGATAAGACTTCCAATCTTAACTGTTCCTAGGCCAATAATATTTCCCTTGCTATTGCCTCCAAAGGAAACAATTCCTCCTTTTATTCTTTCTAATCCAATGAACATTCTCGAATCACCAGTCATATGTCTTGAGCATCCACTGTCTAAATACCATTTCCTTTTGCTTTTAATACTTACCTGCAATCAAAAAACATTCTCAAGTTTTCTTTGATACCTAGACTTTCTTGGGTCCATGAGAGTTAGTAGTGTAGGTTTTGTTAACCTAGTTTCTCTGAACAGGTCTCTAGACTTTAGGACACTTACTCTCAAAATTTTCTGTTTCTCTGCAGTTAGAACATTTGAGATTGCTTCGTCCAATAGGTTTGACAAAGTTCTTTCGAAAATGATTTTTGCAAACCTGTCAAGGAGGTCTCTGTCTAAGTCTCTCCTTGACTTTTGGAAAATCTATTAGAGAATCATTCTCCTTATTATATCCAAGTCCAGACTTGTTATAATAGGGAATCTGAATTGAAAGTATATGATGTAAGGTTTTTGATCCTTTTGAAGATCTTGTAGTAATATTCATAAATTCATTTTTGAGAGATTCATTCTCATTTTGCAAAGAATCTCGATTTTCCTTTGTTTCCAAAAATTCCTTCTAGAGATCATTAAAATTTTCTTTCAAAGAAAAATTCTGTTGACTCAGCTTATAGTTTTCCTTTTTCAGTCCAGAGATCCTCTTAAGAGTGGATTTCAGATTTAAACAAAGCTCATTTATATAATCTGAAACCCTAATAGGAACATCAGAATGACTGACCTCGATATCTTTGTCTAAGTTTGAGTTGGATTCTAAGTCTGAGCGTGCCATCAGACAGATATTACTGAGATTCATCTTCGCTTTCTTCACACTCCGTGTCGCTCCATATTTCAGCTTTCAAAGCCTTCTTGTACTTTTCAAACTTACCTTTATTCTTTTTCAGCGTAGGACAGTTTGGTTTTATATGTCCCTTCTTTTTGCATTCAAAGCAGATTACATCTTTGACAGAGTCTTCTTCATTTAATGTTCTTCTTTGTCCAAATTGCTATTTTGCTTCCTGCTGTTGAACTTCTTGCCTTTCTTATTTAACTTTCTTACTTTCTTGATCAATAGGGCAAGTTCTTAATCATCCATTTCATCCTCAGAGTCTGTGTCATCATAATCAACATTAGATTTAAGGCAATAGATTTCTTACCCCTTGACTCAACTTCTTCATTCATTTGTTTAGCCTCAAAGGATTGTAAGGTTCCAACAAGCTCATCAACTGACAGAGGTGAGATCCTTAATGTTTCTCGTATAGAAGTCTTCACATTGTTCCAGTCCTTTGATAGACCTCTCAAGAGACTTGTTAACCTTCATTAGTCTTAAGATTGGCTAACCTTGATATGCAAACCCATTTACTATTTCAGTAAATCTGCTAAATATCTCCAATGGACTCTCTTTGTTTCATTTTGAACGATTCATATTGACTAAGTAGAATATTGACTTTGGTCTCCTTCACACGATCAGTCCCTTCATAGGTGACGTGCAACCTATCCCATACTTCTTTCACTGTTTCATAAGAAGATATTCGGTTATATTCATTAGGAGACAATGCACAATAAAGAGAATAGATAGCCTTTGCATCTAAAGCTTCTCTTTTTGCCAATTCTTCTTTTGAGAGAGTAGTAGATGGTTCTGTTGATTTCCCATCATCCTTCTTTGCGGCCTTTCCAGCTTCAACGTTGGGATCAATTCCTTTCTCGACTACATCCCATTCCTAAGGATCATTTGATTTGAGAAAAGCTTTCATTTTGTTCTTCCATATGTTGTACTCTTTTTCATCAAAGTACGGTGGTCGAGTGTTACTTTGTCCCTCAATCAGATCTGGTGTAAGAATACTAGCCATAGAAAATCTTTAGCTCTGAAGTAATAAACACTTCAAAATACTAAGCATGAGGCTCTGATATCAATTGATATTGCTAGTATTAACACTTAAAATGGGGTGAATAGGTGTTATTGAATTTTATACACGAAAATAAATAATATGAAGTCTGATAGTAACAGAATCAAAATAACAATTTTGAATAAAGTCTGGATGTGATAAACTTTGTAATATGCAGTCAGAAATTAAATAGTGAGAGAAGAGAAGATTACAAACACAGTTATAGTGGTTCGGCTTTTGATAAGCCTACGTCCACTTTCCATGCGATCAGCCAATTGGCTGAATTTTACTATGTGATTAAAGGTAATTACACACTCTTGAGTGTTTGTACTTAGTGATGATATATCTCACTAAGTCACTCTTCTTGGTAATACACTAGGATCACTCGATTTAGCACTTTTCTTAGACAATCAGTGAAGAATAAAATCAGACTTTGGAATTTGTATATTCACTACTATCTTCTTCTGATCGCATCCTCCCTTTATATACTCTCTGAGCCACAACTGACCATTGGCTATCATCCTGAGAGATTTGTCTTCCATTTCTTTTCTTGGATAGACTCCATAAGGAAAGTTTTTTTGACTGTTGAAGATAGAATGAATCCCATTAGATTCTATTCGCCCATACAATCAGAATCTGGGTTTCCATAAGTGTTTCATCATTCTTTGGAAATTGTCTCGATGATTGATCTTGCTAATCAATTTGATATACCAAAATCAATACGAGTAAGGTAAGTGAAATTTTTAGCTGTTGGTGATCTCGTTCTCGTTCTGGTCCTATAGGTTCGTTCTGGTCCTAATAGAATGAGATTCTTTGTTTCTTTGTTTCTCCTTCTGTTCCTCGTAGAATCAGAAAAGTCCCTTTGCTTTTCCTTCTGCAATAAGTAGACTCAGAAGAATACGTCAACATATGACTCTTCTTCCTTAGTTTGTATTTGAATTTTTGTGTGCATTAAATGATTTGTTATCATCAAAACTAGGAGTTTTCTCAACAAACGCATTAAGATGAAGAAGGTTTAAATTGGTTGGATTTGATTTTTGGTTACTTTACTAGCTAAATATCAAATTTACTCCAAATGGTTGACACATCAACAATCAAATTAAAGATAAAAAGTTAACAAAAGTTCTTGGCTACACCCGGTGCATGCGTGTGGGCAACTCACATGCATCGTTTGAAAGATTCAGCAAAGCCAATGATTCATTTGAGTTGGGCTCATAGCGGGATGCATGAAAGATTGGCTTGATGATTAACCCATACCATCAATAATAACTTAACGTAATCAGTATGATGAATACTGTATCAACAACCTGTGTAAATATTTTCTACGAATCCTAAATCTCTTAACGTCAAGATGAATAATTATCACTTACTAAAAATAAACCTACTCATATCAACACACCTTTGTAACCTATTTTATATGTATCATCTTATTATTATGCAGAGATGCCTTGGATAAATACTCCTCAGAGCTTCGAGATCTTGCAATGAAGATACTCCTTCTCATGGCAAAGGCTTTAAAGACGGACACCAAGGAGATGATAGAGCAGTTTGAGGAGGGCCTGCAAGGCATTAGGATGAACTATTACCCTCCGTGTCCGCGACCCGAGCTGGTCATCGGCCTCACTCCTCATTCTGACGCCAAAGGCCTCACCATTCTTCTCCAAGTCAATGAAGTGGATGGTCTCCAAGTAAGGAAAGAGGGAAAGTGGGTTCCCATCAAGCCCCTTCCCAATGCTTTCATTGTCAATGTCGGAGACATTTTAGAGGTAAAGATTTTCGATCGGCCCTATCTCTGTAGTTTTGCTGCAGAGTTCCACCTAATTTTGTTTCATATACTAGCCAATATTGTCTAGATTCGATGTGCTATTGATGACACACTGTTATCTCATACAATCTGGTATATTTAAAGACATCTTTCGCTGAATAGTCTACTAAACAAAACTTTGTACAGTTTGTTAGGATGAGCATAGAAAGCAGAATTTCATGAACAAAATTTCATCAGAGGCATGACTGAATAGTTTGTGTATTTAATGATCAACACAGATTGTCACGAATGGTAATTATCGTAGTATTGAGCATCGAGCAACAGTTAACTCAATGAAGGAGAGGCTCTCAGTTGCCACATTTTACAGCCCGAACTTGGAAGGTGAAATGGGCCCTACACCGAGCCTAATCACATCTGGCAAGCCGGCATTGTTCAGAAGAGTAGGTGTTGCTGATTACTTCAGGGGATTTTACTCTCGTGAGCTCCAAGGGAAGTCATATCTTGATATTATGAGGACAATTCAAGGCGAGGAAAACAAAGGGAATTGAATTTGGATTTAGTATCCCAAAAGTCACTTGTAAACACCATTTTACGCAGTGTTCCCTCATGGTCATCTAAGGGAAGAATTCTATAATCGAAGAGATCACTCTACTTGTCCTAGATTGATTACTTTCCCAAGTATCTTGTCCTAGATTGATTACTTTCCCAAGTATACTTTGGTTGATGATTGAGACTTGAGGGCGAGGACAAATTATCGTTGTTTTCGGTGGCTTATTCATGCCTCATTAGCTTAAACAAATGCTAGATTAATTTCTTGCTTTACTCTTATATAAGTGCTGCCCGTTCCTCATTCTCGATGGCTAAGCAAGTAAGGCCAACGATGTGGTCGCTTTCGGCTTTTCATGGGTAGGTGAAAGAGGGATTCTTCGAAGCACCATAGAAGGCCCCATTCTTTATGTGGCTAGTTTGAAATTATTAATGTCAGTGAGTTGGTTATTTCCAGAATTCAAAAACTGTGAAGTACTTTGGTTTGCAGGATTGATACTTCACAAAGTATGATGAGTTCAAAAGTTCTCGATGTCAGTTTGTATTAGAGCTAAGGGCTATGAAATGACTCGATGTTTTCAATAATTGATAGGGTAGTTGCACAGTCGAATTCAGCAACTCCCAAAGAAGTAAATAAACTAAAATGAATTTGGATGATTAATATGACGACCTTCCAGATGAACTATCAATAGAAAAACTAATTGAATACTAAGCCAAAAACATAATGTAGACTCTCTCAAGACTATACCAACTGCAAGTTTCAGGTTTTAGTTTAATCAATGTAAACATGCAAATAAGTTTATTCAAAATTCATTACTAATTAGTTATTGGTAGGTTGATTAGATAGTTAAGTAAAGTGTGACAGAGCACTTTATCTCTATGAATCAAAGATATCATGAAGATAGTTATTGGCAGGTCGATTAGATAGCTAAGTAAATTGCGAGAGAGCACTTTCCTTCTACTAACCAAATATATCATTGATACAAGGACTTGATTACACTAAATAAAATAAATCAAATAAGAACACTACAAGTGTCATAATTTTCATATAATGCTCGCTTGAGTGCTATAAGTTTTTTTTTTCAACTACTTAAGTGTTGCAACTTCTAAAAAGTATCCACTTGAGTGCACCATAACTTTCAATCGATCACTTAAATACTAAAAATAAAAATAAAAAATTCACCAAAGTGCTAGAAATCCGACGTGACATAGCAATCGTAACCTCACCACTCTTTCGTCCTTCCTCGAAACTCCTCGCCAGTTTTTCCTCTTCCCCTAAATTTTTGGAGATGAATGGAGAATGGAGTTTTATAATTTAAATTTTATATAACGGGTTTTGAACTTTTCATCATTTATAATTGTACGTGACTACATATTCAACTTATGGATAGTTGTTTTTGGTAGATTAGTATTTCTGTTATTCATCTTTTATTTTGAGCCGTTTCATTACTCAACCTCATATGATTTTACTGTTAAAAATAAACCATAAAAAGGAAAAAAAATAAAACTGTTTCTCAAGTAAACCGTAGAACCAGACCAAAAAAATAGGGTAGGTTCTAGAATTGGTTCCGAGCAAACAAGGTAGGGTTTAGGGTCCAAAAATTAGGAACCCATTATAACAAGGTAGTGTCCAAATTTCAGCTTTAAAACCTACCTGCCCTAGAACTAATCACTCCTAATTTTAATTATATATCATATCTAAGATTCCTAATATAAATTTTAAGTTAATGTCTCAAATGTTTTCGTTGCTTTGAAGTAAGTCTAACAATTTATTTACTGTTTTATTGGGTGTTATTTTGGTGGTTTGCACACTACATGATCACCTCACATGTTAGGAAGTGATAAAATAAATCAAAGCTGCTTGCTATTTTTTTTTTCAAAAAAAGAATGGTACCGAAAGGGTATTATAAAAATCTAGTGTAATTAAGTTTCCGTACCCAAAATCTCTAGCAAGTAGAAGTAAAGTAAATCTCCAATTTCATTCATTGGTTTTTTAATCAACCCATTGTAAACTGATTAGTGGTGACTCGTTATTGAAAATCATTGGCATGTTAAGAACTTGAACTCTAAGTCAAAAATCGGTATGGGCTTGAGAGAGCCAAGTTAAGTCTAGGTTCAATAATCCATTAGCTAAACCCCTAAGTGGTGCACCATGAGGGTAAGGTCGCGACAATCGAGTAGTGATCTCCCTAGTCTTGATCCCAAGTTTGGCTAGTTCAGTTTTCTCTATCAAAGATATACTTCCAAATATTTTCTCATCAATCCAGTTGGATAAGCTTAAGAACAATGTCTTACCATACTCTCCAAAAAAATTGAGATAATCCAACGATTTACGAATGCATACTCGTCAATTTGATGAAACTGCACGCTGAAATTTTTCTGAGGGGTTGCTAGAGTGAAAGAGCTCGTATGTGTGTTTTTTGTGCTCTCCTCTGTTCTTTTTGTTTTCTATTGTGTATTGCCAAACCTCCTTTGTGAACCCTCAAAGCACATACTTTTAACTAATTGTGATAATATCAAGTTTAATTGATTCAAAATCGCTTACTTTCCTATCTCGGACTTTAAGAGATTTGTTGTACCTAAATTTTAGCTATCATATTTAGTCAAATCAACATTAAAGTTACGATGGGCATTAGGCATTGCATGGCATCTAGACAATGGTAACATTTAGAATTACTTTATCTGCATCAAGCATGTTAGAGGGACAACATGGATGATGACCAATTTGACAGATTTAGTCCACGTTTGAAATAATTGAATTCAAAGATTGGGTTAGATATAGATGCCATCAAAGAATCATCAATGGGCTCCATGGAAGATTTTTTGCTATAAAAGTAGGCTGGCACAAATACTTTCAGATATCCCATGTCCATGATCTCGAAAACTCTTCGATGATATCATGACCACCATGATGCTCATATCATCACGTCATGTCTATCATGATCCTTGACTCTTCTTCATCGTTCACGCGCTAATGTCTTCATGAGGGGATCATAAGAAAAGAATAGGAATTAGAGAGAAACATGTCATTCTTTGCGATTATCATTCCCTTGTCTCGTCGTTCGTGCCTCGGACGCTGTTGCCGCAAACCACCTCTCCACCTGCACCAGCGAAGGGTCCCTGCAAACTCCCAGCAAACGACCAGCGGCTGTCGACGATTCCTGCAGAAACTCTAGCGATCTTAGAAGTCATCCAGGGGCAACTCGTGGCTTCCGTTCCTCTGTTCGTCAACTGAGACTTCTCGCCCAAGCAGATCAAGTTTTAGTGACCCGTCACACCACATTGGTCTTCGTCTTGCACAATCAGTGATCCCTGTGCCCCTCTTATCACTTTCTTCGAAGCCCGGTGATTCGTTCACTCTTTGCAGGTCCTCCTAATGTCCCATGATCATCTTACTTCATGGACATTGATGACAATCATCAAGTTAAGTCAAGCATCTTTTTCATCAATTTGATCGTGTGCGATTCCATTTCTCCGTTCAAACTATTGCAATTATGTTTCGTTTCTTGTCAAGATTATGCTCCTGTAGAAAAAAGGAAAAAAAAAAAAAGGAAAAAGAAAAGAAGAACAGAGAATGGCAAAAGAGTGAACGTACGAAAGAGACGAGGGTTCACATCCCCGTCTCATTCAGCGAGGACTCTCATTTTCTCTTCTCTCGACAACACTCAACGTATTCACAAGAAGTCATTGCAAGATGGAGGCCACGTTATCACGTTCTCATCATTTTCATGCGGACAATCTCCACATACACAGGAGAGAATCTTGAAAAAGGATTCGCGATCTTGAAAAAGGATTCGCGATTTAAGCATAAATATAGCGTCAAGAGAAAGAAATGGTGATCAGCAGGCGGCTTCGGCAAGACACGAAGGCGGTGCCACCTACTGTTGGCTTGAGGACGAGCTGTGGATCACGGAAGGGGCCGGCGGTGACTGTTTCTTGGCCGGCATGAGGCTGGTTGACTGCGGCAAGTGGTGGATAGGCAGGGAGAGAGAGAGAGAGGTGTCCATTCTTTGATAAGAGAGAAATATAGATCCGAAATGAAGCCCGCTAAATTTTGGAGGGAAAATTGAATTTATACCCCTTACTAAGATCAATTATTAACCTTGGATTAATCCAAGTACTAGGAATTGATCTCTCTAGTTAACAAACTTGCTTAGTGGTTAAGTTTGTTTAAGATAACAACTAATATACACATGATTATTTAGATGGCTATGATGAATCTCCAACAAATGGTCTACGATTAATTTTGGGGTTAATGACTAATCGGGGGCACTTTTGTAATTTTGCAAATCCAAGGGCAATTTCTTAAATTTACTTGAACAAGGATGAGAGGGCGCTAGCGATGGCCTGGATTGATTGGAATCGAACTCTGACCATCGGAAAATGGCTGGAATTGGTCTTGGGTTGCACGGCGGTCCGATCAAACTCGGGTTGACCTGAATTTGACCTGGTCGAACCGGTTCGATTCTCCTGCCATTTTCATCCTTATTTTCTCGATTTTGTCCAATTAAAGTGAAATCAAAATTGTTGCATGCAAATTGGATGAAATTGGGTCACCCCAGGTGCCTAATTATGCAAGAAATGCCCTAGATTGGATCAATTATTATTAAATAGCGACCATGGGCTAGACCAACATTGATAATTGGAATGCATATGGCCAAATTGAAGTTTGATTACTTCAATTGGATGTTAGTCTAGAATGGGCAAAATCAAATTGGCTTGATTGGAACACATGGGCTCAAATTTCCAATTCTCAAGAAAGTTAAATTGCCCAAATTAGTTGGCTTCCAAGTGAATTTCTCAAAATTGACCCCGGATTTGGGTTTACCTCAATAAAGTGAATTGATTCAAAGTGTAAGCACGCAAATCATGAAGAATTGCTCAGGATCCCCAATTAGGGCCAAAATTGGGGGTTTTCATTTTGACACGCTAACTCACAAAATTGGTCAAACGAGCAAATGCGAAATCAACTCTAAATCAAATGTCATGAAGAAAACTAAGCTAGAATTTGTTTAGAATGAAAGTAATTTTATTTTTGACCGATTTTGAACATAATTCCACAATTGGGGAAAACTAGGTTTTGAATCGATTTTTGCAAAATTTTCATCGCCAAAGTCAAATTGGGGCTAAAATATGATGATTTAGGGGTTTTCACATTTTCCAATTCTTTTGGTCAAAGGTTGACTAGTGACTAATCGCTGAAGAGCTGATTTTATGATCAAACCTTCAAAATTTTTGAAAAATTTTGTGGCCAAAGTGAAATTAAGGTCAAATGGGGTTTTTTGTGAAAAAATCAAAATGTAAATCGAGGTTAATTTTTATCAAAGGATTGACAAAAAGTCAACTTCAAATCAACTTTTTTGACTTTTTGTGTTTTTGCTAAAATTGAGTAGGACATTGCCCACAAATGAAAGGCCAAGGAAAAAGAAATGAAAAATGAAACTTTTTGTTCTAGAAACGGGTTTTGTCGCAATTAGAAAGCTTAATCTTGACTTTTCTACTTTCACTAACACATTGACTAAAAGTTAAATGTGAACACCAACTACCCACAAGCCTTGAACTGGGATCCATTGCATTGGCAACCATTGAGTTGGGCCAGAGGCTTGGACTGAGGTGGGTGGTGGAGCTGAAGGGTGTTGAACATGATCTTGCTCTTCTTGCACTAGATTAATCTGATCTGAAGTTTGATTCTAAGGAGAATAATTGGACAATTCCTCCATTGAAGGTAGGATTGCTTCTTGGTTTTTGCCGGTGCTTGACTTTCTATTCTGATTTTTGGGCATGGTGTTTATAGGATGGATGAATGAATTCCTACTCGGCGTGTCACTTTGTTTTGCAAGATGAGGTTTGCAATAACAAAATTGAAAACTACCGAAGGCAATTCAAAAAAGTTCGTGGAAGTTAGGTCAAAACCGAATGCTCTGATACCATGACACAAAATGAAGAGGAAAATATTTTTGGATGGAAAATATAACTCTATTTCTCTATGTATGCTTTGTATATGTGTATGTTCATATTTATAGTACAAAAATCGAATTATGGAAAGAATAAACACGACTGCATTTTCCTATTTTATTTTCTTAATATCCGTGACCGTATCAATTAGAACCGGAGTTAAGAATAAATCGAATTCTTTCTCCATCAATAATTTTTCCCAAGACTATCATTTCAAGAATTAAATTATGTTGGTCCTTCGCTTATTATGCAGACTAAGTGGGGAGGACTCGTGTCTGGGCGTTGCATCATGGGGACAGAACTTCCATTGGAACTGACAGCTTTGAATCACAAATCATGTCGAGTACTAGCCATCGAAATCGACTGTCTTCAAAACAGCATTATCGATGCACCTTGCCCAGAAATTCATCCATTTCTTCAAATCCTCACAACACACACCACTAAATCTATCCAGAACATTGTGTTGACTTTAACGCTGTGTCGTGTCAAATGCAGTATAATCTCATACTCATAATAGCAAGAAAAACTATATCACAGATGCGCCTTTGGATGATTGACATGGGGTTGAATTCGGTTACATTATTATCTTCAAGTGCACGTATCAATCAACCAATAGTAAGTGTATAAGATTTTGTCAAACATATGCTCTTTTCCCCCTCCGTGATGATTGACATTTTCATCAGATTGTGATATTTTTTATTTATTAAATTTAAGTCCCACTTGAGATTGATCATATAATAATATTATTTCTAAATTATGATTTAATAAGCACTAATTAAATATGACACATAGGTGCTCCTACATTGTTGATCTCTTTCATAACCTGGTCACAAACGAGTGGATGATTTAGTTTTACTCGATAGCTTGTGTAAATTCCATTCTTGCGATATTGCTTATTAGAAATCAACATAAAAGTGATTTGCTTTCGTTTGCTTGCTTATCGGGTCAACTGTAATTATTTGAATGATCTCATGGCAAATTTTAGTCCCATTTCATGAAGCTTCCACCATTTAAATAATACAAGACGGATTCATGCATGGATAACAGATCACGAAGCCATAATTTTGTCGGTGGGGTAGATTGGGTTTAGCTAACTCTTATGAGACTTTCGTCATCCGATCCTCTCGTTGCGACCATGGACGCGACTGTCACAAAGCTCGGTCGTTCTCTTCCAGTCCCGAGCATCCAGGAGTTGGCAAAAGAGGCCATGACCGAGGTCCCACCTCGCTATATCCGTACCGACCTAGAGCATCCGTTCATGAATGATGATCATGGAACTTCGTTGCTTCACGTACCAGTAATTGACCTGAGCAAGCTCCCATCGGGCAATGGCGATTTGATGGAGTCCGAGCTTGAAAAGCTGCACTCTGCATGCAGAGATTGGGGATTCTTCCAGGTCTTCCATGAGGTCCGGATATGTGTTTTCAAGAATTCAACTTTTGACGGTAATCGATCTCTTTTTTGGTGTATGCAGTTGATAAATCATGGAGTGAGGTGTTCATTGGTGGAGGAGGTGAAGCTAGGAATCCAAGAGTTCTTCAAGCTTCCAATGGAGGAGAAGAGGAAGTTTTGGCAAGAAGAAGGAGACTCGCAGGGCTTTGGGCAGGCGTTTGTTGTGTCCGAGGAGCAGAAGCTGGACTGGGGCGACCGCTTTTACATGGTGTCCCTCCCCAGACATTTGAGAAAACCTCACCTATTTCCCATGCTTCCTTCTCCCTTCAGGTTCTCTCTCTCTCTCTCTCTCTCTCTCTCTCTCTCTCTCTCATGCATCGAGTACACTATCTATCAAGATATTTTGTTAAAAATGAACGGCATTGTCTGAATGCATGTCGCAAATACAGAAAACAATAATTTTCATTGTTGAAGGACAAATGATATCTCGCAAGCATGTAAAGCGTGTCTCCCATCATTTCTAAGAGGAAAGAGAAAACTCTTGCCGTCCCCTCCTCCCCCAAATTGGAATTTTGGTTCCTTTACAAGCTAAATGTTAAATTTACTCTAAATGGTTGACACATCGATAATCAAGTTAAAGATAAAAAGTTTTGAAAAATTCTTGGCCACACCCGATGCATGTATGGGCGATGATTTGTGTGGGTTGGGCTCACAAGAGCCGGATGCATGAAAGCTTCGCTTGATGATTAGCCCGCATCATCAATAATACCTTAACTTTAGTAGTATGATGTATATTGTATTAACAACCTGTGTAACTATTTTCAACAAATCCCAAGTCTCTTGACGTCGAGATGAACATTTAATTATTTACTCAAAATAAACATACTCATCTCACTGCCTCGCATTTTGTTGAAAATCCATGCTCTCTCTCTCAACACACGTTGGTAGCCTATTCTTATATGTATCATCTTATTATTATGCAGAAATGTCTTGGATAAATACTCCTCAGAGCTCCGAGATGTTGCAATGAAGATACTCCTTCTCATGGCAAAAGCTTTAAAGATGGACACCAAGGAGATGATGGAACAGTTTGACGAGGGCCTGCAAGGCATTAGGATGAACTATTACCCTCCGTGTCCGCGACCCGAGCTGGTCATCGGCCTAACTCCTCATTCTGACGCCATAGGCCTCACCATTATTCTCCAAGTCAATGAAGTGGACGGTCTCCAAGTGAGGAAAGAGGGCACATGGGTTCCCATCAAGCCCCTTCCTAATGCTTTCATTGTCAATGTCGGAGACATTTTAGAGGTAAAGATTTTCGATCGGCGCCATCTCTATATCTTTTTTGCAGAGTTGCACCTAATTTTGTTTCATATACTAGCCTATGTTGTCTAGACTCGATGTGCTGCTGTCGATGACAACACTGTTATCTCTGACAATCTGTTTTTATTTCAAAGATACCTTTCGATGAATAGTCTATCTAAACAAAACTTTAAGCAGTTTGCTAGGATGAGTATAGAGAATAGAATTTCATGAACAAAAATCCATCAGAGGCATGACTGAATAATTTGTGTAATTAATGATTGACACAGATTGTCACAAATGGTAATTATCGGAGCATTGAGCACCGAGCAATAGTTAACTCCATGAAGGAGAGGCTCTCGGTTGCCACATTTTACAGCCCAAACTTGGAAGGTGAAATGGGTCCTGCACCTAGCCTAATCACATCGGACAAGCCAGCATTGTTCAGAAGAATAGGTGTTGCCGATTACGTCAAGGGATATTACTCTCGTGAGCTCCGAGGGAAGTCGTATCTTGATGTTATGAGGACGGTTCAGTGTGAGGAAAACAAATGGAATTGAATTTGGATTTGGTACCCCGTCATTTGGAAACTCCATTTTACGTAGGGTTCCCTTCGTGGTCATCCAAGTGAAGAATGCTATAATCGGAGAAAACTCCATTTTAGGTATACTTTGGTTGATTACTGAGACTCGAAAATGAGGACAAATTATCGTTGTTTTCGGTGGCTTATTCATGCCTCATTAGCTTAAACAAATGACTAGGTTAAATTTCTTGCTTTACTCCTATATAGTTGCTGGCCCTTCCTCATTCTCGATGGCTAATTCAAGTAAGGCCAACGATGTGGTCGCTTTCGGCTTTTCATGGGTAGGTCATATGACTGTTCAACACAATTTTACCGTACGTTCTGGCTAATCATTCACCATTAGAACGATTGCGCACCCTTTTTTCATAAAGACCAATCTAATCAAAGTGAGATATACATATTACAACGCATATATGTTTTGAAGATAAATATATGTAAATATATGTAAATAGATCTCATTCATCAAAGTGTTTATGTTATGAAATTAGATGTAACGGGTAGTGTAAAGGGAAATCTTCGAAGGACCATATAAGGCCCCATTCTTTATGAGACTTGTTTTGAAATTACGAATGTCAGTGAGTTGGTTACCTCCAGATTCAAACACTGTGAAGTACTTTGATTTGCAGGATTGATATTTCACTATGTATGATGAGTTCAAAAGATCTCGGTGTGAGCATGTATGAGAGCCAAGGGCTATGAGATGGCTCGACGTTTGCAATAACTGATAGAGTAGTTGAACAGTCAAATTCAGCAACTCCCAAAAAAGTAAAGAACACTAGAATGAACTCCAATTATTGTGTGACCTTCTCAGAGGTGAATTACCAATAGAAAGACTAAAGGAATTCTAAGTTAGAAATTTAGTGTGGACTTTCCTAAGCCCATACCAACCGCAACTTTCAGTTTTTAGTAAACATGCAAATTAGTTTATTCAGGAGTCGCTACTATAAGTAAAGTGTAGGAGAGTACTTTGCTTCAATGAACCAAAGATATCATGGATATAAGAACTTAATTATGCAAAATAAATCCAACACGGAATAAAGATACCACAATGGCATAACTTCTGTATGACACTTGCTAAAGTGTCATAACTTCTAATATACTTTCACTCGAGTGTTATAACTTTCAACTGATCACTTAAGTGCCAAATTTTTTTGAAAATGTTCACCCAAGTGCTCGTTATTTGACGTGGCATAGGATTTGTGATGAATTTTAAAAAAATTTATGGCACTCAAATAATTGAAAAAAAGTTATGATAATAAAATGAGTATCATATGAAAATTATGTCACTTATGGTTCTAATCTCACACTGTTTCTATACTTTTTATCTTTATTTTCAAAAATATTTAGTATGCAGTGTCACGTCTTGACCCTCGAGCATGTGACAAACCCTTCCTCTTGTGGTCATTTGATTGCGATGTCCTAGGACACATCGCTAATTCATTCATATTTATCTTGCGATTAAACGTATGTGGAAGCAAATCATATCCATATAGTTAATCAAAACAACAATGACAATAGGAAAACACAATAGCAAACATCCAAAAGAACAACCTTCTTATTTATATACCGATTAACCCTAGGAAGTCAGTAATTATAAGTCCTTCAGGCGAGCAACTTCCTAGCCAGTCAATAAAAAGACACAGGGGTAGGGTTAAACTACTCTTTCAAAACACGTGACCGGCCAAAAAGAGGAACATTCGGTGCTTATACCCACCCACCAGGAGAAATCTTGGGGTCGAACTAAGCATTCGGGTTAGTCCTCGAATCCTCAACAGCACTGTCAAGGGTGTTGATATCCATCGGATCCCATATCTCCTTACTAGGGCCCTTGCCTGGTGGTCGATTGAAACCCCTTAGCGGACCGAAGAGTTTATCTCCATGTCAAATGAGCCAGGCCTTAAATTGATGGGGCACTAGATTTAGTAACCCCTCATCAACCCAAACAGTAGTTACATAATGCTTATAAATTTGGTCTGAACTAGGAATCGGGCACGACATTATCTCGAGGTCCAAGTACATAGGGACCCGAATCGTACATGTTTGTTCATTATCATACGAGCTAGAAAAGCATTAACAACAATGAGTGAGATAAAAATCTCAGTAAGTTAACTATTTAAGCCTCGTTTAGAAAGCCAACTTGTGTTTGGGTGTAACATAAACGTAGCAATATATCAATGGCAAATCAATAAAAAATCAATCCTTGCTTTGCCTTAATTATATACATGATTAGGCAGCTCAACTTAATGTCAATCAACAAAGCCATTGAATAACCCGTAGGCATTCTTACCTCGCATTAGCACACCCCTGCATAACATTAACCATCATGTACCATTAACAATGCAACAAGCATAATGCATAATTAGAACACTTATCATATTTTCCCATGCACAATGCGTTCACGCTCGTTCCAATTATTAAAGACCGCTCATGGCCACGGCCAGTACAAGAGTTAGCGGTCTTCCGGCATGATTGGGCATTGTCTCACCACATTGAGCAAGGCATTGTGTAGGATTCCTGCCACAGACGGCATTCCATAAGGAGCATCGATCCAATCTCAACCGTGACTCGGCATCTAGACCCCCGTTGGGCATCCAATAAAAATTGAGTATCGTCCCCAAACCCTTGTTGGGTTACGGATTCCTTTAAGTGACTACACAAGCACACTGACCACTTATGCCAATTTCATTTCTTTATCATTAGCCAATGCAGACATGGTTCGTGATCACAACAACAAGCTACCACAACTTTCATACATAAAAATGTAGTAAAATATTCACACGTGATCACTCACACAATATTAACCCGTCAAACTTTATATGCTTTCATTTTAAAATATCTTTGCCCAATTCAACACATAGAACATGGTATTCAAACACAACATCTTGTGAATTATCATTTCTAAGTCCATAAAACCTTTCCTTTAAATTAGCAATTAAGGTTTTTAATTTGAACATTCATTTTTCATGGCAATACATGCTCTAAACATCATGAAACATGTATAGAATTACCATACAACTCAAGTATAAACCACTTATGGCAACCACTTATCACTCACTAATGATAGCTTATCACCTTATCTATGATAACTTATCAACCATTTACGATACCTTATCACCTATTTAACAATAGCTTATCATCTAATTTCTAATAGCTTATCACCCATTTTGTGATAGCTTATCACTTATTTTCCTTGATATGTTATCACATCCACTTATCACTTTCTTGATAACCTATCACCATTACCTATCACTTATTGTGATAATCTATCATTTTTGCTTATCACTTATTGTGATAACTTATTGACTAAACTATCCTTAATTAGCACTAACCATAATTAAATAATCTAATACTACACCTAAATGTAATTAACAGCCTAATCAAGGGATTAGAAGGTTAACTCACTTGTTAATAATGATAACACGAAATTGAAAGCAACGACTTGAACGGCAAGCGGCTTAGGCAGGCGGCAACTTTAGCTTGGACGGAGAGAGAGAGAGAGGTGTTGGTGGTGGTGGCAGTGAGAGGGAGAGATGGTGGTCCAACGATGGTGAGGACAGCACGGCCGGCGATGAGTGGTGGCGCGGCGGTGTGCATAGCGATGGTGAGGCGGCACGGCTTGAGGCAGCGGTGCATGGCAGAAAAAGGGGTGGCGGCAAGGAAAAACAAGGGGAAAAGAGGAAGAAAAAGGGAGAGAATGGAGAGAGTGAAGGGGGTAGCCACATAGGAGGGAAGAGAGGAGGGAGAGAGAGAAAGAAAGAGAGAAATGAGAGATTGAGAGGGAGAGTAAGTGAGATTGCATCACTCCCCATAGATTTTCATCATTTCCCTTCATAAATGCCCAAGATTTTTCTTCCCCTTGTCTTCTCTCCATCAATTCTCATTTAATGAAAAATTCCTTCTAGAAGCGGTATTTTGGTTATTTCACACCCTGACATAAAGTTCCAATTTTTCCCTTGGACCCAATTGCTTGAAATGGGCTTGGATGGGCTTAGTGGGCCTCATTAGGCCCACTTGGCTGAACATGGTGGGCGTGAAGTCCATTGGGCCTTCGTTTGGCCTGGCTCCTTTTTTTCGGTTTCAAATTCTTGGCCTGCTAATCCCTTGTCCAAAATTTCATCCTTACTGATGAACAAGTGGATTAATGAGGCGACGTCCAATAGGTGGGTCTTGATATCCTTGAAAGTTCGATACTCGAAATTAGATTAAAATTCATAGTTAAAATTGATCAAATGCGATTTTAGTATGACCTAAACTATTAGGGGCTTTCAGAGGTTTGCGCGCGTTTAACCTATGGTTGATAACTTTCAATCATTTGACCAAAAAAAAAAAGAAGATAACTTTCAATCCACATTAATGCCTCTTCAATTCATGGGCGACCCTCGATTGACATGTAATCGTGAGGGTTCAATTATCTACCTTGAGTACAAAGCCAAAAAGAAATTAGTTTACCGTTATTCGCAGTTGGTATCAGTCATGTTGAATCATCCACTATCTAGCCACGTACCTTTATTGAATCAATTTATTTTCATTTGCTAATTGGCTTGTGACAGCATAGTATTATTCCTCTTTAATCCATATAGTCGAACGGTCTATCCCCGACTGAATTCTCTAGCCGTGTGCATTTTAATCCTAAATGGCATTTTCCATTAGGTTAGTTAACTTATGAGTGATTAGTGTAGAGTAATTATAACTAATAACGCATCGATAAAATAACAATTTCATATATCTCGAGAAGGGTCAAATTTTAGGATATGATGTGCAGTCTCAGTCAAATTTAAGCCCAAGTTAGTAATATGCGAGAGGTGATCATATAGGTGCACAAACAAGAATATTACAACCAATAATCAAGGGTAAAAGTACAGCCCAAGTGGCAAAACTTGGCACGAGGGGGACACTTAAGTGCCAAAAGTTATGAAAGGTATACTTAAGTGCCAATATCGGAGCAAAAATGATCAGTTAAGAGCCAACGGTGGGAAAATCCGGCTAAAATGTTAACGTGGCACTTGTTCGATGAGTTGGGGTCGAAACGGCATCGTTTTGGGTGCTGACATGGCCAAATAAGCCCAAAACGACGTCGCTTTGAGTGTTGATGTGGCTAGATCAGCCCAAAACGACGCCGTTTTTGCCAAAGTTTATTTTTTATATAAATGTTAATTAAATAATATTAAAAATGAAATTTTACAAAAAAAAAAAACAAAGGGAGGCAAAGAACTTCTTCGCCCGAGGCCGCCGCCCTATCACTAGTGGGGAGACGGCCACAGAAGGCAAGGGTTGCCGACTCTCTCATTGGCATCAGTGGCCCTCGCCTAGATCTAGGAGAGGGTCGCCGCTCTCTCCTAGCGTCTGGTGAGGGCCGTCTGGCCCTCGCCTCCAATCAGCGAGGGTTGCCAACTCGCGCCCAGGCGTCGACGACCCTCGACGTCCGTTGCCACCGCCCCACCGATGATGGGGCGCTGGCCTCCTTTTTATTTTTTTTAAATTTTGCTTTTAATATCATTTTATTAATATTTATATTAAAAATTAAATTTTGACCAAAACGACGTCATTTTGGACTGATCTAGCCACATCAGCACTTAAAACGACGCTGTTTTGGGCTTATTTGGCCATGCCAGTACTCAAAACGACGCCGTTTTGACCTCAACTCGCCAGAAAAGTGCCATGTCAGCATTTTGGCCGGATTTTCTTGCCGTTGGCACTTAACTGATCCTTTTTGCTCCAATCTTGGCACTTAAGTGTACCTTTCGTAACTTTTGGCACTTAAGTGTCCCCTTGTGCCAAGTTTTGGCACTCCAGAGGTCTGGTTGTCAATAATCAAGGTAGTAAATAAATTACCAGAGAAAGAGAAAATCTCAATGCATCAAGCAAAGCATAACTTTACAATGATTCTGTCCAAATTGTTTTGTAGGATGTTAACTAAAATATGCATGTCCTGGTCATTGATTTTTAAATGCATCAATGATTATTTGTTTTTAGATTTTTCTTGTTTAATGAAAAATTAAACTATATGCAATGCATGAGATGCAATTTAATTTTAGGTTATGTCTATTTGAGATAATCTAACTAATGAAATGTGACCAGGATTATTTAGATGCAGTCTATGTGTAATCTAATTTTGATATGCCACACAATTCAATTTATATGAGCCTAATCATGCGATAAACAAACGGCATTGATATGATGAGATGGAAATCATGACTTGGTAATATGATGATGTGGTAATAGTAACATGGCAATGATGATGAAGTGGCAACGATGACGTGGCAATAATGCATAGTGCAACTAATGCACGTTATTTTCATGATTTTCTTTTAAATTAGATTGTGAAATTGCCTAAAACATGTGATTACTTAACTCAAACTAGGAAATAATTTATATTAAATCCTATTCTAAATTAGGAAATTTCATAATTTACTACATGGCTTCTACTAAGAAACAAATATGATTACAAACTATCGTACCATGCAAAGCAATTTTTATATTTTTCATAATAAGAAAATTTACTAATTTAATGACATGCAATTTGACAAGCACATATAATCAGCACATTCACCTCAACCCAAAACAGGAAAAAAAAAAGTAATCGGGAATTGATCGTAAGTCTTAAAGATTGAATTCTCAATTATCAAGCACGTTATGTAATTTATCAAATTACAAAACCTTCTATTCAGGGATGCCTAAAATATTGCAGAAAATTGAGTTAGAATCGAAATAATCCATATTATGAAAATCGATATTCAAAATGAAGAGTAAATTTGGAACTCACCTTAATTGGATTACCGACTAAAATGATGACCGATAGCAAGGAGGTCGTAAGGAAGATTCATGGCGTTAGAATCGGCGAGAAACGGCAAGAGGCAAGAATGGTAGGGACTGTGAACATCACAAGGAGATCTCTAGATCATTGATACTCAATTTCCTAGGTGAAGTTGAAGAACTAGGTGTGGTAGAGGTCTCCTCAAAATTTCATTTTATTATCAACTTAGAACTAAAACATACTTGCCATTTTTGCAAGATTGCGCATTGAGCTCTCCAATCTTGACCCTAAGTTCGACTAGTTCAGTTTTCTCTATCAAAAAATATACTTCCAAATATCTTCTCATCAATCACACTAGACAAGCTCAACAACAATGTCATCCCGTACTCTTCAAAAAAAATTGAGACGATCCAATAGCTAACAAATGTGCACTCGTCGATTTGGTGAAACTGCATGCTGAAATTTTTCTAGGGGTCATCGGAGAGAGAGCTCGCATGTGTGTGTGTGTTTTTTTTGGCTCCCTTGTGTTCTTTTTCTTTTCTGTTGTGTACTGCCAAACCCCCTTTGTGAACCCTCGAAGCACATATTTATAGGCGCAAGTCTAAAGTATCTTTCAAGATCAAAGTTTCTTTTTTTTCTATTTTGGACTCTGAGAGAAACTTTCTATCTTTAACAATAGAAACTCTCTTATTATCTCGTAAGATTTAAATTGTGATAATGTCAAGTTTACTTACTCTCCAAGTTTTCTTTTGCTTATAATAAATCAATTCTAACTTTGCAACCCCTATCTACAAATTTTCGGCCACCATGAAAATTTAAGGGGCTCAATTTAATTTTTCACCTTATGAGCTTGGTTAATTAATTCAACTAGAGTCAAAACCTCCCTCGCTTAAGTCCCTTAGCTCTAGTTCAATATTTTATGGGTTCAATTAAAATGCTCATAATATCTATATGCAATTTAACTAATATTTTTGTTTATGACTTAAATTGACTCTTATTTTTTTATACAATAAGTGACTAAATGGATCACCAAAATTTATGTGACAGCCCCTCTTTGAAAGGAAGCTCGTAGTGGTTTTATTCAAAGACAAATGATACCTAAATTTTGACTATACAAATGTAATGTGAAGAATGAATCAACGAAATTGATCGGGGACATACCTTGCAAAGCACTTACCTCAAGCCTCAACATTATTTAAAACTAGAAAAAGAAAATGCTACGGGCTGCACAAGCTTGCCGTGTAAGGGAAGAGACTTTGGGATGTGGAATCTCGCAAAGTAAATGAGGTGTTCCAGGCTATGTAAGCACACCACGCAATGTAAAAGACTAGCCTCAGAAAGCTTGCCAAGTTGATGAGAAAACTTTGGGCTGCAGAAGCTCGCTAGATCGAGAAGGTATTCTAGCTCTATAAGCTGAACGTGTTAAAAAAGTTTCTGGACTACGAAAGCTCACTAGGTCGATTAGGAGACTCTAGATTGCAAAAGCCGCCCAAGTCAATGAGGTGCTTTTGGCTAACATAAGCTTGCCGTGCAAAAGGAAGACTCTGCACTGCAAAAGCATGCCAGGTCGATGAGGTGAGTCTAGCCTAAGGAAGCTGAACCAGGTCAATTCATGGTAGAAAGAAAATTCAAGAGTGTTTGGGCAAATATCAAGACTGAAAGAGCAACTCGGACGTTGGGAGTTCGTTGGTCTTGAAGGAAACATTACATGCCAGATTTGATTAAAGAAAGTATATATGCATTCATCAAAGAAATAGACAGGACGTTGGGAGTTCGTTGGTCTTGAAGGAAACATTACATGCCAGCTTTGATTAAAAAAATATATATATGCATTCACCAAAGAAATAGACAGTCAAGGTTATTCTAGAACGCACATTTGAAGATTCATCCTTTCAACTTAATTGAGTTTTATGCATGACTATCTCGCCATGCTTGCATCACCAAATTCCACAGCAGAGAATCATCATTAGGACAATTATAACTCATAACATGAACTTAAAAAAAAAAAATGCTAAATTAAAGACTTTCGGCCTAAAAGGACTTTTTGTTCACTTTCATTCAAAATGTTTCTTTGTCTTGATCATTGATGCAGGAACAAGAGAAACACTTCATCTCATCATCACCATTATGTCGATAAGGGTTTGAGTTTTTCACAAGCGGTACAGTTTTACTAATTTAAGAGATTTTTATCAAGATCATAATATAAGCTTGACCAACGGCTCAGCAATGGATATTTCAATTTATGGCTTTGAAAGGAATGTTATTCATTCATCATAATGTTAGGAGCTTCTTTTGATCTTGTCGAAGTAATTGCGCATGATGAAAAAGGAGACAGCAAAGAATTGAGTAAATCTAATACAAAATCGACTGACATTAGGCATACACATTCCCATTTTTTTAAACAAAAGTTATTTCACAAAACAGTAGAATTAATTTTATATACCCATGTCGATTTCCCTGTCGTCACACGAAACAATAATTCACGTAGTGTTGTCTTCGTGCTCACCCAACAATCGGACGGCCAATCTATTTGTCCTTGTTTGGTTACTTTCGGATGCATAATTTGGTTGATGATTGTGACTAGGGAGAGAGGACAAAGAATAGTCGCTTTCAACTTTTCATAGGCAGGTGAGATGATTGTCCACGCAATTTCATTGTACATACGGAAAAATTACACATTTGCATTCAGGCAAATTACAGCTGGCCAAATGAGACGAAATTTTAACCAAAAAAAAAAAAAATCAGATGAAGATCACGATCAAATTATTTTATAATGTCTACTCGCAATTAGAATGATTTGCAGCAAAACCTTGTCCATAAAGAACAATCCAATCAAAGTGATGGAGATTATAATAGTAATCTATTGTCTCCAAGAGTATCGCGGCAGATCAATAGAGCTTTACTGAGGCTCATGGGAAGTGACTTAGGCTTCCGCACTTGCAAAGCTGAATCCCATAAACAAGGTCCATAACCACCTTTTGTGCTCCACTTATGCTATGTGTTCGCTATGAATGGTTTAGCTCAGCTTTACTTTGTTGCGAATGAAATAATGCACATTTTGCGATGGAAAGAAGAATAGAGATTCGTAGCAATCCGAGAATGTTGAATTATTACTTTGTGGCAGATTTACACTGCTTTATATATTATGAATGTTCCCTTGCATTCCCGACAAAAAGAAAATGCATGCCAATTAAAAAGTTCTTTATGTCATTAATTTAACAAATCAAGTAATGAAATTAATCAACAAAAGCAAGAAGGGAGCGAAAGGACTATGGATAATCAACTTGTTAGAGTACATGGAGAGTGTCAACATAAAGATATGATTTCAGCTCGTTTGTTTTCTCAATGGCCAAATTAAGTTCCCTTTTTCTCACCTTGAATCTTCCTCATAACATCAAGATATGACTTCCCTCGCAACACACGAGAGAAGCGTCCCTTGAAGTAATCAGCAACTCCTATTCTTTCGAACAATGCTGGCTTGTCCGATGTGATCAGGCTCGGTGCAGGACCCATTTCCCCTTCCAATTTTGGGTCGTGAAATGTAGCAAATGAGAGCTTTTCCTTTGTCGAGTTAACTATTGCTCGGTGCTCAATGCTACGATAAGTACCATTCGTCACAATCTGTGTCCATCATCAAATACATAGACTATCTTGTCACGTCTCTAATAGATTTTGTTCTTGAAACTCTATCATCCATACTCATTTTATGAAACTAATTAACCTAATGCAACTGAGTAAACAATGATTTCCACCTAGGTGTTCGGATACATACATATATATATATATATATATATATATACACAAAAATTTCCGGCACTCCATAGTTGGCTCAGTCCACCATATTATTTAAGATTATATTGTATTCGAGACTGCGTAAATTTTCATTTGGATAGACTAATCCAAGTTTTTTTTTTTTGGTCATAATGCATAAACAAAAAGTAGGTGGAACTCCACATCAAAACAACAGATAGGGAAAGTAGGGCCAATCCAAAATCTTTACCTCTCAAATATCTCCGACATTGACAATGAAAGCATCAGGAAGGGGCTTGATGGGGATCCACTTGTCCTCTTTCTTTATTTGCAGACCTTCCATTTCATTGACTTGGAGAAGAATGGTGAGAGCTGAGGCATCAGAGTGAGGAGTGAGGCCAATGACGAGCTCCGGTCGCGGACATGGAGGGTAATAATTCATCCTAAGGACTTGCCTGCCTCCATCAAATAGTTCTATCACTTCCTTGGTGTCCATCTTCAGATGTTTTGCCACGAGAAGAAGAATCTTCATTGCCAGATCCCCTAGTTCTGTGGAGTATTTATCCAAGACGTCTCTGCATGATAATAAGCTGATACATATAAAAATACCGGCATAAGTACAGCGGGAGTGCTAAAAGTTGGCGCGAGGGACACTTTTTTAGTCCAAAAGTTCTACAAAAGGTACACTTAAGTGCCACTTTTTTTAAAAAAATGGATCACTTAAGTGCCAAGTCCGCCGAACCCCGCCTAGAATCCTACGTGGCAATTTTTTATTAATTTTCTTGCCTATGTGGCTCGCCGAAAACTAAATTGGCCAAAAATCAGCCAAAACGACGTCGTTTTGGCTGACGTGGATTTTAAAAATTATTAATTAAATAATATTAAATAATTATAAAATATATATTATTATAAAATCGATTTTATTAATAAAAAAAAAATGGGAGGGGAAGAGGGGATCGGCGAGGGCTGTGCAGCCCTCGCCGATCCCCTCTTCCCCCTCCCTTTTTTTTTAAAAAATAAAATCGATTTTAATTTTTAAAAATCTGACGTGGACAATTTTTTTAAAAAAATTGCCATGTGAATTTTTTATTTTGAAAAAAAATGTCACGTGGATTTTTTATTTTGAAAAAAATGCTCCGTTAGCAAATTAAGTCGCCGGAAAATTGACACGTGGCAATTTGGCCGGAATTTTTCGCCGTTGGCACTTAAGTGATCCATTTTGCTCTGATTTTGGCACTTAAGTGTACCTTTTGTAACTTTTGGCACTTAAGTGTCCCTTTGTGCCAACTTTTGGCACTCCAGAGGTCCGCATCTCTAAAAATACCTTATGAAGGAGAGAGAGAGAGAGAGAGAGAGAGCATGAATTTTCTCACAAAATCTGAGGATTTGATATGTGCAATTTATTTCAGTAAGTAATTAATTATTCATCTAGATGGTGAGTGATGGGGGATGTATAGAAAACAGTAATAGACTATATATACAGTGTTCCTATCTTGGCATAGTTAAGGTATTACTAATGATGTGGGCTAATCTTGAAGCCAATCTTCCATGCACCCATATCATGTCAGCCCAACTCCCACACATCAAGTGCATTGAAGAATTTTTCCTAATATAGACTCTTAATTCGATTCCCAATGCGTCAATCATTTATAGAAAAGTTAGTCATACTTCGCAGTAAGCCTACTAAGCTATATGATCACATTCTTTAGATACAATTTGTTAATGTAATATCATTATTCTTATGATGCATGCAGAGTAAGTGATGATGGTTTCCAAAACTTGTATGTTAGATATGAAAGTTCTCTATGGACGATGGACCTGTTGATATTCCTAATTAACCCAGTTTATTTAGAATAACAACATAACTTTTCTCGTTCTTGAATTTGAGATAACCCAATCACAGAAATTTACACTAATAAGAGTCCCAAAGGGTATTTTGACAAATCATTTAGATTTTATTGTTATTTCTATCCAAAACTAATAATACAAAAACACTTTAAAAATACTTCAATAAATATTAAAGATCTACTTATTGATGATTAAACATGATTTCAATCCCTCATAAAACCGTTGCTCAATAGGCACTATAAATCCGATGAAGCATAGGATCACCTCCTAATCTATCTCATTTTGATTGGACAAAGAATGTGCAAATCATTTTGACTGAGAATAGCCATCACGGCATAAAATACTCGAATTGCGTCGACAATCATTTCACCTGCCCATGAAAACCTGAAAGCGACGACATCATTTGGCCTTACTTGTTCGGCAATCGAGAATCTTTGTCCTCACTCACAAGTCTCAATCATCGTAATTTATTGTTTCGTGTCAGGCCAGATGAACTAATTTGTAAATTAGTTTAACTACTCTGTAAACTCATTTTGTTTTAAAGTGGGTTTTCTCATATTCAATGTTATTCTTTTTTGTATTAAATTTACTCTAACCTTTACTCCCCTGCATCTAGAAATCCTGATATTTATTTACCTAAATTTCTCATTGGTGTGAGTGTACTCAACGCTTGAGTGAGAGAGAGAACCTGAACGGAGAAGGAAGCATGGGAAAAAGGCGAGGTTTTCTCAAATGTCTTGGAAGGGACACCATGTAGAACCGGTCGGCCCAATCAAGCTTCTGCTCCTCCGACACAACAAACGACTGCCCAAAACCCTCTACGTCTCCTTCTTCTTGCCAAAACGTTCTCTTCTCCTCCATCGGAAGCTTGAAGAACTCTTCGATTTCCAGCTTCACCTCCTCCACCAATGAACAACTCACTCCGTGATTTATCAACTGCTTGCACAAAAAGGGATCGATTAAGTTCAAAGTTGATTCTTGATAAGAAATCCGGATCTTTTGTCTCAATATATCCTGACAGAAAGAAAAAGTAAAAGCTGCTTTCATAATATTTTACCTGGAAAAATCCCCAATCTCTGCATGCAACGTGCAATTTTTCAAGCTCGGACTCCAGCGAATTGTCATTGCTTGACAAGAGCTTGTTCAGGTCAATTACTGGCACTTGAAGCAACGAAGTTCCAAGATCATCGTGGATGACCGGGTGATCTTGGTCGCTACGGACATAGCGAGGCGGGACTTCGGTTATGGGCTCTTCTGCCAACTCCTGAACACTTGGGACTAGAAGAGAACCACCAAGCTTTGTAAGATTCCCATCCATTTGAGAAGGCTATAAATTATAAGTTCATTTGAGAGTTTAAGGGATGTAGGATGTCATGTAACTTGGTTTCTCAATTGTAGTAGTTCTGTCAAGGGACCTCGTAGCTGGAGCCACAGGAAGAACATGTTCAGGTCCGACGTGTAATTTGTGAGGACATGATTAAAGTAACTCACATATTTGAAATAATAATTATGGGACATCACATGGAGCAAGGGTTGCATTTGCCTGCTCACCTGTGACGCACAACATTTCAAAATGAAATATGCTATGTTAATGCCCTCTCCCTTCCTCATGACAATAAAGAGACTAAAGTACAGCCATTTGGGAATCATTAACCAAAAAGAAAAGAGATATATTATGATGCCTCACAACGTCGATACGTGTCCTTTTTTTATTATCACTTATATTATTTGATGAGTATGCAGAAACCTAAGAAAAAATATTAAACATCCCAAAAAATATAACCCGTTTCCATTAATTTATGTACATATGCATCTTTACTTATATTAAACATCAGTTTTACAACTTTGTCATCCAAACGAAATACAAAATACAAAAGTTTTGGGATGGGTCAGATTCACCTATGTCCATACAACACCTATGCCCAAAAAGACTACTTGTACTAAAGTCAAGATCTACATTATTCATTGCGTCGCCATCATCATCAACGTCAAAACCTCTCAACGGATAAACCAATTCAACATCGACGTTTAGATAACAAATGACAAATTGGTGGGGAATCCAATCCATAAAACCCACGTCGAACTACAATTGCTATATACTACTTTAGACTCAAGTACAAACGTACTTTTGTAAACACTCTAATATATAGAAACTATGAAACCAAATGGGGGTGAGAGGTCCATCCTACATGTCTGAAAAATAAGGAGTGAGCCTAAGCCAGTAAATGAAATTCCTAGGTTTAAGTTAGAAAATCACATTACCACTTAACCTTGTACCAAACAACATTAGTACAAAACAAGCAGATATGACCAATGCTTGAGCCAATGTTGTACCTTTACTATTAAGATATGTCAATGAAATCTAATAACAACATGGATAGCATAACATATGTTCATGCATGGTACTCGCCAATTAGTTTACGAGTGCTTATATGCATTTACATATGCACATACATATGCATTTGGTCTGTTACTTGTCCTCTCAACACATGAGCCATCCTACCATATGGGGCATCTTGACTTCCGAGACATCCTGGTATATTCATTAGGGCATCTCAACCTACGAGGCATCCCGACACACAAGCTATTTTCACCATTAATTTAGGGGTGATGGAAAACATATTGTTCTCGTGTAAGTCATGATAAATAAGTTTTTACATGCATTTCAATGTATATACTCACCGTCTTGCTTCATCACATATTCTTTAAAGCAATGAAATGCATTACACATGTGACCAGACTCAATAGTTGGATATATTCAAAAGCTAGTTATATGTAACTAGTGGTTACAGTCAGTTAGATATAAGTATGTTATGAAGATATTTGGACAATTGAATATGCTTTATGAGTGCATATTTTTAGGAATGAATCTAATTGAACATTGGATACATTTAGACTTAGCGACAAAATGAATCTAATCAAACAAATGAATATATCCTAACTTAGCGAGTGAATGAATCTAATCAAACAAATAAATATATTCAGACTCAGCGAGTAAATGAATTTGACCAAACAAATGAATATATTTAGACTTAGTGAGTAAACAAATTTGATCAAATACTTAAACAAGTGAATATACTCAGTAAGTAAATATATTTAGAAAGTGAATTTGATCAACACAAATGAATGCATATTCAAAATCGGTAATTGAATGGATCTAATCAAATAAATGAATATACTTAGACAAGAGAACATTTTCAATAAGTCAATATATTGGGGAAGTGAATTTGACTAATACTGTGACGTCCCGAATTTCAACCCATTTCGGGACATGTGAAATGGTTATTTTATCAATGTACTGTTGGTTATGTTTACTCTGAGTTGGCCCATCATGAGTTAATTGACTATTTAGAAAGACGATTAAGGATGGATACACGTACAACCAGTGAATTCAATCAGGGATTAGCCGCTTGACCATAAGGATTAAGTAGGGATGATATCACGCTGTTGCAAGCTAATTAGAGAACGGAAATAAATCGATTTGGTAGGAGTACGAGATTTGATTGTGGGTGATTCCGCACGACTTCGATATTAACCGCGAATGATGTTAAACCAATTTCCTATTGGCTCTGTACTTAGGATGAGTAATCAATCCCTCACGATTACATGACAACCGAGGATCGTCTTGATATGGATAGGCACAATCGCTGATTGAAAAGCTATCTACCATCGGTCAAATGCGTGGAAAACCCTAAATGCTGCCCGAAAATTAGGTCGTATTAAAGTCGCGATTGGTTGAAATTAATCACGAAATTCAATTCGATTTCGGGTATCGAACTTTCAAAGATGTCGAGACAAAAGTATTAGACAATGCCTCATTAATTCCCAAATTTATCAGTTGCTCGGAAATTGCCTGAAGTTGATTATCGAGCCAAGATTAAAACCAGATATTTGGAAATTGTGCTTCAGGGGTAAAAAGACCGAAATGCCCCCATTTTAGAAGCTTGCTTGAATTTTAGAGTTTCTCTCTCTTCTTTCTTTCCCCCCCCCCCTTTTTTTCCTCTCTCTCGCACGTTCCCCCCCTCTTCTGCAACCTCCCACTTACCCCATCTTTTCCCTCTTTTTTTACTTTTCTTGACTTGTCTTCTCACTCTTTCTCTCTCTTCTCACTTGGTTGACACCCCCCATGTGTGCCCCTCTCTCTCTCTCTCTCTCTCCTCTCGCATGGCCCTGTATGCGCGTACGCTCATTCCCCTGCAGCAACTTCTTCTTCTTCTTCTTCTTCTTCCCCTTCTCCTTGCGGTCGACGGCCGCCGCCACCACCTTGCTCCTTCGCTGACTTGACTAGTAGCCATCCCCATCGCCGATCGGCCTCGACCGTCCCGCCAGCTCACCGCTAGTCTCGCTGTTCGCTAGTTCCACCTAAAGCTAACACCCTCTCCCTCCGCATGGCCATTGCCGCTGCTGCACTTCCTTCTCCCTGGTCTACCTTTGTCCTTGCTGTCCAGCCACTACAACAGCTTCGACGAGCTACTGAACCTCCGCGAGGTGTTGGATTCAACACGAGCCACCCCGAAGCCAGCCACCTCTTCCTCCTTCTCTTTTGCGGCTGTTCGGTCGACTTATATCGGTGCATACCGCTGCTACTGTTCTTCCCCCTTGTCTATTGTTACCTTGGTTGCCAACCACCACCACCCACCATGGCCCAGCCTCAACCGCTTATCTTGCTCACCGTCGAGCCGCTCGCCGTTTGCCACTCAACCTGTCTAACTTGGTTGCTAGACCCGAACCGCTGCTCCCCTCTTCCCTTCTTCGATTCTGGTTTTGGCTAAGATGGCTGCCATCACTGTCCAGCCACCTCTCACCATCCTCTACCGGCTACCTGAGCTATCTAGTTGCCCCCCCATCCTTCGACTTCCCCTGTTCTAGTTTGATTTGGATTGGCCACCTCGTTGGTCGGCCACCCTTATTGCTGCCTCCAACCTCCATCTAGTCGTTGGTCGATTGGCTGTCGTTTGCTGTCCACCTAGACCTCGCTGGAGTCAGCTGAGCCAACTTCAAGACTTGCGAAACTTGCTGTACCATCTCCCTTTCTTCCTCTCAGTTCTATTTCAATCGTCGTCAAAGCTGACTGCCTGGTTGCCGGAGCTGCTGGCCGCCATCCAGAGCTGCCGAACTGCCCACCAACCAGCCCCGTGCCACCACACCCACTGGTTCCTCCATTTCTCGGCTGTTCATCGTGTGGACAATCGCCCTTGATTGAGATCCAGTCTCGTGCCACCTCGCTTTGACATGCCGGAGGTTCTTGGGCATTCCCTTTGCCGCCGCTATCCCGCTCGTGTTGTCAGAATCGTCACCGGGTGAGTTTACGCTCTAATCCCTCGATTTGTCCATTAAACTTGTTTAGGGAGAGATTAGGTTAGAGTTAATCTTAGTTGTGAGATGGATTAAGATTAACAGTGGTTAGTTAGGATAATCAGGGATTAGTGGGATAATTTAGATTAGTATAATTTTATTAAAAAGAAAGAATTTCTCTTTAATTATTATATATTATTCGGAATTATTATTTATTTTAATAATAATTAATTATAATTTAATTATAAACAATGTTATTTATTTATAATTAAATTGTGAGAATTATTTGACGTGTTCGGATTGTTAAAGCATGTTGGATTACTGCTTGGATTAATGCTGGATTGATCATGTGTTAATTGAGAGTATTGCGTGCTTGACTATTTTGATAAGATGTGCATTTTTTGAAATAAAATGTGACCACGTATCATTCTTGCCTGCAATTTATACATGAGAAATGTGCAATGATTTATTATGTTGAGCATGTACCACGTTTGCATTGGCTAATATGTAAGATTAAAATAGATTATGGTGGTGTACTCGTGTGGTCACATAATTGAACCCATCACCCAACAGTAGATCAGGGGACGAAGTTCGACTTATTGGAAATCCCGGCAGGTGTCCGAATGCGGGTCGCGATAGAGGCCGAGCCTATGCTCTTTTGGGAATGCCGTCTAGGTGGGAGATCTAGACGTAGCCGTGCCTCACGAGGGAGGACGATCCCTGGTTTCAGACTAGTAGGCCGCCGATTATAGGGTTGTGCCGTGACCTAAGGTGTCATAATAATCGGAACGCACATAAATGCAGGGGTGTATGAAAAATATATGTCGACATGAGTTCTAATTATGCATGAGTTTGTGGCATTGATTATGGTATGCCTAATGTGATATCGTGCCGGGTGTGGCAATAACCAGATGAGATCGCTTGTAATACGACTCGAGTATGGTTGATTAATGCAATGCTGAGAGTGCAAAGTGCATTAATTGTGATGTGCATGTGTATTTACGGTGTAGGGTATGATATGACCAAGTAAGGTCGCTTGCGAGTCGATTGCGTGTTGATGTTGTTCATTGGGATTACTGAATAGATCGAGTCATTGCTTGAGACATCGTATTGTTCTGCCATTGACCTGCTTGAGGAATTGGACTGTGCTATAGGTACCCCAAGGCAAGTTGGTGTTCTAACCAGGGCTTAAGATAAGAACTCACTGAGATTTATGTCTCACAGTTATTATTTAACCATTTTCAGGTTCATGGTCTAGAGAACTAGTAGGTGGTGCGTCTTGAAAGGAGTAGATTAACCCTGGCCCTATTTGTTTTGTTGGCTCTATAGGAAGTTGCCCGTGGTAAAGGCCTGTATACGTAGACTTCCTAGGGTTAATCAAAAGATGAATAAAGATAGTACTGTTGATTGTGTTTCTGCTTGACTTTCCTAGCTGTCCCAATTATTATGTTGTACAAGGATTAGTTATCGCTTCTGTATGCACTTAACTGAAAGATAAAAAAGGAAATGGTCAACGACGCGCTCTGGGACATCGCATTCAAATGACCGCAAGCGAACATGGGATCGTCGCACGCTCGAGGGTCGGGTTGTGACATTTTCGTCGAGCTCGGTATTAGAGCCTAGTCAATACTTAGAGTGATAAGGTGCAATGGGTTATGGTATAGTAAGATAGGAAAGACATTTATTTCTTATGCCTATGATTGCTAATAGGATCTTTCGCTATACGCGAGTGTTTCATGGTTCCTAATTCCTTGAGAGAATTGAAACGCAAGTTCTGTGGAAATCCTGCGAGATGAACAATTTTGACTCGAGAGCCCTAGAGGATGGGCAGGTCGAGGTCGGGCAAGTGCTAGAGGTAATGCATCAGGGGAACCTAGACTGGATAGGGTTCTGTAGGCATTGTAAGCCTTGAGTTTTGTTAGGGCATAGCTAGTTCGGATTTAAGCTGTTGTTGTTACAGTTGCTACTGCCACCGTTGTTGTTACCGTGTCGCCAAGTGAAGTTTATTTGGTTGGAAAGAAGAATAGTGATCGGTCGATGTTTAAGTTGGTTGATCAGTTGCTAGAGTTAGAACCCTATGAGTTTGTTGGGATGAAAGATCCTGATATAACAACTCTCTGGATCAAGGGACTGGAGAAAGTCTACACACTGCTAGAGTGCACGGAGTAAAGAAAGATGATCATGGCTGAGTTGCTTGTTAAGTCAGTGGGGTTAAAACCAAAAACATTGGAAACGGTTGTTAGTAATTCTACCCCGATAATGGACAAGGTGTTGTCCGTGGTAAGATGTTCAAGGTCTTATTCCATGTGGATTCAGAATGATTGATGGTCTTGACTATCTTAGTGATGTTTGACTTGGATATCGTCATCGGGAGTGAGTAGCTCACCAAGTAACGAGCTACGATGGATCGCTATTGAAAATCAATCTAGTTCAACCAGTTGGAAAGGGTTGATTGCGAGTCCGTTGGGAATTGAGGATTCATTTAATTTCGTCACCTCAAGTGACTGAGTTATTGGATGGGAGTTGCCAAAGTTAATTAGGTGACTGCAGTAATACGTTGGATGAGAAACCAAGGATGGAAAAGCATCGTTGTTTGTCACGCCCCGACTCTCGAGCTCGCGGCAATCCCATTTCACTTGAGGTCTAACTGTACGACGTCCTAGACACTGTTGTCAACCAAGCACATACAGAAATGAATAACTTTCAAAACTGAAACAACAGCAGAGGAAAGACAAATACTGTTTTATTTATCTGAAAGTTAGCCTGTACACCAGCAAATATATACATGCCTTACCATAGGCAATATGCTAAGGCCTACTCAAAAAAGGACCGGCCTAGCTAACTTATTACTACACAAGTGGAGGAGGGGCTCGCCAAAAAGGGGAATAGGCCACAGCTGCTTACTCGCTATCCTCCGAAGGGTCGGTCTCTTTGGTCGTCGAGTTTGAAAGCTCACCATCAGGGGGATCCATATCCATAGGATCCCAAACCTCATCTATCGGCCCCACAGGAGGGATCGGTCCGTTGAAGCCTCGGATAGGACTATATAGGATACCTCCTATCTTAATGAACCACGCTTTAAAGATGTTGGGCACGTGATGGTCTCTCGACCCCTCGTCCACCCAGACCGTGGTGACGTGGTGCTCGTACACAATATTGTGGCTTGCGGTTGGCCGTGTAGTAATGGTGGTACTCATGTCCACTGTGACGCCAAAGCGTACTAGGTACTACGTCATCTAAGGGCTGAAAAAATTAACCACGACGAGTTGAGATAAACTTAGCAAGTTAAAGTCCTAAGCCCCGGTTAGGAACTTCCCTCGCCTTGGGAGTTTAGCATACAACCTAATCCATTAGTTATCACAATTCAAAGAGAAACGAAAGTAGAAGACATTTTAATAAACAGACACAACCATAGGCAATCTTACTTGGCCTAAGCACACGTGACTTGCAAAAATTGTCAACCATTTCACAATAACGGTGGAAGACATGCAAATAATCAGAGCATTGCACGAACTTCTCATATCTCAATGCTCACACGTGCTCCAATTATTACGACCCTCAAGGTCATGGCACAACCTTATGATTGGTGGTCAATTGGTCGTAAACCAGGCATCGTTCTCTTCCCTAAGACACAGCGACGTTATGGGCTATCCTCTACCAACGGCATTCTCGAAGGAGCATAGGGCCCGCCCACTACTGTAACCTCGCATTTGACCACTGTTAAGCCACCTAATGGCCATGGCACAACCTCAAAGGATTGGCGGTCATCCAACTATACCGGGCTATCAACTTTAATCTGACTATGCAACACATCATCAAGTAATTCATTCTTATCTTTACTTTGGCTTGGTCTTGAATGCTGCATAAATCATGCTCACGCGACATACTGTTACAATTGGCACACGTATAATGAAATGGGGCAACAATTAACAATCATGTACAATAGTACAATCTAATTACTCATGAAGAAATTGATAAACCGAGCAAATTCAATTCCAATCAGTTATCAATCGCGCATTTCCCCATAATACTCAGGAATAATTAACAATTGACACTTCAAGAAATCATAACAATCAAGAACGAATCGAATTTTAACAAATTTTCGCTTCTGTGTGAATAGTGCCGTGTGAGCAGTGCCGTGAACAGTAACTCATCCGAAAATTAATTAAATAATAAAAATTATTAAATTTAACCATGGTTACTAAATTACCTAACCAAAGTCAATTAACCTAACCATGATTAACTACTAACCTTAGTTACTTTAATTAATTAACCAAGGTTACTTTAATACTAACTATAGTCACTTAAACTAACCCTTGTTAGCCCTAAACTAATCAGCACAATTAACTACTAATCCATAATTAATCAAACACAAATTTAAACTAACTAACCACCAAAGCAAGATTAACACCGAAACAAGGACTAGGAAATTAACTCACTTGGCTCGGGAAACCAGCGACACTAACGCAAAGGTGAGAATGAGGGCTACGCGGGGTTAGCTTAAGGACGGCAACAAATGATGAATGGCGGTCAAAATTGGCCAAAACAGTGCCGATGCACTATCAGGCATAAAGGAGGCAACAGGGTGAAAATGGGCAGCCGATGGTGAGCGGCTGGCTTTTGAATGTCGGGGGCTCCACGTGAGGCGATGGTGGTAGCTCCGGCGGTGGCGGTTTCTAGCGGTGGACAGCAAGACTGAACAAGAAAAGGACTTGATTAAGAAGCCAAGGCAAGTGGGCTAGCCACTTATTTCATGAACCAATAAAAAACAAGCTAAAATAAAGCATAAACAAAGCCCACTTGGGCAAAAAGGAAAATGGCCAAAAGAGAAGCCCATGGGCTAAGAAAAGAGAAGGAATTGGGCCAGTTTGGGCCCCTCTTGGACTAGGCTGGATGGGCGCAAGGCCCATTAGGCCGCCGGTCTTGGGTCAGCCCACTTACGGCTCAAAACCTGGTCTAATTTTTCTTTTTCTAACACTTCCAAGCCCAATGGAAAATTTAAAAATAAATGAGACGACGTCCAAATATTTAATCCTGACATCATTGAGAAGTCAGTTTCCAAAATTGGATTAAAATCAAGGCTAAATTGAGTTGATGGCGATCGTAGTACAATTTGGATTATCGGGCACCATTTTAGGACTTTTCCTCACATTTGACCCGTGGTAAGCCATTCTTTGATCCATGTTTACATCAATTCTCGAGTCAGGGACGTCCCTTGATTGTTGTGTGATCCTAGGGGCTCAATTGATAATCCCGAGTACTAGATGAAAATGATTCGATTTAGCATTGTTCGTAGTTTGTATCGAAGTCATGCGAAAATCACCCGCAATTCGACTTCATACTTCTGCCAAATCGATTTATTTCCGTTTCTCTAATAGTCTAATATTAGAGGATATCGTTCCCGCCCAGGTTCTCATGGTCGAAAGGTTCATTCCTGATCGAAATTGTGAGTTATATGTGTATTGCTTCCTATCGACACCTCCCCAAAATCCATTTTCCCAAGAACAAATAGCTTGGAACATTTGTACTGACCAGGCATTCGACTAACATCACCATTTTATAAAATCCTAAAGTGAGGTCGATTTTCATGATGTTACACTATTATACGGGATTATTCTGATGTCTTTCAAAAAAGGAATTGCTTGGATTGACCCTAAAGCGAGAAAGGGGAAATTATGATAGAGTTGGCCCTAGATTGGAGCCGAAGTTCAAGGTATCTCACTGAGTTGGGTTATGTTTGTTTGATTAAAAGGAGGATATGTCGAAGACAGCATTTCAAATGCGATATGGTCGCTACAAAATTTACTGCAACCTTGTTTGGATTGACCAATGTGCCAACAGTTTTATGGATTCGATGGATTGAGCGATTAAGGTGTACTTGGATCAATTTGTGACCAGGTTTGAGCGATATATTGGAATATTGAGGAATTCAGAGGAACACAAACAACACTTAGGGATAGTGCTGTAGACCCTTTAAGAGTATAAACAAGATGCCAAGTTCAACATGTGCGAGTTTGGACTTACTCGCTTAGCTTTTGTGGGTTAGGTGATTTTGGACGAAGGAATTTCTATGGAGGTTCAAAATTTTCTAAGTCGGGCAGGTTACTGTGAACGATTTGTAGAAAGATTCTCTATGATAACCATGCCTCTGATGTGAAGATTAATGAAAGACTTAGAATTTGGATGGACGAATAGGTGCGAGAGTAATTTTTAAGAACTTATGTATGAGTTGATTACTACACTAGTTTTGAGGATATAGTTTAGCATCAGAAGTTATGAGATTTATCGTGAGCTGTCATATAAGGAATTGGACTGCGTCGTGTAACAAGAAAGGTCGGTTGCTTACGCGTCACAACAATTGTGGCCATTAGATTTAAGAGAAGTCAAATATGTTTTATTTTAATGATTTGAGGAGTCGTATGTGTTGGATCATAAGTGATGGTTTCTTAGTTAGCGATAATCTTTGATAAGAATTATGGTGGACAAGTGGTTGCTTGGAAGTTTCGAATGTTGTAAAGGGCTACAATGAATAATTTTGGGAGACAATTAAAGTCTCATGAATTGGATTACTTGGCATGTGATTTGTAAATTTCAGTGGGCATTTTCGCTCTTAAGATTTGGAGACACTGCTTGATGGTATTTAGCATATAGGAATTGATTTTAGAAGTTGTAAGCTTGAATGGCCTTAAGAGATGAATTCATCCACGGTGGATTATTTCAAGAAACAATTGGGATTGGAGAAATCAATTTTATTTGTGGTGGATGAAAGATTAATTATCCCATGGAGATACTAAATGGATTAGTTGTGAAATATCATTATCGATGATTTATTTCAAGGTATTAGTAGACTCGAAGAGATACTGAAAGTTTTTAGTGCAATATATGAAGATTGATTTGCACTAAACTTTGAGTAGTTTCAATGACACCTTTGGGGTGGGTGCATAATTGAGAGGGATGGATTGTCGAAGGTGAATCGAAGATTGTGAGAATCCATATTGCAATTTGATGGAAATTCGATAGATCATAGTTCGAGTGTTGATGAGTGATCCCGAGATAATGACCTCATGGATTGGCGAACTTGAGAAGCTTTTGCACTTTGAGGTGCTCAGACAAGGTTGAAACCCTGAGGCTCGGTATGGGACGGGCCAAAGTAGATGATACCTCTATGAGTTAGTCCATCAGTATTGACTGATCCGATGAGGGCGGGGAGTGGTTGCCGGGGCTAAAGAGCCCGAGTAAGGAGCGACTTCTAACAGGCTTCTAGGATGTCGAAGAGGACAAAGATCAAATGAACTTTGCACCGGTTAAGAGAATAAGATTTTTATTGGAGTGGCGCAACAATATAAATGAGCTTGTGAAACTCTAGTTTATTGGGACGAGATCTAAGATGAGACGGAATCACTGGTCAAAAGATTGTTTGACAATTAGTGGATGTTGTTAAGATTATCAGAGATAAACGAATTGCAGGTAAGGCCAGCAAGCTAGACCTTTCAAGTTTTGGAATCAGATAAAGATTTTGGCTTTTAATGGACATAAGACTATGGCCTTTGGAATTGTAAGTTCAATACTGCGTTTTCCTTAAGGTGTTGCCAATGAGAGGGACATCTCAACTGGACCAAGAAGGTAAAATTGAGCCCTTCATGCATTGGAAGTGAGTTGGCGATATCAGGATATTGAAAGAACGATATGGGAAAGTGAGAATGTAATGAGGCATCAATCCTTCACCTGTTTAAGGATATTGGAAGTTCTGTAAATTTCGATGACGAAATTTCTATAAGGAGGGAAGAGTTGTGATGTCTTGAATTTTGACTTGTTTTGAGACATGTGAAATGGTTATTTCATCAATGTGCTATTGGTTACATTTACTCTGAGTTGGCCTCTCATGAGTTAACTGACTATTCGAAAATGCAATTAAGGACGAATACACGTATGACCAGTGAATTCAATTAGGAACTGGCTACTCGACCATAAAAATCAAGCAGGGATGATACCACGTTGTTGCGGGCTAATTAGCGAATGGAAATAAATCAATTCGATAGGAGTACGATGTCTAATTACGGGTGATTCCGCACGGCTTCGATATTAACCGTGAACAATGTTAAACCGATTTCCTATTAGCTCCGTACTCAGGGTGAGCAATCAATTCCTCACGATTACATGACAACCGAGGATCACCCTAATTTGAATAGGCATGGTCGTGGATTGAAAAGCTATCAATCATGGGTCAAATACATGGAAAACCCTAAACGCTGCCCGAAAGTTAGGTCGTACTAAAGTCTCGATTGATTGAAATTAATCACAAAATTCAATTCGATTTTGGGTATCGAACTTTCAAGGACGTCGAAACAAAAATGTTGGATAACGCCTCATTAATTCCCAAATTTATTGGGAAGCCTAGAAATTGCCCGAAGTGGATTATCGGGCCAAGATGAGAACTGGATATTTGGGAATTGTGCTTTAGGGGTAAAAGACCGAAATGCCCCCATTATAGAAGCTTGTTTGAATTTTAGGGTTTCTCGCTCTCTCCTTCCTTTCCCCCACTTTTCCCACATTTTTCACCCTTTTTTTTCTCTCTTGCACGTTCCCCCCCTCTCTCTTCTACAGCCTCCCACTTGCCCCATCTTTTCCCTCTTTTTCTCCTTTTCTTGACTTATCTTCTCACTCTTTCTCTCTCTCCTCACTTGGTTGACACCCCCTATGTGCACCCCTCCCTTCTATCCTTTCACTCTGAGAAAATATTGGGTATCGCTTGGATTCCAACATGGCAAAATCCAACCAATCATCGGGTGACACGTGTCGCCTGGGCCCCACGCTGATATCCAACCCCTATGTCACTGTTCGCGGGTGGTTTCGTTAATGTTAGGATGGATGATCCAATCCATCCCTGCATCCTAAAATCGAAAGAAGATGTTAACTCGCTAAGAAAGATTCAAATGTCTTTCCAAACGAGTTAAAAAAACATTTTGGACGATAGAATTAACCAAAACACTCTACATACCCTTGCCATGACAATAGCCATTTCCATATTTAGGGATTGCTTCACAAATAGCTCATAGTTGCATGGCTTGTAGAAAAAGTTCGCCAACCAAGTCTCATTCCAGATATGGTTGAACATGACATAATATATGAAAATCACAATAAATTCATCAAAATAAGAGAAGTTGAAAAAGATGCAAAAATGGTTGCTAGACACACATATAGAACAAATTCAATTTTCCTTGTTCTTTGCAACTGATCACATTGTCGTGAGCTAGCACGGTTGTTTGTCGGGCAATGGCTAAGAGGGCGAGACAGAGTGAGTCGAGGGAGATGACGGAGAGAATGCGGCGGCGGCGTTGGGAGTGGTTTCGTCCCTTGAAGGACTCGTCCAACAAATTCTACAAATCACCAAAACCCTAAAATTAGAATTGACGGAAAAAATTGCACAATGTTAGAGTAAATGCAAGAAAGTCAGTACCTTGGCGGAGGCAGAGGCGGAGAGGCTTGTTGGGCGATGGCAGAGAGGGCGAGACAGAGCAAGTTGAGAGAGATGAAGAGAACACGGTGTCATTTGGCGTGGTTTGGTGGTGCAACGAAAAAGGCGGATGCGGCAATGATGATGGTGGGGTTTGTTGGACAGTCGATTCCCTCGTGAGTCGGAGAAAGAGCAAGTAGGGCAGTGGCGGAGAGAGTGAGACAAAGTGGGTCGAGAGAGATGAAGAGAGTGCAACATTGTTTGGTGTGGTTTGGTCGTGGGGCAAACCAGGTGGATGTGGCAACAATTGTGGCGGGGTTCATCAGATGGCTGGTTCTATCATGAGTCGAAGAACGAGCAAGCGAAGTGGGGCAGCGGCGGAGAGGGCGAGACAAAGCGAGTTGAGAGAGATGAAGAGAACACGACATCATTTGGCGTGGTTTGGTCGTGTGGCGGACTAGGCGGATGCAGTAACAACGGCAGCGGGGTTTGTCAAATGGCTGGTTTTGTCATGAGTTGGAGAACGAGCAAGTGAAGTCGGGCAGGGGAAGGGGAGAGAATTGACAAAGATAAGAACAGCATAAAAAAAAAAAAAAGAGTCTCTCTCTCCTTCCCTTTAATTTGAAATTAAGGGGGGAGAGAGACATAGGGGCAGCTGCCCAACTTGATCTGACTATGACCATTGCCTGACTTGATTGGTACTGTTCAAAGGGGGGGGAAAGTAAATCGTGAAACCGCCCTTCTAATCATAAACCACCCGCGAACAGTGACATAAGGGTTGGATACCAGTGTGGGGCCTAAGCAATACGTGTCGCCCGGTGAGTGGGTTGGATTTTGACACACTGGAATCCAAGCAGTACGCAATATTTTCTCCTCTCTTTCTCTCTCTCTCCTCCTACGCAGCTCCCCATGCATGTACACCCATTCCCCTACAACAACTTCTTCTTTTTCCCTTTCTCCTTATAGCCGACGGCCACTGCTGCTACCTTACTCCTTCGCTAACTTGACTGGCAGCCATCCCCACCGCCGACCGACCTCAACCATCTTGCTAGCTCGTTGCCGGTCTCACCGTCCACTAGTTCTGCCTGAAGCCAGCACCCTCACCCTCCACATAGCCATTGCCGCTACTGCACTTTCTTCTCTCTAGTCTGCCTTTGTCCTTGCCGTTCGGCCACCACAGCAGCTTCAATGGGCTGTTGAACCATCGCGGGCGCCGGAGCTGACGTGAGCCACCCCAAAGCCGGCCACCTCTTCCTCTCTCTTTTGTGGCTGTCTGGTCGACTTGAATCGTTGTTGCTGTCCTTCTCCCTCGTCTATTGCTGCTTTGGTCACCGACCACCACCACTTGCCATAGCCCAGCCTTAGCAGCTTATCTTGCTTGCCATTGAGCCGTTCGTCGTCCGCCACTCGACCTGTCTAACCTGGTTGCTGGACCAAAATCGCTGCTCCCCTCCTACCTTCTTTGATTCTGGTTTGGGCTAAGACGGCTGCTATCACCATCTAGCCACCTCTCACCATCCTCTACCGGCTACCTGAGCTAGTTGGTCGCCTCCCATCCTCCGACTCCCCCTGTTCTAGTTTGGCCCGGACTGGCCACCCCGTCGGTCGGCCACTCTTACTATCGCCTCCAACCTCCGTCCAGTCATTTGTCACTTGGCCGTCACTTGCTGTCCGCCCAAACCTCGCTGGAGCCAGCCGAGCCAGCCGAGCCAGCTTCAGGACTTGCGAAACCTACTGCACTGCCTCCCTTTCTCCCTCCTGGTTCTATTTCAACCATCGCCGAAGCCGCTCACCTGGTTGCCAGAGTTGCTCGCCTTGTCGCTAGAGCTGCTGGCCGCCGTCCGGAGCTACCGGACCGCCCACCAGCCAGCCCCGTGCTGCCACAACCGTTGGTTTCTCCATTTCTCAGTTGTTCGTTGCGTGGACAGCCGCCCTCGGCCGAGATTCGGTCTCATGGCACCTCACCTTGACGCGTTGGAGGTTCCTGAGCGTTCCCCTCGCCGCCGCTGTCGCACTAGTGTCGTCAAAATCATCGCCAGGTGAGTTTACGCTCTAATCCCTTGATTAGATAAAGCAATGCAAACAAGCATACATTTCATGAAAAACAATGACAATCAATGATGCAAGCAAAGGCATTCCATTAATCAAAAATGGCCTCAGGAGCAGCCTTTGATTTGCATACGTCAACCTGTCCTAAGACCACTAATTGAATGGTTTGTGACCACTGGTAATTGGCCATCTCGTGTTCACAAGCGGCGATCAATACAATTGGTCCTAAATTTGCGTCTAAGTGTATTCCCAAAATTTCCCCATAGGCATACATAGGCCCCAGGACTAACATCTAGCATTCACATGCATGTAAAGATTAAACATGCATTTAGACCAAAGTGGTCTTATTTGACAAATAAACAATCAATGGGAGTAAACTTGAGAGGGGTCACTTGTTCATTTTTTTTTTATAGATTCGGGTCATTTAATGTTTGAAAACATATGAGCAATCAAATGATCCTGTTTTTTTTTTTGTTTGAAATGTAGGCATCATTTATAAGGTAATGTACAAGAGCTTAGGGGCATTCCCCATCATTACATAGATAACTAAGAACGCAAAAAAATGGAGTGAGGGAGTCTCCATGCCAAAATTACATTTGTCTGGAAAAGTTTTAATTTTTTTAAAATGATGCTCGGCCTCTAATAAGCTTATGAATTTTAGTCATGATGATGGGGATATCATTTGACTTGTTTTGGGAATGTCTACAGTTATGCTCCATCCAAATGCAGTATATAGTTGCTAAAAAAGTTACTTTGAGAAGCCTTGTCGCTAAGTCCATGCCTTTGGTAGCCCCGATCATCCATTGGATTTCATCATCCGTATTGTGCAAGGATAATACGCCATATGCTTCCCGTCCTTGTGCATTGAAAGAATAGATGATCTCGATTTTTCATATTAACCAAATAGAAATTACAATTAATTGTTACTGTAGGCATCCAACGTGATATGATCTCTACTGTTAGGAGTTTATCTCTACAAACTAGGCATCCGATAAAATTGCATTTGCTAACCCCGCCTGTCCATATTAGTTGGTACCATCCTACAGCCGGTCCCACATTCCTAAGTTCATTGTATAACTCTTTGCAACAATATCTTTGTCTAGATATGACTAGAGCTAAAGTTGGCCTCAATTTAAGAATACCGTGTCAATTCCATGCCATACCATCTTTAGTTTCAAGCTGCGTAATTAGAATGCCTCTACCTATGAACCCACTTACTCCATTAAGAAGACAATGGACCAATTTTTGAGGCTCCAAGAGCATACGGCCTAGTAAAACTTTGTTCCATAGATTTAGATTGAGTAACTCTAGTTCTCCCTCCCTTTTTGGCAAGCAAACTTTGTTCCATAAATTTAGATGATTGAATTTGCTAGTGGCTTATTGCTTTCAGGAATTAGGTAGAATTTGAAACTCTTTCTTTTGAGTGCATGCTCCACTTCGCATAAAGAGATATAGCAGATCACAGTGACATATCTATGCCTTGAATATTTCATCTTTATGTTTAAATGAGAGTGTTGCAAGCCCGACGGTTACAGTTGTAGTGAGTGGATACAGCAGGATCGAGTGATAAGATGTCAACAAAAAATTTAGCGATTAAACCATTAGGCTTTGAGGATTGAAGCTTGGATGCTAGCATGGTTTAGATAGCAAATTTTACAATAAGTGGCACTTCAGATTCTGGATTGTCCTGTGTATTCTTGCTTGTGTTAATGGAATAGGAGATAATTACCAAAAGAATTCTGCTGTGATCTTGGCCTGCAAGAGTGCTAGAATTTTGTATTTCTGAGTGGCTTCAGTTCATGACAGTAATCTAACTAATCAATTTGCTTCCGCCTGGAAAGCCTTTCTTTCTCTTTTAGTATTTTCCTCTCTGGTTTTTGCTTGTCGAGTACTAAGCTCATTGAGGTGGATTCTTGGGTTCTATAAACCAGGGTCACTTACTGACCTTGTACTTTTAGCCATCATGCTTTCAAATATGTGCAGATATAATGACTCCAATGCCATTGAAGTAATCTTGAACTTATGGCTTTTAACACATATTTTTGTAACTTGTTATGTTAAAATCTGTTACCATCAGTAAGATTAAAGCTTGTATCTCTCTGTCCACTCTAGTTTTGAACAGCTTAAAGCAGGAATTAGAGGCTCCAGGAGCTCTTGATTTTGGGATGGCTTCGAAGCGGATTAACAAGGAGTTGAAGGACCTGCAGAAGGACCCTCCTGTTTCTTGCAGTGCTGGTTTATATTTTGAAGCTGCTGAGTACTTTTCTTTGATTGATTAAAACGATAAGCTGTTGATTCGGACTTCTGGAATTCATTAGTTAAACTTTTCTTTGATTGATTAAAATGTGATTTCTGGATGTAATGATTGATTCGAAGCTTAAAGATGGACATGTAAAGAGCAGATTTTGTTATTGATGTGAAACTGTAATTAATGAGGACAAATATAGAAAAGAGGAGTTCCCATAATTGATATTATATTTTTAAAAAAAGTTAGGAAAAACCAAAAAATTGAACCGAACCGAACTTCGGTTCGGTTCGGTTTGGTTCATTGCACATCCTTATTGGTTCGGTTCGGTTCGGTTTTCTCAGAAAACCGAACCGAACCGAACCACTTACACCCTTAGTAATAAAGCGCAAACCATCACGGCCACCCATCGGTGGGTTGCTAACTATAATAAATTGTTTATCATGTTAACAATAATTGAATTTCTCGAAGCTTTCACTTTACTACGTTCTATAACATAAGGCTGATCACGAAGCACCAAATATTGTTTGTCTAAGTTGGCGGTTTAATTTGGCTAGAAGCCAAAAAACAACTCAATATTGGAAAACTGCGACGCAAAATTTGACTTGGACCATGTCATTTTCAGGTAAAGAAAACGTCAAGATGGTTGTGCGTAGGACCTATTACAATGCTGAAAAGAGTCGTATGGAAGCTTAAGTACTTTTACATCGAAACGCAACATCTCTCGACGCAACTACTATAAATGAGAAATCAATTGGCATAACATCCTACAACCGTTAGAAACCCTCAAATAACTATTGTAACTCATAAACTACTCTTTGGAGGTTTTTGTTGTTTGATCCTCTCGTTGCAACGATGGACGCGAATCTCACAAATTTTGGTGGTTCTCTTCTAGTCCCAAGTGTTCAGGAGTTCGCAAAAGAAGCCATAACTGAAGTTCCGCCTCGCTATGTCCGTACCGATCAAGATCACCTGTTCATGCACGATGAACAAGGAACTCCCTTGCTTCAAGTACCAGTAATCGACCTGAACAAGCTCTTGTCAAGCAATGGCGATTTGATGGAGTCTGAGCTTGAAAAGTTGCATGTTGCATGCAGAGATTGGGGATTCTTCCAGGTAAAATGTCGTGAGAATAGCTTTTTCTTTTTGTGGGGATTGCTTAAGACCAAAGGTCTGGATAGCTTTTTAAGAATTGACTTTTGAAGTTCATTAATCCCTTTTTCTGCACACAGTTGATAAACCATGGAGTGAGTTATACATTGGTGGAGGAAGTGAAGTCGGAAATACAAGAGTTCTTCAAGCTTCCAATGGAGGAGAAGCGGAAGTTTTGGCAAGAAGAAGGAGACTTGGAGGGTTTTGGTCAGGCGTTTGTTGTGTCCGAGGAGCAGAAGCTTGATTGGGCCGATCTCTTTAGCATGGTGTCCCTCCCAAGACATTTGAGAAAGCCTCACCTTTTTCCCATGCTTCCTTCTCCGTTCAGGTTCTCTCTCTCTCTCTCTCTCTCTCTCATTCACCGAGCACACTATATATCAAGGAAATAATTATAAGGAAATCAATTCTCAAAATAGTTGAAAATTGAGAATCGGGAGTGAGGATAAACAAGTAAGGCCAAATGATATCGTCGTTCCAGATTTTCATGGGCAGGTGAGATGATTGCTAACGCAATTTGAGTACACATATGGAAACATTATATATTCAATTCAGGTCATTCATATTTGGTTTATTGGTCCGCAAATTACAGCTGGCCAATGAAACGGAGATTATGATGAAGAAAATGTCTATTTGCAATTAGGATGATTTGCACATCCCTTATTCATAAAGGACAATACAATCCAAGCGAGATAGATTATGAGGTGATCCTAGGCTTTATTGGATTTCTAGCGTCTATTGAGAGTGTTTGTATATTGTTGAGCTTCGTATAGAAAAAGCGATAAAGTCTACTTAGGTACAACAAGCTCCGTATAGAAAATAACGATATTATTGGGCTAATATTAGTGTGAGAGTCTGTGAGTTGCACACGGGCCCCAACGGCGTATGTCTTGCAAAACTGGTTTCACGATTAGCCCACATCATGAAGAATTCCGTAGATTTATGATGAGTATTTTATACACATCTTGTTTAACAGTTTTCTATACTTCTCACATATTTTACCGTGGAGATGAATAATTAATTACTTAAAACAAAACTACTCATATCAGTGAAAATCTGTAATCTATTCTGCTATGTACTATTTCATTATTATGCAGAGATGTCTTGGATGAATACTCCTCGGAGATTCGAGATCTTGCAATGAAGATACTCCTTCTCATGGCAAAAGCTCTGAAGATGGACACGAAGGAAATGATAGAACTGTTTGATGAGGGCATGCAAGCTTTTAGGATGAACTATTACCCTCCGTGTCCACGACCGGACCTCGTCATCGGCCTCACTCCTCACTCCGATGCCATAGGCCTCACCATTCTTCTCCAAGTCAATGAAATGGAAGGTCTCCAAATAAGGAAAGAGGGCAAGTGGGTCCCCATCAAGCCCCTTCCTAATGCTTTCATTGTCAATGTCGGAGACATTTTAGAGGTATGACGAGACTGTTATTTCATACACAATCTGTATAACGTTTTATTTACACATTGTTTTAAAGATATCCTTGGCTGAATAATCTATCTAAATGAAAATTTATGCAATTGCAAATGTAATAATAATCTTGAAAAACTTGATGGACAGATCCAATTATATGCGGTAGGTTTGTATAGTTATCTCTCTCTCTCTGTATATATATTTTCCTACTCCAATCGTGGACATCATTATTTATTCATATGCAGTGAGCTAATTAGCTTCATAGAATAAGTATGGATAGCAATATTTCATGAACAAAATTCATCATAGGTATGATAAAATTGTGTATTTGATGATCAATACAGATTGTGACGAATGGTACTTATCCTAGCATTGAGCACCGGGCAACTCGTTAATTCAATGAAGGAGAGGCTCTCAATTGCCACATTTTATAGCCCCAAATTGGAAGGGGAAATGGGTCCCGCACCAAGCCTGATCACACCAGACAAGCCAGCATTGTTTAAAAGGATAGGTGTTGCCAATTATTTCAAGGGACTCTTTTCTCTCGTGAGCTTCAAGGAAAGTCGTATCTTGATGTTATGAGGATGACTCAGGGTGAAGAAAATAATGGGAATTGAATTTGAGATTGAGAAAGCAACCTATACTAGCTTTTCTTTTTGCTTTTTTAATTTTAACCGTAAACTATTATAGCTGAATTTCTATCTTTATGTTGACTCTTTCCACATACATTGAATAAGTCGATCATGTATTGACACAATCTGTACAATCCATATTCTTTCTGCTTCCTCCTTGCTTTCACTGATCAATTTCATCTGTCAGCTTTTTCGACCGATGACATTATATTGACATACAAAGAACGTTTTAATTCAGATACATTATTTTTTGTCGGGAAAGCAAGTGAGCTCTATTCATAATAAATAAAGCAGTGTAAATTTGGTACAAGTATCAGATCAACATTATCGGATTTGTACCAATCACTATTCTTCTTGCCATTGCAAAATGCACAATGTTCATTGGCGAAAAAAGGCTAAAGTAAACTCCTCGGAACGATATATTCAAATTTAGTGAGTGAGTGGATATGATCGAACAAATAAATACATTTAGAAATGAATAGACTTAGTAAATGAATATATTCATGAAGTGAACATAATCTAACAAATGAATACATTTAGACAGATGAATATTGTCAAACGAATGAATATGCACAATAAGCAAATGTAGTTAGATAAATGAATATTGTCAAACTAGTGAGTATACTCAAAAAGTGAACATACTCAGATGGGATTGTCACAACCCAACTTCGGCATGATGGCACTTCTAATGAAAGCAAGCCAGGTGTCAAGTGAGTTTAGAGATATTTGTTTAAGTGACGGTCCTCAAAGATGCATCATACGAAAGAAGGCTCGAACACATCATCCATGACATTAGTCATTGAGGTCCATCAATCAAAAACACAAGTTCTCCCAAATATGGATCTAGAAGTCGCCACTAGCCTCATTTTTGGGGGCCAACTAGAATACCAAATCGAGAGTCAAGAGTGTTCCCTTGATTCCCATGAAATTAGAGCTCGTGAATTCGGGGACTTCGGTTATGCTAATATTTCTATCAGCACTCTTTCGGTATCTAAATGGTATAATTGTTACCTTTGGTGAGCATGCGTTTGTTATTACATTTTCATGCAAATATGTTTTGAAGCATAGAAAGGTGATCATGCGTAGATAGTTCATTCATGCAATTGTAAACAAACTATTAACAAAATACAAAATAAACACACAAGTAATTGAAAGCACATTGCGGGCAAATAAACACTCAAGATAGCAAGAAACAAGCTATTATAAGTGCAAGAAAAGTAAAACACGCAACTCATCGAGTGTTTATTATAACATGAAATAGGAGACCCGAGACATGATCGTGATTAAATGGTACGAGTAAAAAAGTTGGATTGAACATTGACCACTCCCCCATCATCAGGACTTTTAGTCACTCCATCAAGACATCGCAGTGATGATCATCATTCTAGTCTAATTGCTCAAAAGATAAAGCAATGCAAACAAGCATACATTTCATGAAAAACAATGACAATCAATGATCCAAGCAAAGGCATTCCATTAATAAAAAATGGCCTAATGAGCAGCCTTTGATTTGCATACATCAACTTGTCCTAAGACCACTAATTGAATGGTTTGTGATCACTAGTAATTGGTCATCTCGTGTTCACAAGCGGTGATCAGTACCATTGGTCCTAAATTTGTGTCTATGTGTATTCTCAAAATTTCCCCATAGGCATACATAGGCCCCATGACTTACATCTAGCATTCACATGCATGAAAAGATTAAACATGCATTTAGACCAAAGTGGTCTTATTTGACAAATAAACAATCAATGGGAATAAACTCGAGACGGGTCACTTGCTCATTTTTTTTAACAAATTCGAGTCATTTAATATTTGAAAACATATGAGCAATCAAATGATCCTTTTTTTTGTTTGAAATGTAAGCATCATTTATAAGATAATGTACAAGAGCTTAAGGGCATTCCCCATCATTACATAAATTACTAAGAACGCAAAAAAATGGAGTAAGGGAGTCTCCATGCCAAAATTACATTTGTCTATGAAGGTTTTAAATTTTTTTAAAATGATGCTCAGCCTCAGACAAGCTTATGAATTTTAGTCATGATGATGGGGATATCATTTGACTTGTTTTGGAAATGTCTATAGTTATGCTCCATCCAAATGCAATATATGGTTGCTAAAAAAGTTATTTTGATAAGCGTTGCCGCCAAGTCCTTGCCTTTGGTAGCCTCGATTATCCATTGGATTCCATCATCCGTATTGTGCAAGGATAATACGTCATATGCTTCCCATCCATGTGCATTGAAAGAATATATGATCTCGATTTTCCAAATTAACCAAATAGAAATTACAATTAATTGTTACTGTAGGCATCCAACGTGATATGATCTCTGCTGTTGGGAGTTTATCTCTACAAACTAGTCATCCAATAAAATTGTATTTGCTAATCCCGCCTGTCCATATTAGTTGGTACCATCCTACAGCCGGTCCCACATTCCTAAGTTCATTGTATAACTCTTTGCAACAATATCTTTGTCTAGATATGACTAGAGCTAAAGTTGGCCTCAGTTTAAGAATACCGTGCCAATTCCATGCCATACTATCTTTAGTTTCAAGCTGCGTAATTGGAATGCCTCTACCTATGAACCCACTTACTCCATAAAGAAGACAATGGACCAATTTTTGAGGCTCCAAGAGCATACGGCCTAATAAAACTTTGTTCCATAGATTTAGATCGAGTAACCCTAGTTCTCCCTCCCTTTTTGGCAAGCAAACAATTTCCCATGCAACTTTATGCGATCGATGGCCTTCCATATTTCCCAAGTAACTTTGTGCAATCAAATGATCTTCAAATTACACAAAAAGGCATTTTTGTTTAGATCTTAATTATAATGCTATGACTATATCAATCCTAATTTAACACGCATTAATGAACTAGTATGAGATTTAAATGACACATGTACCATAATATAGTAAATGCGATGTTATGACATGGATACTATGTCCTGAAATAGAATTAACCATAGATTAGCCCTATTATTCAATCTAAATGAAAGGTTATTATTTTTGTGTTTTCTTTTTATAAGAAATTAAAGAATTAATCCTAGGACACTAAACATGAGCTAATGGCTTTTATTTAAAGAATAATGACTAATGATTGAATACTAATTCATTTTTTTATTTTCTTTTATGACATGTAAACAGTATGCAATGTGAATAATGTATGAAAAGCAATTATGAATTGTAAAAACATTGTGCGATTATTAAAAACTATGTGACACTCTAGATGACGTGCAACATGTGACATGAACGTCACGAAACCCTAGTGACAATTTTATTTGATTTGATTTTAATGAATGAAAACAATAAGTTATCTTAAATCTATATGAATTCTCAAAATTAACATGCATTATCCTAAATATGAATTATGAATGCCCCCTAAATTCTAAATATGCACGTGATGCGCCCTAATCTAATGATGGGCATAACCTTTCTACACGATTAATGATCGAATGCTGTTAATAAAATTGTTTGAGTAATATTAATAATCACTTAGGTTAAACTTATACTATTAAATATTAACTAGACGGTGAGCGCGCACAAAGGGAAATATTTAATGGTAATCTGATTTTTCAGCACAAAAGGCGACGATGGGACAACAGTACCGGCGACAGAAAGAACAAGGACGATGATGGGCTTGGGACCGGTGTTGGGGACAGCAGCGACGTTCGGCTTGGTGGTGGCAACCAAGCAGGAGCAACGACGTCGAACTTGAAGAGGCATCACTAAAAGGAGTACTCGCAGCGGGAAAATTTCAGAGCTTCACTTGAAGGGCTTCGCAAAATTTTCTGAGTTTATCCATCACATTCTCCTTTTTTTTAAAAGAACAGAATGGTTATTGGGCTTTCTTGGAATAACACTTCCTAACTTAGACTATATATATATATATATATATATATGTATATGTCAATCAACCCATTCGAGGAAATTAAAATATCACCCCTTTTCTTATTCTTATGTAACTGAAATTTTATAGGATAATAGCTTTATTGTTTCTAAATCGGATCAAATAATGCAATATTTCCTAACTTAGAATATCCCATTCACATGGGGATTTCGGCCACCCCGGAGATTTTAATGAGCTGGCTGAATTTTACGTCCATGTGGACTTAGTCCTGAAAATTCAATTGAGTTTAATGCCACATTACTTAAGAGGTTGAATTGGGCTAAATTCAATGTAATTTATGACCAGATCAATTTAAATGCAATTTATGTGGACCTATTATTATTAAAAGAAAATGTTCGTAATAGCTATAATGCAAATGCAAACTATGTGAAGGATATTTTGTTTAGAGGTTGAAGTTGATATTTAATTTTCTTATGATGAAATGGGGTAGCCAAGATTAAGTTGTCAATAAGAGTAGAATAAAAACCTATGCTATGTACGTCATCTTATGTAATGATGGGGAATGCTCCTAAACTTTTGTACGTCATCTTATAAATGATACTTACATTTAAAAAAAGAAAAACCTATGCTATGCACATTTGAAAATGTATTTAAGTTCTCTAAATTGTTTTCTTCAAAAGGCTGTCTTATCACCTTAGAGAGCTTCAGTGGGAAGGAGTGAAGGAATACTCTTTTTGTCAATATATATTTTTAATTCAAAATTTGTCGGTAAGTACTGTTATGTTAATGTAGATGCATACGATTTTTTAGGTCACCGAATGTTAAAGTGGCAGTATGTCAAGGGGTGTACCTTCTAAATTGAGATGATGATACTCCCATTAATATTTGGGAAGAATAACGATAATAATTATTTAAAAAATTATTCATAATCATCTATTCATTGTAATACACAGCAAAATAATAAATAATGGCTTGAGAAATATGTATGAATAGTGACTGAGTTTACAATAGTTACTTTAAAATTGTTGCATATATTATGTTAGATGAGATACTTATTTTTCGTTTTGGGAGTCGTAGTGGAGTGCCAAATACCGCAAGTGTTCAAATTTGGTATGGGTAGACATTTAAGTTTTAAAATTTCCAAAAGATACACTTAAGTATCAAAATCAGACAAGAAATGAACACTTAAAGTGTCAACGGGGAGAATTTCCAGTCAGACAGTTGACATGGCTTTTTCCAGCGATTTTTTTTTTTACTGATGTGGCCATTCATTTTTTTAAAATTATCCACATGAAGCTATAAGCCCAAAACGACATTGTCGTTTTGCTTCCAAATTTAATTTTTTATATAAATATTAATTAAAATAAATTTAAAAACTAAATTTAAAAAAAAAAGGAAGAAGGCGGCATTCAGCAAGGGACTCCACAACCCTCGTCACCATTGCCTAATCATCACTGAAAAAGGCCAATGACAGAGGGGACGAGGGGCAGTCAGGGTCATTGGACCTTGAATAGTAGCCATCGACACTAGTGAACCACTAGTAAGGGCTTGTAGGCCATCGCCCAAATTTGGGGTGAGTGGTCGTGGCCCTCCTTCAGATCCAACAAGGGTCGCTAGCCTTGAACTAGTCGGCCCAAAGGCCGCAACTAGTTAGGGCCTCCATTAGTGGTCAACCAAGGTCGACGACCACCACCTAGGGCCAAGCAATCTTGACCGATCCTTGCCCCACCGTTTCCAGCCCTTTCCTCATTGGTGGGGCCGTGGTGGCGAGGGTGAATGCTACCTTCTCCTTCTTCTTTTTTTAATTTAGTTTTTTAATTTTATTTTAATTAATAAATTTGGAGGCAAAACAACATTGTTTTGCACATTGATTACTAAGTGGACATTTCAATGAGCCACATAGACCACTTTTATTATTAAAATAATGTCATGTCGGATTTTGACTAGCAATGCCGGAGTTGTCATTTAAGTGTCTAATTTTTTTAAAAAGTGACACTTAAGTGTATCTTTTGAAAGTTTTGGCACTTGCGATGTATATTTGCTAATCGTAATATGTTATTACATTAGTTAGCTTTCACTTGCAAAAAATTTTAAGATGAAGTAATTTTTGTCTAGATCTTTACTATAATGCATTTACCTTTTTTAATATCAAGATAGTTTAGTTTACTTAAGTTTAGTTGCTATTCTAAATCCTAATCTTTCGTTATTGCTTTCTACAAATCAACATAAAGTGATTCGCTTAAGTCTGCTTCCTTATGATGCTAACTATAATAATTTGTTTATCATGTTAACAATAATTGAATTTCTCGAAGCTTTCGCTTTACTACGTTCGATAACATAAGGCCGATCACGAAGCACCAAATATTGTTTGTCTAAGTTGGCGGTTTAATTTGGCTAGAAGCCAAAAAACAACTCAATATTGGAAAACTGCAACGCAAAATTTGACTTGGACCATGTCATTTTCAGGTAAAGAAAACGTCAAGATGGTTGTGCGTAGGACCTATTACAATGCTGAAAAGAGTCGTTTGAAGCTTAAGTACTTTTATTTCGAAACGCAACATCTCTTGACGCAACTACTATAAATGAGAAATCAAGTGGCATAACATCCTACAACCGTTAGAAACCCTCAAATAACTATTGTAACTCATAAACTACTCTTTGGAGGTTTTTGTTGTCTGATCCTCTCGTCTCTTGACGCAACTACTATAAATGAGAAATCAAGTGGCATAACATCCTACAACCGTTAGAAACCCTCAAATAACTATTGTAACTCAAACTACTCTTTGGAGGTTTTTGTTGTCTGATCCTCTCGTCTCTTGACGCAACTACTATAAATGAGAAATCAAGTGGCATAACATCCTACAACCGTTACAAACCCTCAAATAACTATTGTAACTCATAAACTACTCTTTGGAGGTTTTTGTTGTCTGATCCTCTCGTTGCAACGATGGACGCGAATCTCACAAATTTGGGTGGTTCTCTTCAAGTCCCAAGTGTTCAGGAGTTCGCAAAAGAAGCCATAACTGAAGTTCCGCCTCGCTATGTCCGTACTGATCAAGATCACCTGTTCATGCATGATGAACAAGGAACTCCCTTGCTTCAAGTACCAGAAATCGACCTGAACAGGCTCTTGTCAAGCAATGGCGATTTGATGGAGTCTGAGCTTGAAAAGTTGCATGTTGCATGCAGAGATTGGGGATTCTTCCAGGTAAAATGTCATGAGAATAGCTTTTTCTTTTTGTGGGGATTACTTAAGACCAAAGGTCAGGATAGTTTTTTAAGAATTGACTTTCGAAGTTCATTAATCCCTTTCTCTGCACACAGTTGATAAACCATGGAGTGAGTTCTTCATTGGTGGAGGAAGTGAAGTCGGAAATACAAGAGTTCTTCAAGCTTCCAATGGAGGAGAAGCGGAAGTTTTGGCAAGAAGAAGGAGACTTGGAGGGTTTTGGTCAGGCGTTTGTTGTGTCCGAGGAGCAGAAGCTTGATTGGGGCGATCTCTTTTCCTTGGTGTCCCTCCCAAGACATTTGAGAAAGCCTCACCTTTTTCCCATGCTTCCTTCTCCGTTCAGGTTCTCTCTCTCTCTCTCTCTCTCTCTCTCTCTCTCTCTCTCTCTTCATTCACCGAGCACACTATATATCAAGGAAATGATTAGAAGGAAATCAATTCTCAAAATTGTTGAAACTTGAGAATCGTTAGTGAGGATAAACAAGTAAGGCCAAATGATATCGTCGTTCCAGCTTTTCATCGGCAGGTGAGATGATTGCTAATGTAATTTGAGTACACATACGGAAACATTTTATATTGGATTCAGGTCATTTATATTTGGTTTATTGGCCCACAAATTACAGCTGACCAATCAAACAGAGATTATGATGAAGAAAATGTCTATTTGCAATTAGGAAAATTTGCACATCCCTTGTTCATAATGGACAATACAATCCAAGCGAGATAGATTATGAGGTGATCCTATGCTTTATTGGATTTCTAGCGTCTATTGAGAGTGTTCGTATATTATTGAGCTTCGTATAGAAATAGCGATAAAATCTACTTAGGTACAACAAACTCCGTATAGAAAATAACGATATTATTGGGCTACTATTAGTGTAAGAGTCTGAGTTGCACATGCACCCCAACGGTGCATGTCATGCAAAACTGGCTTCGAGATTAGACCACATCATGAAGAATTCCGTAGATTTATGATGAGTATTTTATACACATCTTGTTTAACAGTTTTCTATACTTCTCACATCTTTTACTGTGGAGATGAATAATTAATTACTTAAAACAAAACTACTCATATCAGTGCCACCCATGAGAAAATCTGTAATATATTCTGCTATGAATTATTTCATTATTATGCAGAGATGTCTTGGATGAATACTCCTCGGAGATTCGAGATCTTGCAATGAAGATACTCCTTCTCATGGCAAAAGCTTTGAAGATGGACACGAAGGAAATGATAGAACTGTTTGATGAGGGCACGCAAGCTTTTAGGATGAACTATTACCCTCCGTGTCCACGACCGGACCTCGTCATCGGCCTCACTCCTCACTCCGATGCTGTAGGCCTCACCATTCTTCTCCAAATCAATGAAATGGAAGGTCTCCAAATAAGGAAAGAGGGCAAGTGGGTCCCCATCAAGCCCCTTCCTAATGCGTTCATTGTCAATGTCGGAGACATTTTAGAGGTATGACGAGACTGTTATTTCATACACAATCTGTATAACGTTTTATTTACGCAATTTTTTAAAGATATCCTTGGCTGGATAATCTATCTAAATGAAAATTTATGCAATTGTAAATGTAATAATAATCTTCAATAACATGATGGACAAATCCAATTATATGCGGTAGGTTTGTATAGTTATATATATAATCCAACTCCAAACGTGGACATCATTATTTATCCATATGCAGTGAGCTAATTAGCTTGATATAATAAGTATGGATAGCAATATTTCATGAACAAAATTCATCATAGGTATGATAAAATTTTGTGTTTTTGATGATCAACGCAGATTGTGACAAATGGTACTTATCGTAGCATTGAGCATCGGGCAACAGTTAATCAATGAAGGAGAGGCTCTCAATTGCCACATTTTATAGCCCGAAATTGGAAGGGGAAATGGGTCCCGCACCAAGCCTAATCACACCAGACAAGCCAGCATTGTTTAAAAGAATAGGTGTTGCCGATTATTTCAAGGGACTCTTCTCGTGTGAGCTTCAAGGAAAGTCGTATCTTGATGTTATGAGGATGACTCAGGGTGAGGAAATTAATGGGAATCGAATTTGAGATTGAGAAAGCAACCTATACTAGCTTTCCTTTTCGCTTTTTTAATTTTTACCATAAACTATTATAGCTGAATTTCTAACTTCATGTTGACTCTTTCCACATACATCGGAATAACTCGATCAGTAAGACATCTACTCAAGACTAATTTTTGTGTCGCAAAATGCCCTGATGAGGATAATTGATTGTGTACTTCTATGTTGATGACGAATTCCCAGTGCAATGGCTGTGGCGATGCGGACTCATGACATGGTGCAAGGGACAGCGAATGCGATGTGATAGCTCATGTCAGTTCAAATCGAAAAGAAAGATGAACAAGTTGACGTTGCATTTCATTCCGCTGTGTCGATTTTTTTGAGCCGATGAAGTGATATGATCACTTAAATTCACTGGTCCTTCATACAATCACCAGGCAAGATCGAATTTAGTCCGACAGAATTTGTCAAACTATATCAGCAAGGCACGTTGCATAGCGAATTCAGGGAGACCCCGTCGGCTTCAGAGCGATATACGTAAGGATATGCACCAGCAGCTCGTGGTTCTGAGTATGCAAATGCGATCTGTCGCTTGATGGTCGGATGATCTGTCGCTTCGTATGCGTGGAATGCACGGTTCTGAGTATGCAAATGCGATCTGTTGCTCGCCTAGGAGAGGTGCGGCGATTGCGCGGCGGTCGAGCCGGAAGCTCTTGCTTCCCCAGCTAAGATTGTTCGCATCAGGATAAAGCCCGTCGCGATAAGAAAGAACCGAGCGGCCCTTCGTTCTTATGGGAACAAATGTCGAATTGAAATTGAGAGGGATGGACCGGTTGGAATACTATCTCTTGATTTTGGTGTAATTTTGGGAAAATTGTCCGTACATTTATCAATTCAACTATAAATTTTTTAATTGTACCAATTAATTCATAAATCTTTTCATATTTTGCCAATCGAGTTTATCCTGCTAATTTTAGTTAGAAACTGCTGACGTAGATGCCGACTATCCTACGGCATCTATGCGGCACAGCCAATGTTAACATAAACAAAATGTAATAATATTTTAATTTTTTGAAATTTTTATTGATTTTTATTGATTTTTCCTTCTTTACCTTTTTTTTTCTTTTTCATTTTCTCTTCTTTTCTTTTTGCTTTTTACTTTTTTCCCTTTTTCCCTCCATCGAGCATCATTGGGCCTAGTTGATGCCCAACAAAGGTTGCTAGCCTCAGGATAGGGCCACCCTCATCAGCCTCGGGTGAGGGACGCTCAAGCCTAGGTTGGCAAGGGCAACCCTTTACTAGCTCTTACCCTCGCTAGCCTAGGTAAGGGTTGCCCTCACTAGCCTCACTTTAATTAAATTAAAGTTTTCATAAAATAAGTTTTTTCCTAAAATAACAGTGAAATTCCATTCATTTTGCATTGAAAAATTTAATATCGCTCATAGAGTGTTTACAAAAAAAAAAATCCAAATGTCTCAATGTGCATAACTTTTTTATATTAATATTTCTAGTGTATTTCTATATGCTCCTATAATGTCTTTATATGTTGTGTAACGGTGTCTCGCCAATAGTAAGAGAAAATAGATGAGTTATTTGATATAGTAAATAAAGAGAGTTAGTATGTTTAGGAAATTTAAAAATAAAAATTTGCAAGGACAATGAGCTCTTGAGATAGGAGAGGTGAAAAAGACATAAGTTATTATAAAAATTTGCAAGCATACGTTTTGAATTATTTTTACTTGCAATTTGTTAGTTTACATTTATGTGTGTATATATTATATATGAATGTGTATGTGTGTGTGTATATATATTTTATGTCACTGTTCGTATTACTCCTACTTTGCACAGGCTAATCTCCTATTTATTTTTGGGTATATGAAAAGAAATATTTGAAAATTTAGTTATATTTAGTTGGCCACCCATTAACCTATTAATCGAAATCTTTCAATCCCTCTTTTCTTTGCAATGTTTGTTCATCAATTAACCAGATTTTCAAAATAATCAAAATAATTCAAATAATATATTTGGTTGTGCCAGAATTCTCGCTAAAAAAGGAAAGACGTGCTTTTCTGTTTAGTCTATTGAGTATTTATCCAAGAATATGTTTATTTGAGGATAAAATTCCTATACTTGATTAACTTCACCTTGACCCGGTTGTTTCTTTAGCATTCGTTGTATCTTATCCACGGATCTGGAAAAATATCGTTTTTAATCCATAAGTATATATGGGATTTTCTTGAAAGACGGATTGATAGATAATTAATATGAAATTAAACAATTGACCTGAAATTTTTTGACGTGAAGTGATGCTTGAAGCTGTATACGTGAGATGTTTTATTGTTATGTTATCACTTTAAATTACATAAGTGTGGTTTCATATTTACATATTCTATCAGTCTCTAACGGTTTTGATAATATGAGCCTAATGGACAATTGTAATGAAAAATCATGATACATTCTTTATTTTGATCCTAAGTGTGCCGATTCTCAAGAATTAGAAAATTTGTGAATTGTAATAAGATCTACATGGAAATATTACATGATAAGGAAAATTCAAAAAGCTTTTTTGGCACATTCAAGATTAAAAGAGTAATATCTCAATATCTCAAGTCTAGTTCGAGTGAAAGGGCTATCGTTGGGAAGCCCTCAAACAATTGATGAAATTTTTAATGGAGTTTGGCTTCATGTTAAATCTGGTCGAGCATTTAGAGAAGATTGCTCGAATTAGTTAGGTCAACAAGAATCTAATCCAACTACTAGTGCCAAATGGGTATTAGCAAATAAGGAAGTGAAACTTCTCATGTTGTTGGGATATAGAAGCCACTCTCTCTAGCGGTTAATTATATGGATTATTCAATCGCAAATTCAATCTTAGCTTTTCTTTTTTTATTTCCTTTGACAAATCATTCATAACAATTTAAATGAGATTACATATAGCAACGTATGAAGATCACTTAAAGGGTTACGAGGATCATATAATACATGAAATTAAAGATAAAATTATTACGTGTACAAGATTACTCAAGAAAAATAAGAGATTGAAGAGACGGCGGCCTTCAATTAGCTAAAGTCGGCCAATAATCTCATGCCAAACAATACATTTTATTCAAGAATCTTCAAGATTCAATATAAACTATTCATCTATATGTAAATTAATTCCGCGGGCTTCTCCATTTACACTTTATAAAAGCGTTGTTCGAAGACCACATGAAAACCAGAGAAGGAGAAGAAATTCTGTCCATCGCTTTCGAGTTCATTAAAACGGCCGGACTTTGATTTCAACCCACGAACAGAGAACTCTTTTTTGATTACTTGATGCGGAGGCTAAACCAAGAGCCGATGCCCAACCCGGATGTCGTCTATGATTGCGACGTGTACAGCGGTGGCAACCCCTGGGAGATCTTCGACAAGGATAGGGATGAGAAGTTCTATGTCTTCACCGTGTTAAAGAAGAAGAACAAATTGAGAGTGGATAGGACTGCCGGCTCAAGTACTTGGAAGGGCGAACAGAATCACAAAATCACAAATTCGCAAGGTAATGTGGTTGGCTATAAGAAACTCTTTACTTTCAAACTGAAAGGCTAGCGTCCCCGAACGAAATTTGTCTCGAGGGTGGATTGAATTGGTTTCCATTAAAAAATTCATTTGGCATGTGTGTATGTGTGCATTGAACGTGTGTGAATAGAAAGGAGTAGGAGAGCTTATCACACGTCTATGCCATTTATGTATTTATCATGGTAAATAGATGATCCGCGAATGCTTTGAAAGGTTTGTTGCATGCTTGAGAGTTAGCGTGGTGGATATGTCCAGAAGGGTAACAATCATGGGTCCTCAAGGGAAAAAGAAAAATTTGTCAATGGAGACCAGAAGCATATAGTAAAAACCACTAATCCTTGGGTCAAGTCGTAGGATGACATACTAACCTCGAGTGTTGTATTTATTCCCGTATTCATCCAAGTAAGTTAGGTGTTTAGGTCATCTTTCAAGCACAGATACCACATGTGAAATCCTTCTCGAACGAGGGAAATCCACGAAACCGAGAATCTGCGGAGGTCAAGATATTGAAGATAGAAGAATGTTGAAGAGCCAGGGTCTCCTTATGCTTAGCAGGAAAGCAAGCCTTGAGAGGTGAAGGAACAAGCTGGTGATCGACAAGACTGGGTCCGAGAAATAGACGATTAGGATCACCTTCGATGGCACTCGGTAGATGAAAACAACAATTCTTGGCGTCGCCACTTCCTTTAAGCTCATCAAAGTTGGCAAATAGCCGTCGGGATTATACTTAGTAGCTTCAGGTGCCATGGTAAATGATGAAGTAGGCGCAAGAAAAGAATTGCAAGAGGGTTTAGGGTTTAAGTAAGAAGACAAAACTACAAAGGAAAAACCCGAAGGTATGTGCAGGTTGAAGACGACACGTCAAAAAAGGAAATAATTATCTATGAAAATTTGAAGCGACATATCAAGATAACACAGGAGAGACGGATTTGTATCGGCTTTGCACAGGAAAAGAGGGGTCAGAAGGTGGAAAGGCATGATCGCTATCGAAGTGTAAGATATGGTATTTCCTTTGAAAGAAATAAATTCAAAATTTACTACTTTAAAAATGGGGCATATATTGACACCCAAAATTGCTTGTACCTTTACGTGCAGATCATGTGGATGTGAACAGTAAAAATTTATCATGTGCTAGTCACAAGGGCGAGGAATGGCTAAATATATATGGAGATATTCAATCAAGTATCGATGAGCTTATGGATAAAAATAAATGGTTCAATGGCTAGATAAGAGGCCACTGCATGTCCAAATGATAAGATACAAGGATCGAGCAACGTTGGCGCTAAGATTTAAGCTGGAATAGTCAAACGAGAAGAAAGCCGTGCTAAAGCTAAGAGACGGTTACTGTCCAAAGACCAAGTCATGCAACTGTTGTCAACAAATCAAGATGCAGTGGGACACGACCTAAGCAGTTATAGAGGAAAAAGGAAAAGCAAGAAGACACGCAAAGGATAACGAGCGGTTAACAAGGGAAGAATAACTGCTCGACGGTTATCAGGCTACTCTTTAAATACCATAAGTTGTCCAACGAAGAAACCCTGAACATCACATCAAATTCTTGACTTTATCTTTTTATTGCATTTTAGTAGCTGTAGTTTTTGGATTTTCGTTGTTGATTAGATTCCAGCAAGTATCTATCTCCCAATATAGCGTTGTTGATTAAATTCTGATGTTATATCATAAGCTCAAATCGTCGATTAAATTCCGACGCTAAGTTTTCTACCCAAGGATATTGCTGTTGATTAAATTCTAGCTTTACGCTAAACTATCTCTAAGATATGTTGTTGATCAAATTTCAACATAGCTTGAGTTAGTGAATAATCACTCGATAAGATTGTAGTGTACAAATTGGAAATAATATTTGTATTTTGATATCCTCTGTCCGGATTTAGCATGGAACCTATGTCTCCTCTAATAAAGCCAAAGCATATCATTCGGTGAAAGATATTTCGTCATAGAAATAAAATCGGGATGCTGCTTCATTTATTATGAATGTTCACTTGCGTTCCCGAGAAAAAGAAAATGTATGCTAGTTAAAAGGTTCTTCATGTTATTAGTGCAGAAAATCAAGTGATGAAATTATTCAAGAAAAGGAAGGAGGGAACAAAGGGAATATGGTTAATCAACTTGTTCGTGGTACAGGGAGAGCGGCAACATAAAGATATGATTTTCAGCTAATATTATACTTTACGGTAAAAGATAAAAGCTAGTTTGCTGTCTCAATGGCCAAATTCAATTCCCTTTTTTCTCACCTTGAATCTTCCTCATAGCATCAAGATATGACTTCCCCTGCAACTCACGAGAGAAGTATCCCTTCAAGTAATCGGCAACGCCTATTCTTCTGAATAATGCTGGCTTGTCAGGTGTGATCAGGCTTGGTGCAGGACCCATTTCCTCGTCCAATTTCGGGCCATAAAATGTAGCAAATGAGAGCCTTTCCCTCGTTGAGTTAACTATTGCTCGGTGCTCAATGCTACGATAAGTACCATTCGTCACAATCTGTGTCCATAACAAAATATAGATAGATTATCCCGTCATGTCTAATTGATTTTGTTCAAAATTCTATTATATGTACTCATCTTATGGAACTAATTAGCTCAGTGTATCTAAGTAAACAACAATTTCCACACAGGGATTCTGAAAATATACATGTAACTACACAAATTTTCTGCATTGCATAGTCGGTTCAGTCCCCAAAATTATTCAAGATTATTATGGCATTCACGACTGCATATCAATAGCTAATCCAAAGGTTTTTTTTTTTCAATAATGCCTAAGTAAAAGTTATATATATTGTGAATGAAATAACAGTTTTATCATCAATAGCACATGAATCTGGCAATAGTGGCTCACATATCCAACAAATTTAGGTGGAACTCCACATCAAAAAATAGATATGGGGCCAATCGAAAAGCTTTACCTCTAAAATATCTCCGACATTGACAACGAAAGCATTAGGAAGGGGCTTGACGGGGACCCACTTGCCCTCTTTCTTTATTTGCAGACCTTCCATTTCATTGACTTCGAGAAGAATGGTGAGGGCTGTGGCGTCAGAGTGAGGTGTAACGCCCATAACGAGCTCGGGTCGCGGACATGGAGGGTAATAATTCATCCTTAAGGATTGCCTGCCTCCATCGAACAGTTCTATCACGTCCTTGGTGTCCATCTTCAGAGCTTTTGCCATCAGGACGAGTATCTTCATTGCAAGATCTCTTAGCTCTAAGGAGTATTTATCCAAGACATCTCTGCGTAAAAATAAGATGATACATATAAGAATAAGTTATCAAGGTGAGAGAGAGAGAGAGAGAGAGAGAGAGAGAGAGAGAGAGAGAGAGTGAATTTTCTCACAAAATGTGAGGCATTGATATGAGTAATTCATTTACAGTAAGTAACTAATTGACCACCTCAATGGTTAGAGATGGGGGATGCATAGAAAACAGTTAAATACACTGTATATACAATGTTCCTATTTCGAAAAAGTTTGAGTTATTATGATGATGTGGGCTAATCTTGAGACCAATCTTTCATACACCCAAATCATGTCAACCCAACTCACGTGCATCAAATTAGTTGAAGAATTTTTCCCAATATATACTCTTAATTTGATTGCTGATCTGTTAATCATTTAGAGTAAAGTTAGTATCTTCTAAATTTAGATTCAGTTTCGAAATAATCCATGTTGAACTAGTAGCGCGATGAAAAATTCCAATTGGAAGAAGGTGGGGAGGAGAGGGCGAGAGTTTTCATGTCTCTCTTAGCTACGGTGGGAGATGTATGCTCATCAATTTCATACCCTATCTTCTATGTCTCTTCAAGGTTTAAGTCATATCTAGTTTCTTGATATCTTCTATGTCACTTCAAGGTTTAAGTCACTATGCAGTAAGCCTACTAAGCTATATGATCACATTTTTATACATAATTCATTAATATAATATCGTTAATGTTATGATGCATGCAAAATAATTGATGTATGATTCCCAAAATTTGTACACGTCATATATGAAAGTTCTCTATGGACGACGGACCTATTATTTCTAATCAACACAATTTCTTAAAGATAACGGCCAAGCACTACTTGTTCTTGAATTCGAGATGGTCCAATCACAGACATTCACATAATAAGAGTCCCAAAACCAATAATACAAAAACACAGAAAAAGACTTCAATAAATATTTGAGATCTACTTATTTACAATTAAACGGGTTCCCGTCCCTCGTGAAGCCTTAGTTCACCTCCCAATCTGCCTCCTATTGATTGGATTGTTCTTTATGAACAGGGGATGTGCAAATCAACATTACTGGGTATGGACATTACGACATAATGTCCTTGAATTGCGTCGACAATCATTTCACCTGCCCATGAAAAGCTGAAAGCGACGGCATCATTTGGCCTTACTTGTTTGGCCATCGAGAATCTTTTCCATATTCAACAGTATAGCATGAAATCATTTGGCTTGAATTTGCTAACACCGAAAACGACAATCCTTTGTTCTCATTGACCGGTCTCAATAATCACATGAGCATGAAGGGTACTCTGCGCAAATTATTGCGAACTAATTTTGTTAAAAAATGGTTTCTTTTTTATATTCAATGTTATTCTTTCTCGTATTATATTTATTATGTTCTTTGCTCCCTCCTGCACCATCTACCGTTGCCTAGCCCCTCTCTCTCTCTCTCGTGTGGTCTTTTGACATCTATCTACCCCCATCAAGTTACACACCACGCTCTGCAGCCTTGGCCGCTCACCCGTCAGCCCTCCGCCTCATTTGCTGTTGTCGCCACTTCTCGCTCTTAATTTACTCTCCTAAATCTAGACAATCCTGATATTTTTTTAACTATATGTCTCATTGGTGTATATTGTATTCAATGCTTGAGTAAGAGAGAGAACCTGAACGGAGAAGGAAGCATGGGAAAAAGGCGAGGGTTTCTCAAATGTCTTGGGAGGGACACCATGTAAAAGCGGTCGTTCCAATCAAGCTTCTGCTCCTCCGACACGACAAACGACTGCCCAAAACCCTCCAAGTCTCCTTCCTCTTGCCAAAACATCTTCTTCTCCGCCACTGGAAGCTTGAAGAACTCTTGTATTTCCAACTTCACCTCCTCCAGCAATGAACGACTCACTCCATGATTTATCAACTGCATGCACAGAAAGGGATCGATTAAGTTCAAAAGTTGATTCTTGCAAAGAAATCGAGATCTTTGCCTCAACTGATCCTCATATAAAGAAAAAGAAAAAACTCTTTTCGTAACATTTTACCTGGAAGAATCCCCAAGCTCTGCATGCAACGTGCAACTTTTCAAGCTCGGACTCCAGCGAATCGTTGCTTGACAAGAGCTTGTTCAGGTCAATTACTGGCACTTGAAGCAACGGACTTCCAAGATCAGCGTGGATGAATGGGTGATCTTGGTCGCTACGGACATAGCGAGACGGGACTTCGGTTATGGGCTCTTTTGCCAACTCCTGAACACTTGGGACTAGAAGAGAACCAAGCTTTGTGAGATTCGCATCCATTTGAGTAGGCTATAAGTTATAAAGTTCACTGGAGAGCTTAATGGCTGTAGGATGTCAGGCTTCTCAATTATAACAGTTGTGTCAATCGACCTCGCATTTGAAGCCACGAGAACATGTTGAGTGAGACGTGTAATTTGGCATAACATGATTAAAGTAACTTACATATTTAAAATAATAATTCTAGGACATCACATGTTGCGAAGGAGGACAATTGCCTGCTCACGTGTGACGCACAACATTTCAAAATGCAGCATGCAGCATCTTATGTTAATGTCCTCTCTCCCTCTCTCTCTCTCTCTCTCTCGTGACAATAAAGAGACTAAAATACAGCCATATCTGTTATGAATCATTAACCTAAAGAAAAGAGAGATATATATACAGATTCCTGGCAAAACTTCATAAAACACGACCACAACGAAGTTTGGCAAGGTATACGTATTATATCATTATCTAGAATAATAATTACAAATATGTAGACTATAATGTCAGGGCTATCAAAATGAATTATAGATCCATATTTTAGGTCAAATTTATATAAGTGAGGTATATATGGGTTACCGTAAATTTAAAATATGGATCTTGATGGGTTCCAAAAACACACCCCCCCCAAAAAAAAAAAGGTTTTAGTAGGTTTATTATAAGCCCACCTTCTCCCATCTTCGCTCCTCTCTTCTCTCATCGATTCCGCTGATCATGGCTCATCAATCCCCATCCTTGGTTTGATCCTCCCGGAAGCTCAGGCTCTCATGAGGGCCGTAGCTGTCGTTGTTTTAGCTGCCATTGTCGCCACCACTCAGCAAAGCGCAAGCAGCCATGAACACCAATTGTTAATAAAGGAAGAGAATTGAAGACGAAGGTGAAATTGAGGGGGAGAGAGCGGAGAGCCTGTAGTGGGTGTACAGATATGCGTGGGTAGCGAGAGTGCACATGAAGTGTTCAACGTAGAGGCAAAGGCATATACTAAAACAAAGCCTCAGGATTCTCTCTCTCTCTCTCTCTCTCTCTCTCTCTCTCTCTCTCTCTCTCTCTCTCTCTCTCTCTCTCACTTGAGCGTGGCAAGCCCGAAAAGTCCCAACACGCCTTCAAGACCTTTTCTTTTTCGTTTTTTGCAGGGAATTGATTGAGGAATTAAGATAATGAGGAAGCAGGTTGAAGCTATGGCTTTTTTATGGTTCTGACTTCGCAGAGACCAAATAAAAGAAGAAGGGAGGGCGAGAGGCGAGAGCAGGGGGTGTAGACACACTGCTAAAGTGAAGCTGAGTAGAGTCGTTAGCAATTGCTCCAGCATTCATGATCCATGAGCAGGGGCATCTATGTTCCTGATCGGTGCATCTCAACAACCTCTGCAACAAGAAGATAGAGACTTATCAGAAGACTCAATGCTATGAGACATATGTAACTGCTAGAGCTGCCAGAATATCATGCCTGTGACAGCCCAAGTATCAAATGTTACTCAAACCCCAATTATGTCAACTAGGAAAAACTCTTCAGGCGAACACGCAAAAAACCATATAGACGTAGTTATCTCTCTAATAGCATCCAACATGATGAGGAAACCATAAATATACTCTCCTCATCTAGTTCAATGCCTTTGTAAGCAGCACCAAGCTACGTGAACAACCGCTTGACCCTGTTACGGTAGCCACAATTACTTAGCAAAAGGAAAGAACCATGTTAGCATTGTTAAAACATACTCTCCTCATCTAGCACTAAATCACGTGTAGGAAAGAACAATGTATTTAAAATGGTTCTCTCGTTGCAATCGACACAAACATTCTCAGTTGCCTAATTTAATAGTGTTTATGTGACCATCGTAAGCTCAATTGAAGATGGAAAATTTCATTAACTAAAGTGTACAACATAAAGATTCCAAATTTTGTATGGTATACTGAAAATTCAATGAAAGAGTATAATCTGACCACACTTGTAGCAGATTTTCATAAAACCATCGTCTTTCGAATCGTGTATGCATGTGACAACGCATGATCTAATACGACAATATCTTAGAGTAGGATTGATCAAGTTCCTACGATACATATATGGCGGACTGTAATAGTGACAGCTTTAAAACTTAAAGCTCAATATTGATTTACTTTTTGTGCATGCAATGTCCATATGGCATGGAGTGAACTGTTCATAAGTGGAGGGGATGAAGTTAGAAGTACAAGTATTCTTTGTGCTTGCGACTGGGGGGAAGAAGATGAAGTTTTGGCAAGAAGGAGACATGAACGGCTTTGGGAAGGCGTTTGTTGTGTCCGAAGAGCAGAGGCTTAATTGGGTTGACATCTTATAAATGGTGTCCCTCCAAGGCATTTGCGGAAACGTCACCTTTTTCCCTTGTTTCCTTCTTCATTAAGGTGTGTTGCGACCTAACCTCGCGGGGCACCCCTAGGGGTTTGGCTAATAAATAATCAACCCTAAACTTAACTCGGGCTCTTTTAAATCCATACCAATTCCCAATTTAGGGTTTAAGTTCCTCACATACAAATGATTTTCAATATGAAGTTGCCGCTAATTAGTCTACGGTGGCTCGATTAGAAACCCAAATAAAGTAATTGAATTTTTACTTTGCTCTTACAACCCAAAGATTTTGGGTACGGGAACTTGATTACACTAGATTTCTTTAATACCCCTTCAACACCTTTCTTTTTATGAAAAAACTTTTAGTAGACAGCTTAGATTCGTTTTTATTATTTTCTAACATGTGAGGTGATCATGCAGGTATGCAAAGAACTAATATAACACCCAATAAAGCAATAGATAAATTACAGGGTTTACCTTAGAGTAACGGAAGCATTTGCTATGTAAGCTAAAATCACATCAACCATCCTTGATATGATTTCTAATTAAGATGCAATCACTCAATATTCTTTGGGTTTTTACTCATTTAACAAAATCTGGACTACGTGCAATGCAATGTGAATTCAATAATGTACATAAATGTATCTATTCTAAATGACATTCGACATGCAACCTAAAATGTAAACTATATGTCACACACAATGACTTGATTTTAATGACGGACAAATATTAATGCAACTATTCTAACATGTCCCACATTTTAATTTAAATGACTTAAACATGCAACTACTAAATGACATACAATAGATGAACTAATTCTACCTAACCCACGTGTGATTTTTTGTGTGTTTTCTTTTTAATTAAAATTTGGAATAAAAAATACCATATATTCAAACATGCAATTTAAATTAAGGAAAGGAAATCTAATTTATCCTAAGTAATGTTTTTGTATTTTTTTATTTTAAATGAAATTACCTAATTTAAACATGCAATCTAATCTAAAACATGCAATGTTATCAACAAGAATCAAGTCAAATTCTATATATCTTTTCGGATTTTCCTTTTTATATAAACAATCAAACTAATAATCATTCAATTAAATAATGCAATTCACAAAGATCATCTTATTTAAATTTGGAAATAGAATAAATCAATGATTATATCCAAGTGGTCGTGGATATTGATGGAAAGTTATCCATTAAATTTCAAAAAATGAATAAATCAACGATCGTGTGCAATGGTTATGGATCGCACGGCCATTCAAGCGCATTATTAAGTTAGGAAGTTTCTTAGGATTTTGTGGATATACATTATCTAATTGAATTTTTCACATGATTTAGCAAATCACTCAAATAGGCAGGAAAATATTTCAAATTGGCTAAGGATAAAAATATTACCTAATTTTGAGGATTACTTTCCAAATTTGAACATGATGCAATCGAATTGGAATCGCGACCTCAGGACTCAACGACAGTGGATGGTGGCGGCGATAGGCGGTGTCGGTGTCAGTGATTCACGACGATTCTCATCACACCATGGCCATTCTCGATGGAAACCTATGAAACAATGATAAATCGCCTTGGATCGGGATTGAACCAGCAATAGCATCGATGGAGGGAATGGCAACGTGAGGGCGGTCCACGTCAAGGCTGGGCTCTGCTCATGTCAGGTACGACAAGGATGACAAGGACAGCAGGGCTCAGTTCGAACGTGGAAAGCAGCTCGTCATCGGACTCCGAAGGTGGCTCAAGCAGCTAGTAGTGTCACGGGTCGCGAGCAGGCTTGTCTCAGTGGGCTGGCGGCGTCGGCATGAGTGGATAGTAGCCAACGGACGGATCAGCAAAGCAGCAGGCTGGCGACATCACCATGGATAAAGGGGCGCCTTAGTGTTAGGGCGACACGTCTCGAGCTGCAAGGCACGTGTAGCGCTCAAGCTCAGCTTGGTGGACAAAGGAAGTAGCAGCAATGTTGGGGGCTTCGGGCAAATCGGTATAGAGTGGAGGACTTGTATCTCAGCTCGACAGGTGTAGCAACAGTAGGTGTTAGACCCCAGCGGTGGCTCGGCGTTGTTGGACTCCTTAGCGTAGCACGGCAGGGTGGCGAGAGGCTTGGGCATGGACTCCGCTGGTGACTTATATCAATGAGGGCGTAGCAACGATGACGCAATGGGGTCTTGGCCAAGGTTGGCTGAGAGTTTCTCTTCTCTCCCCCTCTTTTCTCTCTATCCCTTACATGTATCTTTCTATGCTGTGTTGCGGAAAGCGAACAATTGAACAATAAAAAAAATAAAATCGGATATCAAATTTATATGGTTTGGTCATAGTGACCTACACCATGGGTAGAGTACTAATGAATTACACTATAGATCAAGCGATATAACAGAAATTACACATTCGAGTTATTCAAATACTCTCAGTGTTTCCCAAGCATTAATTACACCCAATAACTCACGCAATCTTTAGCCTCACAATTTTTCATTATATACAGAAATTCTTACTACAAGATATAATCAGCTACAAACACTTAAATCGTCAATATAATTCCACGAAGATGTCCATTAATAAGCACTAGTGAAAAATGGCACTTTAATATATTTTGCACATCAAGAGCAGCACACCAAGCACTTGCACATAAAACGGTGCTTCACGGCTCATAAATATCTTCAAGGCGTACTTTAATAATAGAAGCTCCTCTTTGATGCTCTTCACAAATAACATCCACTTCTTATATATAAGCAAGAGTTGGATTTATAGGAAATATTTTTTTAGAAAACCTTCTCCAACTAGGAAAACCATTCAATGTTGATGATGTACTCATTATAGGAAATGATGACTAGGTTGCCAAAAGATTTAAGGAATATTTGCGTTCTACTTTCCATATCAAAGGCTTGGGACCTCCCAAATATTTCCTTGGCATTGAATAGCTTGATCTAATAAAGGAATATGCCTCTGCCAACAAAAAGTCATCTTAAAATCATATTAGAAATAGCATTGTCAGGATGCAAGTCAACTATCATACCTATTGAATATAATGCAAAATTGGTGATGCTTTAATATGATGCAAGCTCATCATCACTAATGAACACCCATTGCTTAAGGATCCATTAGGGTATTAGTGAGTTGTTGGAAAGCTAGTATATCTCACCATGACTCGACCTAACATATGTTATCAGTGCAATACTTAGCCAACTTATGCAAAGGCCAAAGCAGTCACATATGAATGTAGCACTGAAGGTTGTGAAATATCTAAAGGGATGTCAAAGACTTGGAATTCTTTTGTATCATGATTGAAACATGAGAATGACGACATATTGTGATATAGACTATGCTACTTGCCCAATGACCAAAAGAAGAAGGTGAGTGTTACTGTTATTGTGGATTACTGAGTCCAATAAGAATATCTTGGACTCGATTGAATCTTGGGAGAATATTCCATAGATGTGCCAAGTGTTGGGAAGGCTCGAAGTGAAAATATTTCAAATGGGTTGATGCGAAATTCTCTAGTTGAGCGAGAAATGTGATCTTGCGGCTACTTGAACAACGGCATGAACCTTAACCTACAAAAATGGCCAAGTTGAAGGATATCAACTCAATACAAGCTCGAATGAATGCTTTAGAGTCTTTGGCCAACTAGTTGAAGAAGGAAGTTTCAAGGATGAAAATTGAAAGAAAGTGTAATCAAGTATTGATTGTATTGTTGTTCACTTGTATAGCCTATTTTGTGGTCAAATGTAAAGTGAGTGATGAGAATAAATTTTTTCATCTACCATAGTTAAAGATCAATGGAATATGTATTTATATTTGGTAATTTGTCGGTATGGTTGTGTTGTTGGTTAGTTGCAAACTTTTTATGTAATCCATGTGGAAATGGTGGAAATAGAAGGTTGGAAGATTTGTTTTAAGAACTTATAAGTCTCTTGCTTAGTAATGTATCAATTTTTGTTTGTTTAATTTTTGTTTGAGACGTTTGTCTTGTTGCAATGGTTTGCATGTAATGGTTTACTACAATGCTTCTTAGGAATGGGTTTGTTAGTTTGCTACAATTTTTGCTACAAACTATGGTCAAATTAAGGAGTGGTATTAAGTTCTTGAGTGCTTATTTTAGTGCCATAAGTTGTAAATAGTAATTATTAAGTTTAGCTGAAAGTGATCAATTAAGTATTAGTCGTAATAAAAAAGTGATCTCTCGTGCTACGTAAGTTTTTCTATATTAAGTTGGGATGATCCTTAATTTCATGGAAAAAAAAGTAGTCGCCAATTGTCTCACTATCATTAGCTAAATTAAAATATTGAGTCATGGCAAAGACTATTTGTAAGGTAATTTGGATATAAGGACTTCTTTCAAACCTTGGTATACAAAGATAAGGACTAGGCAAATCGTTTTGCAATAATGATGCTACACTCAAACTAGTGGCAAATTCGGTCTTTCATGAAAGAACAAAGCATATAGAAGTTTATTGTCATTTCACTTAAGATAAAGTTTACAAGGGATAGTTGCACCATGAGGGGTCGGGACTGTAGAACAACCTACATACATTTTCACGAAACTATTGTGTCAAAGACAACATGCGTATTTACTAAGCAAGCTAGGCATCTTTGACATATACAAGCCACCAGCTTGAGGAGGAGTGTTGAAGAAAGGAAATGACTCTATTTAATTGATTCTTGATATGATTCCAATCACATAGATTCCAAATTATTGATTCGGTCAATCCACAAGATTGGATATTCAAACAATAGAATAGGAAAACATCTTTATGTATATTCTTTCCTATATTTTCCTTCTTGTACTATAAATGTGGCTTTGTACAGTACATTGAATACAACGAAATACAACTACACCTTTTCCACATATCCTTCTAATTTTCTGTCAAATGTAAATGACGAACAAAGAGAACAAGGACAGAGCAGAAAGTTCTACATATATGTGTGTGTGTGTATATATATAGTTGATGTTCTCGGTTTTTTTACAATTTTAAGAGACAGACCAATGAGAACCATTCTTCGTTCCAATGGTCGCATGAAGACCACCGTGGGAAGGCAAATTCAACGGGAGGAAACAGTGTGAGACCAACGGCCACAGGGAGAAGACCAACTAAGATATTATCCTAAAGAAATTTTAGACATTCCCTCACTATTCCTAAAAAATTAATTACTAGGAAAATTTTGATATGAATACGATATATCAACCATATGTGGATATCCTTGAACCATGGCGAAACAAAATTTAATAGTTGAGACCGCGAACCTGATCTCAAACCACTAATTTTGATTTTTCTCATATTATAGAAGACCTGTCGGATTTTTAAGGCAATGCATTACATTTCCTGCACTTATCCTGGCTAGCGAGAGCTTTAGAGCTTTGCCATGGCTCATGGGAAGTGACTTAGACTTCCACATTTACAAAAGTCGGATCCTGTCAATAGTGTCTATAACCACCTTTTGTGCTCCACTTATACTATGAGAAAATTATACAAAAAGTATTTATCTTATTAAGCTTTTGTTGATTCAATCATAAATCTTTTAATTTTACCAATCGAGTCCTAAATATGTTCACATTTTGTCGATTGAGTACATTCGGACAATTTTAGTTAGAAATCACCAACATAGATGCCATGACACAACCAATATTGATGTGGATAATTTTAAGTGATATTTTCATATTGGTTTTGAATTTTTATTTTATTTTTCCTTTTTCCTTTTTTTTCTAACCCTAGGCCAGTGAGGTTGCTAGTCGACCCTCACTTGGTCTAGACAAGGGCCTCTGCACCCTCACAGCCCAAAAGTGAAGGTGTTGGGCCCTCACCTAGAATTAGGTAAGGTCACAATGCATTTGGGTGGTAAGGGTGAAGGCCACACCGCTCTCACTGGCCAAAGGGCGAGGGTCGCGGGCTTGGCCCAAACCATATGAGGGTCGCCTGTCGCGACCTATTTTTTTCCGTCCCGAGGGGGAAAGAAATATCTAAATAGATAGGTTTAGGGGTATTGTCAAAAGGGTGGGTCCAGAACCCTCATTAGACATGGGCTCTCCCAAGCCCATACCCCGCGCGATGTTGGGTGTTCATGAAAATCTTCAAATGAGGAGTCGCCACTAGCCTATTGGGGTCGGCTAGAAACCAAGCGAGGCATGGGAGTGTGCCTTACTTTCCACGTAACCAGAGATTCTAGGGTCGGGGACTTGATTACACTAATTAACCAATTAGTGCCCTTTCGGTACCTAATCTTGTTCATTTCAAAAAGATTTTTGTTAGGCAGTTTGGACTGATTTTACGTTTAACCACTAACATGTGAGGTGATCATGCGGGTGCACAATTATCAAAATAACAATCAGCAATTAAAGGAGGCATTAAATAAATTGCAGGCGAAAATAAACACAAGCATTAAGAGATAAATAACAATTCTAATTAAACTAAAGGAAACCATAATCATCGCATCCTAAGCGTGCATTCAAGGGCAATTGTATCCGGGGATAATTAAAACCCTAAGGTGAAGCAGTGCAGGCTTATTCGATTTTAAGCACAATCTTATGCCGATGATTTTCCGACACTTTTTTAAGAGAAAATTGTCCAAGAATTATTTTAGAGCTTCTTAGGGAACTCTAAAACAAACTTGGAATTTTTTTTGGGATTTTTGAGAATTTTTGAATTTTCTGAAATTTCGAATTTTTTATGAATTTTTAATATTTTTAATGTTTTTTATGATTTTCTGAATTTTCGATTTTTTTAATATTTTTAAAGGAAATGATTCGGACCGGGTCAGGAAACCCGGCCCCGCCGACCCGACTCGGATGCCGCCGGTCCGGCCTCGGGCCAAGGAACCAGCCGGCCTTAAGCCCACTAAAAACAACAAAAAAAGCCCACACGGATTTTTCTTTAAAAAGCCCAATCTTGATTTCTATTTTTTTTTAGCCCAGCTGAAAAACCCGGCCCGTGACAAATTCAGCCCAACGGAAGCGGGCCCGCAGCGAAGCCCATCTCCTTGCCCCCTATTTTTATTTTCGGCCTTTTCTTTGTCTTTTTTTCGATTTTTCTATTTTTCTATTTCTTTTTTTCCCTTTTCCTTTTTTTTTTGTTTTTCTTTAATCTCTCTCTTTTTAATCTTTTTTGTCCTTTTCTGCATGCATATTACTTCCCCCATGCGGCCACATGCACGCCCGACGTCCCTGCAGCCGGCCGCCGGACCGATGCCGACCGCCGCGAGGTCGACCATCCTAAGGGAGTCGTCGTGCCATCACCAGGCGTTGATCGTCCCATCCGACCGACGTCGAGCATCGCCGGCCGCCGGCTGGCCGGCATCCGAGAGTCGCCGGATTGACTCCGGCGAGGGCGCGCTTCGGCCTACCCAAACGACGCGGATGACCTATCGAAAAGCTAAGAAAGTGACCGAGACGGTGTACGACAACGATATGACTCTTAATGACGTAAAAGAAACCGAAAGCCGAGCTCCTCGAGGATTGGGTTCGGTTTTCTCATTGGGGCATTTCGTCGAACGCTTAGCGGGCACCGCTTTGCTAAAATCAAAGGTTTCCGGCTCTACCGAGCCACGAACATGCTCTAGGGGTCTTCGGACATGTAATACAAGGAAAAGGGGGAGCGAAATGCAAGGGCGACGAGGGCCGGAGCTTGCGCGAGCCGGCCGGGCCGCGAGCTCCGGCCCGGCATTCTCTAGAAAATAGAGCTACCGAGATTCAAAGAGACCTACCTCGTTCGGGGACGAGCTGCGGCGGATGACGGCGACGGACGGGCTTCCCGCGACGCCTAGCCGCTCCGAGGTTTCCTTCCTCCTCCTGGTTCTCGTTGTTGTTCCTTTGGTCCTCCGGTCTCCCTCGAGCTCCCCTCAACTCTCGCCGCCCGGTTCCGCCTTTTTTCTCTCTCGTTTTTTTTTTTTTTGTCTCGGGTTAAGCTTCCCCCTCACTCTCGGATCTGTTTCGCGTTTTTCTTTCCTGGTCTCCCCCTTTTTCTCGCGAAGCTTTTTTTGCCCTTTTTCTCGCTTGCTCGCGTGCTCGACTTGCCGCTCCGCCTTGCTTCGCGACTTGCTGCTTTGTTGCTTTGCTTTGCCGCCGCTGCCTCGCTCGCTCGCCGCTCGCCGCTCGCTTGTTCCCACACGCGGAGAAGGAGGGGAGAAGAAGACAAATGGCCGGGCCGGGCCGGGAAGGAAAGAAAGAAAGAAAAAAGTGGGCCGAGCCCACGCGGGGTAAAAAGAAAGGGCCGCATGGGGGCGGGCGGGCCCGCCCAGCCCGGCCCGGCCTCTTTTCGATTTTTTTTCAATTATTTCTTTTTAATTATTTTTTAATTTAATTTAATTTTTTTTTTTTTTTTTTTTTTTTGCATTTTAACTTTAAAACTAGTGATGCAAATGCTCCTAATGTCTATATGCGATGCAATTTTAATGAAAGAATTTTTTGTTAAGGAATTAGAAATTAATCCCTAATTTTTCAATGCAATTAGTAAACACTTAAATAAATTGTCAAAATTTAGGTGTCAACAGCTGCCCCTCTTTGAATGGGAGCTCGAAGAGGTTCCTTTCAAAGACGAAAGACACCTAAATTTTGTCCATGAATGCTACGTATGAGAAAATGATGTGAATGCATGAACTTTTTTTGTAACTAGATGGCTTTCGACTGAGATGAGAAAGTCTTATTGTATGGTAACTAGTTCCTACTAGACGTGTCTCACCGTATAAAAACGGGTTTTGACCAGATGCGATAGGCGTGGTTTAAGGATGAACCCACGAATCGTGTGGTTTAAGGATGAACCCACGAACCGTGTGGTTTAGGAAGATCACCAACCGTGCGGTTTCGGATAACCACAAACCCCGTGGTTTAAGGGTAGACCACCAACCGTGTGGTTTAAGGGTTGACCACAAACCGTGTGGTTTCGGATGACCACAAATCCCGTGGTTTAAGGATAGACCACCAACCATGTGGTTTAAGGGTAAACCACAAACCGTGTGGTTTCGGATAATCACAAACCCCGTGGTTTAAGGAAAGACCACCAACCATATGGTTTAAGGGTAAACCACAAACCGTGTGGTTTCGGATAACCACAAACCCCGTGGTATAAGGGTAGACCACCAACCGTGTGGTTTAAGGGTAGACCACAAACCGTGTGGTTTCGGATAACCACAAACCCCGTGGTTTAAGGAAAGACCACCAACCGTGTGGTTTAAGGGTTGACCACAAACCGTGTGATTTAGGAGGACTCCGGGCTACAGAAGCTCGCCATGTCGATTAGAGGGACTCCGGGCTACAGAAGCTCGCCGTGTCGATGAGGGGGGACTCCGGGCTACGTGCTCGCCGTGTCGATGAGGGAGGACTCCGGGCTACGTGCTCGCCGTGTCGATGAGGGGGACTCCGGGCTACAGAAGCTCGCCGTGTCGATGAGGGGGACTCCGGGCTACAGAAGCTCGTCGTGTCGATGAGCCCGAAGCTCGCCGTGTCGATGAGGGGGACTCCGGGCTACAAAAGCACGCCGTGTCGATAAGAGGGACTCCGGGCTACAAAAGCACGCCGTGTCGATGAGAGGGACTCCGGCTACGTGGCTCGCCGTGTCGATGAGGGGGACTCCGGGCTACAGAAGCTCGCCGTGTCGATGAGAGGGACTCCGGGCTACAGAAGCACGCCGTGTCGATGAGAGGGACTTCGGGCTACAGAAGCTCGCCGTGTCGATGAGAGGGACTCCGGGCTACAGAAGCACGCCGTGTCGATGAGAGGGACTCCGGGCTACAGAAGCTCGCCGTGTCGATGAGGGGGACTCCGGGCTACAGAAGCACGCCGTGTCAATGAGGCAGAGTACCTAGACATTGGCAAGTACTCCAAAATAATGGGATACCTGGATGATTGCAGGTATTTATACACAGAGTACAGCTCGAATAGATCGAATGTCGAAGAGAGAGAGCAATGATTGCATGAGCAAATCAAGCTAATTCAATTATTTGGTAAATATATAGGTATCACGAAATTGTCATCAAGTTTGGAAGATATCATCAATTCTCAAACTCCTTTAGAAGAAAAGTCCATATCAAAGTGATCCTGACTTATGAGAACGATTCATTAAACATGCCAAGCAAGGGCTCTTAGTCAAAAAGGGCTTCTCACATCTTCTTGAGAAAATGGCTATTTGATCCCATCCCTTAATGTGGGAAGCACGCGATCACCGGAGTATCTCACATAACCCATGTCAAAGGTTTTGAGAATCATTCGCAGTAAGTACATATTGACCGATCTAAGGGGTCTTTTAGAAGGGCCATGATGTGATTTGGTCAGTGTTTCAACAAATGATAAGCATCATTGGCTATGCAGTGAAATAATCATCAATCAACATCTTCACCAGGTTTACAAGTCAAGAAACCTTATGAGATAAGACAACTTTGCTCTCGCTTCTTTAAGCGGTAGCTTCTTTGAGAAGTCCTTACTTTCACTCGAGTCATCCCAATCTGAAGAGACTTCGGGAAGGGGTTGTAATGTTGGTTTGGTTATAGGCTCAAAAGGCTTAGAATTTTCTTTGAAGATGGGTTTGAGAATTGGTGATTATCATGGTATCATTACCATTTCATCCAATTTTTCGAAGGCACTTGACTTTGGAAATCTAACTTTGTCTCGAAAGTCCCATGGCTAACCATCCTAGCATGAGAGCTTTGCTCTTTCATCTAATGGCTTTTGCATTTGCAATGATTTTTTCAATGCACGCATTTTGACTTTGACAATTTTTCTTTCACAAGAAAGTTTTTCTTTTGATGCAACTTTCCTCGCTCTCTTTTTCTTTCACTCATTTTTTTTTCAAAACGGACATTGGCCTTGCTTTTACCAGCACACCGCTTTTTCATGCCCCCTAGTTTTCATTGATTTTTTTGAGCCCTCGGACTTTCGAGACATTTTCTACATTTTCATGTAAATGCCAATTGCCTTGATAAATCATATGCCTTGCCCCAAGAGGGGAGATAATCACCATTTGGGCTTTAGAAATGAATGTTTAGGCTCAACTTGGCTAAGCAAAGGTTATAAGTGTTTAGATAGAGAAATGAATGCTCTTCTTCATTTTGGGATACTTCGAGCTTCCATAAAAACTCCTCCGAAGCTACAACCAAAGATGGGTGCAAGTGAGAGCGAAACAATCTTTCTCATTCTTCTCGCCATACGATGTCAACCGAAACGTCCAAATTTGCCCCATCGTGGGGTGGTTCTCGACAGGGATATTTTGTAGAAAATTTTTTGTATTTGAAGGCTCAAATGGGCAAACTATTATCACCTGCAGTGTGTAGGGCACAGAAAGAAATTCCTCTTTTCACTTTGGTCCATGTACCACCTGCGAATGAATCCCTCATCCTTAAAGGACACGGCTTTTCCTCTCTCTTTTTTCGACTCTCAAAGTGTTTAAAGGACGTATTTGGAGATGGGTTGCCTTTTTCTCATCCTAAGTGTTTCTTGCTTGGCACGGTTAACATCCCAATCTCAATTGGTCAAAATCATCTAATTAGATTAATCTCCATGAGGAATTTGATTCAAAATGAGTCATCCACCAAACGGATAGACAATTTTGAGATAAAAAAGATGTTCAAAGACTTTGTGGATTTTTTTTTTTTTTTTTTTTTTTTTTTTTTAATTTACATTTTTTTGTTTGTTTTCCAAGAAAACGCCAAAGATTTTTTTTTTTTTTTTTTTTTTTTTTTTTTTTCGAGAAGAAGGGTACTTACCTGCCATGAGGCGACGCGACAATCCTGTAAACAACAGAAAAAGAATGTGTTAGTGTAAGAACCTCGATGGAATTAAAGATTGGAAACGATACCTCGTTACCCCTCACTCGCATTTATCATTCAGTGCTAACATCACATCCTTGGATATTTAGCAACCCCAAATTGCCCTTCACTTGCAATTTTTTGCATTTGATGTTTCCCTATCAAAGGAAAAGGGGATCATGTCAGAGACAATATCAACATGAGCATTTGGAATCGATACAATTTACCCTTCACGTGTTTCGTTCTTCGGGTATGAGCATTTATGTCTCGACATTGGAGGGCATTGTTTCTTGGATGCTTTGCTCCATTTATCGCTTGTGAAGAAAAGGATTGGGCATGTTATTTCCACACTCAATTGGAAATCATTTAGGAACGAAATACATCATTTACGCCAAAATGGATGGTTGTGCTTTAACATGCTTCTTTGGTGAAAGGCACTGCTCCCGCGATCACTGTGCATTTTTTCTACAAAAGACAAGGCATGTTATTTGCATTCCAAGCTTGAATTGGACTAATTTAAGAGTGATACGTCCTTTCGGCATCGAATTGATTGACTCCATTTCATCATGCTTCATGGGTGCAATTTGCTTTGCTTTGAGTGACTTGTGTTGATGATTGCCCTGTGATAAAAGAAGATGAATTGTGTTATCTCCCTACTTAATTGGGCTCAATTTGGGAACAATACATCCTTTTGTGATGAATTTTTGCCCCAGCACGCGTCATTGGTGGGGAAGGAGAGATATTGCCCCAGAGTCAAATGTTGCTCCAATGTCTTTACATTAAGACAAGTGGTTAAGCTTCATCATATCTTGTTCCGGCACATGTTGAAACCTTGTGCCCCGTCATGCTCATTTGATGGGCTTTTGTTTCATTCGAATTTATCCTCTTTGAATTCCGTGATCAAGACTTGTGAGAGTATTTACTTGTGATCTAAGTCAAATACCAATGTCAAAATTGTTTAGTTCTCTCCCCGCAAGAAAATGTATGAACGAATCAGTTTTGGAATAAATTGATTCCATTGGAACGATCACAATTTTACCATCCTAGATTATCCTTCTCGAGATTCCCTCATCCATAAAAATCACAAGCTGCAGTGGTGGCGGGTTCAGTCAAAACTAGGACCGAGCGAGGGGGAGAGAGAGAGAGAAGTGGCTGATGGAGAGGGGAAAGGGCACAAAAATGAAAGTTGCAAAAAGTTGGTTTTCGCCTTTTCCTCTTTTTTTTTTTTTCTTTTTTTTTTCTTTTTTCTTATTTATGCGGCCACTGCCGCTTTCAGGATTCGAACTCCCGATCGGACCAGGGCGGATTCCTCCCCAGGATACCACTCGGCTATGGGTGCCGACGGTGTCTAGAGTTGCTTTCCTTTTCCATTTAAGGCCAAATTCCTTATTTCTCCTGAACGATTACAACTTTACCGTCTCAAAATATCACCTTGCGGGTCAACTTACTAAGGTGATTAAGAGAAGAGATAAAATGCTATGCAAGTTCTTCTTGAAAATCATTTTTTGAAACATTTTGGAGTTAAAAGCATAAAAGCTTAACCCTGAAAGCCCGTTTGAAACACTTCAATCAAAATTTTTTCTTCTTTTCTTTTCCTCTTCTTTCCCTTTTTTTTTTTTTTTTTTTTTTTTGAAATTGGATTTCATTACTAAAAAATGTATGTTGCATGATGATTTTTTTTTTTTTTTTAAAATGTCAGCTAGGCCTACAATCGAAACCCAAAATGGAAAACATGATTCTTAACAAGAATGAAAACAATGATAAATTATAAGAAAATCTTATAAGTGTAAAAATCAATCCTCGTCCAAGTTTGAAAGTCCACTTATTTGTATGGTCAAGCGAGATGTCAAAGAGTAAATGTTACTCGCATCCCGCAAGAAGGAAATAATGTCGTATATGAATGAGAAAATGATCTTTCAATAATGTCTCATCTTTTACAATGGAATCAAGACAACGGCACATGCCCCATGGTCCTTATTGCGGGATTTTGGTATTTTGCCGAGATTTTATCATAAGAGGAGACATCATTAAAAGATCGATTCGCGGCTATCAATCGAATGTCCACTCTATTCCCAAAAGCTTCATATGCAAAATGCGGCATTGATTTTGAAAGACTGATTTGTGCTTCCACTATTGCCAAAATGAGGTGATTTTTATTTTGAGAAATCTATACACAAAATGTGATTTGAAAAATCGATCTCAAAATGTGAGGGAAAGAATTTGATTAAAAGTGTGATTTCAATTTTTTGTGCCCCCAAAACATAATCATAATTGGAAGAAGACGAGATGTGATTTTAAGCCCATGATTGGAAACTTCAACAAAATCATCCGTTGTGTAAAGCTAAGTTAGGGATTTTTGAAATTGACACCGAATGTTTGCTTACGAAGAGTAATTGCCAACTTTCCCAATTAGAAGCCTACACTGAGGGCATTCGATTGATCTCCGCAAATTTTAAAAATGAAAGTTCAAATAAAAAATGAACAAGGAAAAGGAGAAATTGTACTTACCAATGGTGATGATTTTTTTCGATCACATAGACACACGCATGAGATGTGGGTCGATTTCTACTCTAGACGGCTCAAATGAAGCCACGGGATTACCGGACTGAACCAGCATGGTCGCGGTTGGGTCGGGGTTCCCATGACTCCGGCTTTGTCAAAGAGTCGACCCGTGCTGCGCGTTTGCAAGCCGAGGTGGAAGCTCTCGACGTCAGAAGAATTTCGGAATTAAGATGGGCGACTCGTACTACATGGTGGTAGTCGGAGTGGCATTCATCTCAACACCATCCTAAGTGATCCTATGCTGCCCAGGTCCGACGGCAGGTTGTGTGTGCTAGGGTGTAGTGCAATGCAGAGGATACATGCACAGCAATTTATAAGCAAACAACACTTCGTACATAGAAATAAACCATGCATTCCTACACCTCCCTGCATGACAAAAGTGAGCAAACACTTCCCCTTATACCTCCCAATTCTGCAAAAACATTTAACACCTTTAATGTTAGGGGCGTACCTGGAATCCTTGCTGCCAAACAAAAATATTTTTGAACAAGATTAATTTAGGCCTAAGTCCTCTAAGGTTTAAAACCAAGTCCCCAGCGGAGTCGCCAAGCTGTCGCGACCTATTTTTTTCCGTCCCGAGGGGAAAGGAATGTCTGAATAAATAGGTTTAAAACCAAGTCCCCAGCGGAGTCGCCAAGCTGTCGCGACCTATTTTTTTCCGTCCCGAGGGGAAAGGAATATCTGAATAGATAGGTTTAGGGGTATTGTCAAAAGGGTGGGTCCAGGACCCTCATTAGACATGGGCTCTCCCAAGCCCATACCCCGCGCGATGTTGGGTGTTCATGAAAATCTTCAAATGAGGAGTCGCCACTAGCCTATTGGGGTCGGCTAGAAACCAAGCGAGCATGGGAGTGTGCCTTACTTTCCACGTAACCAGAGATTCTAGGGTCGGGGGACTTGATTACACTAATTAACCAATTAGTGCCCTTTCGGTACCTAATCTTGTTCATTTCAAAAGATTTTTGTTAGGCGCTTTGGACTGATTTTACGTTTAACCACTAACATGTGAGGTGATCATGCGGGTGCACAATTATCAAAATAACAATCAACAATTAAAGGAGGCATTAAATAAATTGCGGGCGAAAATAAACACAAGCATTAAGAGATAAATAACAATTCTAATTAAACTAAAGGGAAACCATAATCATCGCATCCTAAGCGTGCATTCAAGGGCAATTGTATCCGGGGATAATTAAAACCCTAAGGTGAAGTAGTGCAGGCTTATTCGATTTTAAGCACAATCTTATGCCGATGATTTTCCGACACTTTTTTTTAAGAGAAAATTGTCCAAGAATTATTTTAGAGCTTCTTAGGGAACTCTAAAACAAACTTGGAATTTTTTTGGGATTTTTGAGAATTTTTTGAATTTTCTGAAATTTCGAATTTTTTATGAATTTTTAATATTTTTAATGTTTTTTATGATTTTCTGAATTTTCGATTTTTTTAATATTTTTAAAGGAAATGATTCGGACCGGGTCAGGAAACCCGGCCCTGCTGACCCGACTCAGATGCCGCCGGTACGGGTCGGGCTGAAGGAACCAGGCTGGCCTTAAGCCCACTAAAAACAACAAAAAAAGCCCACACGGATTTTTCTTTAAAAAGCCCAATCTTGATTTCTATTTTTTTTTAGCCCAGCTGAAAAACCCGGCCCGTGACAAATTCAGCCCAACGGAAGCGGGCCCGCAGCGAAGCCCATCTCCTTGCCCCCTATTTTTATTTTCGGCCTTTTCTTTGTCTTTTTCTGATTTTTCTATTTTTCTATTTCTTTTTTCCCTTTTCCTTTTTTTTATGTTTTCTTTTTTCTCTCTTTTTTAATCTTTTTTCTTCTTTTCTGCATGCATATTACTTCCCCCCATGCGGCCACATGCACGCCCGACGTCCCTGCAGCAGCTTCGCCGGGACCGATGCCGGCACCGCCGCGAGGTCGACCATCCTAAGGGAGTCGTCGTGCCATCACCAGGCGTCGATCGTCCCATCCGACCGACGTCGAGCATCGCCGGCCGCCGGCTGGCCGGCATCCGAGAGTCGCCGGATTGACTCCGGCGAGGGCGCGCTTCGGCCTACCCAAACGACGCGGATGACCTATCGAAAAGCTAAGAAAGTGACCGAGACGGTGTACGACAACGATATGACTCTTAATGACGTAAAAAGAAACCGAAAGCCGAGCTCCGGTCGAGGATTGGGTTCGGTTTTCTCATTGGGGCATTTCGTCGAACGCTTAGCGGGCACTTTGCTAAAATCAAAGGTTTCCGGCTCTACCGAGCCACGAACATGCTCTAGGGGTCTTCGGACATGTAATACAAGGAAAAGGGGAGCGAAATGCAAGGGCGACGAGGGCCGGAGCTTGCGCGAGCCGGCCGGCCGCGAGCTCCGGCCCGGCATTCTCTAGAAAATAGAGCTACCGAGATTCAAAGAGACCTACCTCGTTCGGGGACGAGCTGCGGCGGATGACGGCGACGGACGGGCTTCCGGCGACGCCTAGCCGCTGCTCCTCGAGGTTTCCTTCCTCCTCCTGGTTCTCGTTGTTGTTCCTTTGGTCCTCCTGTCTCCCTCGAGCTCCCCTCAACTCTCGCCGCCCGGTTCCGCCTTTTTCTCTCTCGTTTTTTTTTTGTCTCGGGTTAAGCTTCCCCCTCACTCTCGATCTGGTTTCGCGTTTTTCTTTCCTGTCTCCCCCTTTTTTTCTCCGAGAAGCTTTTTTTTGCCCTTTTTTCGCTTGCTCGCGTGCTCGACTTGCTGCTTCCGCTTCGCCTTGCTTCGCCGACTTGCTGCTGTTGCTTTGCTTCTTTGCTGCCTCTCGCTCTCGCTTTGCTTTCCCGCCTCTCTGCTGTTCCCACACGCGGGAGAAGGAGGGGAGAAGAAGACAAATGGCGGGCTGGGCCGGGAAGGAAAGAAAGAAAGAAAAAAAAGTGGGCCGAGCCCACGCGGGGAAAAAGAAAGGGCCGCATGGGGGCCGGGCGGGCCCAGCCCGGCCCGGCCTCTTTTCGATTTTTTTTTTTCAATTATTTCTTTTTAATTATTTTTTAATTTAATTTAATTTTTTTTTTTTTTTTTTTTTGCATTTTAACTTTAAAACTAGTGATGCAAATGCTCCTAATGTCTATATGCGATGCAATTTTAATGAAAGAATTTTTTGTTAAGGAATTAGAAATTAATCCCTAATTTTTCAATGCAATTAGTAAACACTTAAATAAATTGTCAAAATTTAGGTGTCAACATCGCCAGCCTAGGATTAGGAAAAAGGAAGAAGAAAAGATTGTTTGCCAATGTTGGTTATATCATATAAAACGATCGATATTCACTTTGACGATTTCGAGCCAAAATTAGCCAGATGACCCAATTAACAAAACGTGAAAATGTTTAAAAATAAATTGGCAAAATTGAAAGGTTTATGATTGAATTGACAAAAGTATAATAGATTTATGACTTTTTGGACAATGTTCTCCTTGTGTTATGGGCTTGTTACGAATAGTTAATTTCACCGTTACTTTATTCCGAGTGAAACAATGCATATTTTGTTATGGAAAGAAGAATAAGGATTTGTAGAAATCTGTGAATGTTGAATGAATACTTCTCTGTGGCAGATTTACATTACATTTTTTATTACGAGTGTTCAGTTGCGTTCCCCACCAAAAGAAAATGGATGCCAGTTTTAAAAGTTCTTTATGTCATAAATCCAGCAAATCCAAGTGATAAACTTGATCAACAAAAGCAAGGAGGGAGCTTAAGTTACATGGAGAGTGTCAACCTAAAGATATGATTTCAGCTATTTTGCTTTCTCATTGGCCAAATTCAATTCCCTTTCTCACCTTGAGTTATTCTCATAATGTCAAGATATGACTTCCCTTGTAGCTCCTGAGACAAGCGTCCCTTGAAGTAATCGACAACGCCTATTCTTTTGAACAACGCTGGCTTGTCTGGTGTGATTAGGCTTGGTGCAGGACCCATTTCACCGTCCAATTTCGGGCCGTAAAATGTGGCCAATGAGAGTCTTTCCTTCATTGAGTTAACTGTTGCTCGATGCTCAATACTACGGTAAGTACCATTCGTCACGATCTGTGTCCATCATAAAATACACAAATTATCTTGTCTCATGTCTGGTGAGATTCTATCACCCACACTCATTTATGGAACTAATTAGCTCAATGCATTTGAACAAAAAATTGATGTTCGCACAGGGATTTAGAAAATACATACGCAACTACACAAATTTCCTGCACTCCATGATCCAGTCCACCATATTTTTCTAGATTATTATTGCATTCACGACTGCATGAATTTTCATTTAGATAGACTAATCCAATGTTTTCTTTTTTTTTTCATAATGCATAAGTAAAAAGTTATATATATTATGAATGAAAGAATAGTCTTGTCATCAATAGCACATGAAGGCTCGCATATCAACTCCACATCAAAACGACAGACATAGGGCCAATCAAAAGCTGTACCTCTAAAATATCTCCGACATTGACAATGAAAGCATTGGGAAGGGGCTTGACGGGGATCCACTTGTCCTCTTTCTTTATTTGCAGACCTTCCATTTCATTGACATGGAGAAGAATGGTGAGGGCCGAGGCGTCCGAGTGAGGAGTGAGGCCAATAACGAGCTCCGGTTGCGGACATGGAGGGTAATAATTCATCCGAAGACCTTGCCTACCTCCATCAAACAGTTCTATCATGTCCTTGGTGTCCATCTTTAGAGGTTTTACCATGAGAAGGAGTATCTTCATTGCCAGATCCCGTAGTTCTGAGGAGTACTTGTCCAAGACATCTCTGCATAATCATAAAATGATACATACAAGAATAGGTTACCAAGGTGAGAGAAAGCATAAATTTTCTCACAAAATATATTCATTTTTAGTAAGTAATTAATTGTTCACCTCGCTGGTGAGAGATGGGGGTATAAAAAACAGTTATTTAAAATGTTCCTACATTGACAAAGTTAAGGTATTACTGATGATGCGGGCTAATCTTGAAGTCAATCTTTCATATACTCAGATCATGTCAGCCCAATTCAGACACATCAAGTGTATTGAAGAATTTTTCCTAATATAGAGTCAATCACTTACGGTAAAGTTAAAATCTTCCTAAATTTAGATCCAATTTTGAAATGATCCCTATTAAGCTAATAGTGGGGTGAAAAAGTCCCATTTGGAGGAGGTGGCGAGGAGAGGGCAAAAGTTTTCATGTCTATCTTAGAAACGATGGGAGAAGCGCTTCACAACTTGCGAGATCTATATTCATCAATTTCATTCTTATCTTCCGTATGTCTCTCATCTATTGTTGTATTGGAAGATCTATATCAACAAGACGTTTTCCATGCGTGCTTATCTTATCTTGCATACTCCGCAGTAAGCCTATCAACAAAACGTTTATATTCTTAACTAACTAAAAATCAATAATAGAACAACAAAGCACTTCTTGCTCCTGAATTTGTGGTAATAAAATCATTGGCATTCGCCCTAATAATAGTCCCAAAGGGTATTTCGACGAGTCATTTCTCCGTTGAAGCTTGTTGTACCTAAGTAGATTTCGTTATCATTACTATTCAAAAATTAATTATACAAAAACACTTAAAAAAGCTTTTTTTTGTCAGAACTTAAAAAAACTTCAATAAATATTTAAGGCCAACTTATTTATGATTAAAGGGGTACCAGTCCCACATGACACCGTTGCTCAGTAGACACTAGAAATCCGATGAAAGATAGGATCTCCTCCTAATCTCTCTTTGATTTCGGGGGAAAAAAATATCTATCTCACTTTCATTGGATTGTTCTTTATGGACAAGAGACGTGCAAATCATTCTAGTTGTGAATAGACATTTCGAAATTATTTCCTTGAATTGCGTCAACAATCATCTCACCTGCCCATGAACAGCTGAAAGCGACGGCATATAAAATATTTTCCATGTTCAAGAGTAAAGCGTGAAATCATTTAGCTTTAATTTGCTAACACTGAAAACGACATGCCTTTGTCCTCATTGCCAAGTCTCAATCATCACCTGAGCATGAAGGGGACACTGCGTAAATTATTGTTTCGTGTCAGGCTAGATGAACTAATTTTATTAAGAAAAATGGTTTTTTATATTAAATGTTATTCTTGCCTGTGTTAAATTTTTAGTCTATTCTTTGCCGTTTTGTCCTTGCTTCTCTCTCTACAATAGTTTGACATCTATCTACCCCTGACACCCCCTCATTTTGTACGCAAAAGGTTACCATGCTTTTTTTATCCGACAGTAGTCAGGATTAAAATTTACCTTCCTTATTAAAGAATTTTTAATTTTCAATCAATTTTTTTTTTTTATTGAGAGGAAATATGGAGTAATATTACTAAATCTTCCTTTTTAGGCTAGAAAGTAAAGTGTGAAATCATTTAGCTTTAATTTGCTAACACCGAAAACGACAAATCTTTGTCCTCATTCCCGAGTCTCAATCATCACGTGAGCATTAAGGGAGCACTGCGTAAATTATTGTTTCGTGTCAGGCTAGATGAACTAATTTTGTTAAATTTCTTTTGTATATTCAATGTTATTATTGTCTGTATTAAATTTAGTCTATTCTTTGCCGTTGTCCTTGCTTCTCTCTCGTGTGCTCGTTTGAACATATCTATCTAACCCCCCGACACTCCACACTCTCCTACCATCGCTGCACTGGTGTATAATGTACTCAATGCATGAGTGAGCGAGAGAGTGAGAACCTGAACGGAGAAGGAAGCATGGGAAAAAGGCGAGGTTTTCTCAAATGTCTGGGGAGGGACACCATGAAAAAGACGTCGCTCCAATCAAGCTTCTGCTCCTCCGACACAACAAACGTCTGCCCAAAACCCTCCAAGTCTCCATCTTCTTGCCAAAACTTCCGCTTCTCCTCCATTGGAAGCTTGAAGAACTCTTGTATTCCCAACTTCACCTCCTCCACCAGTGAACAACTCACTCCATGGTTTATCAACTGCATGCCCAGAAAGGGATTCATTAAGTTCACAAGTCAATTCTTGAACAAGAAATCCGGATCTTTTGTCTGAATTAATCCTCACAGAAAGAAAAAGTAAAAGCTACTTTGGTAACATCTTACCTGGAAGAATCCCCAATCTGTGCATGCAAGATGCAACTTTTCAAGCTCGGACACCATCGAATCTTCGTTGCTTGACGAGAGCCTGTTCATGTCAATTACTGGCAGTTGAAGCAACGAAGTTCCAAGATCATTATGCATGAACGGGTGGTCTTGGTCAGAGCGGACATAGCGAGGCGGAACTTCAGTTATGGGTTCTTTTGCCAACTCCTGAACGCTTGGGACTGGAAGAGAGCCACCAAGCTTTGTGAGATTCACATCCATTTGAGTAGGCAATAAGTTACAAAGCTCATTTGAGAGTTTAATGGCTGTAGGATGTCACGCTACTTGGTTTCTCATTTATACTGGTTGTGTCCAAAGACCTCACATTTGGAGCCACAAGAACATATACGGGTGCAAAGTGTATTTGTCATTACATGATTAAAGTAACTTGTTGGAAATTTCTTATAATGCGCTTACATTAATTAATTAATTTTTTATTTTAAATAGTCGGGTTAATGGATATTCTAATATATTTTAAATCTTTAAGTAATTTTATTGAATTGGGTTTTGGCATCTATTAATAATGGGTCTAATTGAACAGTAAAGTGTACCCAATTGTGTTTAACTGAAGCCCGTAATAGGAGGGGCCCAATTAACATGCTATTAATTAGGGTTTGTTAGGTCCCATCCCTAACCTATAAAAGGATAAGCTATACCTATGAGTCGTTTGAATACTATTAAAAGCTACTATACTGAATTAGATCATAGAGAGGAAGATTTGGCATTTCAATAAATCGCTAATTACCATCAATCTAATCTATTTTTCTTAAAATGAAGTTATGGTTCAAACATGTATGTTTTAATTCCGCTGTGCATATCGATTTCAGTGTTTTACATTTATATATGGATCTGATTGTTCTTGATTAATTAGTTATTTATGTAGATAATTTCTACATATGATATCAAAGTAGGTCATATATGATTGTAGAACCCAATTTTTTTAACAAATTAAATATGTTGTTTACTATGTTTCCTTTTGGTTTTGAGCTTCTATCAATTTGTGATTTACAAGGTTTTTATGCGATTTTGGTCAATCAAAGTTTTTTTTTTTTGGGTCAAATCAAATCAAAATACTTACTATATAGGTAAAAATAATGCATTAGAATGGAAGAGATAAGCAATGATGATGATGATATGTTTGATTTCTTGGATGATCATTATTTTGCAATTTCGGATCTATATCCATGGCCGAAATTTGATTTTCTCAAGTTTAAGCCCGAAAATCTTGCCTTAATGCAACAAAAAATTCTAAAACATATATATAACAATACCCATGCAACAATTTATAACATACTTCATTCAATTGCAAGTAATCTAAAAATTCTAGAACTTTTTAAAGGTATAAACCATAGAATTTCAAATTCAAAATTCTCTCTCAATTCTTAACAAAACTATATAAATTATATATGGTTGGAAAGATCTCGATATGTAGAATAAAAACCCTAAGGTTTCAAAATCAAGCGATCAAAAAATACACATGAAAAAAACAACGACAACATTCGGTTCAAGAAAAAGAAATTAATTTTTTTTATGAACAAATTCGAATTTTTTTTCACATATCAATCATCTAAAGGTGCATGTGTAATATAATTTTGCTACTATTAAGCATATTGAAATCTAATTGCATTTAACATGACACAACATTGGACTTCTTAGCACACTATTCTGTATAGATTAGAGGTGTGTGTTGTGGAGGTTTGAAGGAAGAGATTAAATTTTTGAAGAATAGGAAAGATTTTGGAGAAGGAAGAATTCTTTTCCAGTAAATTTTCATATATTTCTTACTAATACAAAAAACACACACTTATACACAAGAGAACCCTATTTTTGGCTAAACCTAAGATTCCCTTTAAATCAGGAAACATTATAGGTAACAAATTATTCTACAAAACTTCCTAATTTAACCTCAATTTACGGCTCACGCCAACACTCCCCTCAAATTGGTGTATAAATATAACTTGTCAAGTGAACTATAGAAGATCCTACTCAATATAGCTTTTGTCAATATATCAACTAGCTGTCTTTAGATTTAACAAATAGAAACCGAACTATTTTGGTATCCAAATTTTGTTTGATAAAATGTTGATCTACCTTATTTTGCTAGGTATGATCGTATTGAACTAGATTGTGAGAAATATCAATGGCTATCTTATTGTCATAAAACAACTTTATCTTAGACTTAAGAGCGAAGCTAAGTTCCGACATCAACCTCTTAAGCCAAAGAAGTTCGCAAAGCCCTTTAGCCATCCCCCTAAACTCAACCTCTGCACTTGACAACATCACCACTTTTTGTTTCTTTGGTTTCCAAGCAACTATATTCCCTCCTACAAAAGTAAAGTACCCTGATGTTGATTTCTTGTCAGAAACACTCCCTATCCAATCTACATCTGTAAAACCTTTATTTTCAAGATGACCATTCTTTGAAAAGAAAAGTCCTTTCCTTGGAGTAGACTTCAAGCAGAAAATATTCAAATCACAACATTCATATGATCTTCACTAGGTGCATGCATAAATTAACTAACAATGCTCACCGCATATGCAATATGTAAATGGGTATGAGACAAATAGATTAACTTGCCCACTAATTTTTGATATCTCTCCTTATTGGTTGGTACCTAATATGGATATCTTCAAATATGTGATTCTAAACAATTGAAGTATCGGTCTGCTTACAATTTACCATCTCTACTCTGTCAATAAACCCGATGCATATTTCCTTTAAGAGAGAATTATGCCTCCTTTTGAGTTGGCTACTTCAATTCCTAAGAAACACTTGAGTCCCCTAAGATTCTTCATTTCAAACTCCACTATTAATCTCTTTTGAAGTTTATAAATCTCCTCTAGATTATCCCCTATTATAATTATATCATCCACATAAATGATCAAAGTTGTTACCTTTTATTGGCGTTGCCTTAGAAACAGTTTATGGTCTGAGTCACTTCAAGAATACCCATATTTTTTCATAGTCAAGCTGAATGACCAAATCAAGCACAAGGTGGTTGTTTTAATTTATATGAGAACATTGCAACTCACATACAATGCTTGGCTATGAGGGACTATACTCAAGCAAGATATCCACATAGGTCTCTTATTCCAAGCCATCGTGGAGGAAGGAATTCTTGACATCAAACTGGTATAGTGGCCAATCTAAGTTGGTCACAAGAGACAATAAAACTCTAGCAATGTTAAGCTTAGCAATTGGCGAGAACGTCTCTTGATAATCCACGACATGTGTGTGTGTACATCCATTTATTACAAGTCTTACTTTGTATCTCTCAATGGACCCATCAACCTTGTATTTAATAGAGAAAACCTATTTGCACCCCACTATTTTTTTTTCTTTGGGCAATCCCATATGTTTCCAAGTTTTGTTTTTCTATAATGCCTCCATTCCACTTTCATAGCCTGAATTCACTTTGGGTCTTCCAAGACTTCTCGTACCCTATCAAGAACATGAACTAAAGATACATTAGACACAAATCCCTTCAATGGCTTTGACAATCTCCTTATTGACACATAGTTTGTAATGAGATAATTCAATCTCCTTTCCTCTACATCCGGTGAGTATCGGTTTGGGGGCTTGCCACGATTATGCCTAATAGGTAACTTATATCCAAAAGATATATTTGAATCACCAAGATTATATGATGTGGTAGGAAAAATTACCTCTAGAATACACTCAGTAAATGAGTCAAATACTAAAGAGGAGGGAAACTATTCTTGTACATCCTATTCATGTATTAGCTGCCCATCCCCCTGTTGGGACTAGCCCATCCTCTGACACTACTTGCCTAGCCTTTGTCAGCACTGTAGGGACCTTCCCAACCTTTGGCACCACTTGCCTAGCTTCTATCAACACTATTAAGGCCTGCTCAACCACCAACCTAGCCCTCGCCATCACGGGGCCACCACACTCCAACCAAAATTTTCCTTTCTTTTCGTATCTCCCCTAAAAGGGAAAATTGGATATTGAGAAAAGAAGTTGTGACTACATGAAGGTCACATCCATAGCAACATAAGTTTTCTTAGTAGAAGAATTGTAGCAACGATAGCCCTTCTACTGCATACCTTACCCTACAAAAATACAACACATCGGACATGGATCAAGTTTAGTATGTTGATTTGTATTGATATGTACAAAGGCAACACATCCGAAAACTCTAGGGCAAATCATCAAGACTGAATGCAAAGAAATATGTGTTGATAAAGCCTATAGTGGAGTCTAAAATGCCAACACCTTTGAAGGCATTTTGTTCAAGAGATGGACTACTATGATGACTGTATTGTTCCAAAAACTGTTAGAAACATGACCACCGATTAATAGTACATGAGCTATTTCTAAGATGTGTCTGTTTTTCCGTTCAGCTATCCCATTCTACTGTAGTGTCTACCTACAAGTTGTCTCATGACGAAGACCATGCTGCTAAAAATATATTTGAAGGTGTTGATCGACATATTCTCCACCATTATTAGTATAAAGACTTGAAGTTTAGCACCAAATTGTGTTTGTATCATAGTATGAAAACTAAAACACATTCGACACTATATGTTTCATCAAATATAGCTAAGTCATTCAAGTGTAATCATCAACAAAAGTCACAAACCATCTAATTCTCAAAATAGTAGTAATGGGAGAAGGACCCCAAACATCTTAATGAATCAAAAAAAAATGAACTTCACTCTTATTCAAACTTATTGGAAAAGGGAGATGATAACATTTAGCCAAAATGCAAGTTTCACATTGAAAAACTAAGTCTTGTACATTGGAAAACATCTTAGGTAATAAATATTTCAAATAATGGATTCCCCAAATAACGATGTCGTAGCCAAATCTATCTCTCATTGCTACTAGAAGAATACCATGTATGGTTCACGCTCCCAAAACTGAAATCATGCATATAGTACAAACCCCCCTCTCTTAGTACCATGTCCAATGATCTCCTTTGTGAGAATATCCTAAAAAAGGAAAAATTTTGGGTACATTATAGCAACACAATTGAGCTCTTTAGTGGCTTGGTTGATGGATATCAATTTATTTGATAATGATGGAACTAGTGAGTTATCAACAGTCCGGGCTCTTGTCACTAGATAAGTATTCCATTAGCATTAGCAATATTATGATGCTTTGGTTGTGTAATCCTAACAAAGTCATTTAGGTTAACAGTCATGTGATCATTAACCTCGAATTCAATAATCCATCCATTGTATTCATCTTGATTAGAACTAAATAAAGCACAATCATGATTACCTTCACAAGCCGTAGTTGAATTACTAGTTGGTTCTACTTGAGAAACCAACAAAAAATGAGGCTCTCCAGTTACATATGAAGCTTTACCTTTTTGGCTATTTGCCTCACCTTCAACTTGTTTTTGTGCCTTGAGTTCTTTCCATCAATCTAGATACCCATGTAACTTAAAGCACATCTCACCTGTATGTTTCATGTTTCCACAATTCATGCATTCACCAACGGGTTAGGATTTTTGCCTTGGGACCATATTGTTCTTTCCACCACCCATGCCCATCTTGGACATTCCTAGCATTGGCACCTCCCGGGTCTTGTTGGAAGCCTTAAGTCCTGCCTTAATCCCCCCCCCCCCAAACGGCATGACAGCAATGTGTGTGGTATATGTGCTCACTTACATCATTGCTTGTCATATATCTTCCCATTGAACACGAGTATAAGCTTGCTCAATTGTAGGGAATGATTGCATCTAGAGCACATCAACTCGGACTTTATCTAGGTGATCATCCAATCTATCAAGAAAAAGATACTCTACCTTCTTGTATGGTTAAATTTTATCTCTCTATATTAGTAGGACATACCATTAGATTTGGATGGCGGAAATCAATCTCCCTCCACAAGCCTTGAAGATCATTGTAGTAAATTTCAATGGTCTTCCAGCCTATCTCATTCTAGTCATACATCTCTTCAAATCATAAACTTGAAAAGTATCAGTTCCATCAAGAAAAGTAATAGCAACAGATCTCGTACTGTCTTTGCAAGTGGGAAATAGATAAAATTACCTATCAAGGTCGGATCCATGGAATTACTTAACCATCCCTTCACTGTTAAATCCTTAGTTTTCCACTTTCTAAAGTTGGGTTTGTCGATTGGGGTTGAGGAAGGTCCCCATTGATATATCCTAATTTGTCTTTGCCAAAGATAGACATATCAATAACTTAGGACTAAAGGCCATAGTTTGTGCCATCCAACTTGATGGCAATCTAGGCTGCAAAAGACTTATGGTGTGCTGTCTAAATCTGGGTTAGAATCTGCTACATCTTTGTCGTCAAAGCCTCAAGGATTGCTGCTGCAGAGGGACTCTCACTGCACCCTTGTGGGGGTACCAATTTGATTTGGTTTGCCACGGCTGTTGCTCACATACCAAGTCAAAAACACTGCTTTGATACCATGAATAATAGGAAAGATTTTGGAGAATGAGCAATTCTTTTCCAATATATTTTCTTATATTTCTTATCGATACAAAAAACACACGCATATACATAAGAGAACCCTATTTTTGGCTAAACCTAAGATTCTCTTTAAATCAAGAAGCATAATAGGTAACAAATTATTCTATACTTCTTAATTTAGTCTCGATTTACAGCTCACGCCAACAATTTCTAGGTGGGGTGTACTGATAATGCTATCTTTAAGACATGATTTGCTCGATAGGTTTTGCAATCTAAGCGAGTTAGGTCTGATGGAAACTAATTATTCTCACTTAGTCCGCATACTAGGCCAAATATGAACACGCTTCAAAGTCTTGAAATTAATAGTCAATATGGAGTAGATGTTTATGATTGACGGTGGAGGTGACGAACAAAGAGAACAGGGACAGAGTGGAGAGTACTATATATTTTCTGTGGTTGATGTTCTCGGTTCTTTATTTTTTATGCAATATTAAGGGACAGAGCAATGAAGATCGTTCTTCGTTCGACTGGTCACATGAAGACCACCATGGGAAGTTGAATCCATGCTTATCCACTTGTGTCGCTCCAATTCAACGGGAGGAAACCGATTCCCATACTAACGGCAATAAACTAACTAGAGGTGGATGTCCTTGAACCATTCCGAAACAAAATTTAGTAGTTGAGAGGACGAACCTTAATCTCATTTTCCAGCTACTATTCAGTTATTGGTCATATTGCACAAGACTTGTTGGTTCTTTTAAGGCAAGGTTTTATAGGTCACAACTTATCTCGGCTAGTGAGAGCTTTAGAGGTTTACCATGGTTCACGGGAAGCAACCCCACCTTCCACACTCGCAAAGTCGAATCCCGTCAAGAGCGTCTTGCAACCACCTTTTACGCTCCATTTGTGCTAGGGGTTTGATCCGAATAGTTAAGTTCAGCCTTACTTTGTTGCCAATGGACATCGTGCATTTTGCAATGGTAAGAAGAATAGTATAAAACCGAGAATGTTGAACTGATACTCGTAGCAGATTTTCACTGCTTTGTTTATGGATTACAGATTGTGCCGATACATGATCAACTTATTCGAGGTATATGGAGAGAGTCAACATAAAGATAGGATTTCAGCTATAATAGTTGATGGTCAAATTCAATTCCCATTATTTTCCTCACCCTGAATTGTCCTCATAACATCAAGATATGACTTTCCGTTCAGCTCACGAGAGAAGAGTCCCCTAAAGTAATCGGCTACACCGATTCTTTTGAACAATGCTGGCTTGTCCGGTGTGATCAGGCTCGGTGCTGGACCCATTTCTCCCTCCAATTTTGGGCTATAAAATGTGGCAATTGAGAGTCTTTCCTTCACCAAGTTAACCGTTGCCCGGTGCTCAATGCTACGATAAGTACCATTTGTGACAATCTGTGTCTATCATAAAAAAACACATACTCTTTTGTCATCCCTCTCATGAATTTGTTCATGAAATTCTATTATCTTACACTCGTTCTGTCAGACTATTTTGCTCATTGGACATGTTGGAAATTGGGAAATATAAATGTGGCTCCACAAATTTCTGCCCTCTATCGTTGGTCCTATCCAACATGTCATTCAAGATAGTTATTGCATTCACAAACGTGTAATTCTTTTTGTTTATACAGACTATTCATCCAAAGATATCTTGAAAACTGTTTAGGTAAAAACGTTAACAGATTGTGTATGAAATAATAGTCTTATCATCAATTACCCGTGAATATAGATAGGTTCAGGAATCTTTACCTCTAAAATGTCTCCCACATTGACGACGAAAGCATTAGGAAGGGGCTTGACGGGGATCCACTTGCCCTCTTTACGTATCTGGAGACCTTCCATTTCATTGACTTGGAGAAGAATGGTGAGTCCTACCGCGTCGGAGTGCGGAGTGAGGCCGATGACGAGGTCAGGTCGCGGACACGCAGGGTAGTAGTTCATCCTAAATTGTTGCATGCCCTCATCAAACAGTTCTATCATCTCCTTGGTGTCCATCTTTAGAGCTTTCGCCATGAGAAGGAGAATCTTCATTGCAAGGTCTCGGAGCAGCGAGGAGTATTCATCCAAGACATCTCTGCGCAATTATAAGATGATACGTATAAGAATTTGTTGCAAAGTGGAGAGAGTAAGGGATCGAGGATATTCTCACAAAATATTGACCTTGATACCAGCAGTTGTATTGTCCATAAGTAAATATAATTGTTCATCTCGGCCGTGAGAGATGTGCAGAAACACTTAGAGCAAACATTCACCGGTTTAATAAGATTATGGTATTCTTGAATATGTGGGCTAATCTCGAAGCCAGTCTTCCATTCATCCGATGCATGTGAGCCCAATGCACACGCACCATTGACTTTGATGGGTCTTTTTAATGGTGCATATGGGTTGGGCACTCATGCGCCGGGCGCACCCAAAAGTTTTTTCCTAGATGTGATCTTTATTTTGATTGTTGACATTTCAACCATTAAGTGGAAATTTAAAATCTTCTAAAATTTAGATCCCTGGTAAGTGAGCCAAAAATTTAACAGAACAAATTTTGTTTTTTCTTCAACAATGGAAATAATGGGTACAAGAGCAGAAAAAGTAATTTCATATTTATTTGATCTATGTTCAAGAATAAATAAATTTTGTTACAGATATATGTGAGATATATAAACTTAAGTCAAGCGTTGTCTTAGATTTATGATCCATAGTCAACAGTCTAGAATCAAACCTTTTACATCTTCCTATTCAATGCCAGAATTTCTTTTGGACGCAGGTAACTTAACCGAAAGAATTACGGTGCTCTTTCATTTTATTCCTAGAATGATAAAACAATCGGGTAGGCAGTGGATTCACATCATCCCCAACTGTTTGCTGCGTCATACTCCAGGGTTTACAGAGAACTCAGTCGTCGACATTGGATTCACTTCTTTATCCATTTCATCGCGAATCCTCCATAAATCTCCTCGAGATTGATACATTTCTATTTTCTTGACAAGATTGTCATTAATGAAAGTTTTAATTGGGTATAATATATATGGTGGGATCACGAGATCTATATTTTCTATGATCGTATCATGCATACTTAGCAGTCACCCAATTAAGCCATATGATCACATTCTTTAGACATAATTTGCTAAAATAGCATCATTAATGTTATGATGCATGCAAAATAACTCATGTTATGTTTTTCAATTATTGTATATGTCAAAAATGAAAGTTCTCTATGGATGACATACCTAGTTATATTCTTAGTCAAAGTTAACTGAACCTCCTTAGAAAAACAATACTGGTCCTTTTGGATCTTTTGAGAAAACATTTTCCTACGGGGAAATTATCCATTCTATCATAAACCTACTATACGGATGTCAATTTAATTTTAAACTTTTAGGTTTTGCCAATATACTACTGAACTTTTGTATGAAATTTCAATAGAGTCCTCTGGTGCTGATTTGCTACAAAAAATTACTAATGTGGGCCTACATAACTTTTTTTTTTTTATGAAATCCTACGTGGCACGTTGACATGGACAATTTGTGTATTGCCACATCAGTGAATTTTGGTACAAATTGGCCAAAACACTAAATTGAAATTTCCTGCAAAATTTTACTGCATTATTGAAATTTGAAAGTTTAGGTTTAGAATTGGCATTTGTAAATAGGTTTAGTATTGATACAATAAGTAGATTTTATCATTATTTGTACATAAATCCTAACAATGAACAGACTCTTAGTCTAAATAAATAATTAAGATCTGCGTATTTTGCATGAAAATGGTATTAATCCATCAAGAAACTATTACTCAACAGACACTAGAAATCCGATGAAGCGTAGAATCACCTCGTAATCTATCTCACTTTGGTTGATTTGTCTTTATGAACAAGGGATGTGGGAATCATTCAAATTATTAAAAGAAATCACAAAAAAAACATGCTAAGAAGACGGTCCCGTCACTTTTTGGAAAGTGAAGAGGACGTGCTAATCACACATTCCAATTGTGAGATTTTGGCTACTGGAATATAAAAATTCCAAAATCATTTTCGAAATATGGTCAAATGCTGTAAAACCACCAAAACTTAGCCCGTTGAAAAAACAATAATGAAGAGACTCCAATCATTTAGCACAATATTAAACACCTATGGGATACGGAAGTTTAAGGTAAAATCAGCCTTTCATATTAATCTTTGACTCCGTGCTTTGTACCGAGACTGATTTGTAAAATGTCGCACAAAATTAAGGAACTAAAAGGATTCATGAATCTAATGCTAGCTAAGTGACGAGTTCAAATTTATAGGGTATTGCACTTCATAACAGCATATGAAGAATCATATCCTAAAAAGCAAGACAAAATATTCCATAAATATCAATTTTTTTTTTTTTTTTTTTTGGTAAGGTAAGTATTATAAGCTTTCAACCAATAGATCCTGTACAAGGAAGGTGAAACACGGCACCAACAATCACTCAGCGGGACAAACAAGTCACTAGAGTGAGGGGGTACCGTGGTCGCAACAAGGAGATACAAAGAAACAATAAACTAGTCAAAAGAGCCTACATAGGCTTCACTCGGCATCTGAGCAGAAGATACTATGGTTTATTTCCCAACTCTGTTGCATGCGCCTATTACTGGGGTTATCCTCCACCCGTATAAACGTCAGTGCTTTATCCTTAACTGCCTTGGAAAGGTACTGTTTCATGGCTGAGACTTGTATATTTTGCGCTCGGAAGATAATATTGTTCCTTGTCTTCCAAATTATATAGCAAAGGGCGCCAAAGGAGAATCGAGCAATTTCCTTTGAAAACCCACTACCTGATAGCGAGTTGATGGCCCAGCGAAGATTATCCGACCATGAAGAGTTATACCAAGGAAGGTTACATTTTGAAGCCCAAAACATGGCTAGGGAGTTAGAAGAACCACATGCAAAAAATAGATGGTCGACCGAGTCGGGTCGAGAATTACAAAAGGCACATACTTTGCATTAGGGATTCTACCAAATGACATAAGGAATACCTGGGTTTGAAGACGGTTCTTAACCATCAGCCAAAGGAGAAATTGGTGTCGAGGGACAATGGTCTTGCTCCACACAAAGGATGACCAAGGAACCACATGTGATTTCCTGCGGATTGCTGCCCATGCCGAAGCTACCGAAAACTTGCCCGAGGGATCCGCATTCCAGGTGAGAGAGTCCATGCCATGAGACAGGGTGGGGACCATGATTTCCCAGGATGAGAGTTCATGGAGAAGTGTTTGACCAAAGGGAGTGTATAGGTCCGCCACTTTAGCTTGCCTATTGAGATCCGATTGGTATATGTAGGAGTCCGAAAATAATGCGAAAAGCGGACCTATATCAAGCCAAGGGTCGAACCAAAGTGAGGTGGACGGAGACCATCACCTATCTTCCACTTGAAGAATGAAAGAGATTCCCCTCTAAGTGCTAGTATTTTCTTCCAGGCCCAAGAACAGATGGTGGGAGGATCTGAGTTCCAGAAATCCTTTCTTTTGAGATGGATGGCATGGATCCATTTGCACCATAGAGATTCTTTATCAGTGAAGAGGTTCCAGATGTGCTTAATCATGGCAGCTTTATTGCCATCCCGGATCCTGCCGCGAAGTCCTAGGCCTCCTTCCCGTTTGGGGAGGCAAACATCTTCCCAAGACACTTTTGCTCCACCCGAGCCCATGGCCGGGCCCTTCCACAAAAACTGCCTGCATATTTGCTCTATTTTGTGTACCACAGAAGAAGGCAACCAAAAGATGGATGCCCAATATACATGGATCGAATGCGTCGATTTAATTAGTCAGTAACCGACCCGCAAAAGAGAGGAAATGATGGGTCCAAGATTGGACCCTAGCAGTAAGAAGACGTACCAGAGCATGGCAATCCACTTTATTTAGCCTCAATGTAATGATAGGCACGCCTAGGTATTTGACTGGAAAAGAACCGAGTCTAAAGCCAAAGATTTGTAGGATTTGATCTCTGACTTCCAATGAGCCTCCGGAGATGAAGACTTCACTTTTGCTGGCGTTTGGAGTCAATCCACTCAAGCAGAGAATATGTTAAGCCCATCCTTAATGCAAGAGATAGAGGTAGGACCGGCTTCACCGAACAAGAAAACATCATCGGAAAAAAGAGGTGTGAAAGGCGGGAGGCCTTGCATCTCCAATAGTATCAAAACTCCGGACGCCCGGTATGGGAGTTTATGATCCCCGTAAATACCTCCATAGCCGAGTAAAAGGTAGGAGGATATAGGGTCACCTTGCCTTAGCCCACGCCCACTAGTAAAGAATCCATGAAGTTCCCCATTCATGGCGATAGAAAACCTCGGAGTGCGAACACATACCATTATTAGATTAATGAGATGGTATGGAAACCCGAAAGCATGGAGAGTTGTTTCCCGAAAAGTCCCGCCTTTAGAGTATCATAGGCCTTCCCGAAGTCAACTTTAACAAAGACATTTTGGAATATACGGCTCGGTATGAAACCCACAAAATAATTCTTGAGCAAGGAGAATATTATCAGTAATCCTCCTCCCTTTCACAAAAGCAGTTTGGACTGGGCTAATGAGGTCTGGAAGGACAGTTGCAATACGCTTCGAGAAAAGCTTAGTGATGCACTTGTAAATTGTATTACAACACGCAATAGGCCTATAATCTGTCACCGAAGTGGCATTGGGGATTTTAGGCACCAAGGCAATAATAGAGTTATTAATCTCCTTAAGCATGCATCCGATTCAAGGAAATCCAAAACAAACTCTTTCATTATTAGAGGGACCCACTGTGTCCCAGTTCCTCTTAAAGAAGTCTGCATTATAACCATCAGGACCTGGAGCTTTATTCCCAGCAAGGGAGAACATGGCATCACGGACCTCCGATGGTAAAAAAGGCTGAGATAAGAATGTGACCTGGTCCTCATTGAGCGGAGACTGGATGACCTCTGTGAGCTCCTGAGTGGACGGTCTCATGGGCGCTTCTACCGGGGCAAGAATCTCCTGGAAGTAGGAGACAAATACCCGTTGAACCTCCCCCAAATCAGTAACCGGTGACTGCAGCTATCCACAACCGAGATGATCCTGTTGCGTAGGTGTCGGTGGTTGACTGATTGGTGAAAGAATTTTGTATTTAGGTCCCCTTCTTTGAGCCAGCGTATTCTTGACTTTTGCCTGAAGAGAGACTCTTCCCCGGGATCTGAGAGCATAGTAGTTCTTGATTTGGAGATGCTCTAATTCCACCAAACTCCCATTTTGAGGGTCTTGGATTAGAGCTTCTTGAGTAGAAGAAAGGGCCTGTTTAGCATCAGATGCTCTCATGGTGATATCCGAAAAGGCTTCTCTATTGAGAGTCTTCAAACGGCCTTTAAGGAGTTTAAGACGACCACATAGCTTGAACATAGGAGAACCCCTAATCTGTGTTTGCCAAACCTGGGAAACTATCATGGAGAAGTCTGGATGGTTCATCCACATGTTGAAAAATTTGAATGGTGAACGTCGAGGATTTGGTGCAAGAATCCTTACTACCATTGGCGTATGGTCTGATATGCCTGGGGCAAGGAAAGACGCTTCTGAATAGGAGAACATGGTGCACCAGGCGTTATTAACCAGCACACGATCTATTTTCCGTTGTTTCCTGTTGACACCTGAGAAGGATGACCAAGTGAACCGAAAACCCACATACCTTAGATCAATTAGCTCCGCCTGCTCCAGACATTCCTTGAACTCATCAAACGCAGGGATCCAAATATCTGGACTACCCATACGATCTGAAGAGTCCAGGATTGCGTTGAAGTCACCAGCCACCATCCATGGATTGTCCTTTAGGGAGGAGCTTAATCGAATCAGATCATTCCAGAGAGGTCTCCTGGCAACAAAAGTGTGCTCCCCATATACCATTGAAAGGGATATACTAGCCCCTAAGACAAGATTGACAGAGCACCATGAATAATCTGACTAGACATATGAAAAACATTAAAGGCCACCAAAAGCGGGTTCCAACCAACCCAAATGCGGCCCCGAACAGAATGATCATTATTTGCAGTCCAAACCCATCCAGAAATAAACCGATGATATGGTACCAAATCTAAGGGGTGGTACCTTGGTCTCAATAAGTCCAATACAACATAATTGATTAGACCTCACAAAATTCCCGACTTGATCGTTTGACCGGGTCAATAAGTCCCCTGGTATTCAAAAACCAACATTCATGTATAATATCTATACTACCAAAAGCTAGGAGGCTTACCTCCTTTTGGGACGACCCCGGCGGCTAGTTGAGGCCGGTTTTATAGGGGCGGACATTGACTTAGAGGGAGGTGGAAATTGAGCAGCTTTTGTCTCCTTCACTGGAGAGAGAATCACATCATCATCTAAATCATCCTCCGAAGAAAATGAAACTGGAGTGTGAAGGTCCACTACTCCTTTTGTTGTTGAAGGTGTAGCTCGAGGGGTGGCCTTTTTCATTGTGCTTTCGACCACTTTGGACGTCGGTCTTGTGGGAATTGGCCGCAAGATGGGATTCTTGCGACTTTTAACTTGCTGCCATCCTTCCGCCACGCAGTCCCACCTCAACAGGGGGGGAGATCCGACCAGCATCCAAAATATCATGAGAATCACAGGGAACCTGAACAAACAGATCAATTGCAGCCATGTCAACAGCTTGGTGCAGGGGGGGAAGGCCGAGAGAAGCCTCCACAGCAGCTTCCAAAACCTGGTGAGAGGGGCCTCGATCGCCAGCAAACTTTCGGCTTCAACGGGGGACCGAACCAGCAAAGGGGGTTCTTGATCAGCTTGATGACCAGCAGCTATAGCAGTAGCTATACCAGCAATCGGGGACAATACAAAGCGGTGGCTTCTACTTCCGGGAGGGCTAGGGGCACTTGGGCGGGCGTATGAACCTCATCTCCAAGAACCACAAGCAGCTGTCTTCCTTGTTGCACCAGCAAGAAGAACGAAGCTTCAGCTGGTGTCCCGACGTCTTTCGGGTTGGTTTGGACAGCGACTACAGCAGCTGCTATCTCGGCGTTATTGGCCTGCCGAGGAGAGTATCGACCGGCCAAAGTCTCCATGGCTGCGAGCAGCAACGAAGGAGCCATCATAGGGGCATCAAGTGCGACAAACGGGGGGTTACACGTTCCTCCCGGACAGGGGGGTTTGCACGGGACATTTATGTCCAAAAGTTCCACATGTTTTGCATGAGACCGGCTTCCACTCATACTCCACTTCTACCATGCGGACTTCCCCATTTAGAACCACCTTCAATGACTCACAGCAGTCTTTTGTTGCTGAGAGTTCAACACATACTCTCGCAAATGAGATCATCTTTAATTGCTCCGTGCGTTGGTCAACATACAAGGGTTTACCAATACGACTAGCAATAGCGCTTAGTCCGGGCGGACCAAAGAGCATAAGGGAGGTTCTTAAGTCTAACCCATACCGGAACCGAGGAATGGATTCCTTTACGCAGCTCTATCATGGGATCCCATTGCTGCAAAATTAATGGCACCCTTGCCACAGTCATTGGTCCTCCCTCAGCTACCTTCCTTCGAAATTCGTGGTCCGAGATATGAAAAAAATAAAAGCCTAAGTCATTCGCCTTAATCTCCTTCAGTTGGTGTCCCCATATGTGTTTTAATGCCGTTTCAACCATCTTGAAAGGAAGTTTCTTTCCAATGAAATACCCCACTAGGCATTCCTTCCATAACGAGTCAGCAGCTGCTAATATTTCACTCGAGAGATGCACAACATTTTCCTCAATATCGGTATGTGGTATATAGGACGGGAATAACCTTGAGTAGCTGATTTTGCAACATTCGCCCAAGAGCGGACTGTTGAGGACGACGCGCCTCTTTGTTGGGGCAGCGAGGCCTGGTTTCTTGCGGGAGTGACTACGTTTTGGTCCCTCCGAGTCCCATTAATGCCCAGGCTAGGTAGAGGAGGTTCCCGACTACCCGAAGGATTCCCCCCCTCCATGACAGCAGAACCCAGAGCAGTATAGTTCGAAGCTGTCTCTTTTCCTTTCAACGCACGCTCACGGGACAGCAGCCGGGCTTTCGGCGGCCTGCTTTGGCTGCGAGCACGACCTCCAACCATCCTCGATGGTTATCACGGATTGCAGACTCGAGCACGGAGTATTCGCAGAAGAGAACGAGAATCGCGCATCATCCATGGGAAATAGCAATAACAGAACCCTAGCATTTCGCACCAAAATGTGGGGAAATTTGGGGCTTACCAAGGCAAATGGACCTGGGGGATGCGAAGAACCGAAGCTGCTTTACATCTTCTCCAAATCTCGCTTAACCGGCGCCGAAACTGCTTGGCGGAGATGCCCTGTATCCGGAGCTACAGTAAAAGAGGGAGAAGCTCGAGAGCGAAGGGTTGAAAGCTTGATTGGCCTTTTAGTATAATGCCATAAATATCAATTTATAGGGTTGAATAGGAAAAAAATTCAATAAAACTTAGCAAAAGATAATAGTTATTTAAATAAAATTGTATCATGTAGGCAGTCATGTACGTCTTCTAGTCAACGTCATCCCTCTCTGATCCCATGGTGCTCACGGTTGAGTTGTTGCCTTGATAGACTAGTCTCACCAAAACCTCGAACTAGTAGCACATCTTTTAAAATTGTTAGATGCAAATGATCATGACTAGACTAAACAACATTGTGCTAGTGACAAGCTTTATTGATGATACTAACACACGGAGTTATAGTAATCGTGTACATGATGATGTTATAGCTTATATGTTAAAATGTTTCACCAATAATACAAAATGAATTCTAACCTAATAAATCTTAACCATGCTTTCATTTCCTATTGGTGATTAAGGGAAATTTCCAAACAAGGGCTTGGAGTACCCTCATTTTCTTAAATAAGACTTGAAGAATCATTGTTTTCTTAAATAAGAGCTTGAATTGAACATTATTTTAAACAAGAGCATGAAGTACTCTTATTTTCTTAAACAAGGATTTGAAGTGATTATGACTATTTCAAATAGGGGCGCAAACTCGTTGGCCGACAAAATATACTAGCCAATTATGGGCATTTTCATCCAAAGACAATTTAATTAAATTAGATTACAAATTAAAAAAATAAAATTTCTTTTAAAAAAGGAAAAATTAAGGCAAGAGGACTTGTGGTCGCCACTCCATCATTGGTGGTGTGGGGGCAATGGTTGACATGGTCGTCGACTCCATGGCGAGGGCCAAGGACCCTCTCCCATATCTAAGTAAGGGTCACCCACCCTTGCATCGAGATGGGCTAGGGTCGCCGCGGCCTTACGCAAGTTGAGCAGCCCTTACCCAGGTGCTAGCAACCCTATTGACCATCACCATTGCTTCACTAGTGAAGGGCCTGTATGTTTCATCTTTTTTGTTTTAATTTTTTTAGTTTGTTTGTTTATGGGAAAAAAAAAGAAAAAAAGAAAGAAAAAAATTAAAAAACAAAATTGCCCTTCATAAGCCGGTGAATTCAAACCATTTTTTAAGATTGATATGACCATTTTAGACCATATTTAAAACAAGGTTCAATTCAGGCTTTTATTTTAAAAAATGAGAGCATTTCGTGCTTTTATTTTAAATAATGTTAACTTTAGAGCCTTATTTAAAAATTTTCCAGTGAGTAATATTGTGGTAAATATTTTTACATTAGAGCAATTTTTGGCAATTGATTTCGGAAAATTTTTGATCCCCAAAAGCCCTGCACTTTTCTCGTTTTGGGACTGCCCGTCCCTCTCCAAAACGAGTTGGGACCGTCCTCTCAACTTTTCTTGTTTACAGACTGGAAATGCCTGAATCCCAATATTAGACGTTATCCATTTATGGTACTCAGACTGCGTAAACAACCATCTCACTTGTCCATGAAAAGTTGAAACTGACTTTTTCCATTTGACCTTTCTTGTTTAGCCATCGGCAAACTTTTCCATATTCAAGAATAAAACAATATTGCCGCCACATTGCAAGGGAAGGGAGAGAGAGCGAGGTTGAGAGTTGGGTAGCAATGGTGGCTACGCTGGTTCATGATGGATGGTGAGGTCGGGTGGCTTATCAGCACCGTGGGGCCAACAACAGTGGAGGCGGCCTCTAAGCAATATGGGGAGAAAGTAGAAAAGGAGAAAATAGAAGAAATATGGAGGAAATCAAGCATAAAAATTGGCCAATACGGAAAAAAAAATTTACCATATAAATTTTACTACCCTAAATTCGGACAATCCAATCTGGATCTCGTTGACATATAGTGTACTCGATGCATATGAATGAGAGAGAGAGAGAGAGAGAGAACCTGAACGGTGAAGGGAGCATGGGAAAAAGGTGAGATTTTCTCAAATGTCTAGGTAGGGACACCACGTAAAACATGTCGCCCCAATCAAGCTTCTGCTCCTCGGACACAACAAACGCTTGCCTAAAACCCTCCAAGTCTCCGTCTTCTTGCCAAAATTTCCTCTTCTCCTCCATTGGAAGCTTGAAGAACTCTTGTATTCCCAACTTCACCTCCTCCATCAATGTACAACTCACCCCATGGTTTATCAACTGCATCCACAAAAAGGGATCAGTCAACTTCAAGAGTCGGTTTCTTGAAGTAATCCTCACAGAAAGAAAAAGAGTAAAAGCTACTCTTGTGAAATTTTACCTGGAAGAATCCCCAATCTTTGCATGCAGCATGCAACTTTTCAAGCTCGGACTCCATCAAATCGCTATTGCCGGATGAGAGCTTGTTCAGGTCAATTACTGGTACTTGAAGCAACGAAGTTCCATGATCATCATCCATGAAAGGATGATCTTGATCGGTACGGACATAGCGAGGCGGGACTTCGGTTATAACCTCTTTTGCCAACTCTTGAACATTTGGGACTGGAAGAGAACCACCAAGCTTTCTGAGATTCGCATCCATCTGGCGCAACGAGAGAATTGGACACAAAAACCAAAAAAGAGTAGGTTATGAGTTACAACATGCATTTGAGGATTTTGTTATGGCCATTGGACAATATGGAGGTTTCTTGTTTATAGTTGCCGTGTCAAGACTTTCATTTCGAGTCACAAGAACATGTCCAGTTGCCATGTGTAGTTTGTCATGATGTGATTTAGTCACGCATCAAGAAACATTGACGTTAATGCTAAATGTCTCGAAAACGCACTAAATATAAGAAAAGTTTGAACAATATATTTTCCAAATCTTATCTTGACTTTTTCTTTAACTGAAAATGACATGGACGATATTGGAATGTTTAGTAGCTTCTAATGGAACAGAACCCCCAACTTAATAAAGTAATGCTTCTTATCAACGTGATAAGAAAGTATTTACTAAAGTTCTTTCGCTAAACAATGTAGATTTTTTTTTAATAAATCCAAGGACATGACGCATCAAGACCCGCTATCTAGAGACTCATAAAACACCATGTATATCTTATGAACTAGTTAAGTTAAGATTTTGGAACATGGAAGTGGCCTTGATCCGTTTACGGGTGCATTTGGGAAAGGCCCCAAATATTGGATGTTTGGAAAAAAATTTGCAAACTCTATTAAAGAAAAATTGGCCTTCATAAGGCTAAAAGCTAAAGGCAAGTCCTAGGTTGGTTTGGGCTTTCAACTCTCTCAGCATGCCCAAGGCTAGGGTAGTATCAAAAATTTCTTCAGAAATATCCTCACTAACTTTTTGTTTTCCCATTTTTTCCCTCATTATATGACATTTTTCATCTTCTTCTCCATTGAGATTGACTAGCATGGTTGCATGTGGCTACGAGGGGCTGGTGGCAGGCTAGAGATGCCAGCATGGTCATAGCGACCAAGCGACCATCACCAAAGGGGTCGTGCGAGGGGCTGTGCGATCTAGGTCGCACGACCTCCGTGAGGGCCCGCGCTATCTGAGTTGTGGGGATCTTGCACGAGGGCCACTAATCTGGGTCACTGTGACCTCCACGAGTCACAGCGCCGCATGATCTTGTTTATGTGAACCCCTTGCACATCGCGGCAACTCAAGTCACTGTGGCCTAGATTTGGGTCACGCGACCTCCAGGAGAGGTTACAAGGGTCATGCGACCAAGTAGCCCTCGCCGAGGTCGTGCAACCTCAAGAGTCCTCGTTGTGCAAGACCTCAAGAAGCCCTTGCTTGGGATCTCCAAGGGCAAGGCCTTTGCAACCTCAGATGTTGGCCAATTGTTTTTTTTTTTTTCTTTTCAATCACAAAAGTCATTTGTAAATATAAATATTTCCAAACACTATTTTGCTCAAAAGTATTTCACAATGGACTTTTGGGGTTAGGACACTGGCAACCCTTGCTAGTGATCTCCTTTTTTTCGGGGTGCCGTTCTTGAGGCCTTTGCAACCGTCAAATGTTTTAATATATTTTAATATATTTATTAATTTTTGATTTTTTTGAATTTTTTTTTTTTTTTTTTTTTTGATTTTTTTTTTTGATTTTTTTTTTTTTTTTTAAGGCTGGCGAGGTCACCGGTGGCCCTCGCCGGCCCTATCACAAAAGTCATTGGTAAATTATAAATATTTCCAAACACTATTTTGCTCAAAGGTATTTCACAATGGACTTTTAGATTACAATTTACAAAACACAATTTGCATTTTGGAAAACTTCATTAACTTAAAGTTGTTTGCATTTTGTCAAAGGTTTTCTCAAAATTCTAGTCAAACGCAGCCTACATGGAGTAGTTGGAATTTGAATGACTTATACTCTAAATTCTAGTCAAACGCAGCCTACATGGAGTAGTTAGAATTTGAATGACTTATACTCTAAATTCTAAGCTGAAAATTCTTTGAAACCCCAACCGCGTGGACTTTGGGGGCCAATATTTCTTATTTAGTGTCTAAAAAGTCAACCATTCAATTCATGCATCCCATTTGTTTCGTTACCCTTTCTAAAACTTTCCACATCGATTAACAATTAAGTCTTAGTAAAATCCCATACCACGATCATCTTTTTCCTTAGAAAATTGATTTATAAATAGTTTGACAAATATCTTATTTAAATAATCATTTACAGTTTGCCACATTTATCTATGAACTAATATAATGTCCCCTCATGTTCCTGTAAAAGGGAGGGCTTCTATAATTAGATGGACTCACGGACCACTCCACTTGTCAAAGATCAATTACGCTCTCCTCAGCATAATTCAGTTGATAATTGATACATGAGGGTGAGGACAAAAGCCGTAACGAATTCAAACCCATCAACTTAAACATGTGATTGCGTTTCATAATTTTCTATGACAGATTACGACCCTTAGCCGCCCAATCCCCACTACAATTATCACAAATCACATCTTCATGCATAGAAATATGGGCTAATATCACAGAAAACCCCAAACTAATATACATGTGATAAATTTATCCCAAACTAATTTTTTGACCACTAAAAACCCAAAATTAGTATATCTATGACAAATTTACTATCCATTAGTTTTCATTAAATTTTAGTGTTAAATTGTAGAGTTCGATAACTAGTGGCAATTGATGGATATACCAATTTAGTGCTTTTAGTTAATTTTTGCCTGATATCACTAACATGGATGCTAGTCAACTTCGTGGCATCACTAGCATTGATGTTGACAACTTTCATAATATTTTAATTATTTTTCTCTTCTTCCTTTCTTCTTCCCTTCAGCAGGCTGGCCTCGCTAGATTTGGCTTAGGCAAGGCTAGCCCTCACTTAGGTGAAGGCAACCACGGGGTTGGGGCTCCCCTTGCCAAATCTAACAAGGTCAACCCTCACCCAGGCCAGGGCACCCTCACTAGATGAAGGTGCCTTGGCAAGGCTTGGCCTTGCCCAAGCTTAATTTGGTGAGGCCAACCTCACTGGGGCTCGGTCTTGCCATTAGCTAGGCAAGGCTAGCTCGCCCAACCATTGCTTGTGGTTGATGGCCAACCACTGTCTAATGGAAGAAGGAAGGATGGAGAGAAAAAAAAGAAATTGTTCAAAAGATTATTAAAAATTGTCCACATTGTACCAATGGTGCCAAGTAAGTCAATCGATGTCCACCTTAGTAATATTGGGCCAAAATTAGCTAAAATGACCAAATTGACACCAAATCAAAAGGTCTAGGACTCAACCGACACTAATTTAAAAAGTTTACGACTAAATTAACTTCAAGTCAAAAGGTTTAAGACTAAATTGACACAAATACAATAGATTTAGGACTTTTTTAACAATTTTTCCATTTATTACAAGTGTGCCAGTTTGAGATTTTTGAGAGTCAAAAAATTAATTTGTAATAAATTTATTACAAGTATATCAATTTAGGATTTTCCATGATATTAACCCTATAAATAATTGCATATGTTAAGAAAAATGAATGCTTAAAAGCCTAGTCCAGAAAATTTTATTTCATTGCTGTAATTGTTTGTGTTAACGAAACAAAGCTAAATTTTATTGTGACAACCAAGATATCCGTTGCTAAATCTTACTGTGGCAACACAAAACATTCATTGCTAAATCACAAAAATGAAGGGAAATATTAGCGAGGTATTTTGCGGCATTTTTGCAACAAAAATTTTGGTGGTCAAATAATTTGAAGCGAATTTCTAAGTAATTTGAGTTTTTTTTAAATTTCATTTGAGAATAATGAAATTGGACGATTAATTTAAGTTAAAGTAAAATGAAAATATGTCTTTTTATTTCTGATGTATTTTAAATATAAAAATAATTAAATAACATCGTTTTGTATCGAAAGTAACTTCTTGTATAGACACCACCCAATTAGGTTAAAATTACAGTATAATAGAAAATATATCTTATTCTGTGAGCAATAGATATAAATTACTAAAAAAACTGCACACGTAATGCATATATGAAAATGTTTGACGCAAATAATTTTGCAAAATCTCCTTATTAGGATATATTTAGATTATTAATGAAAGAAAGGAAATTATTGAGGCAGTACAAAGAAATTGTACACATGTATTTCCAAAATTAAAAATATTTCAAGTTTTGAACTATTTTTTTGGAATACGTGAGAGATGGAATGGAATATATGTACTTACGCATTTTCTATTGATGGAATATTCACAAAACGCCTACTGACCATATTCTTTTGAAAAGAAAAAAAGATCGTGATCTCCTTATAGTAAAGAGGTGTGCAACCATATCGGATTTACCCAAAACTAGATAGGACTGCCCGAAAAATAGGTCCAGGAACCGGTTCCCATTGGAACTGGCGGTTTGGTCCAGTTTCCGGGAGACTATCCACTCAAAACCTGTTCCCAAACTAGTTGCAATTAGTTGCAAAATTTTGGAACCTGTTCTCGAACCAGTTTCCAATGGGAACTAGCTCCTGGCACTGAGGTGGGGTTACGACACTACTTTATTGTTCAGGTTGGTTCCATTGTGAGTGATGATTGTCTCATCAATTCCATATCGAGGCAATAATATTATTACAGATAAATTTGGCTGCACTCTTGGCAGTTACATGAGCATATGAATTAGCCTCTATTCACTTCGTGAAATAGTCAATAGCTACAAAATGAAGTGATGTCCATTTGACGCTTTTGGATGAACTTGTCAGATGATATTGATGCCCCACATTGAGAAAAGCCATGCCTCAGACATTTGATGTAGTTCATTTGGAGGAGCATTAATCTAGTCTCCATAAACTTGACATTGATGACAACAATAAATGTGTTGAATACATTCGGCTTCCATGATTAATCAATAGTAATCTAGCCTCATGATCTTTCTAGCCAGGATATGTCCATTCATACGAGGACCGCACTTTCTTCATATATCTCCTTCATCAATTGACTGGTCTCTCCGGCATCTACACACTCCAACAAGACCGAATTAAAGAACCTTTCATAAAAAGTACCTCCGCTGAAGAACTTCCAACTTTGTCAAGTATTTCCAATTGGTTGCTTGGCTTCCTTGAGGAAACTGGCTCTCTTGAAGATAAACCATGATATAGTAGTACTATGGTTGCCCATCGGGTTAATTTTTGATATCCAATCCAATAGTTACTTTTAACATTGACGATAAGGTTGCTAGGGCATTGACAAATTAGTTTTGAGATCTTGGTAAGTACTTAAAAGAGATTTCTTTGAATTCCTTCACCAAGTCTTTGAGAAATTCATGATAGGGAATCAGTTTAGATCGTGAGTTTGCCATTCACCTTCAGTTTGAAGAATGATGAGTACAAAATCACCATAGACCTTCAATATCCTGGAGGATGCACATTGTAAAGAGGAAATGCTTGAAGAGGTAGAGTATCTCTTTGGGACAGTTTCCAAAACGAGTAATCATGCACTTGTAATGTCATGATCACCAGGTATTCTCATGTGATGATGCATATAGAGCAATGGAGTGTTTTGAGGAAATGAGTAATTGAATTCAATTAGTATAGTTTACTTAGAGGATGGGAATGAACCAAATTTCGCCTCACTTGAGGACAGAGAGGTGATGTGCCTTATAAGATATGGGACTAGTCTTAACTTGCAATAAGGCCTTTTCTAGGAAAAGTATACTAAAAGTGCCTAAACTTGTATACAACGTTCACTTTAGTACTGCAACTTTTCGATGACTTACTTTAGTACCAAATTTTTTAAAAAAACGATCAATTCAGTGTCAATTCCGATCTTTTCGGCTAGAAATCTGACATTGCCTTTTTTTATTAATATTTTTAGCTAATGTAGCTTATCGGAAAATGTGGATGGTGAACAATGTTGTTCAACCAACCTTTTTTGTGGATAACTTAAGTGCCAAATTTTTTGCAAAATAATTTTTTCGGTGTCAAATTTTTTGAAGAATGATTTTTTTAGTGCCAAATTTTTTGAAAAACAATTTTTTAGTGCAAAATTAAATAGAGGCAAAAAATGATGTCATTCAAAAAAATTGGCACTGAAAAAATTATTTTTCAAAAAATTTGGCACTTAAGTAATCTGCGAAAAGTTGATTAAACAACGCCGTTCAGCACTTAAAGTGCCACGGCGACTAAAATTTTTAATTAAAAAAGTTACGTGTTAATTTTGGTTAGAATATCTTGCTAGAGGCACTTAAATAATCATTTTTCTCTGATTTTAGCACTTAAGTAAGTCGACGAAAAGTTGTACTACTAAAGTGAGCGTTGTACACAAGTTAAGGCATTTCTGGTGTACTTCTCCCACCTTTTCTGGGTGAAGTCCAAAAGACCAAAATTGTGAGGAGGGGCGAGCTTGTGAACATTGCACTCCAGAATAGTTAAGTTCAGCCTATTACGTTCCACTTGTGCTATGGGTTCGTTCGGAATAGTTAAGTTCAGCCTCACTTTGTTGTCAATGGGCAACGCGCATTTTGCAATGGTAAGAAGAATAGTATAAATCCAAGAAGGTTGAACTGATACTTGTAGCAGATTTTCACTGCTTTGTTTATGGATTTTACAGATGGTGTCGATACATGATCGACTTATTCGAGGTAGATGGAGAGAGTCAACATAAAGATAGGATTTCAGCTACAATAGTTCATGGTCAAGTTCAATTCCCATTATTTTCTTCACCCTGAATTATCCTCATGACATCAATATATGACTTTCCTTGAAGCTTACGAGCGAAGAGTCCCCTGAAGTAATCGGCAATGCCAATTCTTTTGAACAGTGCTGGCTTGTCCAGTGTGATCAGGCTCGGTGCTGGGCCTAGTTCCCCTTCCAATTTTGGGCTATAAAATGTGGCAATTGAGAGCCTCTCCTTCGCAGAGTTAACCGTTGCCCGGTGCTCAATGCTACGATAAGTACCATTCGTGACAATCTGTGTTGATCATAAAAAAGAACATACCATTTTGTCATACCTCTAAAGAATTTTGTTCATGAAATTCTATTATACGCAGTCATTCTATCAGACTATCTAGCTCCTTGCACATATTGGAATTTGGAATTTATAAACGTGACTACACCAATTTCCGCACTCCACAATTGGTGCTGTCCAACATGTTATTAGAGATAGCTATTACATTCAAAACTGTGTAATTTTTTTGTTTATACAGACTACTCATCAAAAGATATCTTGGAAACTGTATAGGTAGAAACGTTTAACAGATTATGTATGAAATAACAGTTATTTCACCAATAGCCTGTGAATATAGATAGGTTCAGAAATCTGTACCTCTAAAATGTCTCCCACATTGACGACGAAAGCATTAGGAAGGGGCTTGATGGGCATCCATTTGCCCTCTTTTCGTATCTGGAGACCTTCCATTTCATTCAGTTGGAGGAGAATGGTGAGGCCTACGGCATCGGAGTGCGGAGAGAGGCCGATGACGAGATCCGGTTGCGGACACGGAGGGTAGTAGTTCATCCTAAAGTGTTGTGTGCCCTCATCAAACAGTTCCATCATCTCCTTGGTGTCCATCTTCAGAGCTTTCGCCATGAGATGAAGAATCTTCATTGCAAGGTCTTGGAGCGCCGAGGAGTATTCATCCAAGACATCTCTGCATAATAAATAGTTGAAAGAGAAAGGGATTAAGGATATTCTCATAAAATATTGACATTGATACCAGCAGTTTTACTTTTACTAAGTAAATGATTGTTCATCTCGACAGTGAGAGATGTGAAGGAAAGACTTAGATAAAATATTCACCATAATAATATGGCTATAGTATTTTTGAATATGTGGTCTAGTCTTGAAATCAGTCTTCCATACATCCGGTGCATGTGAGCCCAACGCCCATGCACCATTGACTTTGATGGGTCTTTCCAATGGCGCATGAAGGATGGGCACACGTGTGCCAGGTGCAGCCAAGAATTTTTCCTAAATTTGATCTTTATTGTGACTGCTGATATGCCAGCCATTTAATGTAAATTTCAAATCTTTTAATAATTAGATCTCCATTTGAAATGATCCATAAACTAGTAAGTGAGCCGACAAATTAACAAAACAAACTTTGTTTTTTCTTCAACAATGGAAATTATATTTAACTGACATGGGCACAAGAGGAGAAACAATTATTTCATATTTTATTTGATCTACGTTCAAGAATGAATAAATTTTGTTACAGATGTTTGTGAGAGATATAAAATTAAGACAAGCATTGTCCTAGATTTATGATCCATAGCGAACAATCTAGAATCAAACCCTTTATATCTTCCATTTACATGTCCGAATTATTTTGTACGGAGGTAGCTTAACTGAAAAAATTATGATGTTCTTTTATTTCCTTCCTTGAATGACAAACCCATCGGGTAGGTAATGGATTCACATCATCCTCGACTGTTGCTGCGTCATGCTCTAGGGTGTGAAGAAAACTCAGACGTCGACATTGGATTCTCTTCATTTTCCATTTCATCACGAATCATCCATAGGTCTCATCAAGATTTATACATATCTATTTTCTTGACAAATTGTCATTAATGAAATTTTTAATTGGGAATATTGAATATCGTGGATCACGAGATCTATATTTCCCAAGATTGTATCATGCATATCCAGCAGTTAGCCTACTAAGCCACATGATCACATTCTTTAGACATAATTTGTTAAAGATAGTAGCAGTAATCTTATGATGCATGCAAAATAAGTCCTGTATGGTTCTCAATTCTTGGATATGTCATAAAGGAAAGTTCTCTATAGACAGCAGACCTAGATATATTCTTGGTTAACTCAACCTCATTAGATAAAAATACTAGCCCTTAGAAGTCTTTCGAAGATTCATTTCCCCATTAGGAAATTATTCATTTCGTCATAAACTCATAGTACATTTGCTAATTCAGCCTTAATTTTTTAAATTTTGTCAACAGTCTTAAACTTTTATTTGAAATTCCAATGTAGTCCTTTTGGTGTCAATTGCTACCAAAAAAAAAAATTTCTAATATGTAGTACAGTCATCACCAGACATTCTATGCAACAAACATTCATGTACAATTTGTAAATTGTCATGTCAGCGATTGTTGGTGGCAATTGGCCGGAATGACAAAATTAAAAATTCCAAATAATAATTTAGGACTATATTGATAAAATTGGAAATTTAAGTCTTCAATTGACATCTGTTGAATAGATTTAAGGATTGATCAAGTAACTATCCATTTCCCCTTGGAAGCGCATTGTGCCTAAGTAGATTTTTATGATTATTTATATGCAAAGTCTAGCAATAAACAACTTTGACTTAATAAATAGGGTTAATATCCTGAAAAATCCTAAACTGATACATTTGTGACAAATTTACTCCAAACTAGTTTTTTTATCATAAAAAATCCCAAATTTGTACACTTATAATAAATTTACTTCGAATGACTACAAAAAACCCAAACTGATATACTTGTGATAAATTTATCCCAAAACTAAATTTTTTATCACCGAAAAAGCCCAAACTGGTACATTTGTAACAAGTATATGTTCTGTAAAATTGGATTAATACCATAAAAAATCAAAAAACTAGTATAAATATATCAAATGGAGAGTAAAATCTCAAACCGATATACCTAACCAAGCACGTATCATTCAACTCAAAGAATTTGACAATTAAATTTAATAGAAATTATTAGAGGATAAATTTATCACAAATGTACCATTTTGAAATAAATTTATCAAAGAAGTGCCAGGTTTGGGATTTTTATGGTCAAAAATTAGTTTAGGTAAATTTGTCACAAATGTACTAATTTGGGGTTTTTCAGTGTATTAACCTTAATGAATAATTATGATCTCCTTATTTGTTATTTAACATGTATTAAGCCCTCGAGAGATTGTTATTCACTTTGATTGATTTGCTCTTTTTTGTTAACCATTCAAATTGGGACTAGACATGAACTAATGTCGTATTAATCTCCCTTTCATTTTTTCTTTTTTGATATCTCCATGTCAGTTGGTTAGCTGTAATTTGTGGACCCCTAACCAAATAAAGGAAAACTAACCGTTTTTTTGAAAAATGCTTTCTTGAAAAGCATTTTCCTTTATCATTGAGTTTCCACGAAACAAATGCATCATCAACTCCTTAAAAGAATAATAATAGATAGAATTAATCATTTAGCACTATATTAAACACCTATTAAAAACGGAAGTTAACATAAAACCAAACCTTCATATAAATCTTTGATTCTGTGCTTAGTACAAAGATTAATTTGTAAAATGTCACGCACAATTTCCAAAAGGAAAATGGAAAAATCACTGAATTTAAGAACTAACAAGTCAAATGAATCTAATGCTAGCTAAGTGACAACTTCAAGGTTACATTTGGTAATCAGCATAAAATTCAGGATATGATAAAATTTATCTTATTCCGCATTTGATGTCTACTCAAGACATGATAAAGTCGAATATAAAGGGGATATAAGCCGATGAAATTATCCTATGAGGAAGGAGGGATAAAGATGGATATGATTTCTAATTTCATAATAAGAAAGTTAAAACTTCTTAAATTAACAAATCTAAAATTATATTTCAAAATAAAGAGTATTTGAATTCTAAAATAAGAAATTCAAAATAAAAATAACTATTTGGTTTTTAAAATAATATTATTTTATTTATATATTCCAATTTAATTCTATCTTAAAATATAAAATCGATATAAAAATATATGTATTTATTACATATTTTAGGTGTTTTAATATTTTAGAAATATTAGCATAGTTTTCTATTTAATAAAATTTTATCATAGAATGATGGAATGGGAAGAAAGAAATAAAAATTAATTAATTAAAAAAGAGAGTAAAAAATAAAAATAAAATAGACAATAGTGTCTTGAGAGATTTTTACCATCTCCATTTATGAAATTTATGGTTTATTTTTATTAATATGCCATTTATGACAAAAATATATATATGGTATGATGTGAGTATATCCGACTTTATTACTGTAATTACTAAACAATGAATATGATATAACAAAATCTCATAGATTTTATATCATATCCTATCCTATCCAGTCTTATCTTGGTAAGAAATCTAAATAAGCAAACATAGCCCGAATGTATAGGATAGTACATTTCACAATGACAAATCAAGAATTATATCCTAAAGTGACATATTTTAATCCCCGTCATCTCATTGGGATTCCATGTTGCCCCCGAGTTGTTGTCTTGGTGGACTAGTCTCACCAAGACTTCAAACTAGGAGCACATCTTTCTAACTCACTAGGATTCCATGTTGCCCCCGAGTTGTTGTCTTGGTGGACTAGTCTCACCAAGACTTCAAACTAGGAGCACATCTTTCTATACTGTGCAGATGCCGATGATCATGACTAGAGTAAACAACATCATGCTAGTGACAAGCTTAAGTGACAATATTAACACCCGGAGTGAGTTATAGTAATCATGATCATGATGATGTTTTAGCTTATATAATAAAATTTTTCACAGTAATTCAAAATGAATTATAATCTAACAAATCTCAACCACGGTTTCATTTCCTACAGATGTTTAATATTGTGCTAAATATTTATGCATCAGAGCTATTTTTAGCAATTAATTTCGGAAGATTTTGTTCCGCAAAATACCGCACTGGGGATGTCTTGTTAGCATGTCTCCGTCAATTTCCAAAAGGTAGTGGGACCATCCTCTCAACTTTCTGGGGTTGGGACACCAGGAGTGTCATTACTTTCGTACGGCGCTCACTTTGGTGCCAAAACTTTTTTTTCGTTCACTTGAGTGTCAAATCGGAATGAAATCAATCACTTGAGTGCTACTTTGTCGAAAAAACTGACCTGGCCGCCGGAATACTGACGTAGCCGCAGGAAAATAATATTTTAATTAATTTTTTTGATTTTTTTTGATTTTTTTGAATTTTTTTTTTGTTTTTTTTAAGGCCGGCGAGGGCCACCGTTGACCCTCGCCGGCCGCCGAACTCTCGCCTAGATTGGGCGAGGGCCCCCTCGCCGTTGGCCGTGAAGGCCTTGGGTGAGGCCGGCGAGGCCGTTGAAGGCCCTAGGTGAGGCCGGCAAGGCGGTCAATGGCCTCACCCACAGTGGCGACGGTGAAGGCTAGGCGGCCCTTGCCTAGATCTGGCCCTGGGCAAGGCCGCAATGGCCCTCGGCAGCCGCGGGGAGGCCACGACGGCCTCACCCAAGGCCTTCGCGGCCAACGGTGAGGGCCCCCTCGCCCAATTTGGGCGAGGGTTTCGCGGCCGGCGAGGGTCAACGGTGGCCCTCGTCGGCCTTAAAAAAAAAAATCAAAAAAATCAAAAAAAATTCAAAAAAATTAATTAAAATATTAAAATATTATTTTCCTCCGCCACGTCGCATTCCGTGGCCACGCGCCTTTCCGGCGAAGTGGCACTAAAGTGATCGATTTTACTCCGATTTGGCACTCAAGTGAGCGAAAAAAAAGTTTCGGCACCAAAGTGAGCGCCGTACGAAAGTAATTACATCTTAGTGTATTTACTCCGCTTTTCTCGTTCACAAACATGAAAGCTGAAACTGACTACAGTAGTTTGACCATCCTTGCTTAGCCACCGACAGACTTTTCCATATTTTCCAGCCTATCTCGTTCACAAACCTCAATTTATGAGTAAAACAAGATATAGCCATTTGTTCTCGCTCGAGTCTCCCATCAACCAATTTACACCTCCGAAAGTAATTAACCTAAGACAAGGGGACGCTACATAAATTATTGTCTCGCCAGGGATACCGAAATTGGTATATAAACCTAGTTCGACTATTTCGTGAACTAATTTTTTGGATCTCCAGCGTTGTGATTTTTCCTACAAGATTTACTCAATCCTTTGTCCCCTCCCTTTTCACCAGCATGTGCACTTACCCAACACAATCAAACCTTGGGCCACGCCTCTATTGCTGCCGCCATCGCAAGGGAAGGAGAGAGAGCGGGGCTGAGTGTGGGGTAGCGATGGTGGCTGCGATGGTTTATTCATGATGGATGGTGATGTCGGGTGGCTTGCAAGCACCGGTGGGGCAACAACGGTAGAGGCGACCTCTAAGCGATTTGGGGAGATAGTAGAAAAGGAGAAAATAGAAGAAAATATGGAGGAAATCAAGCGTAAAAATTGGCCAATTCCGAAAAAAAATTGCGATATAGATTTTACTACCCTAAATTTGGACAATCCAATCTGGATCTCGTTGATATATAGTGTACTCGATGCATATGAGAGAGAGAGAGAGAGAGAGAGAGAGAGAGAGAGAGAACCTGAATGGTGAAGGAAGCATGGGAAAGAGGTGAGACTTTCTCAAATGTCTGGGAAGGGACATCACGAAAAACATGTCGCCCCAATCAAGTTTCTGCTCCTCGGATACGACAAACGCCTGCCCAAAACCCTCCAAGTCTCCTTCTTGTTGCCAAAACTTCCTCTTCTCCTCCATTGGAAGCTTGAAGAACTCTTGGATTCCCAACTTCACCTCCTCCACCAATGAACAGCTCACTCCATGGTTTATCAACTGCATCCACAAAAAGGGATCGGTTAACTCCGAAAGTCGGTTTCTTGAAGTAATCCTCACACAAAGAAAAAGATGAAAAGCTGCTCTTGTGAAATTTTACCTGGAAGAATCCCCAATCTTTGCTTGCAGCGTGCAACTTTTCAAGCTCGGACTCCATTAAATGGCAATTGCTGGACGAGAGCTTGCTCAGGTCAATTACTGGTACTTGAAGCAACGAAGTTCCATGATCATCACCCATGAACGGGTGATCTTGATCGGCACGGACATAGTGAGGCGGGACTTCGGTTATGGCCTCTTTTGCCAACTCTTGAACATTCGGGACTGGAAGAGAACCACCAAGCTTTCTGCGATTCGCATCCATCTGTCGCAATGAGAGGATTGGGGCACAAAAACCTGAAAAGCGCAGGTTGTGAGTTACAGCATGTATTTGAGGGTTTTGTTTTATAGTTGCCGTGTCAAGACTTACCTTTCGAGTCACGAGAACCTGTCACAGTTGCAATGTGTAGCTTGTCATGATGTGCTTTAGTCACGCATCAAGAAACAGTGAGGTCGATGCTAAATGTCACGAAAACACACTAAATATAAGAGAACTTTGAACAATAGATTTTCCAAATCATATATTGACTTGTTCTTTAACTGAAAATAAAATGGATGATGTTGGATTGGTTAATAGCTTCTAGTCAAACAGAACCCCGAATTAAAAAAGTAAGGCTTCTTATTGATGCGATAAGAAAGTATCTAAAGTTTATTTTTGCTAAATGATGTATATTTTTTTTATATAAATCCAGGGGCATGGCGCATCAACACCCGTTATCTAGAGATCTATAAAGCACCATGTATATCTTATTAACCAATTAAGCTAAGGTGTTGGAACGTGCAAATAGCTGTGATCCGTTTACATACAGTAGGTGTGTTAAATTTTAAGGCGGATATTGATCGAGCGAATATGATAAAATTAATCGGAAGGAAAGAAAGGAAATTGGATACCGGATTTACGTGGTTCGGTCCGAATATCGGAACCTACATCCACGGGGAGAGCAGCATGGAATTCCACTATAGAACCAAGCAATACAAAAGAGATTATATCCACTCGAGTATTCAAACACTCACTCAAATGCTTCCCAAATTTCAATTACACCTAATAATTCACACAAATGTTTAGCCCCTCACAATTCCCAGTGAAATTCTCACTCAAGGAGTTAAACAAATTCTACTAACAAGAATTTACTGGCTAAAATACTCAGGTGTAATTACAACGAGAAAATCTCCCTTTCCGTCAAGAGCTCCCACGCGTTAAGTAAATCACTTCTCGCGCTCCTCTTGCTCTCTCTTTCTGGAGCTCTTCCTTTTCTGGAGCTCTCTCTGCTTTCTCATGGCCATCGAAGTCCTCCTTTCATAGGAGAATGAAAGGGAGAATAAAACAAATGGCGCCTACAAGACAAGCTTCTGAAGCAGCAGCACCCACCAATTTGCATGGGAATGCATGCACATGGCCATGTGCATGCATTTAATGAGGTGGAGAACAATTGCACGTCCATGGACTATTTTGCCTCTTCTTTGACTTTTTTCTCCTCTGCAATTAGAAGACAACTCAAAAACTGGAGCTCCTATTTGCATTAAATGAAGGCAGGAATTTTGGACTTTCCCTTTTGCAGCTGCACGCCTCCTTCTAACTGCACTTGAGAGTCAGACACGCATGTTCTTTCTTTTCCACTGCTTCCCTTGTCTTCATTCTTCCTTCTCCGTTTTGCATGCAGAGCATTTAATGTAGAGGGTCCGGCCAGCATGCAAAATCACGGATAATCACAAAAATCCAATTTGAATTTTATTTTTTCAAGACAAACTCACATGCTTTTATTTCGCATCAGACACGTATGCAAAAGGTATCAAGATCACGTACAATTAATTCTTGATCCGCACGTGATCGAGTTCACATATCCTTGTCAGTTGATTTTATTCATCGGGCTCAAACTCGAGACATATTTTTAACAAGGTGGAATCGGAATGAGTTGCCCTCTAAATTCCTGACATTAAAATCCTTTGAAACCGAAACTGCAAGGACTTTGGGGAACAACACTTCTTACTTGGTGCCTAAGAAGTCAAATCATTCAATTCATGGACCCCATTTGTTTCATTGCGCTTTCTTAGACTTCCTTCATCGATTAATAAATAAGATTTAGTAAGATTTCAAGTACAGTCATCTTTTTCCTTAAAAAATTGATTTATGTTTGACAAATTTCTTATTTAAATATTCATTTACAGTTGATCACATCTACAGTATCAATGAACTAATACTGTGTCCCCTCATGTTCCCGTAAAAGGGAAGACTTCTTTAATCGGACGGAGTCACGAACCACTCTACTTGTCATCAATTACGCTCTCTTGGGTGGAGTCAAGTTGATAATTGAGACATGAGGGTTAGGACAAAGAGTCATAACAAAATTCAAACCCATCAATATAAACATGTGATTGTGTTCCGTGAATTTCTACGATAGATTAAGACTCTTAGAGTGCAAATATTATAACCATTTTGTTTAGAAATTGATTTTTTCTATTTTTTGGATGAGTTTTTGAGCAAAAATACTCATTTGATTACTACATAAAATTTCTGTTCTTAAAATAGAAATTCATTTGATAATGACACAATTTCTTCCTCTCGGGTAGCTATGGGCGGCAACGGCATCGATCAGTGGGGAGTGACTATTGTAGTGCAAACAATTACGTACTCCAAGAAAAATGAATTCTTCAAACCTAGTACGGTGAACTTTATTTCGTTGTTGTAATTGTTTGTGGCAACGAAACATTGTTTTTGTTGCTAAATGTTGCTATGACGACCAAAAGATCCGTTGCTAAATCTTGTTGTGGCAACACAAAAACAGTCATTGCTAAGGTCCTGTTTGGTAACACTTTCGAGAACAACTGATTCTGTTCTATTTTTCCCAAGAGCATATTTGGAATAGAAATACGTTTGGTAAATTTTTTGTTCTCGGGAACAAATTTGTTCCAGGGAATAGATTTGGAGAATCAAGAAGTAAAAAAAAGTTGCTTCTCGCTCTCGAGAACAATTTTGAGAATCAGTTTTTTTTTTCTCTCTTTTTTCTTTCTCTTTTTTTCCCTTCCCTTTCTTCTTCTTCTTCCTCTTTCTCCTCCCACCCCATCACCACCTCATCGCTGCCCCTGGGCCATTGCCGGCGAGCAGCTGGGCGAGGTTTGGCAAGCTCACCAGAGACTCGCCGGTGGTCGGGCGAGCCTCGCCTCACCCAGATCTGGGCGAGGTCGAGCCTTAGCGAGGCCCGGCCTCATGCTGCTTGGGCGAGCTCGAGCCTCGCCCGTGGGGGCCGGGCGAGACTCCGACGAGCTCGCCGGACCTCGCTTAGCCGCTCGCCGGCGGCGGCCAAGAAGAAGAAGAGGAGAAAAAGAGAAAGAAAAAGAAAATTATAAGAAAAAGTATTAAAAATTAAAAGAATCAAAAGATCAAAATTTTTTACCAAATGCATTTCTGTTCCTAGAGTAAAAATTTTAAACAGTTTATCAAACACCTTAAATACTCAGAATCTGTTCTCGGGAGCAAAATCCAAAAAAATCATTTTTGATCAGAAATTGTTCTCAAAAGCAGAATTGTTACCAAACACACCCTAAATCACAAAAACAAAGGGAAATTTTGACGGGGGTATTTCGTGGCATCTTTCGCAACAAAAAGTTTGGTGGCCAAATAGTCTGAAACGAATTTATAAGTAATAAGAGTTACTTTAAATTTAATTTGAGAATAATGAAATAGGATGGATAATTTAAGTTAAAGTAAAATGAACATATCTCTTTTATTTCTGATGTATTTTAATATAGACAAAATAACTACGTTTTGTATTGAAAGTACAAAATGATGAGTATAATGATGAGTACAAAATCACCATAGACCTTCACTATCCTGGAGGATGCACATTGTAAAGAGGGAATGCTTGAAGAGGTAGAGTATCTCTTTGTGACAGTTTCCAAAACGAGTAATCATGCACTTGTAGTGTCATGATCACCAGGTATTCTCATGTGATGATGCATATAGAGCAATGGAGTGTTTTAAGGAAATGAGGAATTGAATTCAATTAGTATAGTTTACTTAGAGGATGGGAATGAACCGAATTTCGCCTCACTTGAGGACAGAGAGGTGATTTGCCTTACAAGATATGGGACTAGTCTTAACTTGCAATAAGGCCTTTTCTAGGGAAAAGTATACTAAAAGTGCCTAAACTTGTGTACGACGCTCACTTTAATACTGCAACTTTTCGATAACTTACTTTAGTACCAAATTTCTTAAAAATGATCAATTTAGTGCCAATTCCGATCTTTTCGGCTAGAAATCTGACATTGCCTTTTTTTATTAATAATTTTAGCTAATGTAGCTTATCGGAAAATGTGGATGGTGAACGGCGTCGTTCAACCAACCTTTTTTGTGGATAACTTAAGTGCCACTTTTTTGGCAAAATAATTTTTTCAGTGTCAAATTTTTTGAAGAATGATTTTTTCAGTGCCAAATTTTTTGAAAAACAATTTTTTTAGTGCCAAATTAAATAGAGGCACAAAATGACGTCATTCAAAAAATTTGGCATTAAAAAAATTATTTTTCAAAAAATTTGGCACTTAAGTAATTTGCGAAAAGTTGATTAAACGACGTCGTTCAACACTTAAAGTGCCACGTTGACTAAAAATTTTAATTAAAAAAGTTACGTGTTAATTTTGGCTAGAATATCTCGCTAGAGGCACTTAAATAATCATTTTTCTTTGATTTTGGCACTTAAGTAAGTCGACGAAAAGTTGTAGCACTAAAGTGAGCGTTATACACGAGTTAAGGCATTTCTAGTGTACTTCTCCCGCATTTTCTGGGCGAAGTCCAAAAGACCAAAATTGTGAGGAGGGGCGAGCTTGTGAACATTGCACTCCAAAACGGATCATATCACTATAAATGGGGATAGAGGGGATAGAGGTTGGCTCTTATAGCTCATGTCCCCAAGTTACAACGCCCATACGCTAATTTTTCTCACTTAGTCTGCCATCTAGGCTAAATATGAGCACGATTCTGTCTTAAAAATAAAAGTCAATTTGGAGTAGATGAATATGATTTGACAGTGGAAGTGACCAACAAAGAGACCAGGGACAGAGCGGAGAGTTCTATATATTTTCTGTCGTTGATGCTCTCGGTTTCGATACAATTTTAAGGGACGGACCAATGAAGATCTTTCTTCGTTCGCATGGTCACATGAAGACCACCGTGGGAAGTTAAATCCATGCCTATCTACTTGTGTCGCTCCATTCCAACGGGAGGAAACCGATTACCATTCTAACGGCAATAAACCAACTAGTGGTTGATTTCTTTGAACGATTCCGAAACAAAATTTAGTAGTTGAGAGGACGAACCTTGATCTCAAACTACTAATTCAGATATCGGTCATATTGTACAAGACTTGTCGGCTCTTTTTAAGGCATTGTGTTATAGGTCACGCATTTATCTTGGCTAGCGAGAGCTTTAGAGCTTTACCATGGTTCATGGGAAGCGACCCTGACCTCCACAGTCGCGAAGTGGAATCCCGTCAAAAGCGTTTTGCAACCACCTTTGACGTTCCACTTGTGCTATGGGTTCGTTCGGAATAGTTATAGTTCAGCCTCACTTTGTTGTCAATGGGCAACGCGCATTTTGCAATGGTAAGAAGAATAGTATAAATCCAAGAAGGTTGAACTGATACTTGTAGCAGATTTTCACTGCTTTGTTTATGGATTTTACAGATGGTGTCGATACATGATCGACTTATTCGAGGTAGATGGAGAGAGTCAACATAAAGATAGGATTTCAGCTATAATAGTTTATGGTCAAGTTCAATTACCATTATTTTCTTCACCCTGAATTATCCTCATAACATCAATATATGACTTTCCTTGAAGCTTGGTAGCGAAGAGTCCCCTGAAGTAATCGGCAACGCCAATTCTTTTGAACAGTGCTGGCTTGTCCAGTGTGATCAGGCTCGGTGCTGGGCCTAGTTCCCCTTCCAATTTTGGGCTATAAAATGTGGCAATTGAGAGCCTCTCCTTCACAGAGTTAACCGTTGCCCGATGCTCAATGCTACGATAAGTACCATTTGTGACAATCTGTATTGATCATAAAAAAGAACATACCATTTTGTCAAACCTCTAAAGAATTTTGTTCATGAAATTCTATTATATGCAGTCATTCTATCAGACTATCTAGCTCCTTGCACATATTGGAATTTGGAAAATATAAACGTAACTACATCAATTTCCGCACTCCACAATTGGTTCTGTCCAACATGTTATTCGAGATAGCTATTACATTCAAAACTGTGTAATTTTTTTGTTTATACAGACTACTCATCAAAAGATATCTTGGAAACTGTATAGGTAGAAACGTTTAAAAGATTGTGTATGAAATAACAGTTATTTCACCTATAGCCCGTGAATATAGATAGGTTCAGAAATCTGTACCTCTAAAATGTCTCCCACATTGACAACGAAAGCATTAGGAAGGGGCTTGATGGGGATCCATTTGCCCTCTTTTCGTATCTGGAGACCTTCCATTTCATTCAGTTGGAGGAGAATGGTGAGGCCTACGGCATCGGAGTGCGGAGAGAGGCCGATGACGAGATCGGGTTGCGGACACGGAGGGTAGTAGTTCATCCTAAAGTGTTGTGCGCCCTCATCAAACAGTTCCATCATCTCCTTGGTGTCCATCTTCAGAGCTTTCGCCATGAGATGAAGAATCTTCATCGCAAGGTCTTGGAGCGCCGAGGAGTATTCATCCAAGACATCTCTGCATAATAAATAGTTGAAAGAGAAAGGGATTAAGGATATTCTCATAAAATATTGACATTGATACCAGCAGTTTTACTTTTACTAAGTAAATGATTGTTCATCTCGACAGCGAGAGATGTGAAGAAAAAACTTGGATAAAATAATCACCATAATAATATGGCTATAGTATTTTGTTTTTTCTTCAACAATGGAAATTATATTTAACTGACATGGGCACAAGAGGAGAAAAAATTGTTTCATATTTTATTTGATCTACGTTCAAGAATGAATAAATTTTGTTACAGATGTTTGTGAGAGATATAAAATTAAGACAAGCATTGTCCTAGATTTATGATCCATAGCGAACAATCTAGACTCAAACCCTTTATATCTTCCATTTACATGTCCGAATTATTTTGTACGGAGGTAGCTTAACTGAAAAAATCATGATGTTCTTTTATTTTATTCCTTGAATGACAAACCCATCGCGTAGGTAATGGATTCACATCATCCTCGACTGTTGCTGCGTCATGCTCTAGGGTGTGAAGAAGACTCAGACGTCGACATTGGATTCTCTTCACTTTCCATTTCATCACGAATCCTCCATAGGTCTCATCAAGATTGATACAAATCTATTTTCTTGACAAATTGTCATTAATGAAATTTTTAATTGGGAATATTGAATATCGTGGATCACGAGATCTATATTTCCCAAGATTGTATCTTGCATATCCAGCAATTAGCCTACTAAGCCATATGATCACATTGTTTAGACATAATTTGTTAAAGATAGAAGCAGTAATCTTATGATGCATGCAAAATAAGTCCTGTATGGTTCTCAATTCTTGGATATGTCATGAAGGAAAGTTCTCTATAGACAGCAGACCTAGATATATTCTTAGTTAACTCAACCTCATTAGATAAAAATACTAGCCCTTTGAAGTCTTTCGAGGATTCATTTCCCCATTAGGAAATTATTCATTTCGTCATAAACTCATAGTACATTTGCTAATTCAGCCTTAATTTTTTTAATTTTGTCAACAGTCTTAAACTTTTATTTGAAATTCCAATGTAGTCCTTTTGGTGTCAATTGCTACCAAAAAAAAATAAATTCTAATATGTAGTATAGTCATCACCAGACATTCTATGCAACAAACATTCATGTACAATTTGTAAATTGTCATGTCAGTGATTGTTGGTGGCAATTGGCCGGAATGACAAAATTAAAAATTCCAAATAATAATTTAGGACTATATTGATAAAATTGGAAATTTAAGTCTTCAATTGACATCTATTGAATAGATTTAAGGATTGATCGAGTAACTATCCATTTCCCCTTGGAAGCGCATTGTGCCTAAGTAGATTTTTATGATTATTTATATGCAAAGTCTAGCAATAAACAACTTTGACTTAATAAATAGGGTTAATATCCCGAAAAATCCTAAACCGATACATTTATGACAAATTTACTCCAAACTAGTTTTTTTATCATAAAAATCCCAAATTTGTACACTTATGATAAATTTACTTTGAATGACTACAAAAAACCCAAACTGATATACTTGTGATAAATTTATTCAAAAACTAAATTTTTTATCACCAAAAAAGCCCAAACTGGTACATTTGTAACAAGTATATATTCTGTAAAATTGGATTAATACCATAAAAAATCAAAAAACTAGTATAAATATATCAAATGGAGAGTAAAATCTCAAACCGATATACTAGTCAACTATCACGTATCATTCAACTCAGCAATTTAACAATTAAATTTAATATAAATTATTAGAGGATAAATTTATCACAAATGTACCATTTTGAAATAAATTTATCAAAGAAGTGCCAGTTTGGGATTTTTTATGGTCAAAAAATTAGTTTGGGTAAATTTGTCATAGATGTACCAATTTGGGGTTTTTCAGTGTATTAACCCTAATGAATAATTATGATCTCCTTATTTGTTATTTAACATGTATTAAGCCCTCAAGAGATTGTTATTCACTTTGATTGATTTGTTCTTTTTTGTTAACCATTCAAATTGGGACTAGACATGAACTAATGTCGTCTTAATCTCCCTTTCATTTTTTCTTTTTTGATATCTCCATGTCAGTTGGTTAGCTGTAATTTGTGGACCCCTAACCAAATAAAGGAAAACTAACCGTTTTTTTGAAAAATGCTTTCTTGAAAAGTATTTTCCTTTATCATTGAGTTTCCACGAAACAAATGCATCAACAACTCCTTAAAAGATTAATAATAGATATAATTAATCATTTAGCACTATATTAAACACCTATTAAAAACGGAAGTTAACATAAAACCAAACCTTCATATAAATCTTTGATTCTGTGCTTAGTACAAAGATTAATTTGTAAAATGTCACGCACAATTCCAAAAGGAAAATGGAAAAATCACTGAATTTAAGAACTAACAAGTCAAATGAATCTAATGCTAGCTAAGTGACAACTTCAAGGCTGCATTTGGTAATCAGCATAAAATTCAAGATATGATAAAATTTATCTTATTCCGCATTTGATATCTACTCAAGACATGATAAAGTCGGATATAAAGGGGATATAAGCCAAATGAAATTATCCTATGAGGAAGGAGGGATAAAGATGGATAGGATTTCTAATTTCATAATAAGAAAGTTAAAACTTCTTAAATTAACAAATTTAAAATTATATTTCAAAATAAATAGTATTTGAATTCTAAAATAAGAAATTCAAAATAAAAAATAACTATTTGGTTTTTAAAATAATATTATTTTATTTATTTATTCCAATTTAATTCTATCTTAAAATATAAAATCGATATAAAAATATATGTATTTATTACATATTTTAGGTGTTTTAATATTTTAGAAATATTAGCATAGTTTTTTATTTAATAAAATTTTATCATAGAATGATGGAATGGGAAGAAAGAAATAAAAATAAATTAATTAAAAAAGAGTAAAAAAATAAAAATAAAATAGACAATAGTGTCTTGAGAGATTTTTACCATCTCCATTTATAAAATTTATGATTTATTTTTATTAATATGCCATTTATGACAAAAATATATATATGGTATAATGTGAATATATCCGACTTTATTACTGTAATTACTAAACAACGAATATGATATAACAAAATCTTATAAATTTTATATCATATCCTATCCTATCCAGTCTTATCTTAGTAAAAAATCTAAATAAGCAAACATAGCCCAAATGTATAGGATAGTACATTTCACAATGACAAATCAAGAATTATATCCTAAAGTGACATCTTTTAATCCCCGTCATCTCATTGGGATTCCATGTTGCCCCCGAGTTGTTGTCTTGGTGGACTAGTCTCACCAAGACTTCAAACTAGGAGCACATCTTTCTAACTCACTGGGATTCCATGTTGCCCCCGAGTTGTTGTCTTGGTGGACTAGTCTCACCAAGACTTCAAACTAGGAGCACATCTTTCTACTGTGCAGATGCCGATGATCATGACTAGAGTAAACAACATCATGCTAGTGACAAGCTTAAGTGACAATATTAACACCCGGAGTGAGTTATAGTAATCATGATCATGATGATGTTTTAGCTTATATAATAAAATGTTTCACAGTAATTCAAAATGAATTATAATCTAACAAATCTCAACCACGGTTTCGTTTCCTACAGATGTTTAATATTATATTTATGCATCAGAGCTATTTTTAAATTAATTTCGGAAGATTTTGATTCGCAAAATCACTGGGGATGAGCTATTTTTAGCAATTAATTTCGGAAGATTTTGATCCGCAAAATACCGCACTGGGGATGTCTTGTTAGCATGTCTCCGTCAATTTCTTTTTGTTTTTTTTTTTTTTTTGTTTTTTGTTTTTTTTTTTAAGGTCAAACCCTCGTCGGCCGCCGAACTCTCGCCTAGATTGGGCGAGGGCCCCCTCGCCGTCGGCCGCGAAGGTGGTGAGACGACGAGGCCGTTGAAGGCCCTAGGTGAGGCCGGCGAGGCGGTCAACAACCTCACCCACGGTGGCGACGGCGAAGGCTAGGCGGCCCTTGCCTAGATCTGGCCCTGGGCAAGGCCGCAATGGCCCTCGGCCGGCCGCGGGGAGGCCACGACGGCCTCACCCAAGGCCTCGCGCCAACGGTGAGGGCCCCCTCGCCCAAATTGGGCGAGGGTTTCGCGGCCGGTGAGGGTCAACGGTGGCCCTCGTCGGCCTTAAAAAAATTCAAAAAATTCAAAAAATTCAAAAAAATTAATTAAAATATTAAAATATTATTTTCTGGTTGCCACGTCGCATTCCGGTGGCCACGCGCCTTTCCGGCGAAATGGCACTCAAGTGATCGATTTTACTCCGATTTGGCACTCAAGTAAAAAAAAAGTTTCGGACCAAAACGAACACCGTGAAAGAATGACATCCTCTCAGCTTTTCTCGTTCACAAACATGAAAAGCTGAAACTGACTACAGTATTTTGACCATCCTTGCTTAGCCACCGACTGACATTTCCATATTTTCCAGCCTTTCTCGTTCACAAACCTCAATTTATGAGTAAAACAAGATATAGCCATTTGTTCTCGCTCGAGTCTCCCATCAACCAATTTACACCTCCGAAAGTAATTAACCTAAGACAAGGGGACGCTACATAAATTATTGTCTCGCCATGGATACCGAAATTGGTATATAAACCTAGTTCGACTATTTCGTGAACTAATTTTTTGGATCTCCAGCGTTGTGATTTTTCCTACAAGATTTACTCAATCCTTTGTCCCCTCCCTTTTCACCAGCAGGTGCAGTTACCCAACACAATCAAACCATGGGCCACGCCTCTATTGCTGCCGCCGCCATCGCAAGGGAAGGGAGAGAGAGTGGGGCTGAGTGTAGGGTAGCGATGGTGGCTGCGATGGTTCTTTCGTGATGGATGGTGATGTAGGGTGGCTTGCAAGCACCGGTGGGGTAACAACGGTAGAGGCGGCCTCTAAGCGATATGGGGAGATAGCAGATGCATATGAGAGAGAGAGAGAGAGAGAACCTGAATGGCGAAGGAAGCATGGGAAAGAGGTGAGACTTTCTCAAATGTCTGGGTTGGGACATCACGAAAAACATGTCGCCCCAATCAAGTTTCTGCTCCTCGGATACGACAAACGCCTGCCCAAAACCCTCCAAGTCTCCTTCTTCTTGCCAAAACTTCCTCTTCTCCTCCATTGGAAGCTTGAAGAACTCTTGGATTCCCAACTTCACCTCCTCCACCAATGAACAGCTCACTCCATGGTTTATCAACTGCATCCACAAAAAGGGATCGGTTAACTCCAAAAGTCGGTTTCTTGAAGTAATCCTCACACAAAGAAAAAGACGAAAAGCTGCTCTTGTGAAATTTTACCTGGAAGAATCCCCAATCTTTGCTTGCAGCGTGCAACTTTTCAAGCTCGGACTCCATCAAATCGCCATTGCTGGACGAGAGCTTGCTCAGGTCAATTACTGGTACTTGAAGCAACGAAGTTCCATGATCATCACCCATGAACGGGTGATCTTGATCGGCACGGACATAGTGAGGCGGGACTTCGGTTATGGCCTCTTTTGCCAACTCTTGAACATTCGGGACTGGAAGAGAACCACCAAGCTTTCTGCGATTCGCATCCATCTGTCGCAATGAGAGGATTGGGCACAAAAACCTCAAAAGAGCAGGTTGTGAGTTACAGCATGTATTTGAGGGTTTTGTTATGGCCGGCGGATGATAGGAGGTTCTTGTTTATAGTTGCCGTGTCAAGACTTACCTTTCGAGTCACAAGAACATGTCCAGTTGCAATGTGTAGTTTGTCATAATGTGATTTAGTCACGCATCAAGAAACATTGAGGTTGATGCTAAATGTCACAATAAAGAAAATATAAGATAAGTTTGAACAATAGATTTTCCAAATCTTATCTTGACTTTTTCTTTAACTGAAAATGACATGGACGATATTGGGTTGTATAGTAGCTTTTAGTCGAACAAAACCCACAACTTAAAAAGATAAGGCTTCTTATTGACGCTATAAGAAAGTATTTAGCAAAGTTTTTTCGCTAAATGATGTAGATTTTTTTTTTTATATATAAATCCAGGCGCATGGCGCATCAACCCCCGTTATCTACAGATCCATAAAGCACCATGTATATCTTATCAACCAATTAAGCTAAGGTGTTGGAACGTGCAAATAGCTGTGATCCGTTTACATGCAATAGGTGGAATCGGAATGAGTTGCCCTCTAAATTCTGAGATTAAAATCCTTTAAAACTGAAACTGCATGGACTTTGGGGAACAATATTTCTTACTTGGTGCCTAAGAAGTCAATCATTCAATTCATGGACCCCATTTGTTTCATTGCGCTTTCTAAGACTTCCTTCATCGATCAATAAGTAAGATTTAGTAAGATTTCAAGTACAGTCATCTTTTTCCTTATAAAATTGATTTATGCTTGACAAATTTCTTATTTAAATATTCATTTACAGTTGACCACATCTACAGTATCAATGAATCTAATACTGTGTTCCCCTCATGTTCCCGTAAAGGGAAGACTTCTTTAATCGGACGGAGTCACGAACCACTCTATTTGTCATCAATTACGCTCTCTTAGGTGGAGTCCAGTTGATAAGACATGAGGGTTAGGACAAAGAATCGTAACAAAATTCAAACCCATCAATATAAAAATGTGATTGTGTTCCGTGAATTTCAATGATAGATTAAGACTCTTAGAGCACGAATAATATAATCATTTTGGCCAGAAATTGATTTTTTTATATTTTTTGAATGAGTTTTTGAGCAAAAATATTCGTTTGATTACTACATAAAATTTATGTTCTTGGAAATAAAAATTCGTTTGATAATGACATAATTTCTTCTTCTTGGGTAGCTATGGGCGGCAATGGCACTGGTCGGTGGGGAGTGACCATTGTAGTGCAAACAATTATGTACTCCAAGATAAATGAATGCTTCAAAACTAGTACGGTGAACTTTATTTCGTTGCTGTAATTGTTTGTGGCAACGAAACATTGTTTTTGTTGCTAAATGTTGCTATGACGACCAAAAGATCCGTTGCTAAATCTTGCTGTGGCAACACAAAAACATTCATTGCTAAGGCCCTGTTTGGTAACACTTCCGAGAGCAACTGATTCTGTTCTTTTATTCCCAAGAACATATTTGGAATAGAAATGCGTTTGGTAAATTTTTTGTTCTCGGGAACAAATTTGTTCCGGGGAATAGATTTGGAGTAAAATCAAGAAGCAAAAAAAAGTTGATTCTCACTCCCAGGAACAATTTTGAGAATCAATTTTTTTTTCTCTCTTTTTTCTTTCTCTTTTTTTCCCTTCCCTTTCATCTTCTTCTTCCTCTTCCTCCTCCCACCCCATCACCACCCCATCGCTGCCCCTGGGCCACCGCCGGCGAGCGGCTGGGTGAGGTCCGGCGAGTTCACCGGAGCCTAGCCGGTGGGGGCCGGGCGAGGCTCGCCGGGGCCAAGCGAGGCTCGGTGAGCTTGCCGGACCTCGCTTTCGATCGAAATCACGAAAACAAAGGGAAATTTCGGCGGGGGTATTTCGTGGCATCTTTCGCAACCAAAATTTTGGTGGCCAAATAGTCTGAAACGAATTTATAAGTAATATGAGTTACTTTAAATTTAATTTGAGAATAATGAAATAGGATGGATAATTTAAGTTAAAGTAAAATGAACATATCTCTTTTATTTCTGATGTATTTTAAATATAAAAAAAAATAACTACGTTTTGTATTGAAAGTAACTTATTGTATAGACACTACCCAAGTAGGTTAAAACTACTGTACAATATAATATATATTTAATTCTTTACGCATTGTGCACACATAATAAATATATTAAAAAGTTTGACGCAAATGATTTTGCAAAATCTCCTTATTACGAGATATTTAGATTATCAATGAAAGAAAAGATATACATGAGAGATGAAACGGAATTTAGTTATTTAGGCATTTTTCTATTGATGGAATATTCACAAAACGCCTACTGACCATATTTTTTGGGGAAAAGAAAACTGTTCATCCCCCTTTGGTATGGATAAACAATTTATTTATAATTTGACGTATGCTTTATTTGATTGTACTCAAATAAAAATCACTTAATATGAAGACTGTTATTAAACATAATTACATAACACTCAAGTCGATATGTCCTGCAAAAGTCAAATGGAAAAATAAAAAGATAGAGAAAAAAAAAGGTTGTGTGTCTTCATTATGTCTTTATCAACAATGTCATTTATAAGGACCAAAGTAAATGTTCCTTGCCAAATTAAGACCAATTCAAAGTACCTTGACTCCCGGGAAGTCTAGCTACGGACAAAATAGTCGTTGAAAAACGAATTCTACAAGAATGAATAAGAAATTCCGTCGCTATAGCTTCTAATCGCCAGCGACCAAAACAGATTTCTGTCACTACAAGTATAATAGAAGCAGCGATGTCATATCCATGTCCAAACTTATGTCGACAGATTTTACCTTTTGTTGTCATAAATAACCTATAGCGACAAGTTTTTTTTTTTTTCATTGAAATAGATAGTTTTCTTGTAATGGAATTATTTTCTTGAGAATATGCGATACGTATGGTACAAGGGAATTGCCATATTCAATAGGGATTAGCCGTGACTCAAAAAAATCTAAACAATACCTCCTAATAGTTTATAAACTCTATTGACGAAAGTTGAGTTCGATACCATCTTTTTATTTTTTTTCTGAGAGATACGGTAGATCCAGTCAAAAGGAATAGATTATTAGGTGATTCCATGCTTAATGGGATTTATCGAATCTCCCGATAATCGTTGGATCGCAGTTAAGCTATACCTCGTTTAGTATTTATCGCATCTACACCATATTTAAAAACAATTTCCAACTTCTGTGTGCACTCTTCAATTATCAATATCAAATGACTAAAAACGCCCTTAATTTCGACATAAAAGAAGTGAAGAGCAAACTAGATATAATTTAAAAAAATTCAATTTCTCTAAGTAGTGACGTAACAAACCTTCTTTTTTCATCCTTCGAAATTCATGTCTCCGTTTTTCTTGTTTCCTACCTAGCGTGCCCATAGCATGCAAAAGATATAGTCTATTTATAAACTGATTTTATGCACCGAATTTTGTATCCCTAGATTCATTCGAAAAAAAAAGATAATCTACTTAGTGCTTCCCATAGTGGTGAACTGAGGGAAGTGTTCTAGAATCGAACGAACCGCTCTACTTGTCCAATATTGACTCCTTTCCTAGGCATAATTTGGTGGACGATTGAGACTTGAGAGTGAGGACAAATTGTCGTTGCTTTCGGTGGTTTATTATTATTTTATTTTTTTGGTAAATCGCTTTCGGTGGTTTATTCATTTCTCCTTAGCCCAAAGAAATGACTAAATCAACTAACTTTTCATGGGTAGGTGAGATGATTTTTCAACACGATTTGGAGTATCAATATATGGATTATTCTATTGATTGGAGAAGTCTAGCTTTTCATGGGTTGTTGAGATGATTGTTCAATACAATTTTGAGTATGTCTATGGATTATTCTATTGATTGGAGAATTCTAGACAACCATTAGAATGATTGCATATCACTTGTTCGTGAAGACCAATCCAATCGTGGTGAGATATACAGATTATGAGGCATTCTATGGTCTATGAGGTTTCTACCATCTCCTCACTGTTTTTTTGGATGCTTGTTACCCTTTCGATCAAAAATATTTAAATAAATCTCGCCATTCATTGAAAACATTTGAACTATTTACAAATGCATTTGGGTAGGACGTGTTGGATAGTGGGAATAATTCCTCGAAGGATAGAAGGCCTCGTGTTTCACGTGGCTTCTTGAGTGTCAAATTTGAATGTTGGTTGGTTGGTTACTTCCAAAAATCAAGAATTATGAGTGCTTTGATTCGATTCAATGAGATATAATGAAGTCCATCGTGAACTTTCATTTGTAATCATCGCGCACCATGTTTGGGAACCTCAGATGATTCATTCCGTATGTGTCTAAGTTTAGTAGGGAGAATTGTTCAATCACTCATAAACCTCTTGTATTTTTTTTTTTTGGTGACCGAGAACCCGCCGAAGACTCCCTTTTGCTTATGCTAATCGGGGTCACACCGCCCTCCGATGCCCGGTGGCACCGTCGGACGTCATCGCAAGCCACTATTTAGATGTAAACCTCGGGAGAGTTGTGGTAGACGTGAGTCGAACCCCTGACTTTGAGATCAGGAGGCCAATCCTCAACCAGCGCAGCCATACGTGGGTGGGTATAAACCTATTGTATTGATACAGTCTGATCCTAAATTTTTTAATTTTGTTAATATAGTCCTAAATTTTTGCATGAAATTCCAATGTAGTCATTCTAGTTAATTTTCCCTAAAATCGCTGATAAGGCAATATGCCTTGTAGTCCGGCCAATGATGACTAGGCTATCGCATCAGCAATTTCTAGTAAAAATCGACTAAAAGTATTACATTGAAATTTCACTAAAAAAATCAAAACTAAATTTGCAAAGTTTAAAAGTTTAGGCCTAATTTGACGTTTGTACAACAGATTTAGGACTGATTTGGTAATTTTCCTAGGATTAATTATACTTGCAATGAATTTGCTTAGGAAGACAAAGATGAGTTAGTCTCCACCAGCATACTTAACGAGCATGTGCTAAGAATGAGTTATGATTGTGCTAATATCAAGTCCCAAAAGGTGCTAGGCACTTACGCATCTGATTGGAACATTGTTCACAAAGAAAATAATCATTGACAAGATTTGAAATTTGAAGCAAGAGCACTAAACTGGCATCGGATAGTGTTACCAATTATCAGTAAGAGACAGACTTTGACAAGAGCAAACTGACCATTTTGGGTAAATGATACTGTAAGAGAGACGTTCTAACGGTGATGAGCAACAAAGAAACATTATATTGCTAACAAACGGCAAAACCAACGGCTTGAGTTGGAAATAATCATCTGAGGTTGGATAGCTATAAATTCAATCCAAGAGAAGTAGTGGGGTTGGGGGTAAACGAACAAGACTAGTATATTACTTTGAATTTTATTCTTTGCTCTTTCCTTGTTGATAGTAGGTATGTCTTTCTAATAATATCTCCATGAAGTGCTACTACTGGTAATCATGATAAAAGCAAGTCTATAAAAGTGATAGCAATATTTGTGTCATAATAGTATGATATATCATGTCATAAGAGTGGTACTTACTAATTATAACTAATCTTGAGGATTATTAATGGAATTGTGGCCGTTAGTCGTGGAGAGTGGATCTAGGCTTAGTCATACACTTACATTATCTGTTCATTATTATCAATATCTATTTGGTAGTAGTAGGTAGACGGAAGACCTATCAAAATGGGTTTTAAATCCATATATGATTTATTTAAAACATAAATGGGTCATACTCGGATCACTTATATCTTGAAGAGACTATTTAAATGAGTTTAAAAATTGAAAGCCCAAAAGTAAATGGGTTGGGCTTAGAATCCATTTCCAACCCAAGGCTCACAATCTCTCTTTCCTTCTTTAGCCTCATAAAATAATCGAAATTATAATTATTTTTTATATTTACTTCTTTTTCTTCCTCTTGAAACTTGAGCCTTGTCGATGACTAAAGAGACTCAAGCTCATCAGCATCGGCAAGCTCGAGCTCGTCGGATCTGGCAAGGCCTCGGCATCACTAACAACTGGCGAGACTCAAGCTCACTAATGAGGCCGAAGAATAAGCAAAAAGAAAAGAGAACAGAGAAAAGAGAAAAGAGAAAAGAGAAATAATTAAAAATTATATTTAAAAAATTAAAAATTCGATTTAAAAAAAGTAAAATAAAAAAATGTTAAAAGAAGTCAAGGAGGAAAATTTAATCATATTTTTCATACCAAATGGCGAAGAATATTTTCTAATTTATTTGGAAATTTCAGGCAAAAATCAAAAAATATTGTAAAGTTCCTAAAAAAATACCTCTTGGAAAATATTTTCCAAGAAACAAAGGAAGGCTTATTTATTAAAAAAATTATAAAAATTGTCCACTAGATTTGTATTGCATGAAAGTATTTTAGCAATACCATTTTTTTTAAAAAAATCATAAGAAATAAACTTTCTTAGACTTAGTTAAATGGATTAGGTATAGGTTAGGAATGAGTCAAGTCGGGTATGAGTCAAGAATTCTGCACTATGATAAATGGGTTATAAACGGATTAAATGGGTCAATTTTGGTTAGACTATTTATGATTTGACCCAAACCCGACCCGACCACCTGTTTAACAGGTCTAGTAGCAAGTGCACCTAATATTATCAATCTATTCCTAATTACTGTTAAAGTTTGACATATTGTATTCTGTAAAGGATTATCATAGTTGTCAAACAACCCATTCATTCTCCTTATGTGTTCTATTGCTAGCCACATTAAAAACATGTTTCTTTACAATGAAACATCTTTTTGGCATCCTTGGTCAGACTACTTGTGTTGATTTGAGGAGATTCTAGTGGTGAGAACCCAAAATCAACATGAAATCAGCAATGCTAGCAACAAGTAGTTACCACGGGTTGGTACTAAATGGCTGCGTATTTTCAATCTTCAGTCGCTAGAAGATTGGCAAAAGATCATGAAATTTGGGTTGTTGATATTCAAAGGCATCTCATTAAAGAGCAGTTGAGAGAAGTTGCACCATTTCCAACCATGGAATCCACTATGGTTGTGTTTGGTAACTGAATTTGGATTGGGATAAAATATGATAAGTTAGGGTTAAAAACCCTTCAAATATCCTCCGAATAGTAAAAAATCCTTTCCCATGTTTGGTGTAAACCAAGATAGGATTCAAAATCTTTAAAAATCTCACTTGCGTGCATAGTTGAAACTTTCCAAATCTAGAGCAGCATCTTGTTGACATAATCTTGCATGGCTAAGACGTTTTCGTCAGACCTCCTCCTCCTCCTTTGAAATGTTTCGATTATCAGCACATAGTCTAAGGCTATGTTTGATAATCCGGATTTGAGTCCGGATAGGATAACAATATATCCTATCCGATGTTTGACAATGTCATCTGGATATTGCTCAAGGAAAAATAAATGAAATGGCCAACTACATCGTAAGGCACATGTTGAATGTAATCAAGTAAATAGTCATCAATGTTGTTAATGATACCATATTAAGGTCAGGATCCTCCAACCAACCGCCACCATTCCAAGGAAATCCAATAGTCCAAGGGTACGTTCTTAGTCCATCTGGTTAGTACAATAATCTTAATCATTTAGGCCAGGTTTTTTTACCCACTGTAAGAATTATGCAAAGGCCTTAATCCTCTAATCAGCGCCAAAAAAATGGTACCAACAAATTGCCAAACCAAGCTAGTTGACAGACTGGACAAGCGCCAAATATTGAAATATAAGCCTAGTCAATGCAATGGTACCACCTAATGCGGTAAACATTCCTTGTAGGCTTTGACATAGATAATTCGGCAAGACCAATACCACCTGGGAGGAGCAAGATGAGAAACTAAATCCCCAACCAATCCCCAAACAGTTTGTCGAAATAGTTCCAGAACAACTAGGGCTGAGATAGGAGTTGTTAGACCTGTCTACGAGAAATCCTATTCTGATTGGAATGATAACAAGCCTTTTCCTAAAGTCTTTGAATCTCCTAACTTCACCATTTTCACTGGCGAAGGATGAACAGTTGACTGTTCAAGATAGCAATCGATGCATAACCCAATGTGGTGAAGCGGGGGAACAAATGAGTTTTTTAAGACTTTATGTTACTTCCTTTGTCTTTGTCAAAAATTGCTCTCACTTAATATACATATTGACCGACCAATTCTGTTTGTAATCGGGCAGAGATGGAAAGTCAATTCCATTTTTAGTTTTACAGGACAATGTGTAAAGTATCAGTGGTTGATTTAGCCATACTCTATGAATTCAATAATGTTTCGGTCTATTAGTTTGTTGCACAATCACTTCACTTTTAGAATAAGAATTCACAAACTAGGCTTCAATGGATTGAGATTTGAATTAAGAGAAATATTAGAAGGCTGGGATTTCATCGATATATTGGGATTGGCAGCTATAGTTTCCAGGTATGAGCAACTACTTAAAGAAAGAGATAAGTGGTCACATAAAAAATTCAAATAGAATGTGATTGTAGTTGAAAAATACGAGTCGCTGGTTGAATCTAACGAAGATGATAACAAGGAAACAGATGAGGCCAAAATCATGCTTGACAAGGTTTATGTTTTTCCAGCCTTGAATCCTGCCAAAATAAAAGAAATAACAATGGCGAGGGCTAAGGATGCTAAACAGAAGGACAAATCATTCCAAGTTAAGAAAATTAGTAAACAAGAAATATTGTACGGGGCACAACTCATAGAGCCATATATATTTCATTGTATTGTTTTTGGGAAAACAATCATTAAGTTTGTTAACGACAAAAAAAAGAAAGAAAAAGGATGTCAACATCAATCTTTTCCTCGAATGGTTGGCATGTCGTCGGTCCAAAAGAACCTGTGCCAATGCCGTCAGGATGTCGAAACAAGTGCGTCTCATAAGGCAAAAGGAAAGATGAAAGTGAAATGGCAGGCTGGTCGAAACGGAAAGATTAGCCACCAACCCTCTCCTATAGGTGAGGCCATTGGTCAAGCATATTCGACCGAGTCAATATCCGGAAGAAAGGCCTGCTGGTGAAGAAGTCCCTCAAGCAGCAATAAAAAAGGGTTAAAGTTATTGTTGGAAACTGGGAAGTATGATCGCTATGTGACCTACTCGAAACCACCTGGTTCCGATATCAACATCAACGACATTGCCTTAATAGGACGGATTAAGTTCCACCAGAACTTTCTGTCGACTGATAAGCCAATGCCTTCGCATCGATGAGCCCTACGGGTATCCCATCCACTAAAGGAGCAATGGTTGTCGATAGGTGAGAAACAAGGGGCCACTCTCATAGGGACCCAAAAGAGGCCGGTGAAGAGAAAGGGGATCGATCCATTATTGAATCTACAAAGTTCAGAAATACAAGAAATTTGATTTGCAGAAGATAGCAAAAGACTAACCAATCGCAAAGAAAGAAGAGAAGGGTCTAGAAGTCGCCCTCGACAAGAAGAAAAAAGATTTTGACTTTTAGATTGTCGCCACTGGTGAACATTGCCATGGTCCATGCAAGGTTAGCTACCAACCTTCAAGGCATCATTGATGAAGATTGATAAGGAAGATGATCCTTTTGTCGATAAGAAGGTGATGGTTGAGTTACAGTTCAACACAGAAGAGGTAAGGGAGCTTGAGAAGCCTCCCTTCTACAATTCGAAGCATCTAAACTATTTGATAGTTTCAGGAAAGGTTAACAGTCGACCAATGGCTAAGGTTATGATTATGATAAATGGTGGATCGGAATGACAATTTATTCATTATCCAATCACTAGAAGTTGATTGAAAAGATATGATTATTTCTTGGCATAAGGACACAAAAAGTGCCAAAAGTTTCATAAGACACTCCATTTATGCCACAAAAAAAATATTCGGATCAATTAAATGCCACTTAAAAAAATGATTATTTAAGTGCCAACTCCTATTTAGGTCACGGGAAATTTGACGTGGCCATATTTTAAATATCTTCAACCAACGTAGTTCGCAGGCGTGTTCAGTAAACATTATTCCCTGAAGGATGCCGTCTACCAGTTTTACATCAAATATGAACCCAAAATTGCCAATTCAACAAAATTCCCAAGTTTCAAACCCTAGATCGACCATTTTACCCTAAATCGAAACCCAATTTCGGTTTACCACCAAAATTAACAGCCTAATCTTTCATCAAGGCATGCACGTTAACCAGACTTAGAAACATCCTCACGAAACCGCCTGCGCGTCGCGATCACCATCATCAACCACGATAAACACGTAAACAACGAGGACAACAAAACCGGCGGCAAACGAAGGGAAAGAGAACAAGACGAGTCAAACATGTCTTCAGCTTTCGACGAAAGAAATGACGGCGCATCTTCGTTGGCCATGATGCACCTGGTCCTCTGTTCGAGCCTGCCGGTGAGCTTCAAATCTAGCAGCCAGCTGTTGCCTGAGAACCGATGGAGGCCCGAAGGTGGCGGATAGATGAGTCGAGTGCAAGCTTGCATTGCCGTAACGACTGCTTCTCACTCAGCGTCCAGGCAATGTGCGTGGCAGTGGTGTCTTTTAGCTCCTTCGCTTGATCCACCACCCAGTGCAACTCCTCCTCCTCCGCCTTCTTCGGCGGCTCCTGTGTCTTCTTAGAGAGATAGAGAGAGTCAAAGGATAAACAGATTCAACAATAAAACCAGAAGACAAACATGCAACGTGATTTTGGGAATGGGAGTCATGCCACGTCGTTTTTTGGAAGGCCAGCCATGTCGACTTGTGCAACATCATTTAGAGTGTTCACATGGATTGGTTTTTAATTAAAAAAATGCCAACTCAAATTAAATTTTTGATTATAAAAGCCATGTGATATTTTTTTGCTGAAATTTCTTGCTGAATGCACTTGAGTAGTTATTTTCATTACAATTTGACACTTAAGTGAGCTAACGAAAAATTTTGATAATGAAGTATGTATTATACAAAATTTTGTATACTTCTAGTGTCATTATGATTGGTTACTTGTCTTTTGTGTGATAGAGGAGTCAAATGGATTCTAAAACAACATGAACTACTGGCTTGACAAATAGATATGCTTTATGGAAAAAAAAAAATACAACGGTCGAGATCTAACGGATGCTCCTCTTAATTGACAAAAGGGATCCAACAATCTCTTGACGTCGTTGGTTGTGTTATGGACTTCGAGGAATCACCATTTCAGCAATATAACAATTTGATGGAAGCCCAAGCCCAAAATCCATTAAATGAAGTAAATATCAGTGTTGAGCTACACAATTAACCAACTTACATCAGTGCTTTATTGGGAAAAGATTTCAAAAGTAAGTTAACCTATTCAGTAAAACGACAGAAAGATAACTTTGCCTGGAACTATCAGGTTTGGGGAGAAATGTTGCAGAACATAAGTCGTACATTAAGAAAAAAAAAACGGTTCAATCCACATAAACAACCTCAAAGGCATTTTGCTTTGGAGATAGATTTAAAAATAAAAATTGAGCGACTGGTTAAGACAAGATACATGAGGACGGTTAGATGTGTCGAATGACTGTCTAATATTGTTCTTGTTAAAAAGGAGAGTGGAAAGTTGAGAATATGATTCGGCTAGCAAGAGCTTTAGAGCTTTACCATGGTTCATGGGAAGCGACCCCGACTTCCACATTCGCTGTAATATTGCCTTCTGACCAGGTCAAACAAAGGTGGGGACCACAAGCAAAATATAAAAATAAAATAAAAAAGAAGGTTGAAAAGTCAACAAAACAAGGACGGCACGCTCAGCTCAAAATAAAGCGAGAGACCGAGAGCTTGGGCGTAGGAAAGAAAAAGGAAAGGGAGGAAATAAGAGGGAAGGAAAAAGAAAGAAGGAATTTTTGCATGTACTCGCCACATATGTCTCACCGATTTCGTATCGTAACTTCAAGTAGGTGCTCGTTTCCTTTGTGCGTTCAATCGAATATTTTTCGGAGTTAGATGGTATATTCTAAATTTTGTGAAAATCAAGCCATAAAGTCCGATTTTTCCGCTATGAAATTTCGGGATTTCATAAAAATGATGGATTATGGCATTTTAGAGCTGTGGGTCTTGGCAGGAGTCGATTTGGAGCAACAGTTTAGTCAAACCAAAATTTTAGAATTTCGCATGCAAGTTCTATGTTTGTTTGAGTTTGAATAATTGCTTAGGAGTAGTTTTGTTAGTTTTTAAGCGTAGTTTAGTCTACTCATAGTTGTCATAGTATTTTACTTAGTTTTGACATCAATTCTTGTTTGATTGTTAGGATTACAAGACTATCGGTTCATATAGCTACGCGTTGTTTGGTTTGGGCATTCCCAAGTAAATAGTACTATCTCTTCTATGCATTTCTAAACTCATGTCTTGAAGTGATAAAGATTTGATATATTATGAGTTATGAATAAGCATATTTATTACATAAAATCTGAATTGGGTATTTATTATGTTTTGGTATTTGTAAATAGTTTGAGATTTTTTTTTTTAAAAAGTGTTGGTGAAAAGTTATATACTAATTTGTGAACTGGTTTATGAAATGATTTGGAAAACAAATTGTGATTTATGAAATGGTTGTCATATTTGACTTTGTGGATTGTGAAAGATGCTGTTGTGAATTTTTGTTTGTGTTTAATATCACTGTGAACATTTTTTTCATCTAAATTTGTACAGTGCTCAAAAAAAACTTTCCATCACAATTTTATCCATAATGACCATTTAAAATCCTACCGTATTTATAATACATGCTTATCAAAACGAACTTTGACAGAAGATACTGAGGTCATTGGTACAAATTTTAGGTAATGGTAAGATAAAAAAGAATAAGAAGTTGGAATAGCTTTGTCCCACGAGATAAAGTTTTGGTTTTTTGGTCGAATTAGGCCTAACTAATGGCAACCGAAAAAATCCTCGTGGAACCCCTATCTTTAACTTTAAACCCCCCTCCCATTTAAGGAGTTTTGACGACCTCAAAAGCTATCATAGTTTGCTAAATTCATTTTTTGAAAATATTGTGGACATCTAAATTTTAGCAATTCATTTTCCCCGATAGAAAAAGAGGGTCGTGACAAACATCTTACTCCCAAAATTGGGAAAAATATCAAAGAAATCCTAAACATATTATATTGTGCTAATTCAATCATAAACCTTTCAATTGTATCAATTGAATTCTAAGTCTTTTGATGATTTGCCAATGTAGTTCATCTGACCAATTTTGGTCAGAAATCGCCAGCATGGATCGAGGTATCCTACATGACACCACTGACGCTAACACAAACAAAATTTACAATTTTTTATATTTTTTCTGAAATTTTTATTTTTTTAACCTTTTATTTTCTTGGTTTGTTTTTATAACTCTAGGTCAACGAGGGCTAGCGACCCTTGCTTAGTTTGGGCGAGGGCATCATAGTCCTCACTAGCCAACAAATGAGGGTCGCGGCCTTCTCCTAAGTTTGGTCCTTATCTGTGGTCAACAAGGGGTGGAGGCCCTACACCTCACCTAGACTTGCTAGGCCACATTTGGCGGAAAAAAAGTAATAAAATTTTCAGAAAAATATAAAAAATTATATAAATTGTCTATGTTTGCTTCAGTCGTGTCACGTAAGATTGTCAATGTCCATGTCACTGATTTCCAATCAAAATTTACTAGATGGAAAATATTGATAAATTGTTAAAAGATTTAGGACTTAATTGACACAATTGAAAGGTTTAGAACTAAATTGATACAAATACAATCGGTTTAAAACTTTTTTGGTACTTTTCCCCGCAAAATCAGTTGTTATATAAAGACCAATTCACGTAGTTGTGGTTCTAAAAGCTACGGAATTAGTCGCTCGTAGGAGAGAAATGTTTGACGATCAAAACTCAATAGATTATTCAGGCCCCAGCTTTCAATGGATCAAACAATTGGAGATCCCGTGCTTCTCCATCTCTGTCACCATCCCATTTAGACAACATGGTCATAACGGAGGGAAGCAACAAAATTAGGACCAAAATTGAGAATCAAATTGGGATGTGCATGTTTGAGCAAGTTGTGTAGTTTTATATATTTGCACATGAATATTTTGTTTTCCTGCACAAGCTCTACATATCATGTACGGTCGGTGGCCATGGGTTGACCTGCTTATAATAAGTGTGATCATTTACGTGTACTCTTTGGAATTTCCTACGTATAATGATAAACAAACTTAGCAATGGTCATGGATGGGACATAACTCATATAGTATCACATATCTTACGTGCAGTGAGAGAGATCATTAACTAATCCTTAAATTTGCTGATCTCATGTAGATACGGGTACACGCTACATTGAAAGTTAGCAAAATTAGCTCACTTACAATGTTGCATAGCTGATATATTTGATGATTAGTTTTTTTTGTGTATATTTTTTTTTTGAAAATGAATACTTTTCTATGATACTTCGAGAAAATTTCAAATAAAAACCCAAAATGAAGCCATTTTCTCAACCAAAAAAAAGGGGATCTCAAGAGAACCTTATCTTCAAATAAGACCATGAAGTGATCTTATTCTCAAATAAAGGCCTAAACGAGTATGTACATCTAACATACCACTTTCCAAATGCATGACAGGGGAATTTTTTGAGTTTTTTTGTTTTCTTTCTTTGTTTTCATTTTTTTCCTTTTTCTTTCCTATTCATATTCTTATTTGTGACGTCTTTCTCTTTCTTCTTTCTCTCTCTTTGTTTTAACATTGTGCTAGCGAGCTACTGGGCAATACCATCGTGGCTTCTCACCCTCAGCTGGCTGGCCTCACCTAGATCTAGCTAGCCACCAACAACAACCACCGGATATCGAGAATTGTCCAGTGCCGGACACAAAGGCAAAGGTGGCAATCCACACCACAGAGAGAAGCGTTTTGTGCGAGTGGACGAGTGCCGACATCCAATGTCTGGAATTGAACTTGTGGCGGTTGAATCTGGCAAGACCTAGGGTTTCACGATAGCTAGACCAGCGGGAGTTGATTTTGCGCCCAAGACTCAATTCAACTTCAAAAGGTGAGCTCGATCTAAAAAGAGAGAGCATCCACGGATTGAGAGGAGTAATTGAGTGAGCTCTAACATGGGGGATTGGTTGTGGAAATGACGATGGCCAAGGGCGAGGCTATGTGATGGTTTGGGCAACGTCACCTTGCCTAGATCTTGCCTGCTGCCACAATTACCTCACTTAGATCTAGGCGAGGACCATGCCACCCATAGGAAAAAGAAAAAGAAAAAGAAACAGAAAACTAATGAATGGAAAATAAGATGAAAGAGAAAAAAAGGGAAAGAAAATAAAACAGCAATACTCGAAAATGCCCTATCATTGTGACGTCCTAAAATTCGAGCCCTTTAAGGGATGAATGAACGTGAATTTCGTCAATGCATTGTTGGTTGATCTCACTCGGAACTGATCACTCCCGAGATACTGACCTTGAGAGAAAAAGCTAATAAGGACAGAACTCATTCAACTAAATAACTTGACCTGGGAAAACAACTCGACCGTGAGACTTGTATAAGGACAATCTTGTAGATATGCGGGCCAATTCTAGGGACGAATAAAAGTTGATTCGCGGACAGAACATCATGGGATAACAAGTGATTCCGTTTACTGTTATCGAACCCGCGAACAACCCTATGTCGATCATTGGTAATCGTGTACTTTGAAAAAAGAATCCATCTTTTGCAATTTCATGTAGTCAATGACGTCCATGTGTCGAGAAGTCTTGAACGTGATTTGGCACGAGTCGATTACACGTGAATCCTCGAAGCCGCCTGTCAGTCTAAGTTGTACCAAAATGCCATTCGGGCAAAATTGACAAGGCATGAAAATCCAAGATTAAACTTTGAATTTCTGGGAACGTCCGAGACGGACTTTTGAACAATGCTTCTTCGATGGTCGAAAGTGCCAATTAAGCCGAGTTTTTGGAAAAGGAATTTACGAACCAAGGAAACAACCCTACAAGGACGTGGGCTGGGCAAGATTAGTGTGGGCCTCATGCCCAAGGTGGGACAGCCACCGTGGTAGACCCAAGACAAGCAAGTGAGCCCATTGGACCAAACCGACCATTTACCCTTCCGAACCCATTGTCTAACATTGAACCGTTTCGAGCCCAACCAATTCCCGAGCCTGTTCCTATTCATTTTCTAGCCTGTTTCTTAGGCCCGCCCTTCATTTTCAGCTCCAAGGCAGTTTGGGAAATGTGCAAGGTGGAAATGACCATTTTGCCCCTAGATATTATTAAATAAAGGACAAAAGAAGAGAGAGAAGATGATGTCATTGCTTGAGGAGTTGAAGCTTGCATTAAATGGCCTTAATGAGGCCTTGAACCAGCTCTCATTTCACTCTCTCTCTCTCCCCTTCAGCCCTCTCAAAACCGCACACACTCTTTCTCTTGTTTCCCTTCCTTGCTTCTGTTTTTCCTTATGACCTTCCTCCAAAAACCTGAGTTGTTCATGCCCTTCCCGTGCAAATCACCGCTTGTACCACCACCATCGTGCTCAGGACATCCAAACCGCATGAACCACGTCGGCCGTTTGCCGGTCGGAGTCGCCGGCTAGAAGCCTGCTGTTCCCTGATCACCTACTATAGCAACAATTCTGCCCAGTTTCGCTTTTTCAGCCATTTTCCTTCCTTTCTGACCTAATCTCCGCCCATCCCAACCACCAACAGTTCTCCCTCGACCCCAAGGTGCCTCCAGTTTCCAGTCAATTGCTCGCCGGAGCTCCGACCAACCCGTTTTGCTCTGGTCAGCCACTTTCCTCCTCCGACAATGTTGTTTTCAGAAGTTCAGTGGGAAGCAGAGGTTGGTTGCTACTATTTTGACCCCGGGACCGCCTTGGAGTGTCATGGTTGAGGTCCTAGGGTGTCGCCTTCGTTACTGCCACCGCGTTCGTGTTGCCGGCCCGCTTAACGGGTGAGTTTAGCCTATAATCCTTTGTTAGTGCCTAAACTTGCTTAGGGTAGGTTTAGTTAGTGGTAATTTTGATTTAAGGGGTTTAATTAAGTTGTATTAGCCCTAAGATAAATGGTTAGATAGATGGTTAAGATTAGATTAGCTTAATTTTGCTTATTGAGCTTATTTGTTGCTTAATTGTGTTTATGTGTTAATTAAGCATGATTTGCCTTGATTGATTGATTAATTGTTTTAATTAATGTTTTGTTTAATTTCTGAATTTAATGTTTTAATTATTGAATTATGAAATTACACTGTTCATAATTACTGTTCACGGCACTATTCATGCGAAAGCTAATTTTAGTATTAATTTGATGTGTTCTTGATTGTTGTGATTTATTGAAGTGCCGGTTGTTAATTATACTCGTGAATATTGATGAAATGTGTGATCGAATGCCGATTGGATTTGAATTTTAGAATTGTCGATTGATATCTCATGATATTATGCGTGGGTTATCTATAATGGCATGTCGCATAATCATAAACGATGTTGCATTCACGACAAAGCAAATATATAAATGAATTGTTTGATGATGTTTGCATGATCACATTAAAAGAGTGAACCTGGTGTTGCCGGAAGACCGCCAATCCTTATGGGGTTGTGTTGTGGCCGTTTGGTCGCCTAACTTCTATCGGTTGCCTGACAAGGAGGGATTCCATGTGGGACTGCAGTAATGGGCAGGTCCTATACTCCTTCGGGAATGCCGTCTTGGGAGTGAGCCCTTGGCGTCACCGTGCCTCGAGGTAAAGAGGACGAAACTGGCTTGGCCAAGAACCGCCAACCATAAGGTTGTACCATAGCCTAGGGGGGAGGGGTCGTTATAATCGAAGCATATGTGAATGTGAGACATGAGAAGCTATGTGCAATGCTCTTATTATTCGCATGCTCTTAATGCCGTGATGATCGCATTATTTATGGCACGTACGCATGAGTTGACAGTCTTGCAGGGTGTGGTAATGGCCAGGTGAGATCACTTGTAACGCGATTCGCATGTGATTGATGAACTGTATCATCTAATGGCCATGTACCTTGCTTGCATTGTATGAGATTTGACATGTAGGGTATGGCATACCGAATAAGGTCGCATGCGAACCAAATATTGATTATTGGTTGACCCTGGTTGTTGTTTGATTGCTATTCCTGGTTGTTTGTTATTGGGTTGAGTGAGGTTCTAGAGGGATACCCCGGGTTGAGTTAGCGTACTAACTGGGGCTTAGGGGGAGAATTTGCTCGATTTGGGTTGTGAATTTCCAAAAACGATGTTTGGTTGTTGAATTTATGCCTAGCTAGGGGAACAAGCATTAAATTCGTTCAAAAGACAAATTGAAGAAGTTTTGTTCTTTCTCAAAGATGTCAACTACACGTGAAGCTTTATTTTTTACTTCACCTTATTCGTCTACAATATTTTCCTCGCGCAACAGCGTTTGTAAACATGCCTGCCACCATTGCACCGTGCATTGAGTTTTGTGTGAGTTTAGGAGGAAGCCACAAAGAGCAAAAGTGTGAGCTTAGTCAAAAGAGAAAAGAGGGGTTGCTTGTACGCGAGGGAGAAAAAATAAAAGTTGTGGTTATACCTTTGGATAATCTAGTCAGCTAAGTGTTTTATGGAGGTGCGGACCTCTAGAGTGCCAAAAGTTGGCACGGAGGAACACTTAAATGCCAAAAGTTATAAAAGGTACACTTAAGTGCCAAAATCGGAGCAAAAGGGATCACTTAAGTGCCAACGGCGAAAAATTCCGACCAAATTGCCACGTGTCAATTTTCCAACGACTTAATTTGCTGACGGAGCATTTTTTTCAAAATAAAAAATCCACGTGGCATTTTTTTCAAAATAAAAAATCCACGTGGCAATTTTTAAAAAAAAAATTGTCAACGTCAGATTTTTAAAAATTAAAATCGATTTTATTAAAAAAAAAGGGGGGGAAGAGGGGATCGGCGAGGGTTGTGCAGCCCTCGCCGATCCCTTTTTTTTTTTTTTATAAATAAAATCGATTTTATAATAATATATATTTTTTAATTATTTAATATTATTTAATTAATAATTTTTAAAATTCACGTCAACCAAAACGACGTCGTTTTGGCTGATTTTTTACCAATTCAGTTTCCGGCGAGCCACGTAGGCAAGAAAATTAATAAAAAATTGCCACGTAGGATTTCCGGCGGGGTTCCGGCGACTTGGCACTTAAGTGATCCATTTTTTTAAAAAAAAGTGGCACTTAAGTGTACCTTTTGTAACTTTTGGCACTTAAGTGTCCCTTTGTGCCAACTTTTGGCACTCCCGCTGTACTTATGCCGTGTTTTATGTGTGGTGTGAGAAAATATATTGTCATAGTTGTGTGAGAATATTTTATTTGAGTATTATACTTGTACTACATTTTGATATAACAAGTGTATCTCAAATTGCCAATTACAAATTCCTATTTTACCATCACCACACGTTTTCGCAACCCAACAAAGACCTCATATGACGCCGTGAATGGATTTCACAATTTCCCCTTTTCTTCTACTAGCAAAACCATCTTAAGATAAACGATGGATTCATTAATTTCATGAATAAAGTGTCATGCCAGCAATTAAGTTCAGGTGGATGAACTCGTATCTCGAAAAATGTATACATTTAATCTGTGGTGAATTGAAGGATTGCCCAGTGCATAATCCCACTATAGCTGCGGCACTCGGGGCGTACATTGCATAACCTTTGAATCCCCCGGCTGTAATCTTCATCCTATCCTCCCCAATCTCTCTCTAGCAATAAGATATTTAAATTATTTTCTCTCATTTCAATATCTATTTTGATTATACTTGATTCTGCATATCTGATTTGATTTCCTCTATCTAGCCCTATAAATATGCTATTTATGTACTCTTTTAAATATATCGAATTATATAGAAAATTACCCAATTCTCTTTTCTACTTGGTTTCTAACTTGGTATCAAAGCCTTCATTCTTATGGAAACCTAAGTCCATCGGGAATGCTTCTCACCCAATGCATCTCACGTACCCAGAAAATTCTTTTCACTCTATATCCTATGCACCCTTGGTAAAATAAATCCATCCCGCCCTCGGTAGTGTTCAACCAAATGCCCCCAATTCCCGTTTGAGTGTGCACCATGGTGGTCGTGTTATGACGTCTCTAATGCATTGCACAGTTGAGCTTCTTTTCTTTTTGTGGATGTATATTTTGACGCCACGAGATGTCTCTAGTAACTTTTTTTCTTTTCACGGAGATATATTTCGATGCCGTGAAGATGCGTCTTCACACAATAAATTTTCCCTCAGCAGTGCCTAGCTTATTCGCTTGATGTAATCATGCCAGCTGTATCACCCACGTTTAAGTTACTATCTAGACAACAAAGTTGACCATAAACGATGCATACTACTCAACTCCAACACCTTCAAATCTCAACGTCTCGTGTGTCATTTTTGAAAAGCCACACCACCACCAAAGGACTCACCACCCACAAATGAGTTGGATTTAGAAGATGCTATCTCACGCATTGCCCCACCCCCACCATAGATCAACAAGCTTGTCCTGTTGTGTCGTTAGAGGAACAAGCCTGCATGGCACCATTTAACATTAATTCAAACTCTAGTCAACAATGTCACCTTGAGTTTGAAGGGATGTTAGTGATATTAGGGATGTTAGCAATATTAGGAGATTTATGATATTTCCTCTCATTTCAATATCTATTTGATTATGCTTAATTCTGCATATCTGATTTGATTTCCTCTATCTAGGCCTATAAAGAAGCTATCCATATACTCTTTTCAATATATCGAATCATAATGAAAATTGCCCAATTCTCTTTTCTACTTTGTTTCTACCTGTCTTTGCGCTCCATCTCATCACCAAGATCACCTGGATCAGCGTTGATGAAGGTTCTCTCCACTGTCTCCTGGCCTTCTATCTCAAGCGCGCAGGGGCGGCGTCTCACCATAGCGAGCTGAGTATGTGGTGGAGCAGCAATAACACCGTGGTTGGTTGTGAAGGTATTGTTGTTGCTGAGTGACGGCGAGAGCTTTAGCGGGATGGTATTGTTCAACGGCGTGAGAGTGGAGCGAACGAAGAATGCAAAGGAGGTGGATGGATTTGGGAAATTCTGTTGTACAAATAGTATCCCAACTATTTTGACGACTATTTTATTAGTTAATTCGGGACATAAAGTACCGACCAAAAAAAAAATTCGAGACATAAAGTATCAACTCTGTTGCTCGGACCAGTTAAACCCTGCCCCATTCCAAAAAGTGGTAAAGCCCGGGAGTTAAACGAATAATTGTCAAAGGACAATAATTTCAAACCGATAGCGAAGGCCACCCGATCTATGACAGATATATGCAATGTCATTGTCGAAAGGAGCAAAAAATCGTTCTCGGGTGTAAAAGATTCTACTGGCCTTACACTTGCAGCGATATGCGCCCAAAAAGTAGAAAAATCAGCGACATGAACCTTGCTCCTTGCTGACCAAACAGCATCCATTCCTGACTAACATCAAGAGGTTAGAAAAGTCAGAATTTATCTTAGACCATTTAGGGCCTATATGGCAATGTTCCTATTTCTCTATTTTTCTATTTTTTTTGTTTCCAAAAATAGAAAAAGAACAGAGATATGTTTGGTAAGGCCAATTAAATTTTTTATTTTCCGGAATAAAAAGTTGTTCCTGAAAATAAATTTGGAGTAGAAATGAAAAGTAAAAAAAAATTAACTTCTTATTCCTGAGAACAATTTTTAGAAATTATTTCTTGGGTTATTATTTATGACTGATTGCCGTCCATCAACCACTACCCGTCGACCTCCGCCCATCGGCTGCTGACTACCACAGGCCGCCAACCACTAGAGACCACCAGCCGGCCGCCACCCTTCACCCGACAACCAACAAACGGCGAACCAGCATCCGACAATTGGCAGCCAATGGCGGCGGGCGACAACGACAAACCAGCGACCGGTAGCGGCGGCGACGACCGATGGTGGCGATGACCGGTGGTGGCAAGGGACCAACGATGGCAAGGGACTGGCGACTGCCGCATGTCGGTTGGCAGCCATCGGTCGCTAGTAACCAGCCATCACCGATCACTGCTTGTAGCCACCGCCCGCCGCCCCCATTGAGGAAAAAAGAAATAAATTATTTTGTCAATACCAAACGCATTTTTATTCTTTTTTTATTTCAAGAATAAGAAATTTTTGTAGTTACCAAACGTATTATTTTACTCAGAAATTATTCTAAAGAGTAGAAATAGAAAAGAACTATTTATCAAAAGAAATTGTTTCCAGGAGTAGAAATGTTACCAAACGTGCCCTTACTCGTTATCTCTTTTTTAAGGATTTATACATCGGATGCAATCACTAGCACTGGAGAGATCATGCTTAGTCCATTTAAGACTCACATGATCAACGAAGGAGTCAAATCTAAATAAGATTTTCCCTTTCTATAAGGGGCAGGGTGGGGAGGACTGTGAGGTGCACCCTCTCACACGTTATACCACAACGCTAGTTATATTTGGAGAAACCTAGATTTCCCTTAAGTAAATATGATGTCCCAATTCAGGTGATTGAGCACAGGACTATGGCTCCGCACCTAGGACCTCCAAGGCTGACCACAAGTCCCCAACAATCTAGGCTGGGGACCTCAACAGTTGAGCTCAAGTCCCTCAAGCCTCGGCCCCTTGGCACTCAAGTTAAGCTCGGGTCCCCAATAGCCAGAAACATGTTCCTCAAGGAAGGGTAAAAGTCCGCCAAGGCCAAGCTCAAGACCTTAATGCCCTTGCCCACTCTTAGATAATTAGGCTTGATTGCCATGATGAGAGGCCTATGTCCCTTGCACTTAGGCTTGGGACACCAACTGTGAAGCACAAGTCTGCCAGGGTTGGGCTTGGGTCCCAAACACCAACCCCGCAACTTAGGACTTGAGGTTGTACTTGAAACTTTTCCTTAAATGTGGGTGTCATAACTTCCCTAAAATAAAACATCAGAAAATAACAGCAACAGCCAAACAAAGGAAAATGAAAAATACTTTCCAGCAAAATTCATTTTTCTTATAAAACTTTTAAAAAATACAATCAAATCCAAAAACTTGTCAAGTTAGTGCAATTAAGCCTTAAAACTTGTTAGCATTTTCCGTTTGTCAAGTTGGATGGAATTAATTAAAGAACTTGATAGCACTAACTTGATAAGTTCTAGGATTTTGTTGCACTCTTTGAAATTTTAAGAACTTGATTAGACTTTCGTGACAAGTTTAAAGATTTAATTGCGCATTTTAAAAGTTTTGGAACTCAATAGTACTGTCATAACTAGTTTTAAGACTTTCAGTACCCTTATCCCATATTTAAAAGGCTATAGCTAACGTCGGTTTAGATGTGGCAATAGCGTCACCGTATGTGCATCTACTAAACTGTTTTGTCTTGGTTTTCTTTCACATCTAACTTATGACAAGTTTTTGATCGAATTTATCAATGAACATGTTCAACTAATTCTTTCTTGGAGAAATCATTTTATACTCATGCTAGGTTTTTCACTTGTACTTCTCAGCCACTCTCCATGATCAATTTCAGCGTAATAGAGTGCTACTTTACTTTTACGCTCTACAAGTATACGTGATTAATCACTATAATAAGATGGAGAAACAATATATTTTGTTTTTTAAAACACTTTAAGGATAATTTTCTAGAAATCAAATATTGGATGAACATTTTGCTATTATATTAATAATTAAAAACAAACGTTCAGTCAAAATATAGAAAAAGAAAACGAGAAAAGGGGGATAAGTTAAAGATAGTGGGTCCATGCACTATATTTAAAGGGATAAGTATATCATAAGCCATAAAACTTGTCACAAATATACAATGAAGTCCTTAAATTTTCAAAAATTGTAATACAAACTGCACTTAATTCATAAAACTTTTCAAAAAATACAAGTAAATACTAAAACTTATTAAGTTGATGTAATCAAAATCCTAAAACTTATTAGCATCTCTTTCGTTTCGTCATGTTAGATAGAGTTAAAGGAAGGACTTGCTTACACCAACTTAACAAGTTTCAGGACTTGTTGCATTTTTTTAAAATTTTATTACTTAACTACACTTTTGTGACAAGTTTTTAGGACTCAATTACACTATTTGAAAGTTTTAGAATTTAATCACACTTTCGTGCCAATCTCCCTCTTCTCTCTTCAGTCTTTACCGTAGCCACCATCCAAGGCCGTACCTGATGTCATCTTTAAGCTCCATCTCATAACCAAGATCACCTCCATCCGCGTTGATGGTGAAGGTTCTCTCCAATGTCTCATGACCTTCCATCCCAATCGCGTGGGGGCAGCGTCTCGCCATAGCAAGCTGAGTACATGGTGGAGCAAGGACGGGTGGTTGTCAACTAATTTGTCGCTGGGAGATGGTGAGAGCTCTAGTGCTATGGTATTGATTGAACAACAGGGAGAGAGTGGAGCAAAAGGAGAATGAAAAGGAGTAGGGTGGATTTGGGAAATCCTTCAGTACAAGTAAATATCACTGTCAAAGGGGAAAAATTCGTGCTCGGGTGTATAACATTCTACGAGCCTTACGCTAGCAGCGACAAGCGCCAAAAAGTAGAAAAATCAACGGCGTTGCGAAGTGAGAGAAGCTTGAACCTAGCTTCTTGCTTGACTAAACATAGCATCCGTTCCCGACCGACATCAAAGAGGCTACAAAGTCAAAATTCGTCTTAGACCATTCATTTGTTACGTCTCTTTCCTAAGAATTTTTGAGAGCTCATGCTGGGTCCGTATGAGACTCACGTGACCAAAGAAGAGCCAGATCCAAAGAAGATTTTCCCAGTTTGTAAGGGGCAGGGTGGGGGAGGGCTGCAATGCGCGCCCTCCCACGTTATACCACAACACTAGTCATATTTGGAGAAACCTAGATTACCCTTAAATAGATATGGTTTTATGGTAATTGGAATTTTCATACTATTTTGTACAACTGATTGATAGATAGTTTCTTGCAAGATTCTTGAATGTGACTCGTCACCTATAACTTGAGACATCATTTGATAAATTGACACGTAAGATTATAGATTGTAAAATGTTCAAATGCAACTCATTTTTATTCATTACTTGACACGTCTTTTGATTAAAAAAATCAGTAAAAATTTGATTTTATAGTATGCACGATGTTTTGTTTAGTGAGAAAACAGCACTGATAGTCTTTAGCTTTTTCTCTTTGTTTGACATCATTTCCTTAAACTTTTTTTTAATATAATCCTTGAATTTTTAGTTTTCATTTAATGTGGTATTTATGTTAAAGATTTAAATGAAATTTGTTGATGTGACTACTAAAGACGACTAGTTTTCATAGCAAGCCAAGCACATGGTGAAGCAACGACGACTTCGCGGTTGGTTGTCGACTAAATTTGTTGCGGGGAGATGGTGAGAGCGTTAGTGAGATGGTATTGTGCAACGGGGAGAGAGTGGAGCAAACGAAGAATGCAAAGGAGGATGAATTTGGGAAATTTCTTAGTACAAATAGTATCCCAACATTTTTTTACATTTATTAGTTAATTCGGGACAGAAAGTATTAACTCCCCTGCTCGGATCAGTTAAACCCTGTCCCATTCCAGAAACTGATAAAGCCCGGGAGTAAAACAAAGAATGTTCAAAGGACAATAATTTCAAATCGATGGAGAAGGCCACCCGATACACGACAGATACAGGCGATACCGTTGTCGAAGTGGAAAAATTCGTGCTTGGGTGTAGGAGGTTCTACAGGCCTTACACTTGCAGCGACATGCGTCAGAAAAGTGGAAAAATCAACGACGTTGAGTGAGAGAAGCTTGAACCTAGCTCCTTGCTGACCAAACAGAGCATCCATTCCTGACTAACAACAAGAGGTTAGAAAATTCAGGATTTATCTTTGACCATTCACTCACTTGTCTCTTTCTGAAGGATTTATAGATTGGATGCAATTGCTAGCATGAGTTATTGCAGAGCTCACGCTGGATCCATATGAGACTCACATGATTAATGGAGAGCTAGATCCAAAAAAGATTTTCCCTCTTTATATGGGGCAGAGGTGGGGCAAGGCTGCAATGCTCATCCTCCCACGTTATACCACAATGCTAGTTTTTATTTGCAGAAGCCTAAATTTCCCTTAAATAAATATGGTTTTATGATAATTGGAATATTCATACTGTTTTGCACAATTGATTTACAAATGAAGAGATAGTTTCTTGTAAAATTCTTGAATATGACTTGTCACTTATGAATTGACACATCATTTCATAAATCGACAGATAAAATGACAGATTTTTGTAAAACGCTTGAATGTGACCCTTTTACATTTATGACATGACACATCATTTGATAAAAATTCCCTAGTTCTGATTTTACAGTATTCATGGTGTTTTGTTTTATGAGAAAACGGCATCAGTAGTCATGAACTTTTTCTCGTTGTTTAACATTATTTCCCTCCCTTTTTTTTTTTTTTGAATATTTCAGTTTTCATTCAATGTGGTCTTTCTGTTAAAGATTTAAACGAAATTTGCCATGACTGTTAAAGTTGCTGACTTGTCATTTTCTTTGTTCAATTGCATCCTTGAACTTTACTCTCTTTTTTCAACTTGGTTCTCAAACTACTATTTATTTGTTCTTTCTCTCTAAGTTTGTTCACTTGAGTATGGTAAGGGTCATCAAATATTCTTTGAGATAAACCTTAATGATCCTTATCTTGGACTAGTAATTTTTTACACAACCTCTTAATAAGAAATACACACTTTAATATGCTCGTATAAGCTTAATCGTGATAAATACTATATATAACACACACGAATCAACCTTTTCACCTGTTTATAATGCTCTTGGACCTGTTTAGTTAGATAATTTAAAATGTTCATTGTGTAAACACGAAAAATATTTAAATCATGTAAACACAAGCAATCATTATCATATATAAGAGTTCATATTTTATATGCTTTCTGTTGTGCAATCCATTTGATTAACATGGGTTTTAACATGGTGAGATAGTAAATAAACATTTTGTATTGGATAGAAATTCAATTTAACATGGCGCCATTAAGAGGGGATTCATAAAGAGTTTAGGCATTAAATTGAATAAATTAAAAAAAAATGAAAACGGAATTGAACAAAATAAATGATAAGTCATATAGTAGATGGTACATTCCATCCACATTAATAGATTTCGCCAATGATTTTAATTGAGCGACCACGTTGAATCACTTTATAAAATCCGAAGATGATGTTGAAAAAAAAAAATCAAGGATAACATTGAGGATTGAGCAAAAGTTTAAGTATCGTTTGACGTCAGTATCTCTTATTTAAAGTAAAAGATGTCCTCTAAACACATATTCAATGTCTGCAAACCTGGCGGTTGTGTTCGAGACCTTGGTGGTCGTGCCAATGAACATGTTCAATCAATTGTACTGCTCTGCCACTATCCATGATCAATTTCAGCGTAATAGAATTCCAGTTTACGTGTACATGCTACACGTGTACGTGATGAATCACCATAATCAGATGGAGAACCGAGATATTTTGTTTTTTTAACATTTTAAGGATTCGCTTCTAGAAATCAAATATTGGATGAGCATTTTGCTATTATATTAATAATCAAAAGCAAGCATTTAGTCAGAATATATAAAAAGAAAACGAGAAAAGAGGGATAAGTTAATGATAGTGGGTCCATCTATTATATTTAAAGGAAAAAGTATGCTAGAAGTTTTAAAACTTACCACGAAAGTGTAATTAAATTCTAAAATTTTCAAATGTGCAATTAAATAATAAAACTTTTGAAAAAATACAATCAAGTATGGTCGAAGCAATTAAATTTTAAAACTTATCAAGTTTATGCAATTAAACTCCAAAATTTGTTAACATTTTCTGGTCGTCAAGTTTGACGAAGTTAATAAAAAAAATTTGAGGCACTAACTTTCCAGGCATTGTTACACTTTGTGAAATTGTCAATACTCAATTATATTTTTGTAACATATATTAGGATTCAATTGTACTTTTTGAATGTATTATGACTCATTTATATTTTCATGATCAGTTTTTGAATTTTCAATATATTTATCATATATTTAAAAAGCTGTAGCTAAAGTCAATTTAGGAGTGGCGACAGCATCCACGTACGTCCAACTTGACAAGCTGGAAGAGTCCATGTTCTATCCCCACGACAAATTGAAAATATTGCTGTATTTTAGAAGTTCGTATCTCTCTAGAAGCCATTGTCTAACGTTACTCCGACAATTATTACGAACGTTTCGTCATTTTCTACTGTGGCAACACGGAAATTTCCGCACGTACTTAGACTATCCTTCGCCATCCATAATAGACTGTTCTCTCTCTCTCTCTACTTTTTCCTTAAATAATGTTCAAACGACTGTCAATAACGATACAATAATATAATTGCACAAGTCTCAACATATACATTGATTGAGAGTGAAATGCACACTCATCAATGACCGTTACACTCATTAACTAAAAAGAATAAATATATTAAAAATTTTAAAATTTATTACGAAAATATAATTTAAGTATTAAAATTTTTAAAAAGTCCAATCACATCCTAAAAATTATTTAAAAAGTACAATTGGATATTAAAATTTTCAAAAAGTTCTATCAAATGAAGGACATGATTTGATTAATTTGATAAATTTTAGGACTTAATTGCACTTTCTAAAAGTTTTAGGACTCAATTGCATTTTTATAACAAATTTTGGGATTTAATTATATTTTTTAAAAATTTATAGACTAAATTACACTTTATTGATAAATTTTAAGATTTATAATATACTTATCCCTTAACAAAATCCACTTATAAATGCCAGCCACCTAATTGAAATGTATGAACCATCCCTCTGGCTGAAACCCACTATCCCCTATTGGCATCCTCACCCTATCTTCAAGAGTCAGAAGAAAGGCGTCGGCTGTCTCCGAGATCTCTTCATCCTCTCGATCGTCGTCAATGGAGACACAGGCGGACATACGAGGGAGGTCCTCCTCGTGCCCTGCGTTCGAGACGTGCTGAAGGAGAACCCGACTGTGGTCCCAAAGAGATACGTCCGCGACGATCAAGAGCCTCCCGTGATCACGGACGCTTGCTCTGGCTTGCCTCAGGTCCCCGTGATCGACTTGGGGAGGTTGGTTTCGGAGGACTGTGCAAAGTCGGAGCTCGAGAAGCTGCACCAGGCCTGCAAGGACTGGGGTTTCTTTCAGGTACAAAACAACTTCTGCATTTCAAATACGGAGTATTCAGCGAAGTGTCAGAGCAAAAATGGGAGTTCGTTGATTGAAAGAGATTTAAATCCACATATGACTCCATTTAGGCTCCCAACATTGTGCGACATGTTGATGATGAGTGATTCAGATGCATTTGCAAGGGATGCATCGTTGCTGATGAACCAAGAGGCCGGCAAGGGTTAGGGCCCCTCGCCATGGGAGATAGATGTACAATTTCTAGCCACCAATTAGTGTAGTCTATAGGATTCATATGAAATTGACCTCCCATCACATCTAAGTTTCTGCTTGATCAGCCACTGTGCATCCTGACATCATTGGGTTAAGAAAGTGGGATTTTTCTGTGCCATCTTGCCCTGTTTCACTAGAATAATTAAACCATTGAAAAAAAAATTACAGAAGAAGAAAGGTGGGAACTTTAGATGAGCTTGGAGATGTGAGTTCCTCGGTTGTCTCTGTTCTAAAGAATACTAATAAGACAAATTTATCTATTGCAACTTTCTCGATTCATGTTGGAATTGAGATCGGAGCTTTCTCTGTCTTGATCTTAAGAGGAATGCCTGTTCTGGTTGGATCATGAATGATAATTCCATGTTTAACAATTGTCCAGCTGACGAATCACGATGTGAGCCCGAACCTGATAGAGAAAGTGAAGAAGGGGACTGAAGAGCTGTTCAACATGCCAATGGAAGAGAAGAAGAAGTTTTGGCAGAGAGAGGGCGAATCGGACGGGTTTGGACAGGCCTTTGTGCTCTCGGAAGACCAAAAGCTTGACTGGGCTGACATCTTCTACATGCTCACTCTCCCTGCTTCTCTCAGGAAGCCTCATTTGTTCCCCAAACTCCCTCTTCCCTTCAGGTTCTCTCTCTTTAACACTTATACCATGGGGCAAAACACACATAAAAAACGCCATATAACTTTCATTTGACACTTGTGCCAGGAGGGTGAACATGCATAAATATGAAATCACTTGATCAAGCAGGTTATACTGTCAGAATGACAGAACCTGATATAATCGCTACATGAACTACTTTCTTGTTGTTGAGGTTTAGTGTGTGGCGTGTTACAAAGTATCTTCTTGTTGCCTAAATAATGAAATTATTCACATGCTAGAGATGATCTGGATACATACTCGAAGGAAATGCAATCCCTAGCGATAAAGCTTCTCTACCTCACGGCAAAGGCCTTAGGAATGGAGGCAAAGGACCTTGAGGGGATGTTCGAAGATGGGTTGCAAGGGATCAGGATGAACTATTACCCACCATGTCCAAACCCGAGCTTGTGATAGGCCTCAACTCTCACTCCGATGCCGATGCAATTACCATCCTCCTCCAGGTCAATGAAATGGAGGGCCTCCAGATAAGGAAAGATGGGAAGTGGATTCCTGTGAAACCTCTCCCTGGTGCTTTCATCATCAATGTTGGAGACATTGTTGAGGTAATAGTATTGCAACATCAACTTGCATATTTGACCATACTCATGATAATTCATTGTCTCATACTAAAGGCCTTCCCTTCATTGGCTTATAACAGATTATAACAAATGGGATATACCGGAGCATCGAGCATCGGGCAATGGTAAATGCAGTGAAGGAAAGGGTCTCCATTGCTACCTTCTTCAGTCCGAGAATGGATGCTGAGATAGGTCCTGCACCAAGCCTCATCACCCCGGAGACCCCACCATTGTTCAGGAGGATAACGGTGGCAGAACATCTGAGGGGCTATCTAACGAGCAAGCTGCAGGGCAAAGCTTATCTCGATGCCATGAGGGTTCAGCACGAGGAAGCCTAGAAGAGCCCAATTGTATCCATTCAGCATAAATGTGAAACTGGAGAGATAGAATGGGCCTGAAACCTGATTATACAAGATGGGTTTTGGATCCTAGGGAGGTCCCCTTTGAGGAAGACAATAATAAATTCAAAACCCTTTCTGTCATTCTCATCTCTTTCTCCTCTGAACTATCAAATAGTCTTATAAATCCATGGCATTGACTTTCTGTTCCATCCTTCTCTTGATCAAGTGATGAATGTGCATCCTCCGAATCACATAGCCAAGACCAAACCGAATTTAATGAGATCATGGCTCACGTCTTACCTTAGCGGATCTACATAAGTGTTTCCTGAGCAAGTAATGTTTATCCATTGATTCAAAATATTGTAGACCAATCAAGAAGGCCACCCGAGACATAAGAGATATATAGAGTAGCCTTGTCTAAGTATACGTGCATTAACATGTTTTAGTTTATAAAAAGGGGAAAAGATCATGCTTCGGTATGCAAGATTCTACAGGCCTTAGACTCGCAGTTACATGGGGGCCAAGAAGTAGAAAAATATGGCGTCGCAAATGAGAAAAGCTTGAAAAATAGCTCCTTGTTGACCAACAGAGCATCAATTCCTGACTAACACCAAGAGTACACCTGTCAAAATGGGTGTATAACCCATTTATGACCAATTTAAATGTTAAATGTGTCATAAATGTGTCAGGCTTTCTTTTAGTATAACCCATTTATGACCCATTTAATATTTAAATGGGTTATAAATGAGTTAGATACTCATTTTGACAAATGTATCTATAATGGTTTAAAAATTAAAAAGACTAAAATACATGGGTTGTTAATGAACTTGAATAAGTTTAAAATCTTTAAAAAAGATTATAAGAATAAGTTTTCCTAAGTTTAGTTAGATAGAAAAATGTTTTAACAATATGGGTCGGGTCGGGTATGGGTTGGGTATGGGTTAGGTTGGGTATGGGTCAAAAATTTTATACTACTTATCTTTAAATGAGTCGTAAACGGGTTAATGGGTCAATTTGGGTCGACCATTTTATAACCCGACCCAAACCCGACCCAACCCACCCGTTTAACGTATGTAACCAAGAGGTAAAAAAGTAAAAATTTATCTTAGACCATTCACCCGTTACATCTCTTTTATAAGGATTTGTGAATCGGATGCAATCGCTATCATCAGATGTTGGAAAACATAGCTGGAGTCCATAAAATATAGCACACACAAAGGCTTCATCAAATGTTATATTAATATTACAAAAAATTACAAACCAGTACACCTGTGAAAAATGAAAGTTAAAATTGCAAATTTGTAGATCTGGCAACTGCCAGTGTCATCTAATTCAGTAATTTGATAATAAAATTTAATGAAAATTAATAGAATGTAAATTTGTCACAGGTATATCAGTTTTGGATTTTTTGTGGTTAATAAATTTATTTTGGATAAATTTATCATAGGTGTATCGATTTAAGGTTTCTTCGTGGTATCAGGCTATTAACCCCAGTTTATAATGGATGCGAATGAAGATAATTACTTACTGGACTTGGGCAATCTATAACCCAAACAATGTTTTTGAAGGACCAAGTTTAATTCTCCCAAATTCCAATCATGGTGTTAATGCTGGGGTACAAAGGCTAGTAGATGTTCAGCTTACACTTCTAGTTGAAAAGTGAACATCGCCCGTCAAATGTTCTTTAAAAGATTGACAGTCCATGAGTGAGACTTTGAGCAACTCATTTGTTAAAATAATATAATGTAATATAATATGATAGGAAGTTTACATATTTTCCCAATAATTCGTTAGGAGAAGGAGCATTTTCTGAGAGCCATTACACTCGTTGGACACTTCTAGTATGAACAAACTCATTAACAAAAAAGAATGAGACATCCCTCTAGCTAAAACAGTGTCGTAACCTATTTTTTTCCATCCCAAGAAGAAAAGAAAATATATTCATAGGTTTATGGGCATTATCCAAGAGATGAGTCTAGGACCCTTAGATAGATGTGGGCTTTCCCAAATCCATACCCCACATGACATTGGATATTTATAAAAATCTTCTAATGAGGAGTTGCCACTAGCCTATTAGGGTCAACCAGAAACCAAGCAAAACATGGGAATGTGCCTCCCTTTCTACGCAACCAAAGAATTTAGGGTCAAAGACTTTGATTACACTAATTAATTAATTAGTGCCCTTTCGATATTTAATCTTATTCATTTTTAAAAAGACTTTTGTCAAGAAGTTTGGAGTGATTTTAGAATTATCCACTAATAAGTGAGGTGATCATGCGAGTATGCAATTATCAAAATAATAATTAGCGAACTAAAAAAAACATTAAATAGATTGCAAGAGAAAATAAGCACTTATCAATAAGAGATAAATAAATGACAATCCTAATTAGACTAAGGCAAAACTACAACCATCACGTCGCAAGTGCCATTGCATCCAAGGATAATTAAAACTCTAAGATAAAGCCGTGAAAGGCTTGTTTAATTTTAAGACAATCTTAAGCCAACGATTTTCCCATACCTTTTAAGAGAAAATTGTCCAAGAATTATTTTAAAGCTTTTTAGGGAAATTTAAAACAAAATTCAAAATTTTGAGATTTTTGAAAATTTTCTTTTTTTCAATTTTTTTAGAAAAAAATAAATTTTTATTTTTTTCCGAGAATTTTATAAATCTTCAGATTTCTGAATTTTCCATGAATTTTTAAAATTTTGAATTTTTTATGATTTTTTTAATATTTTTAATATTTTTTGAATTTATTTTTTATTTCTTTTAAATAATTTGGGCCAGGTCAGGAAATCTGGCCCTGTTGACCGATTCGTATCCTGTCGGTCCTGGTTGGGCTAAAGAAACCGGACCGGCCCTAAGCCCACACTAAAAATTAACCCAAAGGTTTCGAAAATTCTTTTTTTTTTTAAAAAGCCCATTTCCAATTTCTACCTTCAGCCCAGTCTATTCCCGACCCGCGACAAATTCAACCCAACGTGCCCAAGCCCGAGACGAAGCCCATCTCCTTATTCTATTTTTTTTTAGCCTTTTTTTTTTTTTTTCTCTATTTTTTTTTGTTTCTTTTAATTTTTTTCTATTTTTTTATTCTTTTGGTCTTCTTCTTCACTCTTCCTGGCGCTCCCCGAAGCTCGCTCGCTCCCTCTTCGATTTTCTCTCTCTAGCCGCGACCAAACGCTATCCGGTTTCAGGCGCAGGAGCGAAGGCACGGCAGCGGGTCGTTGGTCGCGGGTCAAGCGTGGCTGCCGACGGTCTCTCGCTCTCTCCCACTGCTCTCTCTCACGCTCGAGTTCTCTTTCTGTCTTTCCCCGAATCCCCTTTTCTTCTTTTCCTGTTTTTTTTCGAGCCCCTTTCTGGCTTCCCCCTTTTCTGCTTCTCTCTGTCCTGCTGCCGCTCTGACTTGCCGATCTAACCTCTGCCGTCTGACATCCCTCCAGCTGAAACACAACTGTGTCACCTTCTCTCTCTTGTTAGCAATACTTAGCTTTCATTCCAAACAACCATATCATCAGTCTTTGGGATTTCTCATCCTCTGGATTGTTATCAATGGAGACACCGGTGAACATACCTGTGAAGATGCTCCGTGCGCCATGTCTTCGGGAAGTACTGAAGGAGAACCCGACCATGGTCCCAGAGAGATACATCCGCGATGATCAAGAGCCTCCCGTGATCATGGACGCTTGCTCTGGCTTGCAGGTCCCCGTGATCGACTTGGGAAGGTTGGTTTCAGAGGACTGCGCAAAGCTAGAGCTCGAGAAGTTGCACCGTGCTTGCAAAGACTGGGGCTTCTTTCAGGTACAAAACAACTTCTGCATTTCGAGTACGAATGTCTTGAGAAAGTATCAGAGAAACATGGGTTCATTGATTGAAAGAGATTAAAGTCCACTTAATGTCCCGACTTCCGCAAGGGCAGGTGATCCTCAAGTGTAATCTATAAGATTTCATAGGAAATTTCGTTATTTTTCTCTCCGAACTCATTTTTAACCTCCAACCAAATCTAAGTTTCTGCATCAGCCGATATGCGTACTGATTTCATTGGGTCAAGAAAGTGGGATATATTCTGTGCCATCTTGCCCTGTTTCACTAGAACTCTAAAACTGGGTCATTGAACATTTCCAACGGAAGTAGAAAGGTGGGAACTTAGATGAATTTGGAGATTTGAGTTCCTCAATTGTCTCTTTTCTAGAGAATGCTAATAAGACAAATTTACCTATTGCAACTCTCTTCATTTACGTTGGAATAGAGGTCTGTTGATTACTTAGCACTAAGGAGATCAGAGCTTTCTCTGTCTCGATCTCAAAGGAATGCCTGTTTATGGGTGAATCATGAATCATAGTGGTGTGTTAATAATATTCAGCTGATAAATCATGAAGTGAGCCCGAAGTTGATAGAGAAAGTGAAGAAGGGGACGGAAGAGCTGTTCAACATGCCAATGGAAGAGAAGAAGTAGTTTTGGCGGAGAGAGGGCGAATCAAGCGGCTTCGGACAGGTCTTTGTGTTCTCGGAAGACCAAAAGCTTGATTGGGCTGACATCTTCAACGTGGCGACTCTCCCTGCTTCTATCAGGAAGCCTCACTTGTTCCCCAAACTCCCTCTTCCCTTCAGGTTCTCTCTCCCTCAGGGCGAAACAAGCATAAAAGACACCATAAAACTTTCATGTGACTCTTGTACCATATCAGCGAACATGCATAAAATATAAGATCGCTTAATTAGATGAGTGATACCATGTCAGTATGATATGTAATATAATTGCTACATGATTAACTTTTTTGTTGTCAAGGGTTTAGTTTGTGGCGTGTTCCAAAATATCCCCTTATTGCCTAAACAACAACATTGTCTACATGGTAGAGACGATTTGGATGCCTACTCGAAGGAAACACAAACCTTAGCAGTAAAGCTCCTCTACCTTATGGGGAAGGCCTTAGGAATGGAGGCGAAGGACCTTGAGGGGATGTTCGAAGATGGTTTGCAACATATGAGGATGAATTATTACCCGCCGTGTCCACAACCCGAGCTCGTGATAGGCCTCAACTCTCACTCCGACGGTGACGCCATCACCATCCTCCTCCAGGTCAACGAAATGGAGGGCCTCCAGATAAGGAAAGATGGGAAGTGGGTTCCCGTGAAACCTCTCCCCGGTGCTTTCATCATCAATGTTGGAGACATTGTTGAGGTAATAATACAGCAACATCAAACTGCTCATTTGACCATGTTGATAATGATTCATTGTCTCACACTCAAAGCCTTTCCCTTCATTGGCCGATAGCAGATTATAACAAATGGGATTTACCAGAGCATCGAGCATCGTGCGACAGTGAATGCAGTGAAGGAGAGGATCTCCATTGCGACATTCTTTCATCCAAGAATCGATGTAGAGATCGGTCCTGCACCGAGCCTCATCACCCCAGAGACCCCAGCAATGTTCAGGAGGATAACAGTGGCAGAACATTTGAAGGGCTATCTATCAAGGGAGCTCAATGGCAAAGCTTATCTTGACGCCATGGGGGTTCGGCACAAGGAACCCTAGAAGAGCCAAGTTGTATCTATTGAGCATGAGTGTGAAAATGGTGACACGTAGTATGGTGATGCAACCTGGTTATGTGATAAGGGTTTGGTATTTAGGGAGGTCTTTTAGGAAGAAATGGCGACTTCAAAATTTTTTATCATGCTCATCTATTGCTTGTCTAAACTATCTGTTAGCAATATTAAGATATTTACTTGATTCTAGATATCTCTCAAGATTATAAATATGTCTTTTTTGATAGAGCATATTCTTGATTGATTATATTTGATATTATGTTTATATTGTTAACTTATATCACATATCATAAAATCTATAAATAGGTTGATGTATGAGGTATAGAGGAATTTCATATTCTTATCTTCCACATAATATTTTATTATTGAACTCCATCAAACAGTCTTCTAAAATCCATGGTATTGACTTTCTGTCCCACCCTTCTCTCTTTTTTAGTTGTTTATTGATTGATGAATGTTCATCCTTCTAATCCCTAACGAGCGACTATTGCTTGCATCTTACTTTATTGGAGTTATATGGCATACGGGTTTTTATTATTTAAGTTTGGACTTACTTATTTAAGACGGTTTCCTTGTCATTGAAAGAATAAAGATAGAAATCAGACTAAGCCAAATTTCAGAACTAAAAACAGCTATGAATAGTATGGCACAATTATTGGATTTCACAATTCCTCTCTTCTTCTACAAGGAAACCCCCTTAATAAATAAACAATAGATTCATTAAATTAATGAATCACGAGTATCATGCGAGCCAGAAAATTTGGATAGATGACTCTTATAGGAAAAATCTTCCCATTTAATGGCGACAAAAACTAAAGCAATGCCGTGCAAGTTTTAAATATACATTCATTTCTTAATCATTAAGGCAATCCAAGAACATCATAATTCTACCTATTTGCTCTCCTATGCTAAATCATTTTTTTAAAGGGCAAGATTTAGCTGTAGTAGGGTTGCAGTGTTAATGTCGCTACCAAACATTTGGTACACGTAGGCATAACTTTTAAATGACCTGCAAGCAGATTGAACCTTAGTGATCCACCCTATCAAAAAAACTCTGTAATCTTCATCCTACCCACCCAATCTCTCTTTTCTCTGTCTACCCTCTACCATGATTGCTGGCACCCGCCACGCCAGTCTCCGCCCCCTTGAGCTCCACCTCATCACCAAGATCACCTCCTCACCAAGATCACCTCCATTGGCCATGCTGATGAAGGTTTTCCACTGTCTCGCGACCCTCTCTCTCGTGCACAAGGGCAACATCTCACTGCAGGGAAGCTGAGTACATGGTGGAGCAACAGCGACTTCAAGTGGCTAGTAGCCTAGGAGATAGACAGTTTCGAAGGTACAAATAGAGGTGTAACCCATGTCATGACCTAACCCCTTCCAACTCGAGAGCTGTTTGATTTAGAGGTAATGTCAACTTTGCACCAATGCCCTTCTATTAACTTGGGCTATCTCAAGCCTATACCTCACACAATATTAAGCATTCAAAATTTTAACCAATTAAGCTTATGCAAATTTTAAGAAAGGAGTCGCCACTATCCTTTTTAGGGTCGGCTAAAAGCCCAATAAGATATGAGAGAATATCTTACTATTTATATAATTAGAGATTTTAGATTCAGGAACTTAATTATGTTAGTATTAAGACAATGCACTTTTGGTACCTAACTTAATCATGCTAACTAACACCCTAGTATCGAAAACTTCGAGTTTCATCATAATCATTCTAAAATGAATGAAATAACATCCAAAGTATTCAAATGCACAACCAAATATAATCACAAAGAATACACACAAGCATCCTTTAATGGTCTCCGAAAAGAAATACAATTTGGAACAAAGAATCCTATTATAAAGCCCTAAGAGCTTGTTCAATTTTGAATTTTAATATTTTTAAGGGCTTTCCAATTTTTTTCTGAATTTTTATAATTTTTGTAATTTTTTATAATTTTCTGAATTTTAAAAAAAATTTAATGGTTTTCAAATTTTTATGATTTTGTATTTTTACGAATTAAAAATCATTTATTAATTAATTTTTTGAGTCTTTTTAAATTTTTTGTGATTTAAAAATTAAAACAAAGGAATTCGGGCCAGGGTTTAGAAATGGTGTTGCTGCTACTACTTGTACGTTGGAAAAGCTTAAGGCCGGCACTCCTCCCTTTCTCCAACAAACCGTTGCGCTTGATGGTGCTCGTCACTCAACCACGAACAGGGGCAGAGGCCGACAGCACTGGTGGGCCAAAGAAAAGAATGAAAATGGGCCAAAGAGAAGAAAGGAAATTGGAAGCTAGTGTAAGGGGTAAGCTAAAAATAACTAAATGGGCTTTGATTCTGGAGTTATTCTCGGGAACAAATAAGCAACTTTTTTTTATTTCTTGATTATATTCCAAATTTATTTTTTGGAATAAATTTGTTCCCGAGAATAAAAACTATAATGACCTGATCTGACAAGGACAGGAAGTGGTCACTAGGACTAAGGAGCTTTGACAAGGAGCAGCTCTTGGAAAGCTTCTAAAATGGTAAATGGGATAGGAATAAACCGAACCATGCACTAAATAGGAAAAGAGCGATTCTGGAATATATATGTTAAATTGAAATTAACTCACGAAGATGCCTTTTGATGTAACGGCAAGCTTTGCTTTGGAATTCCAAAGTTAAGCAAGCCTAGGCTTAAGCACTATCGGGATGAGTGACCTTTTGGGAAAGTTTCTATCTATACGCCAAAGGATAAAATCATGAAGCTCGATATGGAACGGGCCAAAGCTGACAATACCTCTATGAGTTAATCTAAGAATGTCGCAATATGGTATAAGAGTGGGAACCCCTCCAATAGGTGTGTGGTTCAAAGATGAATCAGGTGGAAGCTAATGGGCCTATAACAATCTAGTCTAACGAAAGTGGGGAGTAGTCACTAGGGCCAAAGGACTTGGACAAAAAGTGGCTTTTGACAAGCTTTCAGGATGGTGAAGGAGGCAAGAATGAACTGAACCATGTATCAAATAAGGGAAGAGCAATTTTGAGATATATATGAGAATTGGAATTAACTCACAGAGACACCGTTTGACGTAATGGCAAGTTTTGTTTTGGAATTCCAAAGTTAAGTGAGCCCATACTTGAGCACTACTAAGATGGATGACCTCTTGAGAAAGTGTTTGCTTGTACACTAAATGATAAAACCGTGAGGCTCGATATAGGAAAGTGAACAATATCTCTATGAGTTAATTCAAGAATGTCACAAAAACGTTACCAAACAAATATTTATTCTTTTTTTGTTCAAAAACAAAAGGGTTAGGACACTAGGAGTGTCATAACTTTTAAAATCTTTGCGCTCACTTTGGTGCTAAATTTTTTTTTTTCGCTCACTTGAGTGCCAAATCGGAGTGAAATCGTTCACTTAAGTGCCACTTCGCCGGAAAAGTCGTGGCAGCCGGAAACAATATTTTAATATTTTAATTAATTTTTTTGAATTTTTTGAAATTTTTTTGTTTATTTTTAAGGGCCGGTGAGGGCCACCGTTGACCCTCGCCGGCCGCGGAACCCTCGCCATCGGCCGCGAAGGCCTTGGGTGAGGCCGTCGCGGCCTCCCCACGGCTGCGAGAGGCCGATGCGGCCTTGCCCGGGCCGGATCCGGGAAAGGGCCACCGGCCTTTGCCGTCACCGCTGCGGGTGAAGCCGTCAATGGCCTCGCCAACCTCACCTAGGGCCTTCGACGGCCTCACCGGCCTCACCCAAGGCCTTCGCGGCCAACAACGAGGGGGCTCTCACCCAATCTGGGTGAGAGTTCGACGGCCAGTAAGGGTCAACGGTGGCCCTCGCCAGCCCTTAAAAAAGCAAAAAAATTCAAAAAAATTCAAAAAAATTAATTAAAATATTAAGATATTGTTTTCCGCTACCACGTCGCATTCCGACTATCACGTCGCTTTTCCGGCAAAGTGGCACTCAAGTGAATGATTTCACTCCGATTTGACACTCAAGTGAGCGAAAAAAAAAAATTAGCACCAAAGTGAGTGCCGTACGAAAGTTATGGCACTCCTAGCATACTTATCCCAAAAACAAAAGAATAGAAATAGACACTATTTGGCATTTTATCGAACAGGCCCCAATTGACTTATCTTTTCCTTGAGTCCACTATCCCTTGCAAAGTGTATGATTTTCATTCTCAGTCACTATATGGTCCTATGAACAGGGAGGGTTCCTTTTTTTCGAAGACTTGCGAACTGATTTTATTTCATTTGTCACTAACCCTACGTTCACAATTTATAGCAACTTGACTTTAGCCGATCACTAACCCTACGTTCACTCTTTATACTAACAACTGCAACTTGGGTTGGAATGAAGTAGTAATCATCGAGATAAATTATAACCAATAAGCACTTATCATATCATATGATATATTACATTATCAGGACTCAAGTATTGCTATCATACTTGTACACCTAATTTTTTCACAATTACAATGCAACAAGGACACTATAGTGGAAATCACATATGAACAAAACTTTATTTGATTAGAATGCAGTGATGAATACTTTTGGCTTGTTCTATTTTTTTTTTTTTTTTCATCCATCTTATTTTGGCTTCAATAGCCTTCTCTTATATAGACATCTTCGATCTTTACATTGGAGATAGTCTCAAGAAGCCAAGGGTCGTTAGGATTCTTTGCGAGCTATTGTTCTAAAGCTATATTGCCTATGCAACTTTTCCGGTGAACATCGACAAGGTTTCCCTAAATAATTTCTATCACTACTATCACATCACCAGTTATACTTATAGTCCTAACAAAAAATGTCTTTTTTTCAAAGATTTCTAGTTCTTTTACTTCGTTGTTCCAGTTGTTGCCTATACTTTCATCCTTCACTATCATCCTCAGAATGTTACACCAGCTTCATCAATGATCAGACATTCTCATATTCAATTCTTAACATTATCGTAAGCAGATTATCACCACTTAGTTGATGCTATTAGGGGTAAACCATATGAAAGTGACTTGCGATCTTATTTTCAATGAAATTACTGAGCCAATTAGCTAATTATTTGATGATAAGCTAATGATCATGGGTTCACCAAACTCTTATGAGCACAATGTCATAATTAATTTGTCCATGTCTCATCAAGATCTTCATTTATTCTCGCTAGTATATGCTAAGCTCTATAGTAATCATAGGTATCATCTTAGTTGTTTAGATATTATCATGAACAACTGCATTTATCATAGTAGATATTATACCAAGGATAATTTTGGAATCATCAAACTTCCTAGGGATGTTTCTCTAGCATAGAGGAAGAATTGAGATTCAGAAGTACATCGAGCAAAACAATTTTGGGTTGTAGAGCATGAAGATTGGTGCCCAATTAAGACCTAAAGTTTGAAAGGCGTAGCATATGCCAAAAATGATGAAAGAGGCCAATAAAGTAGAGTTAATGGAGAATGCAAAAGGCATAATCCCATTGCATTTGTCAAATGAGGTATTGATTGAAATGGTTGAAGAAAGAATGATGCGGTGTTATAGGCAAAACTTAGGGCACTTAATCTGATGAAGGGTATGCACAATTGCTTAGATATGTTCAAAAAGGATGTTTAAATTCCGGGTGGTTGAAGGCACATCCATGAGAGCCCAATTAGATAAATTTAACAAATTCATGATGAACTTGAAGAATGTAAATGAGGCATTGCATGATGAGAAGCAAGGTATGATTTGTTGACATCTTTACTAGATTCTTTGAGTACTTACTAGCTCACTATTGCAAGGGCACCCAACGATTACCTTGAAAGAGGTAAAGCCCATCCTGTTTTCAAAGGAGTGGTGAAAGAAGTTACAAGGAGATTACTTAGCACATGATTTGGCGCAAACTTCTAATCCAAGGTAGAGATGAACACAGAAAGTCTAGAGGTAGCAAATGAAGGAGCTATTCAAAATTGAGGTTCAATGTTTGAAAACATTGATGTTATCACTATGATGAGTTAGCATAATATAGGAAAGATTTTCTAAAGGACTAGGGTGAATTAGTTAATATGGCGTCTATAGGTAATGATTATTTTATCACTTCAATAGATAATGTCCTAGTAATATAAATGATAGGTTAGCAGTTACCACAAATTGATCAAGTGATGATTGGGTGCTTGACTCTTAATTTTATTATTTCTCATAGAAACTCACTTACTACCTAGTAGTGCATGGAGGGTAGTAAGCTTCCTATGGGAAATGGTACTTCTTGTGAAGTAGTACAAATTGAAACAGTTCAAATTAAGATGCACAATGAAGTGATGAGAATGTTGATTGACATGAGGCATATACCAGAGATGAAAAAAAATATTATCTCACTAAGTGCTTTTGATGGGTTTGAATGCTAGATCTTTGTTGAATGTCACGGTTTTAAGGTCTCTCGAAGTGTACTCATTATAGGTAATATTTCCTTAAGAGAACAACGGTGATTGTCTCATCTACTTAATTCTATAAGGCTTTAGGTTTAGGACAAAACACAATTTTGGCACATGAGGCTCAAGCATATATGTGAGAGAGAGATGATTGCTTTAAGTAAGATGAGTCTCTTAGGTGGTCATTGGACTAGAAACTAAACTTATGTGAATACTACGACGTGGGTAGTTAGCGAAGAGTGAAGTTTAGCAAGGCAATTTACCAAACCTTGAAGTTCATAGGTTGCGGACACTCTGTTGATGGCGTTTTGAGAAAAGTTTGGATTTATCTTCTTAAGCATAAGAGCAGAGTGCTTGGTCAATTTAAGTTGTGGGAGGTGATGGTCGAAAATTAAATAGGTCAGAAGACCATGTGCTTGAGAACTGATAAAGAGTTGGAATTATATTTTGAGGAGCTGAGCTAGTTTTTTGCCGAGGAAGGCATAGTGAAACACCGCATTGATGCCAACATATCATAGCTAAAACAAAATCACATAACTAATGAACAACATTATATTAGAGAGAGATTGTTGTTTACTCTCCAATTAGGTGAAGAACTTTGGGTCGAAGTAATGCATAACACTTGTTAGTAAATAGGTCATCACACAAGTGATTGATTGGAGAACTTTTGAGAAAATGTGGTCAAGCCTACTAATTACACCAGATTCGAAGTGTTTGCTTACCCTGCTTATGCTTGTGTGAGTGATGGCACACTAGAGTTAGGGGCAAGGAAGTGCATATCCTTGGTCTGTGCACATAGAGTGTAGGAATATAGGCTATGGTTCATTGAGGAAATTCATAGTTTTATATTTAGTATAGATTACCTTTGTCAAATGTGCTTTGTTTTAGAAGATGAATGAGGAATCACTTGTAGAGAAAGATTAGGATAGTGTTAAAAAATAGCTAGAGTTTTAGAGAGAACCGAGAGATGTTTAGAGTGCAACACATGTGACACTATCTACAAAGTTGCTAGATTTCAAAGTAGCTAATAGCTGTTCCGAGGTCACATTAATAAAGCTTTGAGGTGTTTAGCAAAGGTGGATAAGGTACAGCGACAGTTGTATGTAGATATCGAAATAAATTATTTAGATGCACTAGAGACAATTTCAAGTATAGAGATGGAAAGAGTGAAGACTATAGGAATGTTTTAAGTGACTTGAAGGAGCTACGTTAGGAAAGCATCAAGGCGTTTCAACATACAGTTGAGAAATTCTATAAGCACCCCACTTATTGGACATCCTCAATTATCTAAACTATCACTTGGTACTTGGATAGAGGTGGAGCACATGTCCCATGATTCATAAGCTAGCATCATTGGTTGTCTAAGTTATGACCCAAATACTATTAGGCTTACTCTTTTTTGTTCAATTAGGAGAATGTACATGGTTAATCCAAGTGGACACTATGATGTTGTGAAATGGATTCTCCTAGTTTTGTTGGGAACCTAGATGGTGGGGCATGTTTTAGAGGATACAATTTACATAGTGTGGCAATAACCGAGTTTACTAACTTGGGTAAATTGGGGAACCTAAAGGATGGAATTCTAAGAAGGTTTCTCAGTTTGAGTAGGTTTATTAAAAAGGGTTTCCTATTTTAGATACATACATACATATATATGTGTGTGTGTGTAAATATGATAGAATTCTACTTCGTCATTACACACTAAAGCAAACAAAAGGAGTGTTTGGGTTTTCTCTCTACGAGATTTCAAAGTGAATTTTCTTAAAGAAATTATAAGATAACACTTATGGGTTTGCTTTGAGTGTAGTCAAGAGCTGGCAAGCAATCGAGCAATTGTTAACTTTTTATTTTCCATATTCATAGTGGAATACTTGGCGGCTAGTTCTCTCCTTTGAGTAGATATTAATATTTGGACTAAATCATATAAATCTTTGATGTCCTTGTTGCTTCTTATTGATTGCTCTGATAATTTCTTCTTCTCACATTAGAGTCAAACTGCAAGGTTCGTTAGCTTTCGCATTATTTCACAAAACACTTTGCTCGCCCTTCTCTTTCATAGTTGTATCTTGAAAAAGGCATAACATTTTATAAGTTGGCATAATAAAATGTGCTTATTTCTTGGTTTTTAATTAATTATTATGTAATTTATTCATTGACACTTGAGACATGGGTTTGGGGAAAATACCAAAAAAGTCTTAAACATATTGTGTTAGTATTAATTCAATTACAAACCTTTCAATTAAACTAATTTAATCCCAAACATTTTCACCTTTTATCAATTGAGCTTACCCCACCTAATGTTGGTCGAAAGTCATTGATGTGACACTTTTACTAATATTTAGATATTTTTTGAGTTTTTTTATATTTTATTTTCTTTTTCTTGTTATTTTCCTTTCATTTTGGCCAACGAGGGTTATCTCTCTAAGAGCCAATAGGGCCATGAAGGCCCCTTTCTTCACCTAAGGCCTTTCAACCTTGCCAAATGTGGTGAGGCAACACTTGCCTAAATTTGGCCAAGGCTTTTGTGCCCTCGTCAGTAGTTGGCGAGGCCGCAATGGCCTTGGGTGATGCCATCATGGCCTTGTTGCTATAAGAGAGGTGACACTTGCCCAGATTTGGGTGATGTGATTAATATCGAGTTTTTGCCAAACAAAAATAATGAAATTATGGAAGTAAATATTCTCTCATTTATTGCTATTGCACTATTCATTCTAGTTCCTACTACTTTTTTACATGCAATATATGTAGAAACAATTAGTCGAAGTGATTAATATGAATCAAACTTAACTTATTTTCTAAGTCATCGCAGCCTTATTGGCTACGGGTGATGGAGCAAAGGGGATCTAAGGCCTTTGCAACCCTACTAGCTACAAGCAAGGCAATCCTTGCCTAAATTTGGCAAGGGCCTGGATGAGGGCTGCGACCCTCCCTAGCGGCTAGCTAGGGCTTGCTGGCCCTCTCCACCAAAATGAAAGTAAAGAGTAATAAATAAAAAATAATAAAAAATCTAATTTTAAAAATATATAAAAATGATCTATATAAGAACCGACCGTGTCATGCAAGACAATCGACAACCACATAAGAGGTTTTTGGTTAAAATTGGCTGAAATGATAAGTGGCAAATTGTGAAGATGTTTAGGATTAAATTGTCACAATTAAAAAGTTCATAACCAAATTGATATCAATGCAATAAACTTAAGACTTTTATGGTACTTTCTCCACTTGGGTTTTGACTTTGCCCATCCTTTTTTTTCTCAGTTACGTGTTGAAACACGCATAATGCTATATATGTTGGTGAATTAAAACGTGCTTAGTTGAAATTATTTACTATTCAGCGTGAAAGTCACGTTAATAACGAACAGAAGCTCAAGAGCTGGAGCGGGATTGCCGTCATTGGTGACGTTTAACAATTGTGGACCAAATTCAACATCCATTAGAGAGGATCACAATTTCAAAAAAATAAAAGTCTAAAGATTGAAGCCACAATTACTAATGGTCATGGACCAAAGTGAGTGGCACCATTTTGGGGAAACCGTAATCAGCAACACACATAAATCAATTCAAGTAAATTAATTTTAATAACACATATTAAGGCAAAATTTACGGAAAAGGAGGGAGAATTTGCACACGTTGGTTGCTAGAGTCTTTTGTACCCTAAGTCTAGGCTATCTCATTTGGCTTCCATTTATTTTATGAAAAATATTTTCATGATTAATAACAACTTATTTCTAAATATTTTCATGAATGATGAAAATATTTTCTTTTTTTGTTCATTTACTTTATAAGTGATCATTTAACAAAAAAATTAAAAATTATTTTAATTTTTATGAAATAAGCACAGCCTTAATAATCATCTTCCTTAAACTAGTCTTACTAACGAATATCTATCAATCAATTATTTGCATAGAACAAATAACAAATCAACTGGCTGAATTTTTCGGTTGGTGCATCGAGAATGTCAAAGTCCTAAGAAAGAAGGGAAGTCTCCTGATCACTTGAGTGGTGTCAAGGGTTTTTCACTCATTTTTTATGTCTTCATGATAAAAAGAAAATATTTTTCATAAAAATTACTTTCATTGAAATTATAAAGTCTTTATTTATTTGATGGTTTAAGAAAAGTGTTTCTTTTTTATCGAAAAGGGAAGCCAGCTTCTCCCAATTTAAGTTTATTGTTTTTAGCCCACGAAAAATATTTTTTGTAGACTAATTAATTTTCCATCATCTTAACACCGGAAATTTCAAAAACAATATTTCAAAAATGATTTTTGTAAACAAATGGACCCTACTTAAGAAAATTTTAAAATTCTCAATTAAAGCTTTTAAAATTTTTCAAAGATGGTGCAAGAGAAAAAATATATCTATTAGGACCATTAGTTTTAAATGATGGAAAAATCTGATGTAGAGTTTCTAATTGGTTTTCTTTTATAGGTTAATACTGTGAAAAACCTCAAACTATATCCCTCAAACTAGTACACTAGTGACAAAATTACCTTATATTAGTTTCTATTAAATTTTACTGCTAAATTGCTAAGTTGGATGATAGAAGACGGTTGAATGGTGTATCAATTTAGGATTTTACTCTCCGTTTCTTAAAGATGTACCAATTTTATGATTTTTTGTGGTATTAATTTAATTTAACGAAGGGTATATTTATCACAAATGTAGTAGTTTGGGCTCTTGACAGTAAAAATATTATTTTTGAAGTAAATTTATCACAAGTGTACCACTTAGGTTTTTTTTGGTCATTTTGGGTAAATTTGTCACAGGTATATCACTTTGGGATTTTTATGATTAGAAAATTAGTTTTGGATAAATTTATCATAGGTGTACTGGTTTGAGGTTTTTCACAGTATCAACCTTTCTTTGATTGTCATTCGTCATTTCATGAGCTCCCTTGTCAACTAAGTATTTAAAAAACAAGGGTTAATATCTCAAAAAAACCTTAAAATTATACACTTGTGGCAAATTGGCACAAACTAATTTTTCAACCATCAAAAATCCCAAATTGATGTACATGTGATAAATTTACCTTTTGTGAAACATTGCGCACGCCAGTGGTATGGACATTTGACTATCTCCTTTGCTTGGAATCTTGGGTATTCCATCCACCATTTGACATAGGATTCATGGAATTAGATTCTTCATTGTCTTCAAAAAAGAATAATGATGTAATTTTCCATTTGAATTCATGCTTGTCATCCTTAAGTGGTCAGGATCTTATTTATTAGTTCAAGAATGGAGCTAAATATTGGGTTTTGATTTTCTCATTCGGAGTCATCTTTTGGATAACCGTTTAACTTCATGATGATTATAGAAAATAGTGAATCATCGATGTGAATTTGACCAAATTTCAATCAAGTAAAGCTTAAGAAATGGAATCGCTTGCCCTGGTTCACATATATTTGCAGTTCAAGCCAATTGCATATGGGGTGGTTATGCTCTCTTTCTCTTGGAAGGGTTCCACGACCCTTGCTTGAGACAATCAAATTCTTGTAGTCTTACCCTTCTTGTGGTGGACGCCTTTGCGACGTAGGGTGATAGAGACAAGTAATGACGATGATAATGGAGTTACTTGAGGTCCTTTTCAAATTCTTCTTCGACCTTTTGACTTTATTACTTGTTTGAAAGTTTTTATAGGCCTATGTCAAGCACCTATATAGCACGAGATCAACATGAAGTGTCCTAATAGTAGAGAATAAAAAAGAGACATATAAAAAAGGTGCATGAGAACTTTTCGTCATTAAAATAAATAGACCTTATTGAGATACTTATTTAAACGAACATAAAATAATGCAAGCCGCCCATGCATGTTAGCATGAGTGAATACATACAAGATGTATGAGTACAATAAGAGATATAATTCCATATGTACCTTTTAAGATAACTCTCTAAAGATGCATTGTTAAAATATCTCACATTACTGAATTATAAGGTTTATATACTTTTTATATACATGTGATCTCTTTTTATCTATTAATTTAAACTTTTGGATCAAACTTTTCAATATGATATTAGAACCAGGTGTTACTCGGTTTATTTTGTGAGTGCATCTATCTCATTCATCAAATTCCTAGTGTCATTCTTATTTTGATTTGCACTTAATCTGACCTCTGAGTTTTAAGGTCTGGATATGGTTCTAAAGGGAGTGGAGGTCAAGAATATATCTTTCCTACGTGATGTCACATGGTAGAGAATGAGGAGAAACTTTTAATAGCTGACGTTTTCGCAAAGACAAATGCGCCTACATTTAAGATATAGATTTCCAAGCGGCTATATCTATTTTCTTGTTATTTCGGGTTTGCACGAGTGTTTAGAAATTGGAAGCCCAAACGCGCAAGTAAAATTTCAAATCATTTCATTCGGGGCATCGTCTTACCTATCAATTAGAGGTGATTAATTATTTGTATAGAACATATAACAAATCAACTTGCTGAATTTTTCAGTTGGTGCATCGAGAATGTCAAAGTCCTACGAAAGAAGGGAAGTCTCCTGGTCACTTGAGAGGTGCCAAGGGTTTTTCACTCATTTTTTATGTCTTCATGATAAAATGAAAATATTTTTCATAAAAATTACTCTCAATAAAATTATAAAGTCTTTATTTATTTGATGGTTTAAAGAAAGTGTTTCTTTTTTATCGAAAAGGGAAGCCAGCTTCTCCCAATTTAAGTTTATTGTTTTTAGCCCATGTAAAATATTTTCTGTAGACTGATTAATTTTCCATCATCTTAACACCGGAAATTTCAAAAACAATATTTCAAAAACGATTTTTTTAAAAACAAATGGACCCTACTTAAGAAAATTTTAAATTTCGCAATTAAAGCTTTTAAATTTTTTCAAAGATGGTGCAAGAGAAAAAATATATCCATTAGGACCATTTGTTTTAAATGATGGAAAAATCTGATGTAGAGTTTTTAATTGGCTTTCATTTATAAGTTAATACTGTGAAAATCCTCAAACTATATCCCTAAAACTAGTACACTAATGAAAAATTTACCTTATATTAGTTTCTATTAAATTTTACTATTAAATTATTGAGTTGGATGATACATGACAGTTGAATGGTGTACCAGTGTAAGATTTTACTATCTATTTCTTAAAGATGTACCAATTTTATGGTTTTTCATGGTATTAATTTAATTTAACAAATGGTTTTATTTTTCACAAATGTGTTAGTTTGGGCTCTTGACAGTCAAAAAACTAATTTTGGAATAAATTTATCACAAGTATACCGGTTTAGTTTTTTGTAGTCATTTGTGGTAAATTTATCACAAGTGTATTACCTTAGGATTGTTTATGATTGAAAAATTAGTTTTGGATAAATTTATCATGGGTGTACTAGTTTGAAGTTTTTCGCCGTATTAACCTTTTTTTTTATTGTCATTAGTCATTTCATGAGCTCCCCGTCAACTAAGTATTTAAAAAACGAGGGTTAATATCTCAAAAAACCTTAAAATTATACAATTGTGGCAAATTGGCACCAACTAATTTTTTAACAATCAAAAATCCTAAATCGATGTGCATGTGATAAATTTACCTTTTGATAATTTTTGTTAAATTTGATCGTCAAATTGCTGAGTTAGATAACACGTGACAGTTGATGCGTATACTAGTTTGGCATTTTATCTCCATTTGTCACAAGTATTCAATTTATAATTTTTCGTGGTATTAATTTAATTTAATGGAAACTAATAAAAAGTAAATTTTTCACAAATGTATTAACCTAAGGTTTTTGGTAGTTAGAAAATTAGTTTTGCATAAATTTATTGTATTTATATCAACTTGAGATTTTTAGTGATAAAAAATGAATTTGAGGTAAATTTATAATATATATTAATTGGAATTTTTTTGGTATTAACAACAATAGCAACAAACGATGAAGATGTGACAATGATTATACAAATCGAATGAGAAACAGAGAAAATAGGGGCAGGGATGAATCGTGCAGCTGCATGATAGTTATTAGGATTGACCTAGGAAAGCGAGTGTAAACACGCATGCAGTCGTTCCGCCATCAAAATTCGCCTTCCTGTCATTTCCAGAATTTTCCTTCTTTTTTGTGGGAATCTGTCTTTTCATCTGTCCCTTTTCATTTTGGACCCAATCCGCATGAGCCGCATATCTCTCTCTCTCTTCCTAAAGAAAAGCAAATGTACTATCCCATTAGATTTTCTGTGGCCACTGAAAAGAAGGCATGTAACATGTGGATTTAGCGACGGATTCACATCTTGCGATCTGATAATGTTGTGAAACATTCCACACACCAATGGTCCAGACATTTGACGATCTCCTTTGCTTGGAATCTTGTGTACACCAACCACCATTTGACATCGGATTCATGGAATTAGATTATTCAGTGTCTTCAAAAAAGAATAATGATGTAATTTTCCATTTGAATTCATGCTTGTCATCCTTAAGTAGCCGGGATCTTATTTATTAGTTCAAGAATGGAGCTAAATATTGGGTATTGATTTTCTCGTTCGGAGTTGTCTTTTGGATAATCGTTAAACTTCTTGATGATTATAGAAAATAATAAATCATCGATGTGAATTTGACCAAATTTTGATCAAGCAAAGCTTAGGAAATGGAATCGCTTGCCCTGGTCCACATATATTTGTAGTTCAAGCCGATTGCAAATGGGGTGGTTATGCTCTCTTTCTCTTGGAAGGGTTCCACGACCCTTGCTTGAGACAATCAAATTCTTGTAGTCTTACCCTTCTTGTGGTGGACGCCTTTGCGACGTAGGGTGATAGAGACAAGCGATGGCGATGATACTGGAGTTAGATGAGGTCCTTTTCAAATTCTTCTTCGACCTTTTGACTTTATTACTTGTTTGAAAGTTTTTATTAGGCCTATGTCAAGCACCTATTTAGCACGAGATAAACATGAAGTGTCCTAATAGTAGATAATAAAAAAGGGACATATAAAAAAGACGCATGAGAACTTTTCGTCATTAAAATAAATAGACCTTATTGGGATACTTATTTAAACGAGCATAAAATAATGCAAGCCGCCCATGCATGTTAGCATGAGTGAATACATATGGGATGTATGAGTACAGTAAGAGATATAATCCTATGTGTACCCTTTAAGATAGCACTCTAAAGATGCATTGTTAAAATATCTCACTTTACTGAATTATAAGATTTATATACTTATAATGTTGACATTCACATTATTTATGCTTATTCTCCTTAACAATTCTGGCTTTGAGATGTAATTAGGCTTTGTGCTGGGCCGATCTCTGCATCAAACCTTGAGCTGAAAACCTTTCTTTAGTCAAGTTGACTGCGGACTTGTTGCAACCTACCCTCATGTGAGCTATTTAGGATTTGGCTAATGAATTACTAAACTTGAACTTACCTTGAGTTCTCTCGAACTCATACCAATTTGCGACTGATGGTTCAAGTTCTTAAAATGCAAAATTATTTTTTTCTAAAAGTCGCCACTAATCAATTCGTAGTGGATCAATTAGATATCCAAGTAAAGTAAGGGAAGAATTACTATACTCCTACAAACCAAATAACCTAGGGTTGAAGACTTAATTACACTAATTAATTAACTAGTGTCTTCTTGGAACCTATCCTTATTCAACTACCAAATAAAGTGTGCATGCATTGTTTTATGCCAATCACAAGTCCTATGATTCAATTACTAACTAGGCTAAGGAAAAACCAATCCATGCATTAAAAGGGCATGATCGGAATAATGGAAATGTGCAAACAACGAGCCAACATTTATTTCCATGAACATTCAAACCCTATTGTAAAACCTTAGGGGCTTGTTCAATTTTGAGCATAATTTCTTTTTTAAAGATTTTCACACATTTTAAGCACAAACTGTTCAAAAGTGATTTTTAAGCTTTTTCCTAACTTTTAAAAAGATAAAAATTTTCCGAATCTTTTTAAAAGATATATATTTCTTTAATAGTAGAATAAATATATATATTATATTATTTTATCAGGAGGAACCGAGTTGGACTTCCACATCTAATCCGGTCCTGCCGGCTCGGCTCCTCGGTTGGACTAGGCTCATCACAAAAACAAACTAATAGAAAAACAAAGCCCAGCCCGGGATATGAATTAACCTTAAGCCCTAACTCGAAATCCATACCGGCCTCAGATGGTTGGCTGGGCAATTCACTGGAAGCTCCCGGTCCGGGCAATTGGTCCACTTGTCTTTCCTGACGTGCTTAAAAAATCATAACCGATCTAACACAACATTAAAATCCCTCCAAAAGCGTACGGGAGAAGCTCTTGGAGTGTCCCTAGACAAATGCCTGGACTTCCTCAATTCACATGGTCCAAAACTCTGTTTTGCACATTTCCTTTGGTTCATAGAACACCATAAGTCCTAGCCACATGACGCAATTAACCATTGGATTGGAATTGAGTTGCAAGTCTTTCATTTGGGTGATTAGGTCGCCGCTTGGTTTCAACATTAAAGGCAAGTCCCGACCCTACTAATGAGGCATTCCCGAGTTCCAAATTTCGGGAACTGGATCGGATTGGGAACCGATCACCTTATTAGTGAGGCATTTCCGGTCCTAGGACCAATCAGTTCGGTCCCCAATTCCAAATTTCCAGAACCAAACCTCTACTGGTGAGGCATTGCAGCAGCAAAGTCTTGCCACTCCTATCAAGTTCCACGCCGTGCCTATCAAACACCCCTCCACAAAATCTTGTTGCTGGCCCGTGCCATAATATTGCTTGTAGGGAAATTAGGTAACACAGGATCCAAATTTGCTATTTTCCTAATTAAGAAGGTATTTCAATTCATCAAGAAAATCTCTAAAAAATATTCCATTCATATCTCATAAAAATCGCATTAGTAATTCACTAGCCCTGTAATATTTACGTTGCATGTTGCACCTCATCTAGGGAGTCGCATATTTCTAGGATTTGATTTTAAACGACAAGTGAATCTCGCCGGCGAGCTCATCGTAGGAGAAATCGAGGGTGGTGCTGCCGCCAAATCCTCCTGGCGACGCGCTGCCAGTTGCGGGACTCGCACTAGTTTCTTCGGCAAGAAAATCGCACATCCCTTCATATAACATGGGAACCGCAAGGAAAATGTCAAAGCAATAGAAAATGTCAAAAGCAAAAGAAAACATGGAGTCACATATACAAATTAAACATAGGGCAAAGTCTGACTCAAATGTCATGTTAGAATGTCTAACTCATATATATAACAATTGAAATTCCATATTCAAGTAATATAGGATACTTTAACATCTCTATATTAATTGGATAATTATTATTCCTCTTTGGTATTACAAATTGTTGCTTTGCAGAATATTCACAAGAAAATTGGGAGAGTTTCTCTATTCCGGCGCAACTTTGAATAGTTGAAAGTTTATGCTCAATTTTGTGAAATTACTTCTATTCTATATTGATATTATCCACTCGCTTCGCTATGTCAAAATAGCTTCGCCTTTGATCTCACATAACATATTAATTTTATAGGTGCTTATGCTTCTGTCTTCTCAGGCGTGATGGGGCTCATGATGGAAATGTCTGGACATTGGGCCACACTAAATAACCAAGAATTTCAATTATCTTTAAACTCCTAGAAACTCTCCAAACTCAAGACAACTTCAGGGATTTTATGTTATTACAAATAAACTATTCTCAACATTTGAGATTTTATATTGCCTTTCTGCTTAGTTGTCATGTTACTACCTACTAATTACTTCACTCCTCGGGCTCTCTGTTCAAGATCCCCTATTATACGTTACTAATTTCTAGCATAATTAAACATACATTTAGTAAAGTGAGAGAAATAACAAATATTTACGCGTCTGCTAAGACATGGTAAAGAACTAATAAATGTAGTAGGTTCCGAATTTATTTGCATAAATTGCTGAAATGCATAATATCCATGTATTACGTGTGATTTTTTCAATGTAATCATACATTAAATTCAATTGTTTTATGCTTAAATAATACATACATTGTTTTGATTATAATTTGAGAAACAAAATGTGCAAAGGCACAGGCTCATGCCTAATAATATATGGTCCACCTTATGCTCAAACATGTTAAGTTAGAGCATTTCGTTCCATGCTATAATGCATGATGATATTAAAGATTACAATTGAAAATATTAGCCGTTATGTAAAGAACACCATGTAATTGATCATAATCACGTGATAAATGGAGAAAAATAAGTAAGAAATAGATAAAATAACATTAGAATTTACATAGCTTGGTCCGAATGTAAATATTTCATAGGGAGAGTTGCGACTAGGAATCCACTAAGAACAATAGAGATTACGAGCCTTCGTACCCATGCCTGAGTTACACCCAATCAACATCAGCCAGTATTTCCCTCAATCAATTGTTTTCCTTACAAAAGAGAAAACCTAGAAACACTCGGGATGCTATGATGTGTAACCTTCCATCTTCCACTATCTCAGACCCCTCGTCAAACTCCTCATCGGGCATGTGCACATCTCCGGGCTTCGATATTTACTCAAGTTGCTCGCCACAACTCTAGATATAGTCAATAAGTGTCTACCTTGGCAGCCAAGTCACATTAATTCGCCCCTTCGTGTTGCTGCTCAACATCACCACTCTCCCAACTGTTGTGCGGAAGAATACCCTAACTAGATGAGAAAGAAAACAAGAATAATCAAGAAAACGGAGATTTACGTGGTTCGGCAAAAAAATCCGCCTACATCCACGGGAGAGAGAGAGAGAGAGACGATTTCTTATTTGAGTGTATCGCCAGAGTACAAGGTACAATGCTCAAATAAATAGATCTTCAGATCCCCACTTTCCTAATCCTAGTAGGAAAGGAATTCCACCCTAAAGATATTATCTAATTTAAAACTAAATCTTCAGTGATTATCCCTTATATATTAGAGATATCATGATATATCTCAATTACATTGAATCAAGACTATTTCCCATGAAAATCGCTTATAGATAGGTCCAAATCTAGGAAATATATTTAAAAACAAATAGTCTACAATCTTCAAGCCTTCCTAGATCTCCCGATTGACTTTTTAATTTCGAATTTCCAATCGATCGAAATTTTGTGGAATTCAAGACAACATCAGCAAATCTCCACCTTTAGCTTGAATAAACCACAAACCTCCACTTGAACCAAGAAAACGAATATATCTCTCCCTCCACTGTACCTTCGCAAAGGTACGCCCGCACCTGGATCGGTGCGGCCTCTATCAACTTCAATGATGAGTGAGAGAAATCAAGTCCCCGGGACTTGAACTTCTCTCGTAGTAACCGTCTTTGTGAGCATATCTACGGGATTATATTTAGTATGGATTTTCTTCAAAGCAATACTACCATTCTCCACAAATTCTCGAATTTTGTGGTACCGAACTTCATTGTGTTTCGTTTTGGAATGGAACACTTGATTATTCACGAGACATATTGCGCTCTGGCTATCGCAATATAATGTAGCACTTTATTGCTTTATACCTAACTCTGTGACCAAACCAGTCAACCATATTCCCTCCTTCACAGCCTCAGTTATTGCCATATACTCAGCTTTGGTTGTAGACAATGCTACAGTATGTTGAAGCATTGCCTTCCACGAAATAGCTCCACTGCCAAGAGTAAAGACATATCCCGTGATGGACCTTCGCTTGTCCAAATCACCAATGAAGTCTGAATCAACATAACTTGCTAAATCGATTGATTCTCCCTTGGAACCAAACATTAAACCCATTCCGATAGTTCTAGCCAAATAATGAAAAGATCCACTTAACAACTTCCCAATGCTCCTTACCCGGATTGCTCATGTATCGGCTGACGAGACTCACCGCATGAACCAAATCTGATCTACTACAAACCATAGCATACATGAGGCTCCCTATTGCACTGGCATAGGGTACTTGAGACATCTTTACAACTTCCTCATGTGAAACAGGGCATTGTTTCTCAGATAATTTGAACTGATTTACTAAGGGTGTACTAACCGGTTTAGCTTTACCCATGTTGAACCACTCCAAAACCTTCTCAACATACTTCTTTTGATTTACCCAAAGCTTACTTGCATGTCTATCTCAAATATTTCCATGCCAAGGATAAGCGACTTATCATCCAAAACTTTGTAGTACACACAAGAATCATGCACACTCCTCATGTAGCCAATACGAAGCATAGAAGAATCAAACATTTTTATTCCATTGCCTCGGAGATTGCTTCAAACCGTAAAGTGATCTCTTGAGCAAACAAACATGATCCTTTTTCCCTTCCACCTTGAAGCCTTCAGGCTGCTCCATATAAATTTTCTCCTCCAAGTCACCATAAAGGAATGCCGTCTTCACATCTAGCTGCTTGAGCTCCAAGTCATACATGGCCACCATAGCTAGTAAAACACGAATTGATGTGTGTTTTACAACAGGGGAAAATATCTCGTTGTAATCAATCCCCTCCTTCTGTGCATAGCCTTTAGCAACAAGTCAGGCCTTGTATCTCTCTTGCTCTTTCTCCGTTGCTACTTCCTTTCTTCGAAGAACCCATTTGCAACCAATGACATTCCGATCCTTGGGCTTCTTCACAAGTTCCCATGTCTCATTCTTTTGTAACAACTCCATCTCCTCCATCATTGCGGTCATCCACTTTTCTTTGTGATCACTTTTCAAAGCTTCATGGTAGGAGCTTGGATCGCCAGAGCCTACAGTAAGAGCATAAGCAACCATATCCTCAAAACTGTACCTCTCCGGTGCTTTGAGAGTATGCCTTCCTTGACTTGTTGCAATGGTACAAGAAACTTCTACCATTTCTTTGACTTCTGAAGCCTCATCGGATGACTCGCCATTCTCTGCAGATTCTCTGGTTTCAAGCTCCACCTTAACGATAGATTTATCACTCTCCTCTTCAGCAACCGCGTTTGGCACGCAGCTTGACTTCAACATTGCAGATTCATCGAACATAACATCCCTACTCATCAGAACTTTCTTCTCACTTGGATCCCATAATTTGTAGCCTTTCACTACTTTCTTCTAATTGAGAAATATGCATTGTTTTGATTTTGGATCCAACTTCGAGCGCTTCGAACTCTGCACATGTACAAAAGCAGGACAACTGAATATTCTTAAATAATAATAATCGACAATTTTACCAGTCCATACCTCTTTGGGAATTTTGCATTTAATTGCAATTGATGGAGACCGATTCACAAGATAACATGCCATGCAGACATCTTCTACCCAAAACTCCTTGCTCAGTCCCGCATGTAGCCTCATACTTCGAGCTCTCTCTAATAAGGTCCGGTTCATCCTTTCTGCTACGCCATTTTGTTGGGGCGTATCCAGAACTGTGAAGTGACGTTTAATCCCTTCATTCTTGCAAAGCTCCATGAATGGTGTTGACTTGTACTCTCCTCAATTGTCCAATCTCAAGCACTTAACCTTCTTTCCCGTTGAAGTCTCAACTTTAGCTTTCCATTCTTTAAACTTTTCAAAGACTTCACTTTTGTGTCGCATGAAGTAGATCCAAACTTTGCGAGAGAAATCGTCAATGAATGTCACGAAGTATTCCTTCCCTCCTTTTAACTTTATCGGTGAAGGACCCCATACATCCGTGTTTACATACTCAAGCACGCCCTTACTTGTATGAGTTGCAGTATTGAACCGTACTCTGCATTATTTTCCAAACACACAAAATTTGCAGAATATCTAATCTACATGTTTTCATACCTTGGAGTGCATTCCTCTTGTGAAGCTCCATCAATCATCTTTCTCTCATATGCTTGAGACGCATATGCTATAGATTGGGTGTTATCTATCTCCGTGCTAGCATCTATGGACACAGATGCTCCACCTTGCACTGTGGTTCCTATAAGTCGATATAGGTTCCCGTGCCTCTGTCCCTTAAGAACAACCAGAGCTCCCTTAATCACCTTCAAGACTCCACCTTGAGTCGTGTACTAGCATCCATTGGATTCAAGTGCTCCCAATGAGATCAAATTCTTCCTTAGACCCGGAACATGACACACGTCTGCTAAGGTTCTAATCATGCCGTCAAACATCTTGATTTTCATGGTTCCAACTCCCACAGTCTTGCACGAAGTATCATTCCCCATGAGAACTGAATTACCATCATATGCCTTGTACTCATCGAAGGCTTCTCGATGAGGACACATATGATAAGTGCATCTGGAGTTCAGGATCCACAAATCTTCAAAGGTGTCCTTCCCCGATGATATGGACAAGACGTCCCCATCATTGGTCTTAATGCTGTCGGCTATACTTGCCTCATCCGAGCTCTTCTTCTTTTTCTCATTCTTATTTGGAACAAAATCTCTTGGTATGCCCTTCCTGATTGCACCCGTAGCATCTTCCTTTGAACTTTCCTTTGGATTTTGATCGACCCCTACTGCTCGATCCTCGATCCATTGATCTTCCTCTTCCTTGATTGCTTTTCTCCTTTGCAAAGAGTCCCTCTCCCAAAGATTTTGAACTACGTGCCCTTTTCCGGGTGTCGTTTGAAATTAGGGCAGCAGTCACCTCTCCGATCTCCAGGGTTTCCTTGCCATAAATGAGCATAGTCACCAAGTGATCAAACGAATCCGGCAACGATGCCAGTAGTAGAAACGCTATGTCTTCATCCTCAAACCTTACCTCCAAGCTTGTAAGTGAATACAATCTCTTCTTCAAGAACAACTTGGTCATAAGAGATTTCGTCATGTAAATGCTTTCGAGTTTGAGCCATACCTCTGGAGCATATTCGATTTCCGCTACATATTGAAGGGCCTCATCCGATAGGTTCAATCGGATTGCACTGCACACCCTCTCCTCCATGTCGGCCCAATCATCATCAGTGATGGTGTCCGACTTGTTCGATCTTCCCAGAAGAACCTTTGATAAACCTTGTTAAATCAACAGATCCTTCATCCTTCTCCGTCATAGTGTAAAATTATTCTTCCCAGTGAATCGTTCCATATCAAATCGAACGGTTGAACATTTTCCAGCCATCTAGTTAAAAGTCGCAATAAAGGAACGGAGAACCTGGATTGCTCTGATACCAATTGTTGTGCGGAAGACACTCTAACTAGATGAGAAAGAAAACAAGAATAATCAAGAACACGGAGATTTACATGGTTCGGCGAAAAAATCCGCCTACGTCCACAGGAGAGAGAGAGAGAGAGACGATTTCTTATTTGAGCGTATCGCCAGAGTATAAGGTACAATGCTGAAATAAATAGATCTTCAGATCCCCACTTTCCTAATCCTAGTAGGAAAGGAATTACACCCTAAAAATATTATCTAATTTAAAACTAAATCTTCAGTGATTATCCCCTATATATTAGAGATATCATGATATATCTCAGTTTCATTGAATCAAGAATATTTCCCATGAAAATCTCTTATAGATAGGTCCAAATCTAGGAAATATATTTGGAAACAAATAGCCTGCAATCTTCAAGCCTTCCTAGATATCCCGATTGACTTTTTAATTTCGAATTTCCAATTGATCGAAATTTTGTGGAATTCAAGACAACATCAACACCAACTCCCTCCATGAGCGGCTTAGCCACCAAAGACATCTGCCAAGCCCGAACTCCCTTAGAAGGACTATAACATCCTGAAAATCGACTCATTTTACCCTGATTTTAATCCGATTTTGGGAACCGATTTCTCAGTGATATCAGGATTAAATACTTGGACGTCGCCTCATTTATTTTGGGATTTTCCGTTGGACACGGAAGCGTCGGAAAAAGGAAAAATTGGGTGTGTTTCGGGCCGCGGGTGGGCCGGCCCAAGACCGGCGGCCCAATGGGCCTTGCACCCATTCAGGCCCTAGCCCAAGAGGGCCCAAGTTGGCCCAAGTTCCCTCTATTTCCAGCCCATGGGCTTCTCTTTGGCCTTTTGCTTTTGTGCCCAAGTGGGCATTGTTTTTGCTTGTTTTTGCTTTGTTTTGATTGCTTCTTCAACAAGTGGACTTGCCCACTTGCCTTGGCCTTATCCAAGTCTTCAGCAGCCTCTTCTCTCTCCTCTTTCTCCCCCAAAATTCGTGCACCAGCCCAGCAACACTCTCTCTCCCTTTTTCTCTTCCATTTTTGTTGTTCCTTGCTGTCCATGCTGCTTTCCAGCCCAAAAACAGCCTTGCCGCCATCACCGGAGCCGCTGCAACCGCCCAAAGTGTAGTCCTGGAAGTTAGGAAGCCAGCCGCGCACCCCGGTCACCCCCGGTCGTTGTTAGCCACCCGTTTCGGCCTTTTCCGCACCGCTGGTCGGGCCTCAGCGTGAACAGTAACCAGCAGTGTTTTTGGCCCGTTTCGACCATCGTTTGTCATCCGTTCTCGTCCCTGAGCTTACCCCTCGTAGCTCTCGTTCCCCTCTACGCACCGGTGTCACCGGATTTCCGATCCAAGTAAGTTAACTTCATAATCCTTGTTTAGGGGTTAATCTTGCTTAGGGGTTAATTAGTTTAATTTTTGTGCTTGGTTAATTATGGGTTAGTTTGTTAATGGTGGCTGAGTTAATTAAGCTGACTAGGGTTAGATTAATTGACCATAGTTAGTAATAAAGTAACCTAGGTTAATTAATTAAAGTAACTAAGGTTAGTTTCTAAAGTAACTATGGTTAATTATTAATCATGGTTGAGTTAATTAACCTTAGTTAGGTTAAATTTAGTAACCATGGTTAAGTTTAATATTATTTTATTAATTTCGGATTAGTACTGTTCACAATCACTGTTCACGATTACTGTTCGTAATCACTGTTCACGATTACTATTCACAATTACTGTTCACGGCACTGTTCATACAGAAATAAATTTTAGTTTCAAATTGATGTGTTCTTGGTTGTTATGCTTTCTTGAAGTGCCGATTGTTAATTATATGCATGAATAATGATGAAACGCATGATCGAAGACCGAGTGGAAGGTACGTGATTGTTGATTGGTTGAATTTGGAATTTTGGAATTGTCGAGTGAGATTGCATGACATATTGCGTGGGTTATCTGAAATGGCATGTCGCATGAGCATGAGCGATATTGCATTCACGACAGAGCAAAGATAAAAATGGATTGCTTGATGATGTGTTGCATGATCACATTAAGAGAGGGAACCCGGCGTTGTCGGAAGACCGCCAATCCTTATGGAGTTGTGCCGTGGCCAGTGGGTCGCTTGACTTCGGTCGGATGCCTGACAAGGAGGGGTTCTTTGTGGGACTGCGGTAGTGGGCGGGTCCTATGCTCCTTCGGGAATGCCGTCTTGGGAGTGAGCCCTTGACGTCGCCGTGCCTCAAAGTAAAGAGGACGAAGCTGGTTTAGCCAGGAACCGCCAACCATAAGGTTGTGCCGTGGCCCAGGAGGGGGCGTAATAATCGGAGCATGTGTGAGTATGAGACATGAGAAAGCTGTGTGAGATGCTCTGATTATTTGCATGCTCTTAATGTCGTGATGAGTTAAATGACAGTTTCTGCAGGTCACGTGTGCCAAGGCCAGGTAGGATCGCCTGTGGTTGTGTCTGCTTATTGAACTGTCATATGCTTTTGTTTCTCTCTGCATTGTGCTGACTGCTGAATTAGGTTGTATGTTAAACTCCCGAGGCGAGCGAAGTTCCTAACCGGGGCTTAGGAATTTAACTTGCTGAGTTTATCTCAACCCGTCGTGGTTAACTTTTTCAGGCCCTAGATGATGCGTGCAGGGATCGAAGAGAGCGATCCCTCGAGGCTCGTGAGTAGGCAGGCTGTAGCCTATTTCCTTTTGACGAGCCTTCCCCACTTGCGGGGTTAGGTTAGCTAGGCCGGTCCCTTTTTGAGTAGGCCTTAGCCTGTCGCCTGTAGTAAGGCGTGTATGTATTTGTTGGTATGCTGGCTAACCTTCAGATATATAAAATACTGGTTGTCTTTCCTCTGCTGCTGTTGTTGCTATCCCTATTGTTCGGTTTGGGAGTTGTTCGTTTCCGCATGTGCTTAATTACAAGATAAAATGAATTGGTCGACGACGATGCACAGGACGTCGTACAGTTAGACCTCAAGTGAAATGGGGTTGCCGCGAGCTCGAGAGTCGGGGCGTGACAGGGACACTCGATCTATGTATCCTCTCTTGACATGCCATCTCTAACGCAAGGGTTTCGGTCTCTAAAAAACTCAGTTCTCCTGTGGTACCTCTGGCCAACATAATGAACGAACTTGTTCCATTACATGTATTTTTTTACTTTTTCTACAATCACTATGTTCTTGGCCTAATTTGTCATTGGAACCATCATGTCTCTCAACAATGCATTTTGGTTCATACCACATCTAATATAATTAAATCTTTTAGCGTATAAGCAAACACTTTTCCAAAAGGTCACCAATGCTAATAGTGCTCTAGCATGAGCACATTTAATTTTAGAGTTTCAATGTAAAACTCGACGTTATGCCAAAAGAAGCTCCCGTAAGTTAATTTCAATTTTTACATATACATTCTAGAATCACTCTATTTTTGCTCAATACACAATTCAATTCATTCATGTGCCCTTCGTTGTTTTAAAAGTCTATCAAGAGCCGCTCCTTGTCTAAACCCTCATGCCTTGGCAATCACTACCCGCCCTCATCCACAACAACCTAGAGATTGACCACTCTTCAGATTCCTTTCATGACCCAAGTCTACAAACTCAAATATTGCCACACTATCTGGACTTCTTCTTATGAAATGCAATCCAGCATTTGGCTTCCTAAACAAGTGGTATCGAAACCCATGGTTGATTGGATTGGTGGGACCCAACATGTGTATATCGACATTTGGTGGAATATTTCAAAGGAATCTTAGATGTGACTACCTAATCAAGGTTGTGAATGGTGTCTCTCGACTTCTTCCTAAACTTGATTGGGCTAAAGCATTTGGGTAGAGATTAAAGGGTAGATGTTGCTCCTCTCCAACATCTACCAAATTTGGGTGAGCCAAGGTGGGGTTATGAGTTGAGATAATTATGGTGCATAAGGACACCGGTATTAAGGGGGAATAGACCTCACATGGGAGGCTCACCTGTGATGGATGGGGAGATTTGTGAAGATGCATGTGTGAGAGTACTAGGGAAAGAAAAAAAAATCCCAAATTGAGGATGTGATGTAGCAAGAAACAACCGATGTTTCATAATTGGCTCATAATCTATCAACTTAAGTTTTCAAATGAAGGTAAGTCTATTTAGATATGTTGATAGACTCGTTCTTGGGCTTGCCTTAAAGATATTGAATTTCTACTCCACTCCCACCGTTATCAAACTGTTCAACTTCTTTATTATTCAATATTCACACAATGTCAAACAAAACCTTCTAATGCACTTATGCGTAATATCCACAAACTTAAAATATTAAATTATCATTCTTGTCACCAAAGACCCAACGTACACGACACTCAGGACATTGTTTCTAGTTTAATGACGTGAAGATATGATTATAATACGAAAATAAAAAATAGACTGGCTTGGCCATGAAAAATTGTGTACTCCCGGCTAGTCGAAGCCAATGTATAAGACTATTGCTCCCTAACTAGTCCTTAATATCAAGAACTTGCCCAGTCTTGCCAGATGCTAAATGTACCATAAATTTATTAAATCATTTTGAAGTGTTTCTTAAGGAGGAGCTCAACACTACACATGACCCTGCGAAATTGAGATTTTGTACTTCTTTTAGTATTTGAGTTTTATAGACACATGCAAGCAAACCTTGTTTTAAGTCAATCAGACCAATCACTTGAAAAACGAGTAGCATGAAGTTCCTTATTTTCTTCCTAAACAATTACTTATTAAGACTTAGCCAGCATAGAGATTCGTTCGGGTACCCATCGTGCTTTGAAGGCATTTAAAATATTTCTCAATTTACGAAGCAAGACTTTATTTTATTTTGATTTATCTTCCCGATAACGAAGAAGCTGGTCTTTCATTTGAAAAACAATGGCCCACAGGAAGCATCGGGGTGTCGAGGTTGCTGGTATTCTAAGTTGGAATAAAACAACGGGAGCTTGCTAATTTTGCTCTTTCATCATTGCAATACCTTCACACTGGCTAGCTAGCTTTTGTTGTCTTATGAGCGTCTTTTAATCAAATCTAACTATGCCTTATCAATTTAGATGCTCCTTACTTGAAGAGATTTAGCTTACATCATGTTAGTTGTTTGGATTATATTGTTTGCTAATACGTTGTCTATTCATTAGACTTGTCAAAATGAGTTATAACCATTTATTAATTATATTTGATGGATTGGATTGTTATATGAGTTAGTTATATTTAATAAATGAGTTATAACTATTCTTAAAATAATGAATCCCAAAATAATATAAATATTAAATAGGTTTACAATTTATTTTTACACAACCTGCATGTATGACACTCTCTTCACTATATTTTGCCCTCATTCGATCTCGCATTCGCTCACTTTACACTCTCACCTTAATTGTGGCATAGGTTTTCCTAAATTGGATTATATATATAGAATTTTTTTAGAAACACGAGTCAAGTCGGGTATAGGTCACTAAATTTGTATTACATGAAAATGAATTAAAACAAATTAAATTTGTCAATTTAAGTCAAACCATTTTCTACTCGATCCAAATCCAAATCGATCCATATATTTAACGGGTTTACTATTCATTTCCATTTACACATAATCCATGGAATTGTCGGTTATATATATGGTTAATGGATCAACGAATGCAAACAAATTAAGATACGTCTTTTCTGTTCACGTATCTATATTTATTGGATTAATGAATCTCTGGGATTCACGTATCTCCTGAATTTATGAATCTCTTGGATTCACGTATCTTCGGAATTCATGAATCTCTCAGATACACGTATCTCCTGAATTCATGAATCTCTTCTTGGATACATATATTTATTCAATTCATGTATTTCTTATGTACATGAATTTGAAAGCTCTATAAATAGATAAGAGCATAGAGCTTCAAACAGGTTCTTCAGAAAGACAAAATTCTACTCTACTCTTCCGATTCTTCTGAGTGTGCCGGTTCAATTGAACGGTTCGACTGAGTCCTGTTTGCATAGTGCTAATCCAAACAGGTTCGAGGTGTTGTATCTTGGGAGGCATAGTTTGTGAATCTGCGGAGCACCACTGGCAGGAACTAATCGCCTTAAGGAGATTCGGTTATCCGTACCTCACCTCCAATTTTGTGTGATTTTCAAGTAATATCTTATTTTTCATCTTCTCCAAGAATTGTAAGTTTATAAGGTTGTCATCATCTTCTTTATATTGATGTTCTGATTACAACATACAGTTTGCATTTCCTGGATTATATTCCAACATTGTCTGCATGACCGTGTTAATCGATAGGAAAAGTAGAGCATATATCATAGTGTAAAATAAAGAAAAGGCCTTTACACAGGCGATCCTATTCATTATTGTTTTGAGAGCTTTGACAACTCACTCTTTCACCAACCATCAGCTGAAGGGTGGATAAAGCCACATGTAGGAAAACATATTTTCATGATGCAATGCGTGCTATGTTTGCTCCAGTGAATGTGACGACTATATGTTTCTAATTTTCTAGTGAGATCATTCGACCCATATAGTTTAATTCGACAATCGTTAACAAAATAGGTGACTATCCATGGATTGGCCACGAAATCCACAAGTTCCTATCAATCTAATCGTGCTCCAGTGATTCCAATATTGCTTATACGGATCTTTTGTCCATAAGGAAACACTTTAATCAAAACAAAAGTTTAAGTAGCAATAAATATTATAACTAATTAAGCCTGCACAAGACACGGCTGTTTTGTAGTCAAACATTATCTCTCTAATTAATTGTCAGACTGATTTTGTCTACGCATGATGCCACTCCGCTCGCCCCGAAATCCTCATACGATTTTTTTCGTTTTTTATTTGCCCAAAAAAGGGTGACATAAGAGAAGAGCTGACTTTTAATTATTGAGTTTATTATCCTTTATTATTAATTTTCCAAATTATTGAATTGGTTAAAACTCAACATCGAATCAGATATAGCGACGTTCTGTCATGAGCTTGATTCCAGCGAGGGCAATTTTGAGAGCAACAGCTAAGGATCTTAAATTATTCCATCCTGGTTTTTAACGTCTCTTTCCCATTACCTCATTTGAATTAGATATTAAATGAGGATATCTAGATTGAATTACTTCTCCTGCTGAAAGTTTCCATCTGATAGTTTTTGTGTTGACATTTATTTCTATATTGCTAAGATAATAATTTTCAAACCATTTAAAAAATAGTCTGTGAATTTCATAAGTCTCTTTAAAGTATGATATTCTTCATGGATTTCTATTTGTTGATTTTAACAATTTTTTTTAAAAAAATCTCTTCTCATTTTTTTTTCTTGAATAAATTCAGATCTCAATTCGTAAACACGTTGTTAACACATATAATTCATGGTTAACATTCACATTTCCAGTCATTGAGGAGCGAGTTGGAGATAAAGATGGGGGAATCTTGTGTATTTTGGACAGTGAACAAAGATATAGAAACATTGGACAAGTCCAAGCCCTATAAATTTGTTCTAATTGAAACAGGTTCAGAAACTTTGGTTGTTTAAAAAGATCGAGTTGAGGGTTCTTCAGTGGTATCTTCTGGAAAGTATCTTCTGCAAGCTTCATGGCTCAGTTAAGTTTAGCCATGTGATTGAGTAGTTTGCACACAATTGGTGAAATACAAATCAAGGAGTTTCATTTTTTGAGCTAGAATTCCCCCAAATTCCAATCACGGTGTTAATGCTGGGGTACAAAAGCTAGGAGATGTTCAGCTTACACTTATAGTTGAAAAGTGAACATCGCCCGTCAAATGTTTTTTAAAAGATTGACAGTTCATGAGTGAGACTTTGAGCAACTCATCTGTTAAAATAATATAATGTAATATAATATGATATGAAGTTTACATATTTTTCCAATAATTCGTTAGGAGAAGGAGCATTTTCTGGAGAGCCATTACACTGGTTGGACACTTCTAGTATGAACAGACTCGTTAACAAAAAAGAATGAGACATCCCTCCAGCTGAAACACAGCTGTGTCACCTTCTCTCTTGTTCGCAATACTTAGCTTTCATTCCAAACAACCTTATCATCAGTCTCTGGGATTTCTCATCCTCTGGATTGTTATCAATGGAGACACCGGTGAACATACCCGTAAGGTCGCTCCATGTGCCATGTGTTCAGGAAGTCCTGAAGGAGAACCCGACCATGGTCCCAGAGAGATACATCCGCGATGATCAAGAGCCTCCCGTGATCATGGACGCTTGCTCTGGCTTACAGGTCCCCGTGATCGACTTGGGAAGGTTAGTTTCAGAGGGCTGCGCGAAGCTAGAGCTCGAGAAGTTGCACCGTGCTTGCAAAGACTGGGGCTTCTTTCAGGTACAAAACAACTTCTGCATTTCAAGTACGAAGGTCTTGAGAAAGTATCAGAGAAACATGGGTTCATTGATTGAAAGAGATTAAAGTCCACTTAATGTCCCGACTTCCGCAAGGGCAGGTGATCCTCAAGTGTAGTCTATAAGATTTCATGGGAAATTTCGTTATTTTGCTCTCCGGACTCATTTTTAACCTCCAACCAAATCTAAGTTTCTGCATCAGCCGATATGCGTACTGATTTCATTGGGTCAAGAAAAGTGGGATATATTCTGTGCCATCTTGCCCTGTTTCGCTAGAACTCTAAAACTGGGTCATTGAAGATTTCCAACGGAAGTAGAAAGGTGGGAACTTACATGAATTTGGAGATTTGAGTTCCTCAATTGTCTCTTTTCTAGAGAATGCTAATAAGACAAATTTATCAACAGCAACTTTCTTCATTTATGTTGGAAGAGAGGTCTGTTGATTACTCAGCACTGAGGAGATCAGAGCTTTCTCTGTCTCGATCTCAAAGGAATGCCTGTTTCTGGGTGAATCATGAATGATAGTGGTGTATTAATAATTTTCAGCTGATAAATCATGAAGTGAGCCCTAAGTTGATAGAGAAAGTGAAGAAGGGGACGGAAGAGCTGTTCAACATGCCAATGGAAGAGAAGAAGAAGTTTTGGCGGAGAGATGGCGAATCGGGCGGCTTTGGACAGGCCTTTGTGTTCTCGGAAGACCAAAAGCTTGATTGGGCTGACATCTTCAACGTGGTGACTCTCCCTGCTTCTATCAGGAAGCCTCACTTGTTCCCCAAACTCCCTCTTCCCTTCAGGTTCTCTCTCAGGCGAAACAAGCATAAAAGACACCATAAAACTTTCATGTGACTCTTGTACCATGTCAGCGAACATGCTATAAGATCGCTTAATTAGATGAGTGATACCATGTCAGCATGACATATAATATAATTGCTACGTGAATAACTTTTTTGTTGTCAAGGGTTTAGTTTGTGGCGTGTTCCAAAATATCCCCTTACTGCCTAAACAACGATATTGTCTACATGGTAGAGACGATCTGGAGGCCTACTCAAAGGAAACGCAAACCCTAGCAGTAAAGCTCCTCTACCTTATGGGGAAGGCCTTAGGAATGGAGGCAAAGGACCTTGAGGGGATGTTCAAAGATGGTTTGCAAGCGATGAGGATGAACTATTACCCGCTGTGTTCGCAACCTGAGCTCGTGATAGGCCTCAACTCTCACTCCGACGGTGACGCCATCACCATCCTCCTCCAGGTCAACGAAATGGAGGGCCTCCAGATAAGGAAAGATGGGAAGTGGGTTCCTGTGAAACCTCTCCCCGATGCTTTCATCATCAATGTTGGAGACATTGTTGAGGTAATAATACAGCAACATCAAACTGCTCATTTGACCATGTTGATGATGATTCATTGTCTCACACTCAAAGCCTTTCCCTTCATTGGCCGATAGCAGATTATAACAAATGGGATTTACCAAAGCATCGAGCATCGAGCGACAGTGAATGCAGTGAAGGAGAGGATCTCCATTGCGACGTTCTTTAGTCCAAGAATTGATGTAGAGATCGGTCCTGCACCGAGCCTCATCACCCAAGAGACCCCACCAATGTTCAGGAGGATAACAGTGGCGGAACATTTGAAGGGCTATCTATCAAGGGAGCTCAATGGCAAAGCTTATCTTGACGCCATGAGGATTCAGCACGAGGAACCCTAGAAGAGCCAAGTTGTATCTATTGAGCATCAGTGTGAAAATGGTGACACGTAGTATGGTGATGCAACCTGGTTATGCGATAAGGGTTTGGTATTTAGGGAGGTCCTTTTTAGGAAGAAATGACGACTTCAAAACTTTTTGTCATGCTCATCTATTGCTTGTCTAAACTATCTATTAGCAATATTAAAATATTTACTTGATTCTAGATATCTCTCAAGATTATAAATGCCTTTTTTGATAGAGCATATTCTTGATTGATTATATTTGATATTATGTTTATATTATTAACTTATATCACATATCATAAAATCTATAAAAAAGAGCTGATGTATGAAGTATAGGGGAATTTCATATTCCTATCTTCCACATAATATTTTATTATTAAACTCTATCAAACAGTCTTCTAAAATCCATGGCATTGACTTTCTGTTCCACCCTTCTCTCTTTTTTATTGTTTATTGAGTGATGAATGTTCATCCTCCTGATCCCTAACGAGCGACTTTGCTTGCATCTTACTTTATTGGAGTTATATGGCGTACGGGGTTTTTTTATTTAAGTGTGGACTTACTTATTTAAGACGGTTTCCTTGTCATTGAAAGAATAAAGAAGATAGAAATCAGACTAAGCCAAATTTCAGAATTAAAAACAAGTATGAATAGTATGGCACAATTATTGGATTTCACAATTCCCCTCTTCTTCTATAAGGAAACCCCCTTAATAAATAAACAATAGATTGATTAAATTAATGAATCACGAGTATCATGCTAGCCAGAAAGTTCAGATAGATGACTCGTATGGGAAAAATGTTCCCATTTAATGGCGACAAAAACTAAAGCAATGTCATGCAAGTTTTAAATATACATTCATTTCTTAATCATTAAGACAATCCAAGGACATCATAATTCTACCTATTTCCTCTCCTATGCTAAATCTTTTTTTTTAAAAGGGCAAGATTTAGCTGTAGCAGGGTTGTAGCGTTAACGTCGCTACCAAACATTTAGTGCACGTAGGCATAACCTTTAAATGACCTGCAAGCATATTGAACCTTAGTGATCCGCCCTATCAAAAAACTCTATAATCTTCGTCCTACCCACCCAATCTCTCTCTTCTCTATCTACTCTCTACCGCGGCCGCTCACCCCAGCCCACGCCAGTCTCCGCCCCCTTGACCTCCACCTCATCACCAAGATCACCTCCATTGGCCTTGCTAATGAAGGTTATCCACTATCTCGCGACCCTCTCTCTCGTGCACAAGGGCAGCATCTCACCGTGGGGAGCTGAGTACATGGTGGAGCAACAGCGGCTTCAAGTGGCTAGTAGCCTAAGAGATATAGAGTTTCGAAGGTACAAATAGAGGTGTAACCCATGTCATGACCTAACCCCTTCCAACTCGAGAGCTATTTGATTTATAGGTAATGTCAACTTTGCACCAATGGCCTTCTATTGAATTGGGCTCTCTCAAGCCTATACCTCACGCAATATTAAGCATTCAAAATTTTAACCAATTAAGCTTATGCAAATTTTAAGAAATGAGTCGCTATTAACTTTTTTAGGATCGGCTAAAAGCCCAATAAAATACAGGAGAATATCTTACTATTTATATAATCAGAGATTTTAGATTCATGGACTTAATTATGTTAGTATTAAGACTGATGCACTTTTGGTACCAAACTTAATCATGCTAACTAACACTCTAATATCAAGAACTTTGAGTTTCGTCCTAACCATTCTAAAATTAATGAAATAACATCCAAAGTATTCGAAAGCACAACCAAATATAATCACAAAGAATACACACAAGCATCCTTTAATGGTCTCTGAAAAGAAAGACAATTCGAAACAAAGAATCCTATCATAAAGTCCTAAGGGCTTATTCAATTTTGAATTTTAATATTTTTAAGGGCTTTCCATTTTTTTTTCTGAATTTTTAGAATTTTTGTAATTTTTTATGATTTTCAGAATTTAAAAAAAAATGTTGATGGTTTTCAAATTTTATGATTTTGTATTTTTTAAGAATTAGAAAAACATTTATTAATTAGTTTTTTTGATTTTATTAAATTTTTTGTGATTTAAAAATTAAAACAAAGGAATTCGGGCCGAAATTAGAAATGGTGTTGCTACTGCTACTGCTACTTGTACGTCGGAAAAGCTTAAGGCCGGCACTCCTCCCTTTCTCCAACAAACTGTTGCGCTTGATGGTGCTGGTCACTCAACCACGAATAGTGGCGGAGGCTGATGGCACTGGTGGGCCAAAGAAAAGGATGAAAATGGGCCAAAGAGAAGAAAGGAGATTGGAAGCTAGTGTAAGGGGTAAGCTAAAAATAACTAAATGGGCTTGATTCTGAAGTTATTCTCGAGAACAAATAAGTAATTTTTTTTTTATTTCTTGATTTTGTTCCAAATTTATTTTCTAGAATAAATTTGTTCCGGAGAATAAAAACTATAATGACCTGATCTGATAAGGGCGGGAAGTGGTCGTCAGGACTAGAGAGCCTTGACAAGAAGCAACTCCTAGCAAGCTTCTAAAATGGTGAAGAAGATAGAAATGAACCGAATCATGCACTGAATAGGAAAAGAGCAATTCTGGAATATATATGTTAAATTGAAATTAACTCACGAATATGCCTTTTGGCGTAACAGCAAGCTTTGCTTTGGAATTCCAAAGCTAAGCGAGCCCATGCTTAAGCACTATCGGAATGAGTGACCTTTTGGGAAAGTTTCTATCTATACTCCAAAGGATAAAATCGTGAGGCTCGGTATGGAATGGGCCAAAGCTGACAATACATCTATGAGTTAATCTAGGAATGTCGCAATATGGTATAAGAGTGGGACCCCCTCCAATAGGTGTGTGGTTCAGGGATGAATCGGGCAAAAGCTAGTGGGCCTATAACGACCCGATCTAACGAGGGTGGGGAGTAGTCGCCAAGGCCAAAGGCTTTGGACAAAAAGTGGCTTTTAACAAGTTTTTAGGATGGCCAAGGGGGCAAGAATGAACCGAACCATTTATCGAATAAAGGGAGAGCAATTTTGGGATATATATAAGAATTGGAATTAACTCACAAGGACACCGTTTGACGTAATGACAAGTTTTGCTTTGGAATTCCAAAGTTAAGCAAGCCCATACTAGAGCACTACTAGGATAGATGACCTTTTAAGAAAATGTTTGCTTGTACACTAAATGATAAAACCGTGAGGCTCGGTATAGGACCGACTAAAGCAAACAATATCTCTATGAGTTAATTCAAGAGTGTCACAAAAATGTTACCAAACAAATATTTTTTTTTTGTTCAAAAATAAAAGAATAAAATAGACACTGTTTGGCATTTTATCAAACAAGCCCCAAGTGACTTATCTTTTCATTAAGTCCACTGTCCTTAGCGAAGTGTATGATTTTCATTCTTAGTCACCATATGGTCCTATGAACAGGGAGGGTTCCTTTTTTTCGAAGACATGCGAACTGATTTTATTTCATTTGTCGTTTACCGTTGTGTAAATCTTAAGAAGCACAATTTTAGTAAGCACACATTTTTATCAATCTCTTGCTATGTAAAAAGTTTTCATGATTCTCACATGACTCAATTTCATTGTTCACATCCATATAAATATTCTTTCAAACATTGATATCGATCGAAAATTTCTTTTCGTTGCATAAAAAAGAGCTTCAAAGCTACTACACGCGTGCTAGAGATGCCTGTGTATATAAATATAAATACCTTTGCCAAGACTGATCATATGAGGTAGGAGATGTTCTTGTTTTTATCTAGACATAGGAACAGCAAGATTCAGCTGGCCACTTAAAAGTTCATGCAACACTTTGCAAACTCCATAAATAAGTAAAGGCCAATCATTTGATCTATGCAGGTGTGTATCTAGAATAGCTTACACTCAATTGATAAGATTTGAATAGATAATATTTAATTTCTCAGCTACAAATCCCTAGATAGTCCAATCGATTGTACTAATGCTGGGCGCTAAGGGAAAGAGGTATTCAACCTGCCTTTGGAAGGGATCAAATGTAGGGACCAACCAAAAGATTAAAAAGAAAAGGAAAGTAGACGACATGCAACATCAGGTACCAAGCGTTCTTTCAAAATTTAACAATTCAACAACTCATTTTCTCAGACCAAAATAATAAATAAATAAAAAAAACAACTCATTTTCTAATGATAATATGGTGCATTATAAGATAACATAATACAATAAATATAAATTCAAATTAACTGAAATTTACATAATTTTTCGATAGTTTGTTACCAGTTTGACATGTTAATGTCCGTATTTTTTGTTAATGATGCTGCATATATCTCCAATGTATAGGTTGGCCTTCTCTATCAGTCTAAATTTTTTTTTGACTCGATGGACACACATAAGTTGATCATGAGATGCCCCTTAAATAAGTTATTCCGCGCTCCAAAATGTTTTAACCATATATATCTGTTAAGGTAAGATACGAGCCATAGTCTCATAAATTCCCATTTGGCGCTGGTTAAGCGATTAGTAGGATGCAAATTCATCACTTGTCTGATGAGAATGACAAGAAGTTTCTGAAGTCATTGTTTGTCTTCCTCAAAAAGGATCTCCTCAAGATACAGAATCCACATCATGTTACTCAGGTCTCATGACCATTCTACGTATCATCATTTTCGCATTCATACTTAATAGATACAGCTCGGCTCTTCTAGACTTCGTCATGCTGAACACTCGTGGCGTCGAGATAACCTTTGCCGTTGAGCTCCCTTGTTAGATAGCCCTTCAGATGTTCCGCCACTGTTATCCTCCTGAACAATGCTGGGGTCTCCAAGGTGATGAGGCTCGGCACAGGACCGATCTTGGCATCCATTCTTGGACTGAAGAACGTTGCGATGGAGATCCTCTCCTTCATTGCATTCACTGTCGCTTGATGCTCGATGCTCTGGTATATCCCATTTGTTATAATCTGCTATCGACCAATTGAAGGAAGGCTTGGAGCATGAGACAATGAATTATCATGAACATGGTGAAATGAGTAAGTCGATGTTGCAATACTATCACCTCGACAATGTCTCCGACATTGATGATGAAAGCACCGGGGAGAGGTTTCACTGGAACCCACTGCCCATCTTTCTTTATCTGGAGGCCCTCCATTTCGTTGACCTGGAGGAGGATGGTAATCAGTCGGCATCAGGGTGAGAGTTGAGGCCTATCACGAGCTCCGGTTGCAGACACGGCGGGTAATAGTTCATCCTCATTCCTTACAGCCCATCTTCAAACATCCCCTCGACATCCTTCACCTCCATTCCTAATGCCTTCATCATGAGGTAGAGGAGCTTTATCGCTAGGTTTGCATTCCCTTCGAGTAGGCGTCCAAATCATCTCTACCATGTAGACAATTTCGTTCGTTAGGCAATAAGGGCATATCTTGGAGCATGCCACACACTAAACACTGTTTACAAAATAGATTATCTGATGTTTTCTATGCGTGTTTTGCCCCCATTGTACAAGTGTTAGAGTGCGAGAGAGAACCTAAGGGAAGAGGCAGTATGGGGAACAAGTGAGGCTTCCTGAGAGAGGCAGGGAGAGTGGTCATGTAGAACATGTCGGCCCAGTCAAGCTTTTGCTCTTCCGAGAGCACAAAGACCTGTCCGAAGCTGTCCGAAGCTGTCCGAAGCCGCCATCTCTGCCTAAACTCCTTCTCTTCCATTGGCATGTTGAACAGTCTCTTCAGTCCCCTTCTTCACTTTCTCTATCGACTTAGGGCTCACTTCATGGTTTATCAGCTGAACAATTGTTGACACAACGCTATCATTCATGATCCACCCAGAAACGGGCATTCCTTTGAGGTCAAGAAGTAGAAAGCTCTGATCTCTTGAGTGATTTGTAATCAAGAGATCTCAATTCCAACATAAATCAAGAAATTTGCAGCAGATAAATTCGTTGTATTAGCACTCTTCAGGGCAGAGACAATCGAGGAACTCACATCTCCAAATTCATCTGAAGTTCCCACCTTTCTCCTTCCGTTGGAAATTTTAATGACCCATGTGTAGTATTCTAGTGAAACGCGGCAAGATGGCACAGAAATATCCCACTTTCTTGACCCAATGAAAAGAAATTTCACTGAAATCTCGTAGACTACATTAAATAATGGCTATAAATTGAAAATCAAATTCATCTGAATTACTCATCATCAACATATGTTACGACGTTGAGAGTCTAATTTAGTCAAATCACTAAAGACGTTATGTTGATTTTAATCTCTTTCAATCAATGAACTACCTCTTTTTTATGACCCTTTCTTGAACACTTCGTATTTGAAATGCAGCTATTGGGCCCGTTTGGTTCAGCATTCTCAAGGGGCTTTCAGCCCCGAAAGCCCTTTGGGAAAATGTAAACCTGTTTGGCTAAGCTTTGGGGAGGACTTTGGGGAGATGCAAGCATCTCCAAGTGTTCTCAAAGTCCCTTAACCCAATGCAGGTCCAAAGGTGCATTTGCAAGTTGCATTTTCAGAATGCAACTTGCACTACTATTTATCTACCAGCAACCGCCCGCAGCGACCGCCGACCACCCTCCGGCGACCGCCGGCCCACCCTGAGGTCGCCGCCTCAGGCGGTCGCCTGGGTCGCAAACCCAGGCGACGGCGGTTGCGAACCCAGGCGATGGCCGTCGCCTGGGTCGCACGGCCTCAGGCGGAGAGGCCTGAGGTCGGGCCGTCGCCTGGGTCGCCGGACCCAAGCGACCGCCGCCTGAGGTCGCCCGACCTCAAGCGGGCCTTTCGGCGGCCAGATCTAGCCGCCGGTCGCTCCGCGCCCAAATCCGGGCTCGCCGGAAAATGAATTTTAAAAAAAAAAATTATTAAAAAAAATTTTTAATAAAAAATTTCGTAAAAGTCCCTTAGCAAAATGTAGTATTCACCAAACGGCATTTAGGTCAAAATTGTTTTACAATGCAAAATTTACCAAACGGTATTTGCATTTCGGAAAACCCCTTTAGCCCAAAGGTACTTATATTTTCCCAAGTGCATTTCCCCAAAGCCGAACCAAACGCTCCCATTATTTTGTACTTGAAAGAAGCCCTAGTATTTGCACGCATGGTTAGCTTCTCAAGATCTGGCTTCGCATAGTCCTCCGATACCAACCTCCCCAAGTCGATCATGGGGACCGGAGGCAAGCCGGAACAAGCATCCGTGATCATCACGGGAGGCTCTTGATCGTTGCAGGTGTATCTCTTCGGGACTGTGGTCAGGTTCTCCTTCAGTACGTCCTGAACCCATGGCACGAGGAGCGAACTCCCTGTTATGTTCACCTGTGTCTCCATTGATAACAATCCGGAGGATGAGAAATCACGGAGACTGATGATGTGTTTGTTCCGAATGACGAGCAAAGTATGCTAACAAGAGAGGAGAGTAGGCGACACGGTTGTGTTTCAGCTAGAAGGATGTGACATTCCTTTAGCTAGGAGGCCGATATTTATAGATGAATTTTGTGGACTAGGAAACGTCCAACGAGTGTATTGTAACTTCAGAAATGTTCTCTTTCACTTAACGAATTATTGGTAAAATAGTAAGATCTGACAGATACTTTATATATATTGTATTATACTATCATTCATTTTCTTAAAAAAATTGAGCCGCGAAAGGTCTCACTCTTAAAAAACAAAAACTCACTTTTTCAAAGTACATTTGGGTAGTACTTGTAACCATTCTGCGTTTCGTTTTACCTTTTTTAAATAGATTTCAAACTCACTTTTTCGGACCTATTTCCTGGAATAGAAATCCATTTGGTAAAAAAATTTCATTTCTATTTCGGAACAAATTTATATTCCAAAAATAGGTTTGGAATAGAAATCATGAACAAAAAATTTTTACTTTTCTAATTCTGGAATAGAAATCAGAAATTGTCTCTCTTTCTTACTTCTCACCCGAAAAAGTTTATTTTCGTCCGCCACTCACCACCACCACCACCACCCCCCGCCCACCGCCGGTCGCCATCTACCGATCTCCGGTGACCGTCCGTCGCTCGCCGTTCGCCGCCGCCACCGTCGGTCGCCGCTCCTCCCATTATCGCCGCCACTTAGAAAAGTAAAATTTTTTTGATTATCAAATGAATTTCTATTCCAAGAATAGAAATTTTTTGTCGTTATCAAACACATTTTTTTGTTCAGAAACTCATCCAGAAGTAGAAATAGAAAAATATATTTCTGTTTCAGAAATCAATTTCTGGTCAAAATGGTTCTCATTCGCACCCACATGTCAAACTTTATGTGTAAGTTGAACAACCCCCAACCTTTAGCAACCCACGATTGGGTCCAATTGATCGGAGTATTGTGCATTTCTTGCTTAATAATTGAAAGTCAATTTATTTAAATTTCATTAATTGTGTGCAAATTGCTTTGGATCAAGACAATGAATTGCAGGTGTTTATCATATTTCGAAAATTAGTGAAATAATGAAGTGCATTTATCGAGGTTGTACAAGCCATGGACATCAAAAATCTGGTATTGATGGTGGTCGTAAAATTAGAAATAAAAAGTCCTCCGTATCTCGTGTGCAATGGAAAACTACTTTGTTTAAAAGGCAATCCTCAAACATCTTGGCTGCGCAACACTGTAGATGAGCAAATTTCGTGAACTCTCGAAGTAAGGCGAATCCATATGCACAAAAGATCATCAATCACTCGAAAGGATACTTAAGGGGGCCATGTGCAAGACATGAGTGTATAATTACATACTAGTTATGTCCCGTCCATGACCATCACCTGACTTTATTAAAGTTAAATCATATGGTTAATCATCATACGGAGGGATCACGGGAGAATTGCCAAAAAGTCCTAAACTTTATTGGGGTTGTCTTGGTTCGATCCTAAACCTTTTTTTGACCGATTCAGTCCTAAACCTTTTGCGATTGTGCCAATTGAGTCCATCCGGCCAAATTTGGCCGGCCGGAGCTGACGTGGACACCGGCCGGCGCCGGCGACAATTTTTTAATAATTTTTTTTTTTTTTTTCCGAATTTTTTATTTTTTCCGAATTTTTTATTGTTTTTTTAATTTTTCTTTTTTTTTTTTCTTTTTTTCTCCCCCCCCCCCCCCACCGGCCACCGCACGAGGGCCGCGGCCCTCGCCGGCGGCGGCGAGGGTCGCGCCCCGTCGACCAGGCCACCCTCGCCGGCGGCCTCGCCTGGACCGGGCGAGGCCAGGGGCCACGGCGAGGCGGCCTCGCCATGGCCTGGCCGCGGGCGAAGCGGCCTCGCCCGCGGCCAGCCATGGCGCGGCCGGCGCCGCCCGATCCGGGCGAGCGGGGCCGCGACCCTCGCCGACGAGGGCTTCGCGGCCCTCGCGCGATGGGCCGGCGAGCCTCATCGGCGCTGGCCACCACACTGCCGCCCGGGGGGGGAGGGGAGAAAAAAAAAAAGAAACAGAAAAATTAAAAAAACAATAAAAAAATTCGGAAAATAATCAAAAAATCAAAAAATAATAATTAAAAAAATCAAAAATTATTAAAAAATTATTAAAAAATTGTCGCCGCGCCGGCCGGCGTCCCACGTCCAGCTCCGGCCGGCCAAATTTGGCCGGATGGACTCAATTGGCACAATCGCAAAAGGTTTAGGACTGAATCGGTCAAAAAAAAAGGTTTAGGACTGAATTGGCACAACCCCAATAGGTTTAGGACTTTTTTGGCAATTCTCCCGAGGGATCACCTATGAGTACGCGTAAATTATTACACTTATTATCAGGTCAACCTATGGTCACTAACTTTACCATTTAGATTATAACGGGAAAAAAAGATGCTAAAATTGACATAACTTTCGTATGACGCTTACTTCAATGTCAAAGTTTTTCGAATGATCACTCGAATGTCATTTTTTTTATAAAGAAAAAAAAAAAGAATTACTTCAGTGCCATTAATGATTGGTGTGGCAAGAAATTTGATGCGACAAATTTTTAATAAAAATCGTCCAACATGATTGACCGACAAAGTGAAGTCAACATTATTAAAAACGATATAATTTGGCCCTCTTATTTGTCCTAAATTAATGAATTGGGGCAACATCTAATATGAATCCCAACCCAAATTCCTCAAATTGAGGCAATTTATATTCTGGATTTTGGGGGCAATTGATAGATGGATATTGGAAAACAATTGTTTTTCTCTTGATTTCTTCTTTTCCTTTCAATTTTTTGCTTGTTCTTCTTAGGAGAACGAATTTCAATATTGTTGCAACCGGGCTTCTTCAGAGCGAATTTCGTCGTGGACCGTCTCTAACCATTGCGGAATGAAGACCACACACTAGTAAAATCACGACGACCCCAAAGATAATCCACCAGACTCGCTAGAGCTATTTTTCTCGATTACAGATTAACGAAGAAAGTGTAGTAGCTTAGGGAAGAGAGAGAGAGAGAGAGTTTAATATATTTTTTTCTGCCTTTTTCAAATTTTTTTTGGTCTTGTTGTCACCTTAGGACTCTAGTCACTCTACAGTGGTTAAGAAAATGATTGGAGTAGGAAAAGAAGAAAAATGTAAAAATTTTTGGCCGAAATCGAAGATGGATGAAGAAGTTGAATATGGAACATGAACGAAGAAATTGAAGATGAAGACCAAGAAGCTGAACACGATTATGAACATGAAGAAAAAGAAGGGGTATGACGGTTGTCAACAAGGATTTGACCCAGGAATTTGTCCACGTCTGCATCAAACATAAAATTTTAATAGAGATGCCAAGGAGGACGAATCACTGAAAATTTATTGCTGGGAGCACTTAAATAACAATGTGACACTCAAGTGGTTACTCAAAAAATTTCGATATTAAAATAAGCATCGTATAAAAGTTATAACATTTCCAATATCCACTTCCTTCGTATCCATATTCATCTCATTGTAATCTCAAAACAGGACTAGTAATTTAGTATTTTCATGTGATAGTTGTGACTTCCGAATATAGCCAAAATATTGGAATTGACTGATGCAAAGATTTATCACCCAAACAAAATGCCACCATTTATTTGGTACATCTGAAAGTTCATGTTGAAATTATCGCTATATCAAAAGGACGTGCTTTTACTTGATGATATTCACCCTCTAATGATGCGTTCATGGAGAATGAGTGAATTAAAAAATATTTTTCAAAAAATAATTATTTATCTTATTTAATAAAATTAGTTAACGGAAAAAATATTCATCATTGATAACAATTTATACCTAACTATTTTTATAAATGAAAAAAAAATTCCATTCATTTGCTTTTATAAGCAATATAACCAATTATTATTTAAAAAATATTTTTTTAATCACTTAATATTTTTTTCGAAACTACTGTACCTTAAGTGACGTTGGCCTTCCCTGTATGGTAGAATGGCAATATAGGAATTGATGGATATTCCACGGACATCATTCTTTAAACAGCATTAAGTAATTCTAAAGTAGCTTTTTCTCTAAAGTGTCTGACTTCATAATCCACTAAAAATTGTCGACCGGTATCGGGCCCATCAACTTCACATAAATCCAACATTAGAAAATGAATTAGACTTCAAAAAGTTATAAAAAAAAAAAAAGAAGTAAAAAAGCCACTTTTCTAGCTATAGCCAGGCATTAAAGTGCTAATCTCATTCTTCCGGCACGATGCCCAAAATAACATATGTGATTATTTTAATCAAATCTTTCTATAATCGAAAAGTTGTATCATAAATATTCTTTTTTGGTAAGAATATAGAGAGGAGAAAAAGAATACAAATGAAGATTTCAAAGTTTTATCTGTTTTTTCAAAAATATTTCATACTTTACAATAACGCATTACTTATACAAAAATATGATCCTTTTCTCTTTTATTTTATTCCAGAAAAATTTAAAATACGTTATATTTTTGAATAAAAGTTTGCCACATAATATTTTTATGCCGATAACTTACACATCAAAACAACCAATAATTTACTTTTTGTGAAAAAGATCTCCACTGACTTGCTTGATAAGTACATGAATGTACATAGTCACTCGAAAGACACCAGATCAATGTACGACAACTGTAATTTTGACAAAATTGTCAATTTCGCATATATGTCAATTTTTTTATTTTAATAAAATTATGACACATTTAATAGTTAGACTAAAAGCAAAAAGAATACATTTTCACGTGTTAACATTTTTATTCGAAGCACTCGCAAATACACATATGCCGCAATGTGCCATGTCCAGAATTGTTGATTCCTTATAAGATTATAAATTTTTAAATGACTACGTAAAAAAAGGAAAGGAAGAAATGCATATTGGAGTAAGTGAAGGGTCAATGGCTGCTCTGTGGCTGGATCCATGTATTGGTCAACTAATTTTAATGGAATTAGGGGCCGTTTATTTCATGGTAGATGAATATTTTGATAAATATTTTTTTAAAAATTAATCACTTATCGTTTGAAATACTTAATTTGTAACAAATACTTTCATTATCGACAACAATTTATGTCTAAATATTTTTATAGACGATAAAAATATATAAAATATTTTTCGTTTATTCATTTTTTAGCGATTATTTTTTGAAAAATATTGTCCAAATCATTCAATTTTTGCAAACTAAATGTAGCATTAGATACACCTTCACCGTGTAATAGTGAGTACAAAGGAAGACATCATACCAAATCACCATCTAGCCATTTACTTCCTAATAAACCTTACTTCTCTCTCTTCAAGCTAATTAATTTTTTTTTATTTTTCATTTGACTTCATAAGCTCCTTTAAAATTGCCAACTCCATGAAGCTCCCAATTATTAACGGGTTATATCTCTCTATTTAGCGCTTGAGGGTTAGCAAGCATCTTGATCCTCATTAACTACATGGTTTGATATATTGTTGAAGCACTTGTGTTCACACTTTTGGAGTTGTTGCAATAGAATAGATGTACACGACATGACTATAAATTTTGAGCAGGCATTAGGTGCAATCAATGCAAGTGAGCATAGCTCAGATGTACTATCAGATAAGGTAAAGTATCATGTAAAACTCATTTCATCCAACGACTCACGTGAACCTAGAGCAAATATTGGAATTCACGCCTTAAGGAAATGAATAGGATCCACTTATAGAGTTGCGATCATAGCCCAAATCAAATCAAAAAATAAAATTACTAGAGACTTTTTTAGAGAATTTGTCAAAACCAGCAGCTCAAAAGCCTTCTAAGCTAATTAATTTATACATATATATTCTATTACACAAATATATTTATAATTATGAGATGGTAATGTACATAACATTAACCTTTTCAAGTTGAATGTAATTTTATTTATTAAGTTGGAGTATCACTTGAGTATATATATTCATTTGACTAGATTCTTGTTGAATATTTCGTAACAATTATTTGTATATAAAAAAAAAGTAAGTTGCAGATTTATAATCGAGCTCATATTTCTATTTTTGGATGAGTTTACGGCCCAGCAGGGAGTATCACTTGAGTACATATTCATTTGATAATAAAAAAAAATGTTACTTTTTTGACTAAATTCTTGTCGACCCCTGGATATTCGTAAACGGGTTGAGCAATTATTTGTATATAAAAAAAATAAAAAGAGATAAATTCAGGAAGATTCCGGAATAGCAGGACATGATGGTCTTGAAACAGAATTGATTTTCGTGACGTGGGCAGGTGGACGAGGAGAGAGAAAGGGCCATTTTGGGGGAAAGGAAGACAAGACAAAATTTCTCTTCCTTACCAACATTATTTTTACAATCAAAAAAAAAAAAAAAAAAAGCTTCCTTCTCCATCGCCGCCGGTCATCACCTTCGACCACCACAGCCTCATTGCCGATCGTCGCTCACACAGGTGATAGCTAGTGCCGGTCGACAATGTTCGATGCATTAGATGACAAAATCGAGCTTTCATCCCAAGCCCTTCTTTCAAACAAAATTATCAACTATTTATAACCATTGAGGAAACATGACAAAACATCAATATTAGGAATTAGCTCATGGATTTGTTGTTCTGCAGCTTAAGGTCATGCTATATTTTTTACTAGCTCATATTAGATTCCTTTAGTGTACTGTATCTTTTGATGATTTCATTGTGATTCTTTTATATTGCTTCTTTGTCGTGATTTGCTTATTTTAGATAAATGGTTATGTTACCTTTTTAGGATCATAATAAATATCAAGAAACATTGCATGGACACTTAGTGGATGAGAACTTTAGGACTCATAATTTGGTTAAAAGACTGTATGGACAATTAATTAACAAATCTGAAAAGAAATGGATTGAAAGTGTTTTGGAGAGAATGTATTGTATTTCCTATTCACTGATTTTGATGTACAATCAATGGTCCTATTTATAATACATAGGACTAATTTAACTAAGGAAAAATAATATACAGAATAAATCAAAGAATGATTTTCCGGTACAAAATATTATAGTGAATCAATCATAATCAATATCGAAAATCAATTAGAGTTGCGAGATCAAACATTTCAGGCAACAGTATCTTTAACAAAATCATTTAAGTTAAGGTACTAAAAGGGCATTAGTTCAATTAAGTAGTATAATCAAGTCTTTAATGTTAAATCTTTGATTGCATAAAAAGTGAAATATGCTTTGGTCCCTTACTTGCTTCCTAGCTGACCTTTGATAGGATAATGGAGGATTTCAACTGTAGTTTCCCAACATTGTGTGAGATAAGGATCTAGAAAAACCCGCACCCATGAACAATGGTTGGTAATTAACTTGCCATTACTTCTAAACTCACTTCCCATCACACTCTTCAAGAGGGTCGCGACAACTCATTATTATCCTATGTGATCAAAGAAGAGTTTTAGAAAATAGTTCAGAACTCTAAGTATATAATTCATTTTTATCATAGTCTTCTTATAAAAATATTGTCGTGAATAATTGCAAATGCTATATTATCTAAGATTGACTCATTGTAAATGTTTATTATATTGAAAATAAAATGTCAAAGAACAACTATTGATGATACTTTATGATTAGCTTACATTAGTCATTCATTTTTCACGAAATAAACGTATATTTATTTCTAAAATTTGAATTATTCTGAGACTTAATCGGAATCAGATGATATTCATTAAGTGAGATTTAAATGCTTGACATGATGAGCTTACTAGCTCATGCGTTCCCTATTTGGTTTTGAGGATTTGTGGGTGCAAATCATCTTGTAACGGTTATTGCTTGCACGTGACAGGGGCTTGTCTACCCAAGAGAAAATTGATTTTTAAATTGTCATTGGGGCATTTTGTATATCAATTATTATGTTTTTATTCTAAGTATAACCTTAAACTATTTCGACTAAACTCTAAAACGTAAAATTCGGATATTTTCTTGGAAAGGGAGAATAAAAGAATAATTTCCCCAATTGAGGTTGAGAAGTGCAGTGTCGACATTTTAAAATTAAAAATACAGTCATGTTAGCCAACCAAATTTATCAAGCTGGACGTTAACCATTGCCAAGGGTCCACAAATTACCTCGGTTTTGTCGATTCATGGGTGCAAATCACCATGTAATTGTCGTTGCTTGCTCATGACGGGACGTGCCTGCCTATCCAAGAAAAAATTGATTTTTACACCGTAATTGAGGCATATTGTACGATAATTATAATTTTTTTTTTTGCTAGAACACGACAAAGAATGCAAAAAAGAAAGAAAGAATCCAATAAAATCCGCTCCGTCCTTGTTGAAATGTAAATTTAATTCGAATGACTCAGCCACATATAATATATAAAAATACCCACAAGTGGAGTTGGGGTCCCCCGTCTTCTTCCCGCCCGGGCAAGCTTTCCTTTAAAAAAAAATTCAACCTTCATTTTTTTTTCCTCGTAAAATATCGACAAAAAAAAAATAATGTAAACCCTATAAAAAGGAAAAATAAATAAATCGAAAAGAACTCCACCGATTCAGAACTCTGCTTCTCTGCCGTCTCCCCATATCCCATCTCTTCCTTCCCCTCCTCCGGTCGTTCCCCCGGTCGCCGCTCCGGAGTTACCGCAAGCCGAGCTCGCCGGCGGCGACCCACCTGCCCGGCCCTCCTTGTCGACTCCTACTCCGGCGTTGCATCAAGTATCAATCGGTTTTTTTCCTTCTGTTTTTCTTCAGTTCTTTTCTGGGTCGAAGACATTTTTGCTGATTTCTTGATGTTGTTTTGTGGGTCGAGTTTCTTGCTGTCGTTCCTATTTGATATGCCGACGTTTTCTTGGTTTGCGCATTCGTTGTTCTGTAGCGTCCGGCGGTTGCCCATATTTTCGTTGTTCCAGTGGAGGTTGAGAGCTTTGGATGATTGTAAAGATAAGGCTTTAGATTGATATAATCTTTTCAGATTATGAGCGGACAGAGCTTGATGATGCTGTGATAAACAGAGCGGATTGTGAAAGACAAGTTAAAATGTTAATGTTGTTTTTCGCTCAAACGTTGTAACGATGACAAATTTTTATCCTTTGTGTTTGCTGCGAAAGAAAAGATTGAGTTTAATGGTGTTCAGAGTCTGCCCATTATTCTCACCACTCAATCCGTTGTAGATTTATCGGAAAGTTCGTAAATTGATTTTGAATTTGAAGGAAGCCTGCCAGCTGCCTATTCTAGAGTTCTATGATCATATTTGGTTTTGACTACTGCAGGATAATGGAGTTTGAGGATGGGTATACAGCGCAGAAGCTGTTCCATCAGGGTTACTCCTATACATATGATGATGTCATCTTCCTCCCTGGGTATATTGGATTCCCAGTGGAGCAGGTTGACCTCTCCACCAAGCTCACCTGCAACATCTCCCTCAACTTCCCATGTGTCTCCTCACCAATGGACACTGTCACGGAATCCTCCATGGCCCGAGCCATGGCAGCACTTGGTGGCATCGGTATCATTCACGCCAATATCCCTCCCTCCGACCAAGCCTCCCTAGTCAAAGCGGCCAAATCCTCATGCTTCCCGGTCCTTTCCGATCCTATCTTTCGATCCCCCTCCGATTCCATTGTCTCCCTTGAGGATTTTGCAGATGCTCCTTGCATCCTTGTCACGGACTCTGGTGATTGCCATGGAAAGTTGGTGGGCTATGTGGCCAAGTCTGATTGGACGAACCTCACAGACAAGGAAACACGGTTGGCTGATTACATGGTCAAATCCTTTGATTTTGCCCCTTGGGATTGTGATTTGGCAAGGATGATTGGCTACTTCGAGGAGAAGGCAGGGAATGAATTTATGCCGATAGTGAAGGGAGGAGAGATAGTAGATGTCGCAGGGAGAGAGGAAGTGGAGAGGTTGAGAGGCTACCCCAGATTGGTGGGAGGGGGTTCAGTGGGTCCTGATGGAGAGTTGATGGTGGGAGCAGCGATTGGGACAAGAGAGGCTGATAAGGAGAGGCTGCAGCACCTCATCAAGGCTGGTGTCAATGTGGTGGTGCTCGACAGTTCTCAGGGAAATTCCCTTTATCAGATTGACATGATCAAGTATGTGAAGAAAACATACCCTGATTTGGATGTCATTGGTGGCAATGTGGTCACAATGTATCAGGCAGATAATTTGATCAAGGCTGGGGTTGATGGTTTGAGGGTCGGCATGGGGTCTGGTTCTATTTGTACAACCCAGGAGGTCTGCGCTGTTGGACGTGGGCAGGTCTAACTTCTTATAGACTCTTTCTTTGTTTTCCAATTACTGTGTGCTGAGATGATGGGATGAGTATATGTCCTTGAAGTAATTTTGTTAATCTTCGTTCAGATTGCTTCCCTTAATCCCTCATTCTGATTAAGATTTCTTTAATTACCTTATTCTTGTAAACTTTTCAGGCTACTGCTGTCTACAAGGTTTCATCCCTTGCTTCGCAATATGGTGTGCCAGTCATTGCTGATGGTGGCATTTCAAACTCAGGGCACATTGTCAAAGCTTTGTCCCTTGGGGCATCCACTGTGATGATGGGAAGCTTCCTAGCTGGAAGTACTGAGGCTCCTGGTGCTTATGTGGTTCAGGTAATTTGTAGTTACTACTGTTTATGCATAGTTTTCTGCTCTCAATAAGGTGCCACATGTTTCTCATTGGTGAAAAATGATCTCTCTTTCCTTTGTATCTCTTTTGCTGTTGACATGTGGTGTGGTTGGATGAAGAACGTTGAACTTCTTGCCCGACTTTTTTTGAGTCTTTTTTCTTTGTTTTCTGCACCATGTTACATCTTAGGATTGAGAATGAAACCTTAACTTCTGTTTGCAAGTGGTTATGAATTGCTTTTGGTCAATTGAGCATTTTTTTTCAAGTGCTCTACTGAATAACATTTTTATAACTTAACTATATAGAGATATTCTGTTGGTTGGAGTTTCAAAATTAAGCTCACTTGTTCTGACTTTTGTATCCTCTAGCATTTGAAGAAATAAATGCAAGAACTGAGATCATGAATCTTTTTTAAAACTAGACTTTTGGGCTAAGGGAATTATGCACATTATTTCTTTAGCAGTAATTTGATTGAACTCTCCCGGAAGCACCTAAAAGGCAAGCTGAGAATTCTACTAGTTTTTGTCCACAAACATATCCAAACAAATATTTAATGTATTTGCTGTTTCTGTAATGATTAATATGATGGGGGCATGCTTCATACTTATTAAGTTCTGTTTGCACAGATATACAGCTACCTCTTGATTCCCTGAGCCAGCGATGAAAAAATACTACTTATATGACTATCCTATTGTGGAACATGTCAGGTTGTCCTATCATGTGGCACGATGGTTGCAGGATTAAAATTTTTCTTTTATCTAGCTTCTTGGCAACGTTGACTACCATGTGCATGACATAATGAATACAAATGCATAAAATTGAATTTAGGTAGTTTAAATTCACCTAAGGTTAGTGTGGATTAACATACCTAATTAGGGATTATTAGACCGAGGTCGGCTTTTAATTCATCTTAGGGAAATTCCCGGATTTAATCTAAGTAGTCCCAACCTAGATTTACTACCGCAGCCACATAAATAACCTAGTGTACCTTGACCTAAATTTAATTTATGGTTCAATATCACTATTGCACATGCACACAATCTCCACCCGGTATCATGCATACATCAAAAATCATTCAAAAGTTGGCCAGACTTCTAAAAGCATTAAGATCATGATAAAGAACGACACAATCAAAACAATTCTATTGCATGAAAGTCTTAGAAAATTAATCAATCATGATTAAGATCCATTGTAGCTCTAACAAAAGAAATTTAGAACACAGTAAAAACTAAACTAACAAATATTAAAGAAAACATAATACTAAAATAAAAACAAATTCACCAATTTGAGATACAAGGAGCTTCAGAGTTGTCTCCTCCTTCTCTCCTTGACATGCATCAACTCCACTAAAATAGAAGAACAAAATCTAAAACCTAAAATCTTCTGCAAAGATGGTGGCTCCAAGGATTCCCTCTTCTTTTGCGGCACAAGAGCAGTTTATATAGCCTCCAAAAATCTGCCCTAGGTTGACTCCTACTAGGATTTGGAAAAGATTCCTCCTTGATTTTCTTTGAACTTTATCTTCAATCATGGTCAAATTCTCCAAATATCTGATTTGGGCTGCCTTTTTCTTCAAGATGAAATATTCTGAAAGATATTGCAATATTTTGGAAGATCTGAAAATATTTCATACAAAATAAAATTACGTAAGTAGCAATTAAATTCACCCAAAAATTCCTCAAAATTTAGCAAATATCAAGTCTAAATAAGCAAGAATACTCTATTAAAAATAGAGTTATCAGGCATGCTTCATACTTATTAAGTTCTGTTTGCACAGATATACAGCTACCTCTTGATTCCCTGAGCCAGCGATGAAAAAATACTACTTATATGACTATCCTTTTGTGGAACATGTCAGGTTGTCCTATCATGTGGCACGATGGTTGCAGGATTAAAATTTTTCTTTTATCTAGCTTCTTGGCAACGTTGACTACCATGTGCATGACATAATGAATACAAATGCATAAAATTGATTTAGTCCAAGTGTTGATTTGGCTGTCTGACTGCAACCATGTCATATGAAAATTTGGTTATGGGCTTGGTCATTTTTAAGAATTGTTTCAGCAGAAACGCTTTTGAATTTGAACTGAATAAGTTTGCATTTATCATCTTTGCACATTTGGTTCCTATGGATGATTTCTTCTGTCCTATATCAGTGAAGTTCTCTTGGCTTATTCAGGATGGTCGTCGATTGAAAAAGTACCGAGGCATGGGTTCACTTGAGGCAATGACTAAAGGGAGTGATGCAAGATACTTGGGTGACACATCCAAACTAAAGATTGCACAGGGTGTTGTTGGTGCAGTTGCAGATAAAGGGTCTGTCTTGAAGTTTGTCCCTTATACCATGCAAGCTGTTAAGCAGGGTCTCCAAGATCTTGGAGCTCAGTCGTTAAGAGATGCTCATGACATGATAAAAACAACGCTGAGGCTAGAGGTACGGTTATTCTATAGTGTTACGATTTCTAAAGAGGTTTGTTTTGGTTTTTACTATTCTCAAAAGTTTTAATAAGTTGTCTGAATTTTGACTAGTGCTTGAAGTTTAATTGTCTGAAAAGATCACAGGACATTTTCTCTTTATATATCAGAATCTGTCGAATGGTGCTGTTAGGTTACTTGTTAAGCAATTAATTAAAGGAGTATTACAGTTTATGATGCTTTAAAATATTATGTAGGATGCTTCAGGAGTGCCCAATGGGATCCTTTATCCAAGAGCATTCACTTTCTCTTTGAAACATTGTTTGTTGAAGAAGAATTGAGAGATTTTTTTTTTCTTCGTGAATAATATTGCTTGGAATCGATTGATGAAACTGAGGAAAATGGCACTATCATACGGGTATTTTACATTGACAATAACAGTGCCTGCTCATCATTTATTATGTAAGTGAACACCTGTTATAAAATTTTCCATTGCAAGAGCCTTATTGGGCATCATAATTGTGAGAAATTCTTAACCAGTAATGATTGTTAGAATAACTTCAACATGATCATTGGAATGCTGTGGCAGTTGAAGACACTTCCAAATATTACTGAACCCTGAGAGAAACGTGGCACTCTTTAGTCCTAACTTTCACATATTAGATTACTGAAGGTCGATGATTCTGTTTGATAAATTAGCTGAACTTCACTTTTGAGCATTTGTGTACCTCTTGCTGGATTTATCACTTGAAAGTTGAACTGTACTAGATGGAAATTAGATCATAATGGCCCATTGTATGTAGTGGAAACTTTAGTGAAATGAGTAATTCTTTGGTCTGTTTGTAGCCTCTCGCAGGTGCTTATGAGGCTTATAATTGTGCGGTTTGCTCATGCTCTTGTTTTGTTACAGGTAAGAACAGGAGCTGCACAAATTGAAGGCGGAGTCCATGGGTTGGTTTCCTTCGAAAAGAAACCATTCTGAGATTCCTCTTTCCATTAGAAGTTGATCTTGCCTGGTAAAGCAACATCAAATTGAAGGAGCTGGCAATTGAATGAGCCATCCATTGTGTTATTGACATTGAATGAGAAAGAACTGCTAGGAAGTAGCTCATGGTCACCAGAGCTCTCTTCCCTTTCGTTGGAACTCATCTCAGAGCTCTTTTTTTTGTCCCTCGCTTATCTTAAGGTAACATGGCAAATTATATCAAAGCTGTTTGTCTGTGATTTTTAGATGAGGATAGGTGAGGATCGAAGCGGGGCAGAGCTGGGGTAGGTTTTTACTATTTAGTAGTTCCGCTGTAAACTTGATCAAGATCTGTACCATTCACACTGTATTTTATCATGAAAGTTTTTTAGTTTTCATTTTCACAGAAAATGGAAATGGAAATATTTTGGTCTTCATTTTCTGTTTTCTTGAATATGCATTTGGTTCATGCAGATTGAACTTTTCAACTGGAACGGAAATTCTGAAAGCATGTTTCCTTATAGTTTTAATCACTGCAGAATGACATACACATAACATAATCATAACTTTTCACATACCAAACAGGGGCTTAAGGTCTCTGGTCATCAATTTGTCTTTCAGCTTTGTTGATTCCTCTGTACTTTGGTCTGTGCCCTTTGCACATGGTTCTACTTCTTCCTGAGTCAACTTATCTAATATCTATTTCCCAATTTTTGTTTCATTTCCCTAGTTAGGTGTCTGTTGTTCGGTCAATGTGACTAATTTTTTCTTCGTTTTGCTTATTAACAATAACAACAACAACCAAGCTTTTATCCCATTGAGTGTGATTGGTTATATGAATCCTATCATGTCATTGCTTCTGATCCTTTATCCGATGTTCCGAATCTTTCATGTCGAGTTCTTCTACATTCTCCCGGCCCTTTCCCTGCTCCTTTTCAACCAATGGATCCACCTTTTGTTCAAAGTAGCCAAATCATCCCCTTATATGCACAGATCGAATCTATCTATTCGCACACAAAGTCGTGACGATGTTGATCACGTCTAATAAAAAGCAAATTGCAGGAGCTTCTGTTGATTTGCATGCGATGTATTTAACCAAATTTCATGCCAACGGTTTCGGTACAGTGCCTAAATCTCAGGGGTTTGGGGGTCCTGCAGCTTCAAAGCGTCAGCTTGAATCTGCTACGCTTCAAACAATCTGAAGAAAATTGAAACCATGTTTTGCTGAAGTGAAAAGATCTTTGCAGCTTTGAACCATGTCATCTGTATAATTTCCAATTACCAAGCAATCAATGTTAACGACAGAAAATAAACTTAGTTTTATGTCTAGGATTTGACACTTCCAACATCCTTACTCAAACAAAAATTATCCACTGTAGTAGACCCCCAATTTAAAATCATATATCAAAATGAACATATAGCACTGCTAATCCTGTATGGAGAAAAATCAACAAATTTGGTGAACAGTTATCTAACCTTAATAAAATGAGATAAAACAGTAGGGGTGTCATAATTTTCGTATAACGTTCACTTAACTTTTTTAATTTTTTCTTTTCATTCACTTAAATGCCATAAATTTAAAAAATTGATAAGAGTTTTGGACCTGTCATAACTTTAAGTGCACACGATTGGATTTTAACTCTGCCTTTCATTGGACTAGTGGTGCACGTAAGTTGAACCAACTGGAGGCAGATATTGCCAACAAATATCCTCAAAAGGGATCGGATAGAGAAAGGAGTACTTCCCCAATTCCAAAAAGATTTCTGTTCTAGTTGATGAGAGTTGTAATTGCTCACGTTAGCCCCAATTCGATATATATAGAGAAAGAATAAGAATCATATGAAGAATGGTCGATATCTAAATCCACTTTTGTTATCTTCGTTTGAAGATTTGTTTGCATGAATTGTTGTCATTATCATTTCTGGTTGAAGATTGCCCCTTTCCTAGGAAGCCGCTTCCCTTAGTGACCTACGACTTTTTTTTGCTTTTTCGGTTTATCTTATTCTATTTCTCAACTCAAACTTAGACTTTTGTTCTGTTTCTTTACAAAGCGTGAGAGTCGAACTCCACAATCGAAGCTAAATGTCACAACTACTGAGGCAAACCCCGATGGTCGTGATCTACAACTTGAATAACACAAATTTTCTTCCTTTTTCTCTAGTCTTATACGACCTTGCTTCTCTCCTTGAGACTCTCCTACCCTATTTGAAGATAGGCCTTCCTGTGAGAGTCCCATCTTCTTCTCAAAAGCATTTTGAGGTCGTAGAGCATCACATGTTTGGAACTGTTCCGGCAACAAAATCGGATTTCGATGATCGATTCACTTCCCGAGATTCTTTTATAGCAATGCTTAGTTAATAAAGCAAACATCATAACCGCAATCATTAACAGAAATGTACGTAAATACCCGCTTTGCCTATTCTGCTTCCCCATCAAACTTCTTTGGAGGAAGAGCCTAGACGCCGCACCTCTCTACTAGGCAAAACTCAGAAATGACACCGCTTAGAGAGAGCTAATTAATAAAACATTGCTAACCTTCGGTTTCGTTCGTTTCACTGAAAATAATTTCTAGGAAAACGTTTTCCGGATATTCCGACGTTCGTTTTACAGAAAATAAATTCATTGGGGAAAAAATTGTCCATAAAAGAAAAAAAGTCTTCTAAAGTGGGAAAAATTATTTTCCACTTTTCAAGTTGGGGAAAACATTTTCCACACTCAATCTCTCCTATCTCATACCCCTCTAATCCTCACTTCTCTCTTTCTATTTTTTTTAATTAATTAATTTTTTATTTTTTCATAAATTCGAATTTTTTGTTATTTTTTAATAAAATCGATTTTTTTAAATTATTTTTTTCTGTCTTTCTTTTTCCTGTTTTTCTTTTTCAACTGGTCGTTAGCCATGACAACGGCCGGCGATTGGCGAGCCGAGCTCGCCGATTTGGCCTCGCTAGACGGTGGCGAGGCTCAAGAGTCGCAGATCGGTGATGCCCAAGCGTCGCCAAAGGTGGCGAGGCTTGGGCCTTGCCGATCCGGACACCCGAGCCTTGCCAAACGGCAGCGAGGCTAGGGCCTCGCCGGATCGGGACACCCGAGCCTCGCCACCATCTAGCGATGCCCAAGTGTTGTTGATCCGCGAGGCCCAAGCGTCGTCGATCCGGCGAGGCAAGCTTGAGGTGTGGCCGGCAATCGGCCAAGGAAGGAGAGAACACAAAAAAAAAAGAATAAAATAATTTAATAATTAATTTTTAAAAAATAATAAATAACGATTTTAAAAAAGAAAATATGAATAAAATTATTAAAAAATAATTTATAAAGGAAAATATTTTCTCAAACGAATAGCAGAAAATAATTACTTTTTCCTGGAATATAGCTTCTTGAAAAATATTTTCTAGAAAAGCAACATTTTTCCGCGAAATGAATGGAGCATTCATGTTCGAAGACTTAGCAATGTCTTGCATGCCTGATCCAACAAACGGTTGCTAAGGTAAATCGCCAAATCACGCCAAATTATACCCAATTGTCACACTTGGCTATCACTTGCAAACTAAAAACTAAGGTGTGTTTGTTTTCGGTGAAAGTATTTTTCCTCGAAAAGTGTTTTTCGGGACTTTCTCCGTTTGTTTTCCAAAATAATTTGGTCCAATGGAAAATACTTTTCTGGTCCAACCGAAATATTATGTTTTATTTTAGGAAAATGAATTCCACTGCGTGGGAAATAAAAAAACACTTTCCTCTTTATTATTTTAAGTCATTCATTTTTATTAGGAATTTATTCAATCATTTTCCAAACGCCATTCAAACACCAAAACATTTTCAATCATATATCACCAAACAACAAACCTAATCATTTTCATGGAAAATGATTTCCTGGAAAACATTTTCTAAAAACGGTACGATTTTCGCGAAACAAACGCACCCTAAAAACAACAAGCCACTGAAGACACGAAAGTTTTTTTTTATGTGACTATGGGTGCAAATGAAAACGTGAAAGCCCAAATGCCCTGGTTGGGCTTATGGGCTTTACACTCCATCCTAGGCTTCGGGCCGGGCCTCTGAGTTTCAATGTGGCGAGTTTGAAATGGCTCAGCCCGAAATATCTTCCTCCTCCTATGCTTTCAATTGTGAAAAACATGAAAATTCACGGCTAATGAAGATGATTAACGACCCTAACAAAATAAAAGTTTGGAGTGGTTGAACGTAAGAGGTAAATGTGTGCCATTCCAAAAGCAGACAGTGCACATGAGAAGATTTTGCATGTGATAGTTCTACCAAGCAAGAGTGTCACAAGGTGTAACGAATTAATCAAAAGTAGATAATTCTAAAATTTAAGTGTCACGTAAGATCACATGCAGATAATGTTGGTTATATAATTGGTCAATTAATCGCATCAATTGTGCGCAACGGACACCTGAAACACTTTGGAAGTTTAGTGTGCTTTGTGGGTGATTTTCACATTTTATTTTTCAAAGGGGAAACCAAGCCGACGCCATCGTTACGTGGAAAACATCGGATGCTTTTCGAGCGGAGAGGAGGGAAAGAATTTTGAAATTCACATGCGCACACGCACGCACGACAGCTTCCGACGGTCTCGTCTCCACCTGCCTTTCCAACAACTTTCTTTATAGACTTCCTTCATGGTATTCACGAAAATTTCTCCTTTTTTCTCGCACACAGACATACATTCACAGAGAGAGAGAGAGAGAGAGAGAGAGAGAGAGATAGAGAGTGAGAGAGTGTGTCGGGTGTGAGATTTGAGAGTGAGGGTCCATCATGGCTTCTGCTGCAAAACGGAGGAAAGCCGCAAGGAAGAAGAAGAAGGAACTGGAGAGCCACATCGCCAGCAACAACCTTCACGGTGATCTCTCCTGCTCAATCATCAATTGCGTTGTTCACCTCTCACCTTCTCTTTTTCTGTCATTTTCGTTTGGTGGGTACTCGCCAGTGTCGTTTGGTTTCGCTAGATGTTTGCTCGTTTGGCTGCATGTGGCTGATCTGATGCCTGTGTTTCAAAAATTCCCGATCTTGATTTAGCTCGTGACCCTTCAAACCTGTATGCTGAGTTTTTTTGGGTTTTCCTTTGGTTTTGGGGTTAGATGTTAGGTGATTTCTTTCATTGATTCGTTTCCTTTTCTCTGGGTACTTTTGGGATTAGAAAATGGCGATCCGATGAGTGAAAACGAGAAGGATAGCGATGGCGGCGTCCAGAGTAATTCCCCAACGTCTGAGGACCACCCTAACTCGTTCAATGAGGGCAAGAAGGACTTGAAGAGTGGAGAATCTATGAACAAGCATCCAGAGTCAAATGCGGCTGTTCAGATTGCTGACGAAATGGAAGCCGGAGATGATTTACAGATCGAGCGGAGGGATGTGGAGGAAGCTGTTGGCGAAGAAAATGATGGCCAAGGAAGTGAGTTAAACTCTAATGGTATTCTTATAGTTAAGGTTGTCGAGAAAGAGGAAACCGAGCAAGAGTCGGAAAGCGCAGGCATCTCCATTGAGAGGCTTGCGGTCACAAAGGAATCGTGCAATGAAGGGAGCGAGAATTTGGCCATGGCGAATTCAGTACAGAAGCTGGTACTTCACTTGTTTTTGATCAGTGTAGCCCCCGATTTTATGACCCTTTTTGAATTTATGCATCGGAAACGGAAGTCAATAAATTGTTGCATTTTGCTCTGCAGCCTGAGGTACCGACGATTCCGACGGTGGTGCAAAGGACTTCATGGATGAGTTGCTGTGGATTGCTCGATGTCATAACTGGGTCCAGGACATAACTTTGAGGCTTCGATTTTCCCGTATCCTGGAAAATTGGTACGCTGGTTCCATGGCAAAGAACGGTATCTATTGCATTCTATAGCTGTAGAAGCAAAACATTGTAGTATAGCAGCATTTACAAGCTCTTATCGAGGAGTGTCTCGACCCTTTGAGGCCTCAAGTTGTTACCTTCAAAGCTAGGCTAGTGCCGAAGAACTTGGCCATCCTCATTGTTGCATTCCCTCCTTCTTTAAACTCAGCTGTTACTTATAGATACTTCTACATATTTCCTATTTAAATGAGCTGGGTACTTAGCTTGGTCATCGTTGTATGTGGGATTGAGGAGTTCCTCTCGAATCCCTTTTCTTGCTTTAAGACTGTGAGTCACGGAAAACACACTAAAATACTTGAACCAAGGAGTTAGCAGCAGCAGTTTGCTAGTGGCTGAGGAGCAGTTCTATACTAGGTCGCTCCAGATTATTTCTTCCTCCAGGATGCACTTTCACCCATTCATGTTTTGATTGGTTCGGATCACCTTGTTCGTGTTCCTTCCAACAACCGTGTATAATTTGGCTAAAGGGAATGACAGACTTCGTTGATAAATACACGGGTTTGCTTCTATCGCTTCTGATCAACAGATCTGTCGGCGCTTCCACTGAACATGAACTCTCAATCTTGATTCGTTATAATTGTCATTTGGGATGCAGAGAGAACTGGAATGGGTTCCTGTTGAAAGACAGTGAGCTCGACAAAGAACCGACAGTTTGTTAGTTTGATGATTTCGATCCCTTACACCGGTAAGTGTCGAGAAAATAGGATTACAGGTAGTCCAGAAAATTAGAGGATGGTGTCATCTTTTCATGCGAACTGTTATGGTCCTCAGCATTTTGTTCAATATGGAGTTTCAAAGGTTGTGATGTTTTCCCCTGAGAAAGAGACATGGTAATCTGTGAAGTTACTGTTGTGCTGTATACTCAAAATTACAGTGCTTGAATTGCCAATGTGATCTTTTGCGAACGATTTTTACTTTTGACCATTTTACGAATACGTTCCATTATCAACTTCGACAATTTTCACCCTAATTTCAACTATTTTTTTGTAGCTTGATTACATGAGAAAACTCAGAATAAATGAGATATCTTATGGGGAATAGGTAATGGATAGGGGAAGTGATAGATAATAATAACTAACCTTGTTAGTGAGAGATTATCAAAAATTTGTCCGTAGTCTCCATTTTATGCGGAACACCTCGATTTTCATAACCAATTTTAAGAAAAGTAATAAAATATATTCATAATAAGGAGAAAAAAACACAAAAAGAGTTTTAAACCATGCTTATTTTGACATCAATATCCCAAACTCACTTTTTATTATAAAAATCCCAAAACTTGTATCATTGTGACAAAAATACCCTTTGTCTACCACAAAAAAAATCATGGGCTTTGCTCAATGTGATATTAATACTCCAATCTTTTTTTTTTGTATTATTAAAATTCCAAACTTGTTCAAGTCATTGTAGAAATAAATTATGAGTTTGGGATATTGTTGTTACGGTAGACCTAGCTTATAGTTTCGGATGATATTAATCCTAGTAACAAATGGTAGAGTGAATTTACCTTATAAATTCTGCCACAACTTGGTTGAAATCCTTAAATAATCAAAGATTGGGCACAAGAAAAATATGCATGAACAAGATGATTTCTTAGGAGATAATTACATAGATGATCTCTAAATTTTATTTCAATGTGCAATGTTATTCTTGAATTTTTAATTTATTCAATCATGAATTTTTTATAATTGTTTAATCTAGTTCCTAGGCTATATGAAAATATCCAATCTTATTCTTCCACTAATTTAAAAACAAAATTTGCTGATTTGACTTTTAATTGGGTTAGTCGAATGGTGGATAAAAAATTAACATCATATATGAATTATTCATGTAAGATATTCAACTCAAATAAGTATATAATAAACCACGTTATCAAATTACTTGGATGAATATTTTTGCAAATTGAACAAATTAAAATGATTATGAGTAGAATATGTTACATATATAATCCACATGTAATCGTTTTTTCTCCATTGTTTAGACATATTGGATTGGAAGCTAAATAGCAAAATCCATTAACATGAATTAATGGAAGGACAATATCAAATATTTTCAAATATTTCTGAGAGTAAATTAAACATATATTAAAAATTCATGAACTTTATTAAATAAATTAAAAGTTCAAAAACCAACATTACATATTTGGTTGAAATTCCAATTTCATATTTGGTCTACTTTTTTATTTGATGTAAAAAAATTAAATTTTGATAATAAAATGTAGACATCTCGCAGAATTTTATTATAAAAAAATTAATTGCTCATTAGGATGGTCATAATTCAATTCAGGCTGGGTGGAAAACCGCGACATAAAAGTCGGCCATAGAGAGTATCGATAAAATTGCATTGCCTTCGAAGGGAGCAGACCCTGGAAAGTTGACCTCGGAAGTAAAAAGTCAACTCTCACTCGCGGGCGAGGGTCTTTCACGGTGACTCTCTCTGCGGCGTGCCATTGCTCTGCTCCACGGAATCGAGCTCTGCAGGTAGCGTCTTCCTTGTCTCTTTCGTTGTTAGCGGCCCTTGGCTCAAAACCCTTTATCGTTCTTCTTGTCTTAAGTTTCTCAGGCCCTTTTATATGATGATTTTCCCTGCGCTTAGCTGCCACTCTTTTCCAAACGATAAGACCGATAAAGAAATTTACTATGATTCTGGGATTTTGATTCTGGGATGTTGGGGGCGTTTCGATTTGTTTATGTGGGATTGGTTCTATGGAGATGGCTAGAATTTGAAGGGTATGTGTAGTTGTTATGGTTGCCATGATTAGCCCGCCAGGTGTTCGTTAAAATTGCCTCAATGGATGAGCACCTTTTGCGAATGTATACTACAGATGACAAACAGTATATTAGAGATGATGAAGAGCGAACCTTTTTTTTTTTTTTTTTTTTATGGTTGATTCATCGTTCTTTTTGTTCTTTGTCATTCTGATTTTGATGAGCCCATAAATGTCTAAGTTTCTTAGGCCCTTTTGTATAGTGATTTTTCCCTGCGCTTAGCTGCCACTCTTTTCCAAACAATAGACTGAGAGAGAAATTTACCCCGATTCTGAGATTTTGATCTGGGATGTTAGGGGTGTTTTGATTTGTTTTTGTGTGATTGGTTCTATGGAGATGGCTATAATTTGAAGGGTATGTGTAATTGCAGTGGTTGCCATGATTAGCCCGCTGGGTGTTCGTTAAAATTGCCTAGAGAAAATTGTGTTGAATGTCCTCACTGGATAGGCATCTTTTCTGAATGTACATTACAGATGACAACAGTATATTAGAGATGATGTAGAGAGGACCTAAACGAGCAGACAGATTCTGTACCTGCACTGGTGTTGCATAGTGTCCTGCTTTATTCCTTCCTGGTCTGAACTCAGTTGGTGAGAGGGCTTGTGAGGCTGTGGACATCTGAGTCCATGACCGAATTTTGCATTGGTGAGCAGTAACGTACTGCTAGGTTGGTGCATCAACTAGACTCTTTATCAGGCTGTGGATCACATTGAGATGCGATTTTCCCATTTGAGCAATTTATGCTAGTTTTATCTGGAGAACTCTTGGTCTCCTAGTGAACATGCATGCCCACTCGAGTGCGTATACTCCAAAAAAATTTCTTTCTTTACATCATCTGTCAAAACACTTGGGTATGGATAGTGCTCCATACTTTTTTGAAAAATGACTTCCACCTTCAAAATTAGGAAGTTGTTTTACTCATTTTTCAAGTTGGTATTTTCTCAATGACTGAAGCCATTTTTCTTTGACCAGCTTATTTTCCCACACCAAACACTAAAAAATGGAAAAACAGGTTTTCTGGTAAAATATCTTCCTTCAAACAAACAGAGCCTAAGTCAAAATTGTCTTTTCAAACTACCCTTTGATTGTGGTATAAATATAATTGGCCTTTAAGGACCACATTCTTCATAAATAATTAATCATTTGCATCTATGCATAACCACCTAATTATGCGCGCATGCATCCCCTCAATCTTTTTTTTCTTTTCACTAATTCCCCTTAACCCTGGTTAACTATGTATCCTAAAATGAATTTCTGTAATTTTTCTTCTATTTATTCTTTTTCTTTGTTGTTAATTCTTTCTCTCCACCTTCTTTCTTTGGTAAGTTCTAAGCTCCTTCCTTTCCTTCACCATAGGCAAACTTTGAACTCCATTGATGCCACTTTCAATATCACGATTACTCATCTTTCATCTGACACCAGCGAGCTTTGACGACTGGAATATCACCACCTGCCAATGGAGTCAACGAACAGAAGAAATTTTCCTTCCTAAAACAGCCTAGCAAACTGAAGGTGACGGAGACTGGTGAGTGGAGGCAACGGACTACCACCACCGACCGAAGCCATGGAAACTGATAACATAGATTCGGGTGAACGATTCTCTCCGGAGGTTCTGGGTTTTATGCAGCTTGCTATAGATCAGGTAACGCCTGGTACAGCCAAATTGTATTAAGTTGATGTGATGATACTTGAGTGGAAGTTTGAGTCTGATTCATTTGGTGCTATACTTGCGTGGGAACTTGACAAATGTATAGTTGAATTTCAACAAGAGATGTTGAATAAGTGTTTTTTGGAAGTGTTGTCTGAAGATGCTTGGTAGTGCATCCATTGGTAATTGACATTACACACTGCAAAATCAGCAACAATCCCTTGAAGGTATAGGTTTTTTTTTCTCTCTTTTCATAGGTGGCAATTTATTGAAAGGAGGCAAAGTCTAGGTTTAAAAGAAAAACAAGCAAGGCAGAGTGCATCAAAGGGAAGTTGGGTGTACATGGGGTGGTTCAGTCCCCTTTTCAGGCAAAAAACAGGGCCAATCCAGGTGCTGTAGGTTGGGAGGGAGGGAGGGAGGGATGGATTTGGGTGCTTTTGAGGTGTTTAGGAAATGTGATGTGTAGAATGTGCCTATCATAAAGATGTGCAGTGAGTGATAGGTTTGCCAGGACAATCGAAATGTTAGAAGCTTCAATCACTGGGATAGGACTCTGTGTTAGGTTTCATGAGGCACTTGAGGATGCAAAACCAGAGAGGAATGAAGAGATGCAATGAGATGGCATGCCACCAGGAAAGGTTGCTTGATAGTTGAGTCCTTTTACCACCTTTTGACTTTAGCACCTGGGGAGAATTTAAAACAAATTTACTTGGAGTGCGAGAATAATGTGGACATCGGCTGTTCCCATGGATAACTGGTTGGGTGGTTATTTTTTTTTGGGCCCTGTGGTGTGGACATGGAAAAAGGAAAAATCATGAGAAACACAGATTCTACATAAGTTATTCAGTGGAATAGAGACAAAATCACAAGAAGCTGATTGTCAATTCTGATTTACAAGGGCTTCACAACAGTTTTAGGGATCTCTCTTTATCCTTATATGCCATAGCATTCATAAAGGAAAATGACCTAGATGCTAAAACTCTAGGAAGCTTCTTGAATGTTTGAGCGAAACCTCATTAATGAGAGAAAAGCCTCTGAGGACAAACTGGAATGAGCAACATGTAGTTTATCAAATTAGTTCTTGTTTTTGCTGTGCTGTTGTTAGAGCCATATCAGTTTAACTGTTAGGTGGGATTTGCATCTGTATTACAGGATGAGTATGTGGTGATAATCATTGCTTGGAAGTTAGTGACCAGTTTATTGTACAGGAACTGCAAGATCTTGATCATACAATTATGAAATGTGCATTTGTTCCATTGGTAGCTGCATAATGATACTGAAATATTTTTGCTGCTGGCAATGTGATGCTGATTTCCTGTTGAATTTGCCTTTATGTATGCATGCATGAGAGAATTTTGACTCTTGTACTCATATTCGTTCTCCTAACAAGTAACAAGATCTATTTCTTTTCTTATATAAGGCAAAGCTTGCGTTGGACAACCTTGAAGTTCCAGTTGGGTAAGACACTGGTTCTCAGTAACCAGGTGCATTTCATACATGTCACTTTATTTTCTAATTAAGATGATTAGTATTTTGGTCTTAATTAGTGAATGATTTCAGATTGGACTCTTTGATTGAACAGCTGTGTGATTGTTGAGGATGGGAACATTATTGCGGCTGGAAGAAACCAGACTAATGAGACACGGAATGTATGTTTATCACTACTTCTCCACCCCATTATATAGATTTGGCCAACAGCACTTTGTTATTGTTCAAAATTGATACCCTCAAATTATCCACTTGTAGTTTATTGTTGATCATTTTATGTTTCTCCTTATTAGATCAAATCTTTTAGTAAGTTGAATTTTCCATATTAGGCTGTAAGGGCTTTTGTTCCCATTACTCTTCATAAAATATGGCTATGGCTAACAATAACAATAATCTTGCTTTATTATGCAAAATGTTTTATGTTTTTCATTTAAAATGTCTGTAACCATATTACGGTATTTATCTGCTTTTGTGAAGTTCCTGACATTGTTCTTTTAGGCCGTATGTAGCTAGACTTTAGTTATGCTTATATGGTCTAAAAATGCATTGTGACCATTGTATTGCCATTTAAGATGTAAGAATCTGCTCCTTGGGCAGAGTTCTTCATACAATGGCCATTTACTCAACTAGTTTAAGCCTGATTTCTGGTAGAGATTATCTCTTATTTAATAGTATATTTATGTAATCATTTATAGTCATGAGGTGACAATACATTACTAAAGATGATTTTATGGATAGTAATGGATAGTTGATGTGAAAAATTTATGGCCCTGTTAGTATCTTGTGGAGCTTAATAAAAAAACAAAGGCACCTTGCTACAGGGTTATCCAATAAGAAGCCTCTTTTTCCATGTGAAATTCTCAGCAACTTCAAGCGAGCAAAACTTGTTGACTTAATGTGGTATATGCCTTGATAAATCTTATATGTACTCTTAAGCAGTTGATGGAGAAAACACATTTCTTATGAAATGAATTTCCAAAATTATGTTGAAACCACTATGAGCAACTGTCTCTCTGACAAGGCTCCTAAGTTTGATATGCTTGCTTTGTTTTTCTCCTTCCGCTTTCATAGGCAACGAGACATGCAGAGATGGAAGCTCTTGATGTTCTTCTTGTACAGTGGCAGAGGACTGGATTAACAGCTGCAGAAGTTGCAGAGAAGTTTTCAGCATGCTCTCTTTATGTGACATGTGAACCATGCATAATGTGTGCAGCAGCATTATCGATCATTGGTATGTCTGTTGATCATAATGAAATAAAAATGAACTCTGCTAAAATTTGTTTATGTATAAATGATCGGATGACTCTTACGCCTTTTAGGTATAAAGGAAGTATACTATGGCTGTGCAAATGATAAATTTGGAGGCTGTGGCTCAATACTGTCGTTGCATTCAAGTAGCTCTGAGGCATGCATTAGGTGAGTTTCTGAACTTGCTTTTGCTGCTGGTGATGTATCTACATAGCTTTACTTTGAAATTGTGACATATGACGATTGACAACTAAAGCTTACTGGAGGTTTCTGATTCCTTATGTCGATAACTGATGGATGTGGGTTCATGGTGATTCTGTAGTCGTGTGTTGAATATTGTAACACATAACCATTAAAATAAATGGAGGTTTATGGAGCTAATTTGCCATATTTTCTGTCCTTTCTTTGTCTAAATGAAAGAAAGTAGTGTTTCTGGAAGCATCAAGAAGTCAAGTTTATATTCATTCTTCCTTTTTCTGCTTTGTTTCGTTTTTCTTAAATTCTCTGTGACTTGTTAGACATTTCTGTATTCTTTATTTGCCCTAAAAAGTTTACAGTTCTGGGAAGTGCTACAAGTTAAGCTAAATTAGTTTCTTTTTTCCCTTTCCCTCTCCCCCTTTTTTCTTCATTTCTTCCTGACTTTTTACGCTGCAGTGAGATTCTTTGATGTCTTTAATGTTATCATGTTTAAATCAAGAAATATAGTATCTTCAGAGAAGTATGATATTCTAACTATGAGGAAATTTGTGCTTTCTGATATGCCATGGGCAACGTACTTGATACAGAAATCTCTTTTCCCGTCTAATAGTCGCTATTGTCTCTTCTTGCATACATGAGAGCATGTGCCCGCTAAATTGTGGGGTATAGCTTGTGTTTCCAGTATGAATTTTTATCTGTCTGATGCTGTAATGAGCTAATGTTTCATATTTCCTAGGCTTGTTCAGAGCTCATCAATTTTTTACTCTGACTTTGTTGACATAAAAGTTAAAACGTAGTGAAAACAGGATCTGTTTCATTGTGATTTGAGCAGTACATGAAGTTGCTAATCTAGATTATGGGCATTATTTTTCTCTCAAAGTGTTGGTTTTGAAAGAACAAGCTCAAGTACTGGGGGAAGAAGCAAGAGATGTAACAAGGATGCATCTAAATGAGAAGTTAAGGGGAAAAAAAAGACTATGAAATCTCATAATTTTAGAGCTTGAAATCTATGGTTATGTTGCGATTAATAATCTGATTATGAGTCAAAAGCATTCTGTGATACATCTGCCTGATTTATGAATGTTTCCAACCTTTTTCTGGTTTCTCTTGCAGCAATGGGAATTCTGGATCAAAGAGTTTCAAATGTTGTGGAGGAATAATGGCATCAGAAGCCATTTCTCTTCTTCGAGATTTTTATGAACGAGGAAACCCTAATGGTATAAATGGCGATCAACCATTTTAACCAGTTCAAATTTCTGTTTGAAAGAATGTTATTATGCTGCAGTTTGCACCTATTTACATTAGATAACTAAAGGAAATGTTAGTTCATTTTCAATGGACCCATAGTCAAATATACATTATAACAGGCTTCTATGAGCATAATAGAGAAATTCTACTTTTGAACCAAAGTTTTCTTTATCAATCAATGAAGTTGAAAATTGTGCTTGCTGGCAACATCTCCTTGAAAGACCCTTCTGGAAAAATTTATCTTGTAGAGCCTAATATGGCGGTCTTCCTAGCATTGATCCCCTTCCATAATGGTTAAGAAGAATTCAGGAAGCCTCTTTTTATTTCTACTTTTCAATCAATTCTCTCAACCAGCTATAGATAGAACTGTAGCTAGGCTTTTGGTGATTGCAGATCTTGCTGAACAACTCTCTCTCTCTCTCTCTCTCTCGCGCGCGCGCGCGCATGCATGTAAATTGTTTGCTGCAGTGAAGATATGTTGTTGTATCCTGGGTCTGGAGAATTATCTGCACAGGCCAGGTAAATAAAGCTGGCCCAAAGGAATATTTTGTGGTGACTAAGGGCTAGTGAAATTGCAAGCATAGAACTAGTGGGTAATTGGTTAGATAAGAACCCATTCTGAAGTTTCTCCATCAAGGATAAGGTGCTTAAGAGTGCTCATCTTGACATGGTGCATACAATAATCCACAATAATCCAGACTTACACTGAGTACAGTTGTCTGAATGGAGCAGTGTTCAGCCTTATAATGGTTGCTATGAATAAGTATAGAATTGGCCCAGTAAACAAAAGGTAGAGTTTCAGATACCCAGTTTTTTTTTCTTTTTTTCTTGGCTAATTTTCAGATGCCCTGCTATCATATGTAGCTTCCCTCTAGACTTGGTACACCTAGCCAGATTGCCATTTGAAAAATGGGATGTCATGTCCTTGGTTTAGGCAAAAAGATGAAGTGCAGCATCTTAATAGTTGACAATCTATTGGTCAGACTCGTTAGAGAGAAATATCTTCTTCCTTGATCCCTATCGTGAATTACTAAGCATCATGGTTCTTGGTTGAGCAATTGTCAAATTTGTGCTCTTCAATTGCAAATATTTCAAGAGACTGATTGGACCATAACCTTTTCATGCCTCCGCGATAATTAGTATGCTTTGGAAACAGAAAAGATGGTTAGATAATATTTCTTTGCAATGCTAAAATCTACTTGGTTCATGTTTTTTCTTTGCTTTGTCGAACCTTGTTACATGAGGCATCGTTTCTCCTTTCCTTTTTCCCCTCCTTGTCCTTTCATTTTCTATTTATGACATTGTTGAATCTATGATTTGTTTGTATGTATGTATGTATGCTGAATGGTAATATTGATTTTCAGCCTGAATGGTAATATTTGATTTTCAGCTCCAAAGCCTCACAGGTCACGGGTTACTCAGGCTGAAAATTAGATCTACATGCATTGATTCTTCCTGTTGAATCTTCTCATGCCTTTGCACTACTAGGTAAGACCTTTGAACTTATGATTCCCTGCTTTGCTGAACATCATGTACATCATTTAGAGATGGAACGATCATTGGTTACTTGTGCATACAACGTGGACTGCATGGTGTGACCTTTCTGTATTATAGCCTGTTAGCAATGGAATGGCATGGATTAGGGTGCTATGGCAATGTTTATTGGTGTGGCAGTATGATATTATGCTCGTGCGACTTTGGAGTATACCTACAGCTATAAATTCCCTTGTATGGTGTTTGTCAATGATAACGAGGCACTATTGAGGTCTTAAAGATGAAGTTAGACAACATCCTTGCTCTTTGTTCCCGATTCTTGGTTTTTTTGGTTATTTTGTTCATTGTTCTTAATCCTGTCAGTTCATCTCTTCATTTGACTATAACCTATAGTCAAACTTGCAATTCAAAAATAACTTTTAAACTATAGTTTTGTGACTCTTTGTATTCTAAATGTAAAGTGCAAATCTGGATGTGAGATCATTGGTGTGGATTCTGGCATAGTAAGATTCTCTGCTGTTTGTGTGTGATCTCAAAAACAGTTAATGGTTATTATTTTGTCTCAAGATCTTAAAAGTTGCATAATCAAAGAAATTCAGACAACTTTTTAAGTAGAGAGATCCCTGTGGATAGTATTTGCGTTTATCATTCCACTTATGGTATGAGGATGTAGTTAAGACATCTAGAATTCCATTAAGTGCCTGCAAATGATTTAGTGCACTCTGATTGACAATGCTTGTGCCATTTACTGCTTTTCCAATTACAGGATTTCATCAAGGGACCTGATAAAGAAAGAGTGATGCACGTTTGGATCAGTTTTTGCCCTGATGTTCCATGTGTTTACTGAGGGTTGCAGCTGTGATCACAAGTCCATTTTATGCTTTAACTTGATTATCATATTGTAAGATAATTTATGGCAAAAACCCGTGTAGGCATCACTTTTTTGATGCTAATTTTTGTCATCAACCTATTCTGTAATCAAGCTTGTTTTTCGAACTTTGAGGTAATTCTAGGTGTGTTATTGATGTGTCTTTGCTTCTTAATTATAGTCTATATCACGTGTGATCCCTAACGGTTAGCGACCTAACGGCCTAGTCCCCAGCCACAGGCCTAAGTATGTTGGGCTGTGCCGTGCCCCCACCAATTCCATATCCTCGTGTACATGTTATGTTCCAGGAGATAAGACTCCAATCCTTGGCAAACAAACCTTTTCAAAGCAACCTCGGCCCATGAGTGTTCTCTGACGTCGACACGAATGCTGAACATTTCATGTCAACTTCTTTGGCATATTAAAAATTTTACATCAAGAGTTTATTAAGCTGTAAATAATAACAAACTTAATCAGTTGGAGTCGACCCTGAAACTTTACAGACACTTTTCCACTTTTAAAACCACCAAATTGAAGAAACTCAGCATTGTATCCATTCTCATACGTAAAAACAAAAACAACTCTATTTTTTCAAGATTCAGTTTCGATCTAGAAATGCTTTAAAATATATGGAATTGTTGAAGATGTCCAACAAATGATTGCTTATCACCCCTTGAAAAATGTCATAAAGTCATCCACAAACTATTTAGGCACATTTAGAATGTGCATGATAATTATTCAATTTCTGATAAGATCTATTTTTCTATTTTAAAAATAGGTTTAAAAATCCATTTAGCAATGTAATTTCATTTTTCTATATCTAAAACAAATTTTTAGTTCATAAATAGGTTTGGAACAAAAATGTCTCACATTTTTATAAACCCATATCACAAATGGGTTAAAAAAAACTCTCTATAAAAATATTCCAAATACCTCAATCCTCATATTTTCCAAAACTAGAATCACGACTTTTTCTTCCATCTTGTTTGTATTTTCTAACCTTTAAATTTTTCGATTTTCTTATTTTAGAATAAAAATGAAAAATAAAAACTTATCTGAAAATCCCAATTTACAAGAATTAAATGCCTTCGTCGTCCCAAAATTTTACAATTTCGCGAGATAACGTCCCGCGTGTCCTGCCTCCGGCGACAACAGGAGCAGAGGAGCCTGTCGTCATGACGAGATTTCGCGCCATTTTCCCAAATCTCAGATGCTCCTGCACACGTTCATTCCCATCTTCATGGCTTGGTTCATCCGAAACCCACACCCGACTCTCCAAGCGCTTCTTTAGACGTGCGAGTCATGTAACCCGTGAGAGTCCCGCAGTCTCTGGACACCTTTGGAACGGAAACCCAGATGAAACTCGGGAGGTTCCGGACATGTTTCAGTTCCCAGATGTTCGTTCGTTCACGAAGATGATCGTGGGTTGCGTGCAAACTGGCCGCCTCGACGACGCCCTTAAACTATTCAACGAAATGCCTGTGAGAGATGCAATTTGCTGGAACACAATGATCAAAGGCTGCTTAGACTGCGGGGACTTGGCGACGGCGGAAGAGCTTTTCGATGAAATGCCTGAACCCAGTGTTGTTTCGTGGACTACGACGACAGATGGGTTCTTTCGATTTGGACAGGTTGAGCGGGCAGAGAGATTTTTCAAACATATGCCCATAAGAGATCTCGCTGCATGGAATGCGATGCTTCATGGGTATTGTGAGAATGCGAGGGTGGACGATGCTGTGAAATTGTTTGAGCAAATGCCTTCTCGAAATGTGATTTCATGGACTTCAATGATTGGCGGGCTTGACCAAAACGGTAAGAGTGAAGAGGCTTTAATTGTTTTTGAGAGAATGTTCAAGTCTGGTGTTGTACCCAATCCGACTACTCTGACGTGTGCATTGAGTGCCTGTGCAAATGCATTGTCTTTTCCATTTGGTTTGCAGATTCATGGTCATGTTTTCAAGTCAGGATTCTGCCTTAGCGTATTTGTGTGTGCTTCTCTTATCACGTTCTACGCTAACTGCATGCGAATTGAGAAAGCAACCCAAGTCTTCAATGAAGCAGTGTATAGGAATGTGGTCATATGTACGGCTCTTCTAACTGGCTATGGCTCCAATGGTAGGCATGAAGATGGCCTGAAGGTGTTCAGTGACATGATGAGAACAAGTGTTCTTCCTAATCAATCTTCTTTTGTAAGCAGTTTAAATTCTTGCTGTAGTTTAGAGTCTCTAGATCGAGGTAAGGAGGTCCATGCATCAGCTATAAAGCTGCAATTGGGAAGTGATGTTTTTGTGGGCAATTCTCTTGTAGTCATGTATAATAAGTGTGGAGCTGTTGATGATGCTGTTGTGGTGTTCAAAAGACTCAGGGAGAAGAACATCGTCACCTGGAATGCCACTATTTGCGGGTGTGCACAACATGGCCGAGGGATGTGGGCTATGGAGTTGTTCAGCCAAATGATACGTGGACTGGTACAACCAGATGAGATCACACTCACGGGACTGCTTTCTTCCTGTAGTCATTCTGGGATGTTACAAAAGGGGAGATGCTTGTTCAAATACTTTAGTGAGAACACTTCCATTGGATTGACACACGAGCATTATGCATGCATGGTGGATGTGCTAGGACGCTGTGGGAAGCTAGAGGAAGCAGAGGATCTTATAAGAAACATGCCTCTTAAAACTAACTCCATAGTGTGGCTTGCTTTGCTTAGTTCTTGCAAGATGCATTCTAACCTAGATTTGGCAGAAAGAGCTGCAAACTATATTCTTGACCTAGAACCACATTGCAGTGCTGCTTATGTTTTACTGTCCAATTTCTATGCTTCTGCTAATAGGTGGGGTGATGTCTCACGATTAAGACTGACTATGAGGGATAAAGGGATTGTGAAGCAACCTGGTAGAAGTTGGGTTACTATAAAGGGGCAAAAGCATTTATTTCTTTCTGGGGATAAATCCCACCCTTTGAGTGAGAACATATATTGGAAGCTGGATTGGTTGAAAATGAAGTTGAAGGAATTGGGTTATGTTCCAGATAAGAGGTTCTCTCTCCATGACGTGGAAGATGAACAGAAGGAAGATTCATTATTTTACCATAGTGAAAGGCTTGCTGTTGCATTTGCATTGATTACTACTGTCGAGGGCAGTACGATAACTGTAATGAAGAATCTTCGCATTTGTGGGGATTGTCATTCTGCAATTAAACTTATTGCAAAGATTGTTGATCGTGAGATCATTGTCAGAGATTCCAGCCGCTTTCACCACTTCAGGGATGGCATTTGCTCTTGTGGGGATTATTGGTAGCAAGGGCATGAGGTTATTTCTCCTGCATGAACCTGTTAGCATCCTGAGTTTGCTCATTGTGTTAAGCATTGATACGAGTGGAGCAGAGCTACATGAGCACTATCCAATATGGGCTTACTTTTATTGTTGACATAATAGACAACGAATTCATGTGGAATTCATGGCTTTTTTATCAGCTTTGGTTTAGTCTAGGAGGCTAAGGGAGTTCAAGTAGTTCTCAGCTGTATGAGTTGGGCATGTGGAAAGTTGGAGACTTGGGAGGAAATCTTGCTTTGGATGGCATTGCCATCCATTGGCTCCATGCAGGGATTTCTGTTGAGAAGTGAGTATTTATCACTTTGCTTATGGTTTTGAACCCACCAGAAAAAAAAAAAAAAAAAAACTATTCACATGTAAGATGTCTCTTCCACAGAGTTAAATTAAGTGAGAAAACCCAGAGCCTTGGAAATAGCTACTTTCCATCTCTCTCTAGTAGAGAGAGAAAGAGATAGAAATTGGGCCATTTCGAGAGAAGGAAGTACTGCTTGGTAAAAGAAAAAAAACCCTTCCTAGGGAAGTAAGTACTGCTTGGTACAAGAAAAGAAGCCCACCCAAACAAAAGAAAGGTACCTCCCTACCTCCTCTTTTCTGATTTGGAATTGAAAGTTGGTCCTATTCTGAAAAGTCCCATCAACTCTTCTCCTCTATTACATTCTTAGAGCCTCTCTGTCTCTTCATCAGGTCTATGAGATACAACAAAAGCTTCTTCATCTCTGGATGAATTCGACTTCACCTAATGTTATCTCACAATTTTGCTGGATTTCTTCAACAAATCGACAGTACCAAGTGAGGTAACTTTTTTTGTGATGCCAAAATTAGTACTCTTATGCTGTTTGTGTTGTCCAAGTTGAGCATACGATAGTGATAGAAATTGGTAGTCATAAAACACAATAAAATCTTAGTGGTCTGACACAATTGATTAGTTATCGATGCATGCACGAGAAGTGGAAACTATTTCTTTTAATAGTGATTAGTCAACTCTTCATTTTGCAGTTTTCACTATCCTAAGAGGTCTCTCTCCCTAAGAGTTCTTTTGCTTTTCCTGTGGATTATCTTGTGTGTGGGGTCGTAGTCCAAACTCTTGTGCCATCTATTTTCTTGTGTCTTGCTAATATTTGGCTCGGGTTCCCAATTGCCTGAGTCTTCCTGACCACAATGGATTTGTGTTGAAGATAAATTTCACAATATCTCTGCCAGTAATATTGTAGCATTACCTTGTAGGATTCCTTTTTTCTAATGATGAAAGTTGGATCGAATTCCTGATGATGCATACTTGAAGTTAGTCCGCATGTTGTAGGTCTCAGGTTGTGCTTACCAAGTTTAACACTTTCCACAAATGGAAGTTACGCTTGGCATTTCATTTGAAGCCAGCGTGCATAAAGAGAAAAGATTAAGGTTTTTGTCGGGCTATTCTTGTTTTTAGGTCTCCTTAAACTTGCACGTTATGTCAAGACTGGAGAGTTGTCTCCCAAAATGTCTGCATAAACTGAGTAGATTTTTTCTTCTTCTGTTTTACTCGGTCCATGAAATGCTGACACTCCTCGCCCTTGAGTTACTTTTCATCTTGCCATTATGTTTAGAAAGCATGACTTCATTCTGGTCATATTTGAAGAACTAGTTTTGCTTCAAGGTTAGACGTTTAAAACTTGAAGAGCTGACTCTTTTGACATCTGGTTAGGAATGTTGTGATTCTTTGACTATTGAAGGTACTGTTGACATATGTAGGGTAAAAGAGAGCTCTGTCATTTGTTTACATGTGAATATGATTGATATCCAAGAGGTCTAGACTTGTCATTCTTTAGAGCCATGTCATGTTGTGATCTGACTTGCAATAAAGCTTTCTTCATATACATCACTTGCTAGCTTGTATTAGATGTTTGTAACATAGCATACATATATGGCTGTGTGATGTCTTTCTTCCCTTCCACATGATTCATAAATTACAATGGTTACTTTTTCAATGAAGGCCTCACAAGATAGTCATATGGACATATCTTGTGTCGTTTGCAGTGTCCAAATAATAAAAGAGGTATCACTGGAGAGTGATTTGGCTTTTTTGATTCGTGGCCTTTACTCTGCAAGAAATAGAAAGAGAAGCATATAAGCAGCTTTTTTGAATAGGGCTGTCTGTGGTTGATGTTCTTTGATATATGTTTTATACCGTTAATTTTCTTTTATTATTGTTCCACTAGTTCATGAAGGTAAATCTCTCTTGACTGAACTTTTGCGTATACATTTTATATAATTACCTATAGGCCTGAATCACAATGCAGTCACCCTTCAGTAACAAAGGCATGGGCAAGTGCTTTTCAAGAGTTTTGCTGAATATCTCCCATGAGAGTTCTCTTACCCGATGTGAACAACCACTTCCGGTTGGGAAAGCTGCGGGTGAAAGAATGGCTCATCATGCACATGAGAGGTTGATGTTTTTGTAGTTGCTTGCACCACTGGGAGGAACTGGCTTGGCAGAGAGAACACGGGACTTTGTTACACAGGGAGCACAAGAACAGTAGTCTTCTCACTCTTCATTGTCTTCAACTTGCCTTTGGTTTGGTGGAATATGCATTACAATCGCAGATAAATTAATGGGAGCTAGTTAAATTCGGGAGTACAATTTGGAAAAATATAAAAATTTCACTATTACAGATTTCTTTTTAGGGGTAATTACACTACAATGAACATTTGTCTGTTTTATATGCTAGTGCCTCAATTTTTTTGTTTTTTCAGTTGAGTACCTGAAGTTTCGAAATGTAGCTTGATATGGTGACTTGCTTACTCAGCAAAGGATGATGCGCATTACTATAAAGGAGTGCCAATTCAATTTTAAATGGATTAATTTTTTAATTTAAAATGGTTTTTTAACTTTATATTTTTTCCTTTCGTCTTCTTCCATGCTCAACCATTGTCCACTGTACAATGCTGTTGCTGCCGCTTTTCAATGCCATGAGGCTATCAACGTGCTGTTGTTGTTGTCCTTCCCACTGGAGCTTGCAACTATCTCCCTCACTATCCCCAGCCTCCACGACCTCTGCTTGAGGTTGCTGCCTCAAGTCCAAGGTCTGGCAACCTCGAGTCTGAATTCACAACCGCTGATTCAAGGTTACGAGACCTCAATTCTGAGATCTACCCCTCAGCTAGCCACAAAGAGAGATGACAAACAATGAGGTTGAAGATGGTGGTGGTGGTCGCCTTGGCTTATGGCTGTTAAAGGTTGGCTGTGGCGAAGGTGGTGGGTGGTAAGTGGGATGGTTGTTTGTGGGCTGTGGTGTTCATTGCTATTGCAGTGGCGGTGGACAGTGGTGGCAGTAGTGGTGGTTGTCCCTACTATATCCATTCACTAAATTCAACTTTTCAGATGATTTTTGAGGAGTCATTTACTTGGTTGGGCACTACCAGACTGTGGCTGGCGTGTTTTGCTGGTAGACAGGGCAGGGCAGGCTTCCTGCTTCTCTTCCTCTACCTCAACTTCTTCCCCCAAAAGAGATGAAACCCCACATTCTCCCTCTTCTTGACATACTTGGTAATGTATACTTGGTAAGGTGGCCTCTGTGGATCAATTGTTCAATATCTCGTGGCAATCATCTATATGGCGGCCATAGTTTCTATGAAATGGCAGTATTGAGACATATCTTGCCGGCAGCTGGGAAGAGTCTTCAGACAACCTGGTCAACGTAAGATACCTTGATCCTTAACCTCCATCAGGATCTGACCTTGGGGCTTAATCAGTGGCGTTAGGGATTTCAGCCCTTCTTTGAGAAGTGAAGGCCAAACTGACTTTTTCCTTCACTTTCTTTCCGGCCGATCAGACCATTGTTGTTTGCACCGTGTGATGACAGGAGTAGGTGAACGTGTCTCCTCTGCATTGATTTGCATAGTCGCGTGGGTTAGGAATTCTTATAGAGTAGTGGGTCGCTGTTTTCTAACAAAAAACAAGAATGGAGAAGTTTGAAGAGCCACTATTGCAACTAGTAAAGAATCATTAGCATGAAGGTTTGGAATCTCAATGGTCACTTCATTAAATCTTCGGAGAAATCTCTCAAGTACTCTTTCAACCGCTGCTTAATTTCTAGAAGTGAATTTTCCATTCTTTGGAAGTGTCGGCTAGTGGAAAAGTGGCTAATAAATGCATGTAGAAATCGATGAAATCAGATGCCAAATAGCGATTTCAATCCACTAAACTATATTCGAGCAGCCTTCATGAGGTTGCTGGGAAGGCTTGACACGTGATTGCAGCTGGTGCTGCATGCGGCATCATGGCAGCCCGAAATAGTTCAACGTGATCCAGAGGATCTCCTAAGCAATTGTACCAGTGTAAATTGAGTAATTTGAACCCTTTTGGAAGAGGATCGACTATTATCTCCTTAGTGAACTTAGGAACACGATGGCAAGAGCTTGTTGCCGACAACTTAGGATGGACAATTCTTTGGACAATATCTCCCTTTTTGCACTCCATTTTCATAAACCGTAGATCCACTAGATTGGTGGAGCTAGAAGCTTCTCGCCCCACACCATACCCACTTCCTAAGCTCATGGATGGCAAAAGAATAATCTCAAATGTCAAAACTTAGCACGAGAGGACATTAAATGTCACCAAAAGTTATAAAATGTACATTTAAATATCACTTTTTTTGAAAATCGAGAATCCGACGTGGCATATTTTAATGGTATAAATTGCTGATTTGGCTCATTAGAAAGCTGGGTCAACTAGATTAAGCTAAAACGATGTCGTTTTGGACATTTATGTGGCTAGACTTAGCCAAAATGCCTGCATGTGCTTTTTTTTTTTTTGATATTATTTAATTATTATTTATGTTGTAAATTGAATTTGGGCCAAAACAACCTTGTTTTGGCTGAGTCTAGCCATGTAAGTGCCCAAAATATGTCATTTTGAGCTCATGTTGCTGGAAAATGCCATGCGTTAGCATTTTAGTTGGAATTTTTCGCCGTTGGCACTTAATTAATTCATTTAGCTTCGATTTTGGTATTTAAGTGTACCTTTCCGAACTTTTGGCACTTAAGTATCCATCCAGATTAAGTTTTGGCACTCCAGATGTTCGGCACTCGCTCATGGGCTAAACTACGGGCTAAACTGTAGGCTCCCCTCCCTAGCAACACCATTAGCAACTTAATCCTGTGGACCCCGCTTCTAAGAGCATGTCGACCTTATATATCAAGGTGGAAAATTGGTCTGCGGTATTGAAACCAACATTTGATTTTAAAGTAGGCTCCTGTGACATGTGGGTTTGCATAAGCTAACGCATGAGCTTAGCCAAAATGACCATCCTTTGGAGGAGGAGTACGGAACTTATGAAGGTATTAATAAAGATTAATATTACCAAAAATCTCAAACTTATACAGTTATGATAAATTTAATTCAAATTAATGTTTTTGACCATGAAAAATTCCAAATTAGTATATTAGTGACAAATTTACCAAAAACTAATTTTTTAATCACCAGAAACCTCAAATTGGTATATTTGTAACAAATTTAGCCCAAATTAATTTTTGAGCACAAAAAATCCTAAACTGGTATATCTATGAAAAAATTTACCCTATTTTATTTTTCGTTAAATTTTATCGTTGAATTGCTAAGCTAGACAACGCATGGTAGTTGATGGATGTACCGGTTTAGGGTTTTACCTCCCATTGGTCATAAGTGTATTAGTTTGTAATTTTTCATGATATTAATCCAATTTAACGAAAACTAATGGAGGGTAAATTTGTCATAAATTTACCATTTTGGGGGGTTTTTAGTGGTCAAAAAATGAGTTTAGGATATATTTATCATATATGTACCAGTTTGAGATTTTTATGGTCAAAAAATTAGTGTGGAGTAAATTTGTCATAGGCATACTAACTTCGGGATTTTCATGGTCAAAATATTGGTTTAAGATATATTTGTCACGAGTTGACCAATTTGAGGTTTTTGGAAATCAAATGTAATTAATTTGGAGTAAATTTGTTATAAGTGTATCGGTCTTGTCCGTCGGCGAACTAGTAATAAGGCGTCGTGTGTGGGCGGTTCGGTGGAGGAGCTTGCGTGGCTTAAGGATGTGTTGCATGTGCGCTTTGGAGAGTGAGTCAGAAGCCTGGGTCCCTACACTAGTGTTGACGCTAGAGCTGGAAACCATGAGCTTAGTCGACAATTTCGCTGAGAAATCAATTTGCACTTCAACAATCGGGTCAAGGACTCCAATATTTGTATTCAAATTGGCCCTCCAATGCTGAAATTAGCACCATAAGATGAGAAAATTTCTGGGGAGAGAAGTCAAGCTTATAGTCAAAAGAGATGAATCCTTCGAGGGAGAAAACGTTTTTGCCCCCATACCCAAGTGTCATATTTCTATATGTGACTATTAAGGGGTCGCCAGATGGTTTGAGACAAATTGTGACTATGGATGACAAATGACATACGTATCGTTTTATGAATCAATGCATATTCAACCTTTTAACTAATGGTAACACCGTTGTTTACCTATGATAGGAGAGCAAAGTGATGTTTTGTAAAAATTGGCTTGTCGAATAATTGAGTCCTGGGTCGAACACTTTAGATCTATCTATTTACGTAATATATACCCGATGACTAAGTGATGACAAGTGTCGAGAGATAATTAGTTGGTCAAAATCACCCTTATTAATTATGAATAGACAAAAGAGTGATTTTTTCACTATCTAATTAATTTGGTGAAAAAAACTATTTCTTAGCTCTCTCTATGTATGTAAAAGTCGCATTATTCATTTCTTTTGATGGCTTGCTAGCCTAAAATTGAAAAAAAAAAAATTTCGTGACTTCTTGGGAGAAATGTTAATCAAGGAAAATCATGGAACACCAACGTTTTATTTTTTTTTGACCCCTTCAACATATTGAAGTTATATGCTTTCACATATAGCTATTTATATGCAAATTGAATTCTTATTAATTATTGTGTTTGCCCTAATAGCCACCCTTCCCACGTGGGAAAGAGGAGGTAAGGGGTTCAATCTCTATCATTTCAAAGGAGGTTGGGGTGGGTGGGGACGATTTAGTTTCAGGTATAGGTTTCAACTCCCACGCTGTACAATGAGGCATGGCAAAAATTTGAGAATGAAAGTTAGATTAGAAATAGATAGGATCGATAAAAAAAATTTAAAAAAATACTTCTCGCTTTAGTACTTCATCAACATTTTATTGAATCGTATATTTATAGACGAAGAAAAAGGAAAACCACACCCTAGACACTATTATAATTGTCTCGTAGTGACCTAATTGATTAATTCAATACGCTAATGCTGGTTTTTGGACAATACTTCTCCCACAATTCGTCCATAAACTAATCAAGTAGCATAAAAAAGAACGCACCAGAGCACGAATTCTCCATTATTGTGTTGAGGTCCGACACAAACCCAAGCCTCATCCCGTTGCAAAACTCTGGGAAATACATCATCACTTGTACCCATAGTTCAATCTAGAACCAAACCCTCTCATCAGCCATTATTGATGGCCATTCTGCCTTCAACTAGATGTAGTTGGCGATGCTTGTGATAAGGCCGACGGGGGCAGTCTTGTTGCTTGTCCATTGCCATACAAGAGTGCTCCGATGGTATACAATTCCTGTGAACTCGATCTTCACATCACCAATGTACGTCTAGAGGTAGTCCGCATCTACTTAGATATTTCACCATTATTAGTCGTGATGGTGGGGGATATCCATTGGTGACAAAGCTCTCAATGATCAAGAGCACTGTCAAGTAGCCTCTGCCCCCACCATTGCTTTGATTGAATGTCTCCAAGACAAGGTTAGAAGCGGCTAATAAGCTTCTACAGCATATTCAGATTCAATCTCGTCCCTAAATTTGGTGTCAAGGGTTCAGACCTATAATAATGCGTGTTCAACAAGAAAAAAGACAAAAATTGAAGAAATTGCTCCTGTAGACTATGCTTGAGCTTCTAGAAAATGTGCACAGAATATGCACAGCATTTGCATGGGGCGTGCGCGGCGCGTGCATGGGGCGTGCACATTGCGTGCATGGTGTATGCATGGCGAGTACATCACCTTACCATTCATCCAAGCTAAACAAATTGTATATTTATATACGAAGAAAAAGGAAAACCACCCCCTAGACACAATTATAGTTGTCTCCTAATGACCTAATGGATTAATTCAATAAGCCATGCTCTGGTGCTAATGCTGGTTTTTGGACAATACTCCTCCCGCAATTCGTCCATAAACTAACCAAGTAGCATAAAAAGAACGCATCAGAGCACGAATTCTCCATCATTGTATTGAGGTCTGACACAAACCCATGCCTCATCCCGTTGCAAAACTCTGGGAAATACATCATCACTTGTACCCATAGTCCAATCTTGTCCATTGCCATACACGAGTGCTCCGATGGTATATATTGTCGATGACTTCGCAGATGAAGTCTTGAGCTGCTTGTGTTGGTTTCAGGGCAATGAGGACAGACATGATGAGAGGAAAGAGCTTCGAAGGTCTCATTCTGAAAAAGATCAAATGACGAAATGTATCAGAGCTTGTGATGAGGTTTATGTAATGGCTTGAGCTACTAGTTGTGTCTATAAATAAGGCGTCTCGAGGATGAAATGAAGCACACACGAGATATATTCAATTAATGTATTTTGTGCTCGCACATGCTGTGGTGATCATGAAAGTTTATCGCCATCGTAGTCCGTATCTATCCAGAAGTGAGGTGCAAGCGTTTTTGTTAGGATTGCTTGGAATCACCAATATTTCCGAAAAGCGAAAAGGGTTTAATTACTTGTGAAAAGGAGAAAAGAACTAAAGTTGGCTCATGTGCTGTGATGACATAATAAGTTAAATGAGGGCTGAGTCAATAATCAAGGAGAATGAAACTGTCTACTTTTGCAACTTAAATCAATGAGATTTCATTCTTAGGAAAATTGAATTTTTCACGTCAAGACAGACAATAATGCAATCAATTAAAGCAACACGCTTGTCTTACAAAGAAAATCAACATGGCTCTAAATCGGTATGATTTGGATAAGCATTCAAGCTCGTGAGTTGGATCCAGTAGGTGCAGTTTTTCCTGTGAAGTTTGATGCCTTTTGGGAATTATAAACTTGAGAGGGCATCACTCTTTATTTTCTTCTTAGCTTTTGGAATTATGTATACAATTTTTTTACTTTTTTTTTTTTTTTTTTTAGAATTTAGTTTTAGAGTCAAGGTACCGGACTACCAGAAATTATGAAAAAAACAAAGACACTGGATACACACGAGCAATCGCATTGAAAAGCTTGTTTGCTTGATTCTTCATCTATATGATCATATGCTTCTTAGAGGCATTTTTTGTGTTTGAGGATTGAAAAATCTCTACCAACCTCTTATGTTGTTACTTATAAATAAACTGTCAATAAAAGGGGCGTGGAGCTATTTTTAATTTTTCTTTTGATTGAATGGTATTCTAAAGCAATTTTCATGAAAAAGGGCGTGAATCCATCTCCCTAATTCATCAAAAGAATTGCCATCGTGTCGGAGGAGCTGGAATCATATTTAGGAAATTACTTCGTCAAGAGAATATGCCGAGTACGAATTAAATATGAGACTGCATATTGAGCCCAACTTTAGAGCCGTTTTAGTTTCAAATTGAAAAAATCACTTGGAAAATGGGGTTATTTCAGCAGCAAAAGATTTGTTTTGTTACGAGGAACAAACATCACACGTATAGGTTGCATTAGCATTAAAGTGAGGTGCAAGTGTGTTTGTTAGGATTGCTTGGAATCACAAATATTTCCAAAAAGTGAAAAGGGTTTAATTACTCGTGAAAAGGAGAAAAGAACTAAAGTTGGCTCATGTGCTGTGATGACATAATAAGCTAAATGAGGGCCGAGTGAATGACCTAGTAGAATGAAACTATCTACTTTTGCAACTTATATCAATGTGATTATATTCTTAGAAAAATTGAATTTAACACATCGAGACAGACATTGAGCCAAACTTTAGAGCCGTTACAGTTTTAGATTGAAGAAATTGCTCCCGTAGACTATACTTGAGCTTCTAGAAAATGTGCACGGAATATGCATAGAATGTGCACGGGGCGTGCGTGGTGCGTGTATGGGGCGTGCACATCGCGTGCATGGTGTATGCATGGCGAGTACATCACCTTACCATTCATCCAAGCTAAACAAATCATATATTTATAGACGAAGAAAAAGGAAAACCACCCCCTAGACACTATTATAGTTGTACCGTAGTGACCTAATGGATTAATTCAATACACCATGCTCTAGTGCTAATGCTGGTTTTTGGACAATACTTCTCCCACAATTCATTCATAAACTAACCAAGTAGCATAAAAAAGAACGCATCAGAGCATGTATTCTCCATCATTGTGTTGAGGTCCGACACAAACCCATGCCTCATCCTATTGCAAAACCCTAGGAAATACATCATCACTTGTACCCATAGTCCAATTTAGAACCGGACCCTCTCATTGGCCACTACTTTGATGGCCATTCTGCCTTCAACTAGATGTAGTCGGTGATGCTTGTGATAAGGCCGACGGGGGCAGTCTTGTTGCCTGTCCATTGCCATACATGAGTGCTCCAATGGTATATAATTCCCGTGAACTCGATCTTCACGTCACCAATGTACGTCTAGAGGTAGTCCACGTCTACTTAGATAGGTCACCGTTATTGGTCGTGATGGTGGGGCATATCCATTGGTGACAAAGCTCTCAACGATCACAAGCACTGTCTAGTAGCCTCTGCCCCCACCATTGCTTTGATTGAATGTCTCCAAGACAAGGTTAGAAGCGGCTAATGAAGCTTCTACAGCATATTCAAATCCAATCGCATCCCTAAATTTGGTGTCAAGGATTCAGACCTATAATAATGCGTGTTCAACAAGAAAAAAAGACAAAGATTGAAGAAATTGCTCCCGTAGACTATGCTTGAGCTTCTAGAAAATGTGCACGAAATATGCACAGCATGTGCACGGGGCGTGCAAAGTGCATGCATGGGACATGCACATCGCGTGCATGGTGTATGCATGGCTAGTACATCACCTTACCATTCATCCAAGCTAAACAAATCATATATTTATAGACGAAGAAAAAGGAAAGCCACCCCCTAAACACTATTATAGTTGTCCCGTAGTAACCTAATGGATTAATTCAATACGCCATGCTCTGGTGCTAATGCTGGTTTTTGGACAATACTCCTCCCACAATTCGTCCATAAACTAACCAAGTAGCATAAAAAAGAACGCATCAGAGCATGTATTCTCCATCATTGTGTCGAGGTCTGACACAAACTCATGTCCCATCCTGTTGCAAAACTCTGGGAAATACATCATCCCTTGTACCCATAGTCCAATCTAGAACCGGACCCTCTCATCAGCCACTACTTTGATGGCCATTATGCCTTCAACTAGATGTAGTCAGCGATGCTTGTGATAAAGCTAACAGGGGCAGTCTTGTTGCTTGTCTATTGCCATACACGAGTGCTCCAATGGTATATAATTCCCGTGAACTCGATCTTCACATCACCAATGTACGTCTAGAGGTAGTCCGCGTCTACTTAGATAGGTCACCGTTATTGGTCGTGATGGTGTGGGATATCCATTGGTCACAAAGCTCTTAACAATCACGAGCACTATCGTGTAGCCTCTGCCACCACCATTGCTTTGATTGAATGTCTCCAAGACGAGGTTAGAAGCGGCTAATGAAGCTTCTACAACATATTTAGATCCAATCTCATCCCTAAATTTGGTGCCAAGGGTTTAGACCTATAATAATGCGTGTTCAATAAGAAAAAAGACAAAAATTGAAGAAATTGCTCATGTAGACTATACTTGAGCTTCTAGAAAATATGCACGGAATATGCACGGCATGTGCACGGGGCATGCGTGGCGCGTGCATGGGGCGTGCACATCGCGTGCATGGTGTATGCATGGCAAGTACATCACCTTACCATTCATCCAAGCTAAACAAATCACAACAAAAAGTAAATATAAAGGAATCACATGTACATCAAGAATAGTAATAAAGGATGGGTAAAAATAAATTTGGGTTAAAGTGACCCAATATGAGTCGGGCAAATAATATGACAAGATTGAGGGGATTGCTCACATGATGAGCATGACATGCCACCCAAGGTCGAGGTGGAGCTTGGAGAAGACATACTTGGAAATGTAGTCGAGAATGGTGCCAATGTTGATGAACACCCAAGGCACTGAAATAGTGTATAATAATGCACATTCAACATGAAAAAGGTAAAAATTGAAGAAGTTACTCCACAGATCATCCTGAAAGAACAAACTCTCTAACCATGGGTAAATTAAAATTCTAAACAAAAACTATCATTTAACCGGAAGTCCTTTCAAAAAATGTATGCACAGGGCATGCGTGGCCTAATCATTTATTTATGCTAAATGACTCGCAACAAAAAGCAAATGTAAAGAAATCACAACATGTACATCAAGACTAATTTTAAACTATGAGTAAAAATAAATTTGGGTAAAGTAACCCAATATGACCTAGGCAAATAATATAACATGGCCTTACAATTAAACTTGGGATAGCAACCCCGTAGGTAAATCCAAACTGGATCCAAATTTTATAAGGAAGTAATTTTGAACCTAAACTAAAATTTAGCAACCCCATGAATTTGTTTTTTCATGTTCGGAATCATGTCAACTTTATTCCAAGCAATTTATAATTTTTAATATCACCTATTGTAACATCCTGAAATTCGAGCTCTTTGAGGAAGGAATGAACGTGAATTCCATCGATGCATTGTTGGTTGATCTCACTTGGAACTGATCACTCCTGAGATACTGACCTTGAGGGGAAAGGCTAATGAGGACAGAACTCGTGCGACTAAAGAACTTGACCTGGGAAAACGACTCGACCATGAGACTTGTGTAAGGACGATCATGTAGTCATGCAGGCCGATTCCAGGGACGAATAGAAGTCGATTCGTGGGCAGAACATAATGGGACGACGGGTGATTCCGTCTATTGTTATCGAACCCGCGAACGGCCCTATGTCGATCCTTGATAATCGTGTACTTTGAAATAAGAATCGATCCTTCGCAATTTCATGCAGTCAATGACGTCCATGTGTCGAGAAGTCTTGAACGTGAATTGGCACGAGTCGGTTACGCGTGAATCCTCAAAGCCGCCCGTCGGGCCCGAGTAGTACCAAAATGGCATTCGGGCAAAATTGACAAGGCATGTGAATCCAATATTGGACTTCGAATTTTCGGGAACGTTCGAGAAGGACTTTTGGACGATGCTTCTTAGTCAGTCGATAGTGCCGGCTGAGCCGAATAATTGGAAAAAGGGACTTTTGGACCGACAACCCGAGCCTATGAGGACGTGGGTTGGGCAAGAACAGTGTGGGCCTCACGCCCAAGGTGGGACAACCGCCATGGAAGGCCCGAGGCAAGCAAGTGAGCCCGTTGGGCCAAACCGACAATTTACCCTCCCGAGCCCGTTGTCTAATCTTGAGTCAAGCTTCGAGCCCAACAAATTCCCAAGCCCGTTCCTATTAATTTTCCGGCATTTTTCCTAGGCCCGCCCTTCATTTTTCAGCCCAAGGACAGATTGGGAAATGTGCAAGGTGGAAATGACCAAAATGCCCTTGGATATTTTGAAGAAAAGTCAAAAAGAAGAGAGAGAAGATGAGGTCAATTGTTTGGCAAGTGGGGCAAGCATTGATGGCCTTGATAAGGCTTATCCTTCAGCCTTCACTTTACTCTCTCTCTCTCTCTTCATCTTCTCCAAAATCGCAGCCCTCTTCCCCTTGCTTCTCCTTGCAATTTCTGCAGTTTTACTGCTTTGGACCTCTCACCGAAATTTGAGTTGTTCGTTGCCTTCCCGGTGGAATCTCGGGCCGTGCCACCTATCAAAATGTTCAGCACAGAAATTACGTACTGTTCACGGCGGCCGATCGCCGAACGGAGCTTTCGTCCGACCCGTACGGTGGCCAGAAGTCACCGGTCCTCCGTCCGTCACTGTAGCGTCGCCCCCTGCACAGCTCCGCCTTTTCTTCCGTTTCTCTCCATTTTCGACTAAACCACCGCCCATCCCAGCCACAAGTGGTTCCCCCTCGACCCCAGGTGCTGTTGGTCGCCGGCCCGCCGCTCACCGGAGCTCCGGCAGCCCGTTCAACTCCGATCGCCTTCTTCCTCCTCCAAGCAGTGCGCCGTTTTTCGAGTTGCAAAGTGGGTATTCCGAGTTGTTGCTGCTGTGTTGAGCCCGGGACCGCCTTGGATCGTCGTGGTGGAGGTCCCCGGGTGTCGGATTCGTCGCCGCCGCCTCGTCCATGTCTCCGGCCCGCTTAACGGGTGAGTTTAGCTCCTAATCCCTATTTAGTGCCTAAACTTGCTTAGGGTTGGGTTAATTAGTGGTAAGATTGGTTTAGGAAGTTTAATTAAGTTGCATTAGCCCTAAGATAGGTGGTTAGATAGATGGTTAGGATTAGATTAGCTTAATTTTGCTAATTGTGCTTAATTATTGCTTAAATGAGGGTTATGTGATTTTTGTGATTAATTAAGCATGATTTGATTTAATTGAATTGATTAATAGTTTTAATTAATGTTTTGTTTGATTTCTGGATTAAATGTTTTAATTAATTGAATTTCGGGGAAATCACTGTTCAAATTACATCGTTCACTACTTACGGACGGACATCGTTCACTAATCACTGCTTCACGACATCGTTCACGGCACTTTGTTCATGCGAAGCTAATTTTTGGCTAATTTTGATGTGTTCTTGGTTGTTATGATTTATTGAAGTGCCGATTGTTAATTATACTCGTGAATATTGATGAAATGCGTGATCGAATGCCGATTGGAAATTGGATTTTGGAATTGTCGAGTGAGATCGCATGACATGTTGCGTGGGTTATCTGAAATGGCATGTCGCATGAGCATGAGTGATGTTGCATTCACGACAGAGCAAAGATATAAATGGATTGCTTGATGAGGTGTTGCATGATCACATTAAATGAGAGAACCCGGCATTGCTGGAAGACCGCCAATCCCTATGGGGTTGTGCCGTGGCCGATGGGTCGCCCGACTTCGGCCGGATGCCCGACGGAGGGGGTTCTATGTGGGATCGCGGTATGGGGGCGGGTCCCGGGCCTCCGTCGCAGCGGGACTGCGGTAGTGGGCGAGTCTTGTGCTCCTTCAGGAATGCCGTCTTGGGAGTGAGCCCTTGACGTCGCCGTGCCTCGAGGTAAAGAGGACGAAGCTGGTTTAGCCAGTTATCGCCAACCATAAGGTTGTGCCGTGGCCCAAGAGGAGGGGTCGTAATAATCGAAGCATGTGTGAGTGTGAGACATGAGAAAGCTGTGTGAGATGCTCTGATTATTCGCATGCTCTTAATGTTGTGATGATTGCATTAATTATGATATGAACGCATGAGTTGACAATCGTGCGGGTGTGCAATGGCCGTGAGATCGCTTGTGGTGCGACTCGCATGTAATTGATGAATCAGTATCATCCGACGGCCATGTGCCTTGCTTGCATTGTATGAGATTTGACGTGCGGGGTATGGCATACCGGTAAGGTTGCATGCGAACCGACCGTATGATTGTTGGTTGCCCCGTCTCGTTGTTGGCCGTTGTTTGGTTTTGGCCGTCTCGTTGTTGGGTTGAGTGAGGGGGTGGTTCTCGGGAGAGATACCCCGGTTGAGTTGGCGTACTAACCGGGCTTAGGGGGAGAACTCGCTGAGATTTTATCTCAACCCGTCGTGGTTAACCATTTTCAGGCCTTTAGAATGGCGTACCCGCAGTGGAGGATCCTGCCCCCGCTCCTCCAGTGATCGACCCGACGGAGCTTGAGTCCGATGGGTCCGAGTGATGATGGTGTTGAACCCGAGGGTTCTTCTTGTTTAATTGGATTAGCCTAGTTTCTATTTGATTTGGCTTAGAGGATGGATCGGCCCTTTTTGTCGGACTTGTAATTTGGAAAACGATCCTCCATTGGTTAATCCTGTAAATTGAATAATTGAGTAGTTGCTGTTGTTCTTGTTGTTCATCTCTCTATCCCTGTTTGATTGTATGTTTGTCTGGGGATGGTTCGTCTTCCGCTTGCGCTTAACGAAAGATAAAATGAATGGTCATGGATGGGTCCTGGGACGTCGCTTTCAATTGACCAAGAGAAGGGGTTGCCGCGAGCTCGAGAGTCGGGGCGTGACACCTATTGAATTTTATGATATAAAAAACACTTATCAAAGTTAAACTAAAGCCATGATCTATACCCTAAAGAGTTTGTCAACACTAATAGCAAATTCGAAACTGATAACACAAATTGTCAGTCCATTTTGTGTAGTGGAACTCGTCTAATTATGGAAAAAAAATAGTAATAAAGCCATAGTTTTGCACTACCATAAGCATCAAACTTTGGAGCATAGCCTCATCGTGTATATCATCAATCTTTAGCATAAAGTATTTGAAAAAAATTAAATTATTCACATCTATTCAATGTATATCCAACCTAAATATTGACAACACAGATGACATAATCACTATAGCGTGTTCCTCATGGTTTCTTCCAAAAAAGTTATAATCTTAAGAGTAAAAATTCGAAAATACTGCCAAAAGTCTAAGTATCTATGCTCTTCCCTTTCTAGGTCAGGGTAAGCCAATTTGATCTAAATTCTTATACTATTCTAGGAGTTGACACCAGTAACGTTTTTAGGTTAATTGTGAGCCAGAAAGTCAACTAAGCTATAAAGTAACAAGCAAAATTTTAAGGCTAGAGGATTCGGTTACACGTAGGGAAGAGTTAGCATATTCCCATCACCCTTTTGATACCACATTCTTAAGTTAAATCCTCATATGATGAGATTTCCCAAAGTAATACATATATAGTTTTCTTTTTATGTTTCAAACGTTAAAAAACTCTATTACTTGTTCTTGGGTGAAATTGCCAATCTCTGGGGTAAATAGGGCTCGGTGTGTTTTCCAAGTTCTTCAAAAAAAAGAAAATGTTGTAAATGAGTTCAATGCATCAAGCAAAGGGAAAATTACCAAAAATTTCTAAATCTATTGTGCGGATATCAATTTAGTCCTTACATTTTCAATTTGGCCAAGTAAGTCCCAAACCTTTTAATGATTTACTAATATGGTTCTTTTGGACAATTTTAGCTAGTAATTGTTGACAGACACCGACCATCCAATTTATTAATTTTTTTTTCATTTTGTCTTTTTCGCCCCTTCTTCCTTCACTAGTTGTCAAGCCCATGGAAGAAGGGGAAAAAGAAAGAAAAGAAAAAAAATTTAAAAATCATAAATTTTTTTAAAAAAATTCAAAAATCTTCCTTGTCAACACTAGCTATCCAGTCATCTTATGATCGTGTCATGTAGGATGGTTGACATCTAAAGTTAGCAATTGCCGGTCATTATTCAAAATATATAGTCCTTCCACTCATTATTCTAATAGGTGCAAAATGACTTGCAATTCAAATTATGGGGATGAATGCGGTACATATCCAAAATATGCAGTCCTTTTGCTCATTATCTACTTTGATATATACCCTTTCCTCATATGAAGAAAGATGGAATTTCCAAGCTTGTCATTTTTCCACTTTACCCACGACTTTCAATATCAACTAGTGGTTAAAGTCCTAGACTCTTAGAGACTATATTAAGGTGATGATGCCGTGACATTTTCAGTGAGCTAGACAAGCATTGCCATGGTCTGACAAAAGAAATTTATTGATATCAGGGAAAATGAACACCTAGTCAACTTATAGCACCCGGATATTCCTATTTTGGTATTAATTTGAATTAGCACAAATATAAAAAGTTTATGGCTTATTTGGCTTAAAAATAAAGTTCAGAAATGAATTGGCAAAATTGCAATAAGTTTAAAACTTTTTTGATAATTTTCCTTAAATTTATTTACATCAAGAAAGATGTATACCGACTCACTCAACATGTAGCACACTATTATTCATCTTGGTATCAATGTGCAGGCTATACACAAGCTGCGGCAGATCTAATAGAAAGAGAGTTACAAACTTTTGACAATCTTGTGAAGGCATAAATGGGTTTTCACTTTAAATTATGTCTAACGTGGATTGGTTTCCTGCAGTATATCGACTTTAGTTTGAGCTAATCAAATAGTCTTTGCTATTGCCTTTACATAATGATGTGGATCGAACTATAATTTATAATTTGTAAGTCTCAATATACTCTTAGCAGAAGGTCTTATTCTGATTCTTTGTCAAAGCAGGGACTTAGCATAGCATAGTTTCAAGGCCCTTAGCCTTCTTTAATCGTTCTTCTTCCTTTTTCCCAATTTTGATTGGGTGTCAATGCAATAGGTTGCGATACTCTTCCGTTTTCAATGCAAAATACTATTTCGATGTTTGACGTGCAATTAGTCAACTTCATGACACGTGCAAATGTGTATGAAAAATTCATGGCTTAAATCAATGCAAAATGATATGACTTAACACAAATCAATATTCATGCATTCGATTCATAGCATAAGTTTCACAACATAATATGGATGAGTCCACAAAAGCAAAATACTATTCAATGCATGTTGTGAGTGATCGAGAAAGAATTGGTTTATCAAAACCTATTTTTCAAATATTATTATGCTTGTAGACACCTAGTTTTTATATAGCAAAAGTTCGACTTAAATTGTTTAAGAATATTTTTCCTTAAAAATTCGTTCAAAAGATATAATTAGATGATACTCATTAATAGTTTTCCCACAATACCTTTTTTACCAAAGTTGAATGATCGGTTCTCAAGATATCATAACTCTTAATTATAGTTACCCAATTGTGACATGTCGACAATTTTGTGATTTTACCATATTGATTAATTGCATCTTACATATTCAATCACAAATTTTCTGAAACCCCAAGAATTACATTGATCGGATTTTTAACAAATAAAATACCTTAACCTTGCACCACAATCTTTTGTTTGGCTCCATCCTCTGAAATCTCGTTCGAGTCACGAGCTTTCTGTCGACGCGAAAACCGAGCCAATCAAATGGCGGATGAAAATTTTATGCACAATCATAAGGACTAGTGGCCCTTTGCCAGAGAAAGGTCAACGTTTCACAGAACCTGCTTATTGCTAACAAGGCCCAAGGTGCGGTCCTGCCCCTAAGCAGGGCACAAGATGGCCTTAGTCAAGCTCTCTAGCCTTTTACTTAACTCAGAACATTTGTATGGAGCTAATTAATAAATCTTGTCCAAAATAGATCAAATTGCCTCTATGAAGTTGTGTGACACTCCCTCTACTTAGGTAAAAGTATTAAACCTCATCTAACTTTTTCACAACGTCTCTATGTGAATTCCAAGACTTGAATTAATTAGCTTCAAAGTATCAATTGGAATTTGAATCTAACGACTTAGAGTTGGGTATTCGTTTCCAGGTACTTGGAGTACTACTACCTATTCTGTTGATGACGTAAACTTCATATACAATGCAATACATCCAAACTTGGGCGATTTCATCTAATCTCAATCCGTTCATCTTCTATGCTTAGGTCCTTCCAGGCATATTGATGCACTCATATTATCGAAGTTGTTCTCATTCTATTCGGTCTGTCTAATCAGCTCAATGATCCCATGTCCTTTGCTTGTTCACCAAAATTTAAAAGTTCTTCTAAGTTACACTTTCCACTTAATATCTTGTTCTCTATATGTAGAATAAGAAAATTCTTCAATAGCAAGGACATCATGGTGTTGACATTATCTGCATATAAACTTGTATATGTAGAGGATAATTCGTCCCCGTGCATAAACACACACAATATATATATCTTCAAATTACATTAGGGGTCTTATTAACATAATTTACCTCGAAAAAAATAAGCATTCGACCCCCTGTATAAACGGAAAATCGGAATGAGCAAGGGAAATGCTGCGTAAGCCTCGGGCCTTACTGAATGCGATTGGGCCACTGCACACTGTCATAGGGATATTGAACAGGGCCCTCAGTGCCGGACGTGGGCCTGGTGCTGCAAACGCCATGCGGCCTTTGCTTGTTAGGAGTGCCACCGCCTGAAACAAATTTTCCCTTCTTCTTTTTTTAATGAAAAATCACTTATTTTATTTTTATATTTATCCGAACTTTGACCCCTCTTTTCGCTTTTGTCCAATTCACCCGTTATTCACGTTCATGGAAAGCTCATGACCCAAATTTTCCAAAAATTATGTACGATATTTGGAAAAGTGTTGGGATTATGTATTCCGGCAAACTCGGATGAAAGAATGGTCATATTGAAAAGTCACAGTATCTTTCTCATCTAAATTTTGATCGACCTAATTGTCGAGGCATTAGTTGTGACTAGATAAACCTGAATTCAATATTTAATCTAGGAAATCACAAGGGGAAATCACAATTTTCTCAACCCCCTTAAGATTGGACGATTGAGGTTAAGAGTTGTGCTATATGTGGGGCAAATTGGACGTTGTTGTTCTTGCAAAGCACAACCCAATTATGCCAATGATTTTAATTTCAACGATTTTTTTTTCTCCATACATTTGAAATCAAGAAATTTTCTACTGGAGCAAATTCTATTAGAGAACAGTTTGCGCGGTCGAACATTGATAAAAACATGAGGTGCCTCCAATAATAATTGCAAAGAGAGAAGTACTCGTACCTGTTGAGAAAATTTTAAACCCTCGTGCAAGGCAAATACTAAAGGATACAAAAGTAATTGAAGGCCACCATGAGTACACGACAAAGAACTTTTGAAAGTACGACTTTATAGATCTGGCTTGGTGTTAATGCTTTTCCTTGCTGTTGACACCCGAATTTTTGTTTATTTTATTTTAAATGTCCATTTACTTTTGCATATATATAATTGCATAAAAAAATTGATAAAAAAAATCGAAAAAAATTGAAAAGAAAATCGAATGGGCTGGTTCAGCCCAACCCACTCATTTACCTTGCCTAGTTTTTTTTATCTTCTTTTCTCTTGGGCCTTTTTCCCTTTTATTTCATTCCAGCCCATCTAGCCGGGGATTTCTCTTCGGCCCGGCCCCATTCCCCTAGGGATTCAGCTCTCCCTCACGGCCACACGCAAGAGGAGAAAAAGGTTAGGGGAGAGATTCAAAAAAAAAAGGGAGCACGGCGACGCACGAACAGCGGAGGAGGGCAACGACGAAGCACAGACGCGACCCCCCGCCGCGGTGACGTTGACCGCGTGACGCCAGCAAGGGAATCTTCCCTTGTTGCGCGGTCACGCGGCGAAAAGCGGGAGGAGAAGAGCTCGAGGAAGCAGCGACCAAGGATGGCCGAGGAGGGGCAGCTCGAGCAAGAAGAGGGCGACGATTTTCAGATTTGAGGAGAGAGAGGCAGCGATCCGCGGGAGATCGAAGAAAAGAAGGAGAACACCGGCGGCAGCAAGGCGGGATGAGACCGTTTGTCCGGTGACCCCCCCTCTCCCGGCGGTGACGATTTTTAGAGAAAGAAACGAGAGCCAAGGCGAGAGGAGAACAGCTCGAACTGGGAGGAGCGGGGATCGACGAAGAGGAGGGCACGGCGATTCTGGTCAGGGGGCAGAGAAGAAAAACCAGAGGAAAAAGACGAAGACAGAGAGAGGAGATCTGAGAAGAGAGAGACGGCAAGCCAGACGCAGATCTGAGCAGCGAGAGGAGAGGAGCAGAAGGAAAACGCAGAAAAGAGAACCAGATCGGGGGAGAAAGAAGGAGAGACCAGAGAAAAAAAGAAAAGGCAGAGGGGGGCGATTCTGGACAGAGGGGCGAAGCTGGTTTTGCCGGGGTTTCGGACAGAAGGAAGTGAGAGCTGAGGGCTGGCTAGAGAGCGGGCAAAGGGGGCCAGATCTGAGAAGGAGACACCAACCGAGAAGGCCGTCGTATTCAAGGCGGTGAAGCCACAGCTGACGGTGGAGTCCCCCAAGGCCGACCAGGAATGCTCCTCATCCTCTCCGCTCGGCCCACCGTTCTCGTCTCGGACTATACGGACGAGCCTGCTGCCTCTGTGAAGACCTGTAGCGGAGAGAGCAAGACAGCAGAAACCTAGCAAGAACAACAGCAGCAAGACAGCAGCAAGCCGCTCCCGTCGCCACCGCGTCCAAGGCTATTCTGACCCGCGACGACCTCGCCGCTCACGGATCTCGGCTGAGCCTCACGTCGTCCGTGCTGCCGACCTCCGTCCCTGCTCTCGCCAGCCGTTGTCCCGTCGCCAGGTCTCACGCCGTTCGCCGCCCGTCCCCGTGGCCGGGCCGGGACACGCTCGGTCATCCCCATCAGCGCCGCGAACGGACTGCGAAAGAGAGGGGAGCGCGATTCGGGTCGCAAACTGGGTCGCAGCGGGTCTCGGATCCAGGTAGGGTTGCTGGCTATTGGGTAAGGATTAATGCGGGCCGGGCCTAGTTTTTCGAATGGGCTGGATCTGAAATTTGGGCCAATAGTTTGATATGGGCTGAAGATGATTGAGCTGAAAATAGAAATAAGGGATGGGTTTTGAATGGGCCTAGATTGGGGTTACGGCCGAATTTTAGAAATAGGAAATTGGCTGTTTAATTATTGTTTATATGGGCCTTTTTTTAAAAAAAATTCGACCGGGCCGGTCGCCAGCCCCGGCCCGATAGGGGTCGGATCGGTTTAGTAGGGCCGGGTCTCCCGACCCGGTCCGAATAACTTTTTAATATTAATTTAAATTTTTAAAAATATTTAAAAAAATCAAATATTTCAAAATTCAAAAAGAAATGAGAACGCCACTTAAAACCCCAAACTTCGCCTATCAGAACACATTTACCCTAAACTTTTTTTTTTGTGCGACACCTAAAACCCCAAATTTTACCCCGCGTGACACATTTACTTGAATTTTTTTTTTTGCGACACCAAAAGTTCTAAACTTTTCCCCTCGCGACACATTTACCCCAAACTTTTATTCCGAAGGGCATTTTCGTCTTTTACTTTTTATTTTTTCTTTCTTTTTTTTCTCGTTTTTTCCTTTTCTTTCTTTTCGTTTTTTTTTTTTTCCGCGGGGAGCCGCCGGAGGAGCGCCGGCGTCGGCGAGGGCCGCCCAGCCGGATCGGGCGGGCGGCCCTTCGCCGACCCTCGCCCGATCGTCGCCGGGGGCCGCCCTCGCCCGGGACCGGCCCGCGCCCTCGCCCGACGCCGTGAGGGTCGCCCGAGCCTCGGGGCGAGGGCGCCCTTGCCCGATCGAGCAAAGGTCGCCTCGCCGCATCCGCGAGGGCGACCTGTGCGAGGGCGAGGGCGAGGGCGAGGGCCGCCCAAGCCGATCCGGTGAGGGCGGCCCTTTGCCCTGACTGGGCGCCCTCGCCGGCGTCGGCGAGGGCCGCCTGAGCCAAATCGAGCGAGGGCGACCCTCGCCGCCGTCCGGCCGGCGGCCCTCGCCGGATCCGGCCCGGGCGTCCTCGCCCGACGCCGCCGAGGGTCGCCCGGGCTGCGCGGCCCTCGCCCGACGCCGGCGAGGGTCGCCCGAGCCCGGGCCGCCGACCGGCGAGGGCCGCCTAAGCGACCCTCACGACTCCGGCCGGCGAGCATCCTCTCCTAAGGCCGGCGAGCATCCTCTCTCCGGCGCGGCGAGCATCCTCGCCGCTTCCTCCATTCAAAAAAAAAAAAAAAATAGAAAATAACTAAAATGACGAAAATGCCCTTCACCAAAAAAACTTTGGAATAAATTTGTCATAAGTAATATAGTTTAGGGTAAATGTGTCACACGAGGTAAAGTTTGGGGTTTTCGTGTCACAAAAAAAAAGTTTAGGGTAAATTTGTCACACGGGGCAAAATTTGGGGAAATGTGTCACACACTAAGCGAAGTTTGGGATTTTTGGTGTCAAAAAAAGTTTAGGGTAAATGTGTCACGGGGGCGAAGTTCGGGGTTTTAATCGATTTTCCCAAATATTAAAAATCTTAGAAAATCTTTAAAAAAGAAAATTTCGAAAATCCTTAAAAATTTAAAAATATTTTTTTAAATTTCAAAAAGGTTTTAAAAGTTTATTTTTATTTTATTTTTATTTATTTATTTTTCTTTTCTTTTCGAATATTAAAAATGAAAAAAAAATTAGAAAATTCCAAAAAAATTAATTAATAAATATTTTTAAAAAAAAATCAGAAAAGCCAAAAAAATTTTAAAATCTTAAAAGCCCTTTTTTATTTAATTTCGAAAATTCGAAAATATTAAAAATATTAAAAAAAAAATTAAAAAAATTAAAACATTCAAAAAAATTCAGAAAAATTCAGAAAAATTGCAAAAATTAGAAAAGCCCTAAAAAGAAGAAAACATCCAAAATTGAATAAGCCTTTAGGGCTTTACAATAGGTTTTAATTATGTTATATTCCTGCACTTTATTTGTCACGATTTTTAGACGTTATTTTCTTAGAAAGGTTAGGATGAACCTTGGGTTTCTCGAACGTGTTGCCATGATCTTAGTTAGCACACAATTAAGTTAGGTACCGAAAGGGCGTTAGTCGCATGACTAACGTAATCAAGTCCCCGACCCCAGACCCTCTGGTTGCGTAAAAAGCGAGACACACTCCCATATCTCGCTTGGTTTCTAGTCGACCTCAATAGACTAGTGGCGACTCCTTGTTTGAAGTTTTTATGCATATTCCAACGTCGCGCGGGATATGGGCTTGGGAGAGCCCGAGTTAATTGAGGGCCGTCGGCCTGAAATTAACAATACCCCTAACCTATTATACTATTTATTATTTTCGAAAATTAATTTTTAGGTCGTGACAGCTTGGCGACTCCGCTGGGGACTGGTTCTTAACCTTAGAGGACTTAGGCCTAATTTGCTTGATTGTGTGTTATCTAATGTGTTTCTTTGGCAAACGCATTCGAGAAGGTGAGGTAAGTCCACTAACCTCGTGTTAAATGTTGGTGCAGGATTGGAGTAATAAGGGGTGGAGTTTTTGCTAATATTTTGTTTTGTAGGTTGGTAAATGGGGATGAATGATTTTATGGTTAAATTTTTTGAAGTGTTGTTTGTTATATAAACTGTTGTGCATGTCTTCCTTACATTGCACTACACTTTAGCACACACAACCCGCCGCCACTGACTCCGCCGCATAGGATCACTTAGGATGGTGTTGAGATGGATACCACTCGACTACCATCATGTAGTACGAGTCGCCCATCTCAATTCCGAAATTATTCTAACGTCGAGAGCTTCCACCCCGGCTTGCAAACACGCAAAGACGGCCGGCTCTTTGACAAAGCCGGAGTCATGGGAACCCCGACCCAACCGCGATCATGTCGGTTCAGTCCGGTAATCCTGTGGCTTCATTTGAGCCTTCTAGAGTAGAAATCGACCCACAGTCTCATGCGCATGTCTATGTGATTGAAAAAAAATTGAAAAAAAAATCATCATCAATGGTAAGAATGTTTTCTCCCTTTACTTGTTCATTTCTTATTGAAACTTTCATTTTTGAAATTTGCGGATATTAATCGAATGCCCTCAGTGTAGGCTTCTAATTGGGAAAATTGGCAATTACTCTTCACAAGTAAACATTTAGTGTCAATTTCAAAAATCATTAATTTAGCCCTGCACAACGGATCATCTTGTCAAAGTTTCTAATCATGGGCTTAAAATCACGTCTCGTAAAAAAAAAAAAAAAATTTCTCCCAATTCATGATTATGTTTTGGGGCACAAAAAAATTTGAAATCACACTTTTAATCAAATTCTTCCATTCTCACATTTTGAGATTGAAAATTCAAATCACATTTTGTATATAGACTTCTCAAAATAAAAATCACCTCATTTTGGCGAGAGTGAGGGTACAAATCGATCTTTCAAAATTAATGCCACATTTTGCATATGAAATTTTTGGGAATAGAATGGGCATTCGATTGATAATCGCGGGTTGATCTTTTAATGATGTCACCTCTTATAATCAAATCTTGGCGAAATCTCGAAATCCTATCATGAGAGTTCTGGAGCATGTACCATCGCCTCGATTTCGTTGTAAGAGGCAATCTCATTAGGATATCATTTTCTCATTCATATACTGACATTGTTTCTTCTTCTTGCAGATGTGTGAAGGCCACTCTTCAAATCTCTCTTATTTGACTGTGCCAAGAAGTGGACTTTAAATTTAGGATGAGAATTTTTGTTACTCGGAGTATTGTATTTCCTTTGTGTCTTTATTCTTTTTATGGATGACGTTTTCAATTCCAAGTTTATCATGAACCCAAGTGACTCATTTTTTTGCGCAAAGAAATTCAAATTTGTAAACATCCTTTGACTTCGAGGGCAATTCGGAAGTTGGTGTATTCTATTGAATTTCCATGAGTTTTAGAAAGTCAATACATTTTGTCTCTCTAACATATTTGTCATTTGTAGGGAATCTTAGGAAAGATAATCTGGGATGGTAGAATCGTAATCGTTCCAATGGAATCAATTTATTCTGAAATTGATTTGTTTATTCATTTTCCTGCAGGAGTGAACTAAACAATTTTGACATTGGTATTTGAATTAGATCACAAGCAAATACTCTCACAAATCTTGATCTTGGAATTCAAAGAAATGAGAGTCCAACTTTGACATTGATTTCTTCGGAAACTCGCACTCATGAATTCAAACGACACTTCCGACGCATCGCCTTCCATCATGTCCCAAATCTTTGAAGCTATCAGATATATAGCATTAAGGGTTGGAAGATCACTGGCTAGATTGCATTTGATCAACTTCTTGTGACTGGAGTTCACTGCCTCAAAGACTCATAGCTTGTTCAAGCCTCAAGACAGCATCGTGCCTCATCAAAGAACGGATCTTTTGAGATGCAATCCAAAGTTAACGTCCCCGATGAGAGAAGAATTTTTCTCACTGGTTCTATTTAGAATTTGGATAAAGTCATTGCACGCTAATATACTCAGTATAGCTTGCTGGATTTTTGGGCTTTTATCTTCATGATCTTACACATGATTGTTGGAAAAGTTCTCATGGTCGGGAGAATATTAATGCAATTACAAATCCGGTGTCCTCTTGAATGGTAGTTGCCAACAATGACATCCACTTCTAGAGGGTCAATGTACCGAGACGATCTTTCCATAGATGGAAATGAATATACTCAGATCAGTGCTATCAATTGAGAAGCGACCATTGAAGAATATGTTACATAGGAGGTTCATGATTCCTCGCTCCTTGAAACTGAAAATCAATCCTTGATGAGAACCTGAAGTGCCTCAAGCATGTGTTGAAGCTTTGCTGGTGCCAATCTTCCACAGAGGCTAAATGAAGCCAACTTCTATTCCTGGAAGTTCCTTTATTTGGAGGTCGGATGCCACCATCACTAGACTTTTGACGAGCTTTATCCATTGATGATTCACTTGCTCATGAATTGGCATCACTATCGCATCTATCAGATTTGTGTGTTGCTTCAAACTATGTCATGGGGAAGATTAACTATATGAAGCCGCCTTGCTAAGAGACATCGAAGGTCATCCATCGTCAATTGACCACGCCAATCTTAGTTTTGAAAATGCACTGGATGTGCTGTGTTTTGTTTCACTTCACAACCAAGAGCCGTTGAATTTTAGTTATCTCAATTTCCAGTTATGAAGACTTGAAGCATTTCCTATTCGGCTTTGTTGTGTAGTCAAGAAACACAAAATGTTTAAATCTGGTTTTAACTCCTTCGGCGTCGACTTTGTTTGGAGACCATCAATGCAGCCCTCATGATTTGTGATGCAAAATGCAGTTTTATTATCTGCTTTTTCGTGAGGAAATGAGGCAAAACCTTCAAATATCAAAACAGTTCATCGATCTCTTTGTATGATGAGACAAATGAAGGGAACTGCTAAGCATTCAAAAAGGAGACGGTTTGGGCACCAAGTTTTATAACATTCGAACAAAGCGATGGAGCATTCTTAAACCTAGTTCATCATGAACGATGAAAAATTCAAACGAGGTGGGGATTCGCTAATCCAACATAATGGAGCTATGCGTGACAAAGTTATTCAAACTTTGTGAAGCGCACATTTGATCATGAGGGCAATAGTTTCCCTTTCTCTGCAAAAGATTCCTTGGGATGCTGAGCCGTCTGACTTTGAAAAAGGGTGTATTTCGTTCCTAAATTTGATACTCTTTAGTATAAGGAAATGACACGTCCTTTTCTTTGATGCAGGGTAAATTTGAATGAAACAAAAGCCCATCAAACGAGCATGACAAAGCACAAGATTTCAACATGTGCTAGAGCAAGATATGGTGAAGCTTAATTACATGTCTTAATGTAAAAGACATTGGAGCAGAATTTGACTTTAGGGCAATATCTCTTCTTCCTCACCAATGACGCGTGTTGGGGCAAAAATTCATTACAAAAGGATGTATTGTTCCTAAATTGAGCCCTAATTAAGTATGGAGATAACACGATTCCTCTTCTTTTATCACAGGGCGATAACCGACACGAGTCACTCAAAGCATAGTAAATCACACCCGTGAAGCATGTTGAAATGGAGTCAATCAATTCGACACTAAAAAGGGTGTATTGTTCTTGAATTAATCAAATTCAATGTTAGAATGCAAATAACATGTCCCATCCTTTGTAGGAAAATGTTCGCATTGACTGCGGAAGCGGTGCCTTTCACCAAAGAAGCATGTTAAAGCACAACCATCCATTTTGGCGTAAATGATGTATTTTGTTCCTAAATGATTTTCAATTGAGTGTGGAAATAACATGCCTAATCATTTTCTTTACAGGCAATGAATGAGGCAAAGCATCCAAGAAACAATGCCCTTAATGTGAAAACATGAATGCTCATACCCGAAGGATAGAAACACGTTAAGGGTAAATTGTATCGATTCCAAATGCTCATTTTAATATTGTCTCTAACATGATCCCCATTTCATTTGACAGGGAAACATCAAATGCACACAAAAAGATGCCAAAAATAGAAAGTGAAGGGCAATTTGGGGTTGCCAAATATCCAAGAGGATGATGTTGGTACTTGAGCGATAAATGCGAGTGAAGGGTAATAGTGTATCGTTTCCAATTTTTCATCCTGGAAAATTCTGGCACTAACACTCTCCTTCCTATTCTTTACAGGGTTACTAAGTCGCCATGTTGCAGGTAAGTACCCTTCTTCTTCTCAAAATCAAAAGATGAGAAAATCGAGAATTTTCATCAAAAAAAAAAATTCATCATTTTATTGGGAGCAAGTAAAAAAAAAAGAAAGAAAAAAGAAGATAAAAATTGAGAAAATGAACTTTTCACAAAATTTTTTAAGCATTGTTTTTTTATCTCAAAATTGTATGTCCGCTTGGTGGATCACTCATTTTTATTCAAAACCCCCAGTGGAGATTATCTATTCAGATGATCTCGACTAAATGAAATTGAGATCTTTATTCATGCCAAGCGGGAAATGCTTAGGACGATGAAAGGCAATCAATTCCCAAACACGTCCTCTAAACACCGTGAGAATTGAGCGAAAGAAAAACCTATGTCGTTTGAGGACAAATGAGTCATTCGCAATTGGTACATGGACCAAAATGAAAAGAGGCATTCATTTTCTCTATCTTAAACACTGCAGGTGACCATAGTCAGCCCCTTCGAGCCTTAAACGCGAAGAAATAAAAAAATATCCCTGTCAAGAATCACCCCACAATAGGGGAAATTTGGAGGTTTTGATTGACATCATATGGTGAAAAGATGAGAAAGATTTCTTTGCTTTCACTTGCATTAATCTTTTTGTGATAATTTCAGGTGAATTCTTATGAAAGCTTGAAACATCCCAAGGTGAAGAAGAGCATTCCTTTCACTACCCAAACACTGATACCCATTGCTTAAACCAAGTTGAGCCTAATTATTCACTTCTGAAACCCAAGTGGTGATTATCTCCCCATGTTGGGGCAAGGCACATGATTGACAAACACAATCGGCATTTTATGTGAAAATGTGGAAAGAATCTTGAAAGTCTCGAAAGCTCAAAAAGTTCAAAAGAGCAAAAGTCCAATGAAAATTAAGGGGCATGAAAAAGCAGTGTGCTTGGTAAAAGCAAGGCCAATGCCCGTGAAAAAAAAAAAGAAAAAGAAAAAGGAGATTTGCATCAAAGAGGCAAAAAAACTCCTATGTGAAAAAAATTGTCAAATTCAAAATGTTTGCATTGAAAAGAAAATCATTGCAAATGCAAAAAAATTGAGAAGGGCAAAGCTCTTATTTGATTAGCCAAAGGACTTTCGAGACAAATCAAATTTCAAAAGTCAAGTGCTTTTAAAATGATTGAGTGATATGACAATGATGCCATGATAATCACCAACTTTCAAATCCCTTTTTGTGAAATGTTATGAGCCTTTTGAGCCTTAACCAAACCAACATTACAACCCTTCCCGAAGTCTCTTTAGATTGGGATGATTCAAGTGAGAATGAGGATTTTCCAAGGAAGATACCGCTCGAAGAAGTGGGGGCAAAGTTGTCTTATCTCATCTTGAGGTTACTTGACTTGTAAACCTGGAGAAGATGTTGACATATAATTGTTTCATTTCATAGCCAATGATGCTTATCTATTGCTAAAGCCATGACCAAACCTGCATTACGATCCCTTTGAAAGACCTTTTGGATTGGTCAAAGTGTACTTTTTGCAAATGATTCTCAATCCTTCGAAACTGGAAATATGAGATAGATTGAGTGATCAAAATTACTTCCCCACATGAATGGATGGGATCAAATAGCCCTTCTTGAGAGCGTATGATAAGCCCTTTCTAACTAAGGAGCTCTTGCTTGGCATGCTTAATGAACCTCTTTCATGAGTAAGATCATTCTGACATAATTTTTCTCCTAAATGGATTTGATGATTAATGATATCTTCCAAGCTTGATGACAATTTTGTGGTACATGATACCAAAAAAAAATAATAATCAAAAATTAAAATAAAAAAAAACAAATATTTTCAATGTGATCAGACTTAGCTTGATTTGCTCATGCAATTAATGTTACATATTGCTGATGCATTTTTCTAATACTGTCTCTAATGACATTTGCTCAAGTCGAATTTAGCAGGTTCACTCAGTGAAGCCGTACAATCTCAAATGGTTCATGGTCAACCGGAAAACCATGCAATTTTCACAGGGTTCGTGGGTCTTCCTTAAAACCACATGGTTCGTGGGTCCTCCTTAAACCACATGGTTCATGGTTAACCGGAAAACCATGATATTTCCAACAGGGTTCGTGGGTCTTCCTTAAAACCACATGGTTCGTGGGTCCTTAAACCACATGGTTCATGGTCAACCGGAAAACCATGATATTTCCAACATGGTTCGTGGGTCCTCCTTAAACCACATGGTTCATGGTTAACCGGAAAACCATGCAATTTCTAATAGGGTTTGTGGGTCTTCCTTAAAACCACATGGTTCGTGGGTCCTCCTTAAACCACATGGTTCATGGTCAACCGGAAAACCATGATATTTCCAACATGGTTCGTAGGTCCTCCTTAAACCACATGGTTCATGGTTAACCGGAAAACCATGCAATTTCTAATAGGGTTTGTGGGTCTTCCTTAAAACCACATGGTTCGTGAGTCCTCCTTAAACCACATGGTTCATGGTTAACTGAAAAACCATGCAATTTCTAATAGGGTTTGTGGGTCTTCCTTAAAACCACATGGTTCATGGGTCCTCCTTAAACCACATGGTTCATGGTCAATCGGAAAACCATGAAATTTCCAACATGGTTCGTGGGTCCTCCTTAAACCACATGGTTCATGGTCAACCGGAAAACCATGCAACTTCCAAAGGGTTCGTGGGCCCTTCTTAAACCACATGGTTCATGGTCAACCGGAAAACCATGCGGTTTCTGATAGGGTTTGTGGGTCTTCCTTAAAACCACATGGTTTATGGTCAACCTAAAACCATGCAATTTCCACATTGGTTCATGGTCAACCAAAAACCATGCATTCTCGGTCGAAGCCCGTTCTTACACGGTAAGACCCCCTTTCAAGTCGAAATCCGTTCTTACACCCAAGTGAGATTTCACCAATCCTGGCCGAAACCCGTTCTTACACTCTGGTGAGACCCCATTTCAAGTCGAAGCCCGTTCTTACACCTGAAGACTTCACCACCCTCGAAACCCGTTCTTACACCTGGTGAGACCCATTTCAAGTCGAAGCTCGTTCTACACCTGCAGAAGACTTCACCAACCGGCCGAAACCCGTTCTTACACGGTGAGACCTCATTTCAAGTCGAAGTCCGTTCTTACAAGGTAAGACTTTACCAATTCGGTCGAAACCCGTTCTTACATGGTGAGACCCCATTTCAGGTCGAAACCCGTTCTTACACGGTGAGACCTCATTTCAAGTCGAAGTCCGTTCTTACAAGGTAAGACCTTACCAATTCGGTCGAAACCCGTTCTTACATGGTGAGACCCCATTTCAGGTCGAAACCCGTTCTTACACGGTGAGACCTCATTTCAAGTCGAAGTCCGTTCTTACACGGTAAGACTTTACCAATTCGGTCGAAACCCGTTCTTACACGGTGAGACCCCATTTCAAGTCGAAGCCCGTTCTTACACGGCAAGACTTTACTAACAAAGTCGAAACCCGTTTTTACATGGTAAGACTTTATTAACTCAGTCGAAGCTCGTTCTTACACGGCAAGACTCCACTAACATAGTCGAAACTCGTTGTTACATGGTGAGACTTTACTAACTTGGTTGAAACTCGTTCGCACGAGCCGAGACCTTAAAAAAAAAATGAAAAAGAGAGAAAAGAAAAAGGAAAAAAAGAAAAAGAAGATGAATGGAATAAATCCACGCTTCCATGGCTCGTCGGTGAAAGTCGGGTGTCACCTAGTCTTTGAAATGAACCTCTTCGAGCTCTCTTTTCAAAGAGAAACATTGCCGACACCCGAATTTTTATTTATTTTATTTTAAATGTCCATTTACTTTTGCATATACATAATTGCATAAAAAAATTGATAAAAAAAAAAATCGAAAAAAATCGAAAAGAAAATCGAATGGGCTGGTTCAGCCCAACCCACTCATTTACCTTGCCTAGTTTTTTTATCTTCTTTTCTCTTGAGCCTTTTTCCCTTTTATTTCATTCCAGCCCATCCAGCCTGGGATTTCTCTCCGGCCCGGCCCCATTCCCCTAGGGATTCAGCTCTCCCTCACGGCCACACGCAAGAGGAGAAAAAGGTTAGGGGAGAGATCGAAAAAAAAAAAGGGAGCATGGCGACGCACGAACAGCGGAGGAGGGCAACGACGAAGCACAGACGCGACCCCCCGCCGCGGTGACGTCGACCGCGTGGCGCCAGCAAGGGAATCTTCCCTTGCTGCGCGGTCACGCGGTGAAAAGCGGAGGAGAAGAGCTCGAGGAATTAGCGACCAAGGATGGCCGAGGAGGGGCAGCTCGAGCAAGAAGAGGGCGACGATTTTCAGATTTGAGGAGAGAGAGGCAGCGATCCGCGGGAGATCGAAGAAAAGAAGGAGAACACCGACGGCAGCAAGGCGGGATGAGACCGTTTGTCTGGCGACCCCCCCTCTCCCGGCGGTGACGATTTTTAGAGAAAGAAACGAGAGCCAAGGCGAGAGGAGAACAGCTCGAACTGGGAGGAGCGGGGATCGACGAAGAGGAGGGCGCGGCGATTCTGGTCAGGGGGCAGAGAAGAAAAACCAGAGGAAAAAGACGAAGACAGAGAGAAGAGATCTGAGAAGAGAGAGGCGGCAAGCCAGAAGCAGAACTGAGCAGCGAGAGGAGAGGAGCAGAAGGAAAACGCAGAAAAGAGAACCAGATCGGGGGAGAAAGAAGGAGAGACCAGAGAAAAAAAGAAAAGGCAGAGGGGGCGATTCTGGACAGAGGGGCGAAGCTGGTTTTGCCGGGGTTTTGGACAGAAGGAAGTGAGAGCTGAGGGCTGGCTAGAGAGCAGGCAAAGGGGGCCAGATCTGAGAAGGAGACACCAACCGAGAAGGCCGTCGTATTCAAGGCGGTGAAGCCACAGCTGACGGTGGAGTCCCCCAAGGCCGACCAGGAATGCCCCTCATCCTCTCCGCTCGGCCCACCGTTCTTGTCTCAGACTATACGGACGAGCCTGCTGCCTCTGTGAAGACCTGTAGCGGAGAGAGCAAGACAGCAGAAACCTAGCAAGAACAACAGCAGCAAGACAACAGCAAGCCGCTCCCGTCGCCACCGCGTCCAAGGCTATTCTGACCCGCGACGACCTCGCCGCTCACGGATCTCGGCTGAGCCTCACGCCGTCCGTGCTGCCGACCTCCGTCCGTGCTGCCGACCGCCGTCCTTGCTCTCGCCAGCCGTCGTCCCGTCGCCAGGTCTCACGCCGTTCGCCGCCCGTCCCCGTGGCCGGGCCGGGACACGCTCGGTCATCCCCATCAGCGCCGCGAACGGACTGCGAAAGAGAGGGGAGCGCGATTCGGGTCGCAAACTGGGTCGCAGCGGGTCTCGGATCCAGGTAGGGTTGCTGGCTATTGGGTAAGGATTAATGCGGGCCGGGCCTAGTTTTTCGAATGGGCTGGATTTGAAATTTGGGCCAATAGTTTGATATGGGCTGAAGATGATTGAGCTGAAAATAGAAATAAGGGATGGGTTTCGAATGGGCCTAGATTGGGGTTAGGGCCGAATTTTAGAAATAGGAAATGGGCTGTTTAATTATTGTTTATATGGGCCTTTTTTTAAAAAATTCGACCGGGCCGGTCGTCGGCCCCGGCCCGATAGGGGTCGGATCGGTTTAGTAGGGCCGGGTCTCCCGACCCGGTCCGAATCACTTTTTTAATATTAATTTAAAATTTTAAAATTTTTTAAAAATCAAATATTTCAGAAATTCAAAAAAAATATTAAAAAATCTTAGAAAATCTTTAAAAAGAAAATTTCGAAAATCCTTAAAAATTTAAAAAAATATTTTTTTAAATTTCAAAAAGGTTTTAAAAGTTTATTTTTATTTTATTTTTATTTCTTTATTTCTTTATTTTTCTTTATTTTTCTTTTCTTTTCGAATATTAAAAAATTCCAAAAAATGAAAAATTAGAAAATTCCAAAAAAATTAATTAATAAATGTTTTTAAAAAAAAAAAAAAAATCAGAAAAGCCAAAAAAATTTAAAATCTTAAAAGCCCTTTTTTATTTAATTTCGAAAAATTCGAAAATATAAAAAATATTTAAAAAATATTAAAAACTATTAAAAAATTCAAAAAATTCAGAAAAAATTGCAAAAATTAGAAAAGCCCTAAAAAGAAGAAAACATCCAAAATTGAATAAGCCTTTAGGGCTTTACAATAGGTTTTAATTATGTTATATTTCTCGCACTTTATTTGTCACGATTTTTTTAGACGTTATTTTCTTAGAAAGGTTAGGATGAACCTTGGGTTTCTCGAACGTGTTGCCATGATCTTAGTTAGCACACAATTAAGTTAGGTACCGAAAGGGCGTTAGTCGCATGACTAACGTAATTAAGTCCCCAACCCCAGACCCTCTGGTTGCGTAAAAAGCGAGACACACTCCCATATCTCACTTGGTTTCTATTCGACCTCAATAGACTAGTGGCGACTCATTGTTTGAAGTTTTTATGCATATCCCAACGTCGCGCGGGATATGGGCTTGGGAGAGCCCGAGTTAATTGAGGGCCGTCGGCCTCAAATTAACAATACCCCTAACCTATTATACTATTTATTATTTTCGAAAATTAATTTTTAGGTCGCGACACTTACCCTTGTTAGCCTAATTTTTTCACTATAACAAAGCCAGAAGCGTCATCTCCCTGGTCTTTTGGTTGTCCACAATCTTTATGACTATCTTAAAGCAATCACACCAGTAACTAGTACAGCTGGAAACTTTTTTCCTCCACTTTGGAAAAATTTCATAAGTGACTTTAAAGTCTTCACTCCTCTTTTTTTTCATATGCTAAGAGAAAAAGAAGATGCCATGTCTCATGGTGGAGGCAGCCTTGTTAAGTGAGCAATGGGGACCATCGATACGCTCAAAACATTCAAACTTGACTTGGATTCGATGACAATATGCATTTTTAGAATTTTCTTTTGATAATTATGGCATACATCATCGGTGTAAAAAAATATTTATACAAGTGGCCTTGTAGTTACACCACTAACTTAAGAAAGAAGTATTATAATGCTAACATCAATTGTGGATGGGTTGATTTTGTAAAATATTTTATAAACTCGTGATCTCTTTTTCTTTGTTGTCATTTCTTCATGACAATTAAGATTCAAGATAACTTGATTTATACAATGATTTCCAAATATGGTTTTGGGAGGGGGAGAGACCAATGATTGTAAGGGGCCTATCCCGAGGCTTGCACACAATTCTTTTTCCAAGACAATCCATATGATCGATTCATATATGGTCTTGAGAGGGGGAAGAGACCAATGATTGTAGAGGTGCTTGTCCCAAAGTTCTCACGTGTTTCTTTTCTCAATAGAGGATAAGTTTAAATCACAGTAAAATCAATCAACTGAATCGGTGATTATAGATGACCTTATCTTGAAGTTCACATATAATTTTTTTAGCTTGAGAGGGTATGTGTTGCACCCAAGTAATACCATTATCCGGATGAATGAAGTAGATAACGTGCGAGAGGAGATTTGGGCAATGTTAAGGGACTTCAATGCAAGGTGAAGGGTGAGAGTTTACTCATCAATATTGGAGAGACTAAAGCTATAGTTCTTCCTTTGTGAAATTAACTATCAAATAATTGGTTTAGGGCATTTTATAGTGAAGAGTGAGAAATTTCATGTCAAACATGATGGTGTATTAAAATTACTTGATGGTGTATCACCACATATAAGGAAGAAACAAGTTAGAAGTAGCCCATGTCATAAGGTGACATCCCAATTGGCTTCTAGGCATTCACATTCTTCATGACTATCTCAAAGTGTCATTGTACCTCTAACTAGTAAAGCTTGATACTTTTTCGCTCTACTTTGGAAAAATTTCATAGGCTTGACTTAAAAGTCATCACTCTTGCTTTCTCCTAGTGCTAAGAGAAAAAGAAGATGCTTGTTTCATGGTCCACTTTGGAAAAAATTTCATAGGCTTGACTTAAAAGTTGTCACTTCTGCTTTCTCTTGGTACTAAGAGAAAAAGAAGATGCCTTGTCTCATGGTCCACTTTGGAAAAAATTTCCTAGGCTTGACTTAGAAGTCATCACTTCTACTTTCTCTTGGTACTAAGAGAAAAAGAAGATGCCTCGTCTCATGGTCCACTTTGGAAAAAATTTCATAGGCTTGACTTAAAAGTCATCACTCTTATTTTCTCTTGGTGCTAAGAGAAAAAGAAGATGCCTTGAAGAAAGCTTTGTTTAGTGCGCAATGGCACCAATAGTACACTTAAACTGTTCGAACTTGACTTGGATTTGATGACAAGAAATTTGGGGTTCAGAATTTATAATGAGAATTCATTATCTTACACGGGTGAAGTTCAATTTTGTTATACAAAGTCCTCTTACACCTATAAACATATCATGAAAATTAGAACTCATTCTTTGCTTACAAGGTCGTATGTTGTGATTGAGGGTTTAGGAACATGGCTAAAAATCTTATCCGCTTGCAACATTATGATGATCCCTCTCATTTCACAAATTCATTTAGTGAATCCAGTTTGCAAAGGATGATTGAAATGTACTTATTAAGCAAGGTGAGTCTTATGTTCACAAGGTTTGAACACCAGCTTGATTATTAGATCATGTGCCATGTGGGAATCCATACCGTTTCATTTTTTAAGATTGCAAATCCCTCACAAACACTGATATATAAATGACAAATCCTGCAATAAAGAGTGTGGATATTATAACACATAAGGATGATGTTGAAGTGACTTTTGAGAAATTTGATATGATGTTATATTTCCTATATCCTAAGAACTTAATGTGATTTTAAGTTTTGATATGTAATTTCTATGTTTTGATTTTTCAATACATATCTAGATGATTGTGAATGATGGAACGACATGTTTATTAGCCAGCAATTGATTAGTGAGCCTATGGCAAAAGCTAACCCTATGACATTATTCTTCGATTAAAAAAAAAAATGAAGACTAAACAGATCAAAGCCATTTCCTCGAAGCTAGCATGCGGCCTTCAGTGAAAATAAGTCCATATGTTTATACCTATTAAATATCTTGGTCGGAGTGTTGTGATTCTTTGACTATTAGAAAGTATTGTTGTCATGTGTAGGGTAAAACAGAGGTCTGTCATTTGTTTACATGTGAATATGATTGATATCCAAGAGGTCTGTACTTGTCATTCTTTAGAGTCATGTCATGTTGTGATATGATTTGTGATAAAGCTTTCTTCATATACATCACTTGCTAGCTCGTATTAGATGTTTATAACATAGCATACATGTATGGCTATGTGATGTCTTTCTTCCCTCTCACATTATTCATAAATTACAATGGTTAATTTTTCAATGAAGGCTTCACAAGATAGTCATATAGACATATCATGTCGTTTGCAGTGTGGAAATAATAAAAGAGGTATCACTGGAGAGTGATTTGGCTTTTTTGACTCGTGGCCTTTACTCTGCAAGAAATAGAAAGAGAAGCATATAAACGGCTTTTTGAATAGAAAATTGTCATTAGGAGACGCAACAACCTGGGATGTCTATGGTTAATGTTCTTTGATATATGTTTTATACCATTAATTTTCTTTTATTATTGTTCCACTAGTTCATGAAGGTAAATCTCTCTTGACTGAACTTTTGCATATCCATTTTATGTAATTACCAATAGGCCCGAATCACAATGCAGTCGCCCTTCGGTAACAAAGGCATGGGCAAGTGCCGTTCGAGAGTTTCGCCAAATATCTCCCATGAGAGTTCTCTTAGCCAATGCGAACAACCACTTCCAGTTGGGAAAGCTGCAGATGAAAGAATGGCTCACCATGCACGTGAGAGGTTGATGTCTTTGTAGTTGCTTGAAGCATTGGGAGGAACTGGCTTGGCAGAGAGAACACGGGATCTTTGTTACGCAGGGAGCACAAGAACAGTAGTCTTCTCACTCTTCATTGTCTTCAACTTGCCTTTGGTTTGGTGGAATATGCATTACAATCGCAGATAAATTAATGGGAGCTAGTTAAAATCGGGGAGTACAATTTGGAAAAATATAAAAATTTCAATATTGCAGATTTCTTTTTAGGGGTAATTACACACTACAATGAACTTTTGTCCGTTTTATATGCTAGTGCCTCAATTTTTTTTGTTTTTCCAGTTGAATACCTGAAGTTTCAAAAGGTAGCTTAATATAGTGACTTGCTTACTCAGCAAAGGATGATGCACATTGCTATAAAGGAGTGCCAACTCAATTTAAAATGGATTAATTTTTTAATCTTAAAATGGTTTTAATAATTTATTTTTTTCCTTTCATCTTCTTTCATGCTCAGCCATCGTCCACACTGTACAATGCCGTTGCTGCCGCTTTTCAATGCCATGAGGCCATCACCGTGCGGTTGTTGTCATCCACCCCACTGGAGATTGCAACTGTCTCCCTCACTATCCCCAACCCTCATGACCTCCGCTTGAGGTTGCTGCCTTGAGTCCAAGGTCCCGCAACCTCGAATCTGAAGTCGCAACCCCTGATTCAAGGTTAGGAGACCCCAATTCTGATATTTATGCCTCGGCTAGCCACAAAGAGAGACGACAAGTGATGAGTTTGAAGTTGGTGGTGATGGTCGCTTGGGTGGTTGGTGGTGGTGGTCGCATTGGCTTATGGCTGGTAAAGGTTGGCTGTGGCGAAGGTAGTGGTAGCGTGATGGTTGGCTGTGGGCTGTGGTGTTCGTTGTGATTGCAGCGACGGTGGACAGTGGTGACAGTAGTGGTGGTTGTCCTTGCCATATCCACTTAATTCAACTTTTCAGATGAATTATCGAGGGAGTCCTTTACTTGGTGGGGACTTACCAGACTCTGGCTGGCGTGTTTTGCTGGTAGACAGGGACAGGCCAAGCTTCCTGCTTCTCTTCCTCCACCTCGACTTCTTTCCCCAACAAGGATTAAACCCCACATTCTCCTCCTTGACATACTTGGTAAGGTATACTTGGTAAGGTGGCCTCCGTGGATCAATTGGTCAATATCTCATACAATCTATGGTGGCCATGGTTTCTATGAAAATGGCAGTATTGAACATATCCTGCCGCCAGCTAGGAGGAGTCTCCAGACAACCTGGTCAACATAAGATTTCTTGATCCTTGACCTCCATCAGTACTAGACCTTGGGGCTTAATCAGTGGCGTTTGGGATTTCAGCCCTCCTTTGAGGCATGAAGGCCAAACTCGCTTTCGTCTTCACTCTCTTCCGGCCGGTCGGACCATTGTTGTTTGCACCGTCATGACAGGAGTAGCTGAACGTGTCTCCTATGCATTGATATGCATAGTCGCGTGGGTTAGGAATTCTTGTAGAGTAGTGGGCCGCTATTTGCTAACAAAATACAAGAATGGAGAAGTTTGAAGAGCCACGACTGCAACTAGTAAAGAATCACTAGAAGGAAGGTTAAAAGTCTCAATGGCCACTTCATTAAATCTTCGGAGAAATCTTTCAAGTACCCTTTCAACTGCTGCTTAATTTCTAGGAGTAAATTTTCCATTCTTTGGAAGTGTCGGCTATCGGAAAAGTGGCTAATAAATGTATCTAGAAATCGACGAAATCAGATGCCAGATAGCGATTTCGATCCACTAAACTATATTCGAGCCGCCTTCATCAGGTTGCCAAGGCTCGACACGTGATTGCAACTGGTGCTGCATGCGGCATCGTGACAGCCCGAAATAGTTCAACGTGATCCGGAGGATCTCCTAAGCAATTGTACTGGTGTAAATTGAACAATTTGAACACTTTTGAAAGAGGATCAACCATTATCTCCTTAGTGAACTTAGGAACACGATGGTAAGAGCTTGTTGCCGACAAATTAGGATGGACTATACAACATCTCCCTTTTCGCACTCCATTTTCATAAACCGTTGATCCACTAAATTCGTGGAGCTGGGAGTTTCTCGCCCCCCACCATACCCACTTCCTAAGCTCATCGGCGGCAAAAGACAGTCCCAAGTGTCAAAATTTGACACTAAGGATACTTAAGTACCAAAAATTATGAAATGCATTTTAAGATGCTACTTTTTTTTGAAAATTGGGACATTTAAATCCCTAATCCAGCTAAGGGTATTGGAAATCCGATGTGGCATATTTTAATATTATAAATTGCCGACGTGGCTTGTCTGAAAGTTAAGTTAGCTAAAACTTAGCTAAAACGACGTTGTTTTGGATGTTTACGTGGCTAGACTTAGTCAAAATAATGTCATTTTGGCCTGAATTCGATTTTTAGCATAAATAATAATTAAAAAATATTTAAAAAAATAGCAAGCACACGCGGGAGAGGACTCGCCTACCTAGGTGCCGGCGAGGGCTGGCGACCCTCATGGCCATTACTGCAGGCTCCTCTCCCTAGCAACACCATTAGCAACTTAAACCTGTGGACCCCGCCTCTAATAGCATGTCATGTCGACCTTATTTTCCAAAGTAGAAAATTGGTCTGTCGTATTGAAACCAACATCTAATTTCAAAGTAATTCCTGTGACACGTGTGTTTTGCATAAGCTAGCGCATGATCTCAGGCAAAATGACCATCCTTTGAAGGAGAAGTAGGGAACTTATGAAGGGATTAGTAAATGTTGATATTATGAAAAATCTCAAACTAATACAACTATGACAAATTTATCTTAAATTAATTTTTTGATCACAAAAAATCTCAAATTGATATATTAGTGAGAAATTTATTATAAACTAATTTTTTGATCATCAAAAACCTCAAATTGGTACATTTATGATAAATTTATTCCCAAATTAATTTTTTAAGTATCAAAAATCATAAATTAGTACATCTATGATAAATTTACCATAAATTATTTTTTATTAAATTTTACCGTTGAATTGCTAAGTTGAATGACACATGGCAGTTAATAGATAAACTGGTTTGAGCTTTTACCTCCCATTTGTTAGTGTATTAGTTTGTGATTTTATGTGGTATTAATCCAATTTAATAGAAACTAATATAGATAAATATTTTGGGGGTTTTTAGTGGTCAAAAAATGAGTTTAGGGTATATTTGTTATAGATGTATTAGTTTGACATTTTTTATGGTCAAAAAATTAGTTTGGAATAAATTCATCACAAGCATATCCGTTTGGGGTTTTTCATGGTCAAAATATTAATTTAAAGTAAATTTGTCACGAGTAAATCATTTTGAGGTTTTTGGTGATCAGCTAACTAATTTGAGATAAATTTATTATAAATGTATTAGTCTTGGTCTTTTATGATATTAACCCTATTAACAAGGCATGTGGTGTGTAGGCAGTTCAATGGAGGAGCTTGCATCGCTTAAGGATGTGGCACATGCGTGCTTTGGGGAGTGAGTCAGAAGCCTGGTCTCTACACCAATGTTGATGCTAGAGCTGGAAACCATGAGCTTGGTCTACAATTTCACTGAGAAATCAATTTGCACTCCAACAATGGGGTCGAGGACTCTAATATGTGTATTCGGATAGGCCTTCCAATGCTTAAATTAGCACCATAAGATGAGAAATTTCTGGAGAGAGAAATTAAGCTTATAGCTGAAAAAGACGAATCCTTTGGGGGAGAAAACATTTTTGCCCCCAAACCCAAGTCTCATATTTCTATATGTGACTATCAAGAGGTCGCCAAATGGTTTGAGAGAAGTTGTGGCTATAGATGACAAATGACATACTTGCCGTATGAATCAATGCATGTTCAACCTTTTGGATAATGATAACACTATTTTTACCCAATGATATGAGAGTAAAGTGATGTTTTGTAAAAATTGGTTTGTCGAATAATTGAGTCCCAGGTTTCACACTTCAAATCTGTCTATTTTTGTAATATATACCTAATGACAAAGTGGTGACACTTGTCGAGAGATGATTAGTTGGTCAAAATCACCTTATCCATTATGAATCGACAAAAGAGTGATTTTGTTTTACTATCTAATTAATGTGGTGAAAAAATTATTTCTTAACTCTCTCTTTGTATGTAAAAGCCGCATTATTCATTTCTTTTGATGACTTGCTAGTCTAAAAATAAATGAATAACGAAAAAATTGCGTGACTTCCGGTAGAAATGTTAATTGAGGAAAATCATAGAACGCTGACTTTTTTTTTCTTTGACCCCTTGGAAGCATTGAAGTTATGCTTTTACAAGTAGCTATTTGTATGCAAATTGAACCCTTATTAATCATTAGATTTGCCTTAGTGGCCACCCTTCTCACATGGGAAGGGAGAGATAGGGGGTTCGAATCCCTATCTCCTCAAGAAAGGTTGGGGTGTGTAAAGACGATTTAGTTTGAGGTATGGATTTTGACTCCCATATTTTACAAGGAGGTTAGGCAAAAGTCTGAGAGTGAGAATTATACTAGAAGTAGAATAGGACTAACAACAACAAAAAAAAACTCTTAATAATCTTTCTTGCTTTAGTACTTCCTCAACATTTTATTCAATTGTATATTTATAGATGAGGAAAAAGGAAAACCACCCCCTATACACTATTATAGTTGTCTTATAGTCACCTAATTGATTAATTCAATACGCCATGCTCTGATGCTAATGTTGGCTTTTGGACAGCACTCTCATATTGTGACATAGTATACTCCTCCCACAATTAGTCCATAGACCAACCAAGAAGGATAAAAAAGAATGCGTTAGAGTACGAATTCTCCATCATTGCATGGAGGTCTGACACAAACCCATGCCTCATCCTACTGCAAAACTCTAGTAAATATGTAGTCACTTGTACCCATAGTCCAATCTAGAACCGGACCTTCTCATCGGCCAGTGCTTTGATGGCCACTCTACCTTCAACTAGGTGTAGTCAGCGACGCTTTTGATAAGGCTAATGGGGGCTATATTGTTGCCTGTCCATTGCCATACGCAAGTGCTCCGATGGTAGACAATTCTTGTGAACTTGACCTTCATGTCACCAATGTAGGTCTAGAGGTAGTCTGCGTCTATTTAGAATTGATGACCATTGTTGGTCGTGATGGTGGGGGATATCCATTGGTGACAAAGCTCTTGATGATCACAAGCACCGTCAAGTAGCCCATTATTGCGTTGATTGAATGTCTCCAATACAAAGTTAGAAGGGGCTAATAAAGCTTTCACAGTGTATCAAGATCCGATCTTGTCCCTAAATTTGGTGGCAAAGGTTCAGACCTATAATAATGCGTGCTCAACAAGAAAAAGCCAAAAATTGAGAAATTGCTCCCGCAAATTGTCCTCGAGCTTTTAGAAAATGTGCACAGAATATGCATAGCATGTGCATGGCGCATGCAACAGCGCGTGCATGTTGCTTGCACAGCGCGTGCACGGTGCATGCACAGCAAGTACATTGCCTAACCATTCATCCAGGCTAAACAAATCACAACAAAAAGTAAATATAAAAGAATCACACCAAATACATCAAGAATAGTAATAAAGGATGGGTAAAAATAAATTTAGGGTAAAGTGACCCAATACCAGTTGGGCAAATGATATGACAAAACTGAAGGGATCGCTCACACGATGAGCATGACACGCCACCCAAGGTTGAGGTGGAGCTTGGAGAAGACATACTTGGAGATTTAGCTGAGAATGGTGCCGATGTTGATGAGCACCTAAGGTATTGAAATGGTGTATAATAATGCATATTCAACATGGAAAAAGGTAAAAATTGAAGAAGTTACTCCAGAAATTGTCCTCGAAGAACAAACTCTCTAATCATGGGTAAATTAAAAATATATATATCGTCAAGCCAGAAGTCCTTTTCAAAAATGTGCACGGTGCATACATGGCCTAACCATTCATTTACGCTAAATGAATTGTCACACCTCGAATCTCGAGCATGTGACAACCCCTTCACCTTGATCAAATGAATGCGACGTCCCAGGGCGCGTCGCCTATCATTCTTTTTATCTTGCGATTAAACGCATGCAAAAGCAAATAACACCCAGTCAATAAACAGCAGGGATAGCAGAAAGACCACAAACATAGCAGCAACGTCGTTTTTATTTTTGTACTAATTAACCCTAGGAAGTTTATACACAAGCCCCTCAATTGGGCGACTTCCTCTATGGCCAACCAAAGATACTAAATAGGGTTAATCTACTTCCTTTAACCATCATGCATACCAACCCGCTGCCCTCCATGACGTGCTCCAGCATTGTCTGATCCATGGCAATATAGGGGCCATAACTATTGACCTGAAAAATGTTTAACAACGACGAGTGAAATATAATCTCAGTGAGTTATTGCCCTAAGCCCCGGTTAAGACGCCAACTCGCCTCGGGGTTCCTAACAGGCATACACCTTATAATGACGACATATCAATTGCAAAGCGACCCTTGCTTTGACTTATTAGCCACGTGATCTACCCGGTAAACTCCATAAGAAACAATCAGCAATCAATCGACTTGCAGGCATCCTTACCCAATCATGCCATACCCTGCATAGTATAAATTCCCATGCATGCCATAAACAATGCAACTAGCATTTTAATCACCACAGTGATCAATCACAAGAGAGTCGATTTGCAAGCAATCTTATCTTGCCATTACCATACCCTACACGGTATAACCTCACGTATGCCATGGTCAGTGCAAATGGCACATGCATAATCAGAACGCGTCACAATATGTCTCACATGCACCCTTGCATTTACACATGTTCCAGTTATTAACGCCCTTGGGGCCACAACTAAACTCTTGCTAGTGTCTACTAGCATAGCCAGGCATCGCCCTCTCCCATGAGTCACGGCTACGTTAAAGGCTCACTCTCAAGACAGCATTCCCGAAGGAGCATGGGCCCGGCCTCTACCACGACTCCACATCCGAACTCCTGCCAGAAATTCCGACAAGTCGGACTTCGTCCCCAATCTCTTGCCAGGGTGACGAGTTCATTTATGTGACCACACAAGAATATCACAATGATCCATTTTAATCTTGCATATTAGCTGACACAAACATGGTATATGCTCAACATAATAAATCACTGCACATTTTTCATGTAAAAATTGTAGGAAAATAATCGCACGTTGTCACATAATTATTGAAAACCCGTCAAACTTTGCATGCCTTACTTTTTAAGCATACCGGCCTCATTTAAGATATAAAACTCAACATATACACTCGACACCTTGGGTTTCCCTTTTATATGTCCATAAAAACCCTTGTAAAAATTACTTACTTTGGGTTTCATATGAGGCATGTGACGGCCCAGCGGCGGTGCGTGGGGCGGAGTCCCCAGACGTGTGTAGGGAGGGGGGACATGTCTCTTGTCCCACATCGCCTAGGGGGAGTCCTAGGCTAGTTTATAAGGCTTAGGTTCTGTAACCTGTGTAACGCGTTTCACAACAAAGTTGTTTCCACTGCGTTGTTTTGAAAACAAAGCCTTAAGGGGCCAGTAGGTGGGGGATGGCCATGGAGGTGGGTCCTGGCATGCCGCCATGTCACAAAAGAGGACAATATTGTGCTGGGCCCCTTTCCCCAAACAACATGTTTTTGGGGAAGCCCAGAGAACAAAGCCGTGTAGGCCGCGGCTCAAAACGGACAATATTACACAATGATAGACCCGGGTTCTTACAAATGGTATCGAGCCGACTCCCGACCACATGTGGGGCCATAGGATGGCCATGGAGGTGGGTCCTATGCTCAACGAGAACGTTGTTCCCGAAGAGGGAGAATGTGATGGCCCAGGCGGCGGTGCCCAAGGCGAAGTCCCCGGACGTGCGTAGGGAGGGGGGGACATGTCTCTTGTCTCACATCGCCTAGGGGGAGTCCTAAGCTAGTTTATAAGGTTTGAGTTCTGTAACCTGTATAACACGTTTCACAGCAAAGTTGTTTCCGCTGCGCTGCTTTGAAAACAAAGCCTTGAGGGGCCAGTAGGTGGGGGATGGCCATGGAGGTGGGTCCCGGCATGCCGCTATATCATCAAAGATGACAATATTGTGTTGGGCCCTTTTCCCCAGACAACGCATTTTTGGGTGAAGCCTAGAGAATAAAGCCATGTGGGCCTTAGCCTAAAGCGAATAATATTACACAGTGATAGGCCCGGGTCCTTACAAGACAAACATTTTTCAAGGCAATGCAAGTATCAAATAGCATGGCATGTGTAGGAAAACATCATAAAATTCAAGGCAAAAAGTACACAAACATCAAAGCATAATTATTAAAGTAATTAAGCACTCGACAATTTTAATCATACAATTAATACCCTATAGATCCAAGTAGCAATTCAACATGCCTTAACAATCATGAACGCATTGAATTAAGACTATAATTCAACTTGGCATGAATAGTACTTGTGAACAATACTTGTGAATAGGACTATTCATAAATAAATTATTATAAAAATAAATAAAAATAATTTCGAATTTAATAAATAATAATGTCAATTCTAAATTTTATAAATAAATAAATTATTAAAAGAAAATAATTCTTTATAATAAAATATTGCCAATCAAGATTAACCCCATAATCTTTGATTAGTCTAATTAATCTCAATTAATAAGAACTAATCAAGATTAATAATTTAATCCAAATTAACCATGATTAACTAACCTAACCATGCTTCAACCATGGTTAATTAACTCAACCATAATCCAACTCTAGTTAATTAACCATAATCCAACCTTGGTTATCTCCCTAACTAGCTCTCTTAACCTTAGTTAGCCATAATTAAACTCCTAACTAAGATTAACCATAATTAATTTACCCTAAGCAAGTTTAACGGACTAATCGAAGAGATTAAAGCGTAAACTCACCTAGTGACAATTCCGACAACATGGGCGCGACGACGGCGGCAGCGAGGGCTACGCACGACTACGTCTAAAATGTCGAGGGGGCACTCGACAAAAATGGGTCTCAGTGGAGGCGGTTTCCGATTCGGCGAGAACGGTGGGCGAATGGCTCGCGGATGGGTGGCACGGCTCTTCAGCGGTATATGGTGGCTTGTGGACAGTGATGGCGCACGGCCATGGCACAAAATGGTGATTGGTTTGGAGCAAAAATAGCAGCACAAGGTTTTGTTTTGGAAGCAAAACAAAAAAGAAACAAGAGAAAGAGAAGAGGGAGAAGAACGTGGGAGTGGGGAGGAAGAGAGAAACGTGGGGGAATGTGGCTGACATTGGGGAGAGAGAGAGAGAGAGAGAGAGAGAGAGAGAGAGAGAGAGAAGACCCATTTCCCTTGATCATTTCCCTTCATAAATTTCCCTTGACTTTCTCTCTATTTTGTCTCCAATAATATGCATTCTCTAGAAAGGACAATTTGGTAATTTCCCCCAAGTATAGGATGCCGTACTATACGTGCATACAGGCCAAGATTTTATATGGGCTTGAATAAAATTAATTTGGGCTCAAATTGTGGAGAAATGGGCTAGAAAATGCAATTGGGCTTAAAGACTTGAAGTTGGGCTCATGGGCTTGCTTGGGCCCACTTGGTTGAACCTTAATGGGCACAAGGCCCATTGGGCCTTTGTTTGGCCTATTTTCTCTTGACTCCAATTTTTTGGCCCATTAAACTATTTACCAATAATTTCCAAGTTTACCGATAAATTTGAGAATTAATGAGGCAACGTCCAATATTTTAGTCTCAATATCCTTCAAAATTCAATACCCAAAACCGGATTGAAATTCGTGATTAAAATCGATCAATCGTGACTTTAGTACAATGTAACTATCAGGCGGCATTTAGAGGTTTTCGCGCGTTTGACCCGTGGTTGATAGCTTTTCAATCCACAATTGTGCTTATTCAAATCAGGGTGATCCTCAATTGTTATGTAATCATGAGAGATTAATTACTCATGCTGAGTACAGAGCCAAAAGGAAATCGGTTTAACGTCGTTTGCAGTTAATATCAAAGTCGTGCGGAATCACCCGTAATCCGACCTCGTACTTCTGTTGAATCAATTTATTTCCATTCACTAATTGGCCTACAACAGTGTGATATCATCCCTCTTTGATTCTTATGGTCGAGCGGCCTATCCTTGATTGAATTCACTAGTCATATGCGTATCGATCCTTAATTGCCTTTTCAACTAGTCAGTTAACTCATGAGGGGAGTAAACGTAACTAACAGTGCATTGATAAAATAACCATATCATATATCTCAAGATGGCTCGAAATTCAGAACGTCTCATGAATCACAACAAAAAGCAAATGTAAAGAAATCTCAACATGTACACCAAGAATAGTTTTAAACTATGAGTAAAAATAAACTTGGGTAAAGTAACACAATATGACTTAGGCAAATAATGAGGTATAGACCCCAAGAGTGCCAAAAGTTGGCACGGAGGGACACTTAAGTACCAAAAGTTACAAACGGTACACTTAAATGCCAAAATCGGAGCAAAATGGATCACTTAAGTGCCAACGGCGAGAAAATCTGGCCAAATTGCCACGTGTTCATTTTCCGGCAACTTCATTTGCTAACGAAGCATTTTTTTCAAAATAAAAAATTTCATGTGGCAATTTTAATAAAAAAAATTGTCCACGTCGATTTTAAAGTCCACATCGATTTTAAAAAATTAAAATCGATTTTATTAAAAAAAAAAAACAGAAGGGGATCGGCGAGGGCCGCATAGCCCTCGCCGATTTCCCCTCCCATTTTTTTTTTTTTAAATTAATCAATTTTATAATAATTTATTTTTAAAATTTTTTAATATTATTTAATTAATAAATTTAAAAAACGACGTCGTTTTGTGCTGATTTTTCGTCTTTTCAACTTTCGGTGAGCCACGTAGGCAAAAAAATTAATCAAAAATTGCCACGTAGGATTTCCGGCAGGGTTCTAGCGACTTGACACTTAAGTGATCCATTTTTATTGAAAAGTGGTACTTAAGTTTACCGTTTGTAAGTTTTGGCACTTAAGTGTCCCTCCGTGCCAACTTTTGGCACTCCCACTGTACTTATGCCAGAATAATATAACATGGCCTTACTGTTATAATTTGGGATAGCAACCCCTGTGAGGTAAATCCAAATTGGATCCAAATTTTATAAGGAAGTAATTTTGAACCTAAACTAAAACTTAGCAACCCCATGAATTGTTTTTTTCATGTTTGGGATCGTGTCGGCTTTATTTCAAGCAATTTATAATTTATAATATCACCTATCGAATTTTATGATATAAAAAACACTTATCAAAGTTAAACTAAAGCCTTGATCTACACCCTAAAGAGTTTGTCAACGCTAATCGCAAATTCGAAATTGATAATGCAAATTTGTCAGTCCATTTCGTGTAGTGGAACTTGTCTAATTATGGAAAAATAATAATAAAGCCATAGTTTTGCACTACCGTATGCATCAAACTTTGGATCATAGCCTCAATGTGTATATCATCAATCTTTAGTATAAAGTATTTGAAAATTTTTAATTAGCCTCATCTAGTCAATGTACATCCAACCAAAATATTGATAAGAGAGATGACATAATCATTATAGCGTGTCCCTCGCGGATTCTTCCAAAAAAATTATAATCTTAAGAGTAAAAATTCGAAAATTCCGCCAGAAGTCTAAGCATCTTTGTTCTTCCCTTTCTGGGTCAGGTAAGCCACTTTGATCCAAATTCTTTAAACTATTCTAGGAGTTGACACCAGTAACTTCTTTACGTTGATTGTGAGCAAAAAAGTCAACTAAACTACAAAGTGACAAGAAAAATTTTAAGGCTCAAGGATTCGGTTGCGCATAGGAAAGAGTTAGCATTTTCCCATCACCCTTTTGATACCACATTCTTTGGTTGAATCCTCGTATGATAAGATTTCCCAAAGTAATATAGTTTTCCTTTTATATTTCGAACATTAAAAAACTCTGTTTCTTGTTCTCTGGTGAAATTGCCAATCTTTGGGGCAAATTGGGCTCGGGTGTGTTCTCCAAGTTCTTTCAAAAAAAGAAAAATGTCGTTAATGAGTTCAATGCATCAAACAAGGGGAAAATTAGCAAAAATTTCTAAACTATTTGTGTGGATGCAAATTTAATTCTAAAATTTTCAATTTAGCCAAATAAGTCCCAAGCTTTTTAATGATTTACTAATATAGTTCTTTTGGCCAATTTCAACTAGTATTCATTGACGTAGACACCGACCATCTAATTTGTTAGATTTTTCCTTTTTTTCTTTTTCTCCCTTCTTCCTTCACCAGTTGTCGAGCCCATGAAAGAAGGGGAAAAAGAAAGAAAAGAAAAGAAAAACTTAAAAAATCAGAATTTTTTTAAAAAATTCAAAAATCCTCCATGTCAACACCAGTTGTCCTATGATCGTATCATGTAGGATGATCGACGTCTAAAGTTAGCAAATACTGGCCATTACTCAAAATATATAGTCCTTCCGCTCATTATTATAATAGGTGCAAAATGACTTGCAATTCAAATTATGGGGATGAATGCAGTGCATATCCAAAAAATGCAGTCTTCTGCTCATTATCTACTTTTATATACACCCTTTCCTCATATGTAGAAAGATGGAATTACCAAGCTTGTCATTTTTCCACTTAACCCATGATTTTCAATATCAACTAGTGGTTAAAGTCCTAGACTCTTAGAGAGTACATTCAGGTGATGATGTCATGACATTTAAAATGAGTTGGACAAGCATTACCATAGAATGACAAAAGAAATTGATTGATATCAGGGAAGATGAATGCCTAGTCAACATACAACACCCAAATATTCCTATTTTGGAATTAAATTAAATTAACACAAATACAAAAGACTTATGACTCATTTGGCCTAAAAAAAAGTTTAGAAATAAATTAGCATAATTAATAGGTTTAGAACTTTTTTGATAATTTTCCCAAAATTTATTTACATCGAGGAAGATAAATTGTCACGCCCCGAACCCGAACATGTAACAACCTCTTCCCTTGGTCAATTGAAAGCGACGTCCCAAGACTCATCAATGACCATTCATTTTAATCTTTCATTTTGCGAAAGTGAAAGACGAACCATCCCCAGTCAAACAAACAATAAAGCAATTAATCAGGGATAGAGGGATGAACAGCAATAACAACAGCAATTACTCATTTATACATTTTTAATGGATTAACCAACGGAGGATCGTTTTCAATTTACAAGCCCAATAGAGGGGCTGATCCATCCTCTAAGCCAAACCAAAAAGAAACTAAGCTTGGCTAATCCATCTATACAAAATGAACTATTGGGTTCTAAACCACTATCACTTGAACCCATTGGACTCAGGTTTCATTGGGTTGTAGTCGGAGGCGTTTGGGTCGATAACTAGGAGCGGGGGTAGGATTCTCCACTGCGCCGTCAGGAGGGTCCAACTCCATGAGATCCCAGTTGGCATCCTCAAGGCCCCTACTAAGTGGCCTGTCAAAACCACGCAGAGGACCAATCAACATATCGTACTCCCTAATAAACCACGCCAGGAACTAATGGGGTATCTATTGCCCTAGTTCCTCATCCACCCAGATGGTGAAGACGTATTTCTCATACAAGTGCACCCGACCCAAAAGCGGTGGTGCGTCACAATGGTCTCTCAGTCCTTTTGGGATCCCAAACCATACTGGTGGATGCACCATTCTAAGAGCCTGAAAATAGTTATATAATAACCAGTGAGATAAAATCTCAGCGAGTTCTCCCCCATAAGCCCCGGTTAGTATACTAACTCCACCTTGGTATCTCTCCAAAATCACCCCTCAAACAACCAGAAATCAACAACCAAACAATAGACTGGGTCAACCAACAATCAAATAGTCGGTTCGCATGCAACCTTATCCGGTATGCTATACCCTACACATTAAACCTCACACAACACAATCAATGCACATGGCCATTAGATGATATAATTTATCAATCACATGCAAGTCGCGTCACAGGCGATCTTACCTTGCCATTGCCACACCCTGCACATTATCAATTTATGCGTGCTATAAACAATGTGATCAACTCATGCATAATTAGAACCAATGATGCCATGTTTCTCATATGCGCATGCATCCACATGTGTTCCAATTATTATTGCCCCTCGGGCTACAACCGAACCCCTGCCAATGTCTACTAGCATAGCCAGGCATCGCCCTCCCCCATGAGGCGCAGCGACATCAATGGCTCTCTCCTAAGACGGCATTCTCGAAGGAGCATGGGTTCGGCCTCTACCGCGACTCTACATCAAAACCCCTGCCGGGTTTCTGACAAGTCGGACTATCACCCCCAAACTACGGCCGGGGCGGCGGATTCAACTTAATGATCCTTTAAGCATACCATCACAATCCACTTTTTTATCTTTTAGCATTAGCCAATGCACACATACTTGCATATAAATTCTCAAATCCTTTATCATAAAATCGATCAATTTCCATGTCCCTCTGACAAATCATTTTCCCCTTTTTTTTGTGAAAACCATATGATTCATGTGGATGTCCATGCAATGACACACCACATTCACATCATAGGACCAAAGTACATGAAATAAAGTAAATTTTCACTTCCGGATGAACAGTGCGCATAAACAATACACTATGAATAGTGTAATTTCAAAATTAAATAATTAATAAATTAAATTCATAAATAAAAAAATTAATTAAACAAACAATCAATCAATTAAGCAAAATATGCTTAATTAACACATAAAACACATAAACCACAATTAAATAACATAAAGCAAAATTAAGTTAATATAATCTTAACCATATATCTAACCACCTATCTTAGGATTAAAGCCACTTAATTAAACTCCATAAACTAATATTACCGCTAATTAACCAAACCCTAAGCAATTTTAGGCACTAACAAGGGATTAAGGGCTACACTCACTCGTTAAGCGGGCTGGCGACACGGATGCGGCGGCGACGATGAAGCCAACACATGGGAACTTCTACCACAGCGATCCAAGGCGGTCTTGGAGTCAAAACAGCAGCAACAAACTTAGACTTCCTTTGCAACATTGAAAAACTGCACTGCTGGAGGAGGAAAGAGGTGATGAGGGGCCGGCCAAAGCTCTGATGAATGGCTGGCCGACGACACCTGGGGGTCAAGGGGGAATGGCCGGTGGTTGGGCTGGGCGGTGGTCGGATCGGAATAGGAGGAAAAAAGTTGAAATAGGCAAAGCAAAGCAAGGACATGCGGTTAGAGAAGCCGAAGCTTTTGGCTGGTTGGCAAGTCGGCCGGTGGCTCCGTCTAGTGAACGGCCGCCATGAGGCATACGATTTGGGCCTCCTAGCACGGTGGTGGGTGGCACGAGTGGTGATTAGCACGGAAAAGCCATGAACAACTTAGGTTTTTGGAGGAAGGTCAAAAGGAGAAGTAGAAAGGAAGGAAGGGAAACAAGGAAGAGAGAGGGTGTGTGGTTTTAAGGGGCTGAAGGGGAGAGAGAGAGTGAAGTGAGGGCTGAAATACAAGTCTCATTAAGGCCATAAATACTTGTTTCAACTTCCCATGCAATATGACATCATCTTTTCTTTCTTCTTTGTCTTTTTCCATAATATCTAGGGGCAAAATGGTCAATTCCACCTTGCACATTTTCTAAACTACCCTTGGGTTGAAAATGAAGGGCGGGCCTAAGACACGAGCTAGGAAGTGAATAGGAACGGGCTCAAAATAGCTCAAGGTTAGACAACGAGCTTAGAAAGGTAAAATGGTCGGTTGAATCCAACGGGCTCACTTGCTTGTCTCGGGTTTTACCATGGTGGCTATCCCACCTTAGGCGTGAGGCCCACATTAGCCTTGCCCCACCCACATCCTCATAGGTTCATTTCCTCGGTCCATAAATCATTTTTCCAATTACTCGGCTTAACTAACACTGTCGACTGTCAAATAAGCATTGTCAAAAGCCCATCCCGGACGTTCTTGAAAATTTGAAGTCCAATATTGGATTCTCATGTCATGTCAATTTTAACCAAATGCCATTTTGGTACAATTTTCACTAATAGGCGGTTTCGAGGATTCATACGTAACTAACTTGTGCCAAATCATGTTCAAGATATCTTGACACATAGACGTCCTTGACTACGTGAAATTGTGGAGGATAGATTCTTATTTCAAAGTACATAATTACCAAGAATCGACATAGGGTCGTTCGCGGGTTCGATAACAGTAAACAAAATCACCCGTTGTCCATTATATTTTGTCCCCGAATCGACTTCTAGTCATCCCTGAAATCGTCCTACATATCTACAAGATCGTTCTCACGCAAGTCTCACGGTCAAGTCATTTTCCCAGATCAAGTTCTTTAGTTGCACGAGTTCTGTCCTCATTAGCCTTTTCTCTCAAGGTCAGTATCTCGGGAGTGATCAGTTCCGAGTGAGATCAACCAACAAAATTTCAAGACGAAATTCACATTTATTCATCCTTCAAAGGACTTGAATTTCAGGACGTCACAATTCTTTCCCCCTTACAAAAATTTCATCCTCAAAATTTGTAGTTACTAGCAAATCCTCAAATAGATGGAGGTGTTGATGCTTCATCACTTCTTCACTTTCCCATGTAGCTCCCTCTATTTCGTGATGTTGCCAGATCACCTTAACTAAGGCGATAGTCTTGTTTTGAAGCACTTGCTCTTTACGGTCCTCTATTCATATCGGCCTCTCCATGTACGACACCCTGTTGTCTAAGTCTAGTTCCTTAAAATTCAAAATGTAAGTCTGGTCCGGTTCATATTTCCTTAACATGGACACGTTGAAAACATCATGTACTTGTGCAAGCTTCGGTAGCAATGCAAGACGATATGCTAAAACGCCGATCCTTTCCAAAATCTCAAAGGGTCCAATGTACCTCGAACTTAACTTTCCCTTCTTGCCGAATCTAGAAGTATCCCCTCATTGGCGATACTTTCAAAAACACATGATTGTCCACCTTAAACTCCAACGGTCTACAACGCTTATTTGCATAGCTCTTTTGATGACTCTAAGCGGTCTTTAGTTTGTCTTGGATAATTTGAACTGCATTCAAAGATGGTTGTACCAACTCTGGTCCCATGATTTTTTGCTCACCAACCTCGTCCCAACAAAGCAAAGTTCTGTAGGGTCTCCCATACAAAGCCTCGAATGGTGCCATTTTAATCTCTGCTGATAGCTGTTGTTGTAGGCAAACTCAACCAAGTGAAGCTGCTCTTCCTAACTCCCTTTAAAATTTATGGCATAGGCTCGTAGCATGTCCTCAAGAGTTTGAATTGTCCTTTTCGATTGACCGTTCATCTGTGGATGGTATGCCGTATTATATGCAGTTTCGTCTCCAAAGCTAATTGCAAACTTTTCTAGAAAGTTACCATGAACTTAGGATCACGGTCAAATGTGATCGTCACTGGAACTCCATGAATGTGTACAATCTGACGTACGTACAACTCTGCATACTTATCTAACGTGAAATCCTTCCATACGGCAATAAAGTGAGTTTACTTTGTCGGTCTGTCAATCACTATCCAAATCGAGTCATTTCCTCGCTAACTCCTTGGTAACCCCATCACAAAATCCATGGTAATGTGCTCCCACTTCCATTTGGGAATCTCAAGAAGTTGTAGCAATCCATCCGGTTTACAATGCTGAGCCTTTACTTGCTGGCACATTAAATACTTAGCCACGTGCTTCGCAATGTCCAATTTCATACCATTCCACCAAAAGCGCTGCTTCAAATTCTGATATATTTTCGTACTGCCAAGGTGGATGCTATAGTTGCTACGATGAGTTTCCGACAAGACTGCTTCCTTAAGCTTTGCATCATTTGGAATGCACAATAGTCCCCGAAATCTCAATGTCTCATCCTCGAACACTTGAAAGTCAGCTTTTCTCTTCGCTTGATCCATCTGCAGGATCTTAAGAATTTCAAGATCTGTTGCTTGAGCACTCTTGATCCTACTTTGCATCTCGGGTTCCACATTAAGAGTGGCCCATTAGACTAGCAAGATGGCCAACCTCGATTTTAAAGTCTGAGTCCTTGACTCCCTCAAAAAGAATCCATTCCTATACCATCGTCTATGCAATCGACGACTTTCGACTGAGCACATCTGCCACTTTGTTTGCTTTCCCTGGATGATATATAATCTCACAATCGTAGTCCTTAAGAAGTTCCATCCATTGCCGTTGCCTCATTTTCAACTCCTTTTGAGAGAACATATACTTCAAACTCTAATGATCCATAAAAATCGTAAACCTTTCCCCACACAAGTAATGTCTCCAAATCTTAAGTGCAAAGATGATCGCCACTAATTCCAAATCATGCGTCGAGTAGTTAAGCTCGTGAGGCCTTAATTGTCGAGATGCGTATGTAACCACCTTGCCATGTTGCATTAACACGTAGCCTAGTCCTTTATATGACGTGTCACTGTAGATTTCGTACCCACCAAGACCGGATGGTATTGTTAAGACAGGTGCGGCAGTTAGGTTACTCTTGAGCTCTTGAAAACTACGCTCGCACTTGTCCATCCAATTAAACTTCTCTTCTTTCTTTAACAACCTCATCAAGGGCATGGCTATCGTAGAAAACTTCTTTACGAAATGTTTGTAATACCCTACCAAACCCAAGAAACTTCGAATCTCGGTTACCGTTGTGGGTCTCGGCCAATTCATGATAGCTTCGATCTTAGTCGGGTCAACGGAGATCCCTTCGCTTGAAATCACATGACCTAAAAATGCCACGCGAGATAACCAAAACTCACACTTGCTAAACTTATCATAGAGTTCATGCTTTTTCAAAGTCTGCAATACTGATCTCAGGTGTTTCTCATGATCCTCGAAACTCCTCGAGTACACTAGAATATCATGAATGAACACAATCACGAATTGGTCCAAATACTTATTGAATACCCGGTTTATCAAGTCCATGAAGGTTGTAGGGGCATTCGTCAATCCAAACGGCATTACCGTGAACTCGTAATGACCATAGCATGTCCTAAATGCTGTTTTCGGTATATCCTCCTTTTTTATCCTCAATTGATGATAACTTGTCCTTAGGTCTATCTTGAAAATACCGAGGCTCCTTAAAATTGATCAAACAAATCATTAATTCTTGGCAACGGATAATTGTTCTTAATAGTCACATGATTGAGCCGTCGATAGTCGATGCAGAGATGTAAAATCTTTCATTTTTCCTTACAAATAGTACCGATGCTCCCCAAAGGGATGCACTAGGATGAATGAATCATTTGTCCAGTAACTCTTGCATCTGCACCTTTAGTTCCTTTAATTCTGACAAAGCCATCCTCTAAGGCACCTTGGAAATCGGTTCAGTCCTAGGGGTCAACTCAATCACAAACTCAATTTTCCTTTCTAGAGGCAATCCCGGCAATTCCTCGGGAAACACATCCATATACTCCTGTACCACTGTAATATCCTCCACCTTTAAACCTTTCACCATCATGTCTACCACCAATGCCAAATACCCTTGGCACCCAGCTTCCAACAACCTAGTCATATCGAGTAACGAAATCAAAGGAACGGAGGGTCCCCCTCGATTTCCTACAAACTCAAAACTAACACCCACTACTGGGTTAAACTGAATTGTCTTTCCATGACAATTCACTGTAGCTCGTTGCCTGGTGAGCTAATCCATGCCAATTATGACATCAAAGTCATACATTGCTATGTCAATCAAATTAATGACTTCCTTGTGACCACCCATAACTAACTTATAGCCAAAACAACCTAACTCATATAATATTTTATCCTTAAATGAAGTAAAAATACTATAAACCACTCCCAATGGTTTGAGACTTAACCCTACTAGCTTAACAAAACGATTAGTAACAAAAGAATGCGTAGCACCAGGATCAAATAACGTATAAGCAACATGATTGTATAAGGATACCGTGCTTGTAACAATGGTGGGCGAATCATCCACCTCCCCTTAGGTAACATCATAAACTTGTCCTTGCGTAGGGGGTCTACTTTGGTTGTTTGGCGGCGCGTTCCCAGCAGGTCGTCCTCCCTATGGTGGTGGCAAGATCGTCCTCACAAGCCTACTCAAACAATTCACCACTCGGTGGCCCTGCTGACAACATTCGAAGCAGGCTCTCGTCATCGAAGAATAGGAGAGATTTCCATGTCTTCTCCTACACACCTAACGGACTCCCATGGCATTGGGTGTCGGTTTTCCCACGAAATTCTTTCTGTTGGGTGGGATGTTATTCCTTTGCCTCATCATTGGTCCATTCCCAAACCGACGATTATCTTTATTAGGCACGAACCGCGAGCCAGATGTGGTCGCCCTTTCAACCATGTTCTTCTCGATCATCTGAGCCATTTCATACATCTCATCAAAAAATTTTCAATTCGAGGGCACCAGCTAGGCTTTCAATTCCGGTTTCAAGCCATCTTTGAAACGTCTCGCCCTATCTATAAGGTCCTCTACCAACCTCAGCACATACTTGGCCAACTCAGCGAACTTCGCCTGATATTGATCCACAAACATCTTATTCTGGCAAAGCCGTTGGAACTCTTCCATCTTGGACTCTCGGGCACAGTTTGAAAAGTACTTCCCATTAAAGGCTTCGCAAAAGGCACCTCAAGTCTTAGTCGTGCCTTCAAGGAACACTCTTCCTTGAGTGGCTTCCCACTATGTACCGGCGTTACCTTGAAGCTAATAAGCCACCAAAAGCACTCTATCTTCCTTTGAATATCTCAGCATTGTAAAAGTCCTCCCGATATCCCTTATTCAAAGGGTCGCAGCCTCAGGGTCGCCAACGCCACTGAATCTCGGTGGCTTAAGTCTTAGGAACTACTTTACCAGTTTATACATCGGTCTCTCATAGACATCTCCTCTCACTAGGGGAACCACGGGGACCACAACAGGAGCAATAGGAACAGCGGCGGTAGTGGCAGCAGTCGTAGCAACGGTAGCAGCTTGATCCTCAACTTGCTGTCCTATCAAAGTCTCTAGTGCCAACAGAATCCCATCTAACGTAGGATCTCCTTGCACTCTATTTCTAGCACTGGTATGACTAGATGCTGTCCTATGCCTAGGGGCTCTCTACTTTGGATTGCTCATCTTTCAAGATACTCACTAGTCATGCTTTCCAATTCCAATAGGGAATTAGAAACTATGAGCAACTCGCCACAAAACAAGAACACCAAGCAATCACAAGCACGTAAAATAAAAACTATCCTATCTCACTATCCAAAAAATCCCATGCATCTTATCACTCCAGGTCTCAACCTTACTCTGATACCAAAACCGACGGAGATATCACGCCCCGAACCCCGAGCACGTAACAACCCCTTCCCTTGGTCAATTGAAAGCGACGTCCCAAGACTCGTCAGACGACATTCATTTTAATCTTTTATTATGCACAAGCGGAAGACAAACCATCCCTAGTCAAATAGACAATCAAGCAATTAATCAAGGATAGAGGGATAAATCAAGAACAATAGCAACTACTCATTTATACATTTTTAATGGATTAACCAACGGAGGATCTTTTCCGATTTACAAGCCCAATAGAGGGGCCGATCCATTCTCTAAGCTAGACCAAAAAGAAACTAGGCTCGGCCAATCCATCTATACAAAAAGAACCCTTGGGTTTTGAACCACCATCATTTAGGACTCATTGGACTTAGGCTCCGTCAGATCATAGTCGGAGGCGTTCGAGTTGATCACTAGAGGAGCAAGGGCACGATTCTCCACTGCCCGTTAGGAAGGTCTAGCTCCATGGGATCCCAGTTGGCGAATTCGGGGCCCCTACTAGGCGGCCCGTCAAAACCACGCAGAGGACCGATAGCATATTGTCCTCCCTGATGAACCACGCCAGGAACCGATGGGGTATCCATTGCCCCGGTCCCTCGTCCACCTAGATGGTGGAGACGTATTTCTCATACAAGTGCACTCGACCCAGAAAGGGTGGTGCGTCACAATGGTCTCCCAATCGTTTGGAATCCCAAACCACATTGGTAGGTGCACCATTCTAAGGGCTTGAAAATGGTTATACAATAACCAGTGAGATAAAATCTTAATGAGTTCTCCCCCCCTAAGTCCCAGTTAGTACACTAACTCCACCCGAGGTATCTCTCCAAACCACCTCTCAAACAACTAGCAACCAGCAACCAAACAACAAATAGGGTCAACTAACAATCAAATAGTCGGTTTGCATGCAACATTACCCGGTATGCCATACCCTGCACGTTAAACCTCACACAACACAAGCAATGCACATGGCCGTTAGATGATGCAATTCATCAATCATATACGAGTCGCGTCACAAGCGATCTCACCTAGCCATTGCCACACCCTGAATGTCATCAATTCATGCGTGCTATAAATAATTTGATCAACTCATGCATAATCGGAACCAATGATATTATGTTTCTCATACGCTCTTGCATTCACACGTGTTTCGATTATTACTGCCCCTCAAAGCTACAACCGAACCCCTGCCGGTGTCTACTGGCATAGCCAAGCATCGCCCTCCCCATAAAGCGCGGCGATGTCAAGGGCTCTCTCCCAAGACGGCATTCCCAAAGGAGCATGGGCCCGGCCTTTACCGTGACTCCACATTCGGACCCTTGTCGAGTTTTCGACAAGTCGGACTATCACCACTTGAACTACGGCCGGGGCAACGGGTTCAACTTAATGATCATGCAAGCATACCACCACAATTTACTTTTTATCTTTGAGCATTAGCCAATATACACATACTTGCATATAAAACTTCAAATCCTTTCTCATAAAATCGGTCCATTTTCATATCCCTCGGACAAATCATTTTCCCATTTTTTTGTGAAAACCATATGATTCATGTGGATGTCCATGCAATGACACACCCCCATTCACATAATAGGACCAAAGTACATGAAACAAGATAAATTTTCACTTCCGGATAAACATTGCGCGTGAACAGTAATTTGTGAACAGTGCACTATGAACAATGTAATTTCAAAGTCAAATAATTAATAAATTAAATTCAGAAAATAAACAAAACATTAATTAAACAAACAATCAATCAATTAAGCTAAACATGCTTAATTAAAACATAAAACACATAAACCACAATTAAGCAACATAAAGCAAGATTAAGTTAATCTAATCTTAATCATCTATCTAACCACCTATCTTAAGACTAATACCACTTAATTAAAGTCCCTAAACTAACATTACCACTACCCTAAGCAAGTTTAGGCACTAACAAGGGATTAGGGGCTAAACTCACCCATTAAGTGGGCTGGCGACATGAATGCGACGGTGACGATGAAGGCAATGCACGGGGACCTCTACCACAGCGATCCAAGGCTGTCCCGGGGTCAAAATAGCAACAAGAAACTCAGACTCCCCCTGCAACACTAAAAAACTACACTACTGAAGGAGGAAAGGGGCTGAGCGGGCTACTTGGTGACCGGCGGCACCTAGGGGTCAAGGAGGATTGCCTAGTGGTTGGACTGGGTGGTGGTCAGGTTGAAATAAGGGGAAAACAACTGAAACGGGTGGAGCAAAGCAAGGACAAGTGGTCAGAGAGAGAGTGAAGTGAGGGTTGAAAGACAAGCCTCATTAAGGTCATAAATGCTTACCTCAACTTCCCATACAACATGACATCATCTTCTCTCTCTTCTTTGTCTTTTCTCCATAATATCTAGGGGCAAAGTGGTCAATTCCACCTTACACATTTCCCAAACTACCCTTGGGTTGAAAATGAAGGCGGGTCTAAGAAACGGGCTAGGAAGTGAATAGGAACGGGCTCGAGAATTGGTTGGGCTCAAACGGCTCAAGGTTAGACAACATGTTTATAAGGGTAAAATGGTCGGTTGGGTCCAATGGGATCACTTTCTTGTCACGAGTCACCATGGTGGCTATCCCACCTTAGGCGTGAGGCCCACACTGGCTTTGCCTGGCCCACGTCCCCATAGGTTTGTTTCCTCGGTCCGTAAATCCCTTTTCCAATTACTCGGCTTAACTAACACTATCAACTGTCGAAGAAGCATTGTCCAAAAGTCCATTCCGGACGTTCCTAAAAATTCAAAGTCTAATATTGGATTCTCATGCCATGTCAATTTCGTTCAAATGCCATTTTGATACAACTCATACTAACAAGCGGGTTCGAAGGTTCACGCGTAACCGACTCATGCCAAATCACGTTCAAGACATCTCAACACATGGACGTTCTTGACTACATGAAATTGCGGAGGATAGATTCTTATTTCAAAGTACACGATTACTAAGAATCCACATAGGGTTGTTCGCGGGTTCGATAACAATAAATGGAATCACCCGTCGTGCCATTATGTTCTTTTTGTGAATCAACTTCTAGTCGGCCCTGAAATCGGCCTGTATATCTACAAAATCGTCCTCGCGCAAGTCTCACGGTCAAGTTGTTTTCCTAGATCAAGTTATTTATTTACACGAGTTCTATCTTCATTAGTCTTTCCCCTCAAGGTCAGTATCTTGAGAGTAATCAGTTCGTAATGGTTCAACCAACAATGCATTGACGAAATTCACGTTCATTCATCCTTCAAAGGGCTCGAATTTCAAGACATCACATGAATACCGACTCACTCAACATGTAGCACACTGTTATTCCATCTTGGTATCAATGTGCAGGATATATACAAGCTGTGGTAGATCTAATCGAAAAACAGTTACAAACTTTTGACAATCCTATGAAGGCATAAATGGGTTTTCATTTTAATTTATGTCTAACATAGATTGGTTTCTTGGTGTATATCAACTTTAGTTTGAGTCGATCAATTGGTCTTTGCTATTGCCTTTACATAATGATGCCGGTCAAACTATAATTTATAATTTGTATGTCTCAATATCTTAGCAGAAGGTCTTATGCTGATTCTCTGTCAAGGCAGGTACTAAGCATAGCATAGTTTCAAGGCCCTTAGCCTTCTTTAATCATTCTTCTTTTTTTCCCAATTTTGATTGGGTTCTATGCAATAGGTTGTGATGCTCTTCCATTTTCAATGCAAAATACTATTTACTATGTATGACAGCCAATTAGTCAATTTCGTGACATGTGCAAACGTATACGGAAAATTCATGGCTTAAATAAACGCAAAATGACATACATTGCTCCTACATGGAGCACAAATGATATGCCTTGACACAAATCAATATTCACAAGTTCAATTCATAGCATAAGTTTCACAATATAACATGGATGAGTCCACATAAGCAACACTATTCAATGCATGTTGCCAGTGATCGAGAAAGAATCGGTTTATCAAAACCTATTTTTCAAATATTATTATTTTCAAAGTGCTTGTAGACACCTAATTTTTATATAGCAAAAGTTCAACTTAAATTGTTTAAGAATATTACTTCCTTAAAAATTCGTTCAAAGGATATAATTAGATAATACTAGTTAATAATCTTCCAACAATATCTTTTTTACCAAAGTTGAATGACCGGTTCTCAAGATATCATAACTCTTAATTATAGTTACCCAATTGTGACGTGTCAAGAATTTTGTGAATTGACCGTTGCATCTTACATATTAAGTCACAAATTTTCTGAAATCCCAAGAATCACATTGATTGGATTTTTAACAAAGAAAATAACTTAACCTTCCACTACAATCTTTTGTTTGGCTTCATTCTCGCAAATCTGAGTCATGAGCTTTCTATCGACGCAAAAATTGAGCCAGTCAAATGGCGGATGAAAATTCTATGCACTAACATAAGGACTGGTGGCCCTTTGCTAGAGAAAGGTCAACGCTTCAAAGAACCAGCTTATTGCTAACAAGTTCTACGGTGCGCCTGCCCCAAAGCAGGGCACAAATGGCCTTCATCAAACTGTGACGGCCCAGGCGACGGTGTGCGGGGTGAAATCCCCGGACGTGCACAAGGGGGGACATGTCTCTTGTCCCACATCACTTAGGGGGGGAGTCATGGGCTAGTTTATAAGTACTTGAGTTCTTTAATTATATATACTTGTTTCTCACGGTGCGAGCACAACGTGTGTATGTACAATGTAGAGAACAAAGCCTTGCGGGACCCAGCATGGGGGATGGCCATGGAGGTGGGTCCCGGCATGCCTATGGTCACCAAAGAGGACAATATATTGTGTGGGCCCCCTTCCCTAGAAATACGCGTTTTAAAGCCGTGCGGGTCTCGACCAAAAGTGGACAATATATGTACAGTGGGAGCACGGGTCCTTACAAATGGTATCAGAGCCGACTCCCGACCGCATGTGGGGCCACAAGATGGCCATGGAGGTGGGTCCTATGCCTAGCGAGGACACTATTCCCCAAGGGGGGGAGAATGTGATGGCCTAGGTGACGGTGCGCGAGGCGAAATCCTCGGACGTGTGCAGGGGGGACATGTCTTTTGTCCCACAATATATGTACAATGGGAGCTCGAGTCCTTACAAATGGTATCAGAGCCGACTCTCGACCGCATGTGAGGCCACAAGATGGCTATGGAGGTGGGTCTTATGCCAAACGAGGACATTATTCCCCAAGGGGGGAGAATGGGACAGCCTAGGCGACAGTGCACGGGGTGAAATCCCCGGACATGCGTAGGGGGGACATGTCTCTTGTCCCACATCACTTAGGGAGGGAGTCTTGGGCTAGTTTATAAGCACTTGGGTTCTTTAATTGTATATACATGTTTCTCATGGTGCGAAGCACAACATGCATATGTACTTTGTAGAGAACAAAGCGTTGCGGGCCCGGTGGGGGATGGCCATGGAGGTGGGTCCCGGCATGCCTATGGTCACCAAAGAGGACATATATTGTGTGGGCCCCCTTCCCCAGTAATACGCGTTTTAAAGCCGTGCGGGCCTCGGCCTAAAGCGGATAATATATATACAGTGGGAACTTGAGTCCTTACACAAACTCTCTACCTTTTATAAGGGTTCTTTTTAACTCAGGATGTTTATATGGAGCTAATTAATAATTCTTGTCCAAAATAGATCAAATTGCCTCTATGAAGTTGCGTGACATTCCCTCTACTTAGGTAAAAATATCAAACCTCATCTGGCTTTTTCACAACGTCCAAGGCTGAAATAATTGGCTTCAAAGCATCATTTGGAATTTGAATCGAATTGATTTAGAGTTGGGTCTTCGTTTCTAGGTACTTGGAGTACCGTCTATTTTGTTGATAACATAAACTTCATTTACAATGCGATACATCCAGACTTGGCGATTTCACGTAACCTCAATCTATTTTATCTTCTACACTTAGTTCCTTCCAAGCATATTGATGCACTCATATTATCAAAGTTGTTCTCATTCTATTTAGTCCGTCTACACCAAAATTTAAAGGTTCTTCTAAGTCTAACACTTTCCACTTGGTATCTTGTTCTCTATATGCTGAATAAGAGAATTCTTCAATAGCAAGGATATCATGGTGTTGACATTCTCTGCATCTAAACTTGTATATGTAGAGGATAATTCGTCCACGTGCACAAACACACACAATATATATATATATATATATATCTTCAAAATACATTAGGGGTCTTATTAACATAATTTACCTTGAAAAAATAAGCATTTGACCCCTTATTTAAACGGAAAATTGGAAGAAGCAAGGGAAATGCTGCGTAAGGGACCTCGGGCCTTACTGAATGCCATTGGGCCACTGCACACTGTTATACGGACATTGAACAGGGCCCTCAGTGCCCGGCGTGGGCCTGGTGCTGCAAACGCCATGGGGGCATTTGCTTGTTAGGAGTGCCACCGCCTGGAACAAGTTTTCCCTTCTTCTTTTTTTTTTTGAAAAATCACTTATTTTATTTTTATATTTATCCAAACTTTGACCCCTTATTTCTCTTTTGTCCAATTCACCCGTTATTCACGTTCATGGAAAGCTAATGACACCCGAATTTTCTGAAAATTATGTACAATATTTGGAGAAGTGTCGGGATTATGGATTCTTGCAAACTTGGATGAAAGAATGGTCATAGTGAAAAGTCACAGTATCTTTCTCATAGAAATTATGATCGACCTAATTCTCGAGACATTAGTTGTGACTAGATAAACATGAATTCATCACTTAATCCGGGAAATCACAATTTTCTCGACACCCTCAAGATTGGACAGTTGTGGTTAAGAGTCGTGATATTTGTGATCTGGCCATCCGACATGGGCAAATTGGGCGTTGTTGTTCTTGTAAAGCACAACCCAATTACACCAATGACCGTAATTTCAACAAATTTTTTTTTCTTGATACATTTGAAATCAAGAAATTTTCTACTGGAGCAAGTGCTATTAGAGAATAGTTTGCGTGGTCGAACATTAGTAAAATATGAGGTGCCTCCAATAATAATTGCAAAGAGAGGAGTACTCGTATTTGTTGAAAAAATTTTAAAGCCTCGTGCAAGGCAAATACCAAAGAATGCAAATGTAATTGAAGGCCACAATGAGTACTTGAAAATGAACTTTTGAATGTACAACTTTATAGATATGGCTTAGTGTTAATGCTTTTTCTTACCATTGTCTACCTAAACTTTTCACTGTAACAAAGCTCGAAGCATCGTCTCCTGATTGTCTTTTGATTGTTCACAATCTTTATGACTATCTCAAAGCATCGTTCCACTAACTAGCAAATCTGGAAACTTTTTTCCTCCACTTTGGAAAAATTGCATGGGCAACTTAAAAGTCTTTACTCCTCTTCTGTTGGTGCTAAGAGAAAAAGAAGATGCCTGTCTCATGGTGGAGGAAGCCTTGTTAAGTGGCTAGTGGGACTGATAATACACTCAAAACATTCGAACTTGACTTGGATTTGATGACTATATACATTTTTAGAATTTTTCTTTTGATAATTATAGCATACATCATTAGTGTATAAAAAAGATTTATATAAGTGGCCTTATAGTTACACCAGTAATTTAAGAAAGAGGTATTATAATCCTAACATCAATTGTGGATAGGTTGATTTTGGAAAATATTTTATAAATTCATGGTCTCTTTTTCTTTGTTGTCATTTCTTCATTAAGATTCAAGACAACTTGATTTCTACAATGATTTCCAAATATGGTTTTGGGAGGGGAGAGACCCGTGATTGTAGGGGGCTTGTCCCATGGCTTGCACGCAATTCTTTTGCCAAGAGAATCTATATGATGGCTTCCATATATGGTTTTGGGAGGGGGGAGAGACCAATGATTGTAGAGGTGTTTGTCCCAAAGTTCTCACGTGATTCTTTTCGCAATAGAGGATAAGTTTTACTAACGGTAAAATCAATCAATTGGACCTAGGGATTATAGGCGACCTTATCTTGAAGTTCACACATAATTTTTCTAGCTACAGAGGGTAAGTGTTGCGCCCAAGTAATATCATTATTTGGATTAGTGAAGTGGAGAACATGTGAGAGGAGATTTGGACAATGTTAAGGGACTTCAATGCAAGGTGAAGGGCGAGAGTTTGATACATCAATATTGGAGAGACCAAAGCTATAGTTCTTCCTTTGTGAAATTAACCATCAAATAATCCGCTTAGGGCATTTTATAGCAAAGAATGAGAAATTTCATGTTAAACATGATGGTGTATTAAAAATCACTAGATGGTGTATCACTACGTATAAGGAAGAAACAAGTTACAAGTAGCCCATGTCATAAGGTGACATCCCTATTGTCTTCTAGGTGTTCACATTCTTCATGACTATCTCAAAGCATCGTTGTACCTCTAACTAGTAAAGCCGGAAACTTTTTCACTCCACTTTGGAAAAAATTTCCATAGGCTTGACTTAAAAGTCATCACTCTTGTTTTCTTTTGGTGCTGAGAGAAAAAGAAGATGCCTTGTCTCATGGTCCACTTTGGAAAAAATTTCATAAGCTCGACTTAAAAGTCATCGCTCTTGTTTTCTTTTGGTGCTAAGAGAAAAAGAAGATGCCTTGTCTCATGGTCCACTTTGGAAAAATTTCATAAGCTTGACTTAAAAGTCGTCGCTCTTGTTTTCTTTTGGTGCTAAGAGAAAAAGAAGATGCCTTGTCTCATGGTCTTCCTTGGAAAAAATTTCATAGGCTTGACTTAAAAGTCGTCACTCTTGTTTTCTTTGGTGCTTAGAGAAAAAGAAAATGCCTTGTCTCATGGTCCACTTTGGAAAATATTTCATGAGCTTGACTTAAAAGTCGTCACTCTTGTTTTCTTTTAGTGCTAAGAGAAAAAGAAGATGCCTTGTCTCATGGTCCACTTTGGAAAAAATTTCATAAGCTCGACTTAAAAGTCGTCGCTCTTGTTTTCTTTTGGTGCTAAGAGAAAAAGAAGATGCCTTGTCTCATGGTCTTCCTTGGAAAAAATTTCATAGGCTTGACTTAAAAGTCGTCACTCTTGTTTTCTTTGGTGCTTAGAGAAAAAGAAGATGCCTTGTCTCATGGTCCACTTTGGAAAAATTTCATGAGCTTGACTTAAAAGTCGTCGCTCTTGTTTTCTTTTGCTAAGGTGCTAAGAAAAAAACTTAAAAGAAGATGCCTTGTCTCATGGTCTTCTTTGGAAAAAATTTCATAGGCTTGACTTAAAAGTCATCGCTCTTGTTTTCTTTGGTGCTTAGAGAAAAAGAATTCATAGGCTTGACTTAAAGTCGTCGCTCTTCTTCTTTTGGCGTTAAAGAGAAAAGAAGATGCCTTGTATCATGGTGAAGAAAAGTCTTATTCAGTGCGCAATGGCATCGATAGTACGTCCATGTTTTTTTTCTCCCAAGCTCTAACATTGGTGCTCTCTGTCACTAACACACTCTCTTTAAAAGAAAAATTAACACACTCAAAAGGTTCCAACTTGACTTGGATTTTATTGACAAGAAATTTAAGGTGGAGAATTTATAATAAGAATTTATAGTCTTCCACGGATTAAGTTCAATTTTCTGGTACTGCTAGAACAAATCCCTCTTATAGATAAGATCGTGGAAACCAATTATCATTTTTAGCCCACAAGATCATTACTCACTATGATAAAGGGATTAGGAACATGGATAAATAAGTGATCCGATTGCACCATTACGATCATCCCCCTTGTTTCAAGGATTTATTTAATGAATCTGGTTTTCCAAAAATGATTGGATCAAACACATTATATAAGGTGTATCTCGTGTGAAATCCATCCTTTCAACACATGAAATTTAGTGAATTGAGATTAGATAAATAGTATTGTTTCCTTCAAATTGTCAAAAGGACTGTTCGTACGCATTAAAAAATAGTGACATGGTTATCTATGCATAACCTAAATTGAATTTGAACCATTAAAAATAGTCAACTCCATACAAACCTCTTCAGCTTTTACAATTATGGTTAAGTCTACAATATATATATTTTCCATTTAATAATTTTTACTTATTAGACGCAAATAACTTCCTCCAAGTTTGACTTTTGGTCATGGAAAGCACCTTGGACTCGAAGTGAAGAAGATCGAAGATATACTAGTTGCAGTAGGGAAATGCAAGTGGAAACGGACAGAAATAAATCACACTAACATGATAATAAAATTACCTTTGGAATTGGTCATTATACTTAAAAGAACTGTTGAAGTAATAACTAATGCTATGACAATTACACACGTAATAAATAATCGAATTTTAAAAGAACTGAATGCATGTGTATTCCATGTTGTTGCTCAGGAGGATCTGGACAATCCCCATAGTCGTCCCATGGTCGTTCACATTCTTCATGGCTATTTTGAAGCATGGTTTCTTTAACTAATGAAGCTGGAAACTTTTTCCTCCCGTTGCAGAAAATTTTCATTGGCTTAAAAGTCGTCATTCTTCTTTTCTTTCGGTGCTAATGAGAAAAGAAGATAAATTGTACTTGGTGGATAAGCTAAACTGAATTGAACCATTGAATATATTAGACTCTAGCTTTCAGTGCTAAAATCACTTCTCAATTGCTCAAGTTTAGCAATTATTGCACCAATGATCCTACACATTTTGTTAGTGGCATATATCACCAAAATATAAATCAAGTGACACTATTAATGAGAGGTTATAAATTACAATCAAGCTCCTTAGCCATTTTAAAACGATAGAACAATTGCTACATGCACACACAGAGAGACTGTTAGGTGTTCCCAAAACATGACATAATGAGTCTTTCATAATATTTTTGTTTGGAGGAAATTCAAAAGTTCATAGCACTGAATAATCAATAATTAGTTTGGCGTTTGATGACATCTAATATTTTCTCACAAAAAAAAAAAAAAAAATTGTGCATGAATTGTTACTAGCTCATTTATTTGATGAACCGGTTGAAATTGCATATTTATTAATACGTGTCACTTTGCAAATTTAAAGTCATGAAATTAAAATTATTTTCCAAATGAGATCTAGCTACTAAAAAATATCTTCGGTCATGTATTACCAAATAAAGAAAAATTAGTTATTTCTTGAAAATGGTTTTTTAAAAATATTTTTCTTTATAATAAAATTTTCTCGAAATAAATATACTCATATGGTAGATCTCTTCAACAAATTGGCAATACCAAGTTACATTAGTTTACATTTTTACGCCAAAATTAGTGCTTCCCTGTTCCCTGTCCTATTCAAGTTGAGTAGACGTTTAGTGATAGGAGCTAGTAGTCATAAAAGCACAATAAAATCTCAACGGATCAGCACATTTGACTCAGTTATCAATGCTTGCTTATGTATTGTACGAGCAGTGTAAACTATTTCTTTTAATGGGCAATAGTCAACTCTTCATTTTGCAGTTTTCACGATCTTCGTCTCCCTAACAATTCCATTTTTTTTTCCTTTGCTGTGGATGAATTTGTCTTTTGCGGGGTTCAATTGGGAAAAATTTCAAGCAAGACCCAAAATGAAGCTGTTTTCTCAAATTAGGACTCAGGTTAAATCTTGTCTCACATAAAGACTTAAAATAGCAGTTTCAAATAAAAGTCTCAACTCACTGCCGGCCAAATCTTTGCTAACGCCGGTGTGTCTTTCTGGCCACCAGATCAAGGACATTTTTGTCCAAAAAGATCTGAATATAAATTTTTTTCTCTTTCTCTTTTCTTTTTATTCTGGCATATGGTCTTGAAGCAACAACCCGAGTAGAAACTCACACTTGCTAGCTAGAGACTTTGTCGAGACAAGTGGAGGAGACAATCGGAGACGAAGGGCTAGAGAATGATTCCAGTCCTCGCGCTCCTCTCTTAGGGCGAGTACTACAGGCTCAAGAGGAAATAGGAGCACTCAGATCTACCTCCTCTTTTCAGATTTAAATTGAAAGTTGGTCCTTTCCTGGAAGCCTCTCTGTCTCTTCATTAGAGTTCTTTGTCGGTTTGTGCAATAACTGAGTCATGTGGACTAGCAATGATATATGCTAGTCACTGCTTTTTTCAGCAACGAAGTAGCTCACATCAATCAGAAGTTCCGTCGGTGGACTGGTCTTCAGTGAAAAAAAAGTCCATTGTTCACACCTTTGGATATCTTGATCCATCCTTGAGAACCACTGTTTACCACAGTACCAAAGTAAGTCATGCGTCTTTCTGCTCTAGTATAAGAATAAATCAATAAGAAGGGGAACGAAGTGCCTAGTTGGTAGTATTTATTGCTGATTGTTAAAACTCCATTGGTACATTAAATAAAAAATTGTCTAATGTTGCATGGTCAAATTAATCAACAATTTAATAACAAATTCAGCATCAAACAAAGAAATTTGTGCCAATGTGACAATCCGAATAATGCCGTGTTATGTGGTCCTAAGTGAAAATAAGTCCTTGTGTTCATACCTATTTGAAAGCTAGGTCCATACTTAAGCATCATGATTCTCCAAAGTTCTAATATTATTAAGGGCAAATACCATAAAAAATCATAAACTATGCCTCTATGCCTCTTGTGATAATTTTACCCTAAACTTTTTTTTGTGTCACCAAAAACCCCAAACTATGCTACTTATGACAATTTTACCCTAAACTATATCACTTGTGACAATTTTACTTCGAACTTTTTTTTTTGCCACCAAAAATCCTAAACTATGCCACTTAAGACAAATTTACCTTTTTTTTTTTGGCTGAAGGGCATTTTCGTCCTTTTTCATTTTTTTCATTTTTTCATTTTCATTTTTTTCCTCCTGATAGAGGGCCCTCACTAGTGTTGGAGTCGGGGGAGGCTCCGGTGGCCCTTGCCCAACGCCGGCGAGGGCGGCCTCACCGGCTTCCCTCAATCAGGAGGAAAAAAAAGAAAAAAAAAAAAAAGAAAATGGAAAAGGACGAAAATGCCCCCAGCCAAAAAGTTCAGGGTAAATTTATCACAAAAAAAGATAGGTTGGGGTTTTGAAGACAAAAAAAAAAAAAAAAGATAAAATTATTACGAGTGGCATAATTTGAGGTTTTTGATGGCACAAAAAAAAAATTCAAGATAAAATTGTCATAAGAGGTATAGTTCAGGATTTTTGGTGGTATTTACCCTATTATTAATAATGCCATGGCATATAGCCTTGAGTGAAAATTACTCTAGGTGTTCATACCTAATAGATATGTTTATCCACCCACAAGCACCATGATTTACCAAAGTTCTAATATTATGCTGACATACTTACTTGTGCTTATAATTAATCTCTTTTGGGTAGTCATGTGTCAATTACTTATGTAGTGAAAAGAAAAGAAAAACTACTCGGTGGTTAGGAATGCGTTTTCGAGAAAGCTCGCAAATTTTTTTCTTTTTATTATTTAATAGTGAGCTTATGACAAAAGTTAACCTAATGACATGAAATACTTCAATTACAAAAAGCAAAACTAAAGGGATCAAAGTCATATCCTCAAAGCTGGCATGTAGTCTTCGTAAAAAATAAGCCCATGTGTTCATACGTAGCACATATACTGGTCCACACTCAAGCACCATGTTTTTCCAAAGTTTTACTATTATTAATAGATCAAATATTATTTATTGCTAGCACCCTTAAATGCATGTAATTATTTTTTCTTGAGTGGTCATGTGGTAAATTATTGTATAGTAAGGAAAAAACTACTATGCGGAGGTGGGGGATGACATTTCAAGGAAGCCAGCGTCCGATCAGGAGAGAGAAAGAAAAATTGAAGCCAGCAAAGGTGTTTTTGTCAGCCGCCCATGACCTAGCTAACGAGAATCTCCCATCCTAAAGTTATTTGTCGGTTTGCGCAATAATTGAGTCCGCTGGGACCCATATTGATCAACACCATTCACTACTTTTGTCAGCCACAGAGAAGCTTTTGTCACTCTAACAGCCCAAATAATGCGTTGGTATGTGGACTTAAGTGAAGAAAAGTCCATGTGTTCACACCTTTACATGTCTTGGAAACCCCCCCTCTCAAGCACCATCATTTTCCAAAGGAATCAAGAAAGTCATGTGTCTCTATCCTCTAGTATAAGAATAGATCAAAAGGATTTACGACGTCTTCTTCAGTATCAAAAGCATGGACTTGAGTAACAATTTTTTCAGTTACTTTTACAAAGTTTTAGAACAAAATGGAATTTACACTTTTATTAATAGCGGGAAACTGAAAAAGGGAGACCAAATGTAGCGAGTGCTTATGAAGGCTATCAAGCAATTGTGCACTGTAATCATCATTTTCGCGAAGGATTGCGCTTTGTTTTGATTATGAGTACCATTTCATCATTAGGCTCAAGGCGTGTGCATGCGCACTCATATATATATCAACAAAACTAATCAATTCATGATTGCTACCATGATCTTGAGAGAGCTTTGAATAAAAATCCTAGACTTTATTTGACCAGGAGCCATTTGAGTTTGTGAAAAAGAAAGCAAAAAAATATTTATGCGAGGATCCTTAGTAGGAAATATATCTTTTGGTATATCATTAAGTGATTCGAACACTACTATAACACGGTTCATATAATGTACCTTTAATTTCTCGTGAACATTCACATATTCTAAATTTTTAGTAGGCTAATATTGCGTTTGTCTAGACACACGAATTTCTAGTTCCACCATTTCTCACGAGTTCATTGTCCCAATGGCATGTGGTCAACACATAGCGAATTTCAAGTCTGACTAAGATAGTGAGAAACGGATCTTGAAATCTAGAAACGAGCATGGAAATTCTGAACTCGAGCTATATTTCACACGAACACCTTAGTATTCACACATGCATGGCTTTGGGACTCTGCAAATAAATCACAAGAGTAGCAAACATGGAATTTGATTCTGATCAAATGAAAACATGTACGGAAAAGGCAAGGAATTAGGAAGCTTTAACATGACGAGCGGATGACCGAGTGTGTGAATTGTGGTCCCCTCTGTGTGCGTCGCTGGCTTCTTGTTCCTCCTCAAGATCACCGAATCCTACGCCTTTTTGACTCTCAAGCTTTTTCTTCCACACATCGCTTTCGAATCTTGTCTGATTCTGATTTTTCATCGCTTTCTAGCTCATGCTCAAATCTCTTTTTTGGAATTCCCCACCCACCGAAAGCCATCCCGCGCTCAAAGCTCACGATCAGTTTTACTTTTTCAAAGGGTCCCCATCTCTCGTATTGATCTCTTTTCTCAAAAAAGAACCACGGAATCCTTTTCTCATTCGGTCCTCCAAAGCTCACGGCCAGCTCACTTGACCGAATCAATCTTTTCAAACTCCAGATCGTCTGGTTTGCTGTCTTTTGGCCATCAACCGAGGGTCCTCTGAGTGTTTGATCGTGTTTGATTTTTTGTGTAATCCAAGTCTCTTGACCGTATTTTGCTCCTTCGAAAATCCTCTTCAAAAACCTGTTGATTTTTCGTAACAGTTAGCTCTCTTGGTAGGCCTCAACTCATCTCACCCTCATCTTGAAGTTCTTTGATCCAAACTTCCACAATTCTTGGAGTCTGATCCACCTTGTCCGAATCATATCTAATTCCTCAACAAGGAGTTAGGAAAGTCTTGGATTTGTGTCTAATCACACCATCGTAAATTGAAGCTAACTCCCATGATTTTGGAGTTTTGAATTTTAGTTCATCTCAGATATTGAGCAGTCCATTGAGCCAATCAAAATGAAGAAGTTCGTGGTTGAGCCCTTGTTTTATTCAACACCAACAAGCTTTGTTTAGCTCTAATGCATTGTGCCCGAAACATGAATGTGCCTATTGTCGGAATGCAGAGATATGTAATGAAAGATGCAAGCATAAGACTACACTAAGCAAATGTTTTTTGTTTATGAATCCAATCGCACCACTATCGATGAACTCAATTCTTAGTTTTCTCATAAAATGAATGAAAAGTTTCTAAGTAAGTCCATGTGTTTGTACCTATTACATTTTTTAGTCCATATTTAAGCAATCATTTTTTTTCCAAAGTTCGACTATTATTAATTGATCAAATATTGTTTTTTGCATGCACACTTAATTGTGCATGTAATTAATATATCTCTTAAGTGATCATGTCGTAAATTATTATATGGCAAGGAAAAAGGAACTTCTCAAAGGTTGGAGATGAAATTTTGAGGAAGCCACCACATTGATTTTATGAGTGAGCCTATGGCCTACAGTTGTTTGTCGGTTCGTGCAATAATTAAGTCCACTATATCTGGTACCGATCTATATTATTCACTATTTTTCTCAGCTAGAAAGAAGCTTGTGTCAACCAAATAGTCCGAATAAAGCAGTGGTACGCGGTCTTTAGTTAAAAGAGTCCCATGTGTTCACACCTTTAGATGTCTTGGTCCCAACTTAAGCACCACTGTTTACCCAAGTAATAAAAAAAGGCATGCATCTTTGTCTTCTTGGTACAAGAACAAATCAACAAGAATATCAAGTGGTGAATGAATTATTTGAAAACATTGTATTGATCTTAAGCTAATAATTGTTGCTAACTAGGTAGCATCAATAAAGACACGCAACACGACACAACACGAGATCGCCGAAATGTTATTTCTTAAAAAAAAAAAAAAAATTCCAACACGTTGGGATACGTTGTATATTAAATTAATATTTTTATATATACATGATAATTATCAATAATTATTTTAATCAAATTAATTTGATTCAAATTTATAAATAAATAAATAAATAATAAAAACCCATAAAATGAATTTTCATTCATAATTCAATTTATAAATAAAAAAAGAACCCAGAATTATCATTATTCAACTTTCAGTGCTTTTACTTTCCGAAATCACTTTTTTAGTCCCACTCATTTATTTTACCATCTCGTTTCTTGCCCACCTATCAGTCACTTCCGTTTTTGAAGTCACCCTCCACCTCCCTCCAAAAAAGAAAAAAAAAAGGCCAATTGGGACTGGCGTCCCCATTTTTAATTTTTTTTCTGCTCTACTTCCCGAAAGTAAATGGACGAACTGCAGGCAAAATTAGTTGAATCAAAATATCAACAGCTGTATCAACCTCTGTACACAAGAGTAAATTTTTTTTCTACTTATCCATTTTGCAGAGTGAAGAGGAGAGGTCCTCTTCTCAACTTTTTATGTGTTTATAATTATTATCTCTCAAACTCCTTTTTTCCTAAGTCATTAGGGTCAGGGATGTTGAACTGTAGACATACGCGATTGTGAATGGTATTTTTTTGTGGGATTACTTTAGTTAGGCGAAAGGAGTCCTAATCTTTAGCTTGCTGCTAAATTAGCTTTCTAACAATTCAATCAGGACTGATAAGTCTGCTTTTGCTGATAGCATGGCTTGTGGCAGTCTTTTGGGTATGCATCTTCAACAAGTGATTAATCCGCATAACTAGAATATTGCATCTAACTAGAATATTGCATACTCATGGATTGTATATAAGAGCTACTTCCTGAAATGTGTATTTCACTTCCTTTCTATTTTTCGTGAATGTCATCCTCACATAATTATTCACATAATACTAAATCATAATGTTCGAGTTTAAGGAATTGCTGAATTTCATTTAGTTATTGGTTAAATGACTGCTTCTGGTGACACCCTTCTACTGCAAACTTAGTGACTATTCATAGATCTTCTTGATTGGGTTATCTCTTGACAACTTTCTTCTATTGTTGGTCGCTTCATGCCCTAATTAAAACTCTCTCAATTTGCTTGTGAATATGCTGGTTCATGAATACTTGAACTAAAGTGGTAGAGAGAAATCTCACGTCTACTTTCTGCCTTACATGCTATTATCCGTACACCTTATTTACATGTAATTGTAGTGATATGGCGCTCTTATCTGATTTATGCACATTATTGTCATCCTTTGACTTATTTGCAAGTATGATTCCCCACACCTTATAGGGATATCCTGCCCTTGAATGGACAAGATGCTACTAAAAATGATGAATTTGATGAGAAAAGCAACCGGTTGGAAGTGAGTTCTGAGATTGTGAAAGATGCATATTGCCCGCCAATTGTACAACCAATGAATCTTGCCACAACAGAGTCAAGCTCGACAAAGCCACTAGTGCCTTCTCAGTCTCCAACCTCAGAATTTTCACTTTGCCTTTTTATACATATCATTTTTTTTAGATCAAAAGAACCTTTGTAGAGTAGATTTTTTTTTTCTTTTTATGGAATTCTCCTTGTAGGCTTACCATATCCTGTTCCACTTATTCTGGTAGAAGTGATTGCTGGAGCGTTAATTGGCAGGAAAATGAGGTGCCTAAATCATACAAATATAAGAGTTACCGTTTTCACTCTAGTATTGGATTCAAACATTTCTTTTGCCTCATGTTGCAATTTGGTGCAAGTTCGTTAATTTTTGGTTTATTCTTTTATTCTTGTATGCGACCATGACCTTTTTTCCCCTTTTCTTAGGGCCAACATGGTGACTCGTGGGACCTGGCATCAATTGGGTTAAGTAGCAGATTTAACGCTTTGAATTATAAATGAATTATAAGTTATGAGATTCAAAATTTAAGGGTCATAATGAAAATTGAACAAAATGTCCGGTGATGCCATGGGAAAACTAGTGGGACTAGCGTCCCCATTTTTTATTTTTTTCCTGTTCTTCTCAAAATTAAAAGGAACCTTAGTAAAGTGTGCAAATCCAAAAACCCTAGCTGCCTCCTCCTCCTCCTTTTGCACAATCCTCCTCTCCATCTCTGCTCTCTCTCGATCGCATCATCGCAATCACTTGCCACCTCACCTACGGCCCTCCTCCTCATCTTCTCCAAGATCATCGACCTAAACACCCTTGTTCTTTGCTCCTCCGTCTGTAGGCGCTTTTGCCTCGTTGTCCCCCAGATCGACGCCGTATCCCTCCCCCTCGACTACTTTGACCACAGCGCCTCCTCTCGAGGGAGCTCCGCCCGTGCCCATAAGCAAATCTTCAAGAGCTTTTGCACCAGGCTGATCGGGTCGAGGTCATCCGCTTCGGTTTTGCTGCTCCAATAGCCGTGTCGCCCCATACGACGAGCTCTCTCACCTCAAGTACCGGTTTCGCGAGCTTGGAGACCTTCGCATCGAGCTCCAAACTCCACGAGTCGCACAGCAGTGACGTGGTCTGTAGCTCCCTTGCCCTCGCCTCCACCTTTCGTCGCCATCTTCAACAATTCTCTCTCCCTTCGCCGTGTGTGTCAAAATCGTGTGTTGGATTTCTGGACTCGTTTGTCAGAGCTTGTTCGAGCGTCTCAGAGTGTCTGACATGACACTGAGGCCTCTCACGCGTGTCCGTGCTTCGTAGGTTGCTAATTGACGAACTCCATCATCCAATGGCTTCTTCGTCAAAACCCAAAGAGATTTATGATGTCTTCTTGAGTTTCAGAGGCATGGATGTGCGTAAAAACTTCCTCAGTCATCTCAACAAAGCTCTAGACCAGAATGAAATATACACTTTCATTGATAGCGATGAACTAAAAAAGGGAGACCAAATATCACCAGCACTTATGAAGGCCATTGAAGAATCGCGCATCGCAATCATTGTTTTCTCGGAGGATTATGCTTCCTCATGGTGGTGCTTGGAAGAGCTAGCAAAGATTATGGAGTGCAAGGAGCAAAATGACCTCATTGTTGTACCACTTTTTTATAAAGTGGACCCAAGAGAAGTGAGAGGGGGTAGAGAGAGTTATCGGAGAGCATTGGCTAAGCAAGAGTCCAAGTTTGGGAAGGATTCCGATAAAGTGAAGAGATGGAAGAAAGCTCTTTTCGATGCCGGTAACTTGTCCGGGTGGTATTTGAATGATGGGTAAGTTTTGTGCAAGAAATTTATCTTTACGAGTAAGAATTAAGACTTTCATGAAAAACAAATAGATAAATCTTCTCCCACATAATTGTAGTTATAAGTATGGATGCTTCATCCTATGATTCCTGAAAATTTCCTGAGTTCATGCCCAATTGCCAAGCGATGTAATTTCTATGGACTTTGTCTAAAGCATCAGGTAACTGATGGTTAAAAATACCGGTCACTTGATTTCCAGTGACTTATTGGTATTCTAATAACATTTTCATAAAATTGCTAAATTTTTTGACAGATTGTAATTTTTTGTTTGTCTTTCTTACCAACAGCTTGAATTTACCACTTCTTATATTAGTCTATCAAATTTTCTTTTATTAACTTCTTTCCTATTAAATTACCAATTAATTTTGAATTATTAACTATCATTTGAATTACTTACCCATATTTATTTGTTTTCATTTTGGTTGACTGAGTTCCACAAATTTACAATTTTGATCAACCGAGTCCTAAACTTGTTACTTTCGAAAACCACACTTGACTAACCATAGAATAGACACATGACTTTTCCCAGTAATACAAAATTGACACTAGGGCTTCTTATCCGCTGAAAAATTTAATAACTGATCTAAACAATATAAAATGTTTAAACTTGATCAATAAATGGACAAAATGTTAAGTAGTGTTATTGCTATTACCCCTTTTTTTGGAAGGAATAAGAAAGTTCCCAAGTCTTCATACGGGATAATTAGTTTGTACTAATCATGTAAGGCAATGACATCGTGCTTCGAGCAATAGTTTATGAATCAAAATCATTGATAGTCATGTATAAATGAAAAGAACATGAATCACATGGATGACTAAAAGTTGAACTCCAAACTTGTTTTGATTGGTGTAGAGATCTCGGACCTAGTTTGACTCGGTAGGAACCTGTGATTACCGGAAAATATGACACTGCTTTGTAATTGTTGGCTAGTGATTGCTTCTTACGTGCTTTCAAATTGATAAAACGATGCCGCAACTTCTTTTCTTCTTTTTTTTATCAGAGATGAGTTAGAACTTATACAAGAAATTGTGAAGGAGATGTCCACTCTACTCGACCCAACACCTTTGCATGTTAAACGTTCTGTTTGTGGGCTACTTGAATTCTTCACATTTTATTTTGGTCAATTGACTTCTGTAAATTTTCAATTTGGTCGACTGAGTCATAAACTCTACTTGTGGCATTTTAAGTTTGAAAAATCACATGTAGCTAACTACAGAATAGACGTGTGACCATTTCCCATAAAAAAAAAAATTGACAAGAGGACTTCATCGCCTGAAATTTTTACTGACTTATTTGAACAATATAAAATGCTAAAACTTGATCGGTCAATAAACAAAATGTTAAGAATGTGTTATTGCACTTATGCCATTTCTTTGGAGGGGAATGAGAAAGTTCGCAATACTTAATACTGGATATTAGTGTGTATAGGCCCTGTAATGCAATGACATCGTGCTTCGGGGTATTCTAATGGTTCTCAAATCAAAATCCTAACCATCGTTTAAAGTCCTGAATAGCTCTTATTGATTAAGCGTATAAATAAGTCACATTTAATGGTTAAAAAAGAAAATATGTAAATCATCATCTATAAATCAAAAGAACATGAATCACTTGGATGACTAAAAGTCGAACCTTAATCTTGTTTTGATTGGTGTGGAGCTCTTGGAGTTCTAATTCGACTCGCTGGAATACATTTGTTTTGGCTGTGGTCATGTGAAAATGTGATGCACTACTTTGTCATTGTTTGCTTATGATTGCTCATTATTTGCTTATTCAAATTGCTAAAACGATGCCTCAACTTCTTTTTCTGTTTTCATCAGAGATGAGTCAAAGCTTATACAAAAAATTGTAAAGGCGATTTCCACTCACCTAGACCGAACACCTTTGCATGTTGCTAAGCATCCAGTTGGGATAGATTCTCAAGTGGTTAAGCTGAAATCGATGTTAAATCTTGAGTCCGATGATGGTGTTCTCGTGTTGGGATTATGGGGACAAGGAGGCATAGGGAAGACTACATTGGCAAAAGCCCTTTACAATGATATTTATGGACTATTTAACGGCTCATGTTATTTGGCAAATGTTCGAGAGGCCTCAAAAGATGATAAGGGTTTAGTTTCTTTGCAAGAAAAATTACTTTCCGAGATATTATTACTGCAACACCCATTACATAATATCGATAGAGGTATTAATCTAATACGAGATCGACTTCATTGCAAAAAAGTTCTCCTTATTCTTGATGATGTGAATCACTTGGACCAATTAAATGCTTTAGCAGGAGAAAGCAAGTGGTTTGATAATGGAAGTAGGATCATCATTACTACTCGAGATAAACAATTGCTAACTTGTTACAAGATAGAGCAAGTTCACATGCATGAAGTTAAACCAATGGATTGCAATCAAGCTTATGAGCTGCTTAGTAAGCATGCTTCTCCAACACACCAAAAATTAAAAATCAAGACAAAACTTGTGAATGGTGTTCTAGATTATGCTAATGGCCTTCCTTTAGCACTTGAGGTGCTAGGTTCCTTCTTACGTTGTAGAAGCGAAGATGAATGGGAAAGTACACTGGATAAAATTTCTGCAGCTCCTAATAAGGACATCAATAATGTGCTCAAAATAAGTTATGAAGGACTAGAGGAAAATGAGAAAAAGATTTTTCTCCACATTGCCTGCTTCTTTAAGGGGTGGGAGATTGAGCACATAAAGAAAATTCTCAATAGTTGTGATTTAAAGGCAACAATAGGATTAAAAATTCTCATTGAGAGGTCCCTGATAAGAATTGAGCCCAATTTGCTACAAATGCATGACTTGACCCAATTGATGGGTATGGATTTTGTGAACCAAGAAAACAGTGATCCTGGGAGACGCAGTAGACTATGGACGTATGACGATGTTCTCCATGTTTTGTCACACGACATGGTAAGACTTACAAATACTATCAAAACTGTGCTCCTTATTTTTTAGACTCTAATTACTGAACATGCATAACCCAAATAGTCTTCTATGTATAGGGCAATTGTGTTGTAGAAGCTATAATGTTGAAGCCACTAGAGTTGACAAAGATATATATTAATTCCGATGCTTTTACAAAAATGAGAAGGTTCAGATTGCTCATTCTGCACAATGTGAATAATTCTTTCCAAGGACCTATATTTTTTCCCAATGAGCTAAGATGGTTGGAATGGGGTGGATGCACTTTTCGGAGTCTAGAATTTTCTTCCAGTGAAAAGAAATTAGTGGGACTTGATTTAAGCAATTGCAGCATCACAATGGTGCCAAATCAATTGAAGGTGAGCATTTACCTACATTAACCTTTTTATTGTCTACCTCATTTGTGTATGTATATGCATATTATATGTACTAGCACACAAAAGAAAGTATTGTTGCTCTGTTTTGGAAATTATTGCTTTATTTTCTGTCAAAATGACTAACTACTTGCGTTAGAAATATTATTAAGTGCAGCAAAATTGGCATTTGAAAAATTAAGCGAACCGCTTTATTAGAAATATTTAATGGAAACACTTTGCCGATAAAGTATACAATAGATAGAACTTTCATATATAAATGTGGGAAGAGAAAGATATTTCAAGATTTGAAATTGTTTTATGAAGGTCATTGCATCATAATAAAATTCAAATTGAATGCCAAAATATGTAAGAGATGAAATAGAAGAACCAATTTCACATATCTATCCATGGTTATAATAATCGAAAAATAATTACTTGAGGATAATTGACGGAAGGAATAAAGAAATGATTGAAATCCCTCCAAACTAGAAGTTCTTCAATACTAAATTTAATAGTATAGATGAAGTTCGGATACTTTAAAAACCTAATGTCTCAACTATCCAAATAATTATATTTCACAATCAAATAAAATCTACCTAGTGAAGAAACTCTACCTAGTGAAGAAACTCAAAAAGCAAATCTGCTACTGCAAGCTATGTGGCCTAATTCTAACTATGTCAGTTGTTTATATTAACTTTTTCATTTTAAAAAAATTGTATAACGACTGAATAGACAGGAAACAAAAATATGATTAACCAATCCGTTGACTTGCCTATAAGACTAAAAACACTCTAGGAGTAGTTAGCTAAGTGATCAAGCGTTCGATTTGGACATGGCATATCAGATATTTTAATCACAACATCTCCCACTCAAAAGAATCTTAGAAGCATAGTCACCAAATTATGGAGGCCCACCCAATGTAGATCGTAAATGGTGGGATTTATCCTGCATCAATAGAATTAGGTAAGTTGAAGGTTTTACTACATCGTGCTGTAAAAGAGGCATTGTAATGGCTCAAATCAGTTTTGAAGGAGCAACATTTTTAAGTACACATAGTTAAATATTTATTAGATGCTTTGCTAGTAATGCGGGTACAACTGATTCGATGTAAGTGATCCGCTAGGGAAATACTACAAGGAATTGTCACCAATTAGAAGGTCGTGTGAATCATAACTAATTCATTCAAAAACTTTTGTCAATCCTTAATTCAATCATATTCTCACTAATTATAAGGTGATACAAATGATCTCCATCAACAATAAAGTAATAGGGATTGTCTTTGACATATCTGAATAATTTTGAAATTTAAAATAACTGGCCCTTAGTTTGGTTTTTTTACGTGTCTATTAACATGCAATTCTTAAATATGAAATATTAATAAAATTATCTTAAATACAGATGTTAAAAGAATTATGTCGTATATGTAACTGTGATCAAAACATCATATGCCGTGTTTTTATATTTGCTAGAATTTATGTTTGTTTAATATTTAGTATTCATCTGTTTTTAGAGTCCACATGTAATTTTCTAATAACCAGCATATATCTTTTATTCGTCAAGTCTGGTGTATCATGTCATATATAATTGTTTGGATGATCGTCTAAAATAATTTATTTGTGAAATATTTTTAATATTGTGTATTTACATATTATTCAACTCTTTCAAATATTATCTAGAAACTAATATGATAAGAGTTATCTTTGATTTGCCAAAGTGATCATAAAAATTAAATTGCTGGGGAAAACTTGCTCGTGAGCGTGTCATATGACTCAACCTTGCGCAAGTTTTGCCGTATATACATAAAGATTTGTAATTACCGGTAAAGTTTGCAAGGGTTTTGAAATTTCTCAATGTGATATATAATTTTTTTTTCAAAATACGATATATAATTTCACATTGTCAGTTTATAGTAACTTTGAATGAAAAGTTATTGATAGGTTAAAGAAATTTACTTAGAACCCCGAATAGTAGGTTCCAATTTGCTCGATCTGACGACGCTGCTTGCTTCCTTCCACATGAAGAGTAATGTAGTCCAAGGACGAAAATCCTTAGAAGTGGCCACGTTATCGGACAAACACCATTTTTTCCTCTCAGAATGTTTATCAAAGTTGGTTTCACTGTTTTTGCAGGGCTTCCAACTATTGAAGTACATCAAATTGAGTTACTGCAACTCGTTGGTAGTTACGCCCGACCTCTCATGTGCTCCAAATCTTGAGGAATTACATGTCTTAAATTGCAAAAACTTGCTAGAAATCCACAAGTCGGTGGCAAATCATGACAAGTTACGGGTGTTGCATTTATCAAATTGCAATGAATTGAGTGTCTTTCCAATGCTCCAGTCAAAAAATCTCCAACGTCTCTCAATTTATATGTGCTATAAATTGGAAAGATTCCTTGATATTCCACGTAAACTCGAAGGCTTGAAACAACTTCATATATATGATTCCAGTATTAAAGAAATTCCTACATCAGTAGAAAATCTATGCTCTTTGGAATCAATGGATTTAATTGGTTGCAAGAACCTGGCAAGTCTTCCTTCTAACATTTACAATTTACAAAACATTGAAAGATTGTTAATTGTGTATTGCTCAAATTTTATTGAGTTCCCAAAGTATGAAGAATCAACTGGTCCGCCCATGAAGTTCAAACTTTCAACTTTACGTGATTTAGTACTTAGGTCATGTAATCTATCCAAAGTAGGGTTTCTTGACGATCTTTCGTGTTTTCCCTTCTTGGATGGCTTAAGTTTGAGTGGTAACAATATTACTAGCCTTCCTCCATCCATCAGTAAGCGTGACCGTTTGTCCTGGTTGGATCTTTATGATTGCCATCAATTACAAGAGATTCCCGAGCTTCCACCATCTATATACTATCTTGACGTGAGTGGGAGCTATTCTTTGCAAATGAATGGCCATTTAACTTCAATTGATCCATGGGTCCATCGAGCATTGACACAGGTTTGTTTTTCTCTCTCTCATACACACATATCGATGTGTCGTATATGCTGGATACAATGTGTGCTTTGATATTGCAATAGCAGACAATGCAAGATGGGAGGTTTGAGAAAGCCAAACAAATATAAAGTAATACTGCACGTACATGCATGTAAGGAAGGTGGCTACCGTACTTTTACGGGAATGATGTCTATCACATGAGACTTCTATATTATTGCAAGCCCGGCTCAATCTCTACTCATTTATGGAGCTCTAGTTAGAAGTAGAATTCACTAGAATCACTTGCTAAACTCAAATAGAATTCTTCGACTTGCGTACTTTCCTTTTTTTTGGTCAATTACTTGAGTACTTTGTGATGGTCTATCTTTATAACAGCATCCTTCTTGCGTTTTTTGGCTACCTGGAGAAGAAATGCCAGAGTGGTTCCAACCTCTTAAAGAGAGTTCCATATCTTTCATGACTTCAAAAAACTTGTATGACAAGTTTCTTGGATTGGTTTTCTATTGTGCTGGTTTTGATGGTCAAAAGCCTTTCTCAAAGATTAGAATTGAAGCATATTTTAATGGTAAAATGTGGCGTTTGTGGCACCAACCAAACGTAACAACCGTGCATTCCAAAGAACTTGGGGCGATTTGCTATTGTGGCCACCTGAATCATGGGATGAAGTCGATTTTGGTGAAATTGATGGGAGTTATGCACAATTTAAACTTGAGAGGCTTGACAAATGGAATAAGTATGGATTCCGAATAATATGCAAGCCATTAGAGGAGGATTTGAAGATTGAGATTCGAGACCATCAACTAATCGATCCAGCGTTCCTTTACGAGGTTGATAATGACTCAATAGATCCAAAAGCCAAGAGTTCACATATGCACAATGACAGTCCGATCAGAATAGATCTACCAAAAAAATTTGCAAGGGAGTTCACATATGAAGGAAGGCAGTCCGATTGAAATAAATCCAAACCTGCAAAATTGTCAAAGGAGTACTGAGGAACATAGTCAAAGAAGATCAAAGAGAAAACGTGAGTTTACTCCCCCTCAAGACAAGCGAATCAAGAGGATGCTGGCTTCCAATTGGACCAATGGAGATGAGAATGAGATGAGACTGATAGATCTACTAGAAAACTTGCGTTTGTAGTTGGAGGGATGGAAGCTTGCAAGGAAGTAATTCGAAGGTGAGTGAACTCCAACTGGTCTTCATTACAATGCCTTCTAGTTCCAAAAATAAATTAAATTAAATTAAATTCTGCAATTCTGCCTTCTCTTATCTCCTCTTTGTTTATAGTTTTTATCCTCTCTACCTTCTTTCTTTGTGTATTATAACTAAATATTATATATCTTTTCGTTTTTCTTTCTGGCTAAATCCCTTTTCTCCGCCGTAGGCAAACTTTGGGCTCCACCGTTTAGCACCACGGCTGATCATCTTCCATCAGATACCGGCAAGGTCTGACAAATGTAAGATCGCCACTTGCTGACGGAGATGACCGACGGAAGAAGTTCCTAGCAAACCGATGGGTGACGGAGGCCGGCGAGAGGAGGCGACGGACTACCACCACCGCCGATTGAAGCCATGGTAACTGGTGACCTAGCATGGGGTGAATGATTCTCACCTGAGGTTCCTGCCTTCGTGCAGCTTGCTATAGATCAGCTGAGGTCTGCCGCATCTAGATTGCACTCATTTGATGTAATACTTGAGCTGGATTTTGAGTTCGATTAGTATGGTGCTGCAATTGTGCGGGAACTTGAAGATTTTGTCGTTGAATTTGTTTGAGAGACGCTGAATGAGTGTTTTCTCCGTAAGTTTTGTCCATGGATGCTTGATAGTGAATTCATCGGTAATGGACGTTACACGCTGCAAAATCAGCGACAATCTCTGGAAGGTATTAGCTTTTCTTTTCCTGTTTCTTAGGTGGCAATTTATTGAAAGAAGTAGGTGATGTCTAGGTTCAAAAGAAAAACAATCGAGGGAGAGTGAAATAATGGGAAGGAGGGTGTACATGGGTTGGTTCAGTCCCCTTTTCAGGCGAAAAAACTGAGCCAATCCAGGTGCTATATGTTGGGAACTCCCTTATGCAAAACCAGGCGTTGAAGCGGACAACCAGCCATACTGGAGATTTGGGTGCTTTTGAGGTTTCTAGGAAATGTAGATGTATGGTATGTACGTATCATAAAAATGTGCTGAACTGTGAGAAACTTGATCACTGAGATAGGACTCTGTTGCTGACTTTTATGAGGTGCTTGAAGGGGCATAACCATAGAGAAATAAGAAGTGAGATGGCGAGCCACCAGGAAAGGTTGATTGACAGTCAGAGTCCACTTACCACTTGTTGACATTGGCAACTAGGGAGAATGGAAACTGAATTTGCTTGGAGCGTGAGAGTAATATGAACATTGGTTGTACCCATGGATAACTGGTTAGGTGCTTATTTTCTTTGGCCCTGTGGCCTCTGGATATGAAAATGAAAAAATCATGAGAAACACGGAGTTTACATGAGTTATTCAGTAGAATAGAGACAAAAGTACAAGAAGCTGATTGTGAATTCTGATTTTATCCCCTTATCTGCCATAGCTTTTATGAGGGAAAATGACCTTGAAGCTAAAACTCCTGGAAGCTTCTTGAAATTTTGAAAACCTAATGATGAAACATAAGCTCCGAGGGACCATTGATATGACACACTGGAATAAGCAACATGTAGTTTCTCAAATTAGTTGTTGTTTTTGCTCTAGTGTTGTTAGAGCTATATCAGTCTAACAATAGGTGGAATTTGCATCTGAATTACAGGTTAAGTATGCGGTGATAATCATTGCTAGAAAATTCGTGGCCAGAATATTATAAAGGACCTGCAAGATCTTGATCATACAGCTATGAGACATGCATTCATTCCATAAGCAGCTGCACATTGATAATGAAATATATCTACTGCTGGCAACTTGATGCTGATTTCCTCTTGAATTGCCTGTATGCATGCATGCACTCATGAGATAATTTCTGACTCTTATCCTCATATTGTTTTCTCCTAACAAGTAAGAAGACCTATTTGCTTTTCTTATATAAGGCGAAACTTGCTTTGGACAGCCTTGAAGTTCCAGTTAGGTATGAAACCGGTTTTTGGTAAACAGATGCATTTTAGATATGTTATGTTATTCACTAGATGATTGGTATTTCAGTCTTAATTGGTGAATGGTTTCAGATTGTGCTTTATTTGTATAATGCTTTGATTGAACAGCTGTGTGATTGTTGAGGATGGGAATGTTATTGCAGCAGGAAAAATCCAACTAATGAGACATGAAATGTGTGTTTATCAATACCTCCCCACCCCTTTCTTTAAATTTTAGACCAGCAGCACTTTGTTATTGCTTTGGATTGATACCCTTGAATTATCTATTCATAGTTTATTGTTGATCATTTTATGTTTCTCTCTTAAGGATATCTTTAATAGATGATAAAACAATATATTGGACCAAATCTGTTAATGAGTTGATTTTTTTATGCATTATTAGGCTGTAACGGGTTATGTTCCCATTATTCTTTAAAAATATATGGCTAATAATAACTATAATCTTGCTTTATTATGCCTAATGTTTCACGTTTTTCATTTGCCATTTTTCTCTGTCCGGAACAATATTATGGTCTTTATCTGCTTCTGTGAAGTTCCTAACACTGTTTTCTTAGGCCTTATGTTAGCTAGACTATTGGTGTACTTTCCTGGTATAAAAATGCACTGTGAGAATTGTATTGCCTTTTAAGATGTAAGAACCTGCTCCTTAGGACATTTGTTCATACAATGACCATATTTTACACTTAGTTTAAGCCTGGTTTTTGGTAGAGGTCATCTCTTATGTAATAGTCTATTGCTGTAATCATTGATAGTTATGTGGTGCAAGTATATTACTACAAATGACTTTGTGGACAGTAATGAATAATTGATGCAATGAATATTTGGCCCTTTTAGTATCTTCTGGAGCATAATAAAAAACTAAGGTTCCTTTCTACAGGCGTTTATATGAAAATACTGTTAAAAAGTTGGGGGTGGTTAATCCATTAAGAAACCTATTTTTCGAAGTGAGATTGGCAGCAACTTCAAGCGAGCAAAACTTGTTGAATTCATGTAGTGTCTGTCTTGATCAATCTCATATAAACTCTCAATCAGTTTGCTTGAAGGAGAAGACAATTCTCATGAAATGCATTTTTAGAATTTATGTTGAAACTACACCAAGGGCAACTGTCTCTCTGACAAAGCTCCTAAGTTTGACATGCTTGCGCTTTTTTTCTCCTTGTGCTTTCATGGGCAACAAGACATGCAGAGATGGAAGCTCTGATGTTCTTCTTGAACAGTGGGAAAGGAGTGGATTGTTGGCGGCAGAAGTTGCAGAGAAGTTTTCAGTATGCTCCCTTTATGTGACATGTGAACCGTGCATAACGAAAACAAATGGAGGTTTGTGGAACTGATTTTCCATTTTTTCTGTCCTTTTCCTCATCTACATAGAAGAAAGTGGAGTTTCCAGAAGCTTCAAGAAGTCAAGTTTATATTAATTCTTTCTTTCCCCACTTAATTTCCTTTTTCTTACATTCTTTTGTGTCTTGTTTGACATTTCTGTATTCTTTTTATTTTCCCTTTACAGTTCTGGGAAGTGCTAACTTTTTGTGTGCAGTGAGATTCTTTGATGTCTTTACTGATATCATGTTTAAATTGAGAAATATAGTATCTTCAAGGAAATATGATATTTTAACTATGAGGAAATTATTCTTTCTGATATGCCATGAGCAACATACTTGATAAAGAAATCTCTTTTCTTGTTTACTAGTTGCAGTTGTCTCTTCTTGCATATATCTAGAGCATATATCACTACTAGACTGTGGCATATCGCTTGAGTTTCCAATCTAATTTTTCATCTGTCTGCCACTGCCGTGATCTAGCATTTCATGTTTGAAGCTTGTTCAGAAGTCATTAATTTTTCCCTCAAGACTTTGTTGACTTAAAAGTTCAAACATAGTGAAACAGGAACTGCTTTTGAGCAGCATTTTCTAATTAGATTGCGGACATTTTTTTTTAAGGATTAAATTTGAAAGAACAAGCTCAATTACGGGGGGAGAAGCAAGAGATTTTTACTAAGGATGCGTTTAATAAAAAATTTAGGGAAAAAAAAAACCATGAAAACTCTGACTTTTAGGCTTGAAATTTATAGTTATGCTGCTCTTAGTAATCTGATTATGAGTCAAAAGTGTTGTGGAAAACATCAACTAGCTTGTTGCCTTTCTGAATACAACATCAAGCAAGAGAACTCATCTTGCAGATAAAGGACCGCCTAGCTCAATTTCCTCCCTCTGGAGCTCAAAAACTAGCCCTAATTATTGCAGTCATGATAGAGAGAATGAGACTGTCGTTATAACGGTGAGCATGGTTCATATGCAATGTTTAAAATTTATAGCTGATGGAAACCCATCCTAGCCAATACTAGTAAACAAGTCATCCACAAACCTTCTCTCAATCAGATCACTTGTGCCAGGATCTCTCTGAATAGATGTTGCCCATCCCTATTAAGAGCCTTGAAGTATCACCCTATTTACAAAGTGTTGGTCGTTCTTCAACGACATTAGGTTTTCTGTTGAATAGAAATTGTAGAACAACCCAAAGGCATCATTAAAATAAAAACTTTAAGCCATGGTTACCCTAAACACGCACCTCTTTTAAATCTGATGCGAGACTTTTGCCAAGGTCAATGCCACCTGATAGAGTCTAGTTACTGTCAATTGAATCAAATGGTACACTTCATAGATAATTTGCTTGCATGAAAAGCTATTTCCTGGAGTAGGCATTTGTCAAAGTTGATATTTTTAGGACCGAAATTTATACTTCCTAAGTTAGATGCATTCCTTTGTTGGCAAATTTGTTTTTGCTTTGATAGGACCTTCTTTTGCAAAGTGCTTTGTCAATTAGTCTATTAAATGATCTCCAGCATAATATTTGGACATGTATTGGAAATTGAATCTGTCTCTGGTTTCAAGCTGATGAGCTAGGTAAAAATGCAGAATCATCGAAATATTGGCTGGTTTCCACAGAAACTTCATCTGTGTTCTCCCTTTCAAGTGTCTGCCTAATTTATGAATGTTTCCAACTTTTTTCCTGTTTATCTTGCAGCAATGGGAATTCTGGATCAAAGGGTTTCAAGTGTTGTGGAGGTATAATGGCATCAGAAGCAATTTCTCTTCTGCAAGATTCTTATGAACAAGGAAATTCTAAGGGTATTAACGGCGATCAACCATTTTAACCAGTTGACTTGTTTGTTTGAAAGAATGTTATAATACTGTTGTTAGCATCTATTTACATGAGATAACTTAAAAGGACATGGTAGTTGTTTAATGGACCCATAGTTCATTACATTTTTTAAGAGACTTCAATGAGAATAATGGAGCAATTCTACACTTTGAACCAAAGTTTAAGTTTTCAATCAATGAAAGTTGAGCATTGAGTCTGCTAGCGATATTTCCTGAAAGACCCTTCCTTGGAATACATTCTCCTTTAAACTCAAATACTGCGGTCTTCCTCACATTCATCCTCTTCCATATTGACATTCCTCTCGATTGTTTGCTGAAGTAAAGATATGTTGTTGTATCCTTACATCCCAGATAAATAAAGCTGGTCCAGTGGAATGTCATGTAATGATGAAGGGATAAGGTGTTTATCTTGAGAGTATCCAAACCGACGCTAAGAGTGTTCAGCCTTTTAATGATTGCTATGAATAGGTTTAGAATTTGTCCAAGAAACAAAAGGTAGAGTTTCAAATGCCCTGTCTCTCTTTTTGCCTATTTTCAGATGCCCTGTAATCACATGTGGCTTTCCTTTAGACTGGGTATTCTTAGCTAGATTGCCATTTGAGAAATGGGACATCATGTCTTTGGTTAAGAACGAAGTGTAGTATCTTAATAGTTGAGAATTCTTTGATTAGGCTCATTTGAGAGAAGTATCTTCTCCCTTGATCCCTATCATGGATTGTTATACATATATGGTTATTGGTCGAGCAATTCTTTAATAAGAGCTCTTCAGTTGCAAATATTTTAAAAACTGATCAAATCATAATCTTTACATGCATCTGAGATAGTCAGTATGCTTTGGAAACTCATTGCATACAGAAAACATGTCCTTGAAATAATTTGTCTTTGTAATGATAAAATCAATTTGGTTCAGGTTTCTTCTCTGTTTTGTAGAACCCTGTTCCATGAGTGTCATTTCTCTTCACCTTTCTTCCCCCTCTTTTCCATTCATTTTCTGTTAATGACATTGTGGAATCTATGATTTGTTTAAGTATCTTATAGATATGCTGAATGCTAATGCATGGTTTTCAGCTCTAAAGCCTCATAGGTCACGGGTAAATCATGCTTCTCATTGGATCTGCCTGCATTGATTCATCCTGTTGAACACTCTCATACCTTTGCACAACTAGGTAAGACCTTTGAATTTATGATTCATTTCTTTTATGAATGTTAATTACATCATGTATAGTAATATGATGCACCTCTGCTGCATATCGAATGATTATCAGTTACTCATGCATATAACTAGTGTCTACATGGTGTAACCTTTATATCATAGGCTGTGCCTGATTGAGGCACTGTGGCAATGTTTCTCGCTATGATAGTTTGATATGATGCTCATTTTAAGAACAAGTATACCTATAGTTCTAAATTTCCTCATATGATTGTAATCAATCACAATGAGGAAGAAGCTAAGTCGTTGCTCTTCATTCCCGATAATTGGTTTATTATGATCATATTGTTCATTGTTCTTATTCCTATTAATCAATCTGTTCATTTGACTATAAGCTAATTCAAACTTTCACTTCAAGGTAGTTTCCATTCTTGAGTTGAACTATTTGCAAAATAACTTTTGAACCATAGTTTTGTGATAAAGCGCAAATCTGGATGAGACATTATTGGTGCTGGTTTTAGCATATTAAGATTCTCTCTAGTTTGTGATATGGCAGAAACAATTAGTGTTAATTATTTTGTCTCAAGATGTTAAAACATTTTAGAAACAGTCCTTTATGTGTAGAGATCTGTGTAAATGTTATTAGCATCACACAAAGTGTCTTTAAATGATTTGATACACTCTGACTGACAATGCATGTGCCATTTACTGCTTTTCTAATCACAGAATTTCATCGAGGGAACTGAGGAAGGAAGCATGATGCATGTCCATACCATTTTTTGCCGAGATTTTAATGTGTTTGCAGAGAGTTGCGGATGTGAGCACGAGTGGTTTCATGCTTTAACTTGATTATCAGATTGTTTAGATAATTTTATGGCATAAACTCGTGGAGGCATCAGTTTTCTAAGGTTAATTTTTGTCATCTGCATATTCTGTGATGCAGTTTGATTTAAGTTTTTCGAACTTTGAGGTAATTATAGGTGTGCTATTGATGATTCTGAGCTTTATAGTTTTGGACCATGTGCTGTGTGATCCCTAACAATGATACAAGAGGCAAAGGATTTGCATGTGTTTTCGCATGGATTTCCTGGCAAAGAATTGCATTGACTGGATTTAAATTTCCTAGTTATACCAATTTTGTCCTAAATACTTAAATTTATAATATTGATAAGTCAATTAATGTCTTGATCGTTCTTGACTTTAACTATCATATTATTTTGAGAAAATCTCAGTGATTTGATAGGTCACGTGGTGACCATGATAGGTTGATGCCTCTTTTGTATAAGAAGTCAAAATTTGAGTTCTCTATTTTTGCTGGTGATGATTATATTATAATCAATTTTAGTAAAACATTGGAAATATCAGACCATTTGCCGGAAAGACAAATAGTCTAAAACGAATACGAAGATGGTAATTTTGGATCATAGTCTATTATATATTCTTATAAATTAGGGATAATATTAGAAAAATAGATAATCAACCACGCAGGAGAGCGATCAACGACAAGCCGAAGTTGATAGGCATTTATCCATCGAGAGGAAATGTATGGCAGATAACGAGACCTTAGATGAACGCCTGGCTATATTTGGGAGAAATGTGAAGAGACTGTTAGATGGCATGTAAATATTGACACATCAATATAGTTTCCTTTCATATTAGGCCCACAGTCAAATTAGCGAGCCCTTAAATTAGATACATCTGAACATCTCTTGTGTAAAGTGCTTTACTATATGTAATTTAGCTTTTGTGGCTTTACTCATAAATTGATGTGCTTTATAAGTTAGCATCATTATTTAAATGCAATTATATAATATAGGAAAATTAATAAAATTACAAATTTAAACTCTTTTTTTTTTTTTCTGCTTAATTTATGGAAGAATTCGATATCCATATTAGATTACATAGGAACAAATTACAATTGTAATAACTTACCAAAGTATAACAATGGCTGGTGTCGATATTTGATGATACTGTAGTCATTAGTTGGGGAAGAACTCTATTAATAAAATACTCACTTTACGTAAATTACACATGCATATGTGATTTTCAACAAATTTTTTTTTGTCTCCAGCGCATTAGGACTCACGGAAAAAATACTCATACTTTTGGAGTGAAACGAATTATACACATATAAATTCCATGTCATATTGCGTTCAGGTAAAAATACTTCAACAGTGAATTTGTTTAATATATTTTCCTAAGTCAATTAATAACTTGACATGTTAAAAATCATTTATACAAAAATATGATTATTTTATTTTATACTCACATAGTTTAATAATGGAAGTCAACGGCTTGGAGGTCCGACTCCCTCTCAAAGTTTGAAGACTGAAAATTGGAGAGGGCTTAACATTTGAGTGGTGCATCTGCTGTACAAATAGAGGAAGTTATTGTGAATGGCTGTGTCGGCTTGCAGCAGCAATGACCGGTGGTGGCAACATAACGCAGATCCCTTCCAATGGAGAAGATGAACAGAAACTTAGGAAATTTAAAAAAGAAAAAAAAAAAGAAAAAAGGAGTAACAAAACGAAACGAAAAGAGAAAGCAAGAAAAATGAGAAAAACAAACAAATCGATGTCATTTTGAGTAGAGTCATATAGATCAAATTGCTAATCGTGCCATGTAAAACGGCTAGGTGATAATTGAATACTAAGTCAACCATTCCTGGTACTAGATAAACGGGAATGATTATATTGAAATTTTATATAAATGTTTAAGACTAAATTGGCAAAATTGAAATATTTAGAATTGAATTGACATCTATACAATATGTTTAGGATTAATTTGGTAATTTTCACCATGTGTGGATTTGCAAGATGATAGAGGAGACCTCTATATATACACGAGCTCCTCAAATTACAACTACAAGTCTCACCTTCATTAGCTAATGATGGATGTCTTATGTCCCATCTTCCACCTAACCCCATTTAACTACAAGAGTTTTATAGAATACAAGTATACAATCTCACTAGCATCCTTAGGAATGTTCTAGATCACTCAAGAAAACCTCAGACTCTTGGAACCTTCAAGGTAGGCATGGTCATCTTAGCTACCTCCTCCACCTGATGTACCTTGAAAATCTCCGATTCATGATTCCATCAATGATGCCCCCTCCATTGAATCCTTTCCTTGGATCACCGGCTCCGTTGAAGGTTGGAAGTGCTTCCCTTGGATCATACGGGCCGAGTAATGCCGGCCCAAGCATGGCCTTGTACCCATTGCCAACAGTGATCGTTAGTCACTGCATAAAAAATTAAAAAGAATTGGGTCCGAGCCCAGCGATAGCCAAGGGAGTGGCTGAGTGAGAAGGGGTCATACTAGGCCCCGGCCCAAACGGATCGACGCAAGTGGTTCTGATATATTTCTCATTTTCTTTTTTTTTAATTTGTCAAAAATCAGCGCAGCGCACAGGAACTTTTCAAACAAATAGTAGTTAATTAGTTTGTTTTTTAGTTGGGGGGGGAGGTGTGATAGTGCAACAGCCCAATGTGTATTAGCTAGACTCCATATCGAATTTAGCCGCTGCCGGTTAGACTTCATCAGCACCACAGTTGCTTTTTTGGTAACATAAGCGTGACATTTTCACCAAAAGAAAATGAGCTTTCTCTTTATTGTTCTCTCTTTTTTCCTCTAATAATAAGGAAATTGAAGATATTAAAATCAAATATCAAAAAAATTTTAAAAAAGGACACTAGATTATTTGAAAATTTCGAAAGAGCCTATTGCTGTGTATGACGGTCACCCATCTCCATATTTGACAATCTCACAAGCTCTTCTCGTTCGGAAACCGCTATATTCTCACTCTCTCTCCTCTCTTTCATCGTCCACATGCTTTAGGTTCGAATTTACCTATCCATGTGAATGTTTGGTTTGCATGAATGAGTAGAAACGTGACCACAATTCCAATGGCCAATCCCTTTTCGGATGTTTGGATTTATATGTGAATGGTAGAATGGTGATTCCGCCAACTTCTAGGGGTAGCCATCGCACTATTTAGGCCATGCAATCATCATTATCATTCCCAAGTAGGTTAGAGCCATTTGGGCTGATGAAATAGATCATATTGCAAGATTAGCATTAGGATACCAAATATATTACACACGCCTAACCATAGTCAAAACATGAAACACGTCCCCTAGTTAAACACAGACCAAAAAGTGTCAAAACATTGAATTTTCAAACCCAGGTGCCCGAGAAGGGCATCCACAGGTGCAATATCCCTGAACGTCTTTAGTAGATTGGAGTAGGAGGGATTGGCCTCTCCTTCCACTTTCAACTCTAACCCCAGCTCCTCCTCTATGTCATTCGATGCCGATATCAACAACAACTCACACCCTTCGTAATTCAGGAAGTCGGGCAGGTCGGCCGGGCTGTACCTCAACTGCCCGAACTACCCCTGCAGGTAGTTTGGAGTCCCCTGAACTAGGAAGGGCTGGCCCCGTGCCGGTTGGGGTTCTTGATCTGGATGAGGAAGGACCCTTCTCTATTGAGCGACTCTTGGGGCTCCTGCTTCTTGTCTTCTGCGGGGTAATTCGAGCTTATATATGAGATGCGTGTGCGGTTTCTTCCCCCAAATTTGTGTCTAAGTATACGATACACTCCCTCACCCAATGGTCTAGCCGCAGCCGTGCGGCGGTGTCCCCTCGTGGAAGTGTCGTGCTCCTCTGCAATGAGCAAGTCCCGACTATTCATCGACGACCTTTAGCACGATTATCGCCTTTTCCTACTTCCTAGAGTTCATCGATCCACGCAATCCCCAATTAGCCGATCAAGCCTCATTACTTATCAATAATAAAAAGTCGGTTATTTTCTTCTCTGAACACGACTCATGAGTGAAATTGACTTGAGCTATTCTTTAGAAGTTTGAACACGGTTTGATGATTACTCAGGAACCAACTAGCTTGATTTTGCATAGAGTTCGAGCTTGCTAGTGCTAAGCTTGATAAAAGATAATCAAACTTCCGTTATTTTACCAAAAATATTCGATAGCCAAGGAAACATAAACAAATGCACACATATATAATGGGAGGGGTAGATATACCGTGCTTGCTAAGATCAAACTTGTTTGTCACCATAGTGCGATTGAGCTGACTTGAGTTGAGGTAAGGCATCAATGAACTCTTTCTATTCGAGCTCGAGCTCGAGCTTGACCAATGAACTTAATCCTCGATCCACGACGAGTTGAATTTCAAATATCGAATGCGAATCGAATCGAGCTCAAGCTTTACTCCATATCGGATCGGATCGGATGGGATCGGCTCGGCTCGGCTCGGCTTGACTACAGTCTCACTGCCATGTCACCTTTACGAGTTTTCATAGGTGGCGTGATAAATATTTTCTCGCTGAGCGGGAGGCGGGGCAGCATAGTCAAGTCAGTTGACGTGGGGCCCACTGACTTGACGCCGTTAACGGGTCCGTCGTGGTGGTGGGAGGAGGTGGGAATAGTACGACAAGGTCGTCGCCAGCCCCGCTTGTGAATTTTCATTTAATCGAGAAAAAAAAGCAGTGGCACGTTTCCTTCGCCAACCAGATCCCGACACGTGTGGCGTCCAGCTCGCAATGAGACGCTTTGCTGCCCAAATTCCAGGTTCGTTATAAACGTGTCGTCGAAATTTCTTTTTCTTTTATTTTTTTCCAATTTTGTTATTTCCGATGCTCATTTTGCTAAAAGCAATTAAAAAAATTGTGAGCTTGGGAGGACGACGTACGCAATTATTGGACGAAAAAAACCACGGGTTTGAATCAATTTGCGCCCATCGTTATGTCCCATTTTCGGATACTTTCGAAACAGATAATTGCATAATTCATGAAGAAATTCAAATGAACTGTAAATCAAACGTATGTGTCGCTTCAAACTTGTCGTAAACCAAAAGAATTTTATATGGATAGGACATAAATTTAGAGTCGAAAAAGGTCCAAACCTATCAAGCACTTTGATGTTTCGTCTCCCATATGAACACTTGAGTCCTTGACTGAAGTTTTGTCAATTGTTGTTTAGATGATGTAGTTATATTATCTAAATTACCCAAATTACCGAGAGAGGGGGGGTTAAGATGTGAAATGTATATTTGAAAGATGGGAAAATAAAAGCCAAATCAAAGGGGGCACAAAAGGACCGCAGCGACCAATTCGAATTTCTCCATCAAATAAATAATAATATAATTTTCCAACTATTTATAAAATAATAGGGGTGATCGGTTCCGGTCCGGTCCTATCTCAAGGTGGAATCGAGGATTGGATCAAGAGGACTAGTTCCTCGATTCCCAATTTTGAGAACTAGGGAACGGCTATTTGGTCCTAGGACTTGGGAACCAAATCGGACAGTCGGTTTGTTCATTGTTCTTATTCCTGTTAATCAATCTATTCATTTGACTATAAGCTAATTCAAACTTTCACTTCAAGGTAGTTTCCATTCTTGAGTTGAACTATTTGCAAAATAACTTTTGAACCATAGTTTTGTGATAAAGCGCAAATCTGGATGAGACATTATTGGTGCTGGTTTTAGCATATTAAGATTCTCTCTAGTTTGTAATATGGCAGAAAAAATTAGTGTTAATTATTTTATCTCAAGATGTTAAAACATTTTAGAAACAATTGTGTCGAGATATGTGTAAATGTTATTAGCATCACACAAAGTGTCTTTAAATGATTCAATACACTTTGACTGACAATGCATGCGCCATTTATTGCTTTTCTAATCACAAAATTTCATTAAGGGATCTGAGGAAGGAAGCATGACGCATGTCCATACCATTTTTTGTAGGAATTTTCATGTGTTTGTAGAGAGTTGTGGATGCGAGCACGAGTGATTTCATACTTTAACTTGATTATTAGATTGTTTAGATAATTTTACGGCATAAACTCGTGGAGGCATCAGTATTCTAAGGTTAATTTTTGTCATCTACATTTTATGTGATGCAGTTTGATTTGCGTTTTTCGAACTTTGAGATAATTATAGGCATGCTATTGAATCGGGGACTCACTAGAGCATCGAAGTCCACAAAAGTAGTTCCCAAAGTCGGCACTCTCAAATAGGCAGTTGAAGTGTTGTAAAGGGAAACAAATTGAGGACGATGCGAAAAGATCAAACATAGTTAAGTTTTAAGATGGAGAGTGATTTGATGAAATGAATCGAATCTTTTTCAATAAAGATTGTGATGTCAAAAATTGCCGAGGGAAGCCAAATTTAAAGCCGTTTTGTATCACGCTCTCTACGCTCTTCCATTTCATATTAGAAAATGAGCTGAAGTTTGAAGAATATGAAGAGTTCAAGATTCCTCCAAAATCTCTATTTGACAAGGTGAATATCAACTCAAATGTTATCATGGTGGATTGACAAATATCCATAATGAATGAAGATGAGAGGGAAGGGGATGCTGTTTTCACAATCAAAAGACGAACTATTTGATTGATTTCTCTAGTAAATTCAAGAAATAATACTTTTCATGAATCGTCTGATGCGGCAAATCCACTGGTGTCAAGGGGGTGGGTGTTGAGGTCCTTGGATGATAATGTGAAGTAATGAGTGTGGCATTTATATTGTCTTACACATGTATGTTGAGCTCATCATATAAAGCACTTTACAACATCTTGTTACAAAGTGCATCAACATAGTGATATGTATATAATATTCCTTTGGGAGATGCTTAGTGCTTGACAAGTCAAAAATGCATTTTTATAGAAAAATAAATAAATACAAAAATAAAAAGTTTAAACAAAAAGAAAAAGAAGAGGAAGAGAAAAGAAAATAATAGAGCTCCAGCCCATCCCTTAGGTTCGGCCCCATGCAGCCCGGTCTGACCACAAGCGCAGCCCAGACAATTGCATTAGCCCATAACTCGAGCCGATGGAACACTTAACTTAACTCACCATCGCTCCGCCTCCGCCTCCACCTCCACCTCCGGCGCAGCTCCTCTCCCACCGCCGGCATGTCTCTGCTACCATCGATGGCTCCTCTGTTTCGTTTTTCCCTCTCCAGCGACCATCACTACCACCGCCTGATGATCTCGATATCAATCCGACTACGCTCGCTTCGCAATCCTTCAACCACCGAGCTCCAGCCTCCCTCCTCCTCTTCCGTCATCTGTCCCTCCTCAGCGTTGCTTTGGGCTTCGGTCTCGGGATTGCGCGTTGAGATTTCTGAAGGCGATGGTTTGGAGCCGTTTGTGGCCTTTGCTGACTCATTGATGACGCCTCCAGTTGAATCAGGTCGTTTTGTATCCGATTACATTCTTAGATATGATTTCAGTTCATTCCTGCTTTGCCCTCGCTGTGTTCCGAGTTCCATTGCCGCTGATTACGCTGTGGAGGAGGAATCGAGTCTGCAAAGAAGGTGTTTGATGAAATGAAGAAGCTGGACTCTGTTTGGAGGAGTAACTTTTCACGATAGAGATAATCCAGGATTCCGCGGTGGTGACCTCAAGCTTTGGACTGGTGATCGAGCCAGAGCAAGTCTCTAGAAGATTGAAATCCAGAGAAGCTCGCTGAATGCGCTCGACAACACCATGATCGTGTCCATGGACTATCTCTATCTCTCCCTCTATCTGCATTCCTCGTCTTGGTTATGTGCGCTTCTTCTCTTCTGTCCGCCATTAACGCCTCTCTGTTGTTGCTCTGTTTCGAGGCCGGGGACTTCTCGCCCAGGGACATTTCAGGCGCAACAGTTGAGGATCATCGACGCCGCTTGTTTCCCATGAATTCAAACTCCAGCATGGTTCGTCATTCCAGATGAGGATCTATGGATTTACTGTTCTTCAATGTTGATATGGGTAAAAGCTGCAATGGATTTTCTTTTTTGCTGAAACAGTTCGTTCATTCCCTGCCCATTTTCGTTTGGAACCTAATTAGAAATAGTCTGCCTTGTTAAAATGCTTCTGTGGGCTGCCTTATCCTTTTTTGTTTCAAGAAAATGATCCCATCCGTGGAATTTGTCTTAGATCTACTTCAATTGATGCGCTAGTTTTACTTCCTAGTTCCCAAGTTTGGAGTGTTCTGATTTTACTCGTAACATCATGCATTGGAGCCGTAGATTTCGTGATATTAGCAAGTCCTTGTTCCATGAACTTGTGATTTTGGTGTTTCTACATTTTCTTTTGTGAAGTAAAAGCTCAGTTTACCCATAAATAAAAGAGCAAGGATCAAATCACCTTTTTGCAAATTGATATGGGGTTGTATCTTTCTTTCCATGTGTGGGAGGAACAAGTTCTTTGCTATGGTTGACTCTAGTGGTTCATTTGAATTTGTGGTTTACTCTGTTATTACCGCAAACATGATGGAAATATGGGTGGTAGAACCGGTAGCTTCTGCTGGTCAATTGGTTGTTTAAATTTTTGCTTCTAGATAATGGACTAGTGATATGGTTATAGCTCATTTGCTTTGTTTGGGTTTATGAAATGTGGTTTTATGGTAATAGGTAATCTGGAAAAAATCATCAATCATTTTTCTTGCGAAAATTCATCATCTAATGCATTTAAATAATCGTCACGCTATAGGATTTGCGTAGTGTTTAATTGGTCCAATTTCATTTTGTTTAATATCCCATCTCCATCATTTAGCTTAGGAATTTCACATTTGGTAAATTAGATAAACACATGTTCACTTTTTTTTTTTTTTTTTTTTTTTTATCTCTTTTTTGTAGCTCACGAGATTATTGTCTTGAGGCTTAATAACAAGACCATGTTTATTCTTTACTCGATATAGTATTGGATTAATTTTCTTGCACTTTACCTTAATCGTGTTGATTAATTGAAATATATGCGAACACCCACTTCACCTATTCCTCTCCCCATCGAAGTTCTCATTTACCGTTCCATATCTGTATGAGACTAGTAAATGAGTCTAGAAATCGCAGTTCCATTCCATATTAAATTCAATAACGACACTACTTAGGGAGCCGATTAACGAAACATATCACAAAACTTCATGTTTAAGACTTACCAATGTCTCGCAAACCTAATCCATCAAACAATTGCTAAGCTCAATCACCAAATTACCCAAAATATATACCCAATTGCCACCCTTATCTATCACTTACGAACTAAAAACACACAAGCAAATGCCCGACACCGCAGTTCCATTCTAACTTAGCGGTCCACGGCCAAAAAACCGTTATAAGCCGAAATGTGTCAGCTCAAGTCATCAAGCCACACCAATGACACTCCATATTACACAGAATTCCCATCAAAAAGAAGAAAATGAAGAAGGGGCATCAAGAACATCTTTCCAAGATTCATTCCCTCGAGACCGCAGCAAGCAGATCATGGGTGGAAATCAAAATCCAAACGCCCGAATGGCGGGGTTTGTGGGCTTTATTCCATTCTGGATTTTGGGCTGGACCTTCAAGTTTCAATGTCTAGTCTGAAATGGCTTGGCCCAAAAATATTTTACTTTGCAAATACTTTTTAATACGAATAATTGAAAAAATTACATTTCTACCTTTAAGAGTCACGTTTATTACACACCTCCATGGGAAAAAAAAACTGTAGATGAATAACAATCGTAACAAAATAAAATTTTAAAATAGTTGAACGTAAGAGAGTGCCACTCAAAGTTTATGTGAGAAGATTTTTCATGCATGATTTTATCGAGCGATGTATCACTCAGTGTACCAAGTCAATAAAAAATCAGTGATTTCAAAATTTAAGTGCCACATGATGCCGGTTATGTAATTGGTTGATTATATGACAACGGTCATGTAAGGGACATCTAAAACACTCTCAAATTTTAGATTGTTTCGTAGGTAATTTTCACATTTAAAAAAAAAATTATAAAGGAAACCAAGCTGACGCCTTCCTTAAGTGGAAATGTCGGATGCTTTTCGAGAGGGGAGGAGGGAAAGAGCTTTGAAATTCACGCACTCACGCACATACCTGACAGCTTCAGCCGAATTGCACTCCTACGGTCTCCTCTCCATCTGCCTTTCCAACTACTTTCGTTATAAACCTTCGTTCATGGTATTCTCAAAAACTTCTCTGTGCTCTCACACACAGACATACAGAGAGAGAGAGAGAGAGAGAGAGAGAGAGAGAGAGAATTACAGATTCGGTGCCTGGCTGCACTGGTGTTGCATAGTGTCTTGCTTTTTTCGTGGTTTGAACTCAATTTGTGGGAGGGCTTGTCAGGCTGTGGACCTTTGAGTCCATGATCGAATTTTATATTGGTGTTTTATGACGTACTGCTAGTTTGGTGCATCATGGGGACTATAGGAGTAGAGAAGCCCGTCGTCATGATCAGATTTGGCGTCATCTTTCCAAATCTCAGATGCTCCTGCACACATTCATTACCTTCTTCATGGCTTGGTTCATGCAAAGCCTCCACAGAACTCTCCAAGCGCTTCTTTAAACGTGCGAGTTATGCAAGTCATGATGGTCCCGTGTCTCTGCACAACTTAAGAACGAAAAGCTAAATGAAAGTGTTCACAAAGATATTCGTTCATTCACAAAGATGATCATGGGGTTGCGTGCAAAATGGCTTCCTTGATGAAAATGCCCGTGAGAGACACAATTTGTCGGAACACAGCTATCTAAGGCTGCTTAGACTGCGGGGACTTATTGTTGGTGGAAGAGCTTTTCGATGACATGCCCGAACGAAGTGTTGTTTCCTGGACACGACAATGATAGATGGGTTCTTTCAATTTGGACAGGTTGAGCGGGCATGAATATTTTTCAAACAGATGCCCATAAGAGATCTCGCTGCATGGAATGTGATGCTTCATGGATATTGTGAAAATGCGATGGTGAATGATGCTGTGAAATTGTTTGAGCAAATGCCTTCTCGAAATATGATTTCATGGACTTCGATGATTGGTGGGCTTGACCAAAACGGTAAGAGTGAAGAAGCTTTAATTGTTTTTGTGAGAATGTTTGAGTCTGGTGTTGCACCTAATCCAAGTACTTTGACATGTGCAGTGAGTGCCTGTGCAAATGCGTTGTCTTTTCCTCTTGGTTTGCAGATTCATGGTCATGATTTCAGGTCAGGATTCTGCCTTGGTGGATTTGTGTGTGCTTCTCTCATCCCGTTCTATGCTACCTGCAAGCAAATTGAACCCAGTTCTCAATGAAGCAGTGCATAGGAATGTGGTCATATGCGTAGCTCTTCTGCTTGTTGTGGCTCGAATTGTAGGCATGAAGACAGCCTGAAGGTGTTCAATGACATGATGAGAACAAGTGTTCTACCTAATCAATCTTCTTTTGTAAGCTCTTTGAATTCTTGCTGTAGTTTAGAGTCTCTAGATCGAGGTAAGAAGCTCCATGCGTCAGCTGTAAAGCTGAAATTGGGAAGCGATGTTTTTGTTGGCAATTCTCTTGTAGTCATGTACAAGAAGTGTGGAGCCATTGACGATGCCGTTGTAGTGTTCAAAAGACTCAGGGAGAAGAACATCGTCACTTGAAATGCCGTTGTTTGCGAGTTTGCACGACATGGCTGAGGGATGTGGGCTATGGAGTTTAGCCAAATGATACGCGGACTAGTACAACTAGATGAGATCACACTCACGGGACTGCTTTCTCTTTTGTAGTCATTCTAGGATGTTACAATAGGGGAGATGCTTGTTCAGATATATTAGCGAGGATACTTTCATTGAATTGAAGCATGAGCATTATGCATGCATGGTGGATGTGCTAGGACGATGTGGGAAGCTGGAGGAAACACAGGATTTTGTAAGAAACATGCCACTTAAACTAACTCCATAGTGTGGCTTGTTATGCTTAGTTCTTGCAAAAAGTATTCTAACCTAGATTTGGCAGAAAGAGCTGCAAACCATATTCTTAACCTAGAACCACATTGTAGTGCTGCTTATGTTTTACCGCCAACTTCTATGCTTCCGCTAAAAGGTGGGGTGATGTCTCAAGATTAAGAGTGACTATGAGGGACAAAGGGATTGTGAAGCAGCCACGTTGCGGTTGGGTTACTATAAAGGGGCAAAAGCATTTATTTCTTTCTCAGGATAAATCAATCCCTTTGAGTGAGAATACATATTGAAAGCTGGATTGGTTGAAAATGAAGTTGAAGGAATTGAGTTATGTTCCAGATAAGAAGTTCACTCTCCATGACGTGGAAGACAAACAGAAGGAAGAGTCATTATTTTACCATAGTGAAAGGCTTGCTGTTGCATTTGCATCGATTACTACTGTCGAGTGTAATACAATAACTATAATGAAGAATCTTTGCATTTTTGGGGATTGTCATTTTGTAATTAAACTTATTGCAAAGATTGTTGATTGTGAGATCATTGTGAGAGATTCCGGCCGCTTTCATCACTTCAAGGGTGGCATTTGCTCTTGTGGGATTATTGGTAGGAAGGGCATGAGGTTATTTCTCCTGCATGAACCTGTAAGCATCCTGAGTTTGCTCATTGTGTTAAGCATTGATGAGAGTGGAGCCGCTACATGAGCACTATCAATATGGGATTACTTTTATCATTGCTGTAATAGACAATGAATTCATGTGGAATCCATAGCTTTTTTTATCAGCTTTGGTTTAGTCTAGGAGGTTAAGGGAGTTCAAGTATTTCTCAGCTATATGAGTTGGGCATGTGAGAAGTTGGAGACTAGGAAGGAAATCTTGATTCGGATGTCATTGCCATCAATTGGCTCCATGCAGGGATTTCTGTTAAGAAGTGAGTATTTATCACTTTGCTTATGGTTCTAACCCCATCAGGAAAAAAAAGAAACTATTCACAAGTAAGGTACCTCTTCCACAGAGTTACATTAAGTGAGAAAACCCAGAGCCTTGGAAATAGCTACTTACCATCTCTCTCTAGCACAGAGAGAGAGAGAGAGAGAAGTACTGCTCGATAAAAGAAAAGAAACCCACCCAAAAAAGAAAGAAAGGTACTTGCCCTGCCTCCTCTTTTCTAATTTGGAATTGAAAGTTGGTCTTCTTGAAAAGTCCCATTGACTCTTCTCCTCAACCCCTCTATTACATTCTTAGAGCCTCTCTGTCTCTTCATTAGGTCTATGAGATATAATAAAGCTTCTTCATCTCTGGATGAAATTCAACTTCACCTAATGTTCTCTCACAATTTTGCTGGATCTCTTCAACAAATCGACAGTATTGAGTGAGGTAACTTTATTTGTGGTGCCAAAAAATTAGTACTTTCATGCTGTTTGTGTTGTCCAAGTTGAGCATATGATAGTGATAGAAATTGGTAGTCATAAGAACACAATAAAATCTTAGTGGTCTAGCACAATTGATCAATTATCGATGCATGCTTATTTATTGCACAAGAAGTGGAAACTATTTCTTTTAATAGTGATTAGTCAACTCTTCATTTTGCAGTTTTCACTATCCCAAGAGGTCTCTCTCCCTAAGAATTCTTTTTCTTTTCCTATGGATTATCTTGTGTGTGGGGGGTTGTAGTCCAAACTCTTGTGCCATCTATTTTCTCATGTCTTGCAAATATTTGGCTCGGGTTCCCAATTGCCTAAGTCTTCCTGACCACAATGGATTCGTGTTGAAGATAAATTTCACAATATCTTTGCCAGTAATATTGTAGCATTACCTTGTCGGATTCCTTTTTTCTAATGATGAAAGCTGGATCTTAGAGTGCATTTAATTCATATTCCCAACGATGCATACTTGAAGTTAGTTTCTCTTGTTGTAGGTTTCGAGGTTGTGCTTAACAAGTTTAACACTTTCCACAAATGGAATTGACACTTGGCATTTCATTTGAAGCTGGTGTGCATAAAGAGAAAAGATTAAGGTTTTTGTTGGGCTATTCCTGTTTTTTGGTCTCCTTAAACTTGCACGTTATGTCAAGACTGGAGAGTTGTCTCCCAAAATGTCTGCATAAACTGAGTAGATTTTTTCTTCTTCTGTTTTACTCGGTCCATGAAATGCTAACACTCCTCGCCCTTGAGTTACTTTTCATCTTGCCGTTATGTTTAGAAAGCATGACTTCATTCTAGTCGTATTTGAAGAACTAGTTTTGTTTCAAGGTTAGACGTATAGAACTTGAAGAGCTGACTCTTTTGACATCTGGTCAGGAATGTTGTGATTCTTTGACTATTAGAAAGTACTGTCGTCATATGTAGGGTAAAACAGAGGTCTGTCATTTGTTTGCATGTGAATATGATTGATATCCAAGAGGTCTATACTCGTCATTCTTTAGAGTCATGTCAAGTTGTGATCTGATTTGCGATAAAGCTTTCTTCATATACATCACTTGCTAGCTCGTATTAGATGTTTATAACATAGCATACATATATGGCTGTGTGATGTCTTTCTTCCCTCTCACATTATTCATAAATTACAATGGTTAATTTTTCAATGAAGGCTTCGCAAGATAGTCATATAGACATATCGTGTCATTTGCAGTGTGGAAATAATAAAAGAGGTATCACTGGAGAGTGATTTGGCTTTTTTGACTCGTGGCCTTTACTCTGCAAGAAATAGAAAGAGAAGCATATAAGCGGCTTTTTGAATAGAAAATTGTCATTAGGAGACGCAACAACCTGGGATGTTGTGGTTGATATTCTTTGATATATGTTTTATACCATTAATTTTCTTTTATTATTGTTCCACTAGTTCATGAAGGTAAATCTCTCTTGACTGAACTTTTTGCATATCCATTTAATGTAATTACCTATAGGCCCGAATCACAATGCAGTCGCCCTTCATTAACAAAGGCATGGGCAAGTGCTGTTCGAGAGTTTCGCCAAATATCTCCCATGAGAGTTTCTCTTAGCCAATGCGAACAACCACTTCCAGTTGGGAAAGCTGCAGATGAAAGAATGACTCACCATGCACGTGAGAGGTTGATGTTTTTGTAGTTGCTTGAAGCATTGGGAGGAACTGGCTTGGCAGAGAGAACACGGGATCTTTGTTACACAGGGAGCACAAGAACAGTAGTCTTCTCACTCTTCATTGTCTTCAACTTGCCTTTGGTTTGGTGGAATATGCATTACAATCGCAGATAAATTAATGGGAGCTAGTTAAAATCGGGGAGTACAATTTGGAAGAATATAAAAATTTCACTATTACAGATTTCTTTTTAGGGGTAATTACACACTACAATGAACTTTTGTCCGTTTTATATGCTAGTGCCTCAATTTTTTTGTTTTTCCAGTTGAATACCTGAAGTTTCAAAAGGTAGCTTAATATAGTGACTTGCTTACTCAGCAAAGGATGATGCACATTGCTATAAAGGAGTGCCAACTCAATTTAAAATGGATTAATTTTTTAATCTTAAAATGGTTTTAATAATTTATTTTTTTCCTTTCATCTTCTTTCATGCTCAGCCATCGTCCACACTGTACAATGCCGTTGCTGCCGCTTTTCAATGCCATGAGGCCATCACCGTGCTGTTGTTGTCATCCACCCCACTGGAGCTTGCAACTATCTCCCTCACTATCCCCAACCTTCATGACCTCCGCTTGAGGTTGCTGCCTCGAGTCCAAGGTCCTGCAACCTCGGATCTGAAGTCGCAACCCCTGATTCAAGGTTACGAGACCCCAATTCTGATATTTACGCCTCAGCTAGTCACAGAGAGAGACGAGAGAGACGAAAAGCGATGAGCTTGAAGTTGGTGATGGTGGTCGCTTGGGTGGTTGGTGGTGGTGGTCACGTTGGCTTTTGGCTGGTGTGTTTGTACCTATTACATACTTTGGTCCATCCTTAAGCAATCATGTTTTTTTTTAAAGTTCTACTATTATTAATTGATCAAATATTATTTTTTGCCGGCACGCTTGATTGTGCGTGTACTTAATATACCTCTTAAGTGGTACTGTTGTAAATTATTATATGGCAAGGAAAAAGTAACTTTTGAAAGGTTGGTGAGCAAATTTTGAGGAAGCCACTTGATTGATTTTTGAGTGAGTCTATGACCTAGAGTTTGTCGGTTCGTACAATAATTAAGTCTACTGTGTCTGGTATTGATCTATACTATTCACAACTTTTCTCAGTCACAGAGGAGCTTGTATCAATCAGATGGTCCAAATAAAGCAGTGATACGTGGTCTTTAGTGAAAAAAGTCAATGTGTTCACACCTTTAGATACACCTTGGTCCATCCTTAAGCGCCACTGTTTACCCAAGTACTAAAAAAAGGCTTGCATCTCTGTTCTCTTGTCATAAGAACAAATCAACGAGAATATCAAATGCTAAAAGAACTACTTGAAAACATCATATCGGATTTTAAGCTAATAGTTGTTGCTAACTAGGTAAAATTAACATGGACACGCAACATAACACGATATGATATATCGACACATTATTTTTTTAAAAATAGAGAATTCTGACACGTTGGGATACGTTGTATGTTAAATTAATATTTTTATATATACATGATAAATTATTATTTTTATAATTATTTTAATCAAATTAATTTGATTTAAATTTATAAATAAATAAATAAAGCCTGAAATAAATTTTCATTAATAATTCAATTTACAAATGCAAAAAGAGCTCGAAATTATCATCATTTAACATTCAGTGCTGTTATTTTTAGTTACACCCATTTATTTCACCCTCTCGTTTCTTACCTAGTGCCACTTGTTAGTCACTTCCTTTTTTCAAATCACCCTCCACCTCCCTCCCGAAAAGGGAAAAAAATCGAGAAAATACTGGGTACCTTAAAGGATTACGTCAGCGTTATCTTGAACCATCCACAGATCGCCACGTGTCCGCACGGCCCCACGTGTCAGGCAATTTCAAATCCAACGGGCGAGAAGGCTTCTCCTCTCTCTCTCTCCTCTCTCTTCACTGCAGCGCTCTGCTCTCTTTTCTCTCTCCACTCTTTCCCGACGACGACGTTCTCTCCGACGACGGTCGCCCCCACCCGACGACGGCGGCCTCTTTCTCCTCCGAAAACTCCCGTGACCTCTCTCTTCCCAAATCGCGCTCTCTCCCGACGACCGATTCCGCTCGGCTCTCTCCGTCCCTCCCGACTCACGAGCGACGAGAAGTCGCTCCGCTTCCATGGACGACTTGCTTCCATGCTCCGCTCTGCTCAAAGCCGTCTCTCCTGGGAAGCCCGCGACCACAAGTTTCGCTTTTCAGGTTCAATTTCTTTTTTATCGGGATTTTATCTTCGCATCTCTGTTTTGGGTGAGAAAATTCTCAATGAGAAACTCACGTGTTTTTTGCCACAATGTGTGCAGGGGGTGGTTCTTGCAGAACGGAGAAGCAATCGCTCTGCTCTCTGTCTAATCTTCCTTTGACGACCCGCTTCCGCGCTCCACTCGCCTCAAAGCCGTCCCTCCCGAGAACCCTAAATCTGTGGCGTGTTGCTATACGCAAGATGGTGAAGATTTTTAATATTGTTTTGCTTGTCATTCCCCTAATTTAATTACTCCAACAGTCATTAGATCATTCCTTTTGGAAAGCTCGATGAGCAAGCGCAGTTGAACGACTTGTGGTTGATGGTTGAACAAAGTCCTAGGATCATCTACAAATTTAGATAGCTAGTTTTAAGAACCGTTTGCGTTGATTTGCGTGCTTTTTGTTCACAAAGCTGATGTTAAGATGCATGAAAGTTGGATTTTTTTTGTTCACTTGTTTTTCGTGGTCGCAATGGCAAATTGATGGGTGTGGATTGCGACGATGGTATCGCGAAACTGGGCAATCTTGATGTCAAGATAAAGGATCTGTGAATTCTAGCAAAGCTAGCATTACTATGATTCCTGTAAAAGTTTGGATTTGTGATCATTAATCCCTTTACAATTGTCTTGCTTTACTTGCATTAGATGTATATGCATTGACAATGTTATCTGTATAGCAGGCTTTTCTTTGCTTAACCCGTGTCATCTTATTCTATTCTGTAATTGAGTACAAGTGTTGCAATATCATGAGTTGTCGCTTATTGTGAGCGGCTGTCAGTTTAGTTGTCTTTCACTATTGAGTTTCTATACTTGCTTATTTGTTGATTTCAAACAAAGTTAGTGAAGGGTATGATGGTATGGTGAGTTCGTCATCTCTTGGTTGCTCAGACTTTGTGGGGAATATTGATGAAAATGTGAAGCAAAATGTTGAAATTTCGGGCTTTAATTTATATTTTCAGCAGAAGTTTGGTTGTGTTTGATGAAATGTGTTTTTGACTAAATGTCATGAAATGTATATAGGACATAGGCAAGTGCAAAATGGATGGGTGTTGTTTTGATTGGCTGTTTGGCTTGATCTTGTGGTTCTTAGGTTCTGTGGCTACATTTATCAAACGGGTTTGATTATTTTATGGTAGAAATTCACTGTTTATGAGAATTACTCTTTGCTGGCCAGATATTGTTTTTAAGATTGGCTTTCCATTTTGTGTTTTGCTAGATGTGATCAAGTTTGGAATACTTTTGTCGATGTGTTGATATGGGACTATTTGAGATAATCTTAATCCAGGCACGTTGTCTAGTTAAATGTACCTTTTCTGAATATATTATTCATTCCTTTGTGCAGGGGTCAATCAAACTCTTTTCATCATTCTTGGATGAATGACTCTGAAGGCATAGATAATGCATGGTCACATGAAAAGGAGTGCATGAAAAGGCCACGGTCTGGACACTTGAGAGTTTTTCATAGCTGGGTTTGTCTGATGGTGAGGTTGGTCCATTGCTTTTTGTATAATAGCTATAAGGAGGTCCATTTTAGGATTTTGGCTCTTCTTGTGTTATTATGAAAGGTCCACATGGTGCATCAATTTCAGCAGCATCTTCAATAGGTGTGTTGGAACTTCAATGATTCAGTCACGTGACATTTGTGATTCCATTCTTTAGAGGTTGAGTTTGTGGTTTAGTGACTTTTAGTCCCTAGTTCTTCAAAACTTGAGGTTTCAGTTCTTGACTTTTGTTTTTGTCCGAAGTTGATTTGGTGACTGTCTTGTGTTCCGGTTACATACATTGATTGCAGCTCAAATTCAACTAGCGACAAGATCATATGCTTAATTGTTATGCATCCATGGCCAGTTGGTGTAGGTCCTTCTACATATCAGAACAACCACACTATCTGAATAGAGCATTTTTCTTTTTGTTATTCGCTGCCCCTGGCTCTTTTGAGACATATTTATCTTGACAAGTTGTTTAGTAAAATGTAAATAAATTGTTTATTCCTTTGTAAAGGGGTCATCAAAATCTTTTGAGCATCCTGGGATAAATGAATTCAACAATTCTGAAGAAACACATATCAATTGGCCGAGGTAACACACAATTCTTGGAGACGCCACCGCCTCTGCCTCTGAACTATCTTTGAGCATCCTGCTACTGCAAAGGCTTCTCTCTTTTTGTTCGATGAACCATGCCACCGCTGCCTCTGACTAAAAGCTTCTCCTCCAGCCTCACTCCCTAATTCAGCTGCTGCCTTGAGCAACATGAAGGAGAACTTCAACTTGGCTGATCTCACTACTCATAACTTGCTCGTTCGCAAGATTTTGGTTTCGCTGATCTTAGCCTCTTGTTTCAAGCTTATGATGCGATTGCTTTCCCCTTTTTGTGCAGCTCTCAATGACGTGGATTGAGCTGGCCTCATTAATGCTCTCAAGGTCAGTAAGATTTTGCCCTTTTTTTTTTCATGGGATTACTTTAGTTACACAAAATATGGAGGACTTTAGTTTATCCATTTCAAGCTTCTTCAAGACAGTTGTCTGTGTGGGGAAAGTGGCCTTTTTCTCCCTTGATATGTGATTTATTGGATGACTATGCGTTTATGCTAGTGCTTGAACTTGTGACAGCAAAGTACATTCAAGTTCTTAGATTACAGAATTATCTATGGACACGTGTCATGTTTGTTGCCTCCAATCGACATAATTGTTCTTTGGTGGAGCTTATGGCCTTTAGAAGTTGTATAATTCTGAACATTCCTTTAATGTGAATGATTAAATTTGTTTAAATAAGACGATTTGCTACGAAGAGCTAGTAACTTGTTAGTTGAGTTTTTCAATTTGCAAGCATTCACGTTGAGATGTGCAATTGGCCAAGTGGATTTTACTAAACCTGAGCATTTGAAATGCACAGAGCCGGCATGACGAACTGCAGGCAAAATTAGTTGAATCAAAATATCAACAGCTGTATCAACCTCTGTACACAAGAGTAAATATTTTTTTTACTTATTCATTTTGCAGAGTGAAGAGGAGAGGTCCTCTTCTCAACTTTTTATGTGTTTATAATTATTATCTCTCAAACTCCTTTTTTCCTAAGTCATTAGGGTCAGGGATGTTGAACTGCAGACATACGCGATTGTGAATGGTATTTTTTTGTGGGATTACTTTAGTTAGGCGAAAGGAGTCCTAATCTTTAGCTTGCTGCTAAATTAGCTTTCTAACAATTCAATCAGGACTGATGAGTCTGCTTTTGCTGATAGCATGGCTTGTGGCAGTCTTTTGGGTATGCATCTTCAACAAGTGATTAATCCGTATAACTAGAATATTGCATACTCATGGATTGTATATAAGAGCTACTTTTTGAAATGTGTATTTCACTTCCTTTCTATTTTTCGTGAATGTCATCCTCACATAATTATTCACATAATTATTCACATAATACTAAATCATAATGTTTGAGTTTAAGGAATTGCTGAATTTCATTTAGTTATTGGTTAAATGACTGCTTCTGGTGACACCCTTCTACTGCAAACTTAGTGACTATTCATAGATCTTCTTGATTGGGTTATCTCTTGACAACTTTCTTCTATTGTTGGTCACTTCATGCCCTAATTAAAACTCTCAATTTGCTTGTGAATATGCTGGTTCATGAATACTTGAACTAAAGTGGTAGAGAGAAATCTCACGTCTACTTTCTGCCTTACATGCTAATATCGGTACACCTTATTTATGTGTAATTGTAGTGATATGACGCTCTTACCTGATTTATGCACATTATTGTCGTTCTTTGAGTTATTTGCAAGTATGATTCCCCACACCTTATAGGGATAGCCTGTCCTTGCATGGACGAGACGCTTCTGAAAATGATGAATTTGATGAGAAAAGCAACCGGTTGGAAGTGAGTTCTGAGATCGTGAAAGATGCATATCGCCCGCCAATTGTACGACCAATGAATCTTGCCGCAACAGAGTCAAGCTCGACAGAGCCACTAGTGCCTTCTCAGTCTCCAGCCAGAGAATTTTCACTTTGCCTTTTTATACATATCATTTTTTTTAGATCAAAAGAACCTTTGTAGAGTAGATTTTTTTTTCTTTTTATGGAATTCTCCTTGTAGGCTTACCCTATCCTGTTCCACTTATTTTGATAGAAGTGATTGTTGGAGCGTTAATTGGCAGGAAAATGAGGTGCCTAAATCATACAGATATAAGAGTTATTGTTTTCACCCTAGTATTGGATTCAAACATTTCTTTTGCCTCATGTTGAAGTTTTGCGTGAGTTCGTTAATTTTTGGTTTATTCTTTATTCTTGTACGCGACCATGACCTTTTTTCCCCTTTTCTCGGGGCCAACATGGTGACTCGTCGGACCTGGCATCTATTGGGTTAAGTAGCAGATTTAACGCCTTGAATTGTAAATGAATTATAAGTTCTAACATTCAAAATTTAAGGGTCATGATGAAAATTGAACAAAATGTTCCAGTGATGCCATGGGAAAATAGATGTTCTGATGACGACATGAGGGACTCGAGTAGTTGATAATACAAATCTCCTTCTGATAAAAACAATAAAAAGACGAGAATGGCACAAAGAATTTGGAGTTCTGCACAAACAATTACTTCGAGCACTCTGCAGAAGGTGCAGAGACACATGAGCTAGTTTTTATGTCAAAACAAGCGCACTTTCAAACAAATTGCACTAAATTTACATGAAACAGGGTCCTCGTGCATGGTATTCAAAGTTCAGTTCCACCATGGAACGTCTTGGCTTCAGATCCAGTCCCCACGACAATGCTTTGATAGCAAGTTAAAAAAAAAGGAATAAAGAATTTATATATATTTCAATGATTTTGTAAGAGAAATATAATGGCCTATTTATGGTCTTTAAAGGGCACTATTTATAGTAATAAAATATTACACGATCAATTACAATTAATCATAATCAATCACGATTAATCATAAAGATATCCAAAATATTAAAAATGTTTAGAATATCTAGAATATTGTAAAAATAATCTAGAAAATTTCAATACATCGAACATGATGGAGTTTTCGGAGGAGAGAGAGGCCGCCGTCGTTGGGAGGGGGTGAACGTCGTCGGGAAAGAGTGGAGAGAGAAAAGAGAGCGCTATAGTAAACAGAGAGGAGAGAGAGGAGAAGCCTTCTCACCCGCTGGATTTGAAATTGCCTAACACACGTGAGGCCGGGTGGACACGTGGCGATCTATGAATGGTTCAAAATATCCAATATTTTCTAAAAAAATCAAGTCAAGTGGGACTAGCGTCCCCATTTTTAATTTCTTTTTCCTGTTCTTCTCAAAATTAAAAGGAACCTCAGTAAAGTAGAATGTGCAAATCCAGAAACCCTAGCCGCCGCCTCCTCCTTGCACGATCCTCCTCTCCACTCTGCTCTCTCTCGATCGCATCATCGCAGTCACTTGCCGCCTCACCTTCGGCCCTCCTCCTCATCTTCTCCAAGATCATCGACCTCAACACCCTTGTTCTTTGCTCCTCCGTCTGTAGGCGCTTTTGCCTCGTTGTCCCCCAGATCGACGCCATATCCCTCCCCCTCGACTACTTTGACCACAGCGCCTCCTCTCGAGGGAGCTCCGCCCGTGCCCATAAGCAAATCTTCAAGAGCTTTTGCACCAGGCTGATCGGGCCGAGGTCATCCGCTTCGGTTTTGCTGCTCCAATAGCCGTGTCGCCCCATACGACGAGCTCTCTCACCTCAAGTACCGGTTTCGCGAGCTTGGAGACCTTCGCAGGCAGTGACGTGGTCTGCAGCTCCCTTGCCCTTGCCTCCACCTTCCGTCGCCTTCTTCAACAATTCTCTCTCCCTTCGCCGTGTGTGTCAAAATCGTGTGTTGGATTTCTGGACTCGTTTGTCAGAGCTTGTTCGAGACTCTCAGATGTCTGACATAACACCGAGGCCTCTCCAGCGTGTCCGTGCTTCGTAGGTTGCTGATTGCCGAAGTCCATCATCCAATGGCTTCTTTGTCGAAACCCAAAGAGATTTATGATGTCTTCTTGAGTTTTAGAGGCATAGATGTGCGTAACAACTTCCTTGGTCATCTCAACAAAGCTCTAAACCAGAATGGAATATACACTTTCATTGATAGCGAGGAACTAAAGAAGGGAGACCAAATATCACCAGCGCTTATGGAGGCCATTGAAGAATCACGCATTGCAATCATTGTTTTCTCGGAGGACTTATGCTTCCTCATGGTGGTGCTTGGAAGAGCTGGCAAAGATTATGGAGTGCAAGGAACAAAAGGACCTCATTGTTATACCAGTTTTTTATAAAGTGGACCCAAGAGAAGTGAGAGGGGGCAGAGAGAGTTATCTGAGAGCACTGGCTAAGCAAGAGTCCAAGTTCGGGAAGGATTCTGCAAAAGTGAAGAGATGGAAGAAAGCTCTTTTCGATGCCGGTAGCTTGTCCGGGTGGCATTTGAATGATGGGTAAGTAGAATTAAGTATATTTTGTGCAAGAAATTTATCTCTACAAGTAAGAATTAAGACTTTTGTGAAAAAAAAAAAAAATTCTTCCCACATGATTGTACTTATACGTATGGATGCTTCATCCTATTTACCTGAAAATTCCTGAGTTCATGCCCAATTGCCGAGTGATATAATTTCCATGGACTTCGTCTTAAGCATCAAATAAATGATGGGTAAAAAATATGGGTCACTTGATTTCCAGTAACTCATTGGTATTCTAATAACATTTTCATGAAATTGCTAAATTGTCACTAAAAAGTTATGTAAAAGAAAAAGTCCCCGATTATTTTTTATTGACAGCTTTTTTTTTTACAATTACCAATATTTATTAAAATTCACCAGCATGAAAAGAAACCTATTTTTGGGCATCAAATAATAGAATTCTGCCTTTAGCTTTTGCTAAGCCCTATTTTATTCGAGTAAGGTCTGTAGCTCTCTTGGATCCTTGTTGCCCTCCTTCAAGTGTAATAAAAGTTCTAGACATTTTATCAGGGGGCTATTGAGGTCTTCTCATTTCATTTCGGTAAATTGAGTTTCATAGATTTTCAATTTTGACGACCAAGTCCTAAACTTGTTAGTCGTTACAACTGGCATTTTGAGTTCGAAAAATCACATGTGGCTATCCATAGAACAAACACTTGGCTTTTGCCATATTAGAAAATCAACACTGGGACTTTATTAGGTAAAAAATTTACTAACTTATTTGAACAGAATAAAAGATTAAAACTTGATTGACCGATGAACTAAATGTTAAGTAGTATTATTGCAATTACCCCATTTCTCCGGGAGGATTAAAAAAATTCACAACGCTTGATACATGATGATTAGTGTTTACAGGCCACCTAAAAGCAATAACATCGTGCTTCAGGGTATTTAATAATTTGGGAATGGAAATCGTAATCACCGTTTGAAGTCCCAAGGAGTGCTTTTTGATTAAGCGTACAAATAAATCATATATAACAGTTCAACGAGAAAAATAAGTAAATCGCCACGTATAAATCAAGAGAACATGAATCACTTGGATAACTAAAAGTTAAAACCTCGGACTTATTTTGATTGGTGTGGAGCTCTTGGAGTTCTAGTTTGACTCGGTGGGAATACATCTTGTTTTGGTTGTCATTGTTAGCAGTATGCTCTCGTTATTTGTTTATTCAAATCACTAAAATGATTGTACAACTTGTTTTTCTGTTTTTGTCAGAGACGAGTCAGAGCTTATACAAGAAATTGTGAAGAAGATCTCCACTAAAATACATTGTCCTTTACAGGTTGCTAAGCATCCAGTTGGCATATATTCCCAAGTTATTGAGTTGAAATCAATATTAAATCTTGAGTCTAAAGACAATGTTCTTATGGTGGGATTATGGGGACAAGGAGGTATAGGGAAGACATGTTTAGCAAAAGCTCTTTACAATGATCTGTTCAGAAAATTTGAAGGTGCATGTTTTCTAGCAGATGTTGGAGAAACTTCAAAAGGTAGCGGGGGTTTGGTTACTTTACAAGAAAAAATACTAGAAGATATATTATTACTACTACGAAAATTAAAAGTGTCCAATGTCGATGAAGGTATTAATCTAATACAGCACAGACTTTGTCGCAAAAAAGTTCTCCTCATTCTTGACAATGTGGATGCCTTGTGCCAGTTGGATACTTTAGCAGGAAAATGCGAGTGGTTTGGCAATGGAAGTAGGATTATTGTTACTACAAGGGATAAACATCTGCTAACTTGTCATGGAATTGATCTAGATCATGTGTATGAAGTTAAACCATTGAGTTACCATGAAGCTTGTGAGCTTCTTTGCAATCATGCTTTTCCGACACTCCAAAAATTAGAAATCGGGACAAATTTGGTGGATGGTGTTCTAAATCATGCTGGAGGGTTGCCTTTGGCACTTGAGGTTCTCGGTTCCTTCTTGCATGGTAGAAGAGAAGCTGTATAGGAAAGCACACTAAAGAAACTTTCTAGGATTCCCAACAAAACCATTAATGATGTTCTCAAAATATCTTACGATGGTTTAGAGGAAAATGAGAAAGAGATTTTTCTCAAACATTGCCTGCTTTTTTAAGGGGAAGGATGGTGAGTATATAAAGAAAGTTCTCGATAGTTGCGATCTTGAGACAACTGTAGGATTTGATATTCTCATTGAGAGGTGCTTGATTACCAACTATGGAATACTACAAATGCATGACTTGGTTCAATTGATGGGTATGGATATTGTGAGACATGAATGTTGCGATGATCCCAGAAAACGCAGTAGACTGTGGCAATATGATGATGTTGCCGATGTCCTGTCAAGTGACGTGGTAAGACTTGCAAATATGAACAAAATCTACTCCTTATCTTTGACTCCAATTGCTCAATATGAATAACCCATATAGTTTTGTATAAACAGGGAGATCGTGCTGTCAAAGCCATAGTGTTGGAGCCACCTGAGCTGAAAGAGCTGAGTATCCATCCTAATGCTTTTAAAAAAATGAGAAGGTTGAAATTGCTCATCGTGCACAATGTGCATAATTCTTTCCAAGGCCCTATATGGCTTCCAAATGAACTAAGATGGATGCAATGGTCTGGACATGGTTCTTGGAATCCGCATTTTTCTTCTGGTCCAAAGAAATTAAGAAGACTTGATATTAGCAATTGCAGTATCGCAAGAGTCGTAAAACTATGTAAGGTGAGCATCTATCTACACAGCCTTTTTATTATCTACCCCATTTGTATGGGCATATGCGCGTGATATGTACTAGTATTCATAAGGAAACGGTGTTCCTCTTTTTTAGAAACCACTTCTCTAATTTCTTTCAGAATGATGTTAACTACTTGCATTAGAAATGATGTGAATAAAATTGGCATTTAAAAAATTTAGTGAAACTACTTTATTAGAAATCTCCAATGGAAATATTTTGCTGATAAAATACACAGTATGAAGAAATGTTATTATGATATGCAGAAAGTGAAAATTTGAATTTTTTTTTATCATGGTCATTGCAATCATGAGTAAATACAAATTTTAATATATTGAAATATGTGAGAGATAAAATAGAATAACTGATTTCATGTTTTTTCCATGGGTATTATATTTGTAAAATAAGCAATTGAAGATCATGTATGAGAGGAATAAAAAAAGAGGTTGAAATCCCTCCCAAGTAGAAGGTTTTTATTACGTTATATAATTGTTTAGAAGAAGGACAAATGTGTGTGTAGATGAAGCATGACTGCTTTCTAAACCTAATATCTCTAACTATCGATAGAGTTATATTTCAATATCAAATCTACCTAGGGAAGAAATTCAAAATGCAAATATGCTAGTATAAGCTATTTCATCTAATTCTAACTATGTCACTAGTTTACATATTAACTTTTCTATAAAGAAAAAAGAATGGTATAATGATCAAATAAAAGGGAACAAAAACATGACAACTCAACGCATTGGCATATATACAAAAGTGAAAACACCTAAGGAATAACTGGCTGAATGGTCAAGCATTTGATTTAGATGTAGTTGGTCAGATATATTAATTACAATTTCTCACATTCAAAATAACCTTAGAGGCCATGTAGTCTCCAAGTTACGGAGGCTTATCCAATGTAAGTCGTAAAGGGCGGGATTTGTCCTGCACCATGCTGTAAAAATGGTGTCATTAATTGCTCAAATCAGTCCTGAAAGACCAGCATTTTTAAGTACACTTATATTAGACATCTTACTAGTAATGTGTGCAGTACACTTATATTAGACATCTTACTAGTAATGTGTGCAATCTGTGTACAACTAATTTGATATAAGTGATCCCGTAGGGGCATGCCACCAGGAATTGTCACCAATTATAAGGTAATATAAATTATAACTAATTTATTCAAAAACTTTTGAAAATCCTTAATTCAATATTTGTTCTCTCCAATCATAAGGTGATATAAATTATCCCCATCAACGATAGAGTAATAGGAATTGTCTTTGATCGTACCGGAGTAATTTAGAAATTTAAACTAACTAGCCCTTAATTTTTTCCATGTTTGTTAACATGCAATTCTTAAATAAGAATGTGATTATTTGAAATACATATAAACAGAATTATGTCATATTTATTGTATCGAAACATCATGTGGTATGATTTTATTATTTGCTAGAATTATTTTTTGTTTGATATATAGTATTTCTTTATTTGTAAAACCACCATGTAATTTTCTAATAATCATGATATATATTTTATTGGTTGAGCATGGAGTATCATGTTATATCTAACTGTTCTGATGATTGCTTAAAATAATTTATTTGTGAAATCTTTTAATATTGTGTTTATATATATTATATCTTTTATTGGTCGAGCATGGAGTATCATGTTATATATAACTGTTTTGATGATTGTCTAGAATAATTTATTTATGAAATCTTTTTAATGTTGTGTATTTATATATTATATAACTCTTTAAAATAATGTCTAAAAATAAAATGATAAGAATTATATCTTATTCGCTAATGTGATCGTAAAAAATAAATTGCTGGGTGAACTCGCTTATGAGCAGCAAATAAATTGTGGCCCAAGGATGAAAATCCTTAGAATTGGCAATTGCGTTATGCAAATATCCTTTTTGCCCTTTCAGAGTGCTTATGGTAGTCGGTTTTGTTGTTTTTGCAGGACTTCCAACAACTGAGGTACATTAAATTGAGGGACTGTGAGTCGCTTGTTAGTACGCCCGACCTCTCATGCACTCCTAATCTCGAAGAATTGAAACTCTGGAATTGCAAAAACTTGATAGAAGCCCATGAGTCAATTGCAAATCATGACAAGTTACAGGTTTTGCATTTTAAAGGGTGCCCTGAACTTCATGTTTTTCCAAATGTGCTCAAGACACAAAATCTTCGAGATCTCAACCTTTCTGATTGCTCAAAATTTGAAAGATTCCCCAATATCCCACATGAACTCGGAGGCCTGAAAAAACTTTCCATACTACATACTGCTATTAAAGAGCTTCCTCCATCAATAGAAAATCTTGTCTCTTTGGAGGTAATGTGTTTAGATATTTGCGAAAACCCAGTACATATTCCATCTAACATCTACAAGTTACAAAAACTTCAATGGTGGAGATCTTCTGGCCCAATCTTGTTTCCAAAGCTCCAGGATTTATCTGATCCATGCACGAAGATCGGACTTCCAAATTTAAACAAGTTAGACCTTACAGATTGTAATATGTTAAAAGTAGAGTTTCTTGAGGATCTTTCTTGCTTTCCCTTATTGAAAAGCTTACGTCTGTCAAGGAACAATGTTACTAGCCTTCCTGCATCTATCAGCAAGCGTGATCATTTGTTCGAGTTGGGTCTTTCTAGTTGCCATCAATTACAAGAGATTCCCCAGCTTCCACCATTTTTAAAATTGTTGTACGTAGATGAGTGTGAATCTTTGCAAACAAATGGACATTTAACTTCAATTGATCAGTGGGTCCGTCGAGGGTTGACCATGGTTGATACTGCTTCAATTAACAAGGTTAGATTCTCTCTCTCATGCACACACGTATCGACGTGGAGACTATGCTGGATACAATGTGTTCTATTATCTTGCAATAGTTGAAAAGGCTTTATAACTCAACACCAATATGCATGTACTGAAGGTGGTTAACGTACTTTCCATGGGAATGATTTTCATCACATGAGACTTCTATGTTAATGCAAGCCAAGATCAATGGATCTCTACTCATTTATGGAGCTCTTAATTCACTAGGATTTCTTACTAAACTCAAATTGAATTCTTCTACTTGGTGCTTTCTAATAGTCTATTTTTATAACAGGATTCTTCTTGCTGTATTCGTCTCCCTAGAGGAGAGATGCCAAAGTGGCTCCAACCTGTTGAGGAGGGTTCTATATCTTTCATGGCTTCAAAGGAATTATATGACAAGTTCCTTGGATTGGTTTTTTGTGCTGTTCGTGATAATGACGACCTTTGTTGGACACTTGAATTTGCAGCACATTTTAATGGCAAATTTCAAGGTATCTATTCAGAATTAGGCTACAGATTGCCTTCAGGAGGTGGCATCACACTAAACTATTTCCCACCATCTGACCTTTGGAAAGTAGTCCATTTTGGTCAAATTGATGGGAGTTATGCGCAATTCAACCTTACATTATCGGGTGAGGGCGTGAAAGAGTGGGGATTCCGAATAATATGTAAGCAATTAGAGGATGATTTAAAGGTTACGCTTCGAGATAATAAGCTAATTGATCTAGCTATCCTCTACGAGATTGGTCATGAGACGATGGATTCAGAAGTTGAAAGTTCACATTTGCACGAAGCCAATCCAATCAAAATAGGCCTACTAAAAAACTTGCAAGAGAATTCACATGTGCACGAAAACAGACCGATCGAATTTGATCTAGATTGTCCACCGAGTGCTGACATATATGATGGAATAGAATTTCGGCGGGATCATTATTTCAGTTTCCCTTTACTCTTTTCAACCAAGCCGAACAAAGAGTACAGTCTTATCTTGCCGGAATGATGGAAACTTACCAGGGAAGCAATTCGTACGGTGAGTGAACTGGGCTGATCTTCATTGCAGTGCCTTCTCTCTTCTTGTTCCTTCTCGTTTTCTTTTCTCCCAAAAAAAAAAGAGAGAACTTTGAAATGAAATTCTGTAATTCCGCCTTCTCTTTTATCTCCTCTTTGTTTCTAGTTTTTCCTTTTTGGCTAAATCCTCTTTTCTCCGCCGCAGGCAAACTTCCAGCTCCACCATCTTCCGTCGGACACCGGCGAGCTCCGACGAATGTAAGATCACCGCTTTGCCAACGGAGGCGACCAATAGAAGAAGTCCCTAGCGAACCCACCGGCGACGGCCGAAGCCATGGGAACTGGTGACGTAGCTTGGGGTGAACGATTCTCGCCTGAGGTTCCTGGCTCCGTGCAGATTGCTATAGATCAAGTAACGCCTGCCTCGTCCTGATTGTATCAAGTTGGTGGAATAGTTGAGATGGATTTTGAATTCGATTCGTTCGGTGCTGCAATTGTGCGGGAACTTGAAGATTGTGTCGTTGAATTTGTTCGAGAGACGTTGAATGAGTGTTTTCATTGTAAGTTTAGTCTATGGATGCTTGGTAGATGTAGGGTGTATGTGGGTTGAATTGTGAGAAACTTCGATCACTGAGATAAGGTCTCTGTTGCTGACTTTTATGAGGTGCTTGAAGGGGCATATCCATAGAGGAATAAGAAGTGAGATTTTGACTGTCAGAGTCCTCTTAACACTTGTTGACTTGGGCAACTAGGGAGAATTGAGACCAAATTTACTAGAAGCGTGAGAGTGATATGAACATTGGTGGTGCCCATGGATAACTGGTTAGGTGCTTATTTTCTTTGGTCCTATGGCCTCTGGATATGAAAAAGAAACAATCACGAGAAACACGGAGTTTACGTTAGTTAATCAGTTGGATAGAGACAAAAGCACAAGGAGCCGATTGCGAATTCTGATTTCTGAGGCCTTCGCAACAGTTTAGGGTTCCCTTCTTATCCTTATCTGCCATAGCTTTTATGAAGTAAGATGACCTTGAAGCTAAAACTTCTGGAAGCTTCTTGAATGTTTGAAAACCTAGTAATGAAACAAAGCTTCTGAGGTATCAATGATAGGACACACAGAAATGAGCAACATGTTGTTTCTCAAATTAGTTGCTGTTTTTGCTCTAGTGTTGTTAGAGCTATATCAGTCTAACTGTAAGTGGGATTTGCATCTAGATTACAGGTTAAGTATGCAATGACAATCATTGCTTGGAAGTTTGGGGCCAGAATATTATAGAGGACCACAAAATCTTGATCATATAGCTATGAGACGTGCATTCATTCCATAAGTAGCTGCATATTGATAATGAAATATATCTACTGCTGGCAACTTGATGCTGATTTCCTCTTGAATTGCCTGTTTGCATGCATGCATGCATTCATGAGATAATTTCTGACTCTTATCCTAATATTATTTTCTCCTGATAGGTAACAAGACCTATTGGCTTTTCTTATTTAAGGTGAAACTTGCTCTGGACAGCCTTGAAGTTCCAGTTGGGTAAGAAACCAGTTTTTGGTAAACAGGTGCGTTTCAGATATGTTACATTATTTGCTAATTAAGATGATTGATATTTCAGTCTTAATTGGTGAATGATTTCAGTTTGTGCTTTATTTGTATAATACTTTGATTAAACAGCCGTGTCATCCCTGAGGATGGGATTGCAGCAGGAAGAAACTCGACTAATGAAACACGAAATGTATGTTTATCATTGCTTTCCCACCCCTTTCTTTAAATTTTGGCCCAGCAGCGCTTTGTTTTTGCTCTGGATTGATACACTCAAATTATCCACTCGTAGTTTATTGTTGATCATTTTATGTTTCTCTCTTAAGTATTTCTTTAATAGATGATAAAGCAATATCTCAGACTTAATCCATTAATGAGTGGATTTTTTTTATGCATCATTAGGCTGTAAAGGGTGATGTACCCATTATTCTTTCATAAAATGTACTGCAAACAATAACTATAATCTTGCCTTATTATGCCTAATGTTTCACGTTTTTCATTTGCCATTTCTCTCTGTCTGGAACAATATTATGGTCTTCATCTGCTTTTGTGAAGTTCCTAACACTTTTTTCTTAGGCCTTAAGTTAGCTATACTATTGGTATACTTATTTGGTATAAAAATGTGTTGTGAGTATTGTATTCCTTTTAAGATGTAAGAAACTGCTCCTTGGGACATTTCTTCATACAATGACCATATTTACACATAGTTTAAGCCTGGTTTCTGGTAAAGATCATCTCTTATGTAATAGTCTATTGCTGTAATCATTGATAGTTATGTGGTGACAGTACACTGCTATAAATGACTTCATGGACAGTAATGAATAGTTGATGTGAAGAATATTTGGCCCTTTTAGTATCTTGTGGATCATAATAGAAAACAACGCTTCCTCGTTACAAGGGTATATATGAAAATACCGTTAGAAAAATTGGATGTGGCTAATCCAATTAGAAGCCTCTTTTTCCATGTGAGATTTGCAGCAACTTCAAGCAAGCAAAACTTGTTGAATTCATGTGGTATATGTCTTGATCAATCTCATATAGACTCTCAATCGGTTAGCTTGAAGGAGAAGACATTTCTCATAACATGAATTTTCAGAATTTATGTTGAAACAACACTAAGGGCAACTGTCTCTCGACAAAGCTCCTAAGTTTGATATGCTTGCGTTGTTTTTGTCCTTGTGCTTTCATAAGTAACAAGACACGCAGAGACGGAAGCTTTTGATCTTGATGTTCTTCTTGAGCAGTGGGAAAGGACTGGATTATTGACTGCAGAGTTGCAGAGAAGCCTTTATGTGACATGTGAATCGTGCATAATGAAGATAAATGGAGGATTGTGGAACAGATTTTCCATCTTTTCTGTCCTTTCCCTTGCCTAAATGGAAGAAAGTGGAGTTTCCAGAAGCGTCAAAAAGTCAAGAAAGTCGAGAATTGTGATGTATGGCCTGCGTTTCCAGTATAATTTTTCATCTGTCTGATGCTGCCATGATTTAATATTTTGTGTTTGAAGCTTGTTCGGAAGTCTATCAATTTTTCCCTCAAGACTTTGTTGACATAAAAGTTAAAATATAGAGAAACAAGATCTGGTCCATTGTGATTGAGCAGTACATGAAGTAGCTAATATAGACTGTGGACATTGTTTTTCTGTTTGAGGGTTAGATTTGAAAGAACAAGATCAATTACATGGGGAAGAAGCAAGAGATTTTTACTAAGGATGCGTTTAATAAAATGTTTAGGGAATAAACAAACCAAGAAAACTCTGACTTTTAGGGCTTGAAATTTGTAGTTTTGCTGCTCTTAGTAATCTGATTATGAGTCAAAAGTATTTTGGGAAACATGAACTAGCTTATTGCTTTTCTGAATACGTCCGACATGAAGCAAGAGGACTCATCTTGCAGATGAACAACTGCCTAGCTCAATTTCCTCCCTCTGGAGCTAAAGAACTAGCCCTTATTATTGCGTAGTCTCATGATGGAGATTATGAGACTGTTGTTATAATAGTGAGCGAGTTTCATATGCAGTGTTTGCAATTTATAGCTGATTGAAAACCATCCTAGCCAATACTAGTAAACAAGTTATCCAAAAATTTTCTCTCAATCAGATCACTGGTGCCAAGATCTCTCTGAGCAGAAGTTGCCCATCCATATTAAGAGCCTCCAAGTATTACCTGTTTACAGAGTGTTGTTTGTTCTTCAAGGACATTAGGTTTTATGTTGAAGAGAAATTATAGAATGACCCAAAGGCATCATTAAAGCAAAAAATTTTAAGCCATAGTTACCCCAAACACACTTGTTTCAAATCTGATGCAAGAATTTTGCCAAGGTCAATGCCACTTAGTAGAGTCTAGTTACTGTCAATTGAATCAAAAGGTACACTTCACAGATAATTTGCTTCCATGGAAAGCTATTTCCTGGAGTAGGCATTTGGCAAAATTGATATTCTTAGGATTGAAATGATAATTACGAAATGAATACTTCCTAAGTCAGACACATTCCTTATAGGAAAATTTGTTTTTGCTTAGATACTACCTTCTTTTGCAAAGTGCTTTGTCAATTAGTCTACTAAATTAGCTCCAACATGATTTTTGGAAATGTTTTGCCAATGGAATCTGTCTCTGGTTTCAAGCTAATGAGCTAAATAAAAATGCAGAATCATCGGAAATATTGGCTGGTTTCCACATCTATGTTCCCCCTTTCAAGTGTCTGCCTAATTTAAGAATGTTTCCAACTTTTTTCTTGTTTGTCTTGCAGTGATGGGAATTCTGGATCAAGGGGTTTCGAATGTTGTGGAGGTATAATGGCATCGGAAGCAATTTCTCTTTTGCGAGATTTTTATGAAGGAAGAAACCCTAATGGTATGAACGGCGATCAACCATTTTAGCCAGTTGAATTGTCTGTTCGAAAGAATGTTATGATAATGCTGTTAGCACCTATTTACATGAGATAACTTAAGGGAAATGATAGTTCTGTTTCAATGGACCCATAGTTACTTACATTTTTTAAGAGGCTTCAATGAGCATAATATAGCAATTCTACTTTTTGAACCAAAGTTCACCTTTTCAATCAATCAAGTTGAGCATTGTCTGCTGGCAACATCTTCTTGAAAGACCCTTCCATGGAATAACCTCTCTTTTAAACTCAAATACTGCAGTCTTCCTTGCGCTCATCCTCTTCTATATTGATTAAAATGAATTCAGGAAGCCTCTTTCTGTTTGTGCTTTCTAACCAATTCTCTCAAATAGCTGGAAAAGAATTGTTGCCTGGCCTTTCGGTGATTGCATAATATGCTGAACAACTCTCTCTCTTGATCATTTGCTGTAGTGAAGATATGTTGCTATATCCTTACATCCCAGATAAATAAAGCTGGCCCAGTGGAATGTCATGTAATGACAAAGGGTTAATGAAATTGCAAGCATCAATCAAGGCTAAGGTGTTTATTTTGAGATGGTAAGTACACTTATCCAGAACAATGCTAAGATTGCTATGAATATGTTTAGAATTTGCCCAGGAAACAAAAGGTAGAGTTTCAGATGCCCTGTCTCTCTTTTTGCCAATTTTCAGATGCCCTATTTATCACATGTGGCTTTCCTTTAGACTGGGTATTCTTAGCCAGATAACCATTTGAGAAATGGAATATCGTGTCCTTAGTTAAGGAAAAAGATGAAGTGTAGTATCTCAGTAGTTGAGAATTCTTTGATTAGACTCGTTTGATAGAAATATCTTCTTCCTTGATCCCTATCATGGATTGCTATACATATATGGTTTTTAGTCTAGTAATTCTTCAATAAGAGCTCTTCAGTTGCTAATATTTAAAAAACTGATCAGGTCATAATCTTGACATGCATCTGAGATAATTAATACGCTTTGGAAACTCATTGCATACAGAAAACATGGCCTTGAAATAATGTCTTCATAATGATAAAATCAATTTGGTTCATGTTTCTTCTCTGTTTTGTAGAACCCTGTTCCATGAATATCATTTCTCTTCACCTTTCTTCCCCTTCTTTTCCATTCATTTTCTATTAATGACATTGTGGAATCTATGGTTTGTTTAAGTATCTTATAGATATGCTGAATGCTAATATTTGATTTTCAACTCCAAAGCTTCACAGGTCATGGATAAATCATGCTTCTCATTGGATCTACCTGCGTTGATTCATCCTGTTGAACATTCTCAGGCCTTTGCACAACTAGGTAAGACCTTTGAACTTATGATTCCTTTCTTTTATGAATGTCATGTACATCATGTATGGTAACATGATGCACCTCTGCTGCATGTCGAATGATTATCAGTTACTTGTGCATATAACTTGTGACTACATGGTGTGACCTTTTATATTATAGGCGGTGCCAGATTAGGGCACTGTGGCAATGTTTCTTGCTTTGACAGTTTAATATGATGCTCATTTTAAGATCAAGTATACCTGTAGCTATAGATTTCCTCGTATGCTTGTAGTCAATTTCAATGAATAAGAAGCTAAACCATTGCTCCTCATTCCTGATTCATGGTTTATTCTGATCATATTGTTCATTGTTCTTATTTGTGTTAGTTGATCTTTTCATTTGACTATAAGCTAAGTCAAACTTTCGCTTCAAGGTACCTCCCATTCTTGAAATGAACTATTTGCATGATAACTTTTGAACTATTGTTTTGTGACAAAGCACAAATATGAATGTGACATTATTGGTGCCAGTTCTAACATACTAAGATTCTCTCTTGTTTATGATATGGGAGAAACAATTAGTGTTAATTATTTTGTCTCAAGATATTAAAACGTTTTAGAAACAGCCCTTGAAGTATAGATATCTGTGTAAATGTTATTACCATCTTACAAAGTGTCTTCAAATGATTTGATGCACTCTGACTGACGATGCATGTGCCATTTACTGCTTTTCTAATCACAGAATTTCATCAAGGGATCTGAGGAAGTGTGATGCATGTCCAGATCAGTTTTTGCCCAAATGTCCAGGTGTTTTTGGAGGGTTGCAGATGTGATCACGAGCAATTTCATGCTTTAACTTGATTATTAGATTGTGTAGATAATTTTACAGCATAACCTGTGCAAGCATCAGTTTTCTGAGGTTAATTTTTGTCATCTACATATTCTGCAATGTATTTTGTTTAAATTTTTTCAAACCTTGAGGTAATTATAGGCACGCTATTGATAATTCTGGTCCTGTATGATCCCTAACAATGATAGAAGAAGCAAAGGATAGTCATGTGTTTTCACATGGATTTCCTTGGCAAAGAATTGCATTGATTGGATTTAAGCTTCCTACTTACACCGATTATGTTCTATATACTTGAATTTATAATATTTATGAGTCAATTAATGTCTTGATCGTTGTTGACTTTAACTATCATATTATTGTGAGAAGATCTCAGTGATTTTATAGGTCACGTGGTGACCATGATAGTTTGCTGCCTCTTTTCTTGACAATAAGCAGTCGAGATTACCCAATAATGACTATATTATAATAAATTCTAGTAAAACATTAGAAAAACCTAAACATTTGCTGGAAAGACCCATGGTCTAAAATGAGCAGGAAGATGGTAATTTTGGATCATACTCCATTATATATTCTAATAAATTTGGGCTAATGTTAGAAAAGTAGATAATCAAACACGCCGGAGAGCGATCGATGGGCATTTATCCATCAAAAGGAAATGTATTGAAGGTAACCACGTTCACTTTGGGAATGAAACCCCACATTTCGGCACGGAAGCCTGCCACGTTTGTTTGTGTTGCTGTCGGCGACTGAAGAGCAAACATGGCAGTGAACGATGCCATTGCAAAGGGTGTTTTTGACCTTTCTCCGGCCGTTGTTGCCATGGATTCTAGTTAATTAATGTCGGTTAATTATCAAAACGATTGACAATTTTGAAACAATTAGACAAGCATTTAGTAATTAATTTATATGTTGGTTGGTAGTTTTGCGTAAAAGTTGATTAATTAAGTTTTTTGCAAATAAATATTGATAAAATATTAGAGCAGTTGGTAATTTTGTATAAGAATTTTTAACTTTCACACTCTGGTAACTTAAAAGATTTGCTAGAACGGTTATTAATTTCCAAAACAATCTAATCAACGTTGGAATTAAATGGACTCCAATAACAGCTAGTAATTTTTCCAAAAGGGTTAGTAACTTGAGCAAAGGTAGGTGGTGTAATTAAATGTTTGTAGATTTTTGGAACAAACGTGATTTTCGACATAATTAAACAAATGTCAATAATGATTGAAATAATAGTTGGTAATTTTCTATAAGACTTGGTAAATTAAACATGTTGGTAAACTTCAATAAATAAATAGATTGGCAAAGTATTGGAATGATTGCTAATTATTTCAAACAATTAAATAAGCATTAATAAAAGCATTCAAATAAGAGCCGATAATTTTCCATGAGAGTTAGTAAATTTAACATGTGGGAAAGTTTTGCAAGTTAAGATTGGGGAATTATTGAAATCGTTGATGATTCAAAACAATCAAATAAATATTACCAAACCACTCAAGTAAAAGTTAGTAAAGTCCAAACTAATTGCTAACTTTATCTATGCATGGCTGGTAACTTACCCAAATCCGCATTTTACCTCAAAGACAGCCATCCCGGAGCATCACCGCAGTAGTTTCTTCCGGGTAAAATACGCATCTAAGATCTTCCTTTTGAATTTGAAGATGCATGAGACAGTCCTTCCATAGAGATTGAATTCACCCCCCGAGCAAAGTCAAGTTTTCAATAGTCTCAGCATGCAGGGGAAAAGTACCATCCTTATGTAAGTGTTCAATTAATTACTTTTTAAACTTTCGAAATTTAGCTCTATTTTGTTTAAAAAAACTCATTTTCACTGGTTTGAATTTCCAGACTAGACAAATATGTTATATGGATACCCACGTTATTCTTTTCTCAACAACTTATCACATAAATTTATTTTTAACAACTTATTACATATATGTCCATTAGTATTTAATTCTTTTAATTCTACCAATCAAATCACTTCCTTTTTTGTTTTTGGTAAATCACTTTTATTTAACTTGTAAAATATTTTGAATCGTATTTAAAATAGATCTAATTTAGATCAATTGCTTTATAAGATCTTTATTTTGTCAAATAATGATGATGTTATTGAATATTGTCAATGTTTTGCTAACCTCATCCGAGTTGTTTATATTGAGATTTTTTTTTTATATAATTGTGGAGTGAAATCAAATATAGAGTTGTCATTTTAAGTTTCTCAACATTTTATGTCTAAGTTTCTCATCTTAGATTCGTCGCTGATGACCAAAGATGGCGGTGAATGAGTAGGGTTAGTGGTGGTTTTGGACTTTGGTGTTTAAGTCCCGCAACAATAGCTGTGAAGCAATAGAGCTGTCAGACACACAGTGAAGCTGTTAGATTCCTAGAGAAGGATTTTGCGGATCAATCACTTAATTCATCTTCTGCGTATAATCTTGAAGTAGGTTTCTGTATAGCCCTGTTTAGTGTGAAATATCATGCTTTTTTTTTTTTGGTTGCAGCATATCATGCTTTTGGATGCCTAGAGAATAAAAGGAGAAGAAAATATAACATTCATCTCTATGGTTCCTTTGGTTGCCATGGTGTCATAAATGATTCAACAGGATTTTGAAAATTAGGGAAAATTTTGTGCTCCATGAAGCAGTATTCACTCTTGTGTTGAAAGAATTAAGTCCCATTTTCAACTCTTAGGGCGGCGTGTTATTGAATTCAGAGATATATATGTTCTAAATATTCATGCAGCAGAGTCCTTGAATAACATAAAAATAGTTATGTTCTATGTATAATATGGGTTGTTTCTCTATAAAACTTCTGGAGTTTGGACTTTGAGACTTTATTTATCGATAACCTTTGGGGATTGGAAATTCTGTAGTTAGCTATTATGTATTACATATTAAGATTCGAAAGAGTGTTGCCAAGGACACATTGAAGCATCAATTAGGCATAGATAGACCATGATTAGTGTTTTGATTGAAGTTTTCGTGAAAGAGAAAAGGATTGTTGTGATGTTTGGTGATTTGCAGATGAAGAAATGATAGATCAAACTCAATCCTGTTCCAGCATTAGGGATGATGGTACAAACAAGGTGCATAGTGGTGGTAAGGGATCGAGTGCACCATGCTTTATTACAGAAAATGAGCCAATAAGGTCAACCGGGGAGTCGTCATCCAAGATACTGACAATTCCACACCTTCCGACTTCTCAATAGTCGGAGCGACTGGAGAAGCATACACCACCTACAGTGGTTGCTGGGGATCTTGAGAAGGCCAACAGACAAAGGTCCCCGCCTCCTTTAAGGAGGTCCTGGAGATGCAGAAGATCATTCTTACTTTTCCATCTGGTTTTTCATATCAAATTCATCTTTAGTTGAATGAAAACCTGCAGTCATTTGAAACCATTCTGCCTCAACCTTTGAAGGTTAAGCTGAAAACTATGGGGTAGATTTTTGAAATCATATGACATAGGGGACTTCTCGGCCTGCTTCTGCTTTAGAATCATAGGAAATTGTTACTTTGGAATTTGTTTGTCACAGAGAGGAGTTACTCACATATCCATCTTTAACTATTGCAATTTCTGCTACGGGCAAAAGGAAAATAGTAGACTTTTTTAGCTGAAATCAAGAGTCGGTTATGTGCAAGTGTTGTGCTTGCTTTTGTTGTGTGGAATCTAGGCAAACCAAACAACCTTTTGTGTAAGCTGTAATTTTTTCCTATTATATGGAATGCTCTTGGTATAAGAGAAATTAGAAGAAATGACAGTGTAAAATGGTGATGGTGTTGTATCAAGTTAAAGTAAAATGTGATGAATGGATATTCGCCTGTGTACCTACAATTTTCTTTTCTTCCTTTATCATTTTAAACTCCTTCATTATGATTGTTCTCTATGATTGTGTTTGATTCCCTGTTTCTGATTAACGTTTCTTTTGCCTTACATGAACCACCGTGGGGGTACTCTCTCCATTTTGTCTTCCTACAAGGCGGGATCATAATGTCGTCTCCTGCTCTGTTGACACAACCACAGTAATGCATGCTTCAATCTTTCCTGACAGCTTGCTGAGCGGGTGTGACTCTACTTCTTGCATTGCATCAAAGGCATAATTTTTGGATTTATTGTTGATTTTACATACATTTAGTTGGAGCTGGACAAAATTGCGCCACCATCATAGTATCTACTAGTGATGGATAAGTCATCTTGTGCCTTCTAATCATAGAAACACGACGATCAGAGCTAACAAGAGCACGATTGCTGTTACTCCTCCAGACACGATGACCCTGTCATTAATGGTCAATAGGCACATTATAGTTCGAAAGATTCCAAGAGGACAAAAAATGCGACTACAATTTGAAGTAATTACTAGTCAAACATGAATAACTCTTTATCCCATCTACGTAAGTGCAACAAGCCATGATAAACCTAATATCAAGCGCACACAACATTTGTTTTGATGATTTAAGGCCGTTGCATTTAATGGGAATCCTAGTCATTCAGTCTATTCTTCTAAAAACGACCGCATAAACTGTTAAATTATGACTCGAGTTTGAATTTTCACGAACTCAATCCATAGAAGGATTTTGATTTGTTCAAAATCTTTCCTATCCTAGTCAAGATTGGTTTTCTTGTTATTCCAAGTTTGACTAGGATTACTTTTGCACAAAAGGATAAAGACAATTGTTTCCTCTCTTATCTATAGGAGAAACCTAGTAGTGGTTGGTTTACACATATATATAAAAGGTTTCTTCAGCATATAGAAGGAGAGAGCGCCGCACAAGAATAGAAGCCAAGCCAAGAAGGTGCAGTTGTCGTACGAAGCATACAAGAAAGAACGGAGTTTTTGTTTTCGTATGTTCGTGAGCGAATTGCAAGAGGGCTTGAACACTCGGTGATTTTGTGCTGTAAGTTTACATTGTTTATTTGTAAACACTTTGGGTTTGGGTTTAGATCTAGTTATGGGAAACACTCGAGCATGTGAGTAATTGTAACTCTGATTCTCCGATTATAGTGGATTATTTGCTGCTGGCTCTTCCCGTGGATGTAGGTACCGATACTCGGACCGAACCACGTAAATTTTCTGGTGCCTTTATTTTTCTCTAGTATTTTCGTATTGACCTAAATTGCAAGATCTTGTCGTTTCCGCGTTATATTTTCAACAATTGGTATCAGAGCCAGGTTCGGATTTCTTGATTGTGATTTGGAGCTTTTGCTTGTCTAATTATTATCTGGAAATTCTGTTATTGCAATTATGTCTGAGACGAAAGGTGAAATTGAGAAATTTAACGGGAGGAATAACTTTGGGTTATGGAGCATCAAGATGCGTGCTTTGTTGACAACCCAAGGTTTGGCCGAGCTTTAGATGGCGAAGATGAGTTGCCGATTATAATGAAAGCTTCGAAAGGGCGAGCTAATGGAGAAAGCAAAGAGCACAATCTGTTGAATTTATCGGATGAGGTGTTAATAGAGGTAGCGAGGAGAAGGATGCTGCAGATTTATGGGCAAGACTTCATGCACTCTATGTAACGAAGGGTTTGAATAATCGCTTATACATGTTGAAGAGGATGTTTCGGTTTAGATATATCAAGGTACGTCTATCGAACCCACCTAGATGAATTTAATAAACTCATGATGGATTTGAAGAACGTCGGTAAGATACTTGATGATGAAGAGCGGGGCATGATGTTGTTAGCTTCTTTACCGAGTCGTGGGAGCACTTTACGATTCAGCATTTGCGGGGGCGTGCTACGATTACCTCGGAAGAGGTAAAGTCCGCTCTGTTCTCTAAGGAGTGGCAGAGAAAGTTGCGTGATGATAGTCTTGCGCAGGGAGTAGCATAGGCCTTAACGATTCGGGGTAGAGATCAACATCGAGGGCCTAGCAGCAGCAGAGGCAAAAGCATATCAAAGTCACGCAATCGAAAGTCCAAGGGACGCGTGAAGTGCTTTGAGTGTCATGAGGAAGGGCACATTAGGAGAGATTGTCCGAAACGGAGAAATCGAGGTGATAGGCAGAATGCCACAAACAATGTGGCAAACGTAGCCGAAGGGAGCACTAGTGATGGAGAAACCGTTTTATGTGTGACTACTACTTCGTCTGGAGACGAATGTGTGCTAGATTTGGGGTGTTCTTATCATATGACGCCTCACAAGAACTAGTTTACTACTTACCAGACTGCAGATGGTGGTAGAGTTCTTTTGGGGAATAATGAAGCCTGTAAAGTTGTGGGGATATGAACAATTTGAATTCGGATGCACAACGGGGTGGTGCGCACATTTACAGACGTGAGGCATGTATCGGAGCTCAAGAAGAACCTTATTTCTCTGGGGACACTCGATGATATCGGGTGCAAGTACACCGCTGGAGGTGAAGTACTGAAGATCTCTCGTGGTGCCATGACAGTGATGAAGGGGAAGAAAGTGAATTCTCTCTATCATCTACTGGGAGAGACCATGACCGGAACTACTGCATTTTCATCAGGTGAGTCAGACTCTGACTTGACTCAATTATGGCATATGCGTTTAGGGCACATGAGTGAGGCATGTATGACGATACTGAGTGAAAGGGGGTTGCTCACTCCGGCGACCACAAACTTAGCGGACAAAACCCTACCGAACCGGCATTTCTAAAACCAGCAATCTCAGGATACCAACAACCATAGACACATTAAAATGAGGAGAAATAGTCTAACTTGTGTGGCCTCGAACCAGTGGCTTTGCCGACGCGGCAAAGACCTTCCCAATGGAGGAGAGATGCACACACAGCCGACTCGAACCAAAGTCAATATGCCACGAAATCATGCAAAAGACAGAGATAAGATGGAATCAGTGACAATAGTTGAACAAACAGAGCGTATGATAAATCTCCAACGCATAAATTTCGCAAAATAAACTCGGTAGTTCTTCAAGGCATTTCGTCGAGCAGTGGGAGTGCAACTTAAAATGTACACTGCAGAATGAGATTCAATGTGATTTTCGTGTAAAGTATGGTGTATGAAGACCTAAATAAACATGTTTCGTGTCAAATCTGTCCTAGTCTGTCGCGATTCACTTAAAATCTTTTCGCTCAAGTTTGGTGCTCCTAAGTATTCTATATTTCATTCAGGCAATACGTCGAACATTTGGCATTCACAGAAGAACACGAGTTTCAGGTCCAGGTTTAAGGCGTTCCTCAGTCCCAACGCGATGCGTCAACCTGTAAAACATTACGAGTCATCAGGTACTCGTTTCGGTTTGTCAAGATTTCATCAAAAATTTCAATCGACCCGGGCGAGTTTCCCTCGGCCAAAACAGGGCTAATACAGAGCATTCGGGAGGCAAAATCGGACCTGGTTTGGGAATGGCGCTGCGGTGGACATGATCGGAGATCCGGCAAAATCTCTCCTCTTTCTCGAAGGAGCTCTCTTTTTTCTCTGGTTCTCTTCTTTTCTCCCTTGATCGAAGCTCTCCCTGTTCCCCCCCCCGCCCGAGCATCTCTGTCTTTAATGGCCGAAAGTCAACGCCAGACATGCCTCCGCACTGTTTTCTTCTCGGTCCCGCACTCTGCTCATTTTTCTCCAGCGAAGCTCTCCAATGGCCGACGACGAAACCAGCCCATCGTCGAGCACGCCCTCTCTCTTTTTCCTTCAGCGAAGCTCCTACTCAGCTTCTCACCCTCTCTCCTCACTGCCGTGACGTCGCGGGGGCTGTGGGCCTTTTTTCATTTAATTCTGATGGGCTTAGAAGAAAACAAAAGGAATGAAAACGGCATGGGGCTCAAAAGGGCTCAAAAGGAAGTAAAGAGGTGGGCCAAGGGAGAGGTGAGCCGAAAATTCGTTTAAAGGAGTGGGCCAAAAATGCCGGCCCGCTCGCTCTCGCCATTTTTTTTTTCATTTCTTTCATTTTTGTTTGGTCCACTTTATTCATTTTTCAATTTTTCTTATTTTTTCCTTTTATCTTTTATAAATTTTTATAATTTTTGCAAAACAAATGGATATTGAGAACATCGACAAAAATTAGGGTATCAATAATATAAACGTATGTTTTTTCAATTCAAATAGCCATTTCCTCCAAATGCGTCGGTTGAATTCACATTGCTTTTGAAAATTTCATTTTCTAGATTGCTAGTATATTCACAACACAATTTTGAATGTAAAAATTGGCACAACTGATCACATCATATTTATCTTTCAATTAGATCTAATTGATTTTCCAAAATAGAGAAATGACTTTCACAAAACCCACCACACTATTTTTCACATTGTCGCCTACATCTTACTTGACATTTCATGACTATGAACAATGACTCACTTGCTCAAGATTGCTTTGGCCTTCATGTCCATTTTATTTCCATGCTTGGTGTCATGGGATTCTATTTCCTGATTGGATTGCAAATGGGAACGTGATCCCACAGAAATCATTTGATTACCATCCGAGTCCTAGAATTTGATTTAGTTTTGGAGAACATAGTACCTCGCCAATGACAACTTCATCACGCGTATAGAGTACATGCGGTGATTTATCACTCGCTATGGTCAGCGCATGAATCCCCAATGACTTGCACATGGCGTTGCAATCGGTTGTCATGGTGCTTCAAGTCTACGTAACCAAAAACCCAGCAAATCTATGCGATGGGTATGTCTATGAATAGAACATTGAATTGTCATTCCTTAATGAACATGCGAGAATCATTTCCCTTAACAATCCAGGATGATAGTAAACAAGCTAGATTAATGAATATGTGTCACCGATATAACTTGGTAAACTATAATATATTGAGCATACTCCACACCATCTGTCACCGTTATAAAACTTTAAAAAATTCTATAAAAAAAATGAGATGCTCGATTAATGTTGTGAGCCAGTTGAGTTGGCTATCTTTATGCGCAAACTCTGCTCGACAAGCCACTCGAGCTATCGAACTCGACTCAGGCTCGAAAAATCACCAATAGCTACCGAAAATCATGTTAAAATGCTCCAAGAAGCATTAAAGAAATCAGAAGAGAACCCATCAGATCAGGACCGGGCTTTAATCATCATTAGTAGTGCACAAAGCATCTTTAATCTCCACTGCAATGATAGGAGAAGATGAAATTGCTTTTCCTTCCTCTGGAATGATACAAATCAATAGATTCGGTAACTCAAGGACCGTGCTTCTAGCACAAGTAGAATTTAGTCACACCCCAAATTCTATAAGGATAAACGAGTGACACGGCTGTCCTTTCCCCAAAGGACGCAATTTCAAACTATACTCAAATATCTAGCTCCCAAAATCTCCTGCGATAACGCTTTTGCTCTTACGGCTATTAACTAAGGGACCTAAAAAATATTATAAGAAAAAGAAACAAGCTACTACAGCTCAATGATTAATATATTTCTTCTAACTAGATTGAACGATCACTACACATATTTAAAGCACAAACCTAACTCACTTTAAAATAATATATTCATAATACAAATACTCAAGATAATAATAATGTAGATACCAATGATCCATTCAATTGATCAATCTCATAAAAACACGCGTTAATAGTTTATTCTATTGATTTATCTCATCAAACCACACATCGATGGTCCATTTTATTGACTAAACTCAAATCACATGTCAATAGTCCACTCCCTTAACCAAAGCCATGCTCAAATGTCTAGCCATAATCATGCTTAACACCTATGACAAGACAATCAAGATTCTCCGCTTGGTTAAATCTCCACTTATTATGGTCTACTCCCTTAACAAAATTATTAGTCTCTCAATTACTGTACAATTATCAGAACAATCAATAAAAAATGTCAAAAAATATTGATCGCTTAAATGTAAGGAATATCTATGGATTGTAGTAGATTTTTAGGAATAATTGTCCAAAAAATTTAAATCTATTATGCAGTAGCCAATATAGTTTTAAACTTTTCAATTTAGTCAATTTAATTATAAATATTTTAACAATTTTATGCATCATGAATGGCATCACAACCTCCCCAAGACCTATGTCCGGGCATGTGGTGAGGTAATGGCTCACTAAGCATTCCACTAATTCATGACTTATGATCTAAGTTTTTAACTTGCTAATCAATTTCATTTAGAAGTCACCACTTAATTGATTGGGGGTTGATTAGAAATCAACATAAAATATTGAGAGAAATATTTTACTCCTACACATCAAGGACTTGATTACATTAATTAATGAACTAATTTAAACCTTGGATTTGATTTTTTTTTTTTTTTTTTTTTTAGATTTTCAAGGATTTTTCATGCATTTGCAGAAAAAACTACATTTGATTTTTTCTATTTTTGGAAAAATATAAAATATTTTTGGATATTTCTATTTTATAATAAAATAATAATATGTTATTATAAAAAGGATCCGGGTCGGGCTATTAGCCCGACTCGAACTGACAGGGGCCTGCAAAATGGGCCCTTGTCTTGAGTTCATGCATACCGGGCTCTATCAAGTATCCAGTTCGAATTAACTAGCCCTACGGCCAAGTTTTACTGAGCCTTGTAATCCCAACTACTATTTTTTAAGCTCTTTTCTCCAGAACGTGGAGATCTTCCCCTCTCCTTCACGGTCTCTTCTACCCTTTACGTCGACTACACATTGACCCTCTCCTATCGACAGATGGAAGACTGTCTAGTTAAAGCACTGAAAAATGAGAAAATGGATAAATGCACTAAAAATCCTATAAATTGTAATGAAAATACAATCGAGTTTTAGAACTTTTAAACAGTATAATTAAGTCATAAAACTTATTATGAAAGTACAATCAAACTCAAAAAATATTATCAACTCCCAAAACTTATCACAAAAATACTATCAATGAAAATGCAATATGCTTAAAACTTCTACGAGGTACTATCAATAAAAGGACTTAATTTGACTAATTTTATAAGTTCCCTTCATTATATTTTTAAAAAAAATTTCAAATTCGGTTGTACTTTTGTGATAAGTTTTACGACTTAATTAAATTTTATAAAAATTTTAGAACTAAATTTATGGACAAGTTTCAACATTTCTAAAATACTTATCATCTAAAAATACCTTAAGTTAAATAGAGAACTTGAGCACAAATAGGATTAGGACTGCCCACTACGCAGTTGTTCTCCATGACCACGGCCACCGTGAAACACAACTATTCATTACTTGTCGGCCATGAAAAAGTTTGTGTTGCTTTGACGGTCAGAATAATGCAGTGGAATGCGGTCTTTAATGAAAATAGGTCCATGTGTTTATACCTTTACATGTCTTGGTCCATTCTTAAGCACTACCATTTACCAAAGTAGTAAAAAAAAATCATGCATCTTTGTCCTCCTAGTATAAGAAGAATTCAAAAGAAAATCAAGTGGTGAACAAACTACCTGAAAATAAAATTTCAAATCTAAAGCTAATAGTCGTTGTGGATTGTCGAACTCCATCATCCAATGGCTTCTTCGTTGAAGCCCAAAAGAATATAAAGTGTCTTCTTAATTTTCAAAAGCTTGGACCCGCCTGACGACTTTCTCAGTCATCTTTACAATGTTTTAGACCATAATAGAATATATGTTTTAGTTGATAATGAGGAGTAGAGGAAGGGAGACCAAATTTGACCAGCGCTTATGAAGGCCATTGAGCAATTATGCATTGCAATCATAGTCTTCTTGGAGGGTAACGTATTGTTTTAATTATGAATAACATTTCACTATCAGGACCGAAGCACTAATATATATAAGATTTTATTATTCTTATAACTTGTATATATCGACGAAACTAATTAATTCATGATTGTTATCATGAATCATATTTTCCATTAAGAGAGCTTTGAATAAAAATCCTGGACTTTATTTGGTCATAGAGTCATTTGAGTTCACGAAACAAAATGTAAAAATAGATTTGTGTAACGATTTTCGGTATGAATATATCTTTTAATATATCGTTAAGTGGTTCAAACGATATTATAATATGGTTCAAATACTATTCTTGTAATTTCTCTTGAATAATCACATGTTCTATATTTCTAGTTGGCTAACATTGCTTTTGTCTGTACACGCACGATTTCCTAAATTCACCATTTCTCACAAGTTTGTTGGTCCAAGGGCTTGTCCATAGCCATGTTAAACGAGGTGAAGTAAGTCCAAGCAGAAAACCGACCCAAAAACAAGGTCCAAGAGGAATCACATGTACGCACGAATATCGAAAGATGCTCGACAAAAAAGACTAGAAGAGCAGCCCCAAGTGGCCTTTGATTAAATAAAGATTCTTGATTTCAAAATCCAATATCTTTGCACATGGTGCCACCACATATTTCATAGCACTATGTAATATGGGCTTTACTTTTATTGTTGACTTAATTAATAGACAATGAATTCATGTGGAATCCATGGCTTTTTTTAATCAGCTCTTGGTTTAGTCTAGTAGGCCAAGGGCATTCAAGTATTTCTCAGCTGTATGAGTTGGGCATGTGGAAAGTTGGGAGACTTGGCAGGAAATTTTGCTTTCGATGGCATTGCCATCCATGGGCTCCATGCAGGAATTTGAGTATCTGCTTATGGCTTTGAACCCACTAGAGAAAATATTCATATGTAAGATATCCATTCCGTAGAATTAAATCAAAGTGAGAAAACCTAGACCCTTGGAAATGACTACTTTCTATTTCTCTTTAGGAGGGAGAGAGAGATTTTGGGGCATTCAGGCGTGCCTCCTCTTTTCTGATTTGGAATTGAAGGTTGGTCCTTTTCTGAATGGTCTCGTCAAGTCCTCTTCTCAACCCCTTAATTAACATTTTGAGAGCCTCTATATCTACTCTTTAAGCCTATGAGATTTAACAAAACCTTCTTCATCTCTAAATGGAATTCAACTTCACCTAATGTACCAAATGAGGTTAGTTTACCTTCGGAGCCAAAATTAGTGCTCCTGGATTTGAGTAGGTCTTTAAATTATCATGTTTGGATCTTTTGCGGACCTCAACATCCTTAAATGTAAAATACACAGGGGGCATTTTCGTCTTCTTCCTTTTTCTTTCTTTTCCTTTTTTTTCCCCTTTTGTCTCTCTTCCATGGTGGAGGGAAGGGAGAAGAAAGGGAAAAAGAAAAAAGGAAAAAGGAAAAAGATGAAAATGCTCTTTGGCCAAAGAGTTTGGGGATAAATATGTCACACAAGTACAAGTTTAGGGTTTTTTGTGTCACAAAAGAAAGTTTGGGGTAAATGTATCAAAAAAGATATAGTTTGAGGTTTTTAGTGTAAAAAAAAAGAGTTCAGGATAAATCTGTCACAAGTGGCATAGTTTGGGTTTTAATGTCACAAAAAAAAAATTTAGGGTAAATTTATCACAAATTGTATAATTTGGGATTTTTTGTGATATTTTCCTAATAATGTTACATTTGCCCCAATTTTAAAGTTGAGTTACTACCTTCTACTTAAAGTATAAACCGCCACTTCATTTATTTAATGTTTTTGTTGCCCCTTTGCTCTTCTTTAAAATTACTATTGGAATTAGGACCCACCGCAATTTCCCTTAAGTTATTTTATCTTCTTTCAAATTGGTTTGTATTGGTAATTACACTTAAAATAACTGTCCTATTAGTAAATATTCCCCTTGTGACAATAGTGTGGACCTACATGAAAATTGAATTGTACGAATAGTAAATAATAGAATTTTCAAAGATCTGAATGCATTTATTTTTTAGATTATTACTCAAAAGGATCACAACAATCCGGTTAAGAAAAATTAGATAATATATATATTCTCAGACAAAACCTTTCACAAACACCTCATAGCAAAATTAGAAGTGTTGTCTTGTGGTCACTCACAATCTTCATGACTATCTCGAAGTGTCGTCCCACTAAGTAGAAAGCTGGAAGCTTTTTCCCTACGCTTGGGGGGGACTTAAAGTCATCACCTTTTATAGGCTTGACTTAAATGCACGCAAAAAAGGAGAGATTGAAAGGTGCTCCCTGAACACTGCATGCTGTTCGACCCAAAAAAAAAAAAAATGCATGATGATCCTTTCAGCCAATCTTTTTCATGAAAATTAGAGGAAAGTCAAAAGTTCATAGCACTTGATATTATATACTCACTTGGGTGGTTAATTGCATGGGGCTTTGAAAGCATTTAACATTTTCTCACAAAAATAAACTATTGTGGATGAGTTATTGCTGGTTCATTATTTAATAGATTGGTTAAAACAGCATACCCATTTTTTGGAGTATCAATATATGTCACTTTATCTAAGTCTGATTCATCTTTTTACCCATCAATTATTTATGATTGAGAAGATTTTAAATATATACGGGAGTAGAAACTATAAATTGTCAACAATGTTGATCCACATAACTGAACATGGGACATTATGCGTGATTAACGATTTAATAATACCATTTTCTATTAGTCCACATAACTTTTGTTATTTGTAATTTCAATCTCCGAAAGACTTGAGTTATCTAATAAAAGAAATGTAAACTATTTATAAGCCACATATAGAGACAACTCTAATGAGATTTTCTTTTTCTTGTTTTACTCCTAGTGAAATTTTATTATATGCCCGAAGTCTAAAACTTCACAAGATCTGAACAACAAGTTGTTTGCTTGATAGTATACAATATGGGAATCTATAATGCTTCTTTTTAGGAGTCTGCAAATCACTCACAGAAAAGAAAATCCCATAAAAATAAATTTGACAACTATAATATGTAAAGGAAGATGTTCAAATAATCTTTGAGAAATTTGATATGATGGTAAATCTTCTATATTGTAATAAGAAGAATTTAGGGTAATTTTAAGTTTTGGAATGTAACTTCCAACTTTAATTTTTAATATATTAAATAGATAATTTTGAAATAATGAATAAAATATTTATTACTAAAAAATTAACGCATAAATTTTGCCAAAGTTATCCTTCATATTTTCTCATCTAAATAATTACTAAAATGACTTGCAAAAAATTAGTAAGAAACAACCGAAAATAATTATTTGATTCCCGTGCATAGCATTGGTTTTGTAGCTAATATCAAATGGTGTTGATGTGCATAGACTGAGTTTATGTAAGACCTTCTCCGTTGGGAACAAAGTGGATATGGGTAATGTCATAGTCATGCGGCCCGCATAGATAAAAGACGGAGGGTATAAACAAAAGGATTGTGTTGTTTAATTAATGCCAAAATCTAAAAAACTCTGCTTAAAGCATGAAGATGGTAGTTTTCCCCCAATTTGGTAGGTTGACAGCTAAGTGCCTTCTTTTTTTTTCCTATTCTATTCTTACTTTAATGTTTAGACTTTTATCTTACCGCATTGCAGGACATGAGAGTCAAAATCCACTCCCGAAACCAAATTATCCTCGCCTCAACCTCTTGAGAAGGTGAGGATTCGAACCTCTAGCTCCCCTTTCTCATATAAGAAGAGTGGCCACTGGGTGACCATTTAGTTAGTGAATATCTTATTCGTCTTAATTTATATTTTGCAAAATATGTTTAGTATATGTATCGTACCTCACATTCATACCGAAATTATGGGGAAAGATAGGCCTTTCCATAAAGAACTAAGCCTTTAATGTAAACCTATCATTTCATAAAAATTTAACTTCATATCAAACTACTCATCTGGTAAAACTTGTATTAACAAAACTTAAAAAAATCCCAACCATTTTCAAAAGGAATTCACTTGTACTCTCAATTTACTCAAATTATTTGTTAACTGGCATTCTAAGTCACCTCGTATCACTCTCCACATGCCCCCATTTACCCTTCTCGTTCTTGTGAGTGACAGAGTGCAAATAAAAGGGGAAAGCAAAATCACAGCTCAAAAAGTGGTATTCATCATTATTTCTATGACATCAAGTAGCCAAAAATGCAACCTTATAATTATGTATCACTAATGTGCATTGTGACAGTTATATCAACAAATATTCTTAAAAACCTAAATTTAAATGGTTCAGGGACTTATATGGCATTTTACTATGTTCAAAATCTAATCCGCTTGCATGATTACAATAATACCTACAAGTGAATGGTTTTAGGGTGGCCAGTTCTCACCTTAGAATTGAGAATTAGACCAATATTCATGGTTCCAAATTTTGGGAATCGGAAATCTCCCATAATCGACCGGTTTGGTCCGGTTCTTCTGCTCACCTCTATCATCCCCCTCATTGTGAAAATTTTTTCTAAGGATTTGGTTGACCTTGGAATATTGGATCATACACATTAGATAAGATGGGCTTCATACAAGATACATCCTTCAAACAATTGAGATTTAATGGATTGGACTTAGACATGTGGTATTAATGTAGTTAAAATTTACAAACTAACAGTATGCATTTGCGATACAGTTATCTATTGAATAGAATTACTGAGTGAACTTGGTGCCCAAACAAAATTGACTTTGAACCGTCCAAAATAGTACCCTCAATACGAATTTTACTTTTACAATCCGAGTTTGTTGCTGCTATGTTGAGCCCGGGACCGCCTTGGAGTGTCGTGGGAGAGGTCCCCGGGTGTCGGGTTCGTCGCCGCCGCCGCGTTCATGTCGCCGGCCCGCTTAACGGGTGAGTTTAGCCCCTAATCCCTATTTAGTACCTAAACTTGCTTAGGGTTGGGTTAATTAGTGTTATTGTTGGATTAAGATGTTTAATTAAGTGCATTAGCCCTAAGATAGGTGGTTAGATTAAGGGTTAAGATTAGATTAGCTTAATCTTGTTTAATTATGCTTAATTGTGTGTTATGTGCTAATTAAGCATGCTTTGCTTGATTAAATTGATTAATTGTTTTAATTAATTGATTTATTTAATTTCTGCATTTATTGATTAAATTATGTGATTTCTGAATTAAATTATTTAATTATTAAATTCGGAATTTCACTGTTCATGTGCACTGTTCACAATTACTGTTCACGGCACTGTTCATCCGAAAGAGAAATTGTGCATAATTTCATGTGCCTTGATCATATGAAGTGAATTGGATGTGGCATTGCATAAGCATCCGCTTGAATTGTGTGATTTTCAGAAAAGAAAGAAAATGATTTGTCCGAAGGACAACGGAAATGGACCGCCTTTATGAGAAAGAAAGTGATTTGTCCGAGGGACACTGGAAATGGACTGCTTTTATGAGAAAGGTGGGAAAAATGGTTTGTCCGAGGGACATTGGAAATGAACCGCTTTTATGAGGAAGGACTTGAGATTTTAAATGCAAGTGTATTGCAAGTATGTGTGCATTGGCTACAATAGTCCGAATCACCGAAGGGAGGGCACGGAAGGGCACGGTTGCGCCTCTGCGGAGGAAGGGCGCCGTAGCGCCGTTGCGCCTCGGAGGGTACGGAAGGGCACGGTTGCGCCTCTGCGGAGGAAGGGCGCCGTAGCGCCGTAACGCCTCGACCTGCACGGAAGGGCACGGTTGCGCCTCTGTGGAGGAAGGGCACCGTAGCGCCGTAGCAATAGCACGGAAGGGCACGGTTGCGCCTCTGCGGAGGAAGGGCGCCATAGCGCCATCGCACCTCGGCCCAATGGAACACGTGTGGATACCAAAGTGTACGAGAAACATTGCATCATCAGTTTCGATTATGCATGAGGTGATCACATCATGATTTATGGCATGCACGCATGAATTGATAACGTGCAGGGTATGGCAATGGCCAGGTGAGATCGCTTGTGGTGCGACTCGCATGTAATTGATGAATTGCATCATCTAACGGCCATGTGCATTGCGTGTATTGTGCTAACTTATAACGTGCAGGGTATGGCATACCGGGTAAGGTTGCATGCGAACCGACTATATGATTGTTGGTTGCATTGCTTGCATTGTATGAGGTTTTACATGCAGGGTATGGCATACCGGGTAAGGTTACATGTGAACCGACTTTTGATTGTTGGTTGACTCTGTCTGTGATTTGATTGCTGATTGCTGGTTATTCGTGGTTGGGTTGAGTGAGGGGTGGTTTTGGAGAGATGCCCCGAGTTGAGTTGGTGTACTAACCGGGGCTTAGGGGAAGAACTCGCTGAGATTTTATCTCAACCCGTCGTGGTTAACCATTTTCAGGCCCCTAGAATGGCGCACCCGCAGTGGAGAATCCTGCCCCCACTTCTCTAGTGATCGACCTGACGGAGTCGAGTCTAATGGGTCCGAGTGACCGTGGTGTTGAACCTGATGGTTCATTTTGTACAGCAGGATTAGCCTAGCCTAGTTCCTTTTTGGTTTGGCTTAGAGGATGGATCGGCCCCTGTTGTCGGGCTTGTAAATCAGAAAACGATCCTCCATTGGTTAATCTAGTAAACTGTATAAATGAGTAGTGATGGTTGTTCTTGTTGTTCATCCCTCTATCCCTGATTGATTGATTGATTGTTTGTTGGACTGGGGATGGTTCGTCTTCCGCTTGCGTATAACGAAAGATTAAAATGAATGGTCGTCGACGAGTCCTGGGACGTCGCCTTCAATCGACCAAGAGAAGGGGTTGTCGCATGCTCGGGGTTCGGGGCGTGACACCCTTAGAAATAATTACTTTCTATTTCTCTTTAGGAGGGAGAGAGGGGGAGAGAGAGAGATTTTTGGGGCATTCAAGCCTGCCTCCTCTTTTCTAATTTGGAATTGAAAGTTGGTCCTTTTCTGAATGGTCCCGTCAAGTCCTCTTCTCAACCCCTTGATTAACATTTTGAGAGCTTCTATATCTCCTCTTTAAGCCTACGAGATTTAACTAAACCTTCTTCATCTCTAAATGGAATTCAACTTCACCTAATGTACCAAGTGAGGTTAGTTTACCTTCGGAGTCAAAATTAGTTTTCCCAGATTTGAGTGGGTCTTTAAATTATCATATTTGGATCTTTTGTGGACCTCATCATCCTTAAACGTAAAATACCAAGTGAGGTTAGTCACTGCTTTTTTCAGTGACAAAGTAGCTCGCGTCAGTCAAAAGTTCGTCAGTGGACCGATCTTCAGTGAAAAAAATGTCCATGTGTTCACACCTTTGGATGTCTCGATCCATCCTTGAGCACCACCATTTACCACAGTACCAAAGTCATGCGTCTTTCTGCTCTAGTATAAGACTAAATCAGCAAGAAGGGGAACGAAGTGCCTAGCAAAACACTGTACCAAATCTAAAGCTAGTATTTGTTGCTGATTGTTAAAACTCCATGGGTACATTAAATAAAAAATTGTCTAACGTTGCATGGTCAAATTAATCAACAATTTAATAACAAATTCAGCATCAAACAAAGAAATTTGTGCCAATGTGACAATCCGAATAATGCCGTGTTATGTGGTCCTAAGTGAAAATAAGTCCTTGTGTTCATACCTATTTGAAAGCTGGGTCCATACTCAAGCATCATGATCCTCCAAAGTTCTAATATTATTAATGACGTCGTGGCATACAACCTTGAGTGAAAATTACTTGAGGTGTTGATACCTAATAGATATGTTTATCCATCCGCAAGCACCATGATTTACCAAAGTTCTAATATTATTAATAGATCTAATATTATTTTATGCCGATATACTTAATTGTGCTTATAATTAATTTCTTTTGAGTAGTCATGCGTCAAGTACTTAAATAGTGAAAAAAAAAAACTACTTGGTGGTTAGGAATGTGCTTTCAAGGAAGCCCGCAATTTTTTTCCTTTTTATTGTAGTGAGCTTATGACAAAAGCTAACCTAATGACATGAAATACTTCAATTACAAAAAGCAAAACTAAATGGGTCAAAGCCATATCCTCAATGCCGGTATGTGGTTTTCATCGAAAATAAGTCTATGTGTTCATACACAGCACATATATTGGTCCACACTCAAGCACCATGTTTTTCCAAAGTTTTACTATTTTTAATAGATCAAATGTTATTTATTGCTAGAACCCTTAAAAGCGTGTAATTATTTTTTCTTGAGTGGTCATGTGGTAAGTTATTATATAGTCTGGAAAGAACTGCTATGCGGAGGTGGGGGATGACATTTCAAGGAAACCAGCGTCCGACCAAGAGGAAAAAAAATTGAAGCCAGCAAAGGTGTTTTTGTCAGCCACCCATGACCTAGCTTACAAGCTTTATCGGTTTGCGCAATAATTGAGTCCACTAGGACTCATACTGATCAACACCATTCACTACGTTTGTCAGGCACAGAGAAACTTTCGTCACTCTAACAGCCCGAATAATGCGTTGGCACACGGACTTAAGTTAAAAGAAGTTTATGTGTTCACACCTTTACATGTCTTGGAAGCCTCCCTCCGGGTGCTCCCCCGGTTATGCACCATCATTTTCTGAAGGTATCAAAAAAGTCATGTGTCTCTGTCCTCTACTATAAGAATAAATCAAAAGGATTTACAATGTCTTCTTCAGTGTCAGAAGCATGGACCTGAGTAACAATTTATAGAGTCACTTTTACAAAATTTTAAAACAAAATGAAATTTACACTTTTATTGATAGCGAGGAACTAAAAAAGGGTGACCAAATGTAGCCAGTGCTTATGAAGGCCATCAAGCAATTATGCATTGTAATCATCGTCTTCTCAAAGATTGCGCTTTGTTTTGATTATGAATAACATTTCATTATCAAGCTCAAGGCATGTGTGCACACGCACTCATACATATATATCAACAAAACCAATCAATTCATGATTGCTACCATGAGTCTTAAGAGAACTTCAAATAAAAATCCTAAACTTTATTCAGCTGGGGAACCATTTGAGTTTGTGAAAAAGAAAGAAAGAAAATATTTATGTGAGGATCCTTAGTACGAAATATATCTTTTGATAAATCATCAAGTAATTCAAACATTATTATAACGCAATTCAAATACTATACCTTTAATTTCTCGTTAACATTCACATATCCTAAATTTTTTAGTAGGCTAATATTGCGTTTGTCAAGACACACGAATTTCTAGTTCCACCATTTCTCACAAGTTCATCATCCCAATGGCATGTGGTCAACACATAGCAAATTTCAAGTCTAACTAACATAGTGAGAAACGGATCTTGAAATCTAGAAACGAGCATAGAAATTCCGAACTCGAGCTATGTTTCACACGAACACCTTAGTATTCACACGCGCATGGCTTTGGGACTTTGCAAATAAATCACAAGAGTGGCAAACATGGACTTTGATTCTGATCAATTGAAAACATGTACGGAAATGGCAAGGAATTAGGAAAGCTTTAACATGACAGCAGATGGCCGAGTGTGTGAATTGTGGTCCCCTCTGTGTGCGTCGCTGGCTTCTTGTTCCTCCTCAAGATCACCGAATCCTACGCCTTTTTGACTCTCAAGCTTTTTCTTCCACTCACCGGGTTTCGAATCTTGTCTGATTCTGATTTTTCATCACTTTCTAACTCACGCTCAAATCTCTTTTTTGGAATTCCCCACCCACCGAAAGCCATCCCGCGCTCAAAGCTCACGATCAGTTTTACTTTTTCAAAGGGTCCCCATCTCTCGTATTTATCTCTTTTTTCAAAAAAGAACCACAGAATCCTTTTCTCATTCGGTCCTCCAAAGCTCACGGCCAGCTCACTTGACCGAATCAATCTTTTCAAACTCCAGATCGTCTGGTTTGCTGTGTCTTTTGGTCATCAACCGACCGTCCCCTGAGTGTTTGATCGTGTTTGATTTTTTGTGTAATCCAAGTCTCTTGACCGTATTTTGCTCCTTCGAAAGCCCTCTTCAAAAACCGGTTGATTTTTCGTAACAGTCAGCTCTCTTGGCAGGCCTCAACTCATCTCACCCTCATCTTGAAGTTCTTTGATCCAAACTTCCACAATTCTTGAAGTCTGATCCACCTTGTCCGAATCATATCTAATTCCTCAGCAAGGAGTTAGGAAAGTCTTGGATTTGTGTCTAATCACTCCATCATGAAATTGAAGCTAACTCCCACAATTTTGGAGTTTTGAATTCTAGTTCATCTCACATATTGAGCAGTCCATCGAGCTGATTAAAATGAAGAAGTTCGTGGTCAAGCCCTTGTTTTATTCGACGCCAACAAGCTTTGTGTAGTTCAAATGCGTTGGGCCTGAAACATGAATGTGCCTATTGTTGGAATGCAAAGATATGTAATGAAAGATGCAAGCGTAGGACTACGCTAAGCAAATGTTTTTGTTTATGAATAATCCAATCGCACCACTATCGATGAATTCAATTCTTAGTTTTCTCATAAAATGAATGAAAAGTTTCTAAGTAAAAAATTATATGTTAGAGGAACAAACTATGAAAAACGGACTCTTTTGACATTTGGTGGGAATGTTGTGATTATCTGACTATTGAAAAGTATTGAAAGTGTCCTCCTCCAGGGTATTTCCACCTATGAGGGCCACCGGCAATAGTCTCTCCAATAAGAGCACCAAATTTAGTTGCGTTTTTTATTTTAACGTGCCGGTGCCCGCACGCCTCGCATCTCTTGTATCAAGTTTAATATTTTTCTTCCCTAACAAAGTGGAAATACTCCCGTATTTTACATCCTAAATTTCAAACGAAACAATTTAAGGACTTACTTAGATTTATTAAATGTCCATGGAGAGTTCACGTATTGAATTATCACTTAGTAAAGAAGAACCACTCAAAGTTTGGGAATGCCAATTCGTGGAAGCCAGCAAAGTTTTCCTTGATTGGTGAGCCTATGACTAGATCATAAGAATCCATTCCTTAAAGTTGTTTCTCCACTACTTTTGTCGGCCACAAAGAAGCTTGTGTCAGAGAATTGGAATTATGCAGTGGTGAAAATAAGTCCATCTATTCACACCTATGACATATCTGTCCATACTTGAGTATCATGCTTTTCCAAAGTTCTACTATTATTAACAGATCAAATCTTTCTTTTTTTTTGCTGGTACACTTAATTATGTGTGAAATTTTATATCTTTTGAGTAATCATGTGGTAATTTATTATATAGCAAAACAACTTCTTAGGGGTAGGGGGATGAAATTTTGAGGAAGACCGCCAAAGTTGTTTTAATGAGTGAGCCTATGACCAAAGTTGGGGGATCACGAGAATCCACCACCCTAGTTTTGTTTGTCGGTTTGTGATCTAATACTAATCCCTACTTTTGTCGGCCACAAAGAAGCTTGTGTCACGCAGTCATATACGGTTTTCATTTTCTGAAGTTATAATATTATTCTTTGTTTTCCATACCCAAAAAAGAAGTAACGCATCTTAGTCCTCTAGTATAAGAATAGATCAACAAGAAGATCAAGTGGTGAATCACCTACTTGAAAACACGGTTTCAAATTTTTAGCTACTAGTCATTGCCAATTGTTAAACTCCATCATCCAATGGCTTCTTCATCAAAATCTGAAAAGATTTATGATGTCTTCTTGAGTTTCAGAGGCACGAACCTGCGTAACAACTTCATCGGCCATCTCTACCAAGCTTTACACCGAATTGGAATTTACACTTTTGTTGATAGCGAGGAATTGAGGAAGGGAGAACAAATATTGATGCTAATGAAGGCCATAGAAGAATCGTGCATTGCAATCATTGTTTTCTCGGAAGATTACGCTTCCTCAATGTGGTGCTTAGAAGAGATGGCGAAGATTATGGAATGCAAGGAGCAAAATAACCTTACTGTTCTTCCAGTGTTTTATAAAGTGGACCCAAGAGAAGTGAGAGGAGGCAGAGAGAGTTATCACATAGCTCTGGCTAAGCATGAGTCCAAATTCGGGAAGGATTCGGAGAAAGTGAAGAAATGGAAGAAAACTCTTTTGGACGCCGGTAGCTTGTCCGGATGGCATTTGAATGATGGGTAAATTGACTGGAGTTCATATTTTGTATAAAATATTAAACTTGATCAACCCATAGATAAAATGTTAAGTAGTGTTATTGCACTTACACCATTTCTTTGAAAGGAATAAGAAAGTTGGTGATGGTTGATACATGATAATTAGTGTGCATAATAAGACAATGACATCGTGCTTCAGGCTATTTAATAGTTTCAAAATTTTTACATTGTTCAAAGTCCTAAAAAGCTTGATTAAACAATTTAATAAATCATATATAACAGTCAAAAAGAAAAACAAGCAAATTATCGTGCATAAATTTAAAGGACAGGAATCACTTGGATAACTAAAAAGCTGAACCTTGAACTTGTTTTTAATTGGTGTGGATCTTCTGAAGTTCTAATTCGACTGAGTGGGAATACATTTTGGTTTTGTTATGATTATGCGAAAATTTGGTTGATGATTGCTCGTGATTTGCTTATTCAAATTGCTAAAATCATGCTACAATTTTTTTTTTTTTTTTTTTGTCAGAGATGAGTCAGAGCTTATACAAAGAATTGTGAAGGAAATCTCCACTCACCTAGACAGAACACCTTTGCATGTTGCTAAGCATCCGATTGGCATAGATTCTCGAGTGGTGCAGCTGAAATCGATGTTAAACCTCGAGTCTAATGATGATGTTGTCATGGTGGGATTATGGGGACAGGGAGGCATAGGAAAGACAACTTTAGCAAAAGCTCTTTACAATGCTATTTTTAGACAATTCAAGGGTTCATGTCTTCTACTAAATGTTCGTGAAGCTTCAAAAGATTCCAATGGTTTAGTTCTGTTGCAAGAAAAATTATTGTCTGAGATTTTATTATTGCCACAAAGATTAGAAGTGTTCAATGTTGATAGAGGTATTAATCTAATACGGCATAGACTTCGTCACAAAAAGGTTCTCTTCATCCTTGATGATGTGGACGACTTGTGGCAGTTAAATACATTAGCAGGAGAAGGCAAATGGTTTGGTAATGGGAGTAGAATCATCATTACTACAAGAGATAAACATATGTTAATTGGTCATGAGATTGATCAAGATCATGTCTATGAAGTTCAAGCACTGAATCATAATGAAGCCCATGAGCTACTAAGTAAGCATGCTTTTCCAACACAGCCAAAATTAAAAATCAAGAAAGATCTAGTGAAAAATGTTTTGAATCTTGCTGAAGGCCTTCCTTTAGCACTTGAGGTGTTGGGTTCCTTCTTATGTGGTAGAAGAGAACATGAATGGGAAAGTACACTGAAGAAACTTTCTAGAGTTCCTAATAGTAAAATGAATGATGTGCTCAAAATAAGTTATGATGGATTAGAGGAAAATGAGAAAGAGATTTTTCTCGATATTGCTTGCTTTTTTTTAAGGGGAGGGATAGTGAGTACGTAAAGAAAGTTCTTAATAGTTGCGAACTTGAGGCAGCAATTGGATTAGAAATTCTCATTGAGAGGTCCTTGATAAGAATTGGTTTCAAAATAGAAATGCATGACCTGATTCGATTTATGGGTATGGAAATTGTAAACCAAGAATGTCGAGATAATCCTGGAAGATGAAGTAGACTATGGCAGTATGGTGATGTATTCAATGTTCTATCAAGCAACGTGGTAAGATTGCAAATACCATCAAAATTCTTCTCGTTATCTTTGAATCTATTTATTAAATATAAATAACCTAGATATTCTTGAATATATAGGGAGATTGTACTACAAAAGCCATAGTGCTGGAGCTACCTGAGATTGCTCATCTTGAGCAACGTGCATGATTCTCTCCCAGGTCCTGTATGTCTTCCTAATGAGCTAAGATGGTTTGAATGGCCTGGATGCGTTCACAAGATTCCAGAATTTTCCTTTGGTCCAAAGAAATTAGTGGGACTTTATATGAGCAAAAGCAATACCACAGGAATGGTAAAACAATTTAAGGTGAGTATATACATACATAGATCTTTTCTTTACTAAGTTCATTTGTGTGCTTATATGCGTACTATATGTACTAGTACACTAAAGGAAGTGGTGTTCTTATGTTTTAGAAACTAATTCTCTATTTTCTTTTAAAAGAAGCCGAACTTCTTGCATTACAAAAAATTTTACGTGCAGCACAATTGGCATTTGAATAATTAAGCGAACAAATTTACTAGAAATACTCAATGGAAACATTTTATAAAATACACAATACAAAGAATTTTTCTACATATACAAGGAAAGAGAAAGATATTTCAAATTTTAAAATTTATTTATGAATATCATGCATCATTAGAAAATTCAAATTTTAATATTGAAATATGTGAGAGATAAAATAAAAGAAAATGATCAATTTCATGTATGTATGTGGTATAATATTCGTAGAACAAGTAATTGAGGATAATTGATGAATATATATATATATATATATATATATATATATATATATATGACCGAAATCTATTAAAGTAGGAAATCATTTTTACTTTAATAATAGTATAGATAAAGTTTAAACACTCTATCGATATTGTTATATTTCAAAATCAAATCAAGTCTACCTAATGATTGAATAACAGGGAGACAAAAATATGACAAACCAACTTGTTGACATGTATATAGAAGTAAAAACATCCAAGGAGCTAGATTGAGTAGTAGCCACGTAATCATTAAGTGGTGGAGCCTTACTTAATACACATATCTTAACGATGGGATTTATCTAGCATCAATAAAATTAGCTCGGTCAAAGGTTTAAATATACCATTGTGTAAAACAAAGCATCGTTAATTCCTTAAATCAGTTTTTAAGGAGCACTATTCCTAAGTGGACATAATAAAGTATTTATTAGGAATTTTGCCAGTGACGTGTGCACAACTAAATTAAGTGACCCATAGGGTCATACCATTAGTTTCTTAATACAAAGTCAGAGCCATTTTGAATTAAGTATATTAATTTTTTATTTTCCTTCTAACGTTTTTCAAAGTTGGCTTCACTGTCTTTGCGTGACTTCAAAATTATTTTTTTTGAAGTTTATTAATTTTTGCGCAATCACATTGTGATAATATTTACATACCCCATTCATCTATGATGAACAATTAAAGCCATAACTATTAGAATCTTCATTTCTACGCTCGTCATGTGGCACTTCACTTTGCTTTTGTAATTGCCACATCACATGACACATGGAATAGTTTTGTCATGTGGTCCGCATCTGCACTCGTCATGTGGCACTTCACTATGCTTCTATGATTGTCACATGGCATGACGTGTGTCATAATTTTGTCATGTGACCCACATTCGCATGCTCATGACATGGCACCACACTGAATTTTGTGATTGCCACATGCATGACATGCGACACAATTTTATCCCCAACTAATTTGCTTCTACTAATGGATGGTAGCTATGGGTCAACAATACCGATTTCGGATTCTTTTGTTAGAAGAAAATTAAGTTGAGGTAATTGTGTCATAGTGGTACCAATTTAGGATTTTTGTAAAAAGAAAATTAATTTGCAGTAAATTTATTTATAGATTTGGGATTTTCAAAGGCATTAATTCAAATTTTTTTTAATAATTGTCTACACAATTTTATGTGTGAAATTTTTTAGTTTTTGTACCTAGATATTATTCAATTCTTTCACATGGTGTATATAGGATATAGTACCGAAAAAAAAAGCTATATAGTGAGTAGAAGTTAAACCAACAAAGTCAATATAAGCACAATTATATCTATACGCGTGAACACAATTGTTATATATTATGTGGATGAGCGATAAATTTGATTATTAGTATTGTCGCATAACATATATGTACTCTTTTTAGGCTGGTAAAGACACCTAAGGTGTCCCATTCGAATATGTTTTCTAATAAAAAACTCATACTGAACGTAATTTTAATCTCAAAGTTACCTTAGTTGTATAAATATTTTCACTGCATATGACAAGATTGAATAAAATAAAGATAGAATAGGATTTCGAATATCCTATACATTGCCTAACAAGTGTTTAGATATATAAAATATGGATATAAATATATCATCCATACGAATGCTTGGTGTGCAAGGACAAAATTGAATTAACCATAGAGCATGAGAAAGAATTTTTAGATTTGGAAAAAAAAAGGATAGCAATTTCTTGCATAACAATTTTTAAACAGGTCACTTCAGTAAATAAGGATATTTTATTTTCTATATTTATACTGGTGTAACTCTTTCTTGCATTTCATAGTATGGGCATAAGAAAGAATTGTTTCGATATTATTTATGAAAGAACTAGACATTAAACAGTGTGTGTCTGGTGATAAGCCTACAATGGTCAAATGGCATGGACTTAATTGGCTCACGGACTAGAAGGGTCTTCAAACGGCTTTTGAACAATCAAGTCTTTACACCTGTAACTCTAGATTATAGAAAGAAAGAAAAAAAAAAGACTAGACATGAGTGATATAACTAGAGGCATGGTGACGAGTAATTTGAAAAGAATAGGGGAATACACTATGGAGAAAGTATGTAGGAGAAGTGAAAGGGAGAATGAGAGAGAGAGAATCGAGAGTCATATATAATTGGAGATTGTAAAAAAAAATTATGTTGTGTACCTATATATTATTCAACTCTTATCTAAAATGATAAGAGTTATCTCTAATTTTGCTAAAATGATGATGGAAACTAAACTGCTAGGTATAGCTTGGTTGTGCATGTGCCATGCAACACCACTTCATGCAAGCTTTGCCGAAATATATATACACATACAAATAAAGAGAGAGATTTGTAATTATTGTAAAGTTTGGAAGTGTTGAGTCAATTCTCAATACAACATGGAATTTATAAGAAAAAAAATTAAAAGTTAATTTATAGATTAACAAATTTTACTCGGATTGTGCAAAAAAAAAAAAACTCGAAAATCTGAATAGTAGGTTCCAAGTTGCTGGATCTACCATTGCTCCTTGCTTCCTTTTGCATGAAGAGTTTTGTGGCCCGAGGATATGTAATTATGAGAAATTTACCCGGTCAATATAGACTATATAACAGTCAAGGATATGTAATTATGATATATCCTTTCCCTCGTAAGCCCAATTTGCCCCATGCGTTGTGAAGCCAATTTTATAGCCCTCAATCAAACTAAGCCCCTACAAATAAATTATGATATTATTAATCATCAATATAAGAAAATTTCAAAATAAAAGCCTGAAGTGCCCTTATTTTTTTAAGTAAGGGTCTAAAGTAGACTTTGTTCTAAATAAGGGTTTGAAGTGGTCATGTCAGTTTCAAATAAAGGCTTGAAGTGGCCATGCTTGTTTCAAATAAGAGCCTAAACTCGTCAATTATCAGCCGAATAAATATTTCGACCGATCAAGGGTACTTTCATCAAAATACAATTTTAATTTTGAAATATTTTTCCTTTTTTCCTTTTGTCTTTTCTCTCTTTTCTTTTCTTTTTTCCCTTTCCAACAAGTGCCAGCGAGGGCCTAGCAACCATCCCTCGCCTGTGGCTAGTAGCGGTGACCCTCGCCTAGCCCTCTCTGAGCATCGCCGGTGCCCGGCCCACAAGCAAAGAAGAAAGGGAAAACTAGAAAAAAGAAAGAATTTTAAAAAAAGAAGAAGATAAAAGATGAAAATGCCCTTGACCAATTGGAAAGTCAAGTTTATCTTTGAAATTGACATAGTCATTTCAGACTTCAAACCTTTATTTGAAATACAATCCACTTGAGGTCCTTATTTGAGAAAATAATGGCATTTTTTTTTTTTGGTAAAGTAAGCATGTAAAATTACCAATCAACAACTGTACAAACTAGGGGAGATTGGCACCCACTTGCACACATCAAAGCATAACTAATGAGTGGAATGGTGCCAAGATCCGAAACAAACTAAGGCAACATACAAACGGCAAAAGCCGATCAACCAACAGCAGTAACAAAAGATAGAAAATTATACAGCAAAAATTGAGGAATCAAGACCCCAAGATCTTTGTAACCTCCTATTTACAGGAGTGTCTTGAACAAACAAGACAGTCACCACCTTATCCTTGACTGCCTTGGAAATGAGATGCTTCATCAACGGGATGGAAATCGCTTTTGCACAAAATAGTGCATCATTGCGGGCCTTCCAAATGATATAACATAGGGAGCCAAAGGAAAACCGAGCAATCTCCTTTTGAAAACCTTTGCCAGACAGATATTTGATGACCCATTCAAGGGTATTCCTCCAAGATCCTCCCGGCCAAGCGAGGTTGCACTTACCTGCCCAAAAACCAGCAAGGACTCTTGTGACATGGCATCCAAAAAAAGGTGGTCTATGGAGTCCGGGACAGCACTACAAAAAGCACAAGCCACACTGGTAATCCTACCATATAAAAGAAGGAGCATTTGGGTAGGAAGGCAATTTCTAGATATCACCCACAATAGGAATTGATGTTTCGGCACAATAGCTTTATCCCATACAAAAGTGGACCAATGAACACGCGTGACCCGACTCCTAATAGTTTCCCAGGCTGATGTTGTGGAGAACTTACCCGAAGAGTGAGGCAACCAAGTAAACTCATCAGGACTATTGTTGAGGTGCGGGAGCGGAAGCTACCAAGATTGAATTTGTCGAAAAAAGGTCCGCCACTTTAGCTTCCCTAGTAAGACCAGATTGGTAGATGAAAGAGTTAGAGAATATACCATTCAGAGGACCTATAGGGAGCTAGGGATCAAACCAAAGCGAGGTAGTACGTCCGTTGCCCACCCGCCATCTTACCAAACTAAGGATTTCATTTCTCAAAACAAGTAACTTTTTCCATGCCCAAGAACATATTGTAGGCGAAGCGGAAGCCCAAAAGTTCTTGTTCTTTAAATAAGTAGCATGGATCCACTTACACCATAGAGATTCATTGTCAATAACCAAGAGCCAGATGTGTTTCAACATAGTAGCTCTATTGCTCTCCCGAAGCTTATGCAGTTCAAGACCATCTTCAGCTTTTGGAAGACAGACCTCTTCCCAAGCCACTTTAGCACCCCAGGGCCAAGTCCTGGGCCCTTCCATAAAAATTGCTGGTAGATTTGTTCAATGCATTTTAAGACCGAGCTGGGCAAAATAAATATACTTGCCCAATATACTTGAATAGCATGAAAGACCAATTTGATAAGTTGTAACCGACCAGCAAATGACAAAAAACGATGCATCCAGGAATGAACCCTTGCAGTAAGAAGACTAATCGGTGAGTTACAATCAGCTTTTGCCAACCTTTTTGTAATAATAGGGACGCCTAGATATTTCACTGGAAGGGAGCCCAACCGGAAGCCCCATAACTAACAAATTTGATCCCGGGCACTAGCAGAGCCACCGGCAATAAATATCTCACTTTTGCTCAAGTTTGGTTTAAGTCCACTCCAAGAAGAGAAAGCTTGCAGTCCCTCCTTAAGACATAGGCAAGATGCCATGGAGGCTTCACAGAAAGGAAGATATCATCTGCAAAAAATAAGTGGGACAGACCAATGGATTTACATCTCCAAAAAAACCTAAAACCAAGTACACGAGACTGTCGAGAGATGAGCCCAGATAATACCTCCATGGCAAGAGTGAAAAGATAGGGGGACATAAGATCCATTTGTCTTAAACCCCTGCCACTTGAGAAGTACCCATGTAGTTCACAATTGATTGAAATAGAGAATTTAGGAGACCGCACACAGATCATTATACGGTCCACCAACCAACTAGGAAAACTAAAAGCTTCCAAAGTTAATTCTAGAAAATTCCAGTCAAGAGTATCATAGGCTTTTTGGCTTGATTGCACACTTGGGAAGATAAGGCTCAAGGTGAAAGCCACTGAATAACTTCTGTGCAAAAAGGATATTATCACTGATTCTTCGCCCCTTGACAAAGGCGTTCTAATAAGGGCCCACAAGAAAATGAGGGCATTTGTGATTCTTATTTAAGAAAATGAGGGCATTTTAGGCCCTTATTTGAAATTTTCACTCATCAATAAACTATGGACAACGTGAATGACATCTGATATTAAATTACCATCATTTCATGAGTTTGACTCCCCTATCTATGCACAACAACTTACATAGGCTAATTTGTGGACTCCGCAATAGATCACCGCTACAATAAATAAACAAATTGCTTAGTATATACAATCAACAATCTAAAATATAATAATTTCTTGAAAGATCAATACTGGATATGCTCCAGTAGCAACCTGTTCTCATAACGGGAATTCCATGGTTTAAATGTAAGGAAGCAACATCATCATACAAGCACCCCCTTTTTGTTCCTTTTAGAATGTTTATCAAACCCGATTTTGTTGTTTTTGCAGGAGTTCCAAAATTTGAAGTACATTGATTTCAATCAATGCAAGTCACTGGTTCGCATACCCGACCTCTCGTGTGCTCCAAATCTCGAGGAATTGAATTTCCAGAGCTGTAAAAACTTGATAGAAGCCCACGAGTCCATCGGATATCTTGACAAGCTACAAGTGTTGAATTTCCGCAAGTGCTCTAAACTTAGTGTTTTTCCAAATGAGCTCAAGTCAAAAAGTCTTCGAACTCTCAATCTTGAAAAGTGCTCGAAGTTTGAAAGGTTCCCAGATATTCTAAATAAACTCGAAGCCCTAAAAGAGCTTCATTTAGAAAGAACCTCTATTAAAGGACTTCCTGCGTCAATAGAAAATCTTGTCTCTTTGGAGTGTATGTATCTAAGTGATTGCAAGAACTTGATGAGTCTTCCATCTAGCATTTACAAGTTACAAAACCTTAAAGACTTGGATCTTGATTATTGCACAAATTTAATCGGGTTTCCAAAGTACGAGGTTTCGGTTGATCCCTGCATGAATATTGGACTTTCAAATTTACATCATTTAAACCTTTGGGGATGTAATTTGTCTGAAGTAAACTTTCTTGAGAATCTCTCATGTTCTCCATTCTTGACATCATTAGTTTTGTCAGGGAACAGTATTACAAGCCTTCCTACATCCATCAATAAACGTCATCATTTGTCCTATTTGGAAGTTGAAAGTTGCCATCAATTGCAGAAGATTCCCAAGCTTCCACCATTTTTTACTTTTCTTCAAATGGATAGTTGCGAATCTCTACAAAATTGTGGAGATTTAACTTCAATTCATGATTTTGTCCATAGAGGGTTGACCATGGCTGATGTTTGCTCACCTATGCAGGTTAGATTCTCTCTCTCACAGACACACATGTGCACACACATGCATATCGATGTGGACCATTTGCTAGATACAATGTGTGGTTGTATATTGCAATAGCAGAGAATGCAAAGATCTAAGGCTTGAGAATTGAACAAATATAAAGTGATTCTACACATGTACGCATATGTAAAGGAATTGACTACCGTACTTTTATGGGAATGATTATTATCACACGAGACTTGTATGTTAATGCAAGCAATGATTAATGGATACTTTCTAATGATCTATCTTTATTTCAGGCTTCGGTATACAATATTGTTCTCCCTCAAGAAGAGATGCCAAAGTGGATTTTCCCTGTTGAAAATGATTCCATATCTTTCATGGCTTCGAAACACTTATATGACAAGTTTTTTGGATATGCCCTATGTGTCGTTCTCAATGAGGTTAATTTTGAGGAGGATTCAACAGACACATATCATATTGCTACCCATGTAAACGGCAAAAGGAAGGATGGTTTTTCAGTCAATTTCGAATCATTGGAGTTGGATAATATTCACCTTAGTTATTTCACACCATCAAAATTGTGGGGAGTAGTCGATTTTGATCAAATTGACGGGAAGCATGTACAATTTAGTGTTGCAATATCTGGTAAATGCATGAAAAAGTGGGGATTTCGAATATTATGCAAGCGATTGGAGGACGATTTAAAAGTTGTACTTCAAGATAATCGACTAATCGATCCAGCTTTACTTTACGAGATTGATCATGAATCAATATATTCAGGAGTCGAGAGTTTATTTATGCACGAAAATATTTCGACCGAAATAGATCTACAGAAAGAATTGCAAGATCATTCACGGAGAATTGATGAACATCATCACAAAGGAGCTTATAGAAAGCCTGGGTTTATTCTCGGTCGAAGGAACCGAATCAAGACTATGTCGACTTCCAATTTGACCGATGGAGAAGAGAATGATGGAGAAACTTGCTTAGGAAGCAATTCGTAGGTAAGTGATCTCGCTCAAATTTGTTTTTTTTTCTTGTTCTTCTCGTTTTCTTCTCTTTTTATCTCTTTTCTTTGTTTTTGCTGAATCCGCTTTTTCTCCGCGATAGGCAAACTTTTCGAACTCCGCCGACGCCACTTTCAGCATCACGACCGATCATCTTCTGTCCGACACCACAATCGACGGAGGCGACGAACAGAAGAAGCACGTCTTCCTGAAACAGAGTCCCCAGCGAATCGACGGCGGCGGAGACCGGCGAGCGGAGGTGACGGACCACCACCGCCGACCGAAGCCATGGAAACTGACAGAGCAGCTTGGGGCGAACGATTCTCTCCTGAGGTTCTGGGCTTCATGCAGATAGCTATAGATCGGCTCGATTTTGAATTCGATTCGTACGGTGCTGCAATTGCGCTGGAACTCTTGAAGAATGTGTCCATGAATTTGTTCGAAGAGGTGTTTCTTTGTAAGTTTTGTCTGTGGATGCTTGGTGGTGAATTCATTGGCAATCGACATCACACGTTGCGAAATCAGCAACAATCCCTGCTACAAGGTATAGCTTTTCTTTCTTTCTTTTGATAAGTGGCAATCTATTCAAAGAAGTAGGTGAAGTCTAGGTTCAATGGAAAAAACGAGCGAGGGGGAGGGCAACAATGGGAAGTAGCTAAGTGGTTTGGTTCAGTCCGCTTTTCAGGTGAAAACTGAGCCAATGCGGGTGTTATGGTTGGGACTCCCTTATGCGAAACCAGGCATTGCAGCGGACAGCCAGTCATGGTGGGGTTTGGGGAGGGTTGCTTTTGAGGTGTCTAGGAAATGTGGATATATAGTATGTACAATTCATACAGATGTGCAGTGGGTGAAAGGTTTTCTAGGACTATTGAATTGTGAGAAATTTTGATTGCTGTGATAGGGCTTTGTCTCTGTCTTGTGCGGCGCTTGAAGAGGCAAAACCATTCTGGAATGAAGAAGATGCAGTGAGATGGCAATCCACCAGGAAAGGTTGCTGGACAGTCAAGTCCTTCTACCACTTGTTGACTTTGGCATCTACAGAACCAAATTTACTTGGAGCATGAGAGTAATGTGAACATATTGGTTGTGCCCATGGATAATTGGTTAGGTGGTTTTTTTTTTTCCTCCCTGTGGACTGTGGGTATGAAAAAGAAAAAAATTACAAGAGACATGGAGTTTACATACGTTATTCAGTAGAATAGAGACAAAAGCACAAGAAGCTGATTGTCAATTCTTATTCTGAGGCCTTCGCAATAGTTTAGCATTCTCCTTTTATGCTTATGTACCATAGTGTTTATGGAGGAAATTGACCTAGAAGCTAAAGCTCCTGGAAGCTTCTTGAATGTTTGAGTGAAACCTAATCCATGAAAGATAAGCTTCTGAGGTACCAATGATAGGACACTGGAATGAGCAACATGCATTTTCTCAAATTAGTTGCTGTTTTTGCTTGAAAGCCATATCAGTTCAACAGTTAGGTGGGATTCACATCTGAATTACAGGATGAGAATGTGGTAATAAACATTGTTTGGATCTGCAAGATCTTGATCACATAGCTATGAGGCTTGCATTTATTCCATTGGTATCTATGAGACATGCTGAATATTTCTACTGGTAGCAACTTCTTGCTGATTTCCTCTTAAATTGCCTGTATGCATACATGCATGCGTGAGAGAATTTCTGACTCTTATCCTCATGTTTTCTTTACCTAAACAGTAACAAGACCTATTTGCTTTTCTTATGGAAGGCAAAGCTTGCTTTGGACAGCCTAGAAGTTCCAGTTGGGTAAGAAACTGATTTTCAATGACCAGGTGCATTTCAAATATGTTACCTTATTTTCTAATTAAGATGATTAGTATTTTAGTCTAGATTAGTGAATGGTTTTGCAGTGTACTTTACTTATTTGTTATATACTTTGATTGAATAGCTGTGTGATTGTTGAGGACGGGAGCGTTATTGCGGCAGGAAGAAACCGGACTTATCTGCCACGAAGTGTATGTTTGTCATTGCTTCTCCACCCCCTTCTGTAATCTGAGGACCGAAATGTAAACTTCTTAAACAAAACATACTCTCCTATTGGCAAACTTGTTTTTGCTTAGATAGTACCTTCTTTTGCAAAGTGCTTTGTCAATTAGTCTGCTAAATTTTCTCTGCCATGATATTTGGACACGTTTTGCGATTGGGATCTGTTCTGCGTTTCAAGCTGATGAACTAGATAAAAATGCAGAATCATTGGGGAACATTGGCTGGTTTCCATAGAAATTTCCATCTATGTTCCCCTTTCAAGTGTCTGCCTGATTGATGAATGTTTCCAACTTCTTTTGTGTTTCTCTTGCAGTAATAAGAATTCTGGATCAAAGGGTTTCAAATGTTGTGGAGAGATATGGCATCAGAAGTGGTTTCTCTTCTGCAAGATTTTTATGAACAAGGAAACTATAATGGTAAGAATGGTGATCAACCATTTTAACCTGTTGAATTGTCTGTTCGAAAGAAAGTTATAATACTGGAGTTGGCACCCGCTTACATTAGATATCCTAAGGGAAATTATACTTCTTTTTCAATGGACCCATAGTTAAATGCGTTTTTTAAGAGGCTTTTATGAGCACAACAGAGCAATTCTACTTTTTAAACTAAAGTTTACTTTATCAATCAATGAAGTTGAAGCAACCTCTCCTAATTTCTTTTTTAAAATCTAACAATGCAGTCCTAGCACTTATCCCCTTTGATATTGATTAAGAAGAATTGAGGAAGCCTCTTTCTATTTCTACTTTTCAGTCAATACTTTCATCAAGCTAGATAAAGAACTATAGCCGTGGCTTTTAGTGATTGCAGATCTTGCTGAACAACTCTCTCTCTCTCTCTCTCTCTCTCTCTCTCTCTCTCGCTTGTCCTTATGTGAATCATTTATTGAAGTAACAATATCATGTTGTATCCTTGGTCTGGAGAATTATCTGCTCATTCCAGGTAAATAATGCTGGCCCGGTGGAATGTTTTGTGATGATAAAGGGTTAATGAAATTGCAAGTATAGAACTAGCATGTCATTGGTTGGATAAGAACCTATTCACAAATTTTTTCCATCAAATATAAGGTGCTCATTTTGAGATGGTGGGTACACTTTTCCAGACTGTCACTAAGTATGGTTGCTTGAGGAGAGCAGTTTCCAGCCATGTAATGTTTGCTATGCATAGGTGTAGAATATGCCCAGTAAACAAAAGTTTAAGAGTTTCAGATGGCCAGTCATTTTTCTTTTTGGCCAATTTTCAGATGCCCTGTTTATCAAATATAGCTTTCCTCTAGACTGGGTATTCTTAGCTAGATTGCCATTTGAGAAATGGGACGTAAGGAAGAAGAAAAAGTGCAGTATCTTGATAGTTGATAATCTGTTGGTTAGACTTGTTGAGAGAAATATCTTCTTCATTTATCCCTATCGTGAATTACTAAACATATATGGTTCTTGGTTGAGCAATTCTCCAATTTGAGCTCTTCAGTTGCAAATATTTGAAGAGACTGATCAGCTAGAACCTTTTCATGCTTCTCTGATAATTAGAAAGCTTTGAAAACTCATTACATACAGAAAGGATGGCACTGAAATAATTTGTCTATGCAATGATTAAATGAATTTGGTTTTCTTCTCTGTTCGATAGAACCCTGTAACATGAATATCATTCTTGTTTTGCTGTTTACGACATTGTGAAATCTATTTTTTGTTTGGGTATTTTTAGATATATGACAAATGCTAATATTTTGATTTCAGCTCCAAAGCTTCCCAGGCCACGGGTTACTCAGGCTTCTCATTGATCTCTGTGCGTTGATTCTTCCTGTCAAGTCCTCCCAGGCCTTTGCACAACTAGGTAAGATCTTTGAAATTATGATTCCTTGCTTTTCTGAACATCATGTATAGTTATATGATGCACCTTTGCTGTGTATTGAATGATTATCAGTTCCCTGTGCAAATAACAAGCTGGCTGCATTGTGTGACCTTTCTATATTATAGCCTGTAATCAAATAGCATTGACTAGTGCGCTGTGGCAATGTTTCTTGCTTTGGCAGTATGATATGCTGCTCATACAAAGATTTGAGTATACTTATCGCTTTAGATTTCCTTGTATGATGGGAGTCAATAACAACATAGATTCAAGATGAAGTTAGACAACATCCTTGCTCTTCAATCCTGATTTTTGGTTTATTCTGATTTTATTGTATATTCTTCTTATTCTTGTCAGTTAATCTCTTTATTTGACTATAATCCAAGTCAAACTTGCAGTTCAAGGAAGTTCCCTTTCTTGAGTTAAGCTCATTGCAAAATAACTCTTGAACTGTAGTGTTGCAGTCTTTGTATTCTACATGTAAAGCACAAGTCTAGATGTGACACCTTTGGTATTTGTTCTAGCACAATAAGATTATCTCCTGTTTGTGTGTAATGTCAGATATAGTTAATTATTTTGTCGCAAGATGTTAAAAGGTTTCATAATCATAGTATGTTCAAACAATCCTTTTGGTATAGAGATTTATGTGAATGTTTTTGACGATGATTAGAATTCTATTTTGTGGTAAGAGGATGTAGTTAAATATCTAGAATTCCATGAAGTGGCTTTAAAGATTACATGCACTCTGACTGACAATGCATGTGCCATTTACTACTTTTCCAATCACAGAATTTCCGTAAAGGGGCCTGAGAGAAGAAGCTCGATTCTTGTCCAAATCAGTTTTTGCCCGGTTTGCCATGTGTTTATTGAGGATTGCAGCTACAATCATAAGTTCATTTCGTGCTTTGACTTAATTATTAGATCGTTAAATTAATTTATGGCATAACCCTTTGTAGGCATCTCTTTTCTGATGCTGATTTTTGTCATTGACGTTATTCTGTAATTGCTTGATTTTTTTCTTTTTTGAGTTTTCAAGCTTTGAGTTAATTGTAGCCATGTTATTAATGTGTCTGAACACGAGAGTTCTTGACCATATTATGCGTGATCTATAATGATGATAAAAGAGGTAAATGATTTGCATGTGATTAGCATGGATTTCTTGGCAAAGAAATGCACTAACTGGATTTGTAGTTTCTTGATTGTACCAATTATGTCCAATATAGTTGAATTTATCATACTGTAGAGTCAGTTAATGTCATGATCATTGTTGACTTTGCCAAGCATATAATTGTGGGAAAAACTCTATGATTTGAGAAGCCCGTTGATGAAGGCAACCTCAGCCATATTACCTTGAAGTTGAGAGAAACACTGACTTTTTTGCTCTTTTTCTTCTAGCTGTTGATTTTTAATGCCAAAAATTGTCGAAAAATAAGATGCCATTTGGTGTTTATGATTCTTTTAAACGACGATGTGTCCCGACGGCCTTCTCACTGCATTCTTTCTTTCAGCTTATTGGAGAATAAGCCTCCTCACCATGTTTATGACAAACACATTGGGATCTTATTGGAGAATACTTCTTATTGACGATGAAGAGCGGGTGAACGACCAGTGATTGCGACTGTGACCGGCAGCGATCAATGGCAGTGGTGTTGGCAACCAGCAGCAGCACTGGTGACCAGCCATGCTGGCTACCGGCGAGCATTTTTGTTAAAGAAGGTGAACATCAAGGAGAGATGAACTCTATCCCAGATATTCATGGAGGGGCCAACCATAAGACGAGACCTTTGTTTTTGAACTTCCTTCCCGTCTTTGCTCATTTTCCTTCTTTTCTTTTGCCCTCTCCTCCTAAATTTCTTTGCTTTTTCGATGGAATTATTGTCTCGTCTTCATTTATCGGACTACCGTTTCGAAGCTCAAGTAGGCCTACTGCTCCAGTTCCGGATATTAATTAATTTGCAAGGTCTTTCTATCTTTCTTCAAATGATTTTTTGGCTCCTAATACTGCAAATTTGATTGTCGAATCATCTCTTACTGCTAGAGGTTGTTGGACTATTCTCGTTTCTTCCATGGGGTAAAACTACTTGCAGAGCTGCTTTTTGCACCGACGGGGAGCCCTTTGAAACGGATATTTGCTTTGTACTTTTTGCAGCAAATTTGTCTCCTTTCTCTTGTTTGGGCACTGCTTAAAAGTTAGAACTTGAGCCCGTAATGTGAGACACCTTGTTTTTTTCGTCAACTTTTAAAAAGTTGTTTATTAAGCCAAAGGATTAAAACGGTTATTGGTGATACTTTAATCACAAAAGAATGATTTTCTGTCAATTATTGAAAGCCTTTGAAGTGTTCATATGGTATGAAATTTTGTGTAGAAAATGTACAGAAACACAAACTTTTTTATTCCGTTGAAACAATACCTAAAAGGATCACAGAAAACCGCTTTAGTCACTGATCAATCCATGGCTATACATCTTCGGGAGTGTGATCATATAAGTTCATGTTTCAAATAAAACAACTATATTCTAACCATTTTTAGGGGAATAATTTTGCCAGGATGCGATGTAGTGAAACCTGTGGCAAAAGACAATCTGATAGTTGCAGGTTGGCTTTCTCTCTCTTTCGTTTCCTTTTGCTTTGATTGAGGTAGAAAGAACGGGCAAAATCATTAGATTAGATTGTGGAAAGATCAATGAATGGATGAAAGGCGTTTGCGAGGACGAACGGTGATTGATGGTATCTGTCACACGCTAGTTGTGTGAGTGGGGAGGGAAACGATGGGAAGGAGATCGCTGTTTTCATGATATTGTCCTACAAACAAGGGAATGATAGACATCATCATTTAATTACCAAGATTTGCCTTGATAGCCACCCTCTTTCACATGGGAAGGAGAGTGGAGAGTTTGAATCCTTATCTTTTTAAGGAGGTTGGGGTGAAGATGATTTAATTTTAAGTGTGGGTTACGATTCCACATCTGCAAGGAAGCAAGACATAAGTCTGAAAATGAGAATTAGAGTAGAACCAATCTAAAATTAGACATCATTGTGTCTTGTATTTTCGTTTTTTATTTTTGGGTTGCAATGATATTGGTACATTCAATTTAAGGGACTAATAAGTATTCTTCTTTCAATGAATCTTGACATGAATTGAATATCCAGTTTTTCCTAGGGTCATGTATAATCTTCAACCCAAGACATGAAATTAGTGGAAATTGAAGTTATTGTCCTAACCTTATGGAATTCATTTAAATCTTCCATAAAGGGAGGTACGGTTTGATGAGGAAATATTAATTTAATAGTTTCTCATCGGATATTATATTTCCTAAAGTTTCCTTCAAAGGATTTTTACCATTTTGATGCCTAATCTACATGGATAGTTATAGTATGATTGACCTGTAGCAGTGTTGGAAATTAGAGGAATTGTTGACATGTTCTTCTTGCCTTCTCTCCTTTCTATGTGGAGGCTTGTGTTTCTAAGACAGTAGATAAAACTGATTCCTATTTACCTTTATAGTCCCTTGGATTTCTCTAACATCGGTTGTGAATTTTAAGGCACTTACGGTCTTTTTAAGGAGTTCATAGGCTTCTCTTCAATCAACTTCAAAACTGTCCCTATTCCTTAAACCGTATTCATATTCTTTTTTATAATTTTGCAATTGTCCAGCCTATTCATATCAAGAAAGTACATAAATTCACCTCATGCTTGTGACCTGAACTTGAAGGATTTGAATTTTACTACTCCAACTATCCTTTTAAGCTTGTGCGAAAAGCTGGATAATTTACAAACTCGCATAATGCTTGTTCACATGCAAATGAAGAATTTTTTTTTTTTTTTTTTTTTTGCTATTGAAAATATTATAGACTTTGAAGTCTTCAAAATATTTGGACTCGGCATGGACCCTTGCCGCCCAGTGGAGCCTTGCCTCGAATGGACGGCTCTTCCCCTCGAGAAACTCTTGAAGGGGAAAATTGAGGGGAATGGGGCCGAGCAGGATTGGAGAAATATGTCCTACTTGATCCGGAGAAGATGAGTATCGAGATTTCAGACTTAGAGCTCTATCTGTTTGGTATTTGATTCTTGAGTTTCGGTTATTAGCTTTTAGGTTCAATTATTAGAAGAATGTGCAATGCGGGTTCGCTTTGGTGCCAAATTTGCTTAAAAGCTAATGAGCGTGAAGTGAAATCTGAATATATGGCGATTAGGTGGATGAGGATTGCATGGCCATAATCTTCTGCGGACAAAACGAATTTGCTTTATAAGCTGTCCTCGGCAAGAACAAAACAAATCAAATCCTTTTTTTTTTTTTTTTCTCTTTGTGCACCTCTGCCTTCCCCTCTGCATCCCTAAATCGCCATCATTTGGCCTTCGTTAATGCTTTTTTTTTTATTCCTATTGTATACCTGTGATCAAATTTGGAGAGTACTGACCTAGCAGCTACTAAAAATAGCATGACATTAAAGCTCCGTTCGTTTCACAAGAAATAACTTTTAGAAAATATTTTTGGATTTTCCATTATTCATTTCGTGAAAAATAAATTAGTTAGGGAAAACATTTTTCATCAAAGAAAAAAAGCCTTTTAAAATAAGGGAAATTTTTTCCACTTTTCAAGTTGAGAAAAATATGTTCCTCACTCACTATCCATTATCTCATACCCTATTAGCCTCTCTTCTTTCTTTTTTTTTTTTTTCAAAAATTCAAAATTTAATTTTTTTTTTCAATTTTTTTAATTTTTAATTTTTTTTCCTTCTACCTTTTTCACGTTCTTCTTCGGTCGATCGCCGACCATGGTGACTATCGAGCCTCGAGCTCACCAGCCTCGAGCAAGCTCGAGGCTCATTGATGATGGCCTTGAGCCTTGTCAGATCAGTGAGTGGTGCCGTGTGAGCTCACTAGATTGGCGAGCTACAGGCTCGCGCTCGTCCTTGATTGATCAATTTGGCGAGCGACGAACTCGGGCTGGCCTAGATCTGGCGAGCTGTAAGCTCATTGGCCTTGGCGGAGCTTGGGCTCGCTTGGATCTGCTGAGCCGCGAGCTTGCCAATCCATGTCTAGGCTAGTCGCCAGACAACCCGCCATCACTGAGGCACGCAATGGTGGATGAAGGAGCAGGAAGAAGAAGAAGAGAGGAAGCGCAGAGAGGAGGAGGAGGGAGGAGGAAGGAGGAAGGAAAGAAAAACAATTAAAAATTTGATATTTGTAAAAAATTAAAATTACATCGGTAATTATTTCCAGAAAAGGATACTAAATGATATGGAAAATATTTTCTCTTTCATTTTCAGATTTCAATCGAATAACGAAAAATATCATCATTTTTCTGAAAAATAGTTTCTTGGAAAATATTTTTCTCAAACATAATATATTGTGTGAAACGAATGGAATCTCGATGTAATCATCTTACACATCAAGTATCCCCCTCTAACTTGGGGTTTGGGGTTTGCACGAGTTGATCCACTTCCCCGTGTCTCCCTCTAACTCACCCAGAGTTCACTTCTCGCATCTCCAATGAATGACTGTCATTGTGGTTGTCACTTGTTCATTGAAGTGGCAAGATTGATTTTCCTTTGTCGATCTTTCTGGCTTTCTTTCTTCTATTTTAGTCGTTTCTAGGAGATCTGGGTTTAAAGTTTTGACTAGTAGTCTTGTGTTTTGCCGAAATAAGATCATCGATCAAATACCTTTAAGCAAAAGTTTGATTTTCAATATAAATTAAATTGAAGCTCTGTGGTGATTCTGATAGGAAATTTGCATAATAAGATTTATTGATGATAAGTAAAGCGAATCTAGAGAATCAATAAAACTGGAAACTGGACATTAATTTGGCATCGGCTATTCATCGATTCATGATCACATCGCCTGCTTGCTCCATCAACAACCAAACGTCAACCCATCATGATTTGGCATATTTTTGGGTGAATGATTTGGAAATTGTTGATATTGGAGTCAAATGTTCTGTCTCAGAGAACTTATAAAAAAAATCAATTTGGTGTAATTTTGGGTGAATGATTTGAAAGTCGACCAAAAAAGAACTTAAAAAAAAGAGAGGCCAAAGCGTAGGACAGTTTAGTAATTTTAGCCCATTGAAGCAGCCTACTAGATGGAAAGCACAGTAATGCGACCGATAGTTTTACCAATTCTAACCATCTCTTTAGTTTCTTTTTGTTGTTCAAGTGGAGGAGTCTATGTTTTATCTAGGAGGGTTGTCTGTTAACGTGCAGACTCCTGGGGTGAGGGAGGATGAGCCCCTAAATCTCTAGGCCCTCCTTGAGGCCTATAGGGCTAATATCTTGGAATTGGCATGGGGATTGACTCGATATTTATCGAGCTTGTAATTGGTGTGGTGTTGTTACCCCCTCATTGAGCAACATGTGCAGCTGCTTCCAAGTTGGAAGGGTCAACAGTTACCCTCACCGGATTGGCCTCAATTGAGCCCTCAACTACACGTCCTAGAGAACTTGTGGATCCGTGGTCCTAAACGCTCCCCTTGACTAGTCTAATTCAAATCATTCAATAGTGTTGAACCTTTGTAATATCCTCACTTACTGCGTCTGACTTGAACCACTAGTGATATTAGATTGGGCAGACAATTATCGGTGTGGATCCCGATACCGCTTGACCACCTTGAACCGCATTTGGTAAGCCCGATGGTCCAAACCTCGAAGCCAGTTCAGCTACCAGATTGGTAAATAGAGGAGTTAGAATTCCAGACAAATAGTTGGTCATGTAATTAGTCAACTCATTCTGTTATTCTTCAAACATGCTTCTCATGGTGGCAATCACCATGGAATTCGGTGCCGACTCCCTTCTCTGCTCCAGTCAAATTTTGAGGGATGTCTTCAGAACTTGCACCCTTATTGACATCATCAATTGGGTTTGGGTTCTGGCGAGATGTTTCAGAACAAGCAAGTCTTTCTTGCACACGTTGTGGGGATGGATTATCCTTGCTGGCGGCAGTACGATTCTCCCGATTCCTTATTTTTGCTATTGACACCTCCTAGAGATGGAAAACAATGGTTCCACTGGGCATGCCAAAAGGTTGTTAGCCGGGAAAAGTTCCTCGGTCAAATATCTTTCACCAAACATGCAAATCTTTGGCTTTTATGTGAAACTGGGCCATGTGTTGCTTTGGCAAGGAAGCGACTAGTACTACTCTAATGACAATAAAATAATGGATAATGGGAGATAAATAACGTGCTACAAAATGATGAAATAAAAGATAGTCAAAATATAAGCGCTCTTTCAATTGTCTGATTGCCCAAAAAAGGGTACTCTACACTAGTTTCCCCTTGGCTATTTATGGCTAATCATTACAAGTAGCCGCTCATTAACAGTTATTATTTCAATTTTGAATGGCCCAGGAGACTTTGGCTTCACGCTAATAACCGTTTTGTCTTATCCGCAATGCTATCGGTATCAGCCCTTCGAAACTGTCTTTGTTCTTATCATTTTGGTCCCGAGTGGTTGCTGATGCCGAGTCTCCGGCGTCTTCAGTAATTAACCTCGTTCTAACCTTCGGTTTATCCGCTCTTTCCCAAACTGGGCTTGATGGGCTTTCCTTTCGTCTCTGGCCCAATCAGCCAATTTTGGGTGCAAACAATTATAAAGCATACGAAACTCAACGCATCATCCTCCGAACTGCCACTATTATATAAGCATTGGCTTGGGACAGGAATCAAATTCAATACCTCGGCATCATCCTCGGAATTGCCACCATTAGATAAAATTTGGCTTGGGATAGGAATCAAATTCAGAACCACCTATGTACCTTGCAAGATATTACAAGAAACAAAAAAAAACAATACGCTACTTTTGGATGCATTGTTATCAAACAATTCTCTACATTTGTCTGAGGGGAAGTGGAACATTAAAATCAAGTTTCGCCATTCATACTAGCATAAGTAAAATTGAAATTTTGATTAAAAGTTAAAAGTTTGATTTCTCCATCGCTGTTTGAAATTTAGATCTTGTGAACTTCACTCTAATCACTGTGATTTTCACATTGTCCGACACGCATCACCCACATAAAGTAATTCATATGAAATATAGAAATAACTATATAGCTTGCTAAACACAAAAGGCCAAAAATGGCCAAAAGAGGGTGATAAATGGTCACTCCAAGTTGAAGCAATTCCAAGGCATCGAGTTCATTGGTTCGCTTCCAAGCTACTCCCTTATTGGTGAAACTTTCCAAAAAACATCATCCTTAAGCTGAAACACTAAAGGTTGCAGCGCTCATGTGCACAAGATTTCAATCTAACTTTGTGCAGTCCAAAGTCTCTGTCTAACATCTCGTGTGACATTAGATGAAATCTGAATTAATTATATCCCAGTCAATCTCCTTTTTACAACCTCCTCCCAGCAAATAGGAGATCTACACTTTGCTTTCATATGACTCTTCAAATAGAACCATGACGATACTTTGGTCGTAGCTATTATTATAGGGGAACACAACCATATGCAAGTGATCCTCCCCGCTACCCTTAAAACCAATTACACAAGCTCCCAGCATGTCGTCCAAAATCTGTCTGCATAGTTCTCTCTGACTACCGACTATTTGGGGTTGAAAGGCCGTGCTTGATTGAATTACAGAGTTGGATTTGCGTGTTACTTGAATAGAACACAAAGACCGCTGACTGACCATGCAGGCTGGTTGAATTAGCAAGCTGATTGAATTTGGTCATGCGAGGATGAAAAATACTAGTAGAGATTCTTTAGGCTAATGAAATTAATTAGTGCATATAGAATTTGAAGTGAAATAATCTCCGTACAGTAGCATAACGGGCTCTATGAGTGCATATATGTCAGATTATAAAATGCTTTAGTCCATTATTAAGAAAAATTAGCATGAGTTTATGTTTAAAAAACAAAAAAATGATCGTCTCTCAAATAAGTTCCCTTGCTATAAAAGGCAAAGCCTTAACGCTGTGGAGTATAATGACGGATTGGATGGTTAAAGACGGGCATGTATGTGCTTTATCTAATTATATGAACTTGAATTACGACATCCCAAAAAATGCTTGAGATAATTGAAAAGTCATAAGTATACTTATTTTGAAACTAATTAAAAGTTAACCCGTTCTACTATTCTATTTCATCAGTAGATAGAAGGCAAAAAAAAAAAAACAACAACAACAAAATTTCTTATTCTTTAAGTGTTCGATATTCAACTTGAATGACAATAACTTAGGTACAATTGTGTATACCCTGACCAATTTACTTTGCATGTATTTTAGGAATCACAATAGATTTACATAAATTTTTAAATGTTTTTCTCTATCACATAACTTATGTTCCTAGTTCATTTTACAACATAAAGTTTAAAATAAAATACGATACTGATAATTAGATTGAGGCTTTAAAGATGTATCACGAATTTCATACTTTCATTTACCAAACTCCTTTTTATAGAAGAAAGGCTCCTCTCATTCAAGTGCATTGAATTTGCTAAAGTTTCTTAAACTACTTACATAACTTTTAGACTTTTATTTGGAAAAAGAAAGGCTTCTCTTACCAAATTAGATGCATAAATGCCAAAAACTAAGATGCCATTGTCAAGATTAAACGATGATGTTGCAGTAAATCCTTGGGAAAATTGTCCGAAAAATCTCAATCCTATTGCACTTTTGTCGATTTAGTTCTAAATAGTTCTACATTTTATCATTTGAGTATATCTAGCTAATTTTGGCTAGTATTTGGTAACGTGGATGTCGGCTATCTTACGTGACTTGATAGGTGCCGACATTAATAATTTTAATAATTTTTCATTAGTTTTTTTTTGCTTCTCTTTTTTTTTTTTTTTCCTTTCTTCTTCCTTTTGCAATGCACCATGGCCAAGTAGGCTAGCAATGAGGCTTGGCTGGCCGAGGGCAAGTCCCGGCAAAGGGAGCCCTCCCCCAAGCTAGGTAAGGCCAACCCTTACCCAAGCAAGGTGGCCTCATTTGGTGTTACCTTCGCCCAAGCGACGCCTAACGAGGCTACCCTAGCTTAGGTGAGGGTTGACCTTGCCAAATTTAGTGAGGTCGACCTCACTGGGGCTTGCCCTCACCAAGCAAGGGTCAACCTCATTGAGGCTTGCCTTAGCCAAGCAAGGGTGAGCCTCGCCATTTTCACCTTCACCTAGCTTGGCTACCCTGGCCTAGGTAAGGCCAATCCTTATCGGGTCTCATTAAGGTAGCTAAGACTAGTCAGCCTTGCCATGGCTGGTGGTTGGGTCATTGGCAAAAGGAAGAAGAAAGAAAAAGGAAAAAAAAATAATGAAAAATTCAAAAAATATTAAAATATTATTAAAATTATCCACGTTAGCACTAACTTTCTATGTAATGCTGCTGGCGTCCAAGTCAATAATTTTTGGTCAAAATTGGCCAAATAGACTCGGTTGGCAAAAAATGAAAATGCTTAGGATTGAATTTGCAATATTAAAAAGTTGAGAACTGAATTGGCAAAAGTGTAATAAGTTTAGGACTTTTTAAAGAATTTTCCCATAAATCCCTCTGCAATCTCATTAATTGAGAAGCAAGCTTCCTTGTTAGAGCCATTATAAGATTAGCTTTTTTCCCATCTAGTTTAAAGGGGGTAGCTATGCACTAAGTTTTCAGGGTCTGCTATTCATTTCCTCTAATGATTGAATTGTCAAACCTACCGAAATGCCCCTATAAAGAAAGGCTTTATTCAGAGGAACTTCAGAGAGGGTTTGATGAGTCTAATTTATTTATCATTCCACCACTCACCCAAGTAAACTCTCGAGTCATAGATTCCACAGATTACATGTTTGAAGCTCGATTGACCATCAGTCACTTCCACCGCAAGGATATTGTTTTTCTCCTTCTCGGGTTTTAGTCCAACCTTTTATTGTTACCCTGCTTACTACTTAATTTAAGACTTTCTAGTCTATGCCATCTCTCAGGCTTAGAGCTGTGAATCTGAGTTCTCATTACTAACAACTTCGAAAATTTCAAAAGAGATGAGAGGTACAATAGAAGTGACTAAGGGTGTGTTTGGTAACATTTCTACTTTTGGGAACAGTTTCTTTTGAGAAATAGTTCTTTTCTATTTCTACTGGAACAATTTCGAGTAAAATAGGGCGTTTGATAACTACAAAAATTTCTTGTTCTCGAAATAGAAAAAGAATAGAAATGCGTTTGGTATCGACAACAATTTTTTATTTCTTTCTTCCTTGATGGCGGCGGCGACCGGCGGCGGTGGGGTGCGGACGGCGACCGGGGCGGCGGTCGACGGCCGGTGGACGGGGCTGCCAGTGACCGGCGACCGACGGCCGCCAAACGGTCGCCCGCCAACCGACGTTCGGCGGCCGTCGGTCGCAGTCACGCGCAGCCCTCGTCCACCGGCCGCCGTCGCCGGTCGCCGGCCGCCGCCCCGTCGCCGTCCGCACCCCACCGCCGCCGTTGCCGCCACCGCCGCCGGTCGCCCGCCGCCGCCCCCGCTCGCCGGTCCACCGCCGCCCGGTCGCCGTCGCCGGTCTCCGGCCGCCGCCGGTCTCCGTCGCCACCGCCGGCCGCCGGCCGCGCCGAGGTGAAGGACGGCGGCGGCGGTCGGCCGGTGGCAAGTGGGCGGCGGCGGCCGGAGGCGACGGCGGCGGCGGGCGGCAGCAGGCGGCAGGCGGCGGTGGGTGGGTGGCCGCGTGTTATAAGCGGTGAGAAGTCCCCAAGAAATAGTTTCTAAAAATTGTTCCCAGGAATAAGAAGCTACTTTTTTCTACTTCTCATTTCTACTTCAAATTTATTCCCAGGAACAACTTTCTATTCTCGGGAATAGAAAAATCAGTTTGCGTTACCAAACGCATTTCTGTTCTTTTTCTATTCCAGGGAACAAAAGAACAGAAAAACAAAGAAACAGAAGTGTTGCCAAACGGAGCCTAAAAGATCTAGGAAATAGGAAGGGAAGCTCGATTGAGGAAGGCCAAGAGAAAGAAGTACACGAGCAAGAAAGCTCATCAATTTTTTCTTTTAGTGAAAAATCCAACGAATGGCTAAAATCACAGCTCAGTACATGGCATCTCATTTCTAAGGCGGTGCTAATAGTCTTTCTCTTCTTCTTTCTTAAAAAAAATAAGCAAAGCGGGATGGCATTGACTTAGAATCCTTCTCTTTGAGTGAAAACCCTACACATTGAAGTTATAATCGAGTTGAATAGACCCCGTTTTTAAAATTTACATAGGTTAAGGTGATTTGTCAAAATTATATCAATAGACATAATTAATAACGAGGAACCAACTTCACATTTACAGTGCAAAAACTTGCTAAGTGCGGTGACACAAATACTTAGCATAATTACTTCATATGTTGATACTTAATTTTACACATGAAATTTACTAACCACGCTGAGGTATAACCAATTTTTAACGGGTAAAAAAGTTACGTATTATCTTCCTTAACTTTTGTGATGCTCATACTTTGAATTGTATTCATAATGAAACACTAAGAAAACTTGTTAAAATATTCAAATATTGTCATATAGTATCACATATAACAAGATTTTTATAATTTCCTAAGATTTAAATTTTCTCACTTTAAAAATTTAAAGAAAGAGCATAGCTATAAGTTATAAATAGGCAAAAATTGGCCCCGATAAAAGTTATTGACCACATTGCGGGTAAAGAAGTGTGGCTAATTGAGGATAGTCTAAAACTACTAATCACTTCGAGGGACTCAAATTTTCCATCCCAATTTCATTGGGGAACAACTGATACATAACTTCCATTATTTCTTGACAACTCCAAGTACGACAAAATATCGAATTAACTCCCTCACCCTCTCAAGATGATGAGTTCATCTTATTTATCTTACTCGAATACGTTAGGTGAACCCCAACACACATTCCACCTGAACTTCTAGTTCATGGTCAGTTTGGTGATGCGTTTTGCTCCAGGACTTTGTTCAGGCAGCGCCATGCCCAAATGTGCCATGAGAAGCCAAACATGGCTGAGAAGCTCTCCTCCTCTGCTCAGACTCTCACAGTGTTCGTTGCCTTTGCTTTGGTAGGCCGCAGACATAAGCATGCTTGCCCAGACGTTGCCGATCATTTCCCATTTCCTGGGGACATCACTCAATTGGAAAGCGAGATAGCATGCGTCAAACAGCACCGACGTGCTTTTGTCTCCGCGCATCTTCCACGCGGGGAGTTGAGTTCTCACTTTGTGCAGAAGATGGCAGACTTTGCACAGATCTAGCGACTTTCTCGACTTGTGTGCATTCTTGCAGCTGCAATCACCGGTGTAAGCATGTGACTCTTTCTTGAATAATTTCAGCACACCTTGCTTGTCTTCGAGGAACTTCTGAGCATCGACCAAAGTGTCTTCGTATTGGAACACCCCTATCGCTGTTGGCAACATGGGAGGACGGAATACTAACAGATAAAGCATGTACCGAGAGACAAACTTACTCATTTTGAAGCTCATGAGGTCTTCCGAGATTTCGCCATGCTTTTACCGCGGTCCTGGTAATAGCAGAGCTCAGTGGCGATGTGCCAGATGAGGATGCTCTGGTCAAACTCCACTTCCACACTCCAGTTCAACTCATTGTAGTTTGCCCTCGTCAGTATATCGCTCGCCCCCAATTTAATACTCTCCAGCATGCTCTTCGATCGATCGGTTTTAGATCTCTGATGTGACTGAAGATCCATTCTTTGATGTTTTTCTTGAACTCTTTTTGATCGACATAGAAGTTCTTTTCCACCTTCATGTCTGGCCTGGTGAGCCACGGATACTTGGGGAGGATCCCGTTTCCTTTCCTGATAGAAAATCTCAAGAGGCTGAACTGGGCCACATAATTCGACCATCTTTGCTTCGGGAAGAACCGGAGAGAAGTGATGATGGACGAGATTGTAGATCTCTCGGGTTTCTGAAGCCGCCAACGGTCAACCCAATCGGACGAAATTGCTAGAAGAAGTGAGTAAATCTCTAAAAGTATAGTCACACTTACAAGCAAGAAGGTTATACAGGCGTCAACTTTGGGGTAATCCTTATACTGCAAGGAGAATAATATCAACACGGCACAGGGCACCAAGAGACTGATGACCCAACGAATGATGCCCCAAACACAGTTCAGCACCCGCGCCTTATTGTAGAGCAGATCGTACATGAACCCGAGCTCGATCCCCACAATCCCAAAAGCATTCTCTGAAAGCATGTCCTGGTCCATGAAAATGCGCCTACTGGCGGCCAGGTCGCCAGAGTTGAGGATCATGCCCACGAAGAGAAGCTTGAAGATCTTGAACAACTCTTAGGCTTTGACCAGTCTTTCCATGGTCGTAGCCTTGATCGCTCCATGAGAGACCCTCTGGCGCTGAAAACTCTATGACCTCATCGAATCCGACCTGGTAACCCTCTTCTCTCTTCAGAAGATACTGCTCCATTTTCCTAGGGTATATGGGACCGAAATTGGGTAGAGAACGCATCGAATCTCGAAACTGATCTTTGCTCGCCAAGTACAAACACAATGTCCTCTCAGCATATTTGATGAACCCCACCAGGATCATACCCTTTGCTATCAGCGATAGCGTAGACCCCAACAAGGCCATATAGTAGATGTAACACGCTAGCCCTACCTGGACGCAAAGCCGCGCTAACTGCCTCAGCCATAGCTCATCGTCCGCCAGGGCAAATGCGGTGATCACGTCGGGCCCGCCCAAGTGGAGGAGAAGGAATGACGCCCAGAATGCTGTGATCTGGCTCTTCGGATCAAACGCCCCCTTCATTTCCTTGATATTCGCCAGGCGGTTTGAAAGCACGCCGAGGGTTACAGTTGCGACGGACTCGGCCAATAGGTACACTGTCCAGACCACGAATTGGATGCGGTTCTTGGAGTTGAATTTCCTCTGGCTGCCATGAGTCGCAAGGCTCCACTGGAGGAACAAGCTAAGGAGGATGAGCAACCGCAGCTCCCACTCCTTCCACAGTTCACTAGTGTTTCGGAGGAGCAGCCAAAATCCCATGGTTGAACTCGAAATGTCGGCACCGAAAGGCGAGGCGCCGTCTCAAAGAGCAGTCAAACTTAGGATAATAGATGGAGAGGATAAATCAAGGCAAAAACAGCATTAGCCTCGAATTTACCTCAACATCATCGTCGGAAGTGCCACCGTTTTATAATCATTAACCTTGGGATTGGAATCAAATTCAGAAGCACACCTCTTTACCCTGCGTAACATTACAAGGAATAAAAAAGCAATGCGCTTTTCAAAACATCCATAACACTGCACTCGCAACACCAATTTATGAATACTTAATTTTCAAGTAATTCTATATATTTGCTCTAGGGAGGAGTAAAGTGACAAAATCATATTCCCACATTTGTACTACCATGAGTATAACTTGCTTTAGTTGGGAAAATTTGACTATAGGTAAAGTGTTATACTTTGTTTTCTTGATCACTACTCAAAATTGGAATCATGTGAACTTCACACTATCACTACAATTTTCTCACTCTTTCAGGCATGCATCACCATCCTAACATGTACATGTGGAATATACAAATCCCTTATTTGGCTTGTCATAATAAATTAAGGGTTAATATCACGAAAAATCCCATGCTTGTGACAAATTTACCCAAACTAACTTTTTTACCACAAAAAACCCCAAACTAGTACACCCATGATAAATTTATGGCAAACTAATTTTTTAATTACCAAAGACCTCAAAGTAGTACACTCGTGATAAATTTATCCCAAATTAATTTTGTAACCATCAAAAATCCCAAATTGGTATGGTTGTGAGAAATTTACCCTTTTATAAACATGGGTTTTGCTAATGGATAGATGGTTTGGTGGTTATTTTCTTTTGCCATTTGGACTGTGGATATGCAAAAGAAATAATCACGAGAAAGATGAAGTTTACATAAGTTATTCAGTAGAATAGAGACAAAAGCACAAGAAGCTGATTGTTGATTTTGATTTTTGAGGCCTTCATAACAGTTTAGAGTTCTCTTTTTATCCTTATGTGCCACAGCTTTTCCGAAAGAAAATGACCAAGAAGAAAAAACTCCTGGATGCTTCTTGAATGTTTGAGTGAAACCTGATTAATGAAAGATAAATTTCTGACGCACCAATAATAAGACACACTGGAATGAGCAATGTGTATTTCCTCAAAAACAGTTGCTCTTTTCGTTTTAGTGTTGTTAAAGCCATAGCAGTTTGAGTGTTAGGTGGGATTTGCATCTAAATTACAGGATGAGTATGTATTAATAATCATTGCTCGGAAGTTTGAAACCAGTATATTATACAAGACTTGCAAGATCTTGATCTTATAGCTACGGGATATGGATTCATTCCATTAGTAGTGGCATATTGATAATGAAATATTTCTACTGCTGGCAATTTGATGCCGATTGCCTCTTAAGTTGCCTATTGTCCTCATATTATTTTCTCCTAACAAGTAACAGGACCTATTTGCCTTTCTTGTATAAGGCAAAGTTTGCTCTGGACAGCCTTGAAGTTCCAGTCACGTAAGAAACTGGTTTTCAGTAGCCAGGGGCATTTCAGATGTGTTGCTTTATTTATTTCTTTATTTATTTTTTTGAGATGATTAGTTTCTGTCTTCATTAGTGAATGATCTCAAATTCATTTATGTTATAGCTTGATTGAACAGCAGTGCAATTGTTGAGGATGCAAACATTATTGCGGCAGGAAGAAACTCATGTAGTAAGACACAAAATGTATGTTTATCATTGCTTTTCCACCCGCTTCATTAAATTTTGGCCAACGGCACTTTGTTATTGTTCTAAATTGATACCCTCATGAGTTCGTTTATAGTTCATTGTTGATCATTTATCTTCCTCCCTTAATCATTTCTTTATGATAAAATAATATATCTGCAGAAATCTGTTAATAATTGGCATTTCCATGCATTTTTATGCTGTAAAGGGTTTGTTCCCACTATTCTTTCATAAAATATGGCTACGGTTGACCATCACAGTAATATTGCTTAATTATTCCAATGTTTAACATCTTTCATTTGCCACTGTGCTCTGTCTGGAACCATATTACAGTCTTTATCTGCTTTGGTGAAGTTCCTAATGTTGTTTTCTTTGGTTGTGTGGTAGCTAGACTTTTGATATACTTTTTTGGTATGAAAATGCATTGTGAGCATTGTATTGCCTTTAATGAAGTAAGAACCTGCTCCTTGGCCTTCTTCTTTCATTCAATGACCAAATTTATACAAATAGTTTGAGCCTGGTTTCTAGTAGACATCTCTTATCTAATAGTCTATTGCTGTTGTCATTTATAGTCATGTGGTGACAGTACACTATTAAATGACTTTGTGGACAGAATTGGATAGTTGATGCCAAAATATATGGCCCTTCTAGTATCTTGATGGAGAATAATTGAAAACCAAAGGCACCTTGCTACAGGAATACATATAACAAAATACTGTTGACTTCATGTAGTATATGCCTGATCAATCTTATATAAGTCTTAAACGGTTAACCAAAAGAAGAAACAGTTCTTGTGAAATGCCTTGCCTAAATTTATGTTGAAACTACAGTAAGAGCAACTGTCTCTCTGACATAGCTCCTAAATTTGATATGCTTGCTTTGTTTCCTCCTTGTGCTTTCGTGGGCAACAAGACATGCAAAGATGGAAGCTCTTGATGTTCTTCATGAACAGTGGCAGAGGACTGGATTTTCGGCTATGGAAGTTGCAGAGAAGCTTTCCGCATGCTCCTTAATGTGACATGTGAACCATAAGTCGTGTAACAGCAATATCAATTATCAGTACATCTGTTGATTGTACTGATACAAAACTATTGATCATAATGGTACAAAACTAAACTTTCCTAGAATTTGATTATGTTTATGGTTAGATGACTCTTATCCTTTTTTAGGCATAAAGGAAGTATATCAAGGCTATGCAAACGATAAATTTGGAGGCGGTTGCCTAACACTGTTGCTCCATTCGAGTTGCTTCAAGGCATGATTAGGTCCATTTCTGCATTTGCTTATGTTGTTGATTTCGTATTTACTTGGCTCCCCTTTGAAATTTTGACATATGATAATTGATGACTAAAGCTCACTATAGGTCCATGCTTCCTTATGTTGATTATTGCTGGATGTGGATTCTTAGTGATTCTGCTTGTTGTTGCATTTTGATAATTGCAACAAATGACCATGAAAATAAAATTGGAGGTTTACAGAACTAATTTTCCATCTTTTATGTCTTTCCGAGTCTAAGAGGAAGAAAGTGGAGTTGTTGGAAGCATCAAGAACTCAAGTTTATATTAATTCTTTCTTTTCCCGCTTTGTTTCCTTTTTCTTAAATTCTTTGTGACTTGTTAGACATTTCCGTGTTCTTTCCTTTTTGCTTTCCCTCCTGTTTCTTGATCTCTTCTTCCTCACTTTTTTTCGCTGCCATGAGATTGTTTGATGTCTTTAATGGTATCATCTTTAAAATCGAGAAATATAGTACCTTCAAAGAAATATGATATTTTAACTATGAGGAAATTATGCTTCCCAATATGCCATGTGCAAAGTACTTTGATAAAGAAATCTCTTTTCTGGTTTTTAAGTTGCAAGTGTCTATTCTTGCATACATGAAAGTATGTGCCTGTTAAATTGTGGTGTATATTTGGCTTTCCAGTATGATTTTTTATCTATCTGACGCTACCATGATCTAAAATTTCATGTTTCCTAAGCTTGTTCAGAACTCATAAAATGTTTTAATCAGACTTTGTTGACATAAAACTAAAATGTAGTGAAACAGCGTCCGTTTCATTGAGATTTGAGTAGTACATGAAGTAGTTAATCTAGATTATGAACATTGTCTGTTTAAGAGTTAGTCTCGAAAGAAAAAGTTCTAGTACAAGGTGAAGAAGCAAGAGATGAGCTAAGGATGCATCTAAAGAAAAAATTTAGGGAAAATAAAAACACAAAAACTCTGACTTTGAGAGCTTGAGATATATAGTTATGCGGCTCGTAATGATCTGATTATGAGTCAAAAGCATTGTGGGGAACATGAACTAACTCATTGCCTTTCCGAATATGAAATCAAGCAAGAGAACTCATCTTGCAGATAATGGACTGCCTTGCTCATTTTTTCCCTCTGGAGCTCAAAAACTAGCCCTAATTATGGCAAAGTTTCATGATACAGAGAATGAGTTCCGTGGCTATAAAGGTGAGCATGAATCCTATGCAATGTTTGGAAGATGCAGCTGATTGGAACCCATCCTAGCCCGGTGCTAGTATACAAGTCATCGAAAAGTCATCTCTCTATCAGATCACTGGTGCTAGGATTTCTCTGAAGAGAAGTTGCCCATCCGCGGTAAAAACTTCTAAGTCTCTCCTTGTTTACTGTGTGTTGTTTGTTCTCCAAGGACATTATGTTGAAGAGAAAATATAGAAGAACCTAGAGGGATCCTTCAAGTAAAAAAATTCAGTCATAGTTACCCAAAACATACTTCTTTTGAATATTTACGCAAGAATTTTGCCAAAGTCAATGCCACTTTAGGGAGCCTAGTTACTGTCAATGGTAAAAATGGCACACTTTGGAGATAATTTGCTTGCATGAAAACCTATTTCCTAGAGTACAAACATTCCTTAATATTGATATTCTTAGGACTAAAATGTAAGCTTCCTAAACTCTCCTATTAGGGAACTTGTTTTCCTTTAGATAGTACCTAGTTTTGCAAAGTGCTTTGTCAATTAGTCTGCTAAATTATCTCTCGCATGATATACGGACATGTTTTGAAAATGGAATCTGTCCCAGGCTTCAGGAGAATCATTGAAAAGATTGGCTGGTTTGCACAGAAATTTCATTTATGTTCCCCGTTTCTCGTGAGACTGATAGGTACAAGAAAAGGATGCTGGTGCTTCTACGGTCTAGAGCAACAGTTCAAGATGGCCAAAAGTGATGATGAATATACCAGTGCCATCAGACTGATGAGACTTTGCCTTTACTTACGACAAAAGGACAACCAAGTGTAACCTTCGTGCTGCTTCAAGCATTGTTCAGACATCAACTGAATTCGAAGATTCCCATTTCGTAGCTTTGTGCATCTTAGCCTTGATTGTCATTTTCTCTGAAGCACGTGAATTACAAAGAAGAAACTCAACCAGAAAAGGCCACTGTTTCAGCTTCAAATACCTGGAGCACTGAAACCAACAATCTCTACGCTCTCATGATGCTTTGCGAAATTCTCAAATTCTTTGTTTCGTGACACAATACAGTTCCTCCTTATCATCGTATTGGTCATCCAAATCAAGCTTAAGCTGCATATAGGGGAGTACTAAGACCAAGTACTAAGACCGAGTAACTAAAAGTTAGATGGGCATAACATCACAACATTGATCGTGTTAATGAGGAAATACTTGGAATTTGTCAATTAAGTAGTCTCTTCAACATAACTAGCCTTTTACAAATAAAGAATTGATTAATTAGGATAGAAACTATATTCTGGGAAAAAGAACATGAAATAGATTCTAACTTCTAAGCACCTGAACTCATCTGTTTTAGCACGAGGTTTTACTTTTCTTTGATTTCATTCTTGCCGATGTTACAAACTTAGCCGCTTGTAGTAATGTAAGTTATTCTACTTTTGTGTCATCATATATATTTTTTGCAGCTCTTTTAGATCTGATATGATTGCTCTTTTGACCGAATTTTCTTTTAAAAAACGAAATTGGATTGAATAGGACATATTAGTGGTTGTTGTATGAGTGTAATATATACTCATTAAACATGTATTTGGTTCTTGTGGGTGTTCTTTTTTTTTCAAAATGTTAAATATCTGTCTTTTTGTTATAAATTTATGTGAACTTGTTTTATATGTATTCAAAAATTAGTAGTGAGCGATTTTTTATATCATGGGTGACTATTTTTTCATGTACTTGTTTTACATTTCTAATCTTGTTTCTATGTATTGGGAATTTCATCCCATCTGAAGTAGCCAATGACTTCTTAATTTTGGTCTGTTCGATGCGTGGATTGGCACTTAGTGTAATATAGAAAGGAAAACAGAGTAAGTACGGCAATCAAGAGAGAAAGAGGAATGGACGTATGCCTAGTATGGTAGTGGTGATTATTCGTATCACCAAGGTCCAAAGTTTTCATGGAAATAGCGGTCAAGAATAGGGAAATTAATGCAGGATTGAAAAATGTATGGAATTTAAGAAAGTTACACAAATATACATTTTTTGACCAAAAAATTAAAAAACACATATACACAAACACATACGTAGTTATAAGATTCTCAAGTAGAAAGGCTATCATAAACAAAAGTTGTAATGACACCATAATAACTTGAATTTTTACTAGCTTAGTAACAACTCTCGATATTCCATTGACCAAAATGTGCTGTGTCTTCCATCCCACAACGACCTTGAGGACCTTGCCTCCAAGTTGGTTTGCAACTGATTTAGGGGTTAGGGTCTCGCTTAGAAACCAATTTAACCCCAATATATCAGTTTTGGGCAATTTGTTGCATCAACTGACTGTGTTCACATAGTTTTAGTTTTCATATCTCCAATGAGTCAGGTTATTTAACTTATTCTTAAACTAATGTCACCTTGAATTCTCAAGCTACCTAAATCGCCCAATGTCCCCTAAGTGAAGACTTTATTTTCTAGAGAGATTAGAGATATAAAACCATGTAAAAATCACTAGGCTTGCTTTATTGTCCAGAAAGACTAGACATATAATATCAAGATGTAAATTGATGGGCTAGTTCCATGCTATAGAAAGTGTCTAGTGCTTTTATAAGTAGGGGCATGGACCCATTCTCGACTCTGTTGTCCCGCTAGATGCAGTGAGAATCCCATTTCTATGCAATAACAACATGAACATAAGTTAAAACAGGAACTTTATGCATTAATTCAAAAAATAAAGGGGAAAAAAAAACAGGAACATATCCTCGACATGGGCGAGTTTACTCCTAGCCCCCCAGCTTCTTAAAATTTCAATTAATGTCCGAGTAGGGAAAATAAAAGTTTACGTATAGATCCATCAAGCTCGGCCCCCCAAATTAATCATATTTCTTTAAATTCCAATGTTTAAGGAGCTATTAGGAACTTCTAGTAAAAAAAAATTCTGAATTTAGATCTATTTTCCTGTAGCGATATTGATTCTAGTATTAAAGTACTTGGACACCCCGTCAATTTTATCAAAGTTACTCGAAAACCCCTGCATTTTCAAAATGCACTCCAACCCCATGTTAGAAACATTTTCAGATTTGATAGATTAATAAAAAAAATTAAGTCATCACGATAAAGTCTTCAGAATATAGCTGGAATAGGGACAACCAAGTCACCCTTTAAGAGCAAATTTTTCATACCACGAGCTTTGTATATGCAGTTGACATGATACTATCTTCTTTTTCATGCATTGAACCGTAATTTCAAAGGCACAATATGATTAAGCATGTCAAAAGATGTTGAACAAATTGAAATAGAAACTAGAATAGCGTGACAACAAAAAATTTCCAAGTTAGACATGAAAAAAAACATTACATGAACACTATTAGAGAACATATCAGATATCTTCATAGGGTTTATTCAATATTAACAATGAAATCAGATTTGGCACAAGAATTTCCAAGTTTGACACAAAAAATAACATCCATCATCAGCTTCTTTGCGGGGTTTTGGGTTTTGAAGTTGGGGGGAATCACTCATGACAGATAGAGAGCAAACCGTAAGAATCGTGCTCAACTGCGACTTGAGCGTGAAAGAAGATGTTTAAGTTAGGGTCTACATATTTGGCATCGAATGATGAACAATGATCTTCAAAAAAATAAAAAATGCAAAATCATTTTTTTAAACACGGTAAATTTGTGTAGTTCCGATCAAGCGGTTAGAGTCATTTACGTTGGACCCTTTTTCCATGTCTCTTCCTTTGATATGTGGAGTTTTGTCAAGTCACTTTTGATCCAACTACAATTCCAAATAAATTAATCCAGGTTACTCAATTTTTATTAATTCTTTTACCTAAGAATCGACAAAGAGGCAGAGCGCACTTTGAAAATGCAAAGGGTGCCCGAGTTTTTTTTTTTTTTTTTTCCAAATTGAGGGGGTGTCCAAGTAAATTACCCTTGACTCTAATAGCAAAATAGTAGGTGAATTCAACGATTTTTTTCCAAGTTGAAATGTAGCATACTTTCGCGTACTTGGAACCGTATATTTCCGATGTTAACTATTACCCATTATAAAGCTCACACTCTATTATGTCATAGTCTATGAAGAGTCATTTATTTTATTGATAGAAGAGATCACACTCTATCACCCGTTACAAAGCTCCCACTCAAGAAAATAATTCTAATTTATGTCTCAGTCTTGAAGAATTAAGAGCTAATGTTTAACTATTATTAGTAACTACATTACCTTTTAAAAAAAATAATAAGTTCGTTAAGCATTATTTACTATTTATTCCGTAACAGAGAGTATTTTTGGCTGCCCAACACCCTTGCTCTATTAGTCTCTCAATTAATGTAAACTTATCAGAACAAGCAATAAAAAATGACAGAAAACATTGACCGCTTAAATGTAAGGAATGGCTATGCAGATTTTTAGGTTTAGGACCCATTATAGGGCAGTCAATATAGTTTTAAACTTTTCAATTTAGTTAATTTAAATCTAAACCTTTTGATTATTTTCTTGAATGGTCAAGCAAAGAGAAAAGTTAAAGATTTAGTCTTTTCTGGGTACTACTTCATTTGCCTCACTAAAGTGTGTTGACACCTAAATTTTTCACCCGAAGGTCTGTCATTTATTTATAAAAATCAAGTATCGAATCCATTAATAGCATTAGAATTTGATCCCTAACAAATAATATCAACATTGTGCAGTCTTGCATCATTTACAAATTAAGGACATTTTGTTAGAGACAAGCGTATCAACACTGAATATCAACTTGTGGTGAGATTGTGAATATTTTGTGAACTAGCTCATTATGCGATCATCAAATCACAATTTGTTCACCTTCTACACTTAGATCCTTCCAAGCATATTGATGTATTAATGCTATCCAAATTGTTCTCCTTCAATATGGTCTGTCCAAGTCTCAATGATCCCATGTCCCTCACTTGTTCATCAAAATCCAAAGGTTCTTTCAACTCTAAGACATTCCACTTAATATTGCAAAGCAAGAAAGTCCTTCATGTTATAAACATCACCTGCATATAAACTTATATATGTAGAGAATATTTCATTTGCAGACCAAATACATGAATCACCTCCAGTAGAATGTTTAGTAATCTTCAAATTACATTGGGAATTTTGCCAACAGAAGTTACCTTAAAAATAAATAAATAAAAGTGTTTTGACCTCTTTAGTTACATGAAAAAATTGAAAGTGCAAGGGACGTTGGGCTTACTAAGGCCATTGGGCCATTGCAGAGATATTGCACAAGGCCCTTGACTCACTCCTTAGTAGAGTTGGGCCTCTCGGCAGAAAAGAACCTGAGCGGGGCACAGGCTTGGGCTACAAGCGCCATGTGGCCTGCTCTTATTAAGCGTGCCACCACCTAGCACCAATTTTCCCTTTCTTTGAAGATTCATTTATTTTATTTTTATATTTGTCCAAACTTTGAACCCTCATTTCTCTTTCATCCAATTGACTCAATATTCATGTTCATGGAAAGATCATGACTTGAATTTTCCAAAAAAAAAGTCCATTTTCTAGAAAAGTCTTGTTGTCTTGAGTACAAAAAATACTTCATTACAGTCTTATTTGAAGAACTAGTTTTGTTTCAATAGGTTGTGACCCTCCCAAGGTGAATCCAAGAGAGTTTAATAGATTGTTGACTGGCGCAATTATACTTCACACAAACTATCCCAACCCTACCGATGGGCAATTAGTTTCTCATTAATTATACATATACAATGTCTCGTTATTAGGTTTCAAGACAAGATCCCTGTAAGCTATGCATAAAAATTAATGTGCACTAAAGTGAATATTAGATATAAGTTTCATAATGCAAGTGTCAAAGAACACTAGATGAAACTGGATTAATTATGACTTAACTAATCTTGTAAAGCAATAATCATTTAATATGCCATCTAAATTTTTGTATTATATATTTATGATTTCTTTTCATTACTATTATGATTTAATCTAAGTAAGTGTTTGTGAGTAAAAGAAGAGCTAATTGATTGCTTATGAACTAAGTAAAGCTATATGTGTCGCGGCCTAGGTTTGAAGATATTACCTAAAAAGCGGGCCTACAACCCTCGATTAAGCGCGAACTCTCCCAAACTCATACATTGTGTGACAATAGGGCATTCAAATTGATGTTATAAGAATTTTCTAATGAGGAGTCTCCACTAGCCCTAAAAATCAAGTGAGACATGGGAGTATACTTCACTTCCTACACAAATAGAAAATTTAGAGCCGGAAACTTGGTTACACTAATTGATCAACTAGTGCCATTTTGGTATCTGATCTTGTTAATTTCTTTTGTCAGGTAATTTGAATTGATTTTAAATCTATCCACTAACATGCAAAATAATCACACAAATGCGCCATTATTAAAATAACAATTACCAATCAACAAAGCATTAAGTAAATTGCAAGAATTAACACTAAGAAATGAGAAAATGCTAATCCTAACTAGGCTTAAAGTGAAACCACAATCAACATTTTTAAAGTGCACATTAAAGAGCACTTATCTCAAAATAAAACTTCAAACCCTATTGTAAAGCTCTTAGAGTTTGTTCAATTTTGAACATAAATTTCTTTATCGAAGATTTTCACACAATTCAAGAGAAAACTACTCAAAATTTAATGTTAAAGCTTTTTCGTAGCTTTTAGAAAAAGTAAATCTTTGTTGGAATTTTTTCAAAATGCTTTTTGATTAAAAATATTTTTTTAAATTTCAATCCGAAAATGGGACCCCAGGGTCGGGTCTCCGGATTTAATCTGGGTCTCACCGAGCTAGGCTAAGACATGGACCACGCTCTTATACCAAGCCTGGTTCGACCAAAGCCTTAAACTACACCTTAACCTAATTCCCTAAAGCCCAACTTACTAACAAACAAGCCCAATTCAAATCTAACCATATTAAGGGTGCGTTTGGTTGGGGGACTTTTACTAAATTTTTTAAAATGCAAATACGTTTGGCTTGCAATTTTGAAGAGCTTTGGGGAGATGCGGTGCATCTCCAAGTATCCTAAAGGCCGCTTAGGTGAATGCGGGTGCAGGGTGCGTTTGCGGGTTGCATTTTCGGAATGCAACTTGAAGGATCACTTGTTCATCTTCCTCACGTGGCCAAAACCGCCGATGACCGCCGACGACCGACGACCGCCGGCGACCGCCGACGACCGACGACCGCCGGCGACCGCCGACGACCGACGACCGCCAGCGACCGTCAGCCACCAAGGAGGGCGACCGCCCACCAAGGGGGCGACCGCCTGGTTGCCTCCTCGGGCGGCCGTCGCCGTCGCTGGGTCGCCGCCTCGGGCGACGGGCGTCGCTGGTTCGGGCGACCCGGGCGGTCGCGCGACCACCGCTGGGTCGCCACCTCGGGCGACGGGCGTCGCTGGTTCGGGCGACGGGCGTCGCTGGTTGGGCGACCCAGTGGCCGCGCGACCATCGCTGGGTTCGCGACCCGGGCGGTCGCGCGACCACCGCCCGGGTCGCGAACCCGGGGCGGCCGCCGCCCGGGTCGCGAACCCGGGCGACGGCCGTCGCTGGGTTCGGGCGACCCGGGCGGTCGCGCGACCACCGCCGTCGCCGGTTCGCGACCCGGGCGACGGGCGGCCGCCGCTGCGGTCGTCCGACCTCGAGCGGGCCGCCTGAGGTCGCCCGACCTCGGGCGGGGCCGCTGAGTCGCACGGCGCGCGATCGGCGCCGAAGCTTGACCAGCCGGCCGATCGGCCGCCGGAGGGTGGCCGGCGACGATCGCCGCCGGAGTGTGGCTTGGCGGCAACTGGGCAAATGGAAAGTACATTTGAAAAAAAAAAATTATTTTCAATTTTTTTAAATACAAAATTTCGCAAAAGCCCATTGGCAAAATATGTATTCACCAAACTAAGACTTGGGTCAAAGTTGTTTCACAATACAAAATTTACCAAACAAAAGATATTTGCATTTCAAGAAACCCCTTTAGCTCAAAGATATTTGCATTTTCCCAAGTGCATTCCCCCAAAGCCGAACCAAACGCACCCTAAGACTTCATTCGTTTTGCGGAAAATGTTTTTCAAGAAGTTATTTTACAGGAAAATGTAATTATTTTTCAGTATTCGGTTGAAACATAAAAATGTAGTGCTCGCTATTTGGTAAAGAAAATATTTTCCTTTGTACAATATTTTTTAATTATTTAATTATTTAGATTTATTCTTAATTATTTTTATTTTTATAAAAATCGTTTTTAGTTTTTTTCATCTTCTTTTCCATTTGGCCAATCGCGATCGGCCACAGGTGAGATAGAGCCTCGCCACAAGCTAGTTGGTGAGCTTGGGCCTCACTAGATCTGCGAACCTCCGACATCCTCAAGTAAGGCTCGACCTCAACCTAGGTCGCCAAATCTAGCGAGACTTGAGCTTGCTAGCGTCGGGCAAGCTTGGCCTCATCGACTTGTGGCAAGGCTCTAGGTCGCCTATGGTCGGTCACCAGCCGATGACCAACCAAATGAAGAAAATGAAAAAAAAGGGAAAAAAAAAAAACTAAATGAAAAAGATTAAAAAAATAATTAAAACATCGATTTTTTTTTTAAAAAGGAAAAAAGAAAAAGTGTTTTGTAAAAGAAAGGGAGGTGAAAGAAAATATGGAAAATATTTTCCTCTTTCTCAAAAGTAGAAAACATTTTCCCTATTTTAAAAGATTTTTTTTCTTTTGATGAAAAATATTTTCTCTAGCCAATTTATTTTCTATGAAATAAATATCAAAAAATTCTAAAAATATTTTTTTAGAAGTTATTTTTCGTGAAATAAACGGAACCTAAGCCTAGCCCACACTAACTAGACCAAACAAGTCCAAGTTCATCGGCCTAAATAAGCCCGAATCTTATTTAGTCCAATTAAAGCCCACGTCTTCTCTTCTTTTCTCTACACCACCTCCCTGCTCTTTCTTGCTCAGCACAAACTGTGAAGAGAGCCCACCCGCACACCCATGGTACGACCATTACCGGACCGCCATTACAAGCGACTTCCGACCACCCGACAGCCGTCTGTCTCCACCACCATTCGCTCGAGGCTCCCGCTCGCAGCCAAACCACAAATACAAAGAACATTCACCGGAATATGTCGAAGCAAAAGACAAACAACAACCAAACATTCTGGGGGATTCGGACTTGGTAGGAACGAAATCTGACTAACAAATGTATTCGGCAATCAATAGAGAAATTTATACAGGACACAACCCATCTATGAATCCTCAGAACAAATCGGGATCCGAGAACCCGAGACTCAAAATGAATGGTTCTAGTCCGGGCATTTCCTCGAACATATGGTGAGCACGGAAGATATTGAACATTTCTAGCACTCGAAGTTGGGTCGAGACCCAAAAGAAATCACCAGGAAATGCTCGACATCAAGCACCAACTCAGTTAAAAACAAAGCGCTCAAGAACTAGACACACCAAGTTCGGTTCTTCCTTTAAAACAGAACAGGGCGAGGCAAAACGGAGTTCATGGGAATGAGTTTCAACCGTGGAAATCCCTTACCCGGCTCGGGGACGGCGGTTATAGGGCGAGCTCACAGAAGCTCTACCTATAGGCCAGAGGTTCCGGTCGACGGAGGAGCTTCGGCCGCCGGTCCTCAGCGCGCCCCCTTGGCCGAACCGGCGTCACTTCCTCCCCTGTCCTCTCCGCCGCGGGCCTGGCTCTACCTTGGCCAGGCCTCACCGCCTCGAGCTCCTCAGCGAATTGAAGTTGTCAAATCAGCCACACCTCAGTGGCCAGCCTATCCTTGCTCTGTGTTGGCAGGCCGTCCTTTGCGCGCGTGAGGTGCGGGGGTAAGGAGGAAGAAGGAGGGAGGAAGGGAGGAAGGGGGCCGGGCCTGGGAAAATTAAAAGGAATGGCCCGGCCCGGGTGAGGGGAAAGAAAAGGGCTGGGGTCAGGCCCAGGCCCCAAGCCCCTTTTTTATTTAAAAAAAACTTAGTTAATGCAAATAATCTTAATGCTTATGTAATGTGCTATTCAATGTAAATCTTTTTGGGTAGGACCAAATTGGTTCTTAATTTTTATGCATTTTATGTTTAAATTTTTAATCAAAATTTAAATGTCAATATTATGCATGACCAAAAATGGTAAAAAGATCCAAATATTTTGTGGGGAAGAAGGCGCGGTTAAAAGGCAGACACTTATGTAAAAATGAAGATGAGAATACTTCCAAAAACTGTACATAAGAAACTACACACATACTGAATTTAATGTGAAGCAAAAATTAAGCAAACAAACAACGAGGTCATGAACAAAATTTCCTTAATCAATCATCAAATGACCCACTTCTTGTTTTTCCCCTCTTATCTCTCCCCTAGCCAGCTCACTTGACCGAATCAATGTTTTGAAACTTCGGATCGCCTTGTTTGCTCTGTCTTGTGGCCATTAACCGAGGGTTCCCCTATGAGTGTTTGATCATGTTGGATTTTGTGTAATCAAATTTCTTGACCGTATTTTGCTCCTTCAAAAACCAGTTTCTTTTTTTTTCCATAACAGTCCACTCTCTTGGCCGGCCTCGACTCATCGGATCCTCAACTTGAAAATTCATCATCCAAACTTCCACAATTATTGGGATTGTGATCCATCTTGTCCGAATCATATCTGACTCTGTAGCAAGAGTTAGGACCAATTCCACTATCTTGGAATCATATCCAATCCCACTATCTTGGAGTAGAGACCTCTCACGCAATACTGGAGTAGTGTCCAATCTCGCTATCATGAAATTGAGGCTAACTACCACGATTTTGGAGCTGTGAATTCCAATTCATTTCTCTAGCTGTCCATCGAGTTGATTAAAATGAAGAAGTTCGTAGTTGAGCCCCTGTTTTATTCGACACAAGCAAGCTTTGTTTAATTCAAATGCATTGTGCCTAAACATAAATGTGTCTATTATCTTAATGGAAATTGCAATAAAAGATGCGAACCTAGGACTAAACTAAGAAAATGTTTTTGTTTAAGGATCCCATCGCACAGTCATCAATGAACTTGATTCTTAGTTTCCTCATGAAATGAATGAAAAGTCTCCTAGCAAAATTTATGTTGTGAGGAGGTATAAATTGTGAAAAACTGACTCTTTTGACATTTGGTGAGGATGTTGTGATTACTTACTATTAGAAAGTATTGTTATCATATGTATTATATATTATTTGAGTAATCCTGTGTTTAAATTACTCCTTAGTAAAAAAGAAACTACTTAGAGGTTAAGGAAGCCATTTTGAGGAAGCCAGGATAATTTTTCTGATTAGTGAGCCTATGACCAGATCCTAAGAATCCACCGCTCCAAAGTTGTTTCTACACCACTTTTGTCGGCCACAAAGAGGCTTGTGTCAATCAGAAAACTAGAATAAAGTTGTGGTGAAAATAAGTACATGTGTTCACATCTGTGACATATCTCGTTTCTCCACTACTTTTGTCGGCCACAAAGAGGCTTGTGTCAATCAGAAAACTAGAATAAAGTTGTGGTGAAAATAATTCCATGTGTTCACATCTGTGACATCTCTTGTTTCTCCACTACTTTTGTCGGCCACAAAGAGGCTTGTGTCAATCAGAAAACCAAAATAAAGTTGTGGTGAAAATAATTCCATGTGTTCACATCTGTGACATATCTTGTTTCTCCACTACTTTTGTCGGCAACAAAAAAGCTTGTGTCAATCAGAGAATCAAAATAAAGCTATGGTGAACAAAAGCCCATGTGTTCACACCTGTGACATATCTTGGTCCATCCTTAAGCACTATCATTTTTCAAATTTCAAATTTTATTCTTTCCATAATTTTTGACCCTGTTCAAAAAGAGTTATGCATCTCTATCCTCTATTATAAGGATATATCACCAAGAGTCATTGCTGATTGTTATTCCTCATAATCTAATGGCTTCTTCATCGAAACCCAAAGGGATTTATGACGTCTTCTTGAGTTTCAGAGGCACAGACCTGCGCAACAACTTCCTTGGTCATCTCTACAAAGCTTTAGACCAGAATGGAATTTTCACTTTCATTGATAGTGAGGAACTAAGGAGGGGAGACCAAATATCACCAACGCTTATGAAGGCCATCGAAGAATCATGCATTGCAATCATCGTTTTCTCGGAGGATTATGCTTCCTCAAAGTGGTGCTTGGAAGAGGTGGCGAAGATTATGGAGTGCAAGGAACAAAAGGACCTAACTGTTTTACCAGTGTTTTATAAAGTGGACCCAAGAGAAGTTAGAGGGGGGAGAGAGAGTTATGCGAGAGCTCTAGCCAAGCATGAGTTCAAGCTTGGAAAGAATTCCAAGGAAGTGAAGAGATGGAAGAAAGCTCTTTTCGATGCCAGTAGCTTGTCTGGGTGGCATTTGAATGATGGGTAAGTTGAGAGGAATTCATATTTTGTGAAAGAAACTAATCCTTACAAGTAAATATAAAGATTGTTTGTAAAAAATAATAATAAATGAATCGACACACACATGATTGTAAGTCTAAATCTTAAAACTTGATGGACCAATGGGCAAAATGTTATACTGTTATCGCACTTGTCCCATTTCTTTGGAAGGAGTAAGAAAGTTAGCAATGCCACATACAAGATAATTAGTGTGTATAAGCCATGTAAGGCAATGACATCATGCTTTAGGTATTTAATAGTTTTCCAATCGAAATCTTAACCACTGTTCAAAGTCCTAAATAACTCTTTTTGATTAAGCATGTAGATAAATCACATATAATAGTCAAAAGGTAAAATGAGTAAATGATCATCCATAAATCAAAAGAACATGAATTAGTTGGATGACTAAAAGTTGAACCTTGAGCTTGTTTTGATTGGCATGGAGCTCCACTTGGTGGGAATACATTTTGTTTTTCTTGTGATCATGTGAAAATGTGATGCACTACTTTGTCATTTGGCTAGTGATTACTCATGATTTGCTTAGTCAAATTGCTAAAATAACGCTACAACTTCTTTTCCATTTTTGATAGAAATGAGTCAGAGCTTATACAAAGGATTGTGAAGGAGATCTCCACTCGCCTAGACCGAACACCTTTGCATGTTGCTAAGCATCCGGTTGGGATTGATTCCCGAGTGGTTAAGCTGAAATCAATGGTAAATGTTGAGTCTGATGATGATGTTGTCATGGTGGGATTATGGGGACAAGGAGGCATAGGGAAGACAACTTTAGCAAGAGCTCTATACAATGCTATTTTTAGACAATTTGAGAGTTCGTGTCTTTTGGCAAATGTTCGAGAAGCTTCAAAAGATTCCAAGGATTTAGTTCAATTGCAAGAAAAATTACTATCTGAGATTTTCTCACTACAAAAAAGATTAGCGTTGTCCAGTGTTGATAGAGGTATTAATATAATACAACATAGACTTCGTCACAAGAAAGTTCTCCTTGTTCTTGATGATGTGGATGACTTGTGCCAATTAAATGCTTTAGCGGGAGAATGCAGGTGGTTTGGTAATGGAAGTAGGATCATTGTTACTACAAGAGATAAACATTTGCTAACTTGTCATGGGATTGATCAAGATCACGTGTATGAAGTTAAAGCACTTGATGATAGTGAAGCTCGCGAGTTGCTTAGTAACCATGCTTTTCCGACACACCGGAAATTAGAAATTAGGACAAATTTGGTGGATAGTGTTCTAAATCATGCTAGAGGCCTTCCTTTAGCACTTGAGGTGCTAGGTTCCTTCTTATGTGGTAGAAGAGAAGATGTATGGGAAAGTACACTCAAAAAACTTTCTAGGACTCCCAACAAAACCATTAATGATGTGCTCAAAATAAGTTATAATGGACTAGAGGAAAATGAGAAAGAGATTTTTCTCCACATTGCCTGCTTCTTTAAGGGAAAAGATAGTGACTACATAAAGAAAGTTCTCAACAGTTGTGATTTTGAGACAGTCGTAGGATTTGATATTCTCATTGAGAGGTCCTTAATAAGCATTGAGAATGGACCACTGCAAATGCATGACTTGATTCAAGCTATGGGTATAGATATTGTGAACCAAGAATGTCGAGATGATCCCAAGATACGCAGCAGACTATGGCTCTATGATGATATTCTCAATGTTCTATCAAGCGACATGGTAAGACTTGTGAATACGATTAAATCTTTTGCTCCTTATTTTTTACTCTAATTATTAAACATGCATAACCTAAAGTGTCTTGTATACAGGGAGATTGTGTTGCAAAAGCCATAATGTTGGAGTCACTTGAGCCGATAGAGTTATGTATCAATCCTGATGCTTTTATGAAAATGAGAAGGTTGAGATTGCTCATTTTGCACAATGTGCATAATTCTTTCCATGGTCCTATATATCTTCCTAATTGGCTAAGATGGTTTGAATGTCCTGGTGCTTCGTGGATTCCAGAATTTTCCTCTAGTCTAAAGAAATTAGTGGGAATTAATATGAGTGAAGGCAATATCACAGGAGTGATAAAACAATTTAAGGTGAGCATTTTCTTACATAAACATTTTTATCATCTATGTCATTTGTATATGTATATATGTATTATATGGGCTAGTATAGAAAAGGAAATCATATTCCTATGTTTTAGAAACTCACTTTTCTATTTTCTTTCAAAATGACCCTAACAACTTGCGTTTGAAATATTTTTACGTTCAACAAAATCAACATTTAAAAAATAATGCAAACAAGTCTATTAGAAATACTCAATGAAAACAATTTTTGTTAATAAAATACACTATACAAAGAAGTTTTATACATATATGTGGAAAGAGAAAGATATTTCAATATTTGAAGTTTTTTTTATGAAGGTCATTACATCATTAGAAAAATTCGACTTTTCATATTGAAATATGTGAGTAATAAAAAAATAAAATAATCAATTTCATGTATCTATCCATGGTATAATATCATTAAAATAAGTAATTGATGATAATTGATGGAAGGAATATAAAAAAAAGGATTGAAATCTTTTAAAGTAGTAAATCATCTTTACCTTATACAATAGTATAGATAAAGTCTATACACTTTCTAAACCTAAAATCTCTAACTATCCACATAGATATATTTCAAAATCAAATCAAATCTACCTAGTGGAGAAATTCAAAATGGAATTTGATGTGGATTGTTTACATATGAACATATTTATTTTATAGAAAAATTGTATAATGATTGAATAAAAGGTACAGAAATAAGACAAACCTACCCGTCGACATTAATATAGAAGTAAAGACACTCAAGCAATAGCTGGTTGAGTGATAGGCCATGTAAACATAAAGTGATAGAGCCTTATCAATGCACATATCTAACAATGGTGATTTGTCCAGCATCAATAAAATTGGCTTAGTCAAAGGTTTGAATGCACCATTCTGTAAAACAAGGCATTGTGGAATCATCTCTCAAGGAACAACACTTCTAAGTAGATATAATAGAGTATTTTGTGAGGAACTTTGCCACTGATGAGTGTAATCTGTGCACAACTCAATCAATATAAATGATCTAGTAGGGGCATACTGCTAGTTTCTTAATAGAAAGTCAAAGCCAGATTTTGTTTTGTGTATATAAAATTATTATAATATTTCCAATGTTTTTCAAAGTTGGCTTCGTTGTCTTTGCATGACTTTAAAAAAAATAAGTTTATTAATTTTACGCAAATACATTATGATAGTATTTATATCCCCCATTCATTCAAGATATATAGTTAAAACCAAAACTAGTAGTCTTCATTCCTATGCTTGTCACAGGTTCCTCACTTTAGTTTTGTGATTGCCACATGATATGACTTGTGGAATAGTTTTGTCATGTGGCCCACATCTGCACACGACATGTGGCACTTCACTATATGCTTATATGGTTGTCACACGACATGACGCGTGGCATAGTTTTGTCATGTGGCCCACATTCATGTTCTGGTCATGTCACACTTCACTTGAATTTTGTGATTGCCACATGCATGAGACACGGTACAATTTTATCTCAAACAAATTTTTGTTTGCTAATGGGACGTTGATTTGGGTTAGGAGTACCAGTTATAGATTTTTTTGTTAGAAGAAAATTTTGAGATAATTGTGTCATAATGGTATCGGTTTAGGATTTTTATGAAACAAAAATTAATTTGGAATAATTCTCTGTACTAATTTGAGATTTGGTATTAATTCTAATTTTTTAAATAATTGTCTAATACGATTTTATTTATGAAAAATTTAATGCTCCCCAATTGCCTGATCTACCGAAGCTCTTTGCTTCCTTCCACAAGAAGAGTGTTATGACACATATATACACCAGTCCAATATAGATTATATGACAGTCAAGGATATGTAATCCTCAATCAAGCCAAGCCCCTACAAATTAATTATGATATTATTAAAGATGAATATTATAAAACCATAATTACCAAAAAAAAAAAATTATAAAACCTTGGATAAGGTGAATGACATCCGATATTGAATTACCATCATTTCCCCAGTTTGAGCGAATGATTGACTCCCCCGTCTTTGTACAACGACTAGCATAGGCCTATCTGTGGACTCCATAGCAGATCACCTCTGCATGGAATAAACAAATTGTTTGATATCTACGCTTGACGACCTAAAATATAGTAATTTCTTGAAAGATCAATACCGGATATGCTTTAGTAGCAACCTATTCTCAATCACGAATCCCACGGTTTAAATTCAAGGAAGCAACATCATCATACAAACACTCTTTTTCTTTATTTTCCACTTTACAATGTTTATCAATAATTGGTTTCGTTGTTTTTCAGGACTTCCAGAATTTGAAATACATTAGTTTAAGCTACTGCGAGTCGCTGGCTCGTATGCCCGATGTTTCATGCACTCCAAATCTTGAGCAATTGAATCTCCCGTATTGCAAAAACTTGGTAGAGGTCCATGAGTCCATCGCATATCATGACAAACTACAGGTGTTGAATTTATGTGAGTGCCCTGAACTTAGTGTTTTTCCAAATGTGCTCAAGTCAAAAAACCTCCAAGCTCTCCACCTTGAAAATTGTACCAAATTTAAAAGGTTCCCTGATATTCCACATAAACTCGAAGGCCTAAAAGAGCTTTATTTACAAGGGACCGCTATTAAAGAGCTTCCTACATCAATAGAAAATCTTGTCTCTTTGAATATTATGTATATAAATCATTGCAAGAACCTAGTAAGTCTTCCGTCTAGCATTTATAAGTTACAAAACCTTATAAACTTGCAAGTTAACTCTTGCACAAATTTAATCGGGTTTCCAAAATATGAGGATTCAGTTGATCACTACATGAAGACTGGACTTTCAAATTTATGTTGGTTGGACCTTTATGGATGTAATTTGTCTGAAGTAAAGTTTCTTGAGAATCTTTCATGTTTTCCCTTCTTGGAAACTTTATTGCTTGGGGGGAATAATATTACTAGCCTTCCTACATCCATCAATAAGCGTGATCATTTGCTCCATCTGAATGTTAGAGAAAGCCATCAATTACAAGAGATTCCCGAGCTTCCACCATTCTTGAATTGTCTTCTAGCAGATGATTGTGAATCTATCCAAAATACTGGAGATTTAACTTCATTTCATGATTTTGTCCGTAGAGGGATGACCATGGCCGATATTTCCCCACTTTACCTGGTTAGTCTCTCTCTCATATCGATGTGGAGTATATGCTGGATATTGTGTGTGCTTGTATATTGCCATAGCAGAAAATGCAAATGGAGGCTTAAGAAAAGCAAACAAATATGAAGTGAGGCCAAACTTTTTATATCAATGCGGATTCGAACAAGAGAAATTATCAAAACAATGAAAGAATTTTTTAGAGTTTTTTGAGTACCCAACTAATCTCCATCCACTAAATGAGACAGTCTCTCCTCTGGTATATCAATAATGCAAAGTTGGATAGAATTTTATGCTATGGCTATTTCGTGTGTCACACATTCATTGGCTCCGTTTTCCTCCCTCAGCATATATTTCGCTAAAGGAAATAAAAGGAGGGTCATTAAATAGATAACATTTATGTTCTCTAGGACTATAACTTAAAATATTCATTTCTATAGTTATACACAAACTTTGTCATTTACTATTTTTTTACCATTAACTATTAATTAAAAAACAAATAAAGTTAGGAAACATAGGGGCATAATCAACTTACATAGCAATTAATCATATATAAATTGGTATTTTACATAAGAAATATAGTTATAATGTAGCCAAGAAAAAAATTTATTAATTAATCTTGTTTAGATGTGCATTAATTGATAAGGCTAGATCACATGGTAAACATGTAATTTCAAATGGCGTTCTTTCAATCAGTTATCATGTGGATGGTATAAAATGAAAACCATTACATTACAAAAGTTAACTAAGACAGAAATGTCACACCATATAGTCTATATTTTAGCGTAAATAATCAGTATATGGCATTGATTTGAGACTAACAATACCAAGAACTAGGAAAATATTGCATATATGTCACTGGCTTGAATAGTCAGTGGATGCCAAATACATTGTAATGGAGGTGGCTATTGTACTTCTATGGGAATGATTTCTATCACATGATACTTGTATATTAATGAAGAAAGGATTATTTGGATCTCTACTCATTTATAGAGTGTTATTTCAAAGTGGAATTCACTAGGATTAGCTACTAAATTGAAATTGAATTTTCTATTTGGGTGCTGATAATAGACTTGGTACTTTCTAATGGTCTACCCTTATAACAGGCTCCTCTTCGTTATCCTCATTACCTAATTACTCTCCCTAGAGGAGAGATGCCAAAGTGGATCCTTCCCATTGAAGAGGATTCTGTATTTTTCATGGTTTCAAAGGACTTGTATAACAAGTTTCTTGGATTTGCTCTATATGTCGCTCTCGGTAATGATGAACAGAAAAAGGGACAGCCTTTTGAGCTTGTATCACGTGTCAATGGTGAACGTCGGGATTATTGGGTAACGGATACCTTTTTGTCGGATTCAGATCGTATCTGGCTTCAATATTTCATACCATCTCAGCTATGGGGAGTAGTTGATTTTGGTCAAATTGATGGGAGTTATGTACAATTTAGCATTACCATATCGGGTAGAATTGTGAAAAAGTGGGGATTCCGAATAATATGCATGCAATTAGAGGATGATTTAAAGGTTGTGCTCCGAGACAATCAGCTAATGGATCTAGCTTTACTCTACGAGGTTGTTCTTGATTCAACAGATTCGGAAGCCAAGATTTCATTTGTGCATGAAGATAGTTCGATTATAACAGATCTACAAAAGGACCTGCAAGATTGTCAACTGTGCCCTGAGGAAAAAAGTCAAATAGTACCAAAAAGAAATCATAAGCTTATTGTCCCTCGAGGGATGCAAACCGAGACTATGCTTGCTTCCAATTCGATTGGCAAAGATGAGAATGGTAGTGTTGGCTTGCAGCTTTTGTTGTTAGAATGATCGAAACATGCTAAGGAAGCAATTCGTAGGTAAATGAATTCAGCTGATCTTATTTTTAGTTTTGCTTTCCCCATCATCTTTCTCTGGTATTAAACCCAAGTATAATATATCCTTTCTTTTTTTGTTGCTAAATCCTCTATTCTCCGCCATCGGCAAACTGCTACTCCACCAACGCTACTTTCAGCATCATCTTTGCTCATCTTCCATCTGACACCACCAAGCTTTGACTAATGTAAGATCGCCACCTACCAATGGAGGCAACGAACAGAAGTAGTTCGCCTTCTTGAAACAGAGTCCCTAGCAAACCGATGGCGATGAAGAACGACAATTTGAGATGACAGACTCCAACTGCCGACCGAAGCCATGGAAACTGATGATGTAGCTTCGGGTGAACAATTCTCTGCAGAGGTTCTGGGCTCCATGCACCTTGCCATAGATCAGGTAATGCATGACACATCCGAATTGCATTACTTGAGATTTTGAATTTGATCCTATGATGATACAATTGCTCGGGAACTTGAAGTATGTGCTGTTGAATTAGTTCAAGAGAAGTTGAATTAAGTGTTTCTTCGTAAGTTTAGTCTGCAGATGCTTGGCAGTGAATCCATTGGTAATCACCGTTACACACTGCAAAATCAGCAATAATCCCTAGAAGGTATAGCTTTTCTTTCTTTCTTTCATAGGTGGCAATTTATTGTACGAAGTAGGTGAAGTCTAGGTTCAAAGGAAAACAAGCGAGGGAGAGTTAAATAATGGGAAGGAGGGTGTACATGGGTTTTTTTTGGGTCCCCATTTCAGGCAAAAAACTGAGCCACGAAATTAGTGAATGATTTCAGATTGTACTCTTTGATTGAACAGCTGTGTGGTTGTTGAGGATGGGAACGTAATTGCGGTAGGAAGAAATAGGACTAGGGAGACACGAAATGTATGTCTATCATTGCTTCGCCACCCCCTCAAATAATTTTTGGCCAACAGAACTTTGTTATTGTACTGAATTGATACCCTCGAATTATCCACTCCTAGTTTCTTGTTGATCATTTTATGTTTCTCCCTTAATATTTCTTTAATAGATGATAAAATAATATATCTGATCAAATCTGTCAGTACATGGAATTTTCCATGGACTATTAGACTGCAAAGGGTTTTGTTCCCATTACTCTTCATGAAATATGGCTATAGCTAAAAATAACAATAATCTTGCTTTATTATGTACGATGTTTTACGTTTTTCATTTGCCACTGTGCTCTGTTTGGAGCCATATTATGGTCTTTATCTGCTATTGTGAAGTTACTAACATTGATTTCTTAGTCGCCATGTTAGCTAGATTTTTGGTATACTTAAATGGTATAAAAATGCATTGTGACCATTTTAATTCGGATGTAAGAACCTGTTCCTTGGGCATATTTCATCATAAAATGACGTTATTTACACAAGTAATTTAAGCCTGGTTTCTGGTAGAGATCATTGTTTATCTAATAATCTATTTCTGCAATTATTTTTAGTCATATGGTGACAGTACACTACTATGAATGATTTTATGGGTAGTAATGATTAGTTGGTGCGTAAAATATTTGGCCCTTGGTACAGGGGCATGGGTAATAATACCGTTAGAAAAGGCGGGGATGGCTCACACAATAAAAAGCCTCTTTTTCCATGTGGGATTCTCAGCAACTTCAAGCAAGCAAAACTTGTTAACTTCATGTGGTGTACGCCTCGATCAATCTTATATATACTCTCAATCGGTTAATTTGAAGGAGAAAACCTTTTTCGTGAAATGCATCTCTTAATTATGTTGAAAATACACTAAGAGCAACTGTCTCCCTGACAAAGCCCTTAAGTTTGATTTGCTTGCTTTGTTTTTCTCCTTGAGCTTTCATAGGCAACAAGAACTGCAGAGATGGAAGCTCTTTATGTTCTTCTTGAATAGTAAGAGGACTGAATTTTTGGCTGCAGAAGTAGCAGAGGATTTTTAGCATGCTCCCTTTATGTGACACGTGAACAATGCGTGCTGCAGCATTATCGATCATTGGTACATCTGTTGATCATATTGAAATATAATTAGACTTTCCTAAACTATGTTTATTCATGAATGATTAGATGACTCTTGCCCTTTTTAGGTATAAAGGAAGTATATTATGGCTGTGCAAACGACAAATTTGGTGGCTGTGGCTCAATACAGTCGTTGCATTCAAGTAGCTCTGAGGCATGCATTATGTCAATTTCTGAACTTGCTCTTCTTGCTGATTTTGTATCTACATAGATCCACTTTGAAATTGAGAACTATAACAATTGACAGCTAAAGTATACCACGATTCCTTAGGCTGATTACTGATGGATGTGGTTTCGTAGTGATTCTGTATGTTGTCGCACTTTGAATATTGCAACATGAAACCATGAAAATTAATGGAGGTTTATGGAACTAATTTTCCATCTGTTCTGTCCTTAGTCTAAATGGGAGAAAGGGGTAATTCCAGAAGCGTCAAGAAGTGAACTTTATATTAATTTGTCTCTTTCCCCACTTTGTTTGCATTTTCTTAAATTCTTTGTGACTTGTTACACATTTCAATATCCTCTATCTGCCCTAAAAATTATACAGTTATGGGAAGTGCTTCAAGTTAAGCTAAAATTAGTTTCTTTCTCCTTTTTCGCTGTCCTCCCTGTTTCTTTTTTTTGGTAAGGATTTAAATTTTTGGTAAGGTGTCCTCCCTGTTTCTTCATCTCTTCTTCCCCACCTTTTTTCACTGCAGTGAGATCCTTTGATGTCTTTAATGATATCATGTTTAAATCCAGAAATATAGTATCTTCAGAGAAGTATGATATTTTAACTACGAGGAAATTATGCTTTCTGATATGCCATGGGCAATGTACTGGATAAACAAATCTCTTTTCTTTTTTAACAGTTGCTATTGTCTCTTCTTGCATACATGAGAGCATGTGACTGCTAAATTGTGGTGTATGGCTAGTGTTTTTAGTGTGATTTTTCATCTGTCTGATGCTGCCGTGGTCTAACATATTATGTTTCCTAAGCTTGTTGAGAACTCAGCAATTACTACTCCGACTTTGTGACATTAAATTCAAACATGGTGAATTAGGATCTGTTTCGTTATGATATGAGCAGTAAATGAAGTAGCCAATCTAGATTATTGACATTGTTTCTCTGTTCCAAGTGTCAGTTTGAAAGAACAAGCTCAAGTACTGGGGGATGAAGCAAGAGATGTACCAAGCATGCATCTAAACAAAAAGGTTTAGGGAAAAAAATAGACCATGAAAATTCATACAATAGTTTTATGTTGAAGCGAAAGTATAGAACAACCTAAAGATATCGGTGAAGTGAAAAGTTGTAAGCCATAGAGGTGGTAATTCCCTACAAAAATTTAGTAAACATAACACATGTAAGCTCCACAAATCAATATTGGTGAATAAGTAAAATCGGCGGTAATTTTGAAACAATCAAATAAATGGTGGTAACTCGCTCAAAGAAAAATTAGTAAAGCATTAGTAACTTCACCTCCAAAAATCCGTGGGTTGCAAGACAGCTATATTTACCAGAACATCACTGCAATGGTGTGTCCTAGTTAATAGATTATATGAACCATTCTCATTTACAGACTTAGACCATCCTTTTGAATTTAAAATGAGGGCATAATTATATAGTTGTTTAACAGTCTCATTATATTGCTTAAATATAGAGGAAGCAAGGAAACGTACCATCTTTCTTCGAAATAAGTGCTCGTAATTTGTCTCAATATAAGAATTTTATGCCATGTAACCACGTAAAATAATTTTTTCCCTTTTTTTCCTTTATTTTCTGTCTTTCTTTTTGTCCTTCTCCGTCCGCACCTCTCTCACCGATGTTTACCCCACTCCCCAAGTAGCTACAACGGTTACTCTCTCTCTCTCTCTCTCTCTCTCTCTCTCTCTCACACACACACACACACACACACACACACATCTATACGGTCATTCCTTCACAAGTTTTTTTTCCTTACATCTATGTCCATTTGTACTTAAATTCTACCAAGCAAATCACTTCCTTCTTTGTTTTTAGTAAGTCAATTTTATTCATCGACTACATTGTAAAATATTTTTGAATTGGATTAAATAGATCGAGATTAGATTAATTTGTTTACGAGACCTTTATTTTGCTTTCTTAATTTAAGAAACTAATACAACTAACCATCAAATAATGGCCAAAGATGGCACTGGCCGAGTAGGGTTGGTGGTGGTTTTGGACTTTGGTCTGTGGTGCTATAGATGTTTGTAATCACAACTCCAAAAGAATAATATGAAATACTAAGCTTTTAGATTTGGTCATTTTAATACATGAAACCATACACTTTTGGAACAATCTGAAGAAATCAGATTCGTTTTTTTTTTTTCTTATTATTCATTTTTGGAACCTTTTTCTCATTTTTTGCTTTTCAACTCTCTACTTAAGTTTTTGAGCAAAAAGAAAAAACTGTCCACTTAAGTCTTGCTTCTGAAAAAACAATTCGATTATGCAAGTCGCACTAGTAAGAGTACTCGATTGTAGGAAATGAGAACTTAAAGGATGAAATTGCATAAACAAGAAAAGATAAGGGACACGCACAAAGGAATTAGAACTAACAACCACTATCAAATGTTCTAAAAGTTTGAACTATTAGATGAATGCGTGGTTTATTATTTAAATATTTCAACACTCCTCCTTACACTTAATTTAGCCTTTTGCCTAATACTAAGCATAAAAATTTTAATTGAGGAGATAAATAGGGTTCTAGAAAGATTCGAACTTAGAATCTCCAATTCTGCTACCATGTTAGATTTTGTGGGAACCATTACTAACTATTATAAAAGTTTAAGCTATTAGATAAATGCGTTATTTATTATTTAAATATTCCAACAAGAACAATGTAGGCTTTGCTCCGATCCAAATTCATTTTATCCTCTTGGAATATATCTTTAGTGGAATGAGGAGTTATTCATTGTATCTCTCATGCCGTGAGGCTAAATGTTTGATGTCCCAGGCCAAAAGTTTCTCCTTCACTCAAACTTCCGTTTTCCTCGTTCTCCATGCTCATCTTCATCTCCGCTGATCATTTCCTCGCATTTGCAAATGAAGCCGAAGGTCGGCCAATGTGAGGCTGACAGGTAGAGAGAAAAGGGTGCGTGCGCTTCTGTGATCTGGAGCGATGGTTCATGACTGCTGAAAGTGCCATAATACTGAAGAGACTTTGCCATTGCTTCCAACGCTCGCGACAAAAGGACAACCAAGTATAAACCTCGTGCCACTTCAAGCAAATTTTCGGTGATCAACTGACTTCGAAGATATTCATTTCTTAGCTTTGTACATCTCAGCCTTGATGGCCATCTTCTTCAAAGCACGTGAACTACGAAGAAGAAATTTAACCAGAAAAAGGCACTGCTTCAGCTCCAAACACATGTAGTACTGAAACCAACAATCTCAACACTTCAAGATGCTTCGCCAAATTCTCAGCTTCTTTGTTTTCTGCCACAATACAATTTCTCTTCATCATAGTAATGGTCATCCAGATCGAGCTCAAGTGGAAAATAGTGGAGTACTAAGACTGGGTAAGTAACAAGTTAGATGGACATAACATCACATTATTGATCATGCTAGTGTAACAGCACTATCAATCATAGGCACATCTGTTGAACATACTGAAACAATACGAAACTTTCCTAGAATTTGTATATTCCTATGATTAGACTTTTAACCCTTTTATAGGCATAAAGGAGTATATCATGGCTGTGCAATGATAAATTCGGAGGTAGTCGCTTAATACTATTGTTGCGTTCAAGTAGCTCCAATGTCACGCCCCGACCCTCGAGCACGCGACGATCCCCATCCTTCCACTTACGGTCATTTGAATGCGACATCCCAGGACGCGTCGCCGACCATTCTTTTTATCTTTCAATTAAGCGCATGCGGAAGCGATAATTAATCCCCGAACAATTTAACGAATTGGGATAGCCAGGAAAAACAAACAGAAACATAATCAAAGATACCAGTTTATTCATCTTCTGATTAACCTTAGAAAGTCTACACATACAAGCCCTTACCACGGGCTACTTCCTACAGAGCCAACCGAACAAATAGGCCAGGGTTAATCTACTTCTTCCAAAACGCACCACCTGTCGAATCCACCTCCAACTGACCTGCAAATGGTTATTCAATAACCAGGTGAGATATAAATCTCGGTGAGTTCTTGCCCTAATCCCCGCTAGGACACCAACTCGCCTCGGGGTACCTATGGCGCGATCTAATACCTCAAGCGGTGTCAATAGCGAACAATCATACATCTCGGCAATGACTTAATACTATCAATACCGTCGTGAGCACATCGACAAGCACTCGACTTCATGTCGACCTTACCTGGTCATGCCATACCCTGCACGGTAAATACACATGCAATTCACTATTAATGCATCTTGCACTCTCAGCATTCCATTAATCAATCACACTCGAGTCGTATCGCAAGCGATCTCACCTGGCCATTGCCACACCCCCGCACCTGTACCAACTCGGGCATATCATAAGCAGTGCAACAAGCACACATATAATCAGAACACAATGTCAACTTGTCTCTCATGCACTCTCGCATTCGTGCGTGTTCCAATTATGCACCTTCCCGCGTAAACACGCCTCAGGGCACGATCTCCTCTGCCTCCCTGTGTAAACACACCTCAGGGCTCTACCTTTTCCCCGCGTAAACACGCATCAGGGCTGCCCTCCATCCCGCGTCACACGCATCAGGGCACAATCTCCACCTCCCCGCGTAAACACGCCTCAGGGCTCTACCTTTTCCCCGCGTAAACACGCATTAGGGCCGCCCTCCACCCCGCGTCACACGCATCAGGGCACAATCTCCACCTCCCCGCGTAAACACGCCTCAGGGCTCTACCTTTTCCCCGCGTAAACACGCATCAGGGCCGCCCTCCACCTCCCCGCGTAAACACGCCTCAGGGCACAAGTGGACTCATAAGCACACGTCATAATCCGCACACGACATGCATGAGGTCCACATACGAAGCAATAAGTATTCCACATATTATCCATGAATCGCCACATTGCGATAATCCAATAATCAACCAATTTCATAAGGAAATGCCACATAATTCCCGGAATACACATGCTTCAATCAATAAGGCATAAATAAGCAATCAGCAAATCGATCAATTATTGCCTTAGACAATATTCGTCTCACAATAATGCGACGACCGGTAATTCCCATAAATCACTAATTACCACAATTACTTATCGAAAAGTAATTAATCCAAACAGCAATCCAACATGCTTTCATCATAATGACACGTCAAATAATTCCCACAATTTAATTATAAATAAACCGCATTATTCATAATTAACTATATTCGATTATTACTAAAATAAATAATAATAAATCCGAATTTCAATAAATACTAATAATTCCGAATTTCCACAAATACTAATAATTCCGAATTTCAATAAACAATAATAATTTCTGGATTTAATAAATAATATAGTAATTTCGGAATTTAACAAATAATAACTATTTTCGGAATTTAATAAATAATAATTATTTTCGGAATTTAATAAATAATAATTAAAAAGAAATTATTTCTTTTTAATAACAATAATACTAACACAGATTATTCCACTAATCCTCAATTACCCAACTAATCACCGATAATTATCCGAACCACGATTAATCACGATTAACTCTAATCCACATCATAATTACGAGTAACGATAATCTAATATTCCCCCTAAACGAGTTTAACGGACTAATCGAGGGTTTAGAACTTAAACTCACCCGGGAACGAAACCGACAACGCCGGCGCGACGGCGACGGCAAGGCGAATGCCCGGGAACTCTCGGCGCGTCGGGACGAGACGGCCCAGGACCGGATCTCGGCGGCCGAGGGCGGCTGTCCACGCGGCGAGGAGTTGCGAAACAGAGGAACCGGCGGCTGAGGTGGCTCCGGTGCGGCGGAGGAGGCTCGAGAACGGTCCTCCGGCGGCCTACGGCGGTGACCGGCGGCGGCGAGCAGCGGCGAAGCTGCTGGCCGCGTGTCCAAGTCACGGCCGGAGGAGCCGAGAGGGAGAGGGGGAGCACGGCGACGGCAGCTGGGACGGCTCCCCGCGGCGGTCTCGGGCGGCCGGACGACGGAGAAGGGCGGCCGAACGGCGAGGGTAGCCGTTCCGGCTCCAACCCGACGGAAAGAGAGAGAGAGAGACCAGTGGAGGCGACGGCGGCCGAGCTGGGTAGTCGTGCGAGGGATGGCGGCGACTGAGCGACGGCAAGGTGGCAGTCCGTCGCTCCAGCGTCCAAGCGAGCGACTCCGGCGAGGGCTGGGCCGGATCCGAGAGTGAGAGAGAGAGGGCGGCGATAGAAGGCAGCCGGGCGGCGTTCCGCGGTGCCTGGCGGAGGCGGCTGGCTCGGGCGGTCGAGGGCGAGCTCCGAGGCGGCGCTGGACGGCGGTGAGCAGACCGGAGTTGGGCGGCAGCTCACTCGACGGAGGGAGAAGACGGAGGCGAGGCGCGGTGCTCGCGAGGCCGGCGAACGACGAGACCGGCGGGCCGGCGGCGAGCTGGCGGGACGACGATGCTGCGGCGGCGACGAGGTGGTCGCTGGTCTCGCCGGCGGAGGAAGCAAGGCGGCAACAGTTCCGGCCGAGAAAAACCAGAGGGGGGGGAGAAGAAGAAGAAGAAGAAGAAGTGCAGAGGGGAGGGGGATGTCGACCGTGCATGGGGGAAGGGGAGGAGAGAGAGAGAGAGAGAGAGAGAGAGAGAGAGAGAGAGGGGTCAGCGGTCAGAGGCATGGGCGCTGACATGCCTGGGAAAAGAAGAAAAAGAAAGAAGAAAATAGGGAGAAGGGACGTGCGGCAGGTGGGGGCGGGGGGGGCAGGAGGAGAGAGAAGGAAAGGGGGAGAGAGAGTGCGCGGGAGAGAGGGGAAGAGAGAGAAAAGGGAAAAATCCTAAACTTTTGAAAATCAAAAGTCTTCCAGAGGAGGGGGGGGGAATTTGGTCTTTTTATCCCTGAAGCGCGGTTCCCAAAATCCGGTCCCAATCTCGGCCCGTTAATCCAACTCGGGCTATTTCCGGACTTACCGGAAAATTTGGGAATTAATGGCGTCGTCCAATATTTTTGTCCCGACGTCCCTGAAAGTTCTGCCCGAAATCGGATTGAATCTCGTGATTAATCTCAACCAATCGCGACTTTGCACGACGACCGACTTTCGGGCAAAGATTTAGGGGTTCCATGCGTTTGACCCGCTGGTTGATAGCTTTTCAATCCGCGATCGTGTATATTCAAATCGAACGATCTTCGGTTGTCATGTAATCATGAGGATCGATTCTTCACCCCGAATGCGGGTCAATAGGAATTTCGCATCGTTCGTCGTTAATATCGAAGTCGTGCGGAATCACCCGCGATCCGACCTCATACTCCGCCGAATCGATATTTCGTTCGCTAATTGACTCCGCAACAAATAAGTGGTATCGTCCTCACTTGATCCTTACGGCCGAGTGGCCGCCCCCGATCGAATTCACTAGTCGCACGCTCATCCGTCCTTAATCGCCTTTCCGAATGCCGGTTAACTCGTGAGGGGCCAACTTAGAGTAAACGTAACCAACAGTGCATTGATGAAATACTCATTCCACACGTACCGAAGTGGGTCGAAATCCAGGACGTCACATCCAAGGCATGGTTGGGTCAGTTTCTGCACTTGCTTATGTTGCTGATTTCGTCTTTACTTAGCTCCACTTTGAAATTGTGACATACAATAATTGACGACTAAAGTTTACTGGAGGTCTATGCTTCCTTATGTTGATTACTGCTGGATGGGTATTCTTATGGTGATTCTGTTTGCTGTTGCACTTTGAATATTGTAACACATGACCATGAAAATAAATCGAGGTTTACAGAACTAATTTTCCATCTTTTATGTCATTTTCGGAATCTAAGAGGAAGAAAGTGGAGTTGCTCATCAAGAAGACAAGTTCATATTAATTCTTTCTTTCCCCACTTTGTTTCCTTTTTCTTAAATTTTTTGTGACTTGTTAGACATTTCCGTATTCTGTTTATTTATCCTAAAAAATTTACAGTTTTAGGAAGTGCTACATGCTAAACTAACATTAGTGTTTTCTTTCCTTTTCACTTCCCCCTGCTTCTTGATCTCTTCTTCCTCACTTTTTTTCACTGCAGTGAGATTGTTTGATGCCTTTAATTTATCATCTTTAAATTGAGAAATATAGTATCTTCAAAGAAATATGATATTTTAACTATAAGGAAATTATGCTTTCCAATATGCCATGTGCGAAGTACTTAATAAAGAAATCTCTTTTATGGCTTTTAAGTTGCAAGTGTCTATTCTTGCATACATGAGAGTATGTGCCTGATAAATTGTCGTGTATATTTGACTTTCCAGTATGATTGTTTACCTGTCTGAAGCTGCCATAATCTAATATTTCATGTTTCCTAAGCTTGTTCAGAACTCATAAAATATTTTAATCTGACTTTGTTGACATAAAAGTTAAAACGTAGTGAAACAGAATCTGTTTCATTATGATTTAAGCAGTACATGAAGTAGCTATTCTAGATTACGGACATTGTCCTTTTAAGAATTATTCTTGAAAGAACAAGTTCTAGTACAAGGCGAAGAAGCAAGAGATGTGCTAAGGATGCATCTAAACAAAAAATTTAGGGAAAAAAATAAATTATGTAAACTCTGACTATTGGAGCTTGAGATTTATAGTTATGCTGCTCCTAATGATCTGATTATGAGTCAAAAACATCGCAGGGAACATGAACTAGGTCAGTGCCTTTTTGAATAAAAAAATCAAGTAAGAGAACTCATCTTGCAGATAATGGACCGCCTTGCTCAATTTCCTCCCTCTGAAGCTCAAAAACTAGCCCTAATTATGGCAAAGTTCCATGATAGAGAGAATGAGTTTGTGGTTATAAAGGTAAGCATAAATCCTACGCAATGTTTGGAAGATGTAGCTGATTGGTACCCATCCTAGCCCAGTACTAGTATACAAGTCATCCAAAAATCATCTCTCTATCAGATCACTCTCGCCGAGATTTCTCTCAAGAGAAGTTACCCATCCAAGGTAAAAACTTTTAAGTATCACCGTGTTTACAGTGTGTTGTTTGTTCTCCAAGTATATTATATTGTAGAGAAAATATTGAAGCACCTAGAGGTATTCTTGGAGAGAAAAAAAATTCAGACATAGTTACGCAAAACACAACTCTTTGGAATATTGATGCAAGAATTTTGCCAGATATAATGCCACTTTAGGAAGCCTAGTTACCGTCAATTAAATCAAATGGTACACTTTAGAGATAATTTGATTGCATGAAAACCTATTTCCTGGAGTACAGACATTCCTTAATATTGATATTCTTACGACTGAAATGTGAACTTCCTAAACTCTCCTATCAGTGAGCTCGTTTTTCATTAGATAGTACCTTATTTTGCAAAGTTCTTTGTCAATTAGTCTGCTATATTATCTCTCGCATGATATATGGACATGTTTTGAAAATGGAATCTGCTTCAGGAGAATCATTGAAAATATTAGCTGGTGTCCGCAGAAGTTTCATCTATGTACTCTCTTTCATGTGAGACTGATAGGTACAGAGAAAAGGATGCTGGTGCTTCTATGGTCCAGAGCGACAGTTCAAGATGGCCAAAAGTGGAGACGAACATACCAGTGCCATGAGACTGATGACACTTTGCCATTAGTTGCGACGAAAGGACAACCAACCATAACCGTCTTGCCGCTTCGAGTGATGTTCAGATATCCACCGACTTTGAAGATTGCCAGTTCTTAGCTTTGTGCACCTTAGCCTTCATTGCCATCTTCTCCAAAGCATGTGAACAACGGAGAAGAAACCTAACCAGACGAAGCTACTCTTTCGGCTCCTAACGCGTAGCACCGAAGCCAACAATCTCTACATTCCCAGGACGCTTCACCAAATACTGATATTCTTCGTTTTGTGATATGATACAGCACCTCTGTCTTAGTACTGGTTATCCAAATCAAGGTCAAGCAACCGGTAGGGGAGTACTACGACCGAGTGACTTAAAAGTTAAGATGGGCATAACATTGCAATATTAATCAAGCTGCACGAGGTTTTTCTTCACAGTTGTGAAGCATCAAAGGCAGTTAGTTACTCGAAAATTCTCTATCTTTGTATGCATTTGTATCGACATTACAAACTTAGTCGCTTGCAGGAATGTAAATTATTCTTCCTTCATTTTAATTAAATATATATGGCTCTTTTAGAATTGACATGATTGCTCTTTCGATCGAATTTTCTTCTTAGAAGGGCGAAATTGGAGTGACTAGGACACATTAGTGACTATTGTGCTGCAACATAGTTTTATATCTTGACAGTCAATTGTTCGTTCTCCATATATTCTTAGATGATTAGAATGTGCAACCTCAATCTCTTAAAATGTTAAATATCTGTCTTCTTGTTATATTTTCAAGTGGAAGGTAACTCCATGACGACTGAGTAAGTGTGTGAGTGTAATATATATACATAAAACATGTGTTTGGTTTTTGCGGGTGTCCCTTTTTATTTTGGGGTGCGGACATATATTACATCTATATCATGATGTAATTACTAATATTATTTAGATTTATTCAGGCTTAGTTTCTAGTAATATAGACGGCAGAAGCATCGTAAGTGCAGTAATTAGAAGATAAAGAGGAATAAACATATGCCTTGTTCCAAAAATGGTAATGGCGATTATTCATATCCACAAAAATGGCGGGCAAGAATAGGTAAACTAATGCAGGATTAGAATTTACTGTTAAAAAATCAGCATATATGTATTCATAAGGATTTTAGGCATAAAGGTTATTACAAACAGAGGCTGTAATGACATCATAATGACTTGGGACTTTTACTCATTTTCCAATCAAGTACGTGGACTTTTTCAATTTCATCGATTACATTAACTTTTCAAATACAGGTCAATGCGATGTCGTCATTAAAATCATGGATGAAAATTTTAAGTGAATATATCTCCAACAAGTCAAGTCAATTAATTTATTCTAAAATATTGCAACTTTATGGTAGAGAGATTAGAGATATACCGCCATGTAAAAATCTATGGGTTTGCTTACTTATGAAGGGCTAGAGATACAATATCAAGATGTAAATTCTTGGGTTATTCCCACGCTGTAGAAAACGTCTAGTGATTTTATAAGCAGGGGCATGGCCCCATCCTTGAATCTGTTGTTCCTCTGTTTCTGAAGAGACATGAGAAGCCATTGCCGTGTTAAACAAGATGAACATAAGTCAAAACAGGAACTCTATTCAGTAATTCAGAAGGGAAAAAAAAAAAAAGTTCCGTGTCGGGACTGTATTTCCGACACGGGCGAGTAGGAAATTGCAATTAAGGTACGAATAGGGAAAACAAAAGTTTTTTAACCCCCCCAGGCTCTTGAAATTGCAATTATGGTCTGAGTAGGGAAAACAAAAGTTTACGCATAGATCCACAAAGCTCGGCCCCCCAAATTAATAAATTTCTTTAAAATTCCAGTGTTTACGGAACAATTAGGAACTTCTAGTAAAAAATTTTCTGGATTAAGATCTATTTTTCCTACAGCGATATTGATTCTAGGGTAAATTACTTGAACACAGCCCCCAAATTTATTAAAGTTACTCGAAAACCCCCTGCATTTTCAAAATGCACTCCAACCCTCTCATTGGAAACATTTTCAGATTTGATAAATTGATAAAAAATTAAGAGGTCAAATATAAGTTCTCAAAATATAGCAGGAATATCAGCAATGACATGGAATTCACAAAATTCATGTCACTATTTACAGAGAAATTCGTTCATACCATGAGTTGTTGGATATGCAGTTTGACATGATGCTATCCACCATCGTATGCACCGAACTGTAATTCAAGAGGAACAATATAACTCAACATGTCAAAAGATGTTGAACAAATTGAAATAGAAACCAGAATATCATGGCGACAAAAATTTTCTGAGTTCGACACAAAGATTAACATATACTTTCATATCGATTGCTATCTCGGGTCAAAATGGCTTTGCAACTATTCAAATGCCCAATATCAAAAGCTGGTGCAGGTATTGTTCTGCTTCTTCATGGGGTATAGTCGTTGTTGACGGTGGAATCAGATTGCTCCTTCATTGGCTTCTCCGTGGGAGTTTGAAGATTGAACTTGGGAATCACTTCTTAGACCAATCGAAGATTGAATTGCGCTCAACTTTGACTGAACATGAAAGAAGGTGTTTAAGATTGCACCGAAACTGATAATGGAATTCGTCAGTCAATTTTTTCTGGTCTAATGTCGTAATTTTACCCTACCATAAGCATCAAATTTTGAATCTTAGCCTGATCATGCATGTCATCAATATTTATCATAAAGTATTTGCAATCTTTCAATTAGTCATTCTCCTCTAATTCAATGCACATGAAACCAGAATATTGATAAAACATATGGCATTATCACTATAATGTGTCCTTCGCGGATTCTTCATAAAAATAATAATTTTGAGAGTAAAAGTTCAAAAATTCCACCCAAACTCTAGGACAGGGTAAGCAACTTTGATCCGAATTCTTAAACTGTGTTAGGAATTGGCACCAATCATTTTTTATATTGATTGCGAACAAAATATTCAGCTACTCTATAAAGCAACAATCAAAAGTGTAAGGCTCAAGAATTCGGTTACCCACTAGAAAAAGTTAGCATATTCCACATCACCCTTCTAGGACCACATTACTTGGTTAAATCCTTATATCATGAGATTTCCTAAAGTAAATACATATATAGTTTTGTTTTTTATATTTTTTAAGCACAAGAAAACTGAATTAATCACTCTTAGGTAAATTACTGCATCATAAAGGCAAACAAGGGCTCAATTGATCATGATGTGAGATCCATGTTCTTTGGAAAAAGAAAAAGAAAAATGCAATGAATGAGTCCAACGCATCAAATGAGCATGGATAAATCTGTAACAACGTAGCAACCAAAAAGGGGCATGAAACACCCAACCACGGGCAGCACAGTTGGTGTGCGTTCTCTCCCTCATCACTAGAGATGTCAAAATGGGTCATAAACCCATATTATGACTCACTTTTAGTTAAATGGGTCAAGTGAAAGTTAAACATTGGTCAAGTGAAAATTAAATATGGGTCAAATATGGGTTAAGTGAAAGTTAAATATGGGTTGAGTGAGTTATTAGGTAGAACCATCATCTATCTCCTTCCATCCCTCTCCTCTATGCATTCTTAACCTCTGTTGCCGATCCCACCATCACGCCGCCGTCACCATCGCCGATCCCGAGCTTGCCATTGCCGATTGGAGCTCAGCTTGGATCTAGGCAAGCAAGCCGCGACAAAGCTTGGGCTAGCGAGCCCTAAGCTTGCTGGCCTGTCGCGACCTACAATTCTTGAAAATAATAGGTTTAGGGGTATTGTTAATTCCGGGCCGACGGCCCTTAATTAACTTGGGCTCTCCCAAGCCCATACCCCGCGCGACGTTGGATATTCACAAAAATATTCAAACCAGGAGTCGCCACTAGCCTATTAAGGTCGACTAGAAACCGAGCGAGACATGGGAGTGTGTCTCGCTTTTAACCTTAGCAACCTAGGGTCAGGGACTTGGTTACGTTAGTCATGCGACTAACGCCCTTTCGGTACCTAACTTGATTGTGTATCAACTAAGGTCATGGCAACACGTTCGAGAAACCCAAGATTTATCCTAACCTTTCTAAGGTAGGGGAAATAACGTTTAAAAATCGACAAATAAGGTGTAGGAATAACCTAATATCGTAAGCTCGAAAACCTACTGTAGAGCCCTAAAGGCTTATTCAATTTTAGATGTTTTCTTCTTTTTTTAGGGCTTTTCTAATTTTTGCAATTTTTTTTGAATTTTTCTGAATTTTTATGAAATTTTTTATATTTTTAAATATTTTTTTAATATTTTCGGATTTTTCAAAATTAAACAAAACAACTTTTTCAGGATTTTAAAAATATTTTTTTTGACTTTTCTGAATTTTATTAATGCTTTTGGAATTTTCTAATTCTTTTTAATTTTTTGGAATTTTTGAATAATCAAAAAAAAAGAAAGAAAAATAAAATAAAATAAAATAAAAATAAAAATAAACTTTCAAAACTTTTCTGAAATAAAGAAATAAAAATATTTTTTTTAAAATTTTTCGAAATTTTTTAAAGATTTTTAAAGATTTTTAAAGATTTTTAATTTTTAGAATTTTTGGATTTTTTTAGATTTCTTTTAATTTTTATTTAAAGAAAAGATGATTCGGACCGGGTCGGGTGACCCGGCCCTGCTAAACCGACCCGGCCCCTATCGGGCCGGGCCGGAGCAACGACCGGGCTGGCCGAATGGCCCGGTCAAAAATCTTTCAAAATGGCCCATGATTAAAAGAAATTAAAAGAAAAAGCCCACTTCTAATTCCTAATAAAAGATGGCCCAAGCTCGGATTGGGCCCACACGAACCAAAAATTTTTTTCGGCCCAGCCCCTCCTTGTCTAAATTTTCGGCCCGGCCTCTTTTTTTTGGTCTTCTTCTCCGCGGACGTCCCACGCCGTCGCCGGAAACCTAGCATCTCCCTCCGCGCACTACCGCCGACGTCGCCGCAGATCCTCACCGGTTTAAAAGGGATTGTCGTGTCGTCCGGCGTCGGCCGTTCTATCCGGCCGGCTCCAGACACCGCCGGCGATGACTTCCGGCGAACCCGGAAGCTCGCCGTCGCCGGAAAACCCAAAAATGTCTCTTTTCGACCCAAAAATGCGTGGAAACTTCACTAAAATGGCTATAATACCAAGGGAAGCACGATAATAGACAATAAACAATCAAACATTCATAAAAACCAGATTATCGAGGGACACAAATTTCGGATCTCATTGACGCATTTCGTCGAACACCTATTGGGCACTATCGAATTCGGGCACCTCCGGCTCAACCGAGCTTCGCACACTCTAAGGGGCTTCGGAAGTCATGTCAAGAGGCAGCATGGGCAAGAGAGGAGGGCGGCAAGGGCCGGAGCTCACGCGAACTGGTCGGCGCGAGCTTCGGCCCGAGTCCCCGTCAAAGCCAAGCAGAAACAAGCGGAGACAAAACCTACCTGGTTCGGGGACGAACCGCGGCGGACGAGAGTGGGTGGACGGTCTCCGGCGGCGTCTGGATGTCCCTTCGCGTCTCCTTCTTCCTTCTTGTTTTCTCTCTCGGGTCTCACTGTCCCCGGCGTTCCTCTCCTTTCTTTCTCTCTGTTTTCTGGTTTTCTACCTTCTCTGCTCAGTCCGCCCGGCTCTCTCTCTTTCTATTACTTCCGGTGCCGGAGTTGAGGTGCGACAAGGAAACGTCGGCGACGGATCAGGCGTGGCCCTCCATCATTTTCTGCCTCTCTTCGCTCTCTTCTGCTCCCTCCTCTGGTCACTTTTTTTCTTCGTTTTTCTTTCCCTTTTCTGTTCTGACCAGAATCGCTGCCCTCTCTCTCCCTGCTCGCTGGTTTTTCTTCTCTGCCCCCTGACCAGAATCGTCGCCCCTCTGCTCGTTGATCCTCCTGCTCCTTAACCGAATTCCCCTCTCCCCTATAGCCGCGTGACAGCGCAGCAAGGGAATCTTCCCTTGCTGGCGTCACGCGACTGATGTCAGCCGCGGTGGGGGAGTCGCACCAGAACGGCGTCGTCGGCTGCTGCGTGCGTGTGTGCTTTCTGTGCGTTCGTGTGTGGGGAAGAAGAGAAAAAGAGAGGTGAGTGGGCTGGGCCGAGGATGAAGGGGAAAAGGAGTTGGGCCAAAGCTAAAAGGGAAGAAGGGCTGAAAAAGAAGAAAACGAAAAATGGGCTGGGCTAAGCGATTAAATAAATAAATAAAATTTTGATTTTGATTTTGATTTTCGAATTTTTTTTTTTTTTTATAAATTAATATGTATTTATAAATGCAAAATAAATGGGCATTTAAAATAAAAATAAACAAAAATTCGGGTGTCAACATGGCCGAAGCTCACCTAGATTTGGACAAAAGAGCCGCGAGACTTGGCCTTGGCCGAGCCGCGGCTTGCTTGGATCCGGGTAGGCGAGTCTCGAACTCGCTAGCCGCAATAGAGCTCACGGCTTGGCAGATCCAGGCGAGCTCGAGCTTGACCACTACCAACAACCTCGCCGAAGCCTAGATCGACCCAAGCCTCGAGTTCGTCGCCTTGATCGAGTTCGAGCTCGTTGGCCTACGTCTTGACTAGTTGTCGTCGGGCGGCACTAGCAAAGGAAAAGGGGGAAGAAGAAGGAAGAAGAAAGAAAAGAGAAAAGAAAAAGAAAAAGAAAAAGAAAAAAAAAGAAAGAAAAATAAAATAAATAATAATAAATTCAATTTAAAAAAATTAAAATATCGATTTTTTAAAAAATTATTTTCCAAAAACTATTTCAATTTAGAGGTATCCACATTTTTTTATTTACTAATTTTTTATTATTTAATTTACTTTATAAATTTGATGTGAAATTTTTATTCAACTAATTTATATGTGAAAAGTTTAAAGTGAATTAAATAAATGAGAGTAGATTTTCTTAAATTAATTTAAATATTAATATGTGTTGGTAATATGGGTCGGATATAGGTTAGGTATGGGTCGGGTCGGGTATGGGTCATTAAATTTATATTGTATGAAAATGGGTTAAAATTGGTTAAATGGGCCAACGTGAGTGGACCATTTTCGATTCGATCCAAACCCGACCCGACACCCATTTGACACCCCTACTCATCGTTGATCCTGGTGTTGGGGTCCCAAAGCCAGCCTCTCCCGAGGTTACATCTAAATAGCGCCATGCGGCGAGGCCGACGGCGGTCGATGATACTACGGCACCTGGAGGGTCGTGTGCTCCCCCGAAGGGTGAGCTTCGGCAGTTCCTCGGTATAAAAAAAAGGAGGATGAAACTAATGCAATGTCAAATAAACAAAAATAGATTCAAAGACAATATTTGAACGTCGATCGTGAATCTAATACACGTAACTCAAATGACAAAAATGAATTATTTCTATTAAATTATGTTTCAAGTTTGAGTTTATTAGAAAAATTTTAAAAAATCCACTTCCTCTTTGCAATAGTTCTTCTCCAATTAATTTTGGGATCTTCGGTTTCTTTGGTAACGCGAGAGAAAAAAAATTGTGTATTTTCCTTTTAAATTTTGGAGATATTTATCCAAGCTTGACGGAGACAGTGGGACTCATACCAAAGTGGCAGGGTGGCAGGCTTTCATTTTAACCGTACAAAAGAAAAATGTGTGGGGCCAATTAAAATTCAGAGAAGGAAACAAAAAGCAAAAAGGGTTTTAGACTTTTTATTTTCTCTTGCCTGCAGTAGCCGCACAGAGAAAGAGCTGCACAGTGACTCCCGTAACGGACGAGCGGCTAAGATAAAAAGGGCACGCCCCGTAACGTCCTATTTGATCGCGCGGAGGTGCTCTAAACACGGTTTTGCTATGAGTTTTGCATCAAATCGAGCTATTTATTTATGAACATTTTTTTTGCATAGATGTAATCTTAGGTGGATTTTACAATAGTTTCCAAATATTTAGAGTGCTGAACTTCATTTACAACATGGTACATCCAAACTTAATATCAATATATTCACTTTTTACATTTAGATCATTCCAAAGCATATTGATGTATTAATATTGATTAAGTTGTTCTATTTCTATTTAATCCATCGAAGCACCTCAATGATCCCATGTCTCTTGCTTCACCAAAAATCAAAGGTTCTTCCAAGTCTTACACTTTCCACTTGGTATCTTATTCTCTATATGTAGAGCAAGAAAATTTTTCAATAGCATATATATCATGGTGTCGACATCATCTGCATATAAAGTTGTATATGTGGAGGATAATTCGCCGGCACACTCACATGTGTGTATATACATACATACATACATACATACATACATATATATATAAGTTCAGATAAAGTGTTTTGTAATATTCAAAAACACAATGAGTCTTACCAACCTAGTTTACTCTGAAAAAAATGAGCATTTGAACCCCTATTCGACCCAAAAACAAGGGAAAAGCGGAAGCGAAAGGGACCTGAGGCATTACTCAAGGCCACTGGCCACTTCACAGCGTCATAGGGATATGGTAAAAGGCCCTCGGCCTGCTACTTAGCAGACTCGGGCCTCTAGGCATTAGTCGCCATGCGGCAGGCCCTTATTAGGCATGCCACCACCTAGCACAAATTCTCCCTTTTTTAAATAATTTATTTTATTTTATTTATAATTTATCGAAGCTTTAAAACCCCCCCTCTTCCTCTTCCATTCAATTGACCTGACATTCACCTTCACGGAGAGCCGTGACTTGAATTTTTCGAAAGTGAATTCTGACTTCAGGAAAGTTTTCGAGATTGTGGGTTTCCACAAATTTGATTGAATGGGTAGTCGCGGTGAAAGACTATAATATCTTCCTTGTTGAAACTCTAATGGACTTAATTCTCAAGGTAATAGTTGTAATAAATATACCTAAATTCATCATTTTAACTGGGAAATCACAATTTTCACGATACCCTCAAAATTGGACTGCGGTGGTTAAAAGTTATGATATTTGTGATCCATCCATCCAATGTGGATAATTGGGCATTGTTGCTCTTGCAGTACACACCCCAATTACACCACTCGATTATAAATTTAACTAAGTTTATAATTTTTTTTCAAAACTCAAGGCTTCAATAATTCCGAAATCAAGAAATTTTCTACTGGAGCGGGTACCATTCGAGAATAGTTTGTGCAGTCAAACATTCATAAAAAATGAGGTGCCTACAATAATGATTGCAAAGACAGAAGTACTTGTATCCATTCAGAAACTCTAAACTTTCGTGCAAAGCCAACACTAAAGATTGCAAAAGTAATTGAAGGCCACCATGAGTCTATGATAATGACCTTTTGAATGTACATCTTTATAGATCTAGCTTGGTGTTACCGCCCTTGATTTCGAGAAGTGCTCCTTGAAAGAAGAGATATATGCTTTCGTACTGCACTCGTTGATGAAGAAAAAGTGACCAGCTTCCGATATTTTATGCATTTTCGTAGGAGTTACTTGGACATTAATTAGGAAATATTAAGTATTAATGGATAATATAGATGAACGAGGAGAGAAAGGGGCAAGGAAGAAAAGGACCAAATTTCTTACTTAAAATATAGAGTAATCCTTTACGCAATTAGGAAGATTGAAGAAAATAAAGAGAGTTCTAGAAAGCCACTTCCACAATAATAGAAGCTCTTTCATGAACTTTTAGTAATCCAAATGGCTACCACAAGAGGATAATAAACTAGATTAGTTTGTAATTATATAATAATATTGATAGAGGAATGGAGGGTGACAATGTCAACATCAGTGGTAGAAGAATCTATCCATACCTAAATAAAATCTTCGATTGACCAATTGGTCCTAGCCGCTCACTGCAGGGTCTTGGGCTCAAGCATTAGGGTCACGAGATTGGCCAGGATTCCCCAAACCAGGGTGTCAAGGTTATAAGCCCGAGCCTTGAGTCCTAGGTGTTTCAAAGTATAATATTCTCAAGGCCTCTGTCATAAAACCTTATAGATGATTTCAATTGGGTGAAGAGAAGCAAATATATCAACACTAAGCTAGGCCTCGAGGTCCTTGGCAACTCGGTTGTCCGATAATTTTGATGGTGACATAGTACTACTATGGTGTTAGTGAAATTTCAACAACAAGTGTTGCTTAATAATTCAATTCAAAGTTTGAAAATGTCTTTCCAAATGGAAAATCCCAAATTTTGAATCCCCAATTCATTAGGTAATCTGATCCATAGTCAACAAATAAGACCTAAGTAGAATTCTTTTAATCATATAAGTGGATATCTATCATGCATTTATTCCTCAATGCTTTTCCTTACCATTGTTGGCCTAAGCTTTTCATCTTAACAAAGCTGGAAGCATGGTCTCCCGATCATCTCTTGGTTGTTCACACTCTTCATGACTATCTCAAAGCGTAGTTTCACTGACTAGTAAAACTAGAAACTTTTTCCTTCCACTTTGGGAAAATTTCATATTGTTGACTTAAAATTTGTCAGTATTCTTTTCTTTTGGTGCTTAGAGAAAAAGAAGATGCCATGTTTCACGGTAAAGAAAGCCTTGTTAAGGGGGTAGCGGGACCAACAATATGCTCAAAACGTTTGAACTTGACTTGGATTCCACAACAGCATGCATTTTTAGACTTTTCTTCTAATAATTATAGCATACATCGTTAGTGTCAAGAAAGATTTACACAATTGGCCTTTTAGTTACACCACTAACTTAAGAAAGAGGTGTTATAATCCTAACATCAGTTGTGGATAGGTTGATTTTGTAAAATATTTTATAAACACGCGGTCTCTTTTTCTTTGTTCTCATTTTTTAGTGATAATTAACATTAAAGATTACTTGATTTATATAATGATTTCCAAATATGGTTTTTTTCGCCGGGGGGGGGGGGGAGACCTTGATTGTAGAGGACTAGTCCTAAGGCTTGCACACAATTCTTTTGCCAAGAGAATCTATATGATGGCTTCCATATATGGTTTTGGCAAGGGGGAGAGTCCGTTGATTGTAGAGGAGCTATTCCCAAAGTTCTCATGTGATTCTTTTCGCAATAGAGGACTCATGGTCATATCAATCAATTGGAAATGGTGATTATAGATGACCTTATCTTGAAGTTCACATGTGATTCGTTTAACTAGAGAGGGTAAGTGTTGCGCCCAAGCAATACCATTATCTAGATGAATGAAGTAGAGAACATGTGAGAGAAGATTCGGGCAATGTTAAGGGACTTCAATGTAAGGTGAATGGGTGTGAGTTTGATACATTGATATTGGAGAGACTAAATTTATAGTTCTTCCTTTGTGAAATTAACCATCAAATAATTGGTTTAGAGCATTTTACAGTAAAGAATGAGAAATTTCATGTTAAACATGGTGATGTATTAAAACCAGTGGATGGTGTATCACCACATATAAGGAAGAAACAAGTTACAAGTAGCCCATGTCATAGGGTGACATCCTGATTGTCTTCAAGGCACTCACATTCTTCATGACTATCTCGAGGCATCACTGTACCTCCAACTAGTAAAGTTGGAAACTTTTTTGCTCCTCTTTGGAAAAATTACTATAGGCTTGACTTAAGAGTTGTCACTTTTGTTTTCTTTTGGTGCTAAGAGAAAAAAAAGATGCCTTGTCTCATGGTCCACTTTGGAAAAAATTTCATAGGCTTGACTTAAAAGTCGCCACTCTTGTTTTCTTTTGATGCTAAGAGAAAAGGAAGATTCCTTGTCTCATGGTCTTCTTTGGAAAAAATTTCATAGGCTTGACTTAGAAGTCGTCCCTCCTGTTTTCTTGAAATTTCATAGGCCTGACTTAAAAGTCATCACTCTTGTTTTCTTTTGGAGCTAAGATAAAAAGAAGATGCCTTGTCTCATGGTCCACTTTGGAAAAAATTTCATAGGCTTGACTTAAAAGTCACCACTCTTGTTTTCTTTTGATGCTAAGAGAAAAGGAAGATGCCTTGTCTCATGGTCTTCTTTGGAAAAAATTTAATAGGCTTGACTTAGAAGTCATCCCTCCTGTTTTCTTGAAATTTCATAAGCCTGACTTAAAAGTCGTCACTCTTGTTTTCTTTTGGAGCTAAGATAAAAAGAAGATGCCTTGTCTCATTGTCCACTTTGGAAAAAATTTCATAAGCTTGACTTAAGAGTAGTTACTCTTGTTTTATTTTGGTGCTAAGAGAAAAAGAAGATGCCTTGTCTCATGGTGTTCAGTGCATAACGGGATTGATAGTACACTCAAAACTTTTGAACTTGACTTGGATTTGACGGCAAGAAATTTGAGGTTAAGAATTTATAATGACAATTTATAATCTTCCACGGGTTAAGTTCAATTTTTGTGGTACTCTCTAAGCAAAGTCTTCTTACACAGATCATGAGAACTAGAACTCATCCCTCGCCCACAAGATCATCTATTATGATTGAGGGATTAGGAACATGGCTAAAAATCTTATCCGCTTGTAACGTTGTGATGATCCCTCTCATTTCACAAATTCATTTAATGAACCAAGTTTACAAAGGATGATTGGATCGTACATATTAGATAAGGTGGTCTTATGCAATATCCATACTTTCAACAGAGGAGAATTAGCATATCGAGATTAGACAAGTGGTATTATTTCCGACTAATTGTCAAAAGGACAATTAAGAAGTAGTGGCATAGCGATCTATCTAGAAAAGTTATCGAGTGAACATAGTGTATGTTGGAAGATATGCGTGGATATTTGGTTGTTACAAGGGTTGTTATGAGATCATACCGATATTGGATCTTGATTCACGAGATCATTCCAAATTGGATCTCGATTTGATTTATATTTTATTGTCACATTTTGTATTATAAATATGCTGCAAGTGTACATTGTACAACACAATTTTCCACATTCACAATTCTGTCTTCTACCTCTCGTCTTCTTTCATGGTATCAGAGCTGAGGTTCTGCTCATAATTGCTTCCGCTTGATTGCCTGTCGTCCGGAAATTCTGACCTGCAAAACAGAACAACAAATTCTCCGGCGAAGGAATCAAATAAAGGCAGAAGACAGTTTTTTTTTTACAAGATGGAACACGCCATTGAAGAAACCACGCCCCCAGCATCAGAAGTCCAGGACCAGGAGTCTTCTGCTCAAATCCCTGGTGTCCAGCAATCCTCTCAGGCTCAGACAGGTCTGGGGCAGCCCATTCCGGGCCAGCCCATTGTGGGCCAACCCGTGGGGGGCCAGCCTTACCAGTGGGTTCCTTTCCCATTTTATTTTGGGCCAAGCCCAAATGCATCATTGCCTGATAATTTGGGCTACCAGGGATTCGCCCGGCCTAGTGGAAGCCCACCAACCTTTAATGGGGTGAACTTCACCACTGGGCCAGGGATCTCGCAGACGGGCGGGCCAGAAAATCCATTTTCAAATGCGGGGCAGACAAGCAGGTCAGATGCGGGTTTCTCAGGCGGGTCGATGAATCCGGGTATGGGCATGAATCCCTACCCGTCTTTTCCACCCGGTTACATGCTGTATCCCATCGCGGCTATCACTGGCCGACCAAAGCCCGGCGACGCTCTGTTCGTCTCCATCACGGATGGGCCGAAGTTGCGGCTGATAAGCCACCATTTCACGGGACTCGAAGGATACTCGACCCGGGCACAAGAGTTCCGACGGGCTCTCATCACCAAAGATAAAGATGCCTTTATCGACGGATCTATTCCAATTCCGACCGATGAGAGGATGGCACGGCAATGGAAAAAATGCAATCGGCTAGTAAGAACATGGATAGGGAATTGCATAAGCCCAGAAATCACAGCCGGTCTCCCTCCCACAGAAGATTCGAAAATCATGTGGGTTAACATAAAGGAGATGTACGGGAAACTAGATCGAGCAAAATTTTTTTCGCTCACTCAGGCCCTTACTGAACTGAAACAGGGAAGCATGAGCATCACAGCATGCTTTAATAAGCTATCGGATCTATGGAACGAATTAGAAGCAGCAGAGGAGAAACTCGAAGGGCCAGAAGCCACTTTACAGCAATACAGAGAGATTAAAAACAGAGAGAAGGCTACTTGATTTCTCCTCATTTTAAACGATTCCTACCTTACCTTTAGATCCCAAATCCTGGCGATGGACTCGGTGCCACCGCTCGGCTGCATCTTTCAATTGGCAGTCCAGGAAGAGAGCCAACGACTCATCTCGCCGGAGCACGCGAAAGGGGCAGAAAGCGTTGCGCTTGCAACTCGCGACGAACGAAGGGAACCGGGTCACAGAACCCTAGATCGGGAGAAGGAGAAGGAGCGGCGAACAGATATGCTAGGGTTAGAACAGCGCCCTTATAAAGGTGCTGGAATGGACGGTCCAGATCGCACATCGCGATCGGATGGTCCTAAAATGCTCGATCAGTCATCTGAATCGGACGATGGATATACCTTCGGAAATAAAGCATCCAACGGCAGTCAAAATTCAAGAGGATTGAAGAATTATGGGCAATATTCAAAGGAGAAAAGGGAATTATTTTGCGAATATTGTAGGCGGCCCCACCATACAATTGAAAATTGCTGGAAATTACATGGGAAGCCTGGGGAAAAAGGAAAAAGAGGAAAAGAGATTTCAGCAGCAACATATCAAATAACTGGATCAACTGGTGCAAATTCTGATCAGCCCATTACAAATGGACAATATCAGCAACTTATGCAGGCATTGCAAAAATTAGACACTTCAAGCAGAGGAAGCAGTTTTTTAGGTATTTCTCATTGCAAAATAAATTCAATTTCCAGAAATTCTTGGATAATTGACTCTGGAGCTAGTGATCATATCGTCTGCAATAAGGATTTATTTTCCAATGTCCATAGAAAACTAGATGTTCCTATATCGGTCGAATTGCCAAATGGGAATGTTACTTTTGTCACCACAACAGGAACAGTTACTCTCAGTCCTCAAATCACTCTAGAAAATGTTCTCTATGTCCCAGATTTCCAGTTCAATCTCATTTCCGTGTCTAGAGCTTGCAAGGAAAATTTTTGCCAAGTATTATTCCATGCTGATACTTGTTTCGTTCAGGCCCTTTCGATTGGCAAACTGATAGGCTTGGGTAATCTCTCTGAATGACTATTTCTTTGGACCAGCTTTCCAAGAAATTTAGATTTATCCAGTATTTCAAATAAACAATCATTGTGTAATCTGACTGCCAATGATAAATCCTCCCTTTTGCATTCAAGAATGGGTCATAGTGCTCTATTTCCTTGCAATCACTGTCATATTTGCCCTTTAGCAAAACAATCACGTGTTCCCTTTCCAGTTAGCAAAAGTCGTGCAAGCGATGTTTTCTCATTAATTCATGTTGATGTCTAGGGTCCTTATCATACACCACACCATGATGGTTCTCAATTTTTCCTTACTATCGTGGATGATTACTCTAGAGCCACATGGATTTTTCTTATGGCATCCAAGAGCCAAGTCTTCTCAAATTTGAAGACTTTCATTTCCTTGTCGAAGACTCAATTTGGAAAATCTATTAAGCGCGTACGGACAGATTATGGAAAAGAGTTTATCAATCATGATTGTGCTTCTCTTTTTTTATCCCATGGTATCCTGCACAAGAATTCATGTGTATACACTCCACAACAAAATGGGGTAGTGGAAAGAAAACACAGGCATTTATTAGAAGTTGCACGTGCATTGAAGTTCCAAGCTTCCATCCCAGACCATTTTTGGGGGGATTGTGTAATCATAGCAGCTTACTTGATCAATCGAATGCCGACAAAGGTGCTGAACGGACGAAGTTCCTTTGAGATGATTTTCAGAAAGAAGCCACAACTGGATCATCTGAGAATTTTTGGATGTCTGTGTTATGCCACCACAGTGGGCCAACAAGACAAGATGAGTCCTCGTGCCTGGCATTGTATATTCATGAGATATCCGAGTTTGCAAAAGGGATACCGCGTCTTTGAGCCATCTACAAATGAATTCTTTGTTAGCAGGGACGTGACATTTCAGGAAGACATCTTTCCATTTGCAGAGAAATCTCTGGAAGAAAAGAAACCGTTAAGCAGTACAGGTACGCCTCTTTCTGAGGATGAAATTATTACAAGCCCTGAATATTTTTTGATTGCATCCCCCGAGAGCCCGGTCAATTCAGGCAATTTTTCATCCTCTGATCCAATTTCGGATGACATTTCTCCATCGGCGACATTGATGGAAACAATGTTGGATAATATGTCCGATGAAGAAGCTTCTAGTCCTTCACCAGAAAAACGTATGGATTCATCATCCTCATCACCAAAGCAAGATCCACCACGACGATCTGGACGGATAACTCGTCCGCCAACATGGACTAAGGACTACGTTTGTGCTGCACAAAATCCTTCAGGTATTCAATACCCCATCTCATCTTATGTCTCATTTGATCAGTTGTCTTTGGAACATAGACATTACATTTGTTCGATTTCTGAAGAGCGAGAACCCTCTAGTTATGATGAAGCACATACTGACTCACGATGGCAGAAAGCTATGGAAGCAGAGTTACAAGCCCAGATTGAAAATCAAACATGGGAACTTGTATCTCTGCCTCCTAAACGAAAACCAATTGGGTGCAAGTGGGTATACAAGATCAAGTATAGAGCAGATGGCACGAATGAATGATACAAGGCACGACTTGTAGCTAAGGGATTTACACAGCGAGAAGGTTTTGACTATCATGAAACCTTCTCCCCTGTAGCTAAAGACATTATGGTTCATTCATTTTTATCAGTTGCAACATTCCCAGATTGGAAGTTATATCAAATGGATGTTCACAATGCCTTCCTCCATGGAGATTTAGACGAGGAAATTTACATGGAACTTTCACAGGGTTTACGGAGACAGGGGGAGGATAGAGTATTTCGTCTCCGTAAATCCCTTTATGGGCTAAAACAAGCCTCCAGGCAATAGTATTCCAAATTTGCTGACTCTCTCACAACTGCAGGATTCAGACAGTCCAAACATGATTACGCCCTCTTCATATGGACCAAAGGTATGTCATCTATTTACTTGATGATATACGTTGATGATATACTCATTATGGGAAATGATGAGAAAGCCATTAAGGGTTTCAAAAAATATTTGCACTCCACCTTCCACATAAAGGACTTGGGATCACCCAAATATTTTCTGGGAATCGAAATTGCCCGATCCGAGCAAGGGATCTCTCTCAGCCAGCGAAAATTTGCACTGGAGATCATATCAGAGACAGGATAATTAGGATGTAAACCGGCTGTTATTCCAATCGAGCAAAACATCAAACTAACCACTGCAGATTATGATGCAAGGATATCTCAAGATGAAGACCCCATGCTCAGTGACCCGTCTGAATATCAAAGGCTCGTTGGAAAGCTCATATATTTAACCATGACTAGACCAGATATATGCTATGCAAAGATGCACACTCGCCGGTTTATGCATAAGCCAAAGCACTCACATATGAATGCAACCTTGAAAGTCGTGAAGTATCTGAAGAAATGCCCAGGACTCGGGATACTTCTTTCCAGGAAGTGTAATATGGAAATGACAGCTTACAGTGACGCAGATTATGTGACATGCCCGATGAGCAGAAGATCCATTACAGGATTCTGTATCAAATTGGGAGAATCACTACTCTCATGGAAGACAAAGAAACAACCAACAGTATCCTTGTCTTCAGCAGAGGCGAGAATATCGAGCAATGGCGAAAACCACCTGCGAAATAGTGTGGTTACAAGGGCTACTTCAGGATCTTGGAGTAAAGATAAATGGACCGACCAAGTTGTTCTGTGATAATGATGCAGCACTCAAACTTGCATCTAATCCCATAGTACATGAGAGGACGAAGCACATAGAAGTGGATTGCCATTTTATTCGAGAAAAAATTCGAGAAGGGAAAATTGCAACAAGAGGAATTGGAACTGCAGAACAGCCTGCGGACGTTTTCACCAAACCTCTTTGTCAGAGACAACATGCATATCTATTAAGCAAGCTAGGCGTATTGGACATCTACAAGCCACCAGCTTGAGGGGAAGTGTTAGAAGATATGCATGGATATTTGGTTGTTACAAGGGTTGTTACGAGATCATACCGATATTGGATCTTGATTCACGAGATCATTCCAAATTGGATCTCGATTTGATTTATATTTTATTGTTACATTTTGTATTATAAATATGCTGCAAGTGTACATTGTACAACACAATTTCTGGAATACAATTTTCCACATTCACAATTCTGTCTTCTACCTCTCGTCTTCTTTCAGTGTATAAACTAAATTAAACCGTTGAAAACAGTGGACTTCTTAAGAATCTCTTCAACTTTTCCGATTTAGATTTAGTTTACCGTGTATATTTTTCATTTAATATTTTATTACTTGTTAGACGCAAGTGACAGCCTCCCAGATTGGACTTTTGGTTGTGAAAAGCACCTAGGACTCGGAGCGAAGAAGATCGAAGACGGAATAATTGCAGTGGGGAAAGCATGCGGAAACAGACCGAATTATTGGAGTAGGTGGTTGATGACATGATGCTTTCAAAGCATCTAATATTTTCTCACAAAGAAACAAACAATTGTGGATGACCTACTGCTGGCTCATTAATTTTATAAATTGGTTGAAACTGCACATCCATTTATAAATTATCAATACGTGTCACGTTGAGCAAGTCTGATTTATCTTCTTGCCCATTACATTTATATGATTGAGAATGGAGAATTTAAATATAAACAGGAGTAAAAACTACATGTCAACAATGTTGATTCCCATAATTCAGCATAAGACATTTGTATGCTTCACAATTTAGCCGTACCAATTTCTATATGAGTCCACAGTACTTTTACTATTGGGAGTTTTAAACTCCAAAAGATTTGAGTTATGTGATAAAGAAAATATTAACTATTTATAAACCACATACAGAGACAACTTTAATGAGATTTTGTTAACCAATCCAAATTTTTTTATTATATCATATATTTTTAATATGCTTGAAGCCTAAAATTTTTACAAGGCTTGAACACCAACTATTTTTGATTGCTTGATCATGTGCAATATGGGAATACATACTACTTCCTGTTTTAAGACTACAAATCCAGCAGATACTATTATACATAAGAAGAATTTAGTGTGATTTTAAGTTTTGATATGCAATTTCTATGTATTTTCAATATATATCTAGATAATTAAGAATGATGCAATGAAATGTTTATTATTAAAAGGTTTGACACACAGCAAATTTCTGGTCAAAGCAGAGTGAGAAACGAATTGTGGAATCTAGAAATCAGCATGGAAATTCCGGACTTGTGCTGTTTCACATGAGCACCTTAGTATTCACGCATGAATGGCTTTGGGACCCTGCAAATAAATCACAAGAGTGGCAAACATGGAATTTGGTTCTGATCAAATGAAAACATGAATGGGAAAGGGAAGGAATCAGCAGGCTTTACCATAATGAACGGATGGCCGAGTGTGTGAATTGTGGTCCCCTTGTGGGCGTCGCTGGCTTCTTGTTCCACCTCAAGATCACCGAATCCAACATCTTTTTGATGCTCCAGCTTTTTCTTCCACTCACCGCTTTCGAATCTTGTCTGATTCTGATTTTCCATTACTTTCCAACTCACACTCAAATCTCTCTTTCTTGGAATTCCCCGGCCACCGAAAGCCACCTTGCGCATGAAGCTGATGATCGGTCTTTACTTTTTCAAAGGGTCTCCATCTCTTGTATTTATCTCTTTTCTCAAAAAAGAACCACTGAATCCTTTTCTCGTTCTCTCTCCAAAGCTCACGAACAGATTTTCCTTCATCAATCGCCAAATGGCCCGTTTCCTATTTTTCCCCTCTTATCTCATCCGCGGCCAGCTCATTTGACCGAATCAATCTTTTCAAACTCCAGATCGCCTTGTTAGCTGTCTTTTTGGCCATCAACCGAGGGTCCTCGATGAGTGTTTGTCCATGTTTGATTTTGCGTAATCAAATCTCTTGATCATATTTCACTCCTTCAAAATATTTCTTCAAAACGGTATTTTTTTTTTCCGCAACAGTCCATTCTCTTTGCCGACCTCAACTCATCTAATCTTCATCTTGAAGGTTTTTGATCCAAACTTACACAATTCTTGGAATCGTGATCCAACTTGTCCAAATCATATCTAACTCCACAGCAAGAAGTTAGGACCAATTCCACTATCTTGGAATCACGTGCAATCCCACTATCTTGGAGTTAAGACCATCTCCCGCAATCTTGGAGTTGTGTCGAATTGCGCTATCATGAAATTGAAGCTAACTCCCATGATTTTGAAGTTGTGAATTCTAATTCATCTCACATGTCAGGCCATCCATCGAGCCAATTAAAATGAAGAAGTTGGTAGTTGAACCCCTAGTTTATTTGAAGCAAATAAGCTTTGTTTAATTCAAATGCATTGTGCCAAAATAAAAGATGTGTCCATTGTCTGAATGCAAAGAAATGCAATAAAAGATGCGAGTGTAGGACTAAGCTAAGGAAACGTTTTTGTTTAAAGATCCTATCGCAACATTATTGACGAACTCAATTATTAGTTTTCTCATAAAATGAATGAAAGGTCTCCAAGCTAAACTTTGTGCGTGACAAGATTAGAGGTACAAACTTTGAAAAAATATACTCTTTTCATATTTAGTGAGGAATGTTGTGATTATCTGACAATTAGAAAGTATTATTGTCATATGTATTATATGTCGTTTGAGTAGTCATGTGTTAAATTATTACTTAGTAAAGAAGAAATCACTCTTAGGGATGCCATTTTGAGGAAGCCAACAAAGTTTTTCTGTTTAGTAAGCCTATGACCAGACACAAGAATCCGCAAAGTTGTTTCTCCTCTACTTTTGTCGGCCACAAAGAAGCTAAAGTCAACAAAATAATTGGAATAATGCAGTGGGGAAAATAAGCCCATGTGTTCACACCTATTATATATCTTGGTCCATACTTAAGCACCCTGTTTTTCCAAAGTTCTACTGATATTAATAGATCTAATATTATTTTTTTATTGGTACACTTGAATGTGCATATGATGATATATCTCTAGAGTGGTCATTTGTTAAATTATTATATAGTAAGGAAAGGGAACTTCTCAGAAGTTGCGGATGAAATTTCGAGGAAGTCCACAAAGTTGATTTTATCGACAAGCCTATGATCGAGATCACGAGAATCCACCACCCTAGAGTTGTTTGTCTGATTGCGCAATAATTAAGTCCACTAAGACCAGCACTGATTTGTACAATTCACTACTTTTGTTGGCCACACAAAAGCTTCTGTCCCTTTGACAATCCGAACAACGCGGTCTTCTTTGCGAAAATAAGTCCATATGTTCACACCTTTAGATGTATGGATCCATCCTCAAGCACCACCATTTTACTAAGGTACAAAAACAAGTCAAGTGACTTTGTCCTCCAATATAAGAATAGATTGACAAGAATATCAAGTGGTGAATAATGTATTTGAAAACACTGTGTCAAATCTTAAGCTAGTAGTCATTGTTGATTGTTGAACTCCAGCATCCAATGGCTTCTTCATCGAAACCTAAAGGGACTTATGATGTCTTCTTGAGTTTCAAAGGTACCTTGCGTAACAACTTCATTGGCCATCTCTACAAAGAGTTAGTCCAGCATGGAATATACACCTTTCGAGATAGTGAGGGACTTAGGATGGGAGACCAAATATCGCCAATGCTTTTGAAGGCCATCGAAGAATCATCCATTGCAATCATTGTTTTCTCAGAAGATTATGCTTCCTCACATTGGTGCTTGGAAGAGGTGGCAAAGATTATGGAGTGTAAGAAGGAGAAGAACCTCATCGTCATACCGGTGTTTTATAAAGTGGACCCAAGAGAAGTGAGAACGGGAAGAGAGAGTTATGCGAGAGCTTTGGCTAAGCACGAGTCTAAATACAGAAATGATCTGGAGAAAGTGAAGAGATGGAAGGAAGCTCTTTTCGATGCTGGCAGCTTGTCTGGGCAACATTTGAATGATGGGTAAGTAGAGTGGAGTTCATATTTTGTGTAAGAAGCTAATCTTTACAAGTAAGTATAGAGATTGTTTGTAAGAAAAAGGACTAAATGAATCTACACACACATGATTGTAAGTATACATAGATGCTTCATCTTATAATTCTTGAAAATTCTTAAGTGGCTTAAGTTAAAGTTACTAATTTCATATAAGAGTTAGTAAATCTAAGACTTAGTTAAGAAAGAAAAATAAAATTTGGCAAAAGATAAAAAGTAAATAATTAAAAGAAAAATAAGCTTGGCAACTAAAAACAAGAACTAATATTCCAAAATTAGCTAGTAACTTAACTGGAGAAAAGTTGGTAAGTCACTCTAACTAAGATTGGCGATTCCTAAAATTAGTTAGTAAGTAACTCAAATGAATATTTTTAAACCAATATAAAAGTTGGCAAATTCAAAGAACAAGTAAATGTTGGTAAGTAGCTCAAGTGAGAGTTGGTAATCCAAAACTAGTAGGTAATTATTTAATATGACAAATGTTGATAATCACCCTAATTGATGCTGATAATTTCATATAAAAATTAGTAAGTTCAAGGCCGTAAGTTATGCAAATCAACTTTTGTAAGTTCTATTAGTAACATGCAAATTATAAAAAGTTTGGTGATTTAATAAAATTGTTGGTCAACTACTAACATGTTATGGTTAAGAAAATGTCACTGATTTTTGTTTTTTTCACCGTCAGTTTTTTGACACTTACCAATATTTATTAAAATTCACCGGCATAGGAAAACAAAAAAGAAACCTATTTTTGGGCATCCAACAATAAATTCTGCCTTTAGCTTTTGCTAAGCCCTGTTTCATTCGGGTAAGGTCTATAGCTCTTTCTTTTGGATCCTTGTTGCCCTCCTCGAAGTGTAATAAAAGTTCTAAACGTTTTGTTTGTTGGTTATTTTAGTTCTTCACGTTTCATTTTGGTCAATTGAGGTCTACAAAATTTTAATTTTGGTCAATTGAATTATAAACTCATTAGCAGTGGCATTTTGAGTTTGAAAAATCACATCTAGCTAACCATAAAATAGACACGTGGCTTTTTCCAATAATAAAAATTTGACAATAGGACTTCATCGCCTGAAATTTTTACTAACTTATTTGAACAAAATAAAATGCTAAGACAATGTTAAGTATGTGTTATTCCACTTGCCCCATTTCTTTGGAAGGGAACAAAAAAGTTCGCAACGCTTGATATAGGATATTAGCATGTACAAGCCACGTAAGGCAATGACATCGTGCTTCGGGGTATTTTAATAGTTGTTGAGTCAAAATCCTAACCATTGTTCAAAGTCCTGAATAGGTCTTACTAATTAAAGAAATAGTTAAATCACATTTAATGGTTAAAAAAAAAATAAGTAAATCGTCATGTATAAATCAAAAGAACATGAATCACTTGGATGACTAAAAGTTGAACCTTGAACTTGTTTTGATTGGTGTGGAAGCTCTTGGAGTTCTAATTCGACTCAGTGAAATACATTTGCTTTGGTTGTGGTTATGTGAAAATATGATGCACTACTTTGTCATTGTTGGCTGGTGATTGCTCATTATTTGTTTATTCAAATTGCTAAAACGATGCCACAACTTCTTTTGTCAGAGATGAATCGGAGCTTATACAAAAAATTGTGAAGGAGATTTCCACTCACCTAGACCGGAAACCTTTGCATGTTGCTAAGCATCCAGTTTGGATAGATTCCCGAGTGGTTAAGTTGAAATTGACGTTAAATCTTGAGTCTAATGATGGTGTTCTCATGTTGGGATTATGGGGACAGGGAGGAATAGGAAAGACAACTTTAGCAAAAGCCCTTTACAATGCCATTTATGGACTATTTGAGGGCTCATGTTATTTGGCAAATGTTCGAGAGAACTCAAAAGATGGCAAGGGTCTAGTTTCTTTGCAAGAAAAATTACTTTTTGAGATATTATCACCACAACAAACATTAGTAGTGTCCAGTGTTGATAGAGGTATCAATCTAATACGAGATAGACTTCATTGGAAAAAGGTTCTCCTTATTCTTGATGATGTGGATCACTGGCGCCAATTAGATGCTTTAGCAGGAGAAGACAAGTGGTTTGGTAATGGAAGTAGGATCATCATTACTACAAGAGATAAACATTTGCTAACTTGTCACCGGATAGATCAACATCATGTGTATGAAGTCGAAGCACTAGATGAAAGTCAAGCTCATGAGCTGCTTACTAAGCATGCTTTTCAAATGCACAAAAAATTAAAAATCAAGAAAAAATTGGTGAATGGTGTTCTGAATTATGCTAAAGGCCTTCCTTTAGCACTTGAAGTGCTGGGTTCCTCATTATGTGATACAACAGAAGATGTATGGGAAAGTACAATAAAGAAAATTTCTAAGAATCCTGACAAAGACATTAATAATGTGCTCAAAGTGAGTTTTGATGGATTAGATGAAAATGAGAAAGAGATCTTTCTCCACATTGCCTGCTTCTTTAAGGGGTGGGCAAGTGAGTATACAAAAAAAGTTCTTGATAGTTGCGATCATGAGACAATTGTAGGATTTGATATTCTCGTTAAGAGGTCCTTGATAAGCATACGAGCATGGAAATCCTAAAATGCATGACTTGATTCAAGCAATGGGTAAAGATATTGTGAACCAAGAATGTAAAGATGATCCCGAAGACGTAGTAGACTATGGTTGTATGATGATGTTGTCGATGTTCTGTCACGTGACATGGTAAGACTTGTGAATAAGATCAAAATTCTGCTACATTTTTTACTCTTTTACTAAAAATGCATAGTCTAAATTAGTTGTGTATTTACAGGGAAATTGTGCTATAAAAGCCATAGTGTTGGCACTACCCGAGCCAACAGAGATGTGTATCAATCCTGATGCTTTTGCAAAATTGAGAAGGCTTAGATTGCTCATCTTGCACAACGTGCATGATTCTTTTCAAGGTCCTAGATGTCTTCCTAATGAGCTTAGATGGTTTGAATGGCCTGGATGTGCTCAGCCAAGTTCCAAAATTTTCTAATCCAAAGAAATTAGTGGGACTTAATTTGAGTAAAGGCAATATCACAGGAGTTCTAAAACAATTTAAGGTAAGCATTACCGACATAGACCTTTTTATTATCTACTTAATTTGTATATGTAGATGCATATTATATGTATTAGTACACGAAAGGAAGTGTTGTTCCTTTGTTTCAGGCACCACTTTGCTATTTTCTTTCAAATGACCCTAATTACTTGTGTTAGAGAAATTTTATGTGTAGCAAAATTGACATTTGAAAAATTAAGCGAAAAACTTCATTAGAAATACTCAATGGAAACATTTTTATAAATAAAATACAAAAAATTTTAACATCTAGGTGGAAAGAGAAAGATATTGCAAGATTTGAAATTTTTTATGAAGGCCATTGCATCATTACAAAATTCAAATTTTCATATTAAAATATGTGAGAGATAAAAAAAAAATAATCAATTTCATGTATATGTCCATGGTATAATATCTGTAGAATAAGTAATTGAGGATTCTTGATGGAAGGAATAAAAAAAAAAAAGATTGAAATCTTTAAAGTAGATCATCTTTACCTTATATATAGTATAGATAAAGTTTACATACTTTTTAAACCTAATATCTCTAACTATTAAAATAGATATATTTTAAAATCAGATCAAATCTACCTAGTGAAGAAATTCAAAATGCAATTTGCTGTCGGTTGTTTACATATGAACTTTTTTATTTTACAAAAAAATTGTATAGTGATCGAACAAAAGGGAAATAAAAATATGACGAACCTACCCATTGACATGTATATAGAAATAAAAACACCCAAGGAGTGGCTAGTTTAGTGGTAGGCCATGTACCCAATGCCCGTTCCTAAATGGTGAGGATTTGTCCAGCATCAACAAAATTAGCTAAGTCGAAGGTTTGAATGCAAGTATGGCATTGTTAATTGCTTAAATCATTTCTTAAGGAGCAGCACTTCTAAGTGGACATAATAGAGTATTTATTAGGAACTTTTCCAGTAATGTGTGCACAACTAAATCAATGTAAGTGATCTAGTAGGGGCATTCCACTAGTTTCTTGAAAAAGTCATAACCAAATTTTGAATTGAGTACATGAAATTTTTATTTTCTTCTGAATGTTTTTCAAAGTTGACTTCATTGTCCTTGCATGACTTCAAATAAAAAAGTTAAAAGTTTATTAATCTTTACGCAAGTACATTGTGAAAGTATTTAAATCCCCCATTCATCTACGATATATAGTTAAAGCCAAACCTAGCTGAGTCTTCATTCTTATGCTCGCCACATAATACTTCACTTTGTTTTTGTGATTGCTATATGACATCACATGTGGAATAGTTTTGTCACATAGCCCACATCCGCACTCGTTGTGGCACTTTACTATGCTTCTATGGTTGTCATGGCATGACATGTGGCATAGTTTTATCATGTGGTCTACATTTGCATGCTTGCCACATGACACTTCACTTGAATTTTGTGATTGCCACATGCATGACATGCAACACAATTTTATCCCAATTAATTTTCATATGCTAACGGAGGGTAGATTTGGGTGAGGAGTACTAGTTTGGGATTTTTTGTTAGACAAAAATTAGTTTGAGATAAATGTTTCATCATCATACTAACTAAGGGTTTTTGTGAGACAAAAATTAATTAAGGGTAAATTTGCATACTAATATGGGATATTTAATGGTATTTATTCTAATTTTTTAAATAATTGTTAACCCAATTTTATTTGTGAACTTTTTTGTGTTGTGTATCTATAAATTTTCAATTTTTTCAAATAATGTCTAAAATGTAAAACGATAAGAGTTAGCTCTAATTTGCTAATCTGTATATGCATGTGTGTAAGTACGGGTAAAGTTTTTAAGTTTTTAGTAATTTCTCAAGACAATATTTAATTCTCACAAAATCAGTTTAAAGTAACTTTGAATAAAAGTTAATTAATAGGTTAACAAATTCACTAGGAAACCGGTATAGTAGGCTCCGAGTCGTCTGATCTATCAAAGGTCCTTAGTTCCTTCCACATGAAGAGTGCTGTGGCCTGAGCATATATAATTATGACATATACACCTAGTCAATATAGATTATATAACAGTCAAGGATATCCTTAAGAAACCCAATCTCCACCATGTGATGTGTTGCCAAATTTATAACCCTCAATCAAGATAAGCCCCTTTAATTAAATTATTAATAATCAATATATAAAATCATGAACAACGTGAATGACATCCTATATTAAATTACCATCACTTCACGAGTTTGACTCCCCATCTATGTACAACAACTTACATAGGCCTATTTGTAGACTCTGCAACAGGTGACTTCTTTTTTAAATAAACATATTACTCCATATATCGACGACCTAAAATATAATCATTTCAGAGTGTTGATCAAAGTTGGTTTCTCTATTTTTTGCAGGACTTCCAAAATTTGACTTACATTAATTTCAGTCGGTGCGAGTCAATGATTCACATGCCCGACCTATCGTGTACTCCAAATCTCAAGGAATTGGATTTTAAGGGTTGTAAAAACTTAGAAGAAGCCCATGAATCCATCGCACATCTTGACAAGTTGCAGGTGTTGGATTTTGGGGGGTGCTCTAAACTTAGTGTTTTTCCCAATGTGCTCAATTCGGAAAATCTGCAACATCTCAATTTTACTTTGACGAAATTTGAAAGGTTCCCGGATATTCCGCATAAACTCAAAGGCTTTGAAGAGCTTTTTTAGAAGGGACCGCTATTAAAGAACTTCCTGAATCAATAGAAAATCTTGTCGCTTTGAAGGCAATGGATATACATGATTGCAAGAACCTGAGAACATCTTCCATCTAGCATTTATAAGTTACAAAACCTTGAAGAATTGTATGTTTCGAATTGCCCAAATTTGATTAGTTTCCAAAGTACGAGGATTTAGCTGATCCGTGCATGGAGGCCGGACTTCCAAGTTTACGCAACTTAGAACTTGAGGATGTAATCTATCTGAAGTAGAGTTTCTTGAGAATCTTTCCTGTTTTCCCCTCTTGAGTGAATTAAATCTGCAGGAGAACAATATTACTATCCTTCCTACATCCATCAATAAGCGTGATCATTTGTCTTGGTTGGGTGTTTCAAATTGCCATCAATTACAAGAGATTCCAGAGCTTCCCCATTTTTGAAAAAAATTTTGCGGATGATTGCGAATCTCTACAAAAAAATGAAGATTTAATCCCAATTCATCATATTGTCCGTGCATGTTTGGGTGCTTCGATCAACTCAATTTGGGTTAGATTCTCTCCCCCTCTCTCTCCAGCCCCCCTTTCTCACATACACACAAACCGACCCATATCGCTGTGGACTATATGTTGGGTCCATTATGTGCTTGTATATTGTGATAGCAGAAAATGCAAGATTGAAGGCTTAAGATAAAGCAAAAAATATAAAGTGGTTCTGCACATATATGGATGTAGCATAGGTGGCTATCCATACTTTTATGGAATGATTTCTATCGCATGAGACTTGTGTATTAATGCAAGCAAGGATCAATGGATCTTCTCATTTTGGGTACTAATACAAACTTGGATACTTTCTATTGGTTTGTCTTTGTAACAGGATTGGCCAAGATTTGTTCTCCCTCAAGGAGAGATGCCACAGTGGGTCTTTCCCATTGAAGGGGATTCCATATCTTTTATGGTTTCAGAGGACTTGTATGACAAGATTCTTGGATTGGCATTTTGTTTCGTTCTCGAAAATGGTAAAAAGGTTGAGGATGACTCATTTTATATTGAATCGTTTATTAATGGTGAAATGTTGTCTAGCAAGGATGATGGAAATTATGATTTGTCGGATTTGGATCATCTCACTTTCGAATATGCATTACCAAGTCAGTTATGGGAAGAAGTTGATTTTGCTCAAATTGATGGGCGTTATATACAATTTGGTCTTGAAGTAACGGGTGAAGTTGTGAAAAAGTGGGGATTCCGAATAATATGCAAGCAACTAGGGGAACTTTAAAAGTTGAGCTTCGAGATAATCAGCTGATAGATCCAGCTTTACTCTACGAGGTTGATCATGGATCAACAAATTCAACATCCGAGAGTTCACATGTGCACGAAGATAATTCGAGCGAAGCAGATCTACAAAAGGACTTGCAAGATTGTCAAGCGAGTGGTGAGGAACAGAGTCAAACGATACCGAGGAGAGATCATGAGCTTTTCTCCCTCGAGGCATGCGAACCAAGACCATGGGGACTTCTAATTCGATTGGTAGAGATGAGTATGGCAATGTTTGCTCGTTGCTTTTGTTGTTGGAATGATCGGGAAACTGGCTAAGGAAGCAATTCATAGGTGAGTGAACTTAGCTGATCTTGATTAAAATGCGTCCTTTCTTCCTTGCTCTTCTCGTTTTCTTTTCTTGAAAAGACCTGTAACTGGAACGTGGTTTCACCATACATTGACATCGAGGTACTCTTACGTGTCCGCTTGAACTAGCGTTAATTTTGCCAGCTACAATGAGGGAAATGATCAGCCCTGGGCAAACGAGGAGAGAGAAGCTGAGTCGAACTCGAGGGAGTGTGACCAAGAAAAGCATGCAGAGGTCGTCGATGGCGAGTCGCGTGATGAAGGCTTGGGCAAACAGGGAGGAGAAGAAGAAGATCGCAGCACACTCTTTTATGCTGGTGGAGTGACGAGGATGAAGACTTTGGTCGGAACATGTGATGAACGTGGGAAATCACCGTGCGGTCTATCAACCTAACAGCTTCCATGGAGTACAAAGGACCGAGGCATCAGAGAAGAGACACGAGCGCACGCAAGGATACTCTCTTCTCTTCGTGAGTTCTATCTATCTTTCTGTTTTTTCATTTTCTTTTCATTTTTTTCTTTACTTGCACCTGCACCTTCAGCTCTTGCCACTTTCATTTTCATGTATTTTTCATTTAATTTTTTTTATTTCTTTTCCATGTATTCTCAATTCCAGTGCATCCGCTTTTACTCGCACTTGGTCTCGCGTGGATTCATCCCTCCATCCGAGCCCTATTCATGCACTACTTAAATATGAAATCTCGGAGAGATCTTGGACCTTCTCCTTTTACTCAATTGTCACTATAAACAGATTCAAGTACATGATTCATAATTAATTTATCATAAGCCTAGACTTTAAACTGCCCCGTTATGTCATTGTTTTGAAAATGATTTCCTAAAAAATATCAATATCAAATTCTTTGCAAAGTAAAATGAGTCTATCAAAATTGATTTTCATCTTTGTCAAAGTATCCTTCTATCCATCGTAATAGGAAATATAATATATCTTTGATGATCGCCTGCTTAGAATAAACAATTACCTTTTGTTTTTTTTTTTGGGAGGCTCAGATCTCCTTTAATTAACCCTAGTCAATCAACTTTAATTCCCAAAATAGAATTTCTGTAATTCTTTCTTTTCTCTTTATTCATTTTTCTTTTGATTTTCCCCGTCGTTGTTGGTAAACCCCTTCCTTTTTTTCTCCGCCATAGCCAAAACTTTCAACTCCATCGACGCCACTTTCAGCATCACGACTCCTCATCTTCCACCCGACACCACCAGTGAGCTCTGCTGACGACGGAAATGGAAGATTGTCACCGGAAACAGAGTCCCTGGCGAACCGACGGCGACGGAGACCGGCCGGCGGAGGCCACGGACTACCACCGCCGACCGAAGCCATGGAAACTGGCGACGTAGCTTTCGGGCGAACGATTCTCTCCTGAGGTTCGTTCTGGGCTTCCGAATTTTTGTTAGGTTGATGTAATGCATGAGGTGGATTTTGAATTCGATTCAGTCGGTGCTACAATTGCGCGGGAACTTGGAGAACGTGTGGTTGAATTTGTTCGAGGGACGCAGAGTCGGTGTTTCTTCGTAAGTTTAGTCTGTGGATGCTCAGTAGTGAATTTATTGGTAATGGACGTCACGCGCTGCAAAATCAGCGGCAATCTCTGGAAAGGTATCAGCTTTTCTTGCTTTGTTTTCACAGGTGGCAATTTATTGGTAGAAGTAGGTGAAGTCTAGCTTCAAAGGTAAAAACAAGCGAGGGAGAGTGAATTAATGGGAAGTAGGGTGTACATGGGTTGGTTCACTCCCCTCTTCAGGCCAAAAACTGAGCCAATCTGGGTGTCGTACGTTAGGAGGGAGGGAGGGATTTGGGTGCTTTTGAGCCGTCTAGGAAATGTGGATTTCTAGTATGTACTTAGCATACAGATATGCAGTATGGGTGATAGGTTTGCCAGGAGAATTGAATTCTGAGAAACTCTGGGATAGGGCTCTGTCTCTATGTTTTTTGAGGCGCTTGAAGAGGCAAAACCATAGAGGAATGAAGAAGTTGCAGTGAGATGGCAAACCACCAGGAAAGGTTGTTTGACAGTCTGAGTCCTTTAACCACTTCTTGACTTTGGCAACTAGGGAGAATTGAAAACCAAATTTACTGGAGTGTGAGAGTAATATGAACATTGGTTGTGCCCATGGATAACTGGTTAGGTGGTTATTTTCTTTTGCCCTGTGGACTGTGGATATGGAAAAAAATAATCACGAGAAACACAGAGTTTACATAAGTTATTCAGTAGAATAGAGACAAAAGCACAAGAAGCTGATTTTCAATTCTGATTTCCGAGGCCTTCGCAACAGTTTAGGATTCTCTTTTTATCCTTATGTGCCATAGCTTTTATGAAGGAAAATGACTGAAAGCTAAAACTCCTAGGATGCTTCTTGAATGTTTGAGTGAAACCTGATTAATGAAAGATAAAACTTCTGAGGTACCAATAATAAGACACTGGAATGAGCAGCATGTAGTTTCTCAAATTAGTTGCTGTTTTTGCTTTAGTGTTGTTAGAGCCATATCAGTTTGAGTGTTAGGTGGGATTTGCATCTGAATTACAGGATGAGTATGTATTAATAATCATTACTTGGAAGTTTGTGACCAGTATATTATACTGGACCTGCAAGATCTTGATCTTATAGCTATGAGATATGGATTCATTCCATTAGTAGCTGCATATTGATACTGAAATTTTTTCTACTGTTGGCAATTTGATGCTGATTTCCTCTTGAGTTGCCTATTCTCCTCATATGTTTTACTCCTAACAAGTAACAAGACCTATTTGCCTTCCTTGTATAAGGCAAAGCTTGCTCTGGACAGCCTTGAAGTTCCAGTCATGTAAGCAACTGGTTTTGAGTAATCAGGTGCATTTCAGATATGTTAGTTTATTTTCTAATAAGATGATTAGTTTTTCAGTCTTAATTAGTGAATGATCTCAAATTGTACTTTATTTATATTATAGTTTGATTGAACAGCTGTGCTATTGTTGAGGATGGAACATTATTGCGGCAGGAAGAAACCAGGTGTAATGAGACATGAAATGTATGTTTATCATTGCTTCTTCCACCCCTTCTATAAATTTTGGCCAACAGCACTTTGTTATTGTTCTGAATTGATACCCTCGAGAGTCCATTCGTAGTTTATTGTTGATCATTTTATGTTCTTCCCTTAATTATTTCTTTCTGAGATGATAAAATAATATATTTGCACAAATCTGTTAATAATTATGCTGTAAAGGGTTTGTTCCCATTATTCTTTCATAAAGTACTTTATTATTCCAATGTTTAACATTTTTCATTTGCCACTGTGCTCTGTCTGGAACCATATTACTGTCTTTATCTTGCTTTGGTGAAGTTCCTAACATTGTTTTCTTAGGCTGTGTGGTAGCTAGACTTTTGGTATACTTGTTTGGTATGAAAATGCATTGAACATTGTATTGCCTTTAATTATGTAAGAACCTGCTCCTTGGCCACATTTCTTCATACAATGACCACATTTACACAAATAGTTTGAGCCTGCTTTCTAGTAGACATCTCTTATCTAATAGTCTATTGCTGTCATCATTTATAGTTATTTGGTGACAATACACTACTATAAATGACTTTGTGGACATGGATAGTTGATGCCAAAATATTTGGCCCTTTTAGTATCTTGGTGGAGAATAATTCAAAACCTAAGGCACCTTGCTACAGGAATATATATAACAAAATACTGTTAGAAAAGGTGGAGGTGGTTAACCCAATAAGAAGCCTCTTTTTCCATGTTAGATTCACGGCAACTTCAAGTAAGCATCTTGTTGAATTCATATAGTATGCCTGGATCAATCTTATATACACTCTCAATTAGTTAATTTGAAGGAGAAAAAATTTCTCATGAAATGCATTTCCTAAATTTATGTTGAAACTACACTAAGAGCAACTGTCTCTCTGACAATGCTCCTAAATTTGATATGTTGCTCTGTTTTCCTCCTCACGCTTTCCTAGGCAAGAAGACATGCAGAGATGGAAGCTCTTGATGTTCTTCTTGAACAGTGGCAGAGGACTGGATTTTCGGCTATGAAAGTTACAGAGAAGCTTTCAGCATGCTCCCTGTATGTGACATGTGGACCATGCATAATGTGTGCAGCATCATTATTGATCATTGTTAAATATACTTAAACAAACTAAACTTTGCTAGAATTTGTTTATCCATATGATTAGATGACTCTGACCCATTTTTAGGTATAAAGAAGGTATATTATGGCTGTGCAAATGATAAATTTGGAGGCTGTGGCTCAATACTGTCGTTGCATTCAAGTGGCTCTAAGGCATGCAATAGGTCAGTTTCTGAACTTGCTTTTGTTGCTGGTTTTGTATCTACATAGCTTTCCTTTGAAATTGTGACATATGACAATTGACAACTAAAGCTTACTGGAGGTTCATGATTCTTTATGTTGATTACTGATGGATATGGGTTTGTAGTGATTCTCTATGTTGTTGCACTTTGAATATTGCAACACTGACCATGAAATTAAAGGGAGGTTTATTGAAATTTTTTTTCCAGAAACCTTCTCTTTTCTGTCAATTTCGTTTGGTGGGTACTTGTCAATGTTGTTTGGTTTGCTAGATGTTTGTTCATTTGGCTGTGTGTGGCTAATATGATGGCATATCTTTCAAAAATTCCCAATCTTGATTTAGCTCGTAACCTTTTTAACCTGTATGATGAGTTTATTTTATTTTATTTTTGTTTTGGTTTGGAGCTTAGATATTCGGCAAGTTCTTTTACTGATTCATTTCCTTTTCACTGGGTACTTTTGGGATTAGAAACTGGTGATCTGATAAGTGAAAATGAGAAGGATGGTGATGGCGGTGTCGAGATTAACTCCCCAACATCTGAGGACCACCCTCACTCATTCAATGAGGGCAATGAGGACTTAAAGAGTGGAGAATCACCATCCGTTCACATCTATGAACGAGCCTCCAGGGCCAAATGTGGTTGTTCAAATTGTTGAGAAGTAGAAGCTGGAGATGTTTTACAGATCGAACGGAGGGATGTTGAGGAAGCTGTTGGCGATGAAACTGACAGCCAAGGAACTGAGTTAAAGCCTAACGGTATTCTTATAGTTAAGGCTGTCAAGAAAGAGGAAACTGAGGAAGAGTTGGAGAATGGAAGTATCTGCATCTGGGGGCTCAAGTCCATGAAGGAATCATACAATGGAGAGAGCGAGAGTTTGCCCATGGCAAATTTGGCAGAGCAGCCGGTATTTCACTTGTTTTTGATCAATTGTAGCCTCCAAATTTATTATTACTTTGAATTTATGCATCAGAAATGGAATCTGTTTAATTATTTATTGAGCTATAGCTCTGCAGCATGAGGTAGCCATGACTCCTAGAGTGGCGCAAAGGACTTCATGGATGAATTGCTGTGGAATCTGCTTAATTGGGTCCAGGACATAATTTTCAGGTTTCGATTTTCCAGTCACCTGGAAAATTGTTATGATGGTTTCATGGCAAAGAACGGTATCTATTGCATTCTACAGCTGTAGAAGCTCAGCTTTGTAACATATCAGGATTTACATGTTTATCAAAGAAGTCTCTCTACTCTTTGGTATCCCAGTTGTTACTTTTGAGGCCAGGCTAGTGCCGAGGAACTCGACCGTCATTGAAAACTGTAAAATTCTCTTCGCCACATGCCACATGCCACATGCCACATGCTTAGACTCATCTTTCCTTCCTATAGCTATAAACTCAGCTGTTACTTCCGGATATTTTGACATCCTTCCTAAATAAATGAACTCGTTACTTAGCTTGGTCAACATTTTTCAGGAACCATTACTAGACTGCGAAAATCATTCTTCTTGTTGAGATGCTCCTAGACTCTGAAGTTTAACAAATCCAACTTGCGAGTACTTCGGTTCTGTTGGATGAGGTAAAGAGGAGTTCCTTTGAAATCCCTTTTCTCGCTCGAAGATGCGAGTCACGGAAGGCGATGTTAAAAGTTACTCAAACCAAGAAGTTGGCAGCAGCAGTTTACTACGGCTATTCTATACGTCGTTACTCCATATTATTTGCTCCGGCCGATGCACTTTCACCGATTCACGTTGATTCGTGCGGATGACCCTCTTCGCTGTTACTTTCAACAACAGTATATATGTTGGCCAAAGGGAATGACAGACTTTTCAAAGGATATATGGCATTGGGACTGAGTATTTTCAGACTTGGACCCATGAAAACGTCCGGAGCTTCCTCCGAACGTTAATTCTCAAGCGGGATTCCTTCTAATTGTCTTTCGGATGCAGAGAGAACTGGGAATCGGTTTTTAGTCGAAAGGCAGTGAGCTCAGCAAAGAACTGATAGTTTGCTTTTGGCCCTATGCGAATGGTATATAATCCTCAGATCTCGTGCACATAGCTCATGCGCAATTGCTTGTCGCGCAATTTGTTTTGAAATGATATATCTAAAATTGTAAAACGATGCGATCGATTGTAATTAACAGCTAGTGTAAAGTAGGAAACAGAACAAAAATGTGCCTAAACTCCATTAAATTCAAAGATTGTGATATTTTTTCTGAGAAAGAGAACTTGTTAATTGTGAAATTATTGTTGTGCTATGTACTCAAAATTACAATGCTTGCATTGCCAAAGTGATTTTTGCAGAACGATTTCACTTTTCACCGTTTTTGCGGAATGATCTCAATTACTCAAAAATTAGTATCAACTTGAACAGTTTCACCCCAATCTCAACTATTTTTTGTGTAGCTTGATTGCCTTAGAAAACTATACAAGAAGTTGATAGGGGAAGACAGATAAAATTAATTACCTTGTGTGTGAAAGATTCTTCAAGAATATGTCCGTAGCCATCCATTGCATGCAGAACACTTTGATTTCTTAACCATTTTGAGAAAAGTACTAAAACATATTTAGAAAAAAAAGGAATTCCGACATCAATATCCTAAACTTTTTTTATATAATAAAAAACTCCAAACTTGAAGTGGTCTAACAAAAATGCCCTCTATATATTGTAAAAAATTGTACACTTTGCCTTCTGTGATACAATGCTCTAAACTCTTTTTCTTTCATCACAAAAACCCCAATTTATACAAGTGTGACAAAAATATAGTATTGGTGCACATATAATTTAGGATTATTAATAAAACAAGAAAAAGTCGGTGTTATAATAGGCATGGTTATAATTTTTTGTCTTATTAATCCAAAAAAAAAAATTGTAGAGTGCATTTACCTCAGAAATTCTGCCACAACTTGGCTGAAATTCTCATATAATCATGAGATGTGTCTCTGGGCACATGCAAAATCTGTAGAGAACAAGATAATTCTGTAAATAAGTGAAGAAATTTAGAATATAAAGAAAATTCCTTAAAGAACCCTAGCAGCAAGTAACTACGAACATTTCCCGAGTGATTCTGAGAAAGGACAAGGGAAAAACACATGAGCCCTCAATTTTAGGACTCATTAAACGGCACTTTATCAGGATCGACATTACACGATTTGCTCGTCCTGTCAAAGGTTTGAAACCTGTTCAACAAAAACCATCCAGTTGACGACAGCAAATTTGGGAACACTAAGATGAAAACACACCATCGATGCTGAGTCATTGTCAAGTCTCTATTCACATCAAGCTCCCACGCCTCATCCTGACTAAAAATCACCACTTGCAGATTTATTGAAAATAGTTCTATCTTCCATTCTTTGATTTGGGAAATGCCCAATTACCTTTCCACATATTTAACACGTGGCGTCAACAAGCTTCTAACTTTCCAAGTATTTTCCTCCAAACAAGTGTGTTGTCCGCTTTTGCTTTTAAGGATCAGGTTAGTTTTGAACCCAAGCAATCCACGAGGAACCTTACTTCATCAAAACATACCACATAGGGCTGGGCACCAGGCCGTGCCAGGCCCCAGCACAATTAATTAATTTTGTTAATGACAATAATTGAAAAATATTAATATTATTTTCTTCAAATACTAAAACAATTAACTGAGAAAAATCATGAAAAATACTTAGCCAATCAAACCACATTACAAGTGCGTCTTCAAATAATTTTGTTTCATACTTAGTGGTGCCTTGATGATGATTTCACACAGACAACCGTGTCCTTCACCATGATCCGGAGGATAAGTGTTTTCGCTGTCCTCTTGTTCATGTTGAGAACATTCCTCTGGAGTCAATTTTTGCAAAAACCAATTATGACCTACGACGGTCATTTTTAAATTTTTTGCAGACGAAATGGGCCTATTGTCTTCCAAAATCCATTGGCTACTACTGAACCTGGACTCTAAAGGTACCATAGAAGCCTACAAGATGAGTAAGTCACAAGCCATGGCTCGAAGAATCGGAAAAGTGGCGGCTCACCTTTTCCACCATTTCATAATCTCGGTGTTGTTTTCGCCAACTTTATCAATGTATTTTGAGTAGTTTGTTCCCTAGTTCATCTCCAACTTATTTGTAGATGAAGACAAAGACCTAGCAAAGGCCATGGGGCGTTCTTTTCACAAAACAGAAACGAAATATATTTCAAGAGCTCATTCTTAGTTCTGGGGTGGAACTCGTATCAAATCAAACTCATATATTCTGCCAAGTCATACGTATTCCACTAGTATCTCCTCACCTACTCTCAAATTTTTAAAATGTGGAATGGGGAGAGTTTCAAGCCCCTTCAACTTGAACCTCGGTTTTAAGAGAGTGATGCAAAAAAAAAAAGAAAAAGCAGAACGTCCTTGTAATATTTGAGAAATGTCACTTTCATGGCCACTATTGCTTCGTTGAGGAAGGGATCCCCATCCTTGTTGGCCAATTTAATCGACATCAGGAATAGAAACGAAAGGGCTCTGTTGCTTGACGGGCAACTATTAGCACTCAAAGAATCCATCGCATCGCTGAGAACATGCAAGAAGTCCCTAAAGACTTCAGCAGCCTTCCACCTTTTGTGCCAACAACGGGAGATTCAACGAGCTAGTCCATAAATCATAAGTCAAATAGACTCAAAAGTTAGCCCGTTGACAGCAGATGCACCAACGTTGGCCTTTCTCTTTGTATGAAGATTTACAACTTTTGGTGTTAGTTGCCCACTAAACAACTAAGGTTTTAGAGCTGTCCACGTGCAGTGAACGAAGAGACGATCTTTGGCAAAACCAAAGGATTACTCTGCAGTAAGATAATAATATGCAGGCTCCCGCCGATTACTCAGCTCGTCATTCTTGAATGGGCTTTCGTATTCGGCATTTTACTTGAATAGCTTGCCCACCCCTCCACCTTGAACACCTCTTCCTCATGTCGGGGCCGATGCCTCCTTGTTACCACAGTAAGTACAAGTGGCCTGTCTCACTTGCCGATTCAGCAACTAAATCTTTGCCACCGTAAGTATACATGGCCTTGTAACGACTGGCATTGATCTTGAGCCGAAATGTTCTTCAAACAATGGATGTTTCTTCTTCGTGAAGCTAGTGCTTAGTTGTTTGGGACTCTTTGAGGGTAGGCATATTGTCGTTGCAGTACTCACTGAAAGAGTCCCATGACAATTGTAAGGTGAAGTATGAATTATATTGGAATGATAAGACACGGTTGTTGTTGTAGTTGTTCATCATTGGCATCGGACATAATTAAATCTTTTTAAGAAAAAAAGGAAATGAATCAAATTGACAAAAGATTTTAGAGACAAATGAAGTTTGATATTAATAAATTATTTAAATTTGAGGAATGACGAAAAATGAGAAGAAGTGGGTCAAATGATTACTGATCAGCGATAGTAATAACCCAATCATCATAGAAATATATATATTATGACTCAATAGCCGACCATTGCCAGCCAACCGTTAGTTAAAGTCGGTTGCTAGAATAGTGACCCATGATTACTAAACTAGTGATAGAATCCTTTAAGGTTGTGCCCAACCATTGGATTAATAAGGAAAAATTAGCATACGGGGACCGATTAGGGCCTATGGGCCTAACTCGGCCCAAACCCAAAACTGGCGATGGGACATGGCTCTGTTTGAAATGTGCCCGTGCCTAGACATTGGCCCAAGCATGCCGGGCTGCCATGCCCCGCTGAAACCACATCCTCTTTAATGTACGTGCATTCCAAGAGCTTTCAGACAAACATGCCTCTTCCACGCTCCGCTACCAAGTGTTGTTTCGTTTACGATGATGATAGATGGCTTCTTTCAATTTGGACAAGTTGAGGGGGCAGAGAGATTTTTCAAATAAATACCTATAAGAGATCTCGCTGCATGGAATGCCATGCTTCATGGTATTGTGAAGATGCAAGGGTGGACGATGCTGTGAAGTTGTTTGACCAAATGCCTTCTCGAAATGTGACTTCATGGACTTCCCTGATTGGCAGGCTTGACCAAAATGGTAAGAGTGAAGAAGCTTTAATTGTATTTGTGAGAATGTTCAAGTCTGGTGTTATACCCAATCCGAGTACTTCGACTTGTGCAATGAGTGCCTATGCAAATGCGTTGTCTTTTCCTCTTGGTTTGCAGATTCGTGGTCATGTTTTCAATCAAGATTCTGCTTTAGTGGATTTGTATGTGCTTCTCTCATTACGTTCTAAGCTAACTGGAAGTGAATTGAACCCAAGTCTTCAATGAAGCCATGTATAGGCATGTGGTCATAGGCACAGCTCTTATAACTGGTTGTGGCTTGAATGGTAGGCATGAAGATGTCCTGAAGGTGTTCAGTGACATGATGAGAACAAGTGTTCATCCTAAGCAATATTCTTTTGTAAGCACTTTAAATTCTTGTTGTAGTTTAGAGTCTCTAGATTGAGGTAAGGAGGTCCATGCTTTTTATTTTTTAATAACTTTTCTTTTTTACCCCCTCTTTTTACGCATGGTGTGACGTTCTGAAATTCGAGCCCTTCGAAGGAGGAATGAACGTTAATTTCACCAATGCATTGTTGGTTTGATCTCACTCGGAACTGATCACTCTTGAGATACTGACCTTGAGGGGAAAGATTAATGAGGACATAACTTGTGCGACTAAAGAACTTGACCTGGGAAAACGACTTGACCGTGAGACTTGTGTAAGGACGATCTTGTAGTCATGCAGGCCGATTTCAGGGACAACTAGAAGTCGATTCGTGGACAAAGTATAATGGGACGACAAGTGATTCCGTCTACTATTATTGAATCGCGAATGACCCTTATGTTGATCCTTGATAATCATGTACTTTGAAATAAGAATCGAACCTTCGTAATTTCATGCAGTCAAGGACGTCCATGTGTCGAGAAGTCTTGAACGTGAATTGGCACGAGTCGGTTACGCGTGAATCCTCAAAGCCGCTTGTCAGTCTGAGTAGTACCAAAATGGCATTCGGGCAAAATTGACAAGGCATGAGAATCCAAGATTGGACTTCGAATTTTCGGGAACATTCGGGACGGACTTTTGGACGATGCTTTCTTGACAGTCGATAATGCCGGTTGAGCCGAGTATTTGGAAAAGGGATTTTCGGACCGAGGAAACGAGCCTATAAGGACGTGGGCTAGGTAAGATCAATGTGGGCCTCATGCCCAAGGTGGGACAGCCACCGTGGAAGACCGAGACAAATGAGCGAGCTCGTTGGACCCAACCGACCCCTCATCCTTCCTATCCCGTTATCCAAACTTGAGCCAATTTGAGCCCAACAAATTCCCGAGCCCATTCCTACCCATTTCCTAGCCCGTTTCCTAGGCTCGCTTTTCATTTTTAGCCCAAGGGTAGTTTGGGAATTGTGCAATGTGGAAATGACCAAAATGCCCTTGGATATTTTGAAGAAAAGTCAAAAAGGAAGAGAGAGAAGATGAGGTCATGTGCATGGGGAGTTGAGGCAGCCATTAAGGCCATTAATGAAGGGTTTTGATTAGCTCATTGCACTCTCTCTCACTCCTCTTTATCACACAAAATCGCAGCCCTTCTTCCCCTTGCTTCCCTTGCCTTCCTGCAATTTCAACTTCTAACCTTCTATTGAAAATCGAGTTGTTCATGGTCTTCCCGTGTGAATCTCAGCCCGTGCCACCCGTCGTTATGTTCAGAAGACAAAAACCGTTCAGATGGCGTCGGCCGTTTGCCGAACGGAGCCACCGCCCATCCTGTACGGCGACCGGAAGCCAGCTGCTCGCCGACCACCTATTGTTCACGCGGTACTGCACAGTTTCGCCTTTGCTGCTTTTTTCCTCCATTTCTGACCAAACCACCGCCCATCCCAGCCACTAGCAATTGTCCCTTGACCCCTAGGTGCCGTTGGTTGCCGGCCTGCCGCTCACCGGAGCTCCGGCCAAGCCGTTTTGCTCCGACCAGCCCCTGTCCTCCTCCTACATTGCTGTTTTGTGAAGTTCAGTGGGGAATCTGAGTTTGTTGCTGCTATGTTAAGCCTGTGACCACCTTGAAGTGTTGTGGGAGAGGTCCCCGGTGTCGGGTCCGTCGCCACCGCCACGTCCGCGTCTCCGACCCGTTTAACGAGTGAGTTTAGCTCTTAAACCCTATTTAGTGCCTAAACTTGCTTAGGGTTGGGTTAATTAGTGCTAAGGGATGATTAGGGTGTTTAATTAAGTGCATTAGCCCTAAGATAGGTGGTTAGATAAATTATTAAGATTAACTTAGCTTAATCTTGCTTATTTATGCTTAATTGTGCTTAATTAGGCTTAATTGAGTGTTTTATGCTAATTAATCATGTTTTGCCTTAATTTCTTGATTAATGTGATTAATTGTTTAATTTATTGATTTAATTAATTTCTACATTTAATTATTTAATTTTCGGAATTTATTTATTTAATTATTTTTAATTTCTGAATTTAATTATTTAATTATTAAATTCTGAAATTACTGTTCATCCTGAAATTAAAATGTGTAATTTCATGTGCATTGATCTTATGAAGTGAATTGGATGTGGCATTACATGAACATCCGCTTGAGTCGTGTGATTTTCACAAAAGAAAGGAAAAATGGTTTGTTTGAGGGACACCGGAAATGGACCACCTTTATGAGAAAGAAAATGGTTTGTCCGATGGACTCTGGAAATGAACCGCTTTTGTGAGAAATGATTTGAGGTTTTATACACAAGCATGTGTGCATTGGCTAATGCTCAAAGATAATAAGTGGGTTGTGATGGTATGCTTGCGTGATCACTAAATTGAAACCGTCGTCTCGGGAGAGTATCCCTTGACGTTCTATGAGCATGCAGTCTCGGGAGAATATCCCTTGACGTTCTGTGGGCATGTTGTCTTAAGAGAGTATCCATTGACGTTCTATGAGCATGCCACCTCGGGAGAGTATCTCTTGACGTTCTGTGGGCATGCCGTCTCGGAAGAGTATCCCTTGACGTTCTTTGGGCATGCCGTCTTGGAAGAATATCCCTTAACATCTTTAGGGCATGGAAGGGGCATGGTTGCGCCTCTACGGAGGAAGGGTGCCGTAGCGTCGTTGCGCCTCGGTTGTAGCCCTATGGGGCAGGTAATAATTGAAACATGTGTGGATGCAAGAGTGCATGAGAAAACATGACATCATTGGTTCCGATTATGCATGAGATGATCACATCATTTATGGCATGCACGCATGAATTGATAACGTGCAGGGTGTGGCAATGGCCATGTGAGATCGCTTATGACGCGACTCGCATGTGATTGATGAACTGCATCATCTAACGACCATGTGCATTGCATGTATTGTGCTAATACATAACGTGCAGGGTATGGCATATCGGGCAAAGTTGCATGCGAACCGGCTTTTGATTGTTGGTTGACCCTACCTGTTGTTTAATTGCTAACTGCTGGTTCTTTATTGTTGGGTCGAGTGAGGGGTGGTTCTGAAGAGATGCCCCGAGTTGAGTTAGTGTACTAACCGGGGCTTAGGGGAAAAACTCGCTGAGATTTTATCTCAACCTGTCGTGGTTAACCTTTTTCAGGCCTTTAGAATGGTGCACCCGCAGTGGAGAATCCTGCCCCCACTTCACCAGTGATCGACTTGGCGGAGCCGAGTCCGATGGGTCCGAGTGACCGTGGTGCTGAACCCGAGGATTCATTTTGTATAGCTGGATTAGCCTAGTTTCTTTTTGGCTTGGCTTAGAGAATGGATCGGCCCTTTTTGTCGGGCTTGTAATTCGAAAGCAATCCTCCGTTGGTTAATCTAGTAATTGTATAAATGAGTAGTTGAGGTTTCTGCTATTCATCCCTCTATCCATGTTTGATTGTGTGATTGTCTATTTGGACTGGGGATAGTTCGTCTTTTGCTTGCACATAACGGAAGATAAAATGAATGGTCGTCGACGAGTCTTGGGACGTCGCTTTCAATTGACCATGGTAAGGGGTTGTCGCGAGCTCAAGGGTCAGGATGTGACACATGGCGCGCGGCTTTGCCAACCAGTGACCTTTGTTGGCCATTGAGAAAAGAAAAGAAAAATAAAAAAATTAATGAAAATCAGAATTTTTTTTAAAATTATAAATTTGTTCATGTAAGCGTTGGCTGCAGTACGTAGAGCAATTGGTGCAAGTTGTCAAAAAATTTAGCATTGAATTAGAAAAATTGAAAGGTTTAGATTTAATTGGCCACCGTGTAATGAGTTTAGGATTTTTTGGAAAATTTTGCCAAAATACTTTGGGAGTGTGATTTCGTATAATATGTACTACTACTACACAAAAGGAAGTGGTGTTTCTTTGTTTTAAGGCACCGCTTTGCTATTTTCTTTCAAAATGACCCCAATTTCTCACGTTAGAGGTACTTTTACATACAGCAAAACGGGCATTTGATAAACACCTTCGGTAGAAATTTTAAACGGAAACCTTTTGTTGTAAAAATAGGCAATACCAAAGGAATCTTGTACATACATGAGGAAAGAGAAAGATACTTCAAGATTTGAAATTTCTTTATGAAGGTCATTGCCTCATATGAAAATTCAAATTTTAATATTAATTTGTGAGGGATAAAATGGAATAACCAATGTCATGTAATTGTCCATTGGTATAATAACTTCAATATAACTAATTGAGGATAAATGGATGGAAGGAATAAAAAAAGAGTGAGATCCCTTTCAAAATGTTTATTAAAGTTGGTTTTTCTGTTTTTGCAGGATTTACAAAATTTGAAGTACATTAATCTCAGTTTCTGTGATTCCTTGGTAGTATGCCTGAACTCTTATATACTCCATATCTTGAGGAATTGGATCTCCAATATTGCAAAAACTTGGTAGAAGTTCACGAGTCAGTTGCACATCATGAGAAGTTACAAGTGTTGACTTTAGAGGGATACTCTAAACTTAGTGTTTTTCCAAATGTGCTCAAGTCAAAAAATCTCCTATATCTTGATCTCAAAGACTGAAAAAATTTGAAAGGTTCCCTCATATTCCCCATAAACTTGGAAGCTTGAAATTTCTTTGTTTACGAGGGACTGCTATTCAAGAACTCCCCACATCAATAGAAAATCTTGTTTCTTTGGAGAGAATGAATTTATGTAATTGCAAGAACTTGATAAGTCTTCCGTCTAGCATATACAAGTTACAAAACATTGAAGAATTGGAGCTTCAAAATTGCACAACCTTAATTGGGTTTCCAAATTACGAGGATTCTACTGATCCATTAGTGAAGACTAGACTTTCAAGTTTACAATATTTAGGTCTTTGGGGATGTAATATGTTTGAAGTGAAGTTTCTTGAGAATCTTTCTTGTTTTCCCTTATTGAGACAATTAAATCTGTCGGGGAACAATATTACTGGGCTTCCAACATCCATCAATAAATGTGACCATTTGTCCCTATTGGGAGTTGCACATTGCTATCATTTGCAAGAGATTCCCGAGCTTCCACCCTTTTTGAAGTACTTTTGGGCGGATAACTACAAATCACTACAAAATATTGGAGATTTCATTTCATCTCATGATTTTGCCCGTAGAGGGTTGACCATGGTTCAAATTTCACGCCTGGCCCGGTTAGACTCTCTCTCTCTCTCTCTCTCTCTCTCTCTCTCTCTCTCTCTCACTCACTCACGTAACACATTGTTGTAGAGTGTGTGTTGGATCCACTGTGTGCTTGTACATTATTAAAGTAGAAAAAGAAAGATTGGAGGCTTAAGAAAAGCAAATAAATTTAAGGATAAGTGCATTGGAAGTCCTAAAACTTGTTAACAAAATGCAATTTAGTCCTAAATCTTTTAAAAGTGTAATTAAGTTCTAAAATTTGTTACAAAAGTGTAATTGAGTCCTCAAATTTTCAAAAAGTGTAATTAAATCCTAAAACTTGTCAAATTGGTCAAATCAAGTTTTAGATTCAATTGCATTTTTGTGACAAGTTTTAAGACTTATAATGTACTTATCCCATAAATTTAAAGTGGTTTTGCATGTGTATGTGTGTGTGTGTATATATAATGGAGGTAGCTACTGTTCTTTTATGGGAATGATTTTTGTTATGTGAGACTTGTATATTAATATAAGTAAGGATCAATGGATTTCTACTAATTTATAGAGCTCTAGTTAGAAGTGGAATTCACTAGGATTACTAACTAAACTCCAATTGAAATCTTCTCTTTGAGTACTAGTAACAAATTTTGGTACTTTCCAATAGTTTTTTTCATAACAACATGATTTTGATTACTCTATATATCTCCCTGGAGGAGAAATGCCAACATGGTTCCTCCATATTGAAGAGAGTCATGTATCCTTTCGGGCTTCAGAGGACTTGTATGACAAGTTTCTTAGATTGGCTCTCTGTTTCGTTCTTAGTAATGATGAACAAACAAAGCCACTCGCGCATCACATAAAATCATATGTCAATGGCCAAAGGTGGTATGACATGAGATGGCAACCCATTTCATTGGATTCGGATCATATTTGGCTTCAGTTATATACACCATCTAAAATTTTGGGAGTAGTTGATTTTGGTCAAATTGATGGAAATTATGTACAATTTAGGCTTATAGCATCAGGTGGAAATGTGAAAATGTGGGAATTCCGAATGATATGCAAGCAACTAGAGGATGATTTAAAGGTTATGCTTCAAGACAATCAGCTAATCGATCTAGCTTTACTCTATGAGGTTGCTCATGAATCAACAAATTCAATAGCCGAGACACTTATGCATGAAGATAGTTCAAATGAAGCAGATCCATAAGAAAACTTGGAAGATTGTCAAATGAGTGCTAAAGAACAAAGTCAAATGGTATTAAAGAGAAATCAAGAGGTTTTCCCGTTGAGGCATGCGAACCAAGACCATGTGGACTTCTAATTCAATTGGTAGAGATGAGTATGACACTATTTGGTCATTGCTTTTGTTGTTAGAATGACTCGAGAAACTTGCCAATTCGTCGGCAAATGGACTCAGCCGATCTTCATTACAACGCCCTCTTCTTTTTTTTTTTTTGTTCTTTTTTTCTTCTCTTCATCTCTTTTCTTTGTTTTTAGTTTTCTCTCTACCCCTTCTTTCTTTGGGTATTATACCCAAGTATGACATCTTCTTTATTTTTTGGCTAAATACTCTTTTCTCCGGCTAAACGAATGATCATCTTCCATCAGGCTCCAGCGAGCTCTAACGAATGTAAGATCACCAACTGCCGACAGGGGTGACCAACAAAAGAAGTTTGTCTTCTTGAAACAGAGTCCCTAGCGAACCGATGACGATGGACGCTGGCGAGCAGAGGCAATGGACTACCGCGACTCTTTTCTCCGCCATAGGCAAACTTCGAGCTCCACCGTTTAGCACCACGAATGATCATCTTCCGTCAGGCTCCAGCGAGCTCTAACGAATGTAAGATCACCAACTGCCGAAAGAGGTGACCAACAAAAGAAGTTTGTCTTCTTGAAACAGAGTCCCTAGCGAACCGATGACGATGGACGCTGGCGAGCAGAGGCAATGGACTACCGCGACAGACTACCACTACCGACCGAAGCCATGTAAACTGATGACGTAAGTTCTGGGCATCATGCGGCTTGCTACAGATCAAGTAACGCTTTGCACATCCGAATTGTATTAAGTTGGTGCAATAATTGAGCTGGATTTTGAATTCGGTTGGTTTGGTGCTACAATTGCGCGGGAACTTGATGACTGTGTCGTTCAATATGTTGAAGAGACATTGACTTTATGTCTTCGCAAGTTTTGTCTGTGGATGCTTGGTAGTGAATTCACTGGCAATCGACGTTACACATTGCAAATTCAGCAACAATCCCTGAAACGGTGCCAAATTATTGAAAGAAGTGGGTCAAGCTAGATTCCCGAATCGCGAGATGAGTATGTGGTGATAATCATTTCTTGGAAGTTTGTGACTGGTATATTATACAAGACCTAATCATTTCTTGGAAGTTTGTGACCGCTATATTATACAAGACCTGCAAGATGTTGACCATATAGCTATGAGACATGCATTTATTCCATCCGTAGCTGCATATTGATGCTGAAATATTTCTACTGGTAGCAACTTGATGCTGATTTTCCTCTTGAATTGCCTGTACGCATGCATGCTTGAGAGAATTTCTGACTCTTATCCTTAATTTTTTTTTTTTCTTAAGAAGCAATGAGACCAACTTGCTTTTCTTGTATAAGGCAAAGATTGCTCTGGACTGCCTTGGAGTTCCAATTGGTTGAAAGGTGCATTTCGATATGATACTTTATTTTCTAGTCAAGATGATTAGTATCTCAGTCTTTATTAGTGAATGATCACAGATTGTACTTTGATTGACCGGCTGTGTGACTGTCGAGGATGGGAAAATTATTATGCAAGAAGAAACCGGACTAATGAAACACGAAATGTATTGTTATAATGCTTCTCCACCCCCTCCTATAAATTTTGGCAAACAGCGCTTTGTTATACCCTCGTAATTTATTGTTGATCATTTCATGTTCTACCTCAATTGTTTCTTTACTAAATGATAGAACAAAATATCTGAACAAATCTGTTAATAGAATTTTTCCATTCATTATTAGGCTGTAAAGGGTTTTGTTCCCATCATTCCCTCATAAAATATGTCTACGGCAAACAATAACAATAATCTTGCTTTATTAGAGACAATGTTTTACATTTTTCATTTGCCATTATGCTTTGTTAGGATCCATATGGCGGTCTCTATCTCCTTTGGGGAAAGTTCCTAACGATATCTCTAGGCCTTATGGTAGCTAGATTTTTTATATTGTTTTTTTGGTATGAAAATGCATTGTGACCATTGTCTTGCCTTTTAAGATCTAAGAACCTACTTGATGCAGCCTGCATTGAAGACCAGCTCTCTCGACCAAGAAGATCGGCCCACATTCAAGCTCGACGAAACCGAGGAGCCGTATCGATATCTTGATTCCATCCCGGAAGCTTGAAAGACACCTTGGGAGCCCGCATAACGCTTTTACTAGTTTAAAGTTTCTATGCTCTTTACTATTTCTCCTAGTTTCAATGTTCTGTATTAATTTCTCCTAATTTCAATGCTTTGTCTTTATTTCTTTGACGATATAAGCCATCCAATTTCTTGTAGAAGACAGACGACTTTTGATGAATGAAAAAAACTTTGCTTTGAAGCAAGTATCGTGAACCTTGTAGAGTTCATACCCTTGAAAACCTAGAAGAGTTTTCACTCTATCTTTGAAGAGTCAGAGCTTTCGAAATCTGCATCCTTGAAGAGTTGCAGTCATTGATCTAGAAGAATCGGTGCCCCCTCAACTTCCTTGGAGGCCTAGAAGAGCAACCAACGAAGTTTCTATCTTTTCCTGTTCTGTTCGTTATTTCGAACCCGAATTCAACCATCCTACAGTGCTTACTTCGGAAAATCCAAAACAGAGAAATTGTAGATCCAGAATTCTTCGCTCATTTGGTTTTAGAATCAGGTCGATCCGATCTATATCGACAAAGATACGACTGTTCTCCTGAGTTTGCGCAGTGCTGAAATTTCTGTTCATCTTGTTTTCCCGTGTGTGAGTCACTCTCCCGATCCTATTGGTTGAAAAAGCCTAACCTGGGCTTGCATCATTTAGTATCAGAGCTTTGGAGGAGAGGACAATGCCTCCAAGACAAGCTAGACGTCATGGCAGCAGAACCATTCCCCTCGATGAAGTGCATACACTCGCTGAGAATTTGCAACAACAAATTGACGAATTGATGCTAGAAGTTCAGCATTTGAGGCCTGAAGCAAATAATTCTCCACCCTGTGCCAGGACTGAAGATTCCCATGGTGACTCTTCCTCTTCGGAGAGTGTTCAATCTAATCACGGTCGGAGGCATGTTCGACATCGTTTACAACATATTCGTGAACCAGATTGGGAAAAGGAAGTCAAGAAAGATGTTCCAGAATTTACAGGTACCAAGTCTCCTGATGAAATTGTTGATTGGCTAACACTTGTGAATGAGGTGTTTGAGCATCGAAATGTTCTGGAGAATCGTCGAGTTGGGATCATTGCTATGCGATTCCGAGGCAAGGCGATTGCTTGGTGGAGACGTGAAAAACAAACTCGCCAAGCCATTGGCAAAGCACCAATCACTTTGTGGAGAAAGATGGAGAGCAAGATTCAAAAATATTTTCTTCCCAAAGGATATAAGAGAGAGCTCTACCAACGGTACCAAAATCTAAAACAAGGTATGCGAATGGTGGACCAATACACCAATGAATTCAATGAGTTGGTGATTCGTAACAATATCCAGGACCCGGAAGAGGTGCTTGTGAACAAATACTTGAACGGTCTTCAATTTTACATTCAAGACGCCTTGGAAGTCCTCGACATTTGGGACTTAGGAGATGCACACCAACGAGCACTCAAAATGGAGCGCTCTTGTTCTCGGAGACAACAATCAATTACCATGACAAGTCAGGCCACTAAGAGTACCACTAGCACTGCTAAAGTTGCTGAGGCTACAACGCAATCTGCTAGTAAGCCTTCTACTCAGCCCCATGCTTTGAAGCAACCTGCTATGTCCAAAACACGTTGCTATTCTTGTGGGGAGTTGGGTCATCGTGCTAGCAATTGTCGAATCAATAAGAATCGACCAGCCGGTAAAGCCTTCTTGGTGGATAATGATTCTGATGAGAATGCTAAGGACCCACTTGAAGAGGAGTTGAACAATGATGAAGAAGCTGCGGATGATGAAAAATAGTGCATGCTAACATTGGCGAACTTCTTATGGTAAGGAAAATTTTTCTTACTCCTCGAGATGACATTGGAGATAGGTGGCTGCGTACCAATATTTTTCATTCTGCTTGCACAATCATGGGAAAGGTATGTCAATTAATTATTGACTCTGGTTGTTATGAGAATATAATTTCTGAAGTAGCGGCATACAAGTTGAAGTTGTTGTAGCTTGTAATAACACTTAGAGGGGCGGTGAATAGGTGTAAAGAAATTTTACGCGCAATTAAAATAAAGCTTTTGCAATCATTAAATTGAAATTAAATAAATAGAGTAGAGAAGATTGCAAACACAATTTATAGTGGTTCGGCTTTAGACTAGCCTACGTTCACTCTCCAGGCGATCAGCCAATAGGCTGGATTTCACTATATGATCAAAGGTGATTACACACTCTTGAGTGTTAGCACTCAGTGATGATGAGTCTCACAGAGTCACTCTTCTTGGTAATTCACTAGGATCACTCAAATTCGCACTTTAGACAACTAATGAAGAACATAATCGCACTTTGGAATATGTTTATCCTCTCTTATCTCTTAGGTCTCATCCTATCCTTATATACTCTCCAAGCCACACTCAACCGTTGGCTCTTTCCTTGAGAGTTTAGTTTTCCCTTTCCTAAGGCAAGTCTTTTTGACCGTTAAGAGTAGATCAGATCCCCTTGGATTCTGTTCGCCCATAGAATCAGAATCCGGGCTTCCATAAGTATTCCATTCTTCTTTGGAAGTTGTCCTTTAATTGATCCTGCCAATCAAATTAATATAACAGAATCAACATAAACAAAGTAAGTGAAATACTTAACCGTTGGTGATCTAATCCTAAAGTTTCATTCTGAGTCTGATAGACTAGTATTCTGAGTCTGTTTAAGTTTTCCATCTGGCACGATCAGACTCAGAATCTATGTCTCTTCGGGTCTTCCGTCTGATACGGACAGACTCAGAAACACTTTATGTTTTTCCTTCTGCCACCAACAGATTCAAAAACATACGCCACCCTGTGGCTTATTCTTCTGAAGATATGTATAAATACTTACTTAAAATAATTTGTTAACATCAAAACTAGGAGTTTTCAACAATCTCCCCATTTTTTATGGTGACAAAACTTTTTATGCTTATTGCTTGTTGTCCCCTGCAAAATATGGTTAGGCAGAACATACTTCCACATACAGTAAAATATGACAAAAATAATGATGCTCTTATCAATCCATATTAAACCAGTCAAACGATATCAGATGATTCATTCAGCAAACAACAATTCAGTTTACTCCCCCTTTTTTGTCACTATCAGAAAGATAATATCCTGGAAGATAAGCAGAGTCTGACAGAAAAACTTGACAAAAGTTTAAACAAAATAAACTAGAAGATGATTTCTTTAGGAAGATTTCTTTTTAGGGGTCCGAACAAGGGTGAAATTCTCCATATCTGTGGCAGACTCCTCAATTCTGTTGAGACATTATGAACTGTTTTCTCTAGAGTCTCTAGTCTATTGTTGAGAGAGGTTTCCATAGCAACTTGGCAATCTCTTATTTCCATAAGCAAAGCCAATATCTTCTAAGATTCGACATGATCAGATGAAGTTGCAGGGATTTCTGTTTCAACATTCTGAGACATAGGCTCCCCCTGAGTTGATGCTTCAGTTTGGCCTTGTTGTCCCAGTTGATTTATGTCTTCCTCAGCTTCAGGGAGAGCACCCTCATTTGTTCTATGTCCTTCTTCCTCTCTTTCTTCTCCTTCTTCTGGTCCATCTTTGTCAGAATCAATTTCCTCTGGCTCAGACATTTCCACATTCTCATCAGGTTGAGATGCTACACTAGGAAGATTTTCTTCTGTCACTACTGGTGGAGGCAGTTCTGTTTCTGTTTCTATCACCCTCTGTACAGTTTGACCCATTTTCACCAAAATTTCAGAAATAGTCTCCTCTTCATCATCTTCATTATGTAGCAACAGTTGTCTTCTCTTCTTAGAACTAGATTCTGCAGCAGCCATCTCCTTTCCCTTTCTCTTTGCTGTGGTTGATGCCTTGGCCAGTTCCTTCTCTTTTTGTCTCCATATCTCTGCAATGTCCTTTAGCCTCATCTTGTTTATCATCTTAAGATCGATGACCATGGTTGGAAGCTCTTTAGTGCAGAATTTGCTGGGTATATCGATCTTGAGATGTTCAAAGATCCTGGTCACCAAAACTCCATAGGGTAACTGTCCTTTATCTTTTGAAACTGTTCGATACATGTGCGGGAGAACAGTATGAGGAAGTGAGAATAAAACTCCCTTCTCAATTGCCCACATTAGTTTGGCCTCGAATCTTGACACATCAGTCTTTGATGAAGCCTTGGGACGGATGCAGCTTATGATGATCTTATGCAGAATAGTTCTTGCTGAAATTAAAGAGGGATAAGTGATAGTAGGCCTAACAGACTTTGTAAGATACTTATAGACAGTCTCATAGGTGACTTCAATCGGCTTGAAGGGTCTCCTCTCAACTTTCATGATATCAGCCAGAACATCTATACTAACATCATAAAACCTATCATTCACACTGAACTGCATTCTATCTAGAGACAGAAATGTCAAATTTGAGTAAAAATATGCTGTTAGTTCTGGATAAACAACAGTAGAGTCAGTGCAAAATTGATCCATCTACAACATTTCAAAATGTCCTCACAGATTTACATCAGCAGCATCCAAGAAATCAAAGTCCACAATCCTATGATGCATAACTCCATGTTCCAACAATCTGTTATAGAAAGTCTTATGCTCTTTCGACCAGAATAATTTCCCTGTGGTATTCCTAGCCATTGTAGCAATTCTATAGATTCGTTCATCATCCTCCTTCTCACCCAAGACATTCTCCCTACTCCTACTCACTTCACTTTCCCGTGCTCTTTGTCTAGAAGGTGGTTCTGTAGTTTGAACAGCTTGAACCAAATGAAGTTCATTTGCATACCCTTTTTGTCGCAAGAGGTAGAGTTTCATATCCTCAGTAGCATTTCTTCGCACTAAGCATTAATACATTCTCATAACATAATGAGGGTTTTCTAGTTTAGGCAAGGTTAATCTAGACATACCTCTTCTGGAGACATTTCTCTGCTCAAAATCTGTTGGGGAATTTCTCTAAAGCTCCATATTTTCATTTGCATCCCTTTTAACCGATGCATTTTGAGATTGTCCTTGGGAATCGTCAGAGGTTTGCATCAGATCGAAATGCGTCTGTCCTCCTTCTACATTCCTTGATCCTCTGCCAGCAATCCTGTTGGATCTTCTTTTGGGAGATGGAGACACAGACCTTAATCTGGACATGGAGGATCTCGAAGCCATTGTTCGGAGAAGATTTGGTTTGATTTAGAGAGAAGGATTAGTCTTTAGGGTTTCTGAAGAATGTCGTGAAAGACTCGTTCTTTTTGGGGGGTTATAGACTATTCGAAGATGAAAAGACACGACTTTTGACTAAAAATAGCAGTTATTCGAAAATTATTAAAAATGGCGGAAATAGATGCAGATAACTTAGGCATGTACCGAAATTATGCAAATCAATTATTTTGCTAATAACTTACCAAGATTAATCATATAAGACAATAACTTACGCGCCAAAAAATTAAATTCAAAAATACCATCAAGTCCTTCTGGGTGCTTGGTCTAATTGCTTCTCCCATGCTATATCCTGTCTTCATGGATTTTATGCAAAAGGATTAATGATATTTAATCTGCTACATATTGAATCAAATGTACCTTTGTCCAGCGGCTTTGTGAAGATATCTGCCAATTGATTTTTTGAGTCAATAAATTCCACAAATATATCCCCATTTTGTATGTGATCTCTAATAAAATAATGCTTGATTTCAATGTGCTTTGCCTTAGAATGTAGGATCGGGTTCTTGGTGAGATTTATGGCACTTGTATTGTCACACCTTATTTCAATACATGTTTCTTCCTTTCCATAGTCCCTCAGTTGTTGTTTCATCCATAAAATCTGTGAACAGCGGCTTCCAAGGGCAACATATTCAGCTTCTGCAATTGATAGAGCCACAGTGTTTTGCTTTTTAGAGAACCATGAAACCAGCATCTGTCCTAGTAGTTGACATGTTCCTGATGTGCTCTTTCTGTCCACTTTACATCCTGCTAGGTCAGCATCTGAGTAACCAAGGAGAGTAAAGTCTGTTCCCTTAGGATACCACAGACCCAAATGTGGATAAGTAGCTATGTACTTTATTATACGCTTCATTGCTGTAAGATGAGATTCTCTAGGGTCTGCTTGGAATCGAGCACATAAACACACACTGTATATAATATCTGGTCTAGATGCAGTAAGATAGAAAAGAGAACCAATCATGCTTTTATAGGTCTTTTGGTCAACTTTCTTCCCTGATTGATCTTGATCAAGTTTGATGGAGGTTGATATTGGAGTTTCAGTCTTCTTGCAATTCTCCATTCCAAACTTCTTGATAAAGTCTTTGGTATATTTTTCTTGATAGATGAAAGTGCCATGTTTCGATTGTTGATCTGAAGTCCTAAGAAGAATGTAAGTTCTCCCATCATGCTCATCTCAAATTCCTCCTGCATAGACTTTGAAAATTCTTGCACAAATGTTCATTAGATGAACCAAAGATAATATCATCTACATAGATTTGTACTAGCAGAATATCCTTACCTTCCTTCTTGATAAATAGAATTATATCAACCATACCTTTCTTGAATTTGTTGTCTAGTAGAAACTTACTTAGTCATTCATACCAGGCTCGAGATGCTTGTTTCAGACCATACAGAGCCTTATTCAGTCTGTATACGTGATCTGGCTTTCTTGGTTCCTCGAAACCCAGAGGTTGTTCCACATAGACTTCTTCTTTGATAAACCCATTCGGAAAGGCGCTCTTTACATCCATCTGAAATAGCTTAAAGTTTTGATAGCAAGCATAGGCAAGTAACAATCTAATAGCTTCCAATCTTGCTACTGGTGCATAGGTTTCATTATAGTCTATTCCTTCTGACTGTGAATAGCCTTTGGCTACAAGTCTTGCCTTGTTTCTGGTCACCTTACCGTGTTCATTCACTTTATTTCTGAAGACCCACTTAGTACCTATGATGGTTCTTCCTTTGGGTTTGGGAACCAATTCCCACACATCATTCCTTTTAAATTGCTGGAGTTCTTCTTGCATTGCTTCTATCCAGCTTTCATTTGTAAGGGCCTCGTCTATTCCTTTGGGTTCAATCTTAGAGATGAGTGCCACAATACTTATTTCCTTTTTGTTCTTCGATATGGTTCGAACTCCTTCACTGATATTTCCAATGACTAGCTCTTGAGGGTGACTGGACTTATGCTTCCAGTTTTTGCTTTGCACTACGCTGTCATCAGAATCTTCTGGTAATTGAGTAATATCCAGCTGAGTGATTCTTTGTTCTTGAGTTCCCTCAGAGTCTATTTTTTGTGAAGAGTTAGCTTCTTTGTTGAGAGTTGAATTTTCAAGAGTAGCAGTTGGTTCTAGATCTTCAATTTCCGTTCTGCTCTTGTTGGAGGCATCTTGCTCTAGAAACTTCACGTTCATAGATTCTTCCACTGTCTGAGTGTTCTTGTTGAACACTCGGTATGCTTTACTTGTGGTTGAATATCCCAGAAATATACCTTCATCTGATCTTTCCTCAAATTTGCTTGGAAGATTGTTAGTATTTTTAAGAACGAAACATTAACAACCAAAAATTTTGAAATAGGAAACAATTGGTTTTCTTCCTTTGAAAATCTCATAGGGAGTTTTCTCAAGAATTGGTCTCAGAAAAACTCTGTTAATGATATGACAAGACATGGAAACTGCTTCTGCCCAGAAACGAGTTGCCACCTTACTTTCAATAAGCAGAGTTTTGGCCATTTCTTGCAAAGATCTGTTCTTTCTTTCTACAACTCCATTTTGTTTTGGAGTGTAGGGAGAGGAGAACGTATGCTAAATACCATTTTCATTACAAAAGTCTGCAAAGTTTTGATTTTCAAACTCTCATCCATGATCTGTTTTAATGTTAGAAATAGAATAACCTTTCTCATTTGAACCCTTTTTGCAAATATTGAGAAACAAGAAAAGGTTTCACTTTTATTGGCAAGAAAGAATACCCATGTAAAATGAGAGTAATCATCTATAATTACCAGACAATATTTCTTACCTCCAATGCTTTGAGTTCTAGTTGGGCCAAACAAATCCATATGAAGTAGCTGTAATACACGTTTAGTAGAAACTTGATTCATAGATTTGAAGGAATTTCTAACCTGTTTTCCCGTAGTGCATGCGAAGCAAAGATTTGTCTTCTTATAGGTTAATGAGGGCAAGCCACGAACAAGCTTTTTGCTGTGTAGCTTAGAGATTTGATTCATGCTGACATATCCAAGTTTGCAATGCCAGAGATTTGCCTCATCATGGACTGAAATTAGACATTTGGCAGTGTCTTCATTTATGTCCAGAAGATAGATGTTCCCATGTCTTCGTCCAATGAATGACTGAGAAGAATCATTGCTAGTTCCAGAACATAAATTTTCTTTGAAGTTAATTCTGAAACCAGCATCACATAACTGGCTAATGCTAAGAAGATTGTAGTTAGTCCCTTAACCAGAGATACGTTGTTGATAATTAGACTACCAATCTTGACTGTTCCTGATCCAACAATGTTTCCCTTGGTGTTTCCTCCAAAAGAGACTGTTCCTCCTTTAACCTTTTCTAAAACAACAAGCATTCTTGAATCTCCAGTCATATGTCTTGAACATCCACTGTCCAAGTACCATTTTTTCTTGCTTTTGAAACTTACTTGCAATCAACATGCATATTCATTTCTTCTTTGGTACCCAGATTTTCTTGGGTCCTTCGGTGTTAGTATATGCTTTGTCTATCCATTTCTTCTAAACAGGTCTCCAGACTTTAGGATATTTGTTTTCAAAATGTTCTTTTTCTCCACAATTAGAGCATTTGAAATTATCTCGACCAATAAGTTTTGCAAAAGTCTTTTTGAAATGATTTTTATAGGCCTGTCGAGGAGGTCTCTTTTTAATTCTCTCCTTGACCTTAGGAAAATCAATTAAAGAATTACTTTCCTTATAAAACCCAAGTCCTGACTTATCATAATAGGGAATCTGAATGGAAAGTATATGCTGCAGGGTTTTCGATCCTTTAGAAAACTTTGTAGTAATGTTCAAAATTTCCTTTTTGAGAGATTCATTTTCATTTTGTAAAGAATTTCTATTCTCTTTTGTCTCCAAAATTTCCTTTTTGTGAGATTCATTTTCATTTAAGAGAAAATCTCGATTTTCCTTTATTTCTGAAAATTCCTTTTTGAGATCATCAAATTTTCCATTTAAAGAGTGATTCATTTGACTCAACTTGCGATTTTCCTTTTTTAATCTGGAAATTTTTTTTAGAGTAGATTTTAATTTAAACAAAGCTCATTTATATAATCTAAAACTTTTGTAGGAATATCGGAATGACTAACCTCAAATTCTTTGTCTGAGTCTGGGTCTGATTCTGAATCTACTCTAGAGTCTGAATCTGAGTGTGCCATTAGATAGATGTTGCCATATTCATCTTCACTGTCTTCAACATCAGTGGCACTCCAAGTTTCAGCTTTCAGGACTTTCTTGTATTTTTCATATTTCCCTTTGTTTTTCTTGAGTTTAGGACAGTTCTGTTTTATATGACCCTTCTTTTTGTATTCGAAGCAGACAACATCTTTGACATATTCTTCCTCATCCTCTGTCTTTCATTGTCCAGTCTGCCTGTTTTGCTTCTTATTGTAGAACTTTTTGCCTTTCTTGTTTAGCTTCTTTACCTTTCTGATTAGCAGTGCGAGTTCTTCATCGTCCAGCTCGTCCTCAAAATCTGTATCATCATAATCGATATTAGACTTAAGAGCAATGGTTTTCTTACCTTTGGATTCCACTTATTCGTTCATTTGTTCTGCTTCATAGGATTGCAGAGTGCCAACGAGCTCATCGACTATCCGTGGTGAAATACGCAAAGTTTCTCTAATAGAGGTCTTCACATTATTCCACTCTTTTGATAGTCCTCTTAAAAGCTTGTTGACTTTCATAGGACCAGGAACATGCTGTCTTTGTTATGCCAGTCCATTTACAATTTCTGTAAATCGACTGAACATGTCTCCTATTGACTCTCCCTGCTTCATCTTGAAGGATTCATATTGACCAAGTAAAATATTTACTTTGATCTCTTTAACACGATCAGTTCCTTCATAGGTTACGTGCAATCTATCCCATACTTCATTTGCTGTATCACAAGAAGATATTCGATTATATTTATTAGGTGATAAAGCACAGTAAAGGGAGTAGATAGCCTTAGCATCAAGAGTTTGTCTCTTGATCAATTCTTCTGGAGAAGTGGTAGCTGATGTTTCTGTTGCTTTCCCATCATCTTTCTTTGAAGTTTCTTTGATTTCTGCGTTTGGATCAACTCCTCTTGCAACTACATCCCATTCCAGCGGATCCTTTGATCTGAGGAAGGCCTTCATCTTGTTCTTCCATATATTGTACTCTTTACCATCAAAGTAGGGTGGTCGAGTATTGCTCTGTCCCTCAATCAATCCTGGTGCAAGAATATTAGCCATAGAGGATCTTTAACTCTGAAATAATACACTTCAAAATACTGAGCACGAGGCTCTGATACCAATTGTTGTAGCTAGTAATAACACCTAGAGGGGGGTGAATAGGTGTAGAGAAATTTTACGCGCAATTAAAATAAAGCTTTTGCAATCATTAAACTGAAATTAAATAGATAGAGTAGAGAAGATTGTAAACACAATTTATAGTGGTTCGGCTTTAGACTAGCCTACGTCCACTCTCCAGGCGATCAGCCAATAGGCTGGATTTCACTATATGATCAAAAGTGATTACACACTCTTGAGTGTTAGCACTCGGTGATGATGAGTCTCACAAAGTCACTCTTCTTGGTAATTCACTAGGATCACTCAAATTCGCACTTTAGACAACTGATGAAGAATAGAATCGCACTTTGGAATATGTTTATCCTCTTTTATCTCCTAAGTCTCATCCGATCCTTATATACTCTCCAAGCCACACTCAACCGTTGGCTCTTTCCTTGAGAGTTTAGTTTTCCTTTCTTGGACAGACTTTATAAGGCAAGTCTTTTTGACCGTTGAGAGTAGATCAGATCCCCTTGGATTATGTTCACCCATACAATCAGAATCCGAGCTTCCATAAGTACTCCATTCTTCTTTGGAAGTTGTCCTTTAATTGATCCTGCCAATCAAATTAATATAACAGAATCAACATAAACAAAGTAAGTGAAATACTTGACCATTGGTGATCTGATCCTGAAGTTTCATTCTGAGTCTGATAGACTAGTATTCTGAGTTTGCTTAAGTTTTCCATCTGGCACGGTCAGACTCAAAATCTGCATCTCTTCGGATCTTCCGTTTGGTACGGATAGACTCAGAAACACTTTATGTTTTTCCTTCTGCCACCAGCAGATTCAAAAACATACGCCACCCTGTGGCTTATTCCTTTTGAAGATATGTATAAATACTTACATAAAATGATTTGTTAACATCAAAACTAGGAGTTTTCAACAAAAGTTGGAACTAAAAACACACCCTACGCCTTATAAAATGTCATGGTTGAAGAAAGGCACTGAGGTAACTGTTTCAAAGCGATGCCTTGTTAATCTGTCCATTGGTTCTGTTTATAATGACAAGATATGGTGTGATGTTCTGCCGATGGATGATAGTCACATTATTCTTAGTCGACCATGGCAATTCGATAGGAGGACTACGCATGATGGTTATCGAAATACATATTCTTTTGAATTTGGAAGCAAGAAGATTACGTTGGCACCTAGTAGGGAACCTTTGAAAACTCCTGTAGTTGAGAATTCCTTCTCCCCTACGTTGTTGACAATGAAGGATATGAAGGATGCTTTGAAAGGAGTTTGTATCTTGTATATTTTGCTTAATAAAACAGGTGAGAAGAATGAAGTTGCCTCTGTCATACCTCATCGAGTTCAACCTTTTTTGGAAGAGTTCAAGGATGTCTTCCCAACAGACTTACCCAGTGGTCTCCCTCCTATGAGAGATATTCAGCATCAAATTGACTTGATGCCCGGAGCCTCTTTGCTGAATCTCACTCATTACCGAATGAGTCCGACCGAACATGAGGAATTGCATCGACAAGTTATGGAGCTATTGAATAAGGGTTTTATAAGGGAGAGCCTCAATCCGTGTGCCATTCCAACTCTTTTAGTGCCTAAGAAAAATGATACTTGGAGGATGTGTGTCGATAGTAGAGCAATCAACAAGATCACCATCAAGTATCAATTTCCTATTCCTCGCCTTGATGATCTCTTAGATCAACTTTCTAGTGCAATTATATTCTCGAAGCTGGATTTGAAGAGTGGATATCATCAAATTAGAATCAAACCTAGAGATGAATGGAAGACAACATTCAAAACGAAAGATGGGCTATATGAGTGGCTAGTCATGCCATTCGGATTGTCGAATGCACCATCGACATTCATGAGGTTTATGACTCAAGTATTGAAGTCTTTATCTTGATTTTTAGCAAGTCTACCGATGAAAGTTTGTTGTTGTTTATTTCAACAAATGCTATTTTATGATATCTTGATTTTTAGCAAGTCTACTGATGAGCACATGCTGCATCTTCAAGAAGTATTATATGTGTTGAGGTAGGAACAATTGTATGCGACTCTCGACAAGTGCTATTTTATGGTACCACAAATCCTTTTCTTGGGGTTTCATATTTCAAAGAATGGCATTTCGATGGATGATTCTAAGATCAAGGTGATTCGAGAATGGCCAACTCCAACAAATGTGCATGAAGTGCTTAGTGAGACAGATCATCACCGAGTACAAACACTCGAAGTTTTCATGGCCTTGCTTCGTTCTATCGAACCACTATAAACAGTGGTTTCATTGTGCATTTTAGCACCATTTCACCCCCCTCTAGGTGTTTATACTAGTAATATCACATATTTCAAAGAATGGCATTTCTCTAAGATCTTCTTGCATGAAGAAGGGCCTTGCTTTGTTCTATCGACAGTTTATTGATTTTAGTTTTTGAAGGGATGAATGTAGCTCATAAAAGTTTTGAATAGCTCAAAGAAAAATTGAGCACAGCCCCGATACTTGCATTGCCTAATTTTGATCTTGTTTTTGAAGTGCATTGTGATGCATCAGGTACTGGCATAGGAGGAGTTCTAAGTCAAGGAGGTCAACCCATCGCCTTCTTTAGTGAAAAATTGAATGGTGCCAAACTCCGTTACAGCACCTATGATCTGGAATTCTACGCATTATTTCGCACACTTAAGTATTGGCGGCCATATCTTATTCATCGAGAGATTATTTTATATACTGATCATGAAGCTCTGAAGTATATTTCCGGACAGCAAAAGCTTAACTCCAGGCGTGCAAAATGTGTTGAATACATCCAGGAGTTCACTTTCATTATTAAGCATAAGGCTGGAGCTTAGAATCAGGTTGCCGATGCCCTTAGTCGAAAGAAGAGCTTGCTCTCTACAATGCATTAGACTGTTCTTGGATTTGATTCTTTTCAAGAGTTATATCAAGAAGACCCCTACTTTTCCAAGATCATTCCCGATGCACATGAAAGGAAGCTTGCTGATTTTACTGTATGTGATGGTTTTCTTTTCAAAGGAAACCGTTTATGTGTGCCGGATTGTTCTCTTCAGCAAAGGGTGATCGATGAAGTTCACCGTGAAGGACATTTTGGGCGCGACAAAACTGTACAACTTGTTTCAGCCAAATACTTTTGGCCTCATTTGAAACGTGATGTACATTGACATGTGATTAGGTGTCGACGTTGCCAAATTGGAAAGGGACAAGCTCTATGGACTTTGTCCTTGGACAATGCTGGCCTTTATTTGCCCTTGCCGATTCCACATGCCCCATGGGAGGATATCTCTATGGACTTTGTCCTTGGACTACCACGCACAAACAGAGGTATGGATTCGATTTTTGTTGTTGTCGATCGATTTTCAAAAATGGCACATTTTATTCCATGTCAAAAAACTATGGATGCTTTGCATATTGCCGACTTGTTTTTCAAGGAAGTTTATAAGTTGCATGGCATTCCAAAGACCATTACTTCGGATCGGGATACAAAATTTCTTAGTCATTTTTGGCGACAACTGTGGAAGAATGTCGGTACTAAATTGCAATATAGTACTGTGTTTCATCCCCAAATGGATGGACAAATTGAGGTCGACAACCGAACACTACTCTTGATCTTGCACCAATTCCTTTTGCTGAGAAGTCAAGCAGCAAAGTCGACGATATTGTTTCTCAAATGAGGACAATTCATGAAGATGTGCGCCAAAGACTAGAGAGCAAAACTGAATCCTATAAAACGGACATCGACAAGCGGCGGCGTGAAGTTATCTTTGAACCTGGAGATTTTGTTTGGGCTTATTTGCCACCGGAACGGCATCCTGTCGGAACTTATAATAAGCTTAGTGATTGAAAGCTTGGACCTCTCAAAGTTCTTGAGCGCATCAATCCTAATGCGTATTGATTAAATCTTCCTTCTCATTTGAAGATTCACGACGTCTTCAACGTTTGACATTTAACACTTTATGTGGGAGATTCTTCTGATGATGATGGTGCGAATTTGAGGATGAATTCTTTTAAAGATGGGGAGGATGATGCAGCCTGCATTGAAGACCAGCTAACCAAGAAGATCGGCCCGCATTCAAGCTCGACGAAACCGAAGAGCCGTATCGATATCTTGAGTCCATCTCGGAAGCTTGAAAGACACCTTGGGAGCTTGCATAACGCTTTTACTAATTTATAGTTTCTATGCTCTTTACTATTTCTCCTAGTTTCAATGTTTTGTCTTTATTTCTCCTAATTTCAATGCTTTGTTTTTATTTCTTTGACGATATAAGCCATCCAATTTCTTGTAGAAGACAGACGACTTTTGATGAATAAAAAAAACTTTGCTTTGAAGCAAGTATTGTGAACCTTGTAAAGTTCATACCCTTGAAAACCTAGAAGAGTTTTCACTCCATCCTTGAAGAGTCAGAGCTTTCGAAATCTGCATCCTTGAAGAGTTGCAGTCATCGATCTAGAAGAATTGGTGCCCCCTCAACTTCCATGGAGGCCTAGAAGAGCAACCAACGAAGTTTCTATCTTTTCCTGTTCTGTTCGTTATTTCGAACCCAAATTCGACCATTTTATAGTGCTTATTTCAGAAAACCCAAAACAGAGAAATTGTAGATTTAGAAGTCTTCACTCATTTGGCTTTGGAATCAGATCGATCCGATCTGTATCGACAAAGATACGACTGTTCTCCTGAGCTTGTGCAGTGCTGAAATTTCTGTTTGTTTTGTTTTCCCGTGTGTGAGTCACTCTCCCGATCCTATTGGTTGAGAAAGCCTAACCTGGGCTTGCATCATTCTCCTTGCTCACATTTCGTCGTACAATGACCACATTTACACAAATAGTTTAAGCTGGGTTTCTGGTAGACATCTCTTATATAATATTCTATTGCTGTCACATTAATAGCTATGTGGTGACAAATAGTTGATGCGGAAATATATGGCTCGTTTAATATATTGTGGAGCATAATGTAAAAACAAAGAAACCTTGCTACAGGGATACATATGAAAATACTGTTAGAAAAGGTGGAGGTGGCTAATCCAAAAAGAAGCCTCTTTCTACCTGTGAGACTCTCAGCAACTTCAAGTGACCATCTTGTTGAATTCATGTAGTATGCCTGGATCAATCTTATATATACTCTCAATTAGTTAACTTGAATGAGAAAACTTTTCTCATGAAATGCATTTCCTAAATTAATATTGTAACTACACTAAGAACAACTGTCTCTCTGACAATGCTCCTAAATTTCATATGCTTATTCTGTTTTCCTCCTTGTTCTTTCATAGGCAAAAAGACATGCATAATGTGTGCAGCATCATTATCAATCATTGTTGGTTATAGTTAAACAAAACTAAAATTTGCTAGAATTTGTTTATTCATATAATTAGACGATTCTTACCCATTTTTAGGTATAAAGGACGTATATTAAGGCTGTGCAAATGATAAATTTGGAGGCTTTGGCTCAATACTATCGTTGCATTCAAGTGGTGCTGAGGCATGCATTAGGTAAGTTTCTGAACTTGCTTTGTTGCTGGTTTTGTATCTTCATAGCTTTACTTCGAAATTGTGACATATGACAATTGACAACTAAAGCTTACTGGAGGTTCATGATTCTTTATGTTGATTACTGATGGATGTGGGTTTGTTGTGATTCTGTATGTTGTTGCACTTTGAATATTGCAACCCATGACCATGAAAATAAATGGAGGTTTAAGAAAAAAATTTCATAAACCTTCTCTTTTCTGTCAATTCATTTGGTGGCAAATTTTCAATTTTGTTTGGTTCGGTGGATGTTTGCTCATTTGGCTGTGCGTGGCTAATCTGATTGCTTATCTTTCAAAAATTCCCAATCTTGATTTAGCTCGTAACTTTTTTAACTGTATGATGAGTATTTTTTTTCTTTTTTTGGGGTTTGGGGGTTGGATATTGGGCGATTTCTTCTACTCATTCGTTTCCTTTTCTCTGGACACTTTTGGGATTAGAAAATGGTGATCTGATGAGTGAAAACGAGAAGGATAGTGATGGTGGCGTCAAGATTAACTCCCCAACATCTGACGACCACCCTCACTCATTCAATGAGGACAATGAGGACTTAATGAGTGGACAATCGCCGTCTTCTCCGTTCACATCTAAATGAGCCTCTAGGGTCAAATGCGGTTGTTCAAATTGTTGAGGAAGTGGAAGCTGGAGATGTTTACAAATCGAACAGAGGGATGTTGAGGAAGCTGTTGGCGATGAAACTGATGGCCGAGGAACCAAGTTAAAGTGTAACGGTATTCTTATAGTTAAGGTTGTCAAGAAAGAGGAAACCGACGAAGAGTTGGAGAACGTTAGTATTTACATCTAGGGGCTCAAGTCCATGAAGGAATCGTACAATGGAGAGAGCAAGAGTTTGACCATGGCGAATTCAGCAGAACAGCTGGTATTTCGCTTGTTTTTGATCCATTGTAGCCTCCAAATTTGTGATTATTTTGAATTTATGCATCAGAAATGGAATCTGCTTAATTACTTCTTGAGCTGTTGCTCCGCAGCATGAGGTAGCAATGACTCTGAGAGTGGTGCAAAGGACTTCATGAATGAATTGCTGTGCATTGCTTGATGTCATAACTGGGTCCAGGACATAATTTCGAGGTTTGTACTTCCCAGTCACCTGGAAAATTGGTTTGACGGTTTCATGCCCGAGAAAGGTGTCTATTGCATTCTATAGCTGCATAAGCTGGGATTTGTAATATTGCAGCATTTACATTTGTATCAAGAGTGTCTCCACTCTTTGATGTCTCAGTCGTTCCCTTTGAGGCTAGGCTAGTGCCGAAGAACTTGACCATTGTGTTCCCTTCCCTGTTCCTATAAATTCAGCAGTTTTTTCCGGATACTTCTACATCTTACCTAATACAAATGAACTCGTTACTTAGCTCGGTCAACATTTTCTTGAACTATTAGAACCCTTATTGGGCTTTCATGGTCCTCAAGTCTGAAAATCACTCATGTTGCTTAGATGCACCCAGACTGTGAAGTTTACTAAATCCAACCTGCAAGTACGTGGGGTCTGTCGTACGTGGGACTGAGGAGTTCCTCTCAAATCCCTTTTCTCGCTCGAAGATACAAGTCACAGAAAGTGACGTTCAAAATTACTCGAACCAAGAAGCTAGCAGCAGCAGTTTACTATGGCTCCTCTATTCTTGGTTACTCCATATTATTTGCTCCGGCCAATGCACTTTCACTAAATCACGTTTTGATTCGTGCGGATATCTTGTTTGCTATTCCGTTTAACAACAGTACAGATGCTGGCCAAAGGGAATGACAGACTTGTCAAAAAATATATGGCTTTGGGACTGAATATTTTCAGACTTGGACCCATGAAAACATCCGGAGCTTCCTCTGAACGTTAACTCTCAAGCTTGATTCCTTCTGTCTTTTGGATGCAGAGAGAACTGGGAATCGGTTTTGGTTGAAAGACAATGGGCTCAGCAAAGAATTGATAGTTTGCTTTTGGCCCGATGTAAATGTTATCAGATCTCGTGCATGTGAAGCTCATGTCGATTGCATTTCATGCCATTAGGTTCGACATGGTATTTCTAAAATTGTAAAATGGTGTAATCGATTGTAATTAACAGCTATCGTGAAGTAGGAAACAGAATAGATGTACCTAAACTACATTAAATTCGAAGACTGATATTTTTTCCTGAGAAAAAGAACTTGTTAATTGTGAAATTACTATTTTGCTGTGTATTCAGAAATACGATGCTCGCGTTTTCAATGTGATTTTTGCTGAATGGTATCACTTTTCACCATTTTTGTGGAATGATCTCAATTAGTAAAAAATTAGTATCAATTTCAACAATTTCACCCCAACTCAACTATTTTTTATGTAACTATTGGGGTTTGCCTCAGTGACCACCCTTTCCACATGAGAAGAGGGAGACGGGGGGTTCGAATCTCCACATTCTCAAAGAATTATGATAGGGACGATTTAGTTTCAGGTATGGATTTCAACTATCACGCCCTACAAGGTGTAACGTCCTAAAATTCGAGCCATTTGAGGAATGAATGAACGTGAATTTCATCAATGCATCGTTGATAGATCTCACTCGGAATTGATCACTCCCGAGATACTGACCTTGAGGGGAAAGGCTAATGAGGACAGAACTTGTGCAACTAAAGAACTTGATTTGGGAAAACGACTTGACCGTGAGACTTGCGTGAGGACGATCCTATAGATATGCAGGCTGATTTCAAGGACGACTAGAAGTTGATTCACGGACAAAACATGATGGGACGATGGGTGATTCCGTTTACTGTTATCGAGCCCGCAAACGACCCTATGTTGATTCTCGGTAATCGTGTACTTTGAAATGAGAATTTATCATTCGCAATTTCATGTAGTCAATGACGTTTATGTGTCGAGATGTCTTGAACGTGGTTTGGCACAAGTCGGTTACGTGTGAATCCTTGAAGCCGCCCGTTAGTCTGAGACGTACCAAAATGACATTCGGGCAAAATTGACAAGGCACGAATTTTCGAGAACGTCCGGGACGGACTTTTGGACAATGCTTCTTCGATGGTCGACAATGCCAATTAAGCTGAGTATTTGGAAAAGGGACTTACGGATCAAGGAAACAGGCCTACAAGGACGTGGAGCGGGCAAGACCAACGTGGGTCTCACGCCCAAGGTGGGACAGCCACCATGGTAGACCCGAGACAAGAAAGTGAACCCGTTGGACCCAATCGACCAATTTACCTTCCGAGCCCATTGTCTAACCTTGAGTCATTTCGAGCCCAACCGATTCCTGAGCTCGATCCTATTCACTTCTTAGCCCGTTTCTTAAGCTTGCCCTTCATTTTCAACCCAAGGGTAGGTTGGGAAATGTGCAAGGTGGAAATGACCATTTTGCCCCTAGATATTATGAGGAAAAAACAAAAAAAAAAAGAGCGAAGATGATGTCATGTTGCATGGGGAATTGAAGCAAGCATTAATGGCCATAATGAGGAGTGCAGCCAACCCTCACTTCACTCTCTCTCCTCTCTTTTAGCCCCTCACAAACCGCACACTCTATCTCCCTTGTTTTCCTTCCCTTCCTTCTACTTCTCCTTCAGACCCTCCTCCAAAAACTTGAGTTGTTCGTTGCTTTCCCGTGCTGATCACCACCCATGCCACCCACCACCATGCTCAAAAGGTCCAAACCGTATCCCCCACGGCGGCCACTCGCTGGACAAAGCCATCGGCCGATTCACTTGTCGGCCGAAAGTCGCTACCTCCTTGTTCGCCGCCTGTCCCTACACTGCTTTGCCCATTTCAGCCATTTTCCTCTTGCTCCGACCCAACCACCGCCCAGCCCAGCCACCAACTAGTCCCCTTTGACCCCCAGGAATCGCCGGCCAGCCGCTCGCCGAAGCTTCAACCAGCCCGCCCAGCTCCTTTCCCGCCTGTGCAGTTTAGTTTTTCTAGTGTTGCAGTGTGAGGCAGAGTTTGTTGCTGTTGTTTTAGCCTTAGGACCGCCTTGGATAGCTGTGGTCGGGGTTCCCGTGCATAGCCTCCGTCATCACCGCCGCGTCCGTGTCTCTGACCCGCTTAACGGGTGAGTTTAGCCTCTAATCCCTTATTAGTGCTTAAACTTGCTTAGGGTGGTTTCATTAGGGTTAATTCTAGTTTAGGAGGTTTAATTAAATTGTATTAGCCCTAAGATAGGTGGTTAGATAGATGGTTAAGATTAACTTAGCTTAATCTTGCTTTATGTTGCTTAATTGTGGTTTGTGTTTAATTAAGCATATTTAGCCTTAATTAAGTGATTTTTGTTTTTAATTAATGTTTTTAATGATTTCTGAATTTAATTTATTAATTATTAAATTATGGATTTTACTGTTCACGTTGCACTGTTCACAAATTACTGTTCATGTGCACTGTTCACGCGATACTGTTCACATGCACCATTCACGCGCATTGTTCACACGGAAGTGAAAAATTGCCTTGTTTCATGTGTTTTGATCTCATTAGGTAAATTGGATGTGTAAATGTATAGGCATCCGCATGAATCTTATGATTTTCACGAAAAAGAGGAAAATGATTTGTCCGAGGGACACCGAAATGGATCGCTTTTATGAGAAAATGATTTAGTGTCACGCCCGACTCTCGAGCTCGCGGCAACCCTATTTCCATGGTCAATTGAAAGCAACATCCCAAGACCCATCGACGACCATTCATTTTATCTTTTGTTAAGCGCAAGCGGAAGACGAACCATCCCCAAACAAACAACAATCAAACAGGAATAGAGAAATGAACAGCAAGAACAACAGCAACTACTCAATTATTCAATTTACTAGATTAACCAACGGAGGATCGTTTTTCGAATTACAAGCCCGACAAAAGGGCCGATCCATCCTCTAAGCCAAACGAAAAAGAAACTAGGCTAATCCAACAGTACACAAAAAACCCTCGGGTTCAACACCACAATCACTCGGACCCATCGGATTCAAGCTCCGTCGGGTCGATCACTAGAGGAGCGGGGGCAGGATTCTCCACTGCAAGTACACCATTCTAGAGGCCTGAAAGTAGTTATACAACAACCAGTGAGATAAAATCTCAGCGAGTTCTCCCCCTAAGCTTCGGTTAGTACGCCAACTCAACCCGGGGTATCTCTCCAAAACCACCATTCACTCAACCCAACAACGGACAACCAGCAAACAGCAGACCAAACAATAGACAGGGCAAACCAACAATCAACATTCGGTTCGCATGCAACCTTACCCGGTTTGTCATACCCTGCACGTCAAATCTCATACAATGCAAGCAAGGCACATGGCCGTTAGACGATGCAGTTTATCAATCACATGCGAGTCGCGTCACAAGCGATCTCACTTGGCCATTGCCACACCCTGCACGACTATCAACTCATGCGTCAAATCATCATGACATTAAGAGCATGCGAATAATCAGAGCATCTCATACAACTTTCTCATGCCTCACATCCACACATATGCTTCGATTATTACAACCTTCTAGGCCACGGCACAACCTTATGGTTGGCGGTCAACTAGTCATAAATCAGGCATCGTCCTCCCTCATGAGGCATGGTGACGTCATGGGCTCTCCCCCACCGACGACATTTTCTATGGAGCATAGGGCTCGCTCATTGCCGCAGCCCCACATCTGACCACTATCAGGCGATCCAATGGTCACGGCACAACCCCAATGGGGATTGGCAGTCATCCTACTCAACCGAGCTATCAACTTTAATTTGACCATACAACACATCAGCAAACAGTTCATTCTTGTCTTTGCTTTTGCTTGGCCATGAATGCACATCGTTTATGCTCATGCGACATGCCATTGCAGTTAACACACGTATAATGTCATGCGGCAGAATCCAGCGGTCACGTACAATAACAACAGTTCAATCATTCACGAAAGTTGCAAAGTCATACTCTATTAATCAATTCTAACCAATCAACATGACGATACTTGCACACTTTTCCAAAATAATCACGTACCTCAATAATTACCAGTGCCCAATCACGTGTCTCAATATTCAATAATAAATAAACATGTGTTCTTATAACTACAACAATCAACTATTCCCATAAATAATCAATTATCCCAAAATAAGTATAAACTATAATAATACTCAAAGATACTCATTTAAGAAGCACATAATACTATAGTCGATTATTCTGGTGCCGTGTTTCACTCTTGCTGTACAATTATTCTAGTTGAAAGTCTAAAATACTTACCTTACCAAAAAAAAAAAAATACTATAGTCGATTGTTCTGATAAAATAATTTAAGTCCCACAAAATACTTATAATTATTTTCCAATCCCATAATTAATTTTCCAACCCAAAATTCCATTTAATAAAACCATTCTTTAATAAACTAATGACATTTAATAATGTAGTATATAAATACAATTGACTTTAGAAAATTAAACCATAGTAATTTTCCCACAAAATTACTCAATTAAAACCATTTCCCATAAATAATTACAATTAATTATTTTCCCCAAAATAATTAATTTTCAGAAATATTAATAATTCGAAATTATAAAATAATTTAATTCATTAATACATTAAATTCAGAAATTAAACAAAATATTAATTAAAATAATTAATCAAGCAATTTAAACTAAACATGCTTAATTAATCCACAAAAATCACATAACCCACCATTAAGCAATAATTAAGCACAATTAAGCTTAATAAGCAAAATTAAGCTAATCTATAAGCAAAATTAAGCTAATCTAATCTTAATCAGCTATCTAACAACCTATCTTAGGACTAATACAACTTAATTAAACCATCTAAACTAGCATTAACATTAACTAACTCAACCCTAAGTAAGTTTAGGCACTAAATAGGGATTAGGAGCTAAACTCACACGTTAAGAGGACCGGCGACACGAACGCGGCGGCAGCGACGAACCCAACACCTGGGGACCTATACCACAGCGATCCAAGGCAGTCCTAGGGCTAAGAACAACAACAACAAACTCGGATTCCCTTTGAAAATCTGAAAACAACACTGCAGGAGGAGAATAAGGGCTGGTCGGAGCAAAACGGCTTGGCCGGAGCTTCGGCGAACGATTAGCCAGCGATCGGTGGCACCTAGGGGTCGAGGGGGAACTGCTAGTAGGCTGGTATGGGCGGTGGTTGGGTCGGAATGGGAGGAAAATGGCTGAAAAGACGAAACTGTGCAAAGTGCCGCTATAGTAGGTGGTCAGCCACCAACCGGCTTTCGGCCGGCAATACAAGTTGGCCGGCGGCTCCAATAGGTGAACGGCCGACGCAAGTGGTACGGAATTTCTATCCTGAGAACAATGGCGGATGGCACGGGCCGTAATTCATATGGGAAGGGCATGAACAACTCAGTTTTTCGAAGGAAGGTCAGACTGAAAAATAGAAGGAAGGAAGGGAAACTAGGGAGAGAAGTGGTGTGCGGTTTTGAGCTGAAAGGAGAGAGAGAGGGAGTGAAATGAAGGTTGAAGGATAAGCTCATTAAGGCCATTAATAGCTTGGTTCAAATCCCCAAGAAACATGACATCATCTTCTCTCTCTTTTTTGTTACTTTTCTTCAAAATATCCAAGGGCATTTTGGTCATTTTCACCTTGTACATTTCCCAATCCGCCATTGGGCTGAAAATGAAGGGCAAGCCTAAGAAACAGGCTTGAAAATGAATAAGAATGGGCTCGGAAATTTGTTGGGCTCGAAATGACTCAAGTTTAGACAACGGGCTTGGAAGGGTAAATGGTCGTGTCCAACGGGCTTACTTGCTTGCCTCGAGCCTTCCAGGGCAGCTGTCCCACCTTGGGCGTGAGACCACACTGATCTTGCATGGCTCACGTCCTCGTAGGCTCATTTCCTCGGTCCGAAAATCTCTTTTCTAAATACTCGACTAAATTGGCACCGTCAACTGTCGAAAAAGTATTGTCCAAAAGTCCATCCCGAACGTTCCCAAAAATTCAAAGTCCAATATTCGATTCTCATATCATATCAATTTTGCCCGAATGCCATTTTGGTACTACTCAGACTTACAAGCGGCTTCGAGGATTCACGCGTAACTGACTCATGCCAATTCACGTTTAAGACTTCTCGACACATGGACATCCTTGACTACGTGAAATTGCGAAGGATTGATTCTTATTTCAAAATACACGATTACCAAGGATTGACATAGGGTCGCTTGTGGGCTCGATAATAGTAAACGGAATCACCCGTCATCCCATTATGTTCTGTTCGCGAATCGACTTATATTCGTCCTTGGAATCGGCCTACATATCTATAGGATCGTCCTTATGCAAGTCTCACGGTCGATTCGTTTTCCCAGGTCAAGTTCTTTAGTCGCACGAGTTCTGTCCTCATTAGTTTTTCCCTTCAAGGTCAGTATCTCAGAAGTGATCAGTTCCGAGTGAGATCAACCAATAATGCATTGGTGAAATTAACGTTCATTCCTCCCTCAAATGGCTTGAATTTCATGATGTTACATTTAGGATCGTATATGCAAGCATGTGTGCATTGGCTAATACTCAAAGATAAAAAGTGGATTATGGTGGTATGCTTGCGTGATCACTAAATTGAACTTGTTGCCCCGGCTGTAGTTCAGGGGGCGATAGTCCAACTTGTCAGAAACTCGACGGGGGTTCAGATGCGGAGTCGCGGTAGAGGCCGAGCCCATGCTCCTTAGGGGATGCCGTCTTGGGAGAGAACCCTCGACGTCGCCACGCCTCACGGGGGAGGGCGATGCCTAGCTATGCCAGTAGACACCGGCGGGGGTTCGATTGTAGTCCTGTGGGGCAGTAATAATCGGAACACGTGTGGATGCAAGAGCGTGTGATAAACATGGCATCATTGGTTCCAATTATACATGAGCTGATTACATTGTTTATGGCACGCAGCATGAATTCATTAACGTGCAAGGTATGGTAATGGCCAGGTGAGATCGCTTGTGACACAACTTGTATGTGATTAATGAACTGTATCATCTAATGGCCATATGCATTGCGTGTATTGTGCTATGATATAATGTGCAGGGTATGACATACCGAGTAAGATTACATGCAAACCGACTATTTGATTGTTGGTTGACCTGTATGTTGTTTGGTTGCTGGTTGCTTGTTGTTGAGTTGTTCAAGGGGGTGGTTCTGGAGAGATACCTCAGGTTGAGTTGGTGTACTAACCGGGGCTTAGGAGGGGGACTTGCTGAGATTTTATCTCACTAGTTATTGTATAACCACTTTCAGACCCTTAGAATGGCGCACCTACCGATGCAATTTGGGATCCCTTAGGACTAGAAGACTGTCGTGATGCACCACCACTTCCCAGGTCGGGTGCATCTTTACGAGAAGTATCTCTCTACCATATGAGTGGATGAGGGACTAGGGCAATGGATGCCCCATTGGTTCCTGCCATGGTACATCCGGGAGGACGTTATGCTAATCGGTCCTCTACGAGGTTTTGACAGGCTGCCCAGTCGAGGCCCTGAGGACACCGATTGGGACCCCATGGAGTTGGACCCTCTTGACGGCGCAGTGGAGAATCCTGCCCCCGCTCCACCAGTGATCGACCCGAACGCCTCTGACTACGACCCAATGGAGCCTGAGTCCGATAGGTCCAAGTGATAGTAGAGTTGAACCGGAGGGTGCTTTTTGTATAATTGGATTAGCCTAACCTAGTTTCTTTTTTTTTTGGCTTAGAGGATGGATCGATCCCTATGATGGGCTTGTAAATCAGAAATGATTCTCTATTGGTTAATTCAATGAAAATGTATATATGAGTAGTTGCTGTTGTTCTTGTTGTTCATCCCTCTATCCCTGATTGATTGCTTGATTGTCTGTTTGACTGGGGGATGGTTCGTCTTTCGCTTGCATATAATGAAAGATTAAAATGAATGGTTGTTGGCGAGTCCTAGGATGTCGCTTTCTATCGACCAAGGGAAAGGGTTGTTGCGTGCTTGGAGTTCGGGGTGTGACACAAGGTAAGACAAAAGTCTGAGAGTTAGAGTTAGAGTAAGAGTAGAGTATGACCGACAAAAAAAAAAACTGTTTTTTGTGTAGCTTGATTATCTAAGAAAACTATAGGAGTAGTTGATAGGGGAAGAAATAGACAAAACTAATCACCTTTCGCTATTCCTTTCAACAACAGTATATATGTTAGCCGAAAAGAATGACAGACTTGTCAAATAATGTATGACTGTGGGACTGAGTATTTTCAGACGTGGACCCATGAACATGAACTCCCGAGCTTGATTTCTTCTAATTGTCTTTCGGATGCAGAGAGAACGGGAATCCGCTTTTTGTGTTTATCTATACACACATGATTTTCTAGATCCACCATTTCTCACAAGTTTGTCGGTCCAACGGCTAGTTGACGACCATGTTGTTCGAGGTGACAGAAATCCAAGTCGAATCACATGTATGTACGAATATTAAGAGACGCTTCACGATAAAGACTGGAAGAGCCCACACAAGTGGCTCTTGATAAATGAAAGATTCTTGGTTTCAAAACCCAATATCTTCGCACATGCTGCCACCACAGTTTGATAGCACCTTTTTGATAATGCCAAGAAATCAATTAGTTAATTAATGTCCAGTCCACGAAGCTTGTATGCGGTATTAAGAGAAAAGAAGTCTATATGTTCATACCTATTAATTATCTTGGCCCATAAGCACCATGTTTTTCCAAAGTTCTACAATTATTAATAGATCTATTTATTTTTCCTGGTACACTTGACTTTGCGTGCGGTTATATATCTCTTGAGTGGCCATCTGGTAAATTATAAAGTAAGGAAAAAGCAACTTCTTGAAGGTTGGGGGATGAAATTTCGAGGAAGCCACCAAAGTTATTTTTATTTGTGAGCCTATGAACTAGATCACGAGAATCCAATGCCCTACACTACTCATTGCTTTTGCCAAATAACGCAGTGGTACACGGTCTTCGATAAAATAAGTCCATATGTTCCCACCTTTAGATATTTTAGTCCATCCTTCAGCACTGATATTTTCCAAAATACTAAAAAAAAGTCATCCATCTCTGTTCTCCAATGGAAGAATAAATCAACGAGAAGATCGAGGGCTGAACGAGCCACTTGAAAGCACCATATCAAATCTTAAGCTAACAATCGTTGTTGATTGTTAAACTCCATCATCATATGGCTTCTTCATCAAAAACCAAAAGGATCTATCATGTGTTCTTGAGTTTTAGAGGCACAGATGTTCGCGACAACTTTCTTAGTCATCTCTACACAGCTCTTGACTTGAAAGGAATCTACACCTATGTTGATAGTGAGGAGCTTAGGAAAGGAGAGCAAATAGCACCAGCGCTTATGAAGGCAATTGAGGAATCTCACATCGCGGTCATCGTTTTCTCCAAGGATTATGCTTCCTCATCATGGTGTTTGGAAGAGCTGGCAAAAATCATGGAGGGCAAGGAGGAAAGAGACCTCATGGTCTTTCCGGTGTTTTACAAAGTGGAACCCAGAGAAGTGAGAACACCTAGAGAGAAGTACAGAGAAGCCATGGAAAAGCATGAGTCCAAATTCGGGGAGACTTCGGAAATAGTCAAGAGATGGAAGAAAGCTCTTTTCAATGCTGGTAGCTTATTCCGGGTGGCATTTGAAGGATGGGTAAGTAGAGTGGAGTTCATATTTCATGTAAGACTAATATTTTGTAAAATAAATAAATCTACACACACGATTGTAAGTATAGACTTAATTTACCGAGTACTACATAAATTAGCAATATTCATTTGTTTGACTTATCAAATTTTGCGTGAGTAAGTTTTCAACTATTCTTTTACTACCAACACTCATTTGGGTTACTTACCATCACTTAACTAAAAAAGGCCAACTTTCTATAGTTTCCTAGCTCACTGACTTCTTGAATTAGATACGTACTAACTAGCTTTGGGTTAGCCACTTTTATTTGAATCAGTTTTCAACGTTTATTTGTTTTTTAAAATTACCAAATTCTCTTTTGACAAAAAAAACCAATTAAAGATGGGTAACTAAGTCAAATAAGAATCAGTCCTCCAGAACTAATCGATAGCATAACCACGGAAAAGTAGATAGTTGCTTAATTTAAAATTAGTAATTTCGTTAAAGTGTTTGCAAATAGAAAACATAATTAAGAACGATAAAAGAAATTTGACAAAAAGATAAGAAAAGTTGGTAACCAAAAGAAAAATAAAGTAGGCAAATAACTCTGATAAACAAAAAACTAGGGGAAAACTTAGTGTAGAAAAATTGGTAAGTCACTCCAATTAAGGCAAACAATTTCTTAAAAGAGTTGGTAAGTATGTCAAAGGAGGATTGGTAACCCAATTAGGAAAGTTGGTAAATTACATAACACCTAAACATTGCTAAGGTGCTTAAATGAGAATTTGAAAACCTAAAATTGGTAGGTAACTTTTTGATATGACAAAAGTTGGTAAGTCACTCTAAGTTAAATTGGTACTTTTATATAAAAGTTAGTATATTTGGAGCAGTAAGTTACGCAAATCCAATTTGGTGAGCTAGTACAACAATTGATAATTCGCAAAAAGAAATTGGTAATTTTTGGTAATTTTAATAAGTTATGTAAAATGAAAAGTTACTCATTTCATTTTTCGCCAACATTTTTTACACTTACCAAACTTGTTGAAAGTCACGGGCGCAGGAAAAAAAAAAAAACCTATTTTTGGGCAAGGAACGATAGAATTCTGCCTTCGGATTTTGGTAAGCCCTGTTTCATCCCGGTATGGTCTGTGGCTCTTTATTTTGTATCCCTGGTGTCCTCCTCGATGTGCAACAAAAGTTATAAACGCTTTGCCTGTGGGCGATGTGAGTTCTTCACGATTCATTTTGGTCAATTCAGTTATGTAGATTTTCAGTTTTGGTCAATTGAGTCCTGAACTTGTTATTGATGGTATTTTGAGTTCAAAAATCACATGTGCCCAACCATAGAATAGACGCATGGCTTTTTCCAGTAACAACAAAATTTTAAAAGAGACTTCATCGGCTGAAAATTTTAATGACTCATTTGAACAAAAAAAAAATGTAAAAACTTGATCGACCACAAATGCACAAAATGTTGAAGTAGGAATAAGAAAGTTCGCAATGCTTGATATAGGATTAATTAGAGCGTTAGGCAATGACATCGCGTTTCAAGGTATCTAATAGTTTTCGAATCGAAATCTTAACAACCATTCAAAGTCCTAAATAACTATTTTTGATTAAGCGTGCAACTAAATCACATGTGACAGTCACAAAGGAAAAAAGTAAATCATCATGTACAAATAAAAAAAAATGAATCGCTTGGCTGATTTAAATTCGAACCCTGAACTTATTTTGATTGGTGTTGAGCTCTCAAAATTCTAATTCGACTCAATTGGAATACATTTTATTTTGTTGTGATTATCTGAAAATGGGACACACTGCTTTGTCATTGTTGGTTGGGGATTGCTTGGGGATTGCATGTTGTTTGCTTATTCAATTGCTGAGATAATGCTACAGCTTCTTTTTTCTATTTTTGTTAGAGATGACTTAGAGCATATACAAAGAATCGTGAAGGAGATCACCGCTCACCTAGGGCGAACACCTTTGCATGTTGCCAAGCATCCGGTTGGGATAAATTCCCGTGTGATTAAGCTGAAATCAATGTTAAACCTTGAGCTTGATGATGGTGCTCTCATGGTGGGGTTATGGGGACAGGGAGGCATTGGAAAGACGGCTTTAGCTAAAGCCATTTATAATGATATTTCGATACAATTTGAGGGTTCATGTTTCTTGGCAAATGTTCGAGAAGCTTCAAAAGATAGCAAGGATCTAGTTACTTTGCAAGAAAAATTACTATCTGAGATATTATTACGGAAACAAAGATTAGTAGTATCCAATGCCGATGCAGGTACTAATCTAGTACAAGAAAGACTTTGTCACAAAAAAGTTCTCCTTATCCTTGATGATGTGGATAACTTGCGCCAATTAAATGCTCTAGCAGGAGAAATCAAGTGGTTTGGTAGTGGGAGTAGAATCATCTTTACTACAAGAGATGAACATTTGCTAACGGTTCATGGGATAGATCAAGATCATGTGTATGAAGTTAAAGCATTGGATGACAGTGAAGCTCATGAGCTGCACTGTAAGCATGCTTTTTCCAAGCACCAAACAATAGAAATTAGGACAGATCTAGTGGATGGTGTTTTGAATTATGCCAAAGGCCTTCCTTTAGCACTTGAGGTGCTAGGTTCCTTCCTATGTGGTAGAAGAGAACATGAATGGGAAAGTACACTAAAGAAACTTTCTAGAATTCCTAACAAAGACATCAATGATGTGCTCAAAATAAGTTATGATGGACTAGAGGAAAATGAGAAAGAAATTTTTCTCCACATTGCATGCTTCTTTAAGGGGAGGAATAGTGAGTATGTAAAGAAAGTTCTCGACAGTTGCGATCTTGAGGCAGCAATAGGATTTGAAATTCTCATTGAGAGGTCCTTGATAAGAATTGAGTCAAAAATCCTAATGCATGACTTAATTCAATCAATGGGTATCGATATAGTGAACAAAGAATGTCGAGATGATCCTAGGAGACGTAGTAGGCTATGGCTCTATGACGATGTTCTTGATGTTCTACAACAGAACAAGGTAAGACTTCAAATAACATCAAAATTCTGCTCCTTGTCTTTGACTTTAATTACTTAATAGGCATAAGCTAAATAGTCTTGTATATACAGGGAGATTGTGCTGTAAAGGCCATAGTGTTGGTGCCACCTGAGTTGAAAGAGCTAAGTATCCATCCTAATGCTTTTATAAAAATGAGAAGGCTGAGATTGCTCATTGTGCGTAATGTACATAATTCTTTCCAAGGCCCTGTATGGCTTCCTAATGAGCTAAGATGGTTTGAATGGGCTGGATGTGGTCCTTGGATTCCAAAGTTTTCTTCTGGTCCAAAGAAATTAGTGGGACTTGATATGAGCAAAGGCAGTATCACATGAGTCATAAAACAATTTAAGGTAAGCATTTATCTACATACAACTTTTTATTATCTACTTCATTTGTATGGGCATATGCGTGTTATATGTATAGTATTCATAAGGAAATGGTGTTCCTCTGTTTTAGAAACCACTTATGTATTTTCTTTTAGAATGACTTTAACTGCTAGCATTAGAAATAACGTGCAGCAAAATTGGCATTTAAAAAATTTAGTGAAACAACTTGATCAGAATTCTTCGATGGAAATATTTTGTTGATAAAATATACAAAACAAAGAAATTTTTTAGCATATGCAGAAAGAGAAAGATATTTCAAGATTTGAAATTTTTCCTATGAAGGTCATTTCATCATGGGCAAATTCAAATTGAAATATATGAGAGATAAAATAGAACAACCAATTTCACAGATTTGTCCTTGAGTAAAATATTTATTTTTGAAATAGTTTGTTATCAAAAAGATGTGTCTCTTCATTAAAAGAAGACGTGACTCTTGATTAAGAGAGGATGTAACTTTTAGTTAACAAGACGTGACTCTTGATCAAAAGAAAATGTGACTCTTGGTTATAAAAAAAGGTGATTGTTCGTCGTAAAAAGAAGTTATCAATAGTTATGAAATGAAGTTATTATTGACATAAAAAGTGGTAATGGTTGAAAATAAGGTACCTACTCCCAAGAGATGTGTTTATTGGTTGTCTATGAGTAGAAACCAATTCACATATTATTTATAATAACCACAAAAAATACTTCTCTTTTAGAATTCTCTTTTTCTTTTTTCTTCTCTTTTCATACATGCAACTTTAACACATTCAAGGAGAAATTCCAAGAGAGAATCAAGTAATTGCTAAACTTGTTTCTTTGTAGCTTTGATGTACTTCCTAGAGTTATATTTGTTCTAAACCGAGCAGCAACAATAGTGGGGGCAAATAATACCTTAAGAACAGTGATCGTCATCATGCATCAAAGCATCAATGATCTACTAGTACTTCTCTATCTTCTTCGGCAATCAAATTTCCCCAACATTTATAAAATAAGTTATTGAGGATCATTAATGAAAGGAATAATAAGAGGTTGAAATCCCTCAAAAGTAGAAGGTTTTTATTACTTTATATGGTAGTATAGATGAAGGACAATAAAAAGTATAGATGGAGCTCAAATACTTTCTAGACCTAATATTTCTAGCTATTGACATAGTTATATTTCAAAATCAAATCTACCTAGTGAAGAAATTCAAAGTGCAAACCTGCTAGTATAAGCTGTTTAGCCTAATTCTAACTATGTCAACTGCTTACATATAAAGTTTTACATATACAAAAAAAAAAAAGTGTAATGATCGAAGAAAAGGAAACAAAAATATGATGAACCATCCCGTTGACATGTATACAAGAAGTTAAAACACCTAAGGAATAACTGCCTGAATGGTCAAGCATATGATTTAGATGTGGTAGATCAAATATATTATTCACAATATCTCCCACTCAAAATAACCTCAAAATAACCTTAAAAGGCCACGTAGTTACCAAGTTATGGAGGCTTACCTTGTGTACGTCATAAACGGTGCGAGTTATCCTGCATTAAAAGAATTAGCTAAGTTGAAGGTTTGACTGCACTGTGCTGCAAAGAAAAAGGCATTGTTAATTCCTCAAAGGAGTTGTCCTGCATTAAAAGAATTAGCTAAGTTGAAGGTTTGACTACACTGTGCTGCAAAGAAAAAGGCATTGTTAATTCCTCAAACTAGTTCTGAAAGAGCAGCATTTTTAAGTACACGTAATTAAATATTTATTACATATTTTGCTTATAATGCGTGTAATGCATGTCCAACTAATTCGATATAAGTGATCTTGTAAGGACAACCACCAGGAATTGTCACCAATTATAAGGTGACAAAAACTGATACATTCAAAAAGTTTCGGCATCAACCATATGTATTCTCAAATTATAACGTAATAAATGGTAATGGGTGGCCTTTAATTTTGTTAGGTCAGTTAACGTGCAATTCTTAAATACAAAATTTTTAAAAAATTATCTTAACATATATATATATATATAAAAAAATTGTCATTTTTACAATTATGTATCAATACATCATATGGTATGATTTTATTATTTGCTATAATTTTTTTGTTCAATATTTAGTGTTAAACTATTTTTAAAACTGGCAAGTAATTTTCTAATAGTCATCATATATATTTTATTCGTCAAGTATGGAGTATGATGTTATATATAATTGTTTGATGATAGTCTAAAATAATTTACTTGTAAATCTTTTCAATATTGTGTATTTATAGTTTATTCAACTCTTTCAAATACTATCTAAAAACTAAATTGGTAAGAGTTATCTCTGATTTGATAAAGTGATCATAATAATTGAATTGCCGGGTAAAACTTGCTCGTGAGCATGCACAAGCTTTACCATATGTATTTATGTATGTCAAGGGTTTATTGATTTCTTAATACGATATATAATTTTCACATACCCAGTTTATAGTAACTTTGAATGAAAATTTATTAATAGGTTAAGAAATTTACTTAGAACCTTGAATTGTAGGTTCCAAGTTGCCTAATCTAGCGATGCTCCTTGCTTCCTTCCACATGAAGAGTGTTGTGGCCTAAGGAAAGATTCTTAAAAGTGGCAGTGACATTGTACTAACACCTTTTCTCCCTTTTAGAACATTTATCAAAATTGGTTTCACTAAATAACCTTTTCTCCTTTTTAGAATATTTTTCAAAGTTGGTTTCATTGTTTTTGCAGGGCTTTCAACAGTTGAAGTATGCTACATTAACTGACTGTAACTCGTTGGTTAGTACGCCCGACCTCTCATGTACTCCAAATCTCGAGGAATTGTATCTTGTGAATTGCAAAAGTTTGGTAGAATCCCACCAATCAATTGCATATCATGACAAGTTACAAGTCTTGCATTTAAGTGGATGCTCTAACTTAGTATTTTTCCAAATATGCTCAAATCAAAAAATCTCCGAGATCTTTGGATTGCTGATTGCACAAAGTTTGAAAGATTCCCTGATATTCCACATAAACTTGAAGGCCTGAAAAAGCTTTACTTGCGAGGGACTGCTATTAAAAAACTTCCTACATCAATAGAAAATCTTATCTCTTTAGAAGGAATGGATTTACATTTTTGCAAGAACTTGGTTAGTCTTCCATCAAATATTTACAAGTTACAAACCGTTAAAGCTTTGAGCATTTCTCATTGCCCAATAGGGTTTCCAAAGTATGAGAATTCAATTGATCCAAGCATGAAGATTGGCCTTCCAAATTTATACTGGCTAAACCTTGCGGGATGTAATTTGTCTGAAGTAGAGTTTCTTGAAAATCTTTCCTGCTTTCCTTTCTTGAGAGAGTTAAAATTACCGGGAAACAATATTACTAGCCTTCCTACAACCATCAATAAGCGCGATTATTTGACTAGATTGGATGTTAGAGCTTGCCATCTATTACAAGAGATTCCCGAGCTTCCACCATTTTTCAATTCTCTTGAGGCAGATGATTGCGAATCTTTGCAAACAAATGGCCATTTAACTTCAATTGATCATTGGGTCCGTCGATGGTTGACCATGGTTGAGACTACCTCATCTGACCAGGTTAGACTCTCTCTCTCTCTCTCTCTCTCTCTCTCTCTCTCTCTCTCTCTCTGTTAGATCTAAGGCATATTTGTATATTGCAACAGCAGAAAATGAAAAATCGGAGGCCAGAGAAAACCAACCAAATATAAAGTGAATTTGTATGCACATGCATGTGATAAAGGTAGCTACCGTACTTAAATGGCAATGATTTTTATCACATGAGACTTCTATATTAATGCAAGTCAGGACCAATGGATGTCTTCTCATTTATAGAGCTCTAGTTAGAAGTGGAATTACTCAGATTACTCACTAAACTCAAATTGAATTCTTCTATTTGAGTACTTTTTTACAGTCTATCTTTGTAATAGGATCCTCCTGATTCCTCTGTTTCTCTTCTTGGCGGAGAGATGCCAGAGTGGGTCCAACCTATTAGAGAGGGTTCCATATCTTTTATGGCTTCAAAAGACTTGTACGACAAGTTTCTTGGATTGGTTGTTTGTGCTGTTTTTAGTAAAAATGAATCGGATGAGGAACGCTCATTTGAGATTGTAGCACATTTTAATGGTGAAAGAAGGGATTTCTATGGAAAATATTTCCGTTGGTTGGATTCAGATCATATTTGGCTTCAGTATCTCATACCATTTGATCTATGGAAAGTAGTCGATTTTGGTCAAATTGATGGGAGTCATGCGCAATTTAGACTTACACAATTGAGTGGAGACGTGGAAAAGTGGGGATTCCGAATAGTATGCAAGCAATTAGAGGATGATTTAAAGGTTGTGCTTCGAGACAATCAACTAATAAATCCAGCTTTACTCTACGAGGTTAATTATGACTCAACAGATTCAAGCACCGAGAGTTCACTTATGTACGAAGATAGTTCGGTTGAAATAGATCCACAGGATGACTTGCAAAATTGTCAAATGAGTAGTGAGAAATATAGTCAAATAGCATCAAAGAGAAATCATGAGCTTATTTTCTCTCGATGCATGCAAACACCAGTTCAGCCTCCTGAAGTTCAATCGTCGACCAACCCAGGGGAGCAGACCAATGCCAGTTCTAGCGTTGGTGATTCAGCTGCAGATGAATCTGAGCCAGAGCCAATTAACGATCCGTCTGCCACAGGCTCAGGGACTGCACCAGCTATGACATCAACCGTGATGCTGACAACATCGGCAGAATCTATGCCCTCTAAGGGAGCAGCAGAAATTGATGATCTCCCAAGTGTGCAACCATCCACGATGGCTGAAGAGACAACTTCTGAAGTTTCGGATGTTGAGATGTCTGATTTAGAAGCAATCGATGAAATCTTGGGAGTAGTAAAGCCAAGACGTGAAAGGCCCCTCCCATGTGGTTCTGACTCATCGACACCTGGAGAAGTCGATGGCGTGAGGGCTAAATGGGAGGAGTTTTACCAACTCACAAAAGGAGGATACTCCCAGATTGCTTCTAACTCAAGCGTTGAAGATAGAATAAAGAATCTGCTTGCCGAGTTGAGTTCCAGCGATGATTGCTTCACCAATACTCCCGAATTTCAGTACGAATGCAAAGAGTTTGCTACGCTCTTTGTTGATGGCGTTGAAGTTTTTAGACAGAATTGAAACAAGATTGAGTCATCGACAGCTGTTGAAGAGAGCTTCAACAAACTGGAAGACAGACTGGAAGCCGGAAAGAAAATTCTGAAAGAACGTCGCAGTTCTTATCAGGCTGCCATTGACAAGAAGGGCGAGCTCACAGAAGAAAAGGAAAGGCTCGGAGCACTTCTTGCTGAAGTTGAACGCCAGATCGAACATAACAATATTCATATCCAGCGTGAAGGGAGGTCTATGAAGCAACAGCTTTCGGAAGTCCAAGCAACCATGCAGGAGTGCGATCGGCAACGAGCAGAAGTTGAGAGGCATTTATCCATCAAGCGGAAATGTATGGAGGATAACGAGACCTTGGATGAACACCTGTCAACTTTCAGGAGCAGCGTGAAGAGACGGTTGGATAGTGCTCGCCAAGATAGTTCGAGCAAAGCAGACCCTCAGGTTGACTTGCAAGATTGTCAAATGAGTATAGAGGAACATAGTCAAATAGTACCACAGAGAACTCCTGAGCTTTTCTTCCCCGAGGCAAGCGAGCCAAGACCATGTGGGCTTCTAATTCGATTGGCAGAGATGAGTATTGTTGGAAGATATGTCTGAAGATATCGAGAATATCGAGAATATTAATTAAGTCAAGTTAGGATTAGATTTGATACACGTAGAATAGAGTATATAATCTTTCCTTCTTTATTGCCTTTTCTTTACACTATATATTGGTGCCTCTGTACATTGTTCAATATAGAGAAAAATACAGAAAACCTTTCTACAATTTCTCTTCTCTCGCGTCAATACTTCCTTGTCTTCCTTGAATTTTCCTAATTCCTTTCATGGTATCAGAGCCTTGTTAGCTCTTTATACAGCTTCCGCCTAGTGATTACCTGCACTGCATTCTTGTTACAACAAGAAAATTTAACCTGCAAAGCAAGGTTATTATTAGTGCAGAAATCAAATCTGTCAAGGGAAATCAATTGAAGAAAGGAACTTCTCACCATGGAGCGAGAATCGCGAAACCTTCCCACTGCATCCGGTGATCAAAACACGCGAGCTCCAGAAGACCAGAACCCAATTTCAAATGTTCGGGCCCAGGAAGAAGTTAATACGGCCCAACACTTTCAGTGGCAATTTCCCCAGGCTCAGTCTAATCTGGGGCAACCCACTACGGGCCAGCCCACTACGGGCCAGCCCACGGCGGGCCAACCTTACCAGTGGCTGCCATTTCAGATGCAGCCCTACCCATTATTTTTTGGGCCAAGCCCAAATGCATCATTGCCAGGGGTTCAAGGATACAACGTCCAGCCCGATGGAGGCCCACCAACCGCAAGCGGGGCAAGCCCATCCACCGGGTCCGGTTTTTCATATGCGGGTCATATGGGCGAGTCGGGTAATTCGGGCCCGGGTCTGAATCCCTACCCGGTTGCTCAACCCGGTTTCTTTCCATACCCGTTTGCCGCGACCAGCGGCCGCCCGGAGCCCGGCGACCCGCTCTACACGTCGACGGCCGACGGACCGGAACTGCGAATCATCACACAGAATTATCCGAGCCGACAACTACTCAAACTGGTCGCGGGAGTTCCGGCGAGCACCGGTCACCAAGGACAAGGATGGTTTTACCGACGGAACGGTCCGTTTCCGTCCGACGAGCGAGCGGCACGACTATGGAGGAAATGCAATCAACTCGTCCGAACGTGGATCGGAAACCGCATCACCCCCGGTCGCGGCCGAGGCTACCCCGACGGAGGATTCGAAGAAAATGTGGGAAAATATCAAAGAAATGTACGGGAAACTAGATCGGGTCAAGATTTTCTCATTAACCCAGCAACTCTCAGATCTGAAGCAAGGAAACATGAGTATAACAGCAACATTCAACAAACTCTCGGCTCTGTGGAACGAACTGGAAGCGGTCGAAGAAAAGCTAGAAGCGCCAGAATCAACATTGCAGCAGTACAGAGACATAAAAGATCGAGAAAAGGTGACTCGATTCCTCTTAATACTAAACGAATCTTACCAAGGTTTTCGCTCACAGATTCTGACGATGGAGCCCATGCCACCACTCGGACGGATTTACCAGCTCGCCGTCCAGGAGGAGAACCAGAGCCTCGCCACCTCCGACCACCTGAACGCCGGAGAAGAGATGGCCCTCTTCGCCTATACGGGCGGAAACAGAGGATCTGCGACAAAGGGACGGGGAGAGAGACAAAGTGAAACCCTAGGGTTTCTCTCCGTCGAAGAGAGAAAAGGGAGGATGGACGGCGCAGATCTGACGAGGAGATCCGACGGCTCGCGGCAACTTCATCCACTCACTGGATCGGACGGTCCATATTCGCCCCTTGGATCTGGAACGGACGGCTCATATACGATCGCTTCATCTGGATCGGACGGCTCTCGTGGTGTCCGATCGTCCGCAGGATCGGACGGCCCTCATGGAGCCACGATGGCACCGATCTTTAAGTCATCCAACGGCCCTCCTTTTGCCACGTCATCAAGGGGTAATTTTAAAGAAAAAAGAAAATTATACTGTGATTATTGTCGCCGTCCACATCATACGATCGATAATTGCTGGAAATTGCATGGCAAACCCGGAGAAAAAGGAAAAAGGGATCTTTCGACGGTTTTGCAGGTGACAGGTCAAAATCTGGACAGATTACGTCCAACAATTAATGATGACCAATATCAAGAACTTCTGAAGGCCCTAAAGAGGTTGGACACCTCTGATAAAAGCGGGAGTTTTACAGGTATTTCACATTGCTTGATGAATTCCATTTCCAAGGATGCATGGATAATAGATTCTGGAGCTAGTGACCACATAGTTTGCAACAAAAATTTCTTTTCAAAAATCGAAAAATTGCACTTTCCAATTTCAGTGCAACTTCCAAATGGAAACACAACAAATGTCATGATGACTGGCACAGTTAATCTTAGTCCACTCATTACACTTCGAAATGTGTTCTATGTTCCAAATTTCCAATTCAATCTCATATCAGTTTATCGAGCTTGTGAGGAAAATTCTTGTCAAATCCAGTTCAATTCTGATAATTGCTTCTTTCAGGCCCTTTCGACTGGGAAACTGATGGGCTTGGGTAGTGTCTCGCAAGGGCTATATTTCTGGAACAATATTCCTAGTGATTTCAGATTATTCTCTGCTGAATTGAATAAAAAATCATTGTGTAATACTGCTGCCAATGATAAAATTTCCATTAATCATCAAAGATTGGGTCATACTGCATCCTTTCCTTATCCTCAATGCCCCATTTGCCCCTTAGCAAAGCAAACTCGTGCGCCCTTTCCAAATAGTACTTCTCGCACTACAAGCTCCTTTTCCTTGATTCATGTCGATATTTGGGGGCCATATCACACACCACATCGTGACGGCTCACGTCTTTTTCTCACAATAGTAGATGACTTCTCACGTGCTACTTGGGTATTCCTCATACAATCTAAAAGTCAAGTTCTATCCCATTTGAGAACATTTTTTATTCTATCCAAAAATCAATTTGGAAAATCTGTGCAACGCATTCGTACTGATAATGGCAAAGAATTTTTCAGTAGTGAATGCATGTCCTTGTTTTCTTCCAATGGGATTCTACATGAGAGCTCATGTGTCTATACCCCACAACAGAATGGAATTGTAGAACGTAAGCATCGTCATTTATTAGAGGTAGCACGTGCCCTTAAGTTTCAAGCTTCTATTCCTGAAATTTTTTGGGGAGATTGTGTGGTCACAGCTGCTTATCTAATTAATCGCATGCTAAGTCGTATTCTTGATGGGAAGACACCCTTTGAAATGCTTTATGGAAAGAAACCGGAACTTCAACATTTGAGGGTTTTCGGTTGTTTATGCTACATGACTACAGTGGGGCCTCGGGATAAGATGAGTCCTCGAGCTCGTAGATGTATATTCATGGGGTATCCGAATCTAAAGAAAGGATATCGGATTTATGAACCATCCACTGGGGATTTCTTTATAAGCAGGGATGTTATTTTCCATGAAGACGTATTCCCTTTTAGTGAAGAATTATCCCCTTCTCAAGAATTGGACCAGAATACAAATATTCATCGTTTCCTTTCTGAAGAGGACTTATCCCCTGGACAACCCTACATTATTGCACCTACCGAGCACCGATCAGAAGCTGTTACACCATCATCTAATGAGACTTCTGCGCCAATAACAGCTATGGACCAATCAAACATGCAAGAATATGCAGGATCCAATTTTTCTCCAGAGACAACTCCTTCAACCACTAAGGATGCACCCAGGAATGAGGATGCACAGCAGGATGCGCCTCGACGATCCGGGCGTATTAGCCGTCCACCTACATGGACGAAAGATTATGTTTGTGCCTCCTCAAACTCATCAGGTACTCGTTACCCTATTTCTTCATATGTCTCTTTTCATCGGTTGTCGTCAGACCACATGTGCTGCATTAGTCGGGTATCGAGGAGCAGGGAACCATCCCATTATTATGAAGCGAAAAAAGATCCGCGATGGCGTAAAAGCTATGGAAAATGAACTCCATGCCTTGATGGAAAATAATACATGGGACATTGTTTCTTTACCCCCTCATCGTAAACCGATTGGTTGCAAGTGGGTGTACAAGATTAAGTACAAGGCGAGATGGCTCTATCGAGAGATATAAAGCTCGGTTAGTGGCCAAAGGTTTTACTCAACGAGAAGGCTTCGATTACCATGAAACCTTTTCTCCGGTAGCAAAGGATGTTACGGTCCGCACTTTTTTGTCAATTGCAGCATGTCGTGATTGGTCTCTACACCAAATGGATGTCAACAACGCATTCCTTCATGGTGACTTAGATGAAGAAATCTATATGGAGCTTCCACCGGGTTTACGGAGACAGGGGAGTCTAAAGTATGTCGCCTCCGTAAATCCTTATATGGTCTCAAACAAGCGTCACGCCAATGGTATGCCAAGTTCACCAATGCACTCACTGCTGCAAGATTCAAACAGTCCAAACATGATTATGCTCTCTTCACATGGACAAAAGGTATGTCATCCATTTACTTAATGATATATGTTGATGACATACTTATTATGGGAAATAATGAACCTGCTGTAAGAAAGCTCAAGGAATATTTGCATTCTGCTTTCCATATTAAAGATTTAGGGTCACCAAAATATTTTCTTGGAATCGAGATAGCTCGTTCGGACCAAGGGATTTCTCTTAGCCAACGAAAATATGTACTGGAAATTATATCGAAGCGGGTTTATCGGGATGCAAACCAGCTGTTATTCCCATTGAGCAAAATGTGAAGTTGACTACGGTGAATATGATGTGGGACTCCAATCTGGAATTGATGATCCATTGCTCGAGGACCCATCAATTTATCGGCGATTAGTTGGTAAACTCATTTACCTCACCATGATTTTGTTGTTAGAATGAACGGGAAACTTGTTAGGGAAGCAATTCATAGGTAAGCGAACTCGCTAATCTTGATTTAAGTGCTTTTTTTTTTTCTCCTTGTTCTTCTCGTTTTCTTTTCCCAATAAAACGCTGTTGCTGGTCACTTTTACCCATGTACTTCCACTGAGGCCTTTGAGGTGTCCATTTGAACTTTGCCAGCTACGACGATGGAAACGATTGGGCCCCGCAGAGAGATCGACAAGGAGAGGAAAGCTCGACCAACTTCTCGACGAGGGTGTGGCTGGAGAGTCGCATGAGGAGGCTTGGGCGAATAATTTCATGTGTGGAGAGTACATATTATGCGAAGAAAAGTCGGACAAGAACAAGATCGCATGCTCTTACATGTGGCAAGCATGCAAACTTGGAAAGTGGTCGTGGTGGATGAAGATTGGGTCAAAACGTGGAGTGATTCTATCACATGGAAAAGAAGTGGGAAGTCATCGTGTGGTTTATCAACACGGGAATGTGCATGTGATGCTACGCTGATGGAGGTACAAAATTGGAAGAGAAAGGCACAAGCAACTTCCATAGAGCCACTTTCATTTCCGGGTAATTTCGTTTCCAAATTTATTTCCTTTCAATGTGATTTCAATTCCAATGCATCTGCTTGTATTAGCACTTAGTTTCATGTAGATTCATCCCTCAATTCATCTCCCGTGCGTGTATTTTATACTTGAGTGCGAAACCACAAAGCTATCTCAACCGTTCTCCCTTCACAACTACTACTGTAAATGGTAAAAATTATCAGAAACTTTGATTGTATAGCTCATCCATTATATCCTTTTTCTAGAAACATCTTTTTGAAAATTATTAATGTCAAATTTTTCGTGAAACTAAAAAGACCACGTCAACACTCATATAAAGTACCTTTTTTATGGTCGCTTGCTTAAAATAAACAATTATCTTTTTTGGGGCTCAAATTCCCTTTTTATTAACCCTAGTTTGTTAACTTTAATTCCCAAATAGAATTTCTGTAATTCTTTCTTCTCTTTATTCATTTTCTTTTGATTTTCCCGCTGCAAGCTCCTTCCTTTTCTCCGCCATAGGCCAAACTTTGAACTCCATCGATACGACGCCATTGAGCTCCGACGCATTCAAGATCCGCCACCTGCCAACGGAGGCGTCGAGCAGAAGAAGAAGTTGGTCTTCTGGAAACAGAGTCCCTAGCGAGCCGACGGCTGTCGGAGACCGGCCAGCGGAGGCGACGGACTACCACCGCCGACCGAAGCCATGGGAACTGGTGACGTAGCTTGGGGGCGAACGATTCTCTCCTGAGGTTTCGGGCTTCTTGTAGCTTGCTATAGATCAGGTAACGCCTGGCACGTCCGAATTTTATTAAGTTGTTGGAATCATTGAGATGGATTTTGAATTCGATTCAGTTGGTGCTGCAATTGCGCGGGAACTTGAAGGACGCGTCGTCGAATTGGTTCGAGAGACACTGAATCAGTGTTTCTTCGCAAGTTTTGTCTGTGTATGCTTGATCGTGAATTCATGGGTCATCAACGTTACACGCTGCAAAATCAGCGACAATCTCTGGAAGGTAGAGCTTTTCTTTCTTTGTTTTTCATAGGTGGCAATTTTTTGAAAGAAGTAGGTGAAGTCTAGGCTCAAGGGAAAACAAGCGAGGGAGAGTGAAATGAAGGAACATGGATTTTTTCAGTCCCTTTCCGGGTGCTGTAGGTTGGAAGGGAGAGAGGGAGGGATGGATGGATTTGGGTGCTTTTGAGGCGTCTAGGAAATGTGGATGTGGAGTATGTACTTATCATACAGATGTGCAGTGGGTGATAGGTTTGCCAGGAGAATTGAATTATGAGAAAATTCGATTAGTTGAATAGGGCTCTATCTCTATGTTTTGTGAGGCACTTGAAGGGGCAAAACCATAGAGGAATGAAGAAGATGAAGTGAGATGGCAAGGCACCAGGAAAGGTGGCTCAATATTTGAGTCCTTTAACTACATCTTGACTTTGGCAACTAGGGAGAATTGAAAACCAAATTTACTTGGAGTGTGAGAGTCATATGAAAATCGATCGTGCTCATGGATAACTGGTTAGGTGGTAGTTTTCTTTGTCCCTGTGGACTGTGGATTTGAAAAAGAAATAATTACCAGAAACACAAAGTTTACATAAGCTATTCAGTAGAATAGAGACAAACGCACAAGAGGCTGATTGTCGATTCTGATTTCTGAGGCCTTCCCATTAGTTTAGGATTCTCTTTTTATCCTTATGTGCCACGGCTTTTTTGAAGGAAAATGATGAGAAGCTAAAAGTCCAGGATGCTTCTTGAATGTTTGAGTGAAACCTGATTAATGAAAGGTTAACTTCTGAGATAACAATAATAAGACACCCTGGAATGAGTAACATGTAGTGTCTCAAATTTGTTACTGTTTTTGCTTTAGTGGTGTTAGAGCCATATCAATTTGAGTATTAGGTGGGATTTGCATCTGAATTACAGGGTAAGTAGGTGTTAATAATCATTACTTGGAAGTTTGTGACTAGTATATTATAATGGACCTGCAAGATCTTGATCTTATAGCTACAACATATAAATTCATTCCATTAGTGGCTGCATATTGATACTGAAATATTTCTACTGCTGGGAAACTTTATCCTGATTTCCCCTTGAGTTGCCTATTGTCCTCGTATTTTTTTTTTCTCCTAACAAGTAACAAGACATATTTGCCTTTCTTGTATAGGGCAAAGCTTGCTCTGGACAGCCTTGAAGTTCCAGTCATGTAAGAAACTGGTTTTCAGTAACTCGGTGCATTTCAGATATGCTACTTTATTTTCTATTGAGATGATTAGTATTTCAGTCTTCTATAGTGAATGATCTCAAATTTATTTATGTTATAGTTTGATTGAACAGCTGGCAATTGTTGAGGATGCAAATATTATTGTGGCAGGAAGAAACCGATGTAAATAGACACGAAATGTATGTTTATGATTGCTTCTCCATCCCCTTCTATAATTTTGACCAACAGCACTTTGTTATTGTTCTGAATTGATACCCTCGAGAGTCCATTCGTAGTTTATTGTTGATCATTTTACGTTCCTGCCTTAATTATTTCTTTGAGATAAAATAACATATCTGCAGAAATCTGTTAATAATTGGAATTTCCATGCATTATTATGCTCTAAAGGGTTTGTTTCCATTATTGTTTCATAAAATATGGCTACACAATAACAGTAATCTTGCTTCATTATTCCAATGTTTAACGTTTTTCATTTGACACTGCTCTGTCTAGAACCATATTAAGGTCTTTATTTGCTTTGGTGAAGTTCCTAATGTTGTTTTCTTAGTTTGTGTGGTAGCTAGACTTTTGGTATACTTTTTTGGTATGAAAATGCATTGTGAGCATTGTATTGCCTTTAATGATGTAAGAACCTGCTCCTTGGTCACATTTTCTTCATACAATGACCACATTAACACAAACAGTTTGAGATTGGTTTCTGGTAGACATCTCTTATCTGATAGTCCATTGCTGTCATCATTTATAGTTATGTGGTGACAATACACTACTATAAATGACTTTGTGGAAAGACATGGATAGTTGATGCCAAAATATTTGGCCCTTTTAGTATCTTGGTGGAGAATAATTCGAAATCAGAGGCACTTTGCTATAGGGATCTACATAACAAAATACTGTGAGCAAAGGTGGAGGTGGCTAATTAATGAGAAGCCTCTTTTTGCATGTGAGATTCTTGGCAACTTCAAGTGAGCATCTTGTTGACTTCATGTAGTATATGCCTGATCAATCTTATATGTAGTCCCAGACAGTTAACTAAAAGAAGAAAACATTTCTCATGAAATGCATTGCCTAAATTTATGTTTAAACTACAGTAAGAGCAACTGTCTCTCTGACATAGCTCCTAAAATTAATATGCTTGCTTTGTTTCCTCCTTGTGCTTTCTTGGGCAACAAGACATGCAGAGATGGAAGCTCTTGATGTTCTTCTTGAACAGTGGCAGAGGACTGGATTTTCAGCTACAGAAGTGATAGAGAGTCTTTCAGAATGCTCCTTCATGTGACATGTGAACCATAATTTGTGTAACAGCATTATCAATCATAGGTACATCTGTTGATCATAATGAAACAAAACTAAACTTTCCTAGAATTTGTTTATTCCTCTGATTAGATGACTCTTAACCTTTTTTAAGGCATGAAGAAAGTATATCATGGCTACCCAAATGATAAATTTGGGGGCAGTTGCTCAATAATGTCATTGCATTCACGTAGCTCCAAGGCATGGGATTTAGGTCAGTTTCTGCACTTGCTTACGTTGCTGATTTTGTATTGACTTAGCTCCACTTTGAAATTGTGACATATAAAAATTGAAGACTAAAGCTTACTGGAGGTCTATGCTTCCTTATGTTGATTACTGCTGGATGTGGATTCTTGGTGATTCTGTTTGTTGTTGCACTTTGAATATTGCAACATATGACCATGAAAATAAATGGAGGTTTGCAGAACTAATTTTTCATCTTTTATGTCCTTTTCTGTGTTTAAGAGGAAGAAAGTGGAGTTGCTGAAAGCATCAAGAAGTGAAGTTTATACTAATTCTTTCTAACCCCACTTTGTTTCCTTTTTTTAAAAATTCTTTGTGACTTGTTAGACATTTCCGTATTCTTTTTATTTGCCCTAAAAAATTTACAGTTGTAGGAAGAGCTACACACTAAAATAACATTTTCTTTCCTTTTGGCTTTCCCCCATTCTTGATCTCTTCTTCCTCATTTTTTTCACTGCAGTGAGATTGTTTGATGTCTTTATTGTTATCATCTTTAAATCAAGAAATATAGTATCTTCAAAGAAATATGATATTTTAACTATGAGGGAATTATGCTTTCCAATATGCCATGTGCAAAGTACTTGATAAAGAAATCTCTTTTCTGGTTTTGAAGTTGCAAGTGTCTATTCTTGCATACATGAGAGTATGTGCCTGTTAAATTGTGTTATATATTTGGCTTTCCAATATAATTGTTTATCTGTCTGATGCTGCCATGATGTAATCTTTCATGTTTCCTAAGCTTGTTCAGAACTCATAAAATGTTTTAATCAAACTCCGTTGACATTAAAGTTAAAACGTAGTGAAACAGAATCCGAACAAATTTTGGCAAACAGCACTTTGTTATACCCTTGTAGTTTATTGTTGATCATTTCATGTTTCTCCCTCAATTGTTTCTTTGCTAAAAGATAGAAAAATATATCTGAACAAATCTGTTAATAAGTGGAATTTTCCATACATTATTAGGCTGTAAAGGGTTTTGTTCTCATCATTCTTTCATGAAATGTCTATGGCTAACAATAACAATAATCTTGCTCTATTATAGACAATTTTTACGTTTTTCATTGGCCATTGTGCTTTATCTGGAACCAAATGGCGGTCTTTATCTGCTTTGGGGAAAGTTGCTGACGATATTTTCTTAGGCCGTATGGTAGCTAGACTTTTGATATGATTTTTTGGCATGAAAATGCATTGTGAACATTGTATAGACTTTCAAGATCTAAGAACCTGCTCCTTGGCCACATTTTGTCATACAATGACCACATTTACACAAACAGTTTAAGCCGGGTTTCTGGTAGACATCTCTTGTCTAATATTCTATTGTTGTCACATTAATAGTTATGTGGTGACAAATAGTTGATGCGGAAATATTTGGCTCGTTTAGTATCTCGTGGAGCATAATAAAAAAACAAAGGCACCTTGCTACAGGGATATATATATGAAAATACTGTTAGAAAAGGTGGAGGTGGCAAATCCAAAAAGAAGCCTCTTGTTACATGTGAGATTCTCAGCAACTTCAAGCAAGCATCTTGTTGAATTCATGTAGTATGCCTGGATCAATCATAAATATACTCTCAATTAGTTAACTTGAAAAAGAAAACATTTCTCATGAAATGTGTTTCCTAACTTTATATTGAAACTACACTAAGAGCAAATATCTCTCTAACATGCTCCTAAATTTAATGTTCTTTCTCTGTTTTCCTCCTTGTGCTTTCATAGGCAAGAAGACATGCAGAGAGAGAAGCTCTTGATGTTCTTCTTGAAAAGTGGCAGAGGACTAGATTTTCGGCTAAAGAAGTGGCAGAGAAATTTTCAGGATGCTCCCTGTACGTGACACGTGGACCATGCATAATGTGTGCAGCATCATTATCGATAATTGTTGATTATACTTAAACAAAACTAAAATTTGTTAGAATTTTTTTATTCATTTGATTAGATTACTCTTACCCATTTTAGGTATAAAGGAGGTATCTTATGGCTGTGCAAATGATGAATTTGGAGGCTGTGGCTCAATACTGTCGTTGCATTCAAGTGGCTTTGATGTATGCATCAGGTCAGTTTCTGAACTAGCTTTTATTGCTGGTTTTGTATCTACATAGCTTTACTTTGAAGTTGTGACATATGACAATTGACAGCTAAAGCTTACTGAGATTCCTGATTCTTTATGTTGATTACTGATGGATGTGGGTTTGTTATGACTCTGCATGTTGTTGCACTTCGAATATTGCAATACATGGCTATGAAGATAAATGGAGGTTTATCTCTTTTCTGTCAATTTTGTTTGGCGGGTACTTGTCAATGTCGTCTGGTTTGCTAGATGTTTGTTCATTTGGCTGTGTGGGTAATCTCATGGCTTATCTTTCAAGACTTCCCAATATTGATTTATCTCGTAACCTTTTTAACCCATATGATGAGTTTATATTTTTTTTTTTTGGTTTGGGGGTTAGATATTCGGTGATTTCTTTTACTGATTCGTTTTCTCTGGGTACTTCTGGGATTAGAAACTGGCGATCTGATAAGGGAAAACGAGAAGGATGGTGATGGGGGTGTCAGGATTAACTCCCCAACATCTGAGGACCACCCTCACTCAATTCAATGAGAGCAATGAGGACATAAAGAGTGGAGAATCGCCGTGAGTTCACATCTATGAACAAGCCTCCAGGGTCAAATGTGGCTGTTCAAATTGCTGAGGAAGTAGAAGCTGGAGATGTTTTACAAACAGAGGGATGTCGAGGAAGCTGTTGGCAATGAACTGATGGCCAAGGAGCTGAGTTAAAGTCTAACGATATTCTTATAGTTAAGGTTGTCAAGAAAGAGGAAACCAAGGAAGAGTTGGAGATCGCAAGTGTCTACATCTAGGGGCTCGAGTCCATGAAGGAAGCACACAATGGAGAGAGCAAGAGTTTGCCCATGGCGAATTCAGCAGAACAGCTGGTATTTCGCTTGTTTTTGATCCATTGTAGCCTCCAAATTTGTCATTATTTTGAATTTATGCATCAGAGATGGAATCTGCTTAATTACTTATTGAGCTATTGCTCTGCAGCATGAGGTAGCAATGACTCCGAGAGGGGCGCAAAGGACTTCATGAATGAATTGCTGTGGAGTGGTTGATGTCATAACTGGGTCCAGGACATAATATCCAGGTTTGTATTTCCCAGTCACCTGGAAAATCGTATGATGGTTTCCTGGCCGAGAACAGTGTCTATTGCATTCTATAGCTGCATAAGCTAGGGTTTGTAATACAGCAGCATTTACATTTTTATCAAAGGGGTGTCTCTACTCTTTGATGTCTCATTTGTTACCTTTGAGGCTAGGATAGTGCCGAACTCGACCATCGTGTTCCCTTCCTTGTATCTATAAACTCAGCAGTTACTTCCGGATACTTCTACATCTTACCTTATACAGATGAACTTGTTACTTAGCTTGGTCGACATTTTCACAAACTATTAGAACCCTTATTGGGCTTTCATGGTCCTCAAGTCTGAAAATCGTTCTTGTTGCTTAGATGCACCCAGACTGTGAAGTTTACTAAATCCAACCTGCAAGTACTTGGGGTCTGTCATATGCGGGACTGAGGAGTTCCCCTCAAATCCCTTTTCCTGCTTGAAAACGCGAGTCGCAGAAAGCAACATTAAAAATTACTCGAACCAAGATGTTAGCAGCAGCAGCTTACTACGGCTCCTCTTTACTTAGTTACTCCATATTATTTGCTCAGGCCGATGCACTTTTACCAAATCACGTTTTGATTCGTGCAGATTACCTCTTTCGCTGTTCCTTTCAACAACAGTATATATGTTAACCAAAGGGAATGACAGACTTGTCAGAGAATGTATGACTTTGGGACTGAGTATTTTCAGACTTGGACCCATGAACATGAACTCTCAAGCTTAATTCCTTCTAATTGTCTTCGGATGCAGAGAGATCTGGGAATCGGCTTTTAGTCGAGAGACAGCGAGCTCAGCAAAGAATTGATAGTTTGCTTTTGGCCTGATGTGAATGTCATGTAAACCTCAGATCTCGCAGAGCTCATGTGCAATTGCTTTTCGCGCCATTTGGTCCAATATGGTCTTTCTAAAATTGTAAAACAATGCTACTGATAGTAATTAACAGCTAGCGTAACATAGGAAACAGAATAGAAATTACCTAAACTACATTAAATTCGAAGATTGTGATATTTTTTTCTGAGAAAGAGAACTTGTTAATTGTGTAATTACTATTGTCCCATGTACTCATAATTACGGTGCTCGCATTGCCAATGTGATTTTTGCTGAATGATTTCACTTTTCACAGTTTTTGCGGAATAATCTCAATTAGTAAAAAATTAGTATCAACTTTGATAATTTCACCCCAACTCAACTATTTTTTGTGTAGCTTGATTACTCGAGAAAACCGTAGAAGTAGTTGATAGGGGAAGAGATATATAAAAGTTATTATTTTGTGTGTGGAAGATCATTCAAGAATATGCCCATAGCATCCATTGCATGCGAAACACTTGATTTTCTTAACCATTTTTTTTTGAAAAGTACTAAAATATATTTTGAAAAAGGAAAAATATCGCCAAAAACTCAAAATTGGACCCATTCTAACACCAATATCTCAAACTTTTCTTATATGATCTCTAAACTTGAACCAATGTGACAAAAATTCCCTTTATGTACTACAAAAAATCATATACTTTGCCTATTATGATATAATACTCCAAACTCTCTTTTTTTTTTTTATCACAAAACCTCAAATTTGTACAAATGTGGCAAAAGGTAGTATTGGTGTTACAATTGGTGTAATCTATGATTATGAGTAACACAAGAAAAAGTTGGTGTTATAGTAGGCATAGTTTAAAATTTTTGCTGGTATTAATCCAATAAAAAAAATTGTAGAGTGTACTTACCTCAGAAATTCCACTACAACTTGGCTGAAATCCTCATATAATCAAGAGACGTATCTCTGGGCACATGCAAAACTCTGTAGAGAACAAGATAATTTCGTAAATAAGTGAACAAATTTTTAGAATGTAAGAAAATGAGTCTCAACAGGTATGTTAATGGAGTCGGATTCATAACTCAAGTATGATGATCTTTCCCCAGATGAAGACATTATCAAAACTATGTGTACGAGAAGAATAGAGTTAATTTAATATGTATAAGTATAAAATCTTACATAATTTATTGACATTTTATAGTCATCCATAATGTAATTTAACAAGCGTATTAACAACCATTAACATTTTTAAATGATAGCTTATTACATTAGTTACAACCCATGACTACTTGACTCTACCTGCAAATAGTTGTATGAAGAAATTAACCCATTTTCTTAATCAAGAATGAGGCTAATATATTTAGTTATGTCCGCACTTGTGGCAAAGGTTCTAATAGTAACAGGTGAATGGGGTGCCCATAGAGTCTATGCAGAGCCCTTTTCTTTTCTGCTGAATAAGACAATTATTTTCCTATAACTCATTGGGAATAAGTTCAATTATCATATAAAATTATTTTGATTCCTTTTTCAGCTGTATTTTAAATCATTCTTGTAAATTAACTGAATATATGGAACTAATACATAACTGAAATAGCCATCCACTTATTAAAACACACAGTACTACTCTTTCTCCTTGGCACATTCATAATGTTTCCACCCTTCTCTGTTACTTCACTTTGGACTCATTTAAGATGTTGAAGTCAAGGGAGCAAGAAATCTTGGATCAATTTATGAAGCTGAGTTGTCATGTCATTCAAATGCATCGAATCAGGAGCTCTCTAGATCATCGAAGTCGACAAAAGTAGGTCTCAAAGACGGCACTCTTGAATAGGCAATTGAAGCATTCTAAAGGGAACCAAATTGATGATGATGCAAAAAATAAAAAATAGTTAAATTTTTAAGATAAGTGATTTGGAGGAATGAATCGCATCTTATTCAACAAAGATTGTGATGTCAAGAATTGCTGGGAAGTTGCCAAATTTGAAACCGTTTTGTATTCCATGCTCTCTACACTCTTCCATTTCATGTTAGAGAATGAGTTGAAGTTGGAAGAATATGAAGAGTTCAATATTTCTCTAAAATCTCTATTTGACAGGGGTCAACATCAACTCGAATGCTATCATGGTGGATTGACGAATATCCACAATGAATGAAGATGAGAGGGAAAGGGATGCTGTTTTAACATTCAAAAGACGAACTGTTTGATTGATTTATCTAGTAGATTTGAGAAATAATGCTTTTCATGAATCATATGATCGGTAAATCCACTGGTGTTAAGGAGGAGGTGTTGAGGTCCTTGGATGATAGTGTGAAGTAATGAGTGTGGCATTTATATTGCCTTATAGTATGTTGAGCTCATCATATAGAGCACTTTACAACATCTTGTTACAAAAATGCATCAACTTAGTGATACGTATATAATATCTCCTTTGTGAGATGCCTAGTGCTTGACAAATCAAAAATGCATTTTTAGAGAAAAATAAATAAATACCAAAATGAAAAGCTTAAGAAAGAGAGAGAGAGAAGAAAAGAGTAAAGCTCCAGCCCATCCCTCAAGTTCGGCCCTATGCAGTCCGGTCCAGTCCGGCCACAAGTGCAGCTCATCAAACATTCAGCTTAATTGGCACCAGCCCGTCACTCCAGCCAATGGAAACACTTTCAGCCCAACTCGCCGTCGCCGCGCCCCCACCTCCGTCGCAGCTCGTCTCCCTCCGCCGGCATGTCTCCGCCACCGTCGTCGATGGCTCCTCTGTTTCGTTTTTCCCTCGCCAACGACCATCGCTACCACCGCCTGACGATCTCGACATCGATCCGACTCTGCTGGTTTCGCGATCCTTCAAGCACCGAGCTCCGGCCGCCTCCGCTTCCGTCATCTGTCCCTCCCCAGCATTGCTTTAGGCTTCGGCCTCGGGATTGCGTACCAGTTTCTGAGGGCAATGGCTTGAACCGGTTTGTGGCTTTTGCTGGCTCATCGACGACGCCCGCAAGATATGATCTTAGTTCATTCCTGCTTTGCCCTATCTGTTTTCCGAGTTCCATTGCGGTTTATTGCGTTGTGGAGGAGGAATCGAGTTTGCAAGTAAGGTGTTTGATGAAATGACTAAGCTGGACTCTGTTTCAAGGAGTTACCTGTTCCCGATATAGATAATCGACGACTCCGGGGGTGACGACCTCGAGCTTTGGACTGGTGATCGAGCGAGAGCAAGTCTCTCGAAGATCGAAGTCCAAAGAAGCTCGCGAAATGCGCTCGACGAAGCCACGATTGTGTCCATGGACTCCCTCTATCTCTCTCAAGTCTCAACTCAACCGGACAAAAGAAAGAATTAACCTTGAGAGTTTGCGCGAAAGGATCGGAACTGGAGATGGTGAAGCAGACATGGTGGCCTCAGGGGAAGGTAGTCGGGATCGACCGTCAGCCATATCACCTGGAACTCGAACTTGGGGCTCCCCACCTCCTCCAATCCCAGAATCTGCAATCAGCAAAAGAGCAATTCAGGATCCGGCAAAAGTGACAAACCCGATCGGTGGGACGGAAAGAGAAAGAGACCTCTTCGTAGAACTCGGCCAAGCGCCGGAAGTTGGAGGATTCTCGCGAGACGTGGCGGAGACACGCCGCCTTTTCTCATTTCTGGTTTGGCGAGCAGTGAAGAAAGACTGAACCCATAAAAATTCATCGGGGATCTCTAAATAAAAATATTAAAGCATTTAATTTAGTAATAAATAAGTCCGCATGTATTTGCATTTAAGCTAGACTGATGGCGGATGAATTTAATCGAATGGTTTTGAAATTGATTGGATTAATTGGACTGAGCCTATAAGAGCATGAAAATTTGGCCAGGATCATCGATGCTAGAGAGTCGAAAATTGCATAATTGAAATGCCAAAGTGGAAAATTAATTTATGAAAAGCAAACTTGGGGGAAATTAATCTTGCTATTATCAAAATTCAAATCTTAGATGATAATTGAGCAAATTGATTTGATGTTATCACAATAAGTGAAGAGAAGAGTATCATATTGCTAAGATAGAGTATATCTTTCAGAATTCGAATTATTAGGAAACAAGAATATCTTTTACTCTCGGAAGAAATCTTAATTGTCAGCCTATATAAACTCCATTATGTTCCTTGTTGGATTATTTTAGAATTCGAATTGGAGTGTGAAGCGTGATTTGCAGAAGACCATGAATCCAAGCGGTGAAAATTTGTTCCTCGTTGGATTATTCAGAGCTTGAAAGAAGGCGTGAAAGGCCCGATCTCACCGTCAAAATTCATGCGCACCTTCACTTCTTCAATGGAGTATCATTGAAGCCAAGGCCGCCGAGGCTTTCCCTGCACGTCCTCCGTCCTGACGACGCCGTGGTGGCTCCAGTCACTGCTGCACCGCGTCTCGCCTCCTTCTCCATGCAGCACCACTTACACCATCCGAACCGCCCCGACGTAATACCCAGCTGGTCTTTGCACTGACGCAGATTCCCGCAATCAGTCCCGCCACGAGGCCGCTGTGCATACCCGCAATGCTGGTGAACCTTCCAACTAGTTCTCTCGAGTTCCTGCAGCCCAGCATGCTGTCACCGCGACCGATCAACCCTCCGGCGAGGCCAACATCTCCGTCACTCCTGATCAGCCCTTGCGATTTGCGTGGCTCTCTCCCGTCCGTGATTTTCAACGCTGGAGCTTCCTTCACTTGCTTCTCACATATCGAGGAAATATGGTAAAAAAACACCAAGGCTGAGGAAGATTGGTGAGCTTGAAGCATCAGGTAAAAATGAATTACAGTAGTTTTGGTCAAATAAGTCCAAGCGGTGGATTTATCTTCTTTTGGATTTTGTCCAGAACTGACAATAATGTTACGGGTTTTGTGATCTTACTTGATGCAAGCAAAAGAATATTATTATGGCATGGAATCGTGAAGAGTTTGGGCGTATAGGGACGGGCAGATTCTTCGGAGGAAGAATAGACAACCTGCCACTAACTCAGCTTGCCGCTTACCTTCACGAGAACCAAGCATCACCTCTGTTAAGTCCCCTCCTCTCCCCGTCTTATGCCTTTTTTTTTTTATATATTTCAATGATTGTGAGCTTGCAGAAAACAGTAAAAAGCTTTCAGCCTTCGCTCTCGAACCCCTCTCGCGGTTACTGTAGCTCCGGACCCAGAGCTTCTCCGTTCGGGCGGTTCCCGGCGCCGGCGACGACTGGAATTCGGAGAAGATGTAAAGCAGCTACGGATCTTCACATCCTTCAGGTCCAATTGCTTAGGTAACCCCCAAAACTCCCTACATTTTGGTGCGAAATGCTAGGGCTCTGTTCTGGTTTTTCCCATGGATGCTGCGAGTTTACCAGCTCCTCCTGCGAATTCTCCTGTGCCTGAGCTTATTAACTGTCATAACCACCTGAGGATGGGTGGAGATCGTGCGCGCAGCCTTAGCAGGCCGCCGAAAGCGCGGCTGCTGTCCCATGAACGTGCGATAGGCAAAGGGACATCGCTGAACCATATTCCCCTGGGTTCTGCAGTTGGGGGGGGAGGGAACCCTTCTAGTAGTCGTGTATCTCCGTTAACTAGCCTAGGCGAAGCTGGGACTCGGAGAGTCCAAAGAAATCAGGTCCCGCTGCCCCAACGATTAGGCACTCCGTCTCCTACAGTTCGCTCTTGGGCGAATGTCGCAAAATCAGCAACTCAAGGTTACTCCCTGTCCTATATTCCTCATACTGATGTTGTAGAGAATGTTGTGCATCTATCGGATGAACTCTTAGCAGCTACCGACTCTTTATGGAAGGAATGCCTAGTAGGGTATTTCATTGGTAAGAAGCTTCCATTCAAGTTGATCGAGACAGCATTAAGACACCTTTGGGGACACCATTTGAAGGACATTAAGGCGAACGACCAAGGCTTTTATTTCTTCCATATACCGGATCATGAATTTCGGAGGAGGATAGCCGAGGGAGGACCTATGACTGTGGCAAGGGTGCCATTAATCTTGCAGCAATGGCGCCCCTTGCTAGAACTGCGTAAGGGAAGCCATACCTCGGTCCCGGTATGGGTTCGGCTGAAAAACCTCCCCTATGATCTTTGGTCTGCCCCGGGGATAAGTGCTATTGCTAGTCGTATCGGTAAACCATTGTATGTTGACCAACGTACGGAGCAACTAAAGATGATCTCCTTCGCGAGAGTATGTGTTGAAATATCAGCAACAAAGGATCGCTGTGAGTCTTTGAAGGTGGTCATAAATGGGGAAGTCCGTTTGGTGGAAGTGGAGTATGAGTGGAAGCCGGTATCGTGTAAAACTTGCGGAACTTTTGGGCACAAATGCCCCGTGCAAGCCCCTGTCCAGGAGGATCTTTAACCCCCCCTACTAGCTCCAATGAATTAGTGCAACGTGCTGGCTCGGTAATGGCTCCAATGGTGCTTACTGCTGTGGAGAGTCTTCAGCTGGTCCTAAATCTCCCCTGCAGACAACCGAAGGACCTGTCCAGACCTCCTTGAGTGGAGTCAGACTTTCAGATGGAGTCTCGATCTCCCCTGTTGCTGCAATATTGAAGGCGGCTGCTGTGGCTGATGGAGAAGTGAGTCAGGTTCCTGCCCTTTCGTCCTTGGCCCTCTCGGATGAAGCTCCTGCTGGAAGATCCCTAGTAGATGATCAATCTGCTGCTGGTTGCCGAGCTCTCCCTCTGTCGAGTCATTCCCCTGCTGTAGTCGGATTGGCTGCTGCTGGTCAAGGCCCATCCCACCAGATTATGGAAGCTGCTGTGGAGGCTTCCCTCGGCCCTCAACTCCCCCACTACCTAGAGCTTCTGATATGGCAGCACTTGATCTTTATGTTCAGGTTCCCTGTGATGCAGACTGCACCTTGGAAGCTGGTCAGATCTCCCCCCCGGTTGATATAGACTCTGCCGAGGTGGAAGGATGGCAGCAAGTCAAAGGTCGCAAGAATCCTATAATGCGGCCAACTCCCACACGTCCGACATCCAAGGTGGTAGAGAGTACGATGAAAAGGGCCACCCCCCGGGCTACACCCTCGATAGCAAAAGGGGTAGTGGATCTCTACGCCTCGGCCTCATTTTCTTCGGAAGACGACTTGGATGACGAAGTAACTCTCCTTCAAGAAAATAATAAAGCTGGTCAGCTTCCACCTCCCTCCAAGTCAGTGTCCGCCCCTATCAAACCGGCCTCGACGAGTCGCCGGGGTCAACCTTTAAGGAGGTAAGCCTCCTGGTTTTTTGTTAGTATAGGCGGTATACATGAATGTTGGTTTTTGGAATGTCCGGGGACTTGTAGACCCGGTCAAACATCTCAAGTCGGGAATTTTGTGAAGTCTAATCATTTATGCTTTGTGTTGGACTTATAGAGACCAAGGTACCACCTTCTAGATTTGGTACCATATCATCTCGGTTTATTTCCTGGATGGGTTTGGACTGCAAATAATGCTTTCTCTATACGTGGCCGTATTTGGGTTGGATGGAACCCGCTTTTGGTGGCCTTTAATGTTATTCATATGTCTAGCCAGATTATTCATGATGCTTTGATAATATTGTCTTCCGGGACTAGTATATCTCTCTCAGTGGTATACGGTGAGCACACTTTTGTTGCCAGGAGACCTCTCTGGAATGACCTAATACAATTAAGTTCCTCCCTAAAGGACAGCCCTTGGATGGTGGTGGCGACTTTAACGCAATCCCGGGATTCTTCGGACCGTATGGGCAGCCCGGATATTTGGATTCCTGCGTTCGATGAGTTCAAGGAATGCCTCGATCGACAAAGGAGCTACTTGATCTAGGTATGTTGGGTTCCGGTTCACTTGGTCATCGTTCTCAGGTGTCAATAGGAAACAACGGAAAATAGATCGTGTACTTGTTAATAATGCCTGGTACACTTTGTTCTCCTACTCAGAAGCATCTTTCCTTGCCCCGGGCATATCGGACCATACACCAATGGTAGTAAGGATTCTTGCACCAAATCCTCGACGTTCGCCATTCAAGTTCTTCAATATGTGGATGAACCACCCGGACTTCTCCATGATAGTTTCCCAAGTTTGGCAAACACAAATTAGGGGTTCTCCCATGTTTAAGCTATATGGTCGTCTCAAACTCCTTAAAGGCCGTTTGAAGACTCTCAATAAGGAAGCCTTCTCGGATATCACCACGAGAGCATCTGATGCCAAACAAGCCCTTATTTCTACTCAAGAAGCTCTAACCCAGGACCCTCAAGATGAGAGCTTGGTGGCCTTAGAGCATATCCAGCTCAAGAACTACTATGCCCTAAGATCACAAGAAGAGTCTCTATACAGGCAAAAGTCAAGAATACGATGGCTCAAAGAAGGGGATTTAAATACAAAATTTTTTCACCAATCAGTCAACCATCGACATCTACGCAACAGAATCATCTCGGTTTTGGATAGTTCTGGTCAGTTGGTTACTGATCCGGGGGAGGTTCAACAGGTATTTGTCTCCTACTTCCAGGAGATTCTTGCCCCAGTAGAGGTGCCCATGAGACCATTCATTCAGGAGCTCACGGAGTTCATTCAGTCCCCGCTCAATGAGGATCAGGTCACTTTCTTATCTCAGCCTTTTTTACCAGCGGAGGTCCGCGATGCCATGTTCTCCCTTGGTGGGAATAAAGCCCCGGGACCTGATGGTTATAATGCAGACTTTTTAAAAAAGAACTGGGACATAGTGGGTCCCTCAGTAACAGTAGTTGTTTTGGATTTCCTTGAATCAGGGTGTATGCTAAAGGAGATTAATAACTCTATCATTGCTTTGGTACCTAAAGTCCCTAATGCCACCTCGGTGACAGATTATAGACCTATTGCGTGCTGTAATACTATATACAAGTGCATCACTAAGCTTCTCTCAAAGCGTATTGCAATAGTTCTCCCGGAACTCATTAGCCCAGTCTAAACTGCTTTTGTGAAAGGAAGGAGGATTACTGATAACATCCTCCTTGCTCAAGAATTATTTTGTGGGTTTCATACCAAGCCGTATATTCCAAAATGTGCCGTTAAAGTTGACTTCAGGAAGGCCTATGATACCCTAAACCGGGGGACTTTCTGGAAACTGCTCTTCAAGCCTTTCGATTTCCAAACCATTTTATTAAGCTAATAATGGTATGTGTTCGCTCCCCGAAGTTCTCCATCTCCATGAACGGCGAACTTCATGGATTCTTTTCTAGTGGGCGTGGATTAAGGCAAGGCGACCCTATATCCTCCTACCTCTTTACTTTGGCTATGGAGGTATTTACGGGGATCATTAACTCCCATACCCGGCGTCCGGAGTATCGATACTACTGGAGATGCAAGACTACTCGCCTTTCACATCTCTTCTTTGCTGATGATGTTTTCTTGTTCAGCGAAGCCAGTCCTTCCTCTATCTCCTGCATTAAGGATGGACTTGACATGTTCTCTGCTTGGAGTGGATTGACTCCGAATGCCAACAAAAGTGAAGTTTTCATTTCCGGAGGCTCTTTGGAGGTCAGAGATCAAATCCTGCACGCCTTTGGTTTTAGACTTGGCTCTTTTCCGGTCAAATATTTGGGTGTGCCTATTATTACGTTGAGGTTGAATAAAGTGGATTGCCATGCCCTGGTACGTCTCCTTACTGCTAGAGTTCAATCCTGAACCCATCACTTCCTCTCTTTTGCGGGGCGGTTACAACTTATTAAATCAGTCTTGCATTCGATCCATGTATATTGGGCATCCATCTTTTGGTTGCCTTCGTCTGTAGTACACAAAATAGAACAAATTTGCAGGCAGTTCTTGTGGAAGGGCCCGGCCATGGGACCGGGTGGAGCAAAAGTGTCTTGGGAAGATGTTTGCCTCCCCAAGCGGGAAGGAGGCCTTGGACTTCGCAGGATTCGGGATAGCAATAAAGCTGCCATGATCAAACACATCCGGAATCTTTTACCGATAAAGAATCTCTATGGTGTAAATGGATCCATGCCATCCATCTCAAAAGAAAAGTGTTCTGGAACTCAGATCCTCCCACTACCTGCTCATGGGCCTGGAAGAAGATTCTGGCACTTAGGAGGGAATCCCTCCCCTTCTTCAAATGGAAGATAGGTGATGGCCTGTCCACTTCACTTTGGTTCGACCCTTGGCTTGATGTAGGTCCTCTTTCTGTTTTGTACTCGAACTCCTACATATACGAATCAGATCTTACTAGGCAAGCTAAAGTAGCGGACCTATACTCTCCCCTTGGTCAAACGTTTCTCCAGGAACTCTCATCTTGGCATTTCATGGTCCCCACTCTAACTCACGGCACGGACTCTCTCACCTGGAAAGAGGATCCCTCAGGCAAGTTTTCAATTGCATCAGCATGGGCAGCAATCCGTAGGAAATTCCATGCGGTTCCTTGGTCAACCTTTGTGTGGAGTAAGGCCATCGTCCCTCGACACCAATTTCTCCTTTGGTTGATTGTTAAAAACCGCCTCCCAACCCAGGTATACCTTATGTCCTTCGGTAGGATCCCTAATGCAGCATGTGCTTTGTGTAATACTCGACCCGACTCGGTCAACCATCTTTTTTTTTACTGTGGTCTTCCTAACTCCCTAGCCATGTTCTGGGCTTCCAAATGTAACCTTCCTTGGTATAACTCCTCATGGCCGGATAATCTTCTTTGGGCCATCAACTCGCTGTCAGGTAGAGGGTTCTCAAAGGAAATTGCTCGATTTTCCTTTGGCGCCCTTTGCTATATTATTTGGAAGACGAGGAACAATATTATCTTCCGAGCGCAGAATGTACATGTGTCAGCCATGAAACAAGATTTTCCAAGGCGATCCAAGGACAAAGCGCTGGCGTTTAAAAGGGTGGAGGACAACTCCAGCAATAGGCGTATGCAGCAGGGATGGGGAATAGACCATAGTATCTTTGATCCAGGTCCCGAGTGAAGTCTATGAATGGCTCCTCAGGCTCTTTTGTCTAGTTCATTATTACTGTATCTCCTTGGTTCGATCGCGGAACCCCCTCATTCCAGTGACCTGTTTGTCCTGCAGAGTGAGTGACGGTGCCGTGTATCACCATTCCTTGTATAGGATCCATTGGCTGAAAGCTTATAATACTTACCTTACCAAAAAAAAAAAAAAAATGATTGTGAGCTTGCTTTCGCTGTGCGGACAAAACGAGTTTGGGTTTTGAAGGCTCTGATTTTTTTTTCTCTTTTAATCATAAAATTATAATACACTCAAATTTCTATGTATTTGGATAGTATTCAACTGGGAGAGATACAAAAGAATCTGGAATCTATTCACAAGGCGATCGTATAGTCCAACAAATGTTGGACGTCAATGTCAAATGGTTTGATTCTGAATGTGTAAACCTCAAATTTTCTAGTAATGGTGCGAAGTGCATTTCGATGCTATCGCAAATGGTAATAATTTTCTATATACTAGAGAATTTGAAGGGCACAAATTCATAATCGAATCGTCAACATATATTCCAATCTTGTATATAACTAAAATGCGGCCAATATATAGGCACTCTCTAGCTCAAATCAATAGAATCAATATAGAATGCGAAGATCACAACCAACCAAAGGACTACTTACAGCTTTGTGAACGTGCATATCAAGATTTTATGCTACTACTAGTTGATATCACGATTTTAGGCATCACTCCCAATTGAATACTATCCAAGTACATATTGGGGAATATCATCTAATCTTTTGCTGATTAGAAAAGAGAAAAAAAGAAATCAGAAGAACACTAAGAGCTGAGCTTGAAACCCAAACCCTCTCTATAGCAAACAATTGCAAACATAATTTGCTCACAATCATTAGATAAGAGAGAGAAAGGGACCAAACAGAGCTCTTACTTCTCGTGGAGGTAGGCTACTTCGAGCACGCGACTGGTGGACCTTTGGAGTCGTATTCATGGGGGGCTCATCTTCAGTATCATAAAACTCTCCGGGAATTTTTGGATGTTTTTTCTTCGTGGATTCTCGATGGGGAGAGAGACTGCAGAAGAGGAGAAGGTGCGGAGAGAGATAGTGACGGAGAAGAAAGATTGACGGAGGGGATATAGTAAAGTTGGAAAGTGGGCCCCATTATGAATATGTATAGGACGGACAAGCTTATGCAATATTTTTCAATTTTAATTTGTGTTGAATAAAGAAAGTTCAATGGCCCCTCCCGATTCTCTACTCTCCATAGTCTATCCGACGATGATCCTATATTTTTTTCAGAATATCTAGCTCACTCTGCCCCTTGCTATTTTCTTTTTCATTAATATTTTTTTTTGCTGACCTAGGATCCGCCGAGCCTGACTTTCGATTTATGTCTATTTGCCAGCCCATGGCCCGTAAAGTGCCGAGCACCTTGGACCAAGCGTCAATACCTGGGGGTAGCTTGCCCAAGAGCCCACCACTAGGGCCCCCCACGTAAATAGTTAGCAACCGGGTGATTCGAACCCAAGACCTTATGCGGGAGGTCCCAAGTGCAAACCATAGCAGCTGCTTGCTAGTGGGTTCTTTTTCGTTAATATTTAGCTTATGCATAGTTTAATTTATTACATGATAGACATTCTTAAACATCGAAAATATCGCATTTATTTAAATCAAAATTGCACTTGCACCCTGCTTAGTACATAAATATGGTGAACCCCACTTAATTGGCCATTAAAAGCGACCAACTTATTTAAATGATTGCTTATGCTCTAGCGCATCACTTCATACACAGATTTCTTTTGCAAAAGTAAAATTACCTGGCATTCGTGTATTGTGAACTAGTCTTGTGGTAGTCCTCCAGGGTTTGACTTAGAAAAGGAGCTTTATATCGTAAAGATGAGTATTTTATTATTATTATTATTATTTTGGTTTGGGGGTTAGATATTCAGCAATTTCTTTTACTGATTCGTTTCCTTTTCTCTGGTACTTTTGGGATTAGAAACTGGCGATCTGATAAGTGAAAACGAGAAGGATGGTGATGGTGGTGTGGAGATTAAAGAGTGGACAATCGCCGTCTGTTCACATCTATGAATGAGCCTCCAGGGTCAAATGGAGTTGTTCAAATTGTTGAGGAAATGGAAGCTGGAGATGTTTTACAGATCGAACAGAGGGATGTTGAGGAAGCTGTTGGCCATGAAATTGACAGCCAAGGAACTGAGATAAAGTCTAACGGTATTCTTATAGTTAAGGTTGTCAAGAAAGAGGAAACCGAGGAAGAGTGGGAGAATGTAAGTATCTATATCTAGGGGCTCGAGTCCGTGAAGGAATTGTACAATAGATAGAGTCAGAGTTTGGCCATGGCGAATTCGGCAGAACAGCTGGTATTTCGCCTGTTTTTGATCCATTGTAGCCTCCAAATTTATGATTATTTTGAATTTATGCATCAGAAATGGAATCTGCTTAATTACTGAGCTATTGCTCCGCAGCATGAGGTAGTGACAAATCCGAGAGTGGCGCAAAGCACTTCATGGTTGAGTTGCTGTGGATTGGTTGATGCCATAACTGGGTCCAGGACACAATTTCCAGGTTTGTATTTCCCATTCACCTGGAAAATTGTACGATGGTTTCCTGGCCGAGAATTTTGTCTATTGCATTCATTCTGTACCTGCATAAGCTAGGCTTTGGAATATAGCAGTGTTTACATTTTTATCAAAGGGGAGTCTCTACACTGATGTCTCAGTTGTTACCTTTGAGTCTAGGGTAGTGCCGAAGAACTCGACCAACGTATTCCATTTCCTGTTTCTATAAACTCAGCAGTTATTTCTGGATACTTCTACATCGCAACTATATAAATAAATTTGTTACTTAGCTCGGTTGACATTTTCACGAACTACTAGAACCCTTATTAGGCTTTCATGTTCCCCTAGTCTGAAAATCGTTCTTGTTGCTTAGATGTACCCAGACTGTGAAGTTTACTAAATCCAACCTGCAACTACTTGGGGTCTGTCATGTGCGGGACTGAGGAGTTTCCCTCAAATCCCTTTTCTTACTTGAAAACGAGAGTCGCAGAAAGTGACCTTAAAAATTACTCGAACCAAGAAGTTTGCAGCGGCAGTTTACTACGGCCCCTCTTTACCTAGTTACTCCATATGATCTGCTCCGGCCGGTGCACTTTCACCAAATCATGTTTTGATTCGCACAGATAACCTTGTTCGCTATTCCTTTCAACAACAGTTTATATGTCGGCCAAAGGGAATGACAGACTTGTCAAACAATGTATGACTTTGGGACAGAGTATTTTCAGACTTGGACCTATGAACGTGAACTCTCAAGCTTGATTCCTTCTAATTGTCTTTCGGATGCAGAGAGAACCGGGAATTGGTTTTAATCGAAGGACAGGGAGCTCAGCAAAGAACTGATAGTTTGCTTTTGGCCCGATATGAATTTTACGTAATCCTCAAATCTCACGTGCATAGCTCATGTGCAATTGCTTCTTGTACGATATGGTTTGAGATGGAATTTCTGAAATTGTAAAACGATGTGACGGATTGTAATTAATTGCTAGGGTAAAGTGGGAAACAGAATAGAAATGTACTTAAACTGCATTAAATTTGAAGATTGTGATATTTTTTGTGAGAGCTTGTTAATTGTTAAATTACTGTTGTGCTATGTACTCAAAATTACAGTGCTCGCATTGCCAATGCAATTAACAGCTAGTGTAAAGTAGGAAACGTAAGAGAGTACCTCAATATGCTCTTTCTAAAATTGTAAAATGATGCGACAGGTAGTAATTAACAGCTAGTGTAAAGTAGGAAACGTAAGCAAGAGTACCTCAACTACATTAAATTTGAAGATTGTGATATTTTTTCTGAGAAAGAGAACTTGTTAATTGTGAAATCATTATTGTGCTAGGTATTCAAAATTATAGTGATCGCATTGCCAATGTGATTTATGTTGAATGATTTCACTTTTCACTGTTTGTGATTTTTTTTTATATTAATCCAAATTAACGAAAAATTAATAAAAAACATATATGTCACAAATATATCAATTTAACATTTTTTTAGTTAAAAATTAGTCTTGAATAAATTTATTATAAATATTTCAATTTCGGATTTTTCATGAAATTAACCTCTAAACTTACTATCTACTTATCAAAACCTGCTAACTACTTCTCCCTAGCATATTCATAATATTTCCACCCTTCTCTCTCACTTCACATTGACTCATTTAAGATGTTGAAGCAAACGGAACAAGAAATCTACACTCAATTTATGAAGCTAAGTTATCGTGTCATTAGAATTGATCGATCCAGGAGCTCTATAGAGCATCGAAATCTACAAAAGCAGATCCCAAAGCCGACACTCCCGAGTAGGCTATTGAAGTATTGTAAAGGGAAAAATATTGATGACGATGCCAAAAAACAAAAATAGTGAAGTCCCAGGGTGGGGAGTGATTCCAAGGAAAGAATCGGATCTTATTCAGCGAAGCTTGCTATGTCAAGAAGTTTCAAGGCACAAAGCGGCCATATTTTAAGCTAATTTGCAATTCGATACTCTCTACGCTCTCCCATTTCACATTAGAGAGTGAGTTGAAGTTGAAAGAATATGAAGATTCCGTTCGTTTTACGGAAAATGTTATTTTTCTGGAAAATATTTTTCAGGAAGTTATTTTCTAGGAAAACATAATTATTTTCCGGTGTTCGGGTAAAACTTTATTTTGAAGTGGAAAATATTTTCCGCTGTTCGCTTAGGAAAATATTTTCCTTTATAAGCTCTTTTTCAATAATTTTTTATTATTTTATTTTTTTAAATTGTTATTTATTATTTTTTAAATAGATTATTAAATTATTTTTTTCTTTTATTTTGTGTTCTCTCATTTCTTGGCCGGTCGCTGGCCATGCCTCAAGCTCGCCTTGCTAGCGAGGCTCGAAGCTTGCCTACCTCTGGCGAGCTCGCATGATCAGCTCACCGGCAAGGTGAGCTCAAGGCGATGAGGCTTGGGCCTCACGATCGGCATCGAGAGTTATGCAGCTTCAATTCGGAAAGTAGTTGAACTACCAGGAGGAAGAAGAAGCACAACGCCATGCAAAAGTAGAGTGAGGGAGATCGACCAATTAGGGCAAGTGATTGACTTTGTTCTACTTTAAAAAGGAGGGATTCGATTGTTTTGAAGGGAGCAAAGAGAGGCAAGCACGAGGGCACTGGGTTCGTGAAGCGAGGGAAGAGAGGATTACAGTTTTTTATTTTGAAAAGAGGTAAATTTGGAAATAAATTTCCGTCTTGTGACGCTCGGGCGTCGCCAATCTGGCGAGCTCGGCTTACCTATCGTTGGTCACCAGACGTTGCTGTGGCCGACAAGCCGAAAAAGAAAGATAGAAAAATAAAAAATCGATTTTATTAAAAAATAACAAAAAAATTGAATTTATGAAAAAAATAAAAAAAATCTAAAAATAAAAGAAAAAAAGTGAGGGTAATGGAGAGTGTAAGATAAGAGAGAGTGAATATGGAAAATGTTTTCCATTTTTCCTCACTTTAGAAGATTTTTCCTCCTTCATGGAAAATGTTTTCTCCAATGAATTTATTTTCCATGAAACGAACGTTGGAAAATTCGGAAAATATTTCCTGAAAATTATTTTCCATGAAACGAATAAAGTCGAAAAGTTCAAGATTTCTCTGCACCTTCTATGCGACAAGGCGAACACCGACTCGAATGCTATCGCGGTGGATTGATGAAAGATCCACGATGAATGAAGACGAGATGGAAGGGGAGTCGCTGTTTTCGCGGCTGATGGGCAAACGGTTTGATCGATTTCTCTAGCGAAAACAAGAAATAATGCTTTCTCTTAAATTGCAACAACCGACTGGAGGAACACTCAAGACCAGTAGAGCACAGAGGGACAAAGGCTAGAGTTCGCCCATACCGGACGACGGCGTAGCCCGAAGCCGGGCAAGACAGGACGCGAGAAAGGCGAGACAGAGGTCGCCGGCGGTGCTCCCTGCTCGACCCGGCAGCGTCGGACGGTGGACCTACTGAGTTGGACGCAAAAATAAAGAAGCGGCGGTGAGTCGTCCGCCGCGACTCAAGCGTGACGGCCGACGGCGGTTCTCTCTCTCTCTCTTTCTCCGACTTCTTCCTGTCCTCGGATCGGCGGTCGCTCGGATTTCTGACCTCCCTGTATGTCTCTCCGGGGAAGCCCTCTGAGCCCCCGCTCCACCGCCTCTTGCTTGGCTCGCGAACGCCCTATTTATAGGCTGGAGGGTCCGGTCGACGGAGGGTTTAGCCGCCGGTCCTCGGCGCGCCGACCGGGCTCCCTTCGGCGAACCGGTGTCCCCTCGGCTGCCCACCTGCTCTGCTCTGCTGCGCCGCCTGCTTTCTCTGCTCTGCGCCTGCTCTGCCGTCCCATCCGTCGCCGGCTACTCTGCTCTAATGCCGTAGGTCGTCCTCCGAGCGTCGGTGTCTTCTGCGCGTGAGGCGGAGCGCCTGGGAAGAAGGGAGGAGGAAGCAGAAAAGGGGAAGGGGCCGGGCCAAGAAAAGGCCAGATGGGCCCGGGCCCATGCGGTAAGAAGAAAAAGAAAAAGGGGGGGGCGTGGGCTTGAAGGCCCAGCCCCCATGGGCCTCCCCTTTTTAATTAGTTTTTTTTATAATTATCCGAAAAAAAGGGTAAAATAAAGGAAGGCAGAAAATAGAAAATAAAACTTATTAGATGCAAATAATATTAATATCTAGGTGATGCGAGAAATATTTTTTGCTATGGCCAAACTAGTTTCTAATTTTCTAAATTAAATCAAATATTTAGTCAAAATTAAGATGTCAATAATCAATTTTAGCCGTACATCGTTGTTGTGGCAGTTTAAATATATTGCATTAACTCTGCCACAAATTCAGAGTTGAGTCACTTCATCTGTTCCAACTTCAAGCTAACACTTTCTTTCTTTGTTTTTTTTTTTGGTTACTTTGCTCATCTTCAAAATTACATTTGGAATTATTTTGTATTTCGACCATGGGTAATGCCTTTCATTTAAAAAAAAAGAGAAATTCTAAACTTTCCTGCTCAGTTGGACTTCACAAATTCCAATAATGAAATCAAATTTGGACGTGTCAATCTTATCTCAACTTGACTCAAATTACTGACTTGGACGTTCATAGGAAATTCAAGGACGAGAATTTATGGTGAGAATTTATGATCTTCCACATATTAAGTTCAATTTTTGTGCTAATCGCTGAACAAAGTCCTCTTCACTGACAAATTAGAACATAGGATACGAATCAGAATTCATTCATAGCCCACAATCCAAAAACCAATTATTCATCCATTACGATCGATGAGTGGAAACACGATTATAAATTTAATCCACTTGCATCATTATGATCATCCCTTCGTTTGAAAATTTTAATCTATGAATATGCTTTACCATGGACTATTGGATCATACACATTAGATAAGATAGCTCTCATGCAATAACCATCCTTTTAACTATTGAGATTTAATGGATCGAATTTAGATGTGATATTATTATGGTCGAATTCTAGAAACTAACCCTTATGCATTAGTGGTACAGCTATCTATTGAATAGAATTATTGAGTGAACTTAGTGCATAAACAAGATTGAATTTGAACCGTCCAGGATAGGAGGCTCAATACGAGTGTCTTCAACTTTTACGATTCATATTTAGTTTACTACATATATTTTCATTTAATAATATCTTACTTATTAGACTCTAATAATTGCCTCAACATTGGACTTTTGGTAGTGGCGTATGGCCCTCTTAACGAGAGCTTAAAATTGTCCAAACTCCTAAGCCACGTTGAAGAGACACAATTATTGCACTAGGGTGCGCAAAAAGAGAGATCGTTAGGTGCTCCATAAACATTCATAAAAGAATTTAGTGACAAAGTAGCTCGCGTCAATCAGAAGTTCTGTAGGTGGATCGGTCTTTGGTGAAAAAAAGTCCACGTGTTCATACCTTTGGATGTCTTGATCCATCATTGAGCACCACCATTTACCCCAATACCAAAGTAAGTCATGTGTCTTTTTGCTCTAGTATAAGAATAAATCAACAAGAAGGGGAACGAAGTGCCTAGTAAAACACTGTACCAATTCTTAAGCTAGTATTTGTTGTTGATTGTTAAAACTCCATTGGTACATTAAATAAAAAATTGTCTAATGTTGCATGGTCAAAATTTTTTCTTTTAATTATTTAATAGAGAGCTTATGACAAAAGTTAACCTAATGACATGAAATACTTCAATTACAAAAAGAAAAACTAAAGGGATCAAAGCCATATCTTCAAAGCTGGCATGTAGTCTTCATCGAAAATAAGTCCATGTGTTCATACGTAGCACATATATTGGTCCACATCAAGCATCATGTTTTTCCAAAGTTTTACTATTATTAATAGATTAAATATTATTTATTGCTAGAACCCTTAAAAGTGTGCAATTATTTTTTCTTGAGTGGTCATGTGGTAAATTATTATATAGTCCAGAAAGAACTACTATGCGGAGGTGGGGGATGACATTTCAAGGAAGCCAGCGTCCGACCAAGAGAGAAAAAAAAAATGAAGCCAGCAAAGGTGTTTTTGTCAGCCTCCCATGACCTAGCTTACAAGAATCCACCATCCTAAAGTTATTTGTCGGTTTGCGCAATAATTGAGCCCACTAGGACCCGTATTGATCAACACCACTCACTACTTTTGTCAACCACAGAGAAGCTTTTGTCAGTCCAATAGCCCGAATAATGCGTTGATATGCGGACTTAAGTGAAAAGAAGTCTATGTGTTCACACCTTTACATGTCTTGGGAACCCCACCCCCCCTGGCGGTTATGCTCCACCATCGTTTTCCGAAGGTGTCAAGAAAGTCATGTATCTCTGTTCTCTAGTATAAGAATAAATCAAAAGGATTTACGATGTCTTCTTCAGTATCAGAAGCATGGACCTGAGTAACAATTTTTTCAGTCAGTTTTACAAAGTTTTAGAACAAAATGGAATTTACACTTTTATTGATAGCGGGGAACTGAGGAAGGATGACCAAATATAGCTAGTGCTTACGAAGGCCATCAAGCAATTGTGCATTGTAATCATCGTCTTCTCAAAGGATTGTGCTTTGTTTTGATTATGAATAACATTTCATTATCAGGCTCAAGGCGTATGTGCATGCGCACTCATATACACACACACACATATATATATATGTATATATATATAACAAAACTAATCAATTCATGATTGCTACCATGAGTCTTAAGAGAGCTTTAAATAAAAATCCTAAACTTTATTCGGCCGGGGAACCATTTGAGTTTGTGAAAAAGAAAGTAAAAAATATTCATGTGAGAATCCTTAGTACTAAATATATCTTTTGATATATCATCAAGTAATTCAAATGCTACTATAATGCGGTTCAAATACTGTATCTTTAATTTCTCATGAACATTCACATATCCTAAATTTTAAGTAGGCTAATATTGCGTTTGTCTAGACACATGAATTTCTAGTTCCACCATTTCTCACAAGTTCATCGTCCCGATAGCATGTGGTCAACACATAGTGAATTTCAGGCTTGACTAACATAGTGAGAAACGAATCTTGAAATCTAGAAATGAGCATGGAAATTCCGAACTCAACTATATTTCACACGAACACCTTAGTATTCACACATGCATGGCTTTGGGACTCTGCAAATAAATCACAAGAGTAGCAAACATGGAATTTGATTCTGATCAAATGAAAACATGTACGGAAAAGGGAAGGAATCGGCAAGCTTTACCATGGTGAGCGGATGGCCGAGCGCGTGAATTCTTGTTCCTCCTCAAGATCACCGAATCCTGTACCTTTTGACTCTCCAGCTTTTTCTTCCACTCATCGCTTTCGAAATCTCGTCTGTTTCTGATTTTCCTTTACTTTCCAACTCACACTCAAGTCTCTCTTTTTTGGAATTCCCCAGCCACCGAAAGCCATCCCGCGCTTGAAGCTCACGATCGGTTTAACTTTTTCAATGGGTCCCATCTCTGGTATCTATCTCTCTTTTTCTAAAAGGAACCACCAAATCCTTTTCTCATTCCGCCTCCAAAGCTCACAGACAGATTTTCCTTAATAAATCACCAAATGCAGATCCTCTGGTTTGCTGTGTCTTTTGGCCATCAACCGAGGGTCCTCTATGAGTGTTTGATCATGTTTGATTTTTTGTGTAATCCAAATCTCTTGACCGTTTTTTGCTCCTTCAAAAATCCTCTACAAAAGCCGGTTGATTTTTGGAACAATCAACTCTCTCGATTGGCCGCAACTCATCAGACCCTCATCTTGAAGTTCTTTGATCCAAACTTCCACAATTCTTGGAGTCGGATCCACCTTGTCCGAATCATATCTAACTCCACAGCAAGGAGTTTGGACCAATTCCACTATCTTGGAGTTGTGTCCAATCAGGCTATCATGAAATTGAAGCTAACTCCCGCAATTTTGGAGTTTTGAATTCTGGTTTATCTCACATGTCGAGCCATTCATCGGGCCAATTAAAATGAAAGTTCATAGTCGAACCCCCTTTTTATTTGATGCAAACAAGCTTTGTTTAATTCAAATGCATTGTGTCTAAATATAAATGTGTCTATTGCCCATATGCAAAGAAATGTGATAAAAGATGTGAGCGTAGGACTAAGCTAAGCAAATGTTTTTATTTTTAAGGATCCAATGGCACCACTATTGACGAACTCAACTTTTAGTTTCCTCATGAAATGAGTGAAAAGTCTCCAAACAATGATTTATGTGTCAATACAAGGTTAGAGGTACAAACGGACTCTTTTGACATTTGGTGATGAATATTGTGATTATCTGACTATTAGAAAGTATTGTTGTCATATGTATTATATGACATTTGGTTAATGACATGTGAATATATGTGGTGTGTTTGCTAATTATTTTCCTTGCTATCCCCTATGTTGTTTGGTTGGGAGATGTTTAGTTTTGCTTCCGCATGTGTTTAATTTGGAGATAAAAAAATATGGATCGGCGATGCATTCTAGGACATCGCAAAATAATTACCTCAAGATTGTCGCGAGCCCAAGGCTTGGGTATAGGGTGCAGGGTGTGATAGTCGGTGAGGGCGGTCCTCGCATGAGGCCGGCGACCTCCTCTAGCCATCGATGAGGCCCGACAATGGCTGGTGAAGAGAAAAAGAAAAAAAGTTTATAAAATTAAAAAAAATTGCAAGTCAATGTCAGCGCTAGCCATACCACATAGAACTAAATTGACAAGTTGTCAAAAATTTTAAGGCTAAATTAGCATAATTGAAAAGTTTATGATTGAAATAGTCATCGTACGATAGGTTTAGGATTTTTTGGGTAACTTTCCTATAAAAATGATAATTAATACTTTTGAGAACTACAAATTACAAACTACACACATACTGAATTTAATCCAAAAGCAAATCCAACACAGCGAAACACGCTGGATGAAGCAAAATCATGCTGACAAACGAGGCCACTCCGGGATACTTCAAGGGGCCGAACATGGACGAAACATACTCTGTCCAATACCAACATGCAAAGGTAATAACTAGGCAACATGATTCAGCCCCAGAAAAATTCATGTGAAGGGGATTAAGATAGCAAATTTCATATCATAATAGTGTGGGAAACGAATCATTCACCTTTTGATTCTCAAGCTTTTCTCTTTTTTCACTCACAGCTTTCTAATCTGGTCTGATTTTGATTTTCCATTATTTTCCAACTGGCACTGAAACATCCCTTTTTGAATTCCCCAGTCACCGAAAGCCATCCCGCTTGTGAAGCTGACTATCGGTTTACCTTCCTGAAAAAAAAAAAAAGGAACCACGAACTCCTCCTCTCATTGGGTCCTCCAAAGCTCACGATCATATTTTCCTTAATCAATCACCAAATGACCGACTTCTTGTTTTCCCCCTCTTTTCTCATCCCTGGCCAGCTCATTGGACCGAATCAATCCTTTTAAGCTCTAGATCCCCTTGTTTGCTCTGCGAGTGTTTGACCATTTTGATTTTGAGTAATGCAAATCTCTTGACCCCTTTTTTCTCCTTCAAAAACCGGTGCGTTTTCATATCAATCCCCTCTCTTGGCCGGTCTTGACTCATCGAAACATCATCTTGATAGCTTTTTATCCGAACCCTCCCAATTCTTGGAATCGTGATCCAACTTATCAAAATCATATCCAACTCCGCAGCAAGGAGTTAGGGTCAATTCCACTATCTCGGAATCATGTCCAATTTCACCGTCGTGGAGTTAAGATCATCTCCCACAATCCTGGAATTGGGTCCAATTGCGCTATCATGGAAATGAAGCTAACTCCCACGATTTTGGATTTGTAAATTCTAGTTAATCTCACATGCCAAGCCATCCATCGGGCTGATTAAAATGAAGAAGTTCATATTCGAGCCCCTGTTTTATTCAACACAAGCAAGCTTTGTTTAATTCAAATGCATTGTGCCTAAAAACAAGGGTGTCAATTGTCTGAACACAGAGAAATAAAATAGAAAAAAAGAAGAAAATATGCTAGTGTAGGACTAATAGCAAATGTTTTTGTTTAAGGATTCAATTGCACTGACATCGACCAACTCGTTTCTTAGTTTTCTCTTGAAATGAATGAAAAGTCTCCAAGCAAAAACTTATATGTCAACACAAGGTAAGAGGTATAAACTTTAAAAAAATGAATCTTTTGACATTTGGCGAGGATTGTTTTGATTATCTGACTATTAGAAATTATTGGTGTCATATTTATTGCATATTGTTTGAATAGTCATGTGTTAAATTATTACTTAGTAAAGAAGAAACCACTAAGAGGCTAGGGATGCCATTTCAAGGAAGCTTGCAAAGTTTTCTTGATTAGTGAGCCTACGACTAGATCACAAGAATCCATTTCCCAAAATTGTTTCTCCACTACTTTTGTCGGCCACAAAGAATCTTGTGTCAATCAAAGAATCGGAATAATGTGGTGGTGAAAAAAAATCCATGTGTTCACCGCTAGTACATATCTTGGTCCATACTCAAGCACAACGCTTTTCCAAAGTTGTACTATTATTAATAGATATACATCTCTTGATTGGTCATATGATAAATAATGATATAGCAAGGAAAAACTACTTCTTAGAGGTTGGGGATAAAATTTCGAGGAAGACCATCAAAGTTGTTTTTTGAGTGAGCGTATAACCTATGACATGAGAATCCACCACACTAGAGTTGTTAACATAGGATATGAATCGGAACCCATTCTTACCCATAATCCAAAATCTGACTATCATCTATTATAATCAATGGATTGAGACACAGTTAAAATCTAATATGCTTGCACCACTACAATCATCCCCCTTGTTTTGAAAATTTTTTCCATGAAGCTGGTTTACCATGGATTATTATCATGGTTTATTTCTAGAAACTTACCGTATGCATTAGACATCCAGTTATCTATTGAATAGAATTATTGAGTGAAGTTAGTGGATAAACTAAATTGACGTTGAGCTGTCCAAAATAGTGGGCCTCAATCCAAATGTCTTCAACTTTTATGATTCAGATTTAGTTTACTACATATATTTTCATTTAATAATATGTTACTTATTAGACCCCAAAATTGCCTCGACATTGGACTTTGGTTAGTGGCATATGGCACTCTTAATGAGAGCTTAAAATTGTCCAAACGCCTAAGCCATGTTGAAGCGACACAATAATTGCAGTAGGGAAGTGCACGCGCAAAAAGAGACTGAAAGGTGCTTCCTAAACACCGCATGACCATCCTTTCAACCTATCTTTTCATAAAAAATTGGAGGAAAGCCAAACGTTCATGGCACTTGACATTGAATACTCACTTGGGTGGTAAATCACATGATGCTTTGAAAGCATCTTAACATTTTCTCACAAAAACAAACTATTATGGACGAGGTGTTACTTGCTCATTTATTTAATAGATTGGTTAAAACAGCATATCCGTTTTTGAAGTATCAATATATGTCACTTTATGCAAGTCTGATTCATCTTCTTACCCATTAGTTTTATATAATTGAGAATGAAGAATTTAAATATAAACGGGAGTAGAAACCATAAATTGTCCACAATGCTGATTGGAATTAAAGGGAACACCCATCTATTCTATAAAGGACTAAGCCTTCAAGGAAAACCATTTCATAAACCTTTAACTTCATTTCAAATCATTCATCTATGTAAAACTTCTACAAAACTCAAAAATATCCAAATCATTTTCAAAAGGAATTCATAAGTACTCTTAATTTTGGTAAATGCCAATCTAGGTCGCCCCATATCACTTCAGATGTGCCCCCATTTAGTCTATGTCGTTCTTGTGACATAGAATGGTAATAGAAAGGGAAAGAATGGTTATTGCTCATCAAATGGCAATCCTAATTATTTCCACGAGATCAAGTAATAATAACTTCAATTTTTATGAATTGACATAATGCACTGTAAACATAATGCCTATAGACATTCTCAAATAATATGGATATTCCATATATTCGCCACAAGTCAATGCATCACATAATATGCATCATACCATAATCCATGTCAACCAGTCATATAAAAAAAAAAAAAAAAAAAAAAATCTTTGATCACATTTTCCGGGTGACAAGATCCGACATCCATGTCGGCCATATATATTACAATTATTCTCAAGTATATTGTTGTAAAAGAAAATGAGATATCATGTGCCCCTGAGTTATAGAAATAATGAAATAGGGCTAGACCAATTATATACTTAGTTTTATATATAAATTACATATCTTTTGAGTAGTCACGTGTTAAATTATTATTGGTAGTTTGAAGAAAAGAAAGCAATGAAAAAACGACTACTTGGAAGTTGGGATTACCATTTTCAAGGAAGCCATAATTTTTTTAATTAGTGAGCATATGATAAAAGCTAACTTAATGACATGAAATACTTCATTTTCCAAAAGAAAACGAAGACTATATAGACGAAAGCCATTCCCTTGAATCCGGTACATTAATTGAAAATACTTTTGTTCACTAGTCAAGTGCATCAATAATTTAACAATAAATTTAATATAAAAACAGAGAAACTTGTGTCATATAAGATAATCTGAATAATGCCGTGGTATCTGATTTCTAGTGGAAATAAGTTGATGGGTTCACACCTATTAGATATAGTGGTCCACTCTTAAGCCCCATTTCCTAAGTTTTAATTTTATTGATAGATTTAATATTATTCTTTGCTGATATATTTAATTGTTCGAATAATGATATGCCTATCGAGGAGTCGTGTTTGATTACTACTCGGCAAAGAAGAGACAACTACTTGGAGGTCGTGGTATTGGATCCCCAATGAAAATAAGTTGATGGGTCACACCTATTAGATATAGTGGTCCCCTCTTAAGCCCCATTTCCTAAGCATTAATTATATTAATAGATTTAATATATTTTTTTTTTTGATTAATTAACAATTCGTATAATGACATGTCTTATGAGGAGTCATGTGTTTGATTACTACTCAGCATATAAGAAACAACTCAGCATATAAGTTGATGGGTCACACCTATTAGATAAAGTGGTCCCCTCTTAAGCCCCATTTCCTAAGCATTAATTTTATTAATAGATTTAATATTATTCTTTGCTGATATAATTAACAATTCGTATATTGACATGTCTTATGAGGAGTCATGTGTTTGATTACTACTCAGCATAGAAGAAACAACTACTCGGAGGTCGTGGATGTGATTTCGACGAAGCCAGCAAAGTTTCTTTATTGGTGATCACAAGAAAAAATTGTTTGTGACCTTGTGCAATAATTGAGTCCACTGGGACCAGTAATGAACTGTGCTATTCTCTGCCTTTGTCGGCCATTTGGTTTGTTAACCGGTCAAATTTATCGACATTTTACCAATAAACACAACATCAAACAAAGAAACTCTTGTCAATCAGCCAATCGGAATAATTCCGCGATATGCGGCCATCGGGAAAAACAAGTTGACCCTACCCTAAAAAAGTTTGCACCTCTGTCTTTTAGTATAAGAATAAATGAACAACGAGATCGAATAGCAAACGAACTACCTGAAATACTCATTGTTGTTTGTTGAACTCTATCATCTAATGGCTTCTTCCCTGAAACCCCAAAAGAAATATCATGTGTTCTTGAGTTTCAGAGGCGAGGACGTTCGGAATAACTTCCTTGGTCATCTCTATAGAGCTCTTGATCAGAAAGGAATCTACACTTATGTTGATAGTGAGGAGCTCAAGAAAGGAGAGCAAATAGCGCTAGCGCTTATGAAGGCAATCGAGGAATCACAGATCGCAATAATCGTTTTCTCCAAGGATTACGCTTCGTCATGGTGGTGTTTGGAAGAGTTGGTGAAAATCATTGACTATAAGAAAGAAAGAGATCTCATGGTTTGGAAGAGTACGTAAAAAGACGAGAATGGCACAATGAATTTGGAGTTATGCACAAACAATTACTTCGAGCACTTTGCAGAAGGTGCAGAGACACATGAGCTAGTTTTTATGTCAAAACAAGCGCACTTTCAAACAAATTGCACTAAATTTACATGAAAGAGGGTCCTTGTGCATGGTATTCTAAGTTCAGTTCCACCATGGAACATCTTGGCTTCAGATCCAGTCCCCATGACAATGCTTTGATAGCAAGTTAAAAAAAGAGGAATAAAGAATTTATATATATTTCAATGATTTTGCAAGAGAAATACAATGGCCTATTTATGGGCTTTAAAGGGGACTATTTATAGTAATAAAATATTATACAATCAATTATAATTAATCACAATTAATCAGGATTAATCATAAAGATATCCAAAATATTAAAAATATTTAGAATATCTAGAATATTGTAAAAATAATCTAGAAAATTTCAATACATCTAACACGATGGAGTTTTCGGAGGAGAGAGAGGCCGCCATCGTCGGGTGGGGGCGATCGTCGTCGGAGAGAACGTCGTTGTCGGGAAAGAGTGGAGAGAGGAGAGAGAGAGCAGACCGCTGAGTAAAGAAAGCGAGAAGAGAGAGGAGAAGCCTTCTCGCCCGCTGGATTTGAAATTGCCTGACACGTGGGGCCATACGGACACGTGACGACTTGTGAATGGTTTAAGGTACCCAATATTTTCTAAAAAAATCAAGTCAAGAGGGACTAGCGTCCCCATTTTTAATTTTTTTTTCCTGTTCTTCTCAAAATTAAAAGGAACCTCAGTAAAGTAGAATGTGAGCTGCCTCCTCCTCCTCCGCCTCCTTGCACGATCCTCCTCTCCACTCTGCTTTCTCTCGATCGCATCATCGCAGTCACTTGCCGCCTCACCTACGGCCCTCCTCCTCATCTTCTCCAAGATCATCGACCTCAACACCCTTGTTTTTTGCTCCTCCGTCTGTAGGCGCTTTTGCCTCGTTGTCCCCCAGATCGACGCCATATCCCTCCCCCTCGACTACTTTGACCACAGCGCCTCCTCTCGAGGGAGCTCCGCCCGTGCCCAGAAGCAAATCTTCAAGAGCTTTTGCACCAGGCTGATCGGGCCGAGGTCATCCGCTTCGGTTTTGCTGCTCCAATAGCCGTGTCGCCCCATACGACGATCTCTCTCACCTCAAGTACCGGTTTCGCGAGCTTGGAGACCTTCGCATCGAGCTCCAAACTCCACGAGTCGCACGGCAGTGACGTGGTCTGCAGCTCCCTTGCCCTTGCCTCCACCTTCCGTCGCCTTCTTCAACAATTCTCTCTCCGTGTGTCAAAATCGTGTGTTAGATTTCTGGACTCGTGTGTCAGAGCGTGTCGGGGATAGTTGGTTGCGTGTCAGATTTTTTGATATGTGTTGACCATGATCGGAGCGTGTTCGAGCGAGTGTTTGACATAACACAGAGGCCTCTCGAGCGTGTCCGTGCTTCATAGGTTGCTGATTGTCGAACTCCATCATCCAATGGCTTCTTCGTCGAAACCCAAAGAGATTTACGATGTCTTCTTGAGTTTCAGAGGCACAGATGTGCGTAACAACTTCCTTGGTCATCTCAACAAAGCTCTAGACCAGAATGGAATATACACTTTCATTGATAGCGAGGAACTAAAGAAGGGAGACCAAATACCACCAGCGCTTATGAAGGCCATTGAAGAATCGTGCATCGCAATCATTGTTTTCTCGGAGGATTACGCTTCCTCATGGTGGTGCTTGCAAGAGCTAGCAAAGATTATGGAGTGCAAGGAGCAAAATGACCTCATTGTTGTACCACTTTTTTATAAAGTGGACCCAAGAGAAGTGAGAGAGGGTAGAGAGAGTTATCGGAGAGCATTGGCTAAGCAAGAGTCCAAGTTCGGGAAGGATTCTGAGAAAGTGAAGAGATGGAAGAAAGCTCTTTTCGATGCCGGTAACTTGTTTGGCTGGCATTTGAATGATGGGTAAGTTTTGTGCAAGAAATATATCTTTACAAGTAAGAATTAAGACTTTCGTGAAAAACAAATAGATAAATTTTCTCCCACATAATTGTAGTTAACTATAGAATAGACACGTGGCCTTACCATGCCGGTAACTCTACTTGTGGCATTTTAAGTTTGAAAAATCAGTGTAGCAAACTATAGAATAGACATGTGGCCTTTTCCCATAAAAAAAAAATTGACAAGAGGACTCATTGCCTGAAATTTTTACTGACTTATTTGAACAATATAAAATGCTAAAACTTGATCGATCAATAAACAAAATGTTAAGTATGTGTTATTGCACTTATGCCATTTCTTTGGAGGGGAATGAGAAAGTTCGCAATACTTAATACAGGATATTAGTGTGTATATAGGTTACCAAAAAAAAAAAAAAAAAAAAAAAAAAAAGATATTAGTGTGTATAGGCCATGTAATGCAATGACATCGTGCTTCGGGGTATTCTAATAGTTCTCGAATCAAAATCCTAACCATCGTTCAAAGTCCTGAATAGCTCTTATTGATTAAGTGTATATATAAGTCACATTTAATGGTTAAAAAAGAAAATATGTAAATCATCATCTATAAATCAAAAGAACATGAATCATTTGGATGACTAAAAGTCGAACCTTAATCTTGTTTTGATTGGTGTGGAGCTCTTGGAGTTCTAATTCGACTCGGTGGAATACATTTGTTTTGGCTGTGGTCATGTGAAAATGTGATGCACTACTTTGTCATTGTTGGCTTATGATTGCTCATTATTTGCTTATTCAAATTGCTAAAACGATGCCTCAACTTCTTTTTCTGTTTTTGTCAGAGATGAGTCAAAGCTTATACAAAAAATTGTAAAGGCGATTTCCACTCACCTAGACCGAACACCTTTGCATGTTGCTAAGCATCTAGTTGGGATAGATTCTCAAGTGGTTAAGCTGAAATTGATGTTAAATCTTGAGTCTGATGATGGTGTTCTCGTGTTGGGATTGTGGGGACAAGGAGGCATAGGGAAGACTACATTGGCAAAAGCCCTTTACAATGATATTTATGGACTATTTGATGGCTCATGTTATTTGGCAAATGTTCGAGAGGCCTCAAAAGATGACAAGGGTTTAGTTTCCTTGCAAGAAAAATTACTTTCTGAGATATTATTACTGCAACACCCATTAGCAGTGTTCAATGTCGATAGAGGTATTAATCTAATACAAGATCGACTTCGTTGCAAAAAAGTTCTCTTTATTCTTGATGATGTGAATCACTTGGACCAATTAAATACTTTAGCAGGAGAAAGGAAGTGGTTTGGTAATGGAAGTAGGATCATCATTACTACCCGAGATAAACAATTGCTAACTTGTTACGAGATAGAGCAAGTTCACATGCATGAAGTTAAACCAATGGATCGCAATCAAGCTTATGAGCTGCTTAGTAAGCATGCTTCTCCAACACACCAAAAATTAAAAATCAAGACAAAACTGGTGAATGGTGTTCTAGATTATGCTAATGGCCTTCCTTTAGCACTTGAGGTGCTAGGTTCCTTCTTACGTTGTAGAAGCGAAGATGAATGGGAAAGTACACTGGATAAAATTTCTGCAGCTCCTAATAAGGACATCAATAATGTGCTCAAAATAAGTTATGAAGGACTAGAGGAAAATGAGAAAAAGATTTTTCTCCACATTGCCTGCTTCTTTAAGAGGTGGGAGATTAAGCACGTAAAGAAAATTCTCGATAGTTGTGATTTAAAGGCAACAATAGGATTAAAAATTCTCATTGAGAGGTCCTTGATAAGAATTGAGGGCAATTTGCTACAAATGCATGACTTGACCCAATTGATGGGTATGGATTTTGTGAACCAAGAAAACAGTGATCCTGTGAGACGCAGTAGACTATGGACGTATGACGATGTTCTGCATGTTTTGTCACACGACATGGTAAGACTTACAGATACTATCAAAACTGTGCTCCTTATTTTTTAGACTCTAATTACTGAACATGCATAACCCAAATAGTCTTCTATGTACAGGGCGATTGTGCTGTAGAAGCTATAATGTTGAAGCCACTAGAGCTGACAAAGATATATATTAATTCCGATGCTTTTACAAAAATGAGAAGGTTGAGATTGCTCATTCTGCACAATGTGAATAATTCTTTCCAAGGGCCTATATTTTTTCCTAATGAGCTAAGATGGTTGGAATGGGGTGGATGCACTTTTCGGAGTCTAGAATTTTCTTCTGGTGAAAAGAAATTAGTGGGACTTGATTTGAGCAATTGCAGCATCACAATGGTGCCAAATCAATTGAAGGTGAGCATTTACCTACATTAACCTTTTTATTGTCTACCTCATTTGTGTATGTATATGCATATTATATGTACTAGCACACAAAAGAAAGTATTGTTGCTCTGTTTTGGAAACTATTGCTTTATTTTCTGTCAAAATGACTAACTACTTGCGTTAGAAATATTATTAAGTGCAGCAAAATTGGCATTTGAAAAATTAAGCGAACTGCTTTATCAGAAATATTTAATGGAAACACTTTGCCGATAAAGTATACAATAGATAGAACTTTTATATATAAATGTGGGAAGAGAAAGATATTTCAAGATTTGAAATTGTTTTATGAAAGATATTTCAAGATTTGAAATTGTTTTATGAAGGTCATTGCATCATAATAAAATTCAAATTGAATGCCAAAATATGTAAGAGATGAAATAGAAGAACCAATGTCACATATCTATCCATGGTTATAATAATCATAAAATAATTACTTGAGGATAATTGACGGAAGGAATAAAGAAATGATTGAAATCCCTCCAAACTAGAAGGTCTTCAATACTAAATTTAATAGTATAGATGAAGTTCGGATACTTTAAAAACCTAATGTCTCAACTATCCAAATAATTATATTTCACAATCAAATAAAATCTACCTAGTGAAGAAACTCAAAAAGCAAATCTGCTACTGCAAGCTATGTGGCCTAATTCTAACTATGTCAATTGTTTATATGAACTTTTTCATTTTAAATTTTTTTTATAACGACTGAATAGACAGGAAACAAAATTATGATTAACCAATCCGTTGACTTGCTTGTAAGACTAAAAACACTCTAGGAGTAGTTAGCTAAGTGATCAAGCGTTCGATTTGGACATGGCATATCAGATATTTTAATCACAACATCTCCCACTCAAAAGAATCTTACAAGCGTAGTCACCAAATTATGGAGGCCCACCCAATGTAGATCGTAAATGGTGGGATTTATCCTGCATCAATAGAATTAGGTAAGTTGAAGGTTTTACTACATCGTGCTGTAAAAGAGGCATTGTAATGGCTCAAATCAGTTTTGAAGGAGCAACATTTTTAAGTACACATAGTTATATATTTATTAGATGCTTTGCTGGTAATGCGGGTACAACTGATTCGATGTAAGTGATCCCCTAGGGACATACTACAAGGAATTGTCACCAATTAGAAGGTCGTGGGAATCATAACTAATTCATTCAAAAACTGTTGTCAATCCTTAATTCAATCATATTCTCACTAATTATAAGGTGATACAAATATCTCTACCAACTATAACGTAATAGGAATTGTCTTTGATCATATTTGAATAATTTAGGAATTTAGAACAACTGGCCCTTAATTTGGTTTCTTTACGTGTCTATTAATATGCAATTCTTGAATATGAATTATTAAGAAAATTATCTTAAATATAGCTATTAAAAGAATTATGTCCTATATGTAACTGTGATCAAAACATCATATGCCGTGTTTTTATATTTGCTAGAATTTATGTTTGTTTAATATTTAGTATTCATCTGTTTTTAGAGTCCACATGTAATTTTCTAATAACCATCATTAATCTTTTATTCGTCAAGTCTGCTGTATCATGTCATATATAATTGTTTGGATGATCGTCTAAAATAATTTATTTGTGAAATCTTTTTAATATTGTGTATTTACATATTATTCAACTCTTTCAAATATTATCTAGAAACTAATATGATAAGAGTTATCTTTGATTTGCCAAAGTGATCATAAAAATTAAATTGCTGGGGAAAACTTGCTCGTGAGCGTGTCATATGACTCAGCCTTGCGCAATTTTTGCTGTATATACATAAAGATTTGTAATTACCGGTAAAGTTTGCAAGGGTTTTGAAATTTCTCAATGTGATATATAATTTTTTCTTCAAAATACGATATATAATTTCACATTGGCAGTTTATAGTAACTTTGAATGAAAAGTTATTGATAGGTTAAAGAAATTTACTTAGAACCCCGAATAGTAGGTTCCAATTTGCTTGATCTGACGACGCTGCTTGCTTCGTTCCACATGAAGAGTAATGTAGTCCAGGGACGAAAATCCTTAGAAGTGGCCACGTTATCGGACAAACACCATTTTTTCCTCTCAGAACGTTTATTGTTTTTGCAGGGCTTCCAACGATTGAAGTACATCAAATTGAGTTACTGCAACTCGTTGGTCAGTATGCCTGACCTCTCATGTGCTCCTGATCTTGAGGAATTAGATGTCTTTTATTGCAAAAACTTGCTAGAAATCCATGAGTGGGTGGCAAATCATGACAAGTTACGGGAGTTGCATTTATCACAGTGCAATGAATTTAGTGTCTTTCCAATGCTCCAGTCAAAAAATCTCCAACGTCTCTTAATTACAGAGTGCTATAAATTGGAAAGATTCCCTGATATTCCACGTAAACTCGAAGGCTTGAAAGAACTTCATATATTTGGATCCGGCATTAAAGAAATTCCTACATCAGTTGAAAATCTATGCTCTTTGGAATCAATGGATTTAATTGGTTGCGAGAACTTGGCAAGTCTTCCTTCTAACATTTACAATTTACAAAACATTGAAAGATTGCAAATTGTGTATTGCTCAAATTTTATCGAGTTCCCAAAGTATGAAGAATCAACTGGTCCGCCCATGAAGTTCAAACTTTCAAATTTACGTTATTTAATACTTAGGTCATGTAATCTATCCAAAGTAGGGTTTCTTGACGATCTTTCGTGTTTTCCCTTCTTGGGTTGGTTATGTTTGAGTGGTAACAATATTACTAGCCTTCCTACATCCATTAGTAAGCGTGACCATTTGTCCTGGTTGGATCTTCATGATTGCCGTCAATTACAAGAGATTCCCGAGCTTCCACCATCTATAAACTATCTTGACGCAAAAAGGAGCTATTCTTTGCAAATGAATGGCCATTTAACTTCAATTGATCCGTGGGTCCATCGAGCATTGACACAGGTTTGTTTTTCTCTCCCTCATACACACATATCGATGTGTCGTATATGCTGGATACAATGTGTGCTTTGATATTACAATAGCAGAAAATGCAAGATGGGAGGTTTGAGAAAGCCAAACAAATATAAAGTAATACTGCACGTACATGCATGTAAGGAAGGTGGCTACCGTACTTTTACGGGAATGATGTCTATCACATGAGACTTCTATATTATTGCAAGCCCGGCTCAATCTCTACTCATTTATGGAGCTCTAGTTAGAAGTGGAATTCACTAGAATCACTTGCTAAACTCAAATAGAATTCTTCTACTTGCGTACTTTCCTTTTTTTGGTCGGTTACTTGAGTACTTTGTGACGGTCTATCTTTATAACAGCATCGTTCTTGCGTTTTTTGGCTACCTGGAGAAGAAATGCCAGAGTGGTTCCAACCTCTTAAAGAGAGTTCCATATCTTTCATGACTTCAAAGAACTTGTATGACAAGTTTCTTGGATTGGTTTTCTATTGTGCTGGTTTTGATGGTCAAAAGTCTTTCCCGAAGATTAAAATTGAAGCATATTTTAATGGCAAAATGCGGCATTTGTGGAACGAAATAAACATGACAACCATGCATTCCAAAGAACTTGGGGCGATTTGCTATGGTGGCCGACCTAAATTATGGGATGAAGTCGATTTTGATCAAATTGATGGGAGTTATGCACAATTTAAACTTGAGTGGCTTGACAAAGGGAATAAGAATGGATTCCGAATAATATGCAAGCCATTAGAGGAGGATTTGAAGATTGAGATTCGAGACCATCAACTAATCAATCCAGCGTTCCTCTACGAGGTTGGTCATGACTCAATAGATCCAAAAGCCGAGACTTCACATATGCACAATGACAGTCCGATCAGAATAGATCTACCAAAAAATTTGCAAAAGAGTTCACATATGAAGGAAGGCAGTTCGATCGAAATAAATCCAAACCTGCAAGATTGTCAAAGGAGTATTGAGGAACATGGTCAAAGAGGATCAAAGAGAAAACATGAGTTTACTCCCCTTCAAGACAAGCGAATCGAGAGGATGCTGGCTTCCAATTGGACCAATGGAGATGAGAATGAGACGAGACTGATAGATCTACTAGAAAACTTGCGTTTGTAGTTGGAGGGATGGAAGCTTGCTAAGGAAGTAATTCGTAGGTGAGTGAACTCAAACTGATTTTCATGACAATGCCTTCTAGTTCCAAAAAAAAAAAAAAAAAACTTTTAAATTAAATTCTGCAATTCTGCCTTCTTTTATCTCCTCTTTGTTTATAGTTTTCATCCTCTCTACCTTCTTTCTTTGTGTATTATAACTAAATATTATATATCTTTTCGTTTTTCCTTCTGGCTAAATCCCTTTTCTCCGCCGCAGGCAAACTTCGGGCTCCACCGTTTAGCACCACGGCTGATCATCTTCCATCAGATACCGGCAAGGTCTGACATATGTAAGATCGCCACTTGCTGACGGAGATGACTGACGGAAGAAGTTCCTAGCGAACAGATGGGTGGCGGAGGCCGGCGAGAGGAGGCGACGGACTACCGCCGCCGCCGACCGATGCCATGGTAACTGGTGACGTAGCATCGGGTGAATGATTCTCACCTGAGGTTCCTGCCTTCGTGCGGCTTGCTATAGATCAGCTGAGGTCTGCCACATCTAGATTGCATTCATTTGATGTAATACTTGAGCTGGATTTTGAGTTCGATTAGTTTGGTGCTGCAATTGCGCAGGAACTTGAAGATTGTGTCGTTGAATTTGTTTGAGAGACGCCGAATGAGTGTTTTCTTCGTAAGTTTTGTCCGTGGATGCTTGATAGTGAATTCATTGGTAATGGACGTTACACGCTGCAAAATCAGCGACAAATCTCTGGAAGGTATTAGCTTTTCTTTCTCCTGTTGTCTTAGGTGGCAATTTATTGAATGAAGTAGGTGAAGTCTAGGTTCAAAAGAAAAACAAGCGAGGGAGAGTGAAATAATGGGAAGTAGGGTGTACATGGGTTGGTTCAGTCCCCTTTTCAAGTGAAAAAACTGAGCCAATCCAGGTGCTATATGTTGGGAACTCCCTTATGCAAAACCAGGCGTTGAAGCGGACAACCAGCCATGCTGGAGATTTGGGTGCTTTTGAGGTTTCTAGGAAATGTAGATGTATGGTATGTACGTATCATAAAAATGTGCTGAACTGTGAGAAACTTGATCACTGAGATAGGACTCTGTTGCTAACTTTTATGAGGTGCTTGAAGGGGCATAACCATAGATTAATAAGAAGTGAAATGGCGAGCCACCAGGAAAGGTTGATTGACAGTCAGAGTCCACTTACCACTTGTTGACATTGGCAACTAGGGAGAATGGAAACCGAATTTGCTTGGAGCGTGAGAGTAATATGAACATTGGTTGTACCCATGGATAAACAAGAAGCTGATTGTGAATTCTGATTTCTGAGGCCTTTGCAACAGTTTTGGGTTCCCTTTTTATCCTTATCTGCCATAGCTTTTATGAGGGAAAATGACCTTGAAGCTAAAACTCCTGGAAGCTTCTTGAAATTTTGAAAACCTAATGATGAACATAAGCTCCGAGGGACCACTGATATGACACACTGGAATAAGCAACATGTAGTTTCTCAAATTAGTTGTTGTTTTTGCTCTAGTGTTGTTAGAGCTATATCAGTCTAACAGTAGGTGGAATCTGCATCTGAATTACAGGTTAAGTATGCGGTGATAATCATTGCTAGAAAATTCGTGGCCAGAATATTATTAAGGACCTGCAAGATCTTGATCATACAGCTATGAGACATGCATTCATTCCATAAGTAGCTGCACATTGATAATGAAATATATCTACTGCTGGCAACTTGATGCTGATTTCCTCTTGAATTGCTTGTATGCATGCATGCTCTCATGAGATAATTTCTGACTCTTATCCTCATATTGTTTTCTCCTAACAAGTAAGAAGACCTATTTGCTTTTCTTATATAAGGCGAAACTTGCTTTGGACAGCCTTGAAGTTCCAGTTAGGTATGAAACCGGTTTTTGGTAAACAGATGCATTTTAGATATGTTATGTTATTCGCTAGATGATTGGTATTTCAGTCTTAATTGGTGAATGGTTTCAGATTGTGCTTTATTTGTATAATGCTTTGATTGAATAGCTGTGTGATTGTTGAGGATGGGAATGTTATTGCAGTAGGAAAAATCCAACTAATGAGACACGAAATGTGTGTTTATCAATACCTCCCCACCCCTTTCTTTAAATTTTAGACCAGCAGCACTTTGTTATTGCTTTGGATTGATACCCTTGAATTATCTATTCATAGTTTATTGTTGATCATTTTATGTTTCTCTCTTAAGGATATCTTTAATAGATGATAAAACAATATATTGGACCAAATCTGTTAATGAGTTGATTTTTTTATGCATTATTAGGTTGTAACGGGTTATGTTCCCATTATTCTTTAAAAAATATACAGCTAATAATAACTATAATCTTGCTTTATTATGCCTAATGTTTCATGCTTTTCATTTGCCATTTTTCTCTGTCCGGAACAATATTATGGTCTTTATCTGCTTCTGTGAAGTTCCTAACACTGTTTTCTTAGGCCTTATGTTAGCTAGACTATTGGTGTACTTTCTTGGTATAAAAATGCACTGTGAGCATTGTATTGCCTTTTAAGATGTAAGAACCTGCTCCTTGGGACATTTGTTCATACAATGACCATATTTGACACTTAGTTTAAGCCTGGTTTCTGGTAGAGGTCATCTCTTATGTAATAGTCTATTGCTGTAATCATTGATAGTTATGTGGTGACAGTACATTACTACAAATGACTTTGTGGACAGTAATGAATAGTTGATGCGATGAATATTTGGCCCTTTTAGTATCTTCTGGAGCATAATAAAAAACTAAGGTTCCTTGCTACAGGCATTTATATGAAAATACTGTTAAAAAGTTGGGGGTGGCTAATCCATTAAGAAGCCTATTTTTCGAAGTGAGATTGGCAGCAACTTTAAGCGAGCAAAACTTGTTGAATTCATGTAGTGTCTATCTTGATCAGTCTCATATAAATTCTCAATCAGTTTGCTTGAAGGAGAAGACAATTCTCATGAAATGCATTTTTAGAATTTATGTTGAAACTACACCAAGGGCAACTGTCTTTCTGACAAAGCTCCTAAGTTTGACATGCTTGCGCTTTTTTTTTCCTTGTGCTTTCATAGGCAACAAGACATGCAGAGATGGAAGCTCTTGATGTTCTTCTTGAATAGTGGGAAAGGACTGGATTGTTGGCGGCAGAAGTTGCAGAGAAGTTTTCAGTATGCTCCCTTTATGTGACATGTGAACCATGCATAACGAAAACAAATGGAGGTTTGTGGAACTGATTTTCCATTTTTTCTGTCCTTTTCCTTATCTACATGGAAGAAAGTGGAGTTTCCATAAGCTTCAAGAAGTCAAGTTTATATTAATTCTTTCTTTCCCCACTTAATTTCCTTTTTCTTGCATTCTTTTGTGTCTTGTTTGACATTTCTGTATTCTTTTTATTTTCCCTTTATAGTTTTGGGAAGTGCTACTTTTTGTGTGCAGTGAGATTCTTTGATGTCTTTACTGATATCATGTTTAAATTGAGAAATATAGTATCTTCAAGGATATATGATATTTTAACTATGAGGAAATTATTCTTTCTGATATGCCATGAGCAACATACTTGATAAAGAAATCTCTTTTCTTGTTTACTAGTTGCAGTTGTCTCTTCTTGCATATATGAGAGCATATATCTACTAGACTGTGGCATATCGCTTGTGTTTCCAGTCTAATTTTTCATCTGTCTGCCACTGCCGTGATCTAGCATTTCGTGTTTGAAGCTTGTTCAGAAGTCATTAATTTTTCCCTTAAGACTTTGTTGACTTAAAAGTTCAAACGTAGTGAAACAGGGTCTGCTTTTGAACAGTACGTGAAGTATCTAATATAGATTGCGGACATTTTTTTTAGTTTAAGGATTAAATTTGAAAGAAGAATCTCAATTACGGGGGGAGAAGCAAGAGATTTTTACTAAGGATGTGTTTAATAAAAAATTTAGGGAAAAAACAAACCATAAGAACTCTTGACTTTTAGGGCTTGAAATTTATAGTTATGCTGCTCTTAGTAATCTGATTATGAGTCAAAAGCGTTGTGGAAAACATCAACTAGCTCGTTGCCTTTCTGAATACAACATCAAGCAAGAGAACTCATCTTGCAGATAAAGGACCGCCTAGCTCAATTTCCTCCCTCTGGAGCTCAAAAACTAGCCCTAATTATTGCAGTCATGATAGAGAGAATGAGACTGTTGTTATAACGGTGAGCATGGTTCATATGCAATGTTTAAAATTTATAGCTGATGGAAACCCATCCTAGCCAATACTAGTAAACAAGTCATCCACAAACCTTCTCTCAATCAGATCACTTGTGCCAGGATCTCTCTGAACAGATGTTGCCCATCCCTATTAAGAGCCTTGAAGTATCACCCTATTTACAAAGTGTTGGTTGTTCTTCAAAGACATTAGGTTTTCTGTCGAATAGAAATTATGGAACAACCCAAAGGCATCGTTAAAATAAAAAATTTTAAGCCATGGTTACCCTAAACACGCACCTCTTTTAAATCTGATGCGAGAATTTTGCCAAGGTCAACGCCACCTGATAGAGTCTAGTTACTGTCAATTGAATCAAATGGTACACTTCATAGATAATTTGCTTGCATGAAAAGCGATTTCCTGGAGTAGGCATTTATCAAAGTTGATATTTTTAGGACCGAAATTTATACTTCCTAAGTTAGATGCATTCCTTTGTTGGCAAATTTGTTTTTTCTTTGATAGGACCTTCTTTTGCAAAGTGCTTTGTCAATTAGTCTATTAAATGATCTCCAGCATAATATTTGGACATGTATTGGAAATTGAATCTGTCTCTGGTTTCAAGCTGATGAGCTAGGTAAAAATGCAGAATCATCAGAAATATTGGCTGGTTTCTACAGAAACTTCATCTGTGCTCTCCCTTTCAAGCGTCTGCCTAATTTATGAATGTTTCCAACTTTTTTCCCGTTTATCTTGCAGCAATGGGAATTCTAGATCAAAGGGTTTCAAGTGTTGTGGAGGTATAATGGCATCAGAAGCAATTTCTCTTCTATGAGATTCTTATGAATGAGGAAATTCTAAGGGTATTAACGGCAATCAACCATTTTAACCAGTTGACTTGTTTGTTTGAAAGAATGTTATAATACTGTTGTAAGCATCTGTTTACATGAGATAACTTAAAGGGACAAGGTAGTTGTTTTCCAATGGACCCATAGTTCATTACACTTTTTAAGAGACTTCTATGAGCATAATAGAGCAATTCTACGTTTTGAACCAAAGTTTAAGTTTTCAATCAATGAAAGTTGAGCATTGTGTCTGCTAGTGATATCTTCCTAAAAGACCCTTCCTCAGAATAAGTTCTCCTTTAAACTCAAATACTGCGGTCTTCCTCACACTCATCCTCTTCCATATTGACATTCCTCTCTCTCTCTCTCTCTCTCTCTCTCTCTCTCTCTCTCTCTCTCTCTCTCTCGATTGTTTGCTGAAGTAAAGATATGTTGTTGTATCCTTACATCCCAGATAAATAAAGCTGGCCAAGTGGAATGTCATGTAATGATGAAGGGATAAGGTGTTTATCTTGAGAGTATCCAAACCGACGCTAAGAGTGTTTAGCCTTTTAATGATTGCTATGAATAGGTTTAGAATTTGTCCAGGAAACAAAAGGTAGAGTTTCAAATGCCCTGTCTCCCTTTTTGCCTATTTTCAGATGCCCTGTAATCACATGTGGCTTTCTTTTAGACTGGGTATTCTTTGCTAGATTGCCATTTGAGAAATGGGACGTCATGTCTTTGGTTAAGAACGAAGTGTAGTATCTTAATAGTTGAGAATTCTTTGATTAGGCTCATTTGAGAGAAGTAACTTCTCCCTTGATCCCTATCATGGATTGTTATACATATATGGTTATTGGTCGAGCAATTCTTTAATAAGAGCTCTTCAGTTGCAAATTTTTTAAAAACTGATCAAATCATAATCTTTACATGCATCTGAGATAGTCGGTATGCTTTGGAAACTCGTTGCATACAGAAAACATGTCCTTGAAATAATTTGTCTTTGTAATGATAAAATCAATCTGGTTCAGGTTTCTTCTCTGTTTTGAAGAACCCTGTCCCATGAGTGTCATTTCTCTTCACCTTTCTTCCCTCTCTTTTCCATTCATTTTCTATTAATGACATTGTGGAATTTATGATTTGTTTAAGTATCTTATAGATATGCTGAATGCTAATGCATGGTTTTCAACTCCAAAGCCTCATAGGTCACGGGTAAATCATGCTTCTCATTGGATCTGCCTGCATTGATTCATCCTGTTGAACACTCTCATACCTTTGCACAACTAGGTAAGACCTTTGAATTTATGATTCATCTCTTTTATGAACGTTAATTACATCATGTATAATAATATGATGCACCACCTCTGCTGCATATCGAATGATTATCAGTTACTCATGCATATAACTAGTGTCTACATGGCGTAACCTTTATATCATAGGCTGTGTGTGGCAATGTTTCTCGCTATGACAGTTAGATATGATGCTCATTTTAAGAACGAGTATACCTATAGCTCTAACTTTTATCAGTTACTAACTAGTGTCTACATGGTGTAACCTTTATATCATAGGTTGTGCCTGATTGGGGCACTATGGCAATGTTTCTCACTGTGACAGTTTGATATGATGCTCATTTTAAGAACGAGTATACCTATAGCTCTAAATTTTATCAGTTACTCGTGCATATAACTAGTGTCTACATGGTGTAACCTTTATATCATAGGCTGTGCCTAATTGGGGCACTGTGGCAATATTTCTTGCTTTGACAGTTTGATATGATGCTTATTTTAAGGAGTATACCTATAGCTCTAAATTTCCTCATATGATTGTAATCAATGACAATGAGGAAGAAGCTAAGTCATTGCTCTTCATTCCCAATAATTGGTTTATTCTGATCATATTGTTCATTGTTCTTATTCCTGTTAATCAATCTGTTCATTTGACTATAAGCTAATTCAAACTTTCACTTCAAGGTAGTTTCCATTCTTGAGTTGAACTATTTGCAAAATAACTTTTGAACCATATTTTGTGATAAAGTGCAAATCTGGATGAGACATTATTGGTGCTGGTTTTAACATATTAAGATTCTCTCTAGTTTGTGATATGGCAGAAACAATTAGTGTTAATTATTTTGTCTCAAGATGTTAAAACATTTTAGAAACAGTCCTTTATGTGTAGATCTGTGTAAATGTTATTAGCATCTTACAAAGTGTCTTCAAATGATTTGATGCACTCTGACTGACAATGCATGTGCCATTTACTACTTTTCTAATCACAGAATTTCATCAAGGGATTTGAGGAAGTGTGATGCATGTCCAGATCAGTTTTTGCCCAAATGTCCATGTGTTTATGGAAGGTTGCAGACGTGATCACGAGCGATTTCATGCTTGAACTTGATTATTAAATTGTTTAGATAATTTTACAGCATAACCTGTGCAAGCATCAGTTTTCTGAGGTTAATTTTTGTCATCTACATATTTTGCGATGTAGTTTGTTTTAATTTTTTTCAAACCTTGAGGTAATTATAGGCACGGTATTGAAAATTCTGAGCTTTATAGTTCTAAATTATGTCCTGTATGATCCCTAACAATGATAGAAGAAGCAAAGGATAGACACGTGTTTTCGCATGGATTTCCTTGGCAAAGAATTGCATTTATTGGATTTAAGCTTCCTAGTTACACCAATTATGTTCTATATACTTGAATTTATAATATTTATGAGTCAATTAATGGCTTGATCATTGTTGACTTTAACTATCATATTATTGTGAGAAGATCTCAGTGATTTTATAGGTCACGTGGTGACCATGATAGTTTGCTGCCTCTTTTCTTTTGACAATAAGAAGTCGAAATTACCCAATAATGATTATATTATAATAAATTCTAGTAAAACATTAGAAAAACCTAAACATTTGCTGGAAAGACCCATGGTCTGGAACGAGCAGGAAGATGGTAATTTTGGATCATACTCCATTATATATTCTAATAAATTTGGGCTAGTGTTAGAAAAATAGATAATCAAACACGCCGGAGAGCGATCGACGGGCATTTATCCATCAAAAGGAAATGTATTGAAGGTAACCACGTTCACTTTGGGAATAAAACCCCACATTTCGACACGGAAGCCTGCCACGTCTGTTTGTGTTGCTGTCGGCGACCGAAGAGCAAACATGGCGGTGAACGATGCCATTGCAGAGGGACTCCTCGGTCTCCGAAAATTCTCTGATGGAGTTTTTAACCTTTCTCCGGCCGTTGTTGCCATGGATTCTAGTTAATTAATGTCGGTTAATTATCAAAACGATCGACAATTTTGAAACAATTAGACAAGCATTTAGTAATTATTTTATATGTTGGTTGGTAGTTTTGCATAAGAGTTGATTAATTAAGTTTTTTGCGAATAAATATTGATAAAATATTAGAGCAGTTGGTAATTTTGTATAAGAATTTTTAACTTTCACACTTTGGTAACTTAAATGATTTGCTAGAACGGTTATTAATTTCCAAAACAATCTAATCAACGTTGGAATTAAATGGACTCCAATAACAGCTAGTAATTTCTCCAAAAGGGTTAGTAACTTGAGCAAAGGTAGGCGGCGTAATTAAATGTTTGTAGATTTTTGGAACAAATGTTGATAATGATTGAAATAATAGTTGGTAATTTTCTATAAGACTTGGTAAATTAAACATGTTGGTAAACTTCAATAAATAAATATAATGGTAAAGTATTGGAATGATTGCTAACTATTTTAAACAATTAAATAAGCATTAATAAAAGCATTCAAATAAGAGTCGATAATTCTCCATGAGAGTTAGTAAATCTAACATGTGGGAAAGTTTCGCAAGTTAAGATTGGGGAATTATTGAAATCGTTGATAATTTCGAAACAATCAAATAAATATTACCAAACCACTCAAGTAAAAGTTAGTAAAGTCCAAACTAATTGCTAACTTCATCTATGTATAGATGGTAACTTACCCAAACCCACGTTTTACCTCAAAGACAGCCATCTCGGAGCATCACCGCAGTAGTTTCTTCCGGGTAAAATACGCATCTAAGACCTTCCTTTTGAATTTGAAGATGCATGAGGCAGTCCTTCCATAGAGATTGAATTCACCCCCCGAGCAAAGTCAAGTTTTCAATAGTCTCAGCATGCAGGGGAAAAGTACCATCCTTATGTAAGTGTTCAATTAATTACTTTTTAAACTTTCGAAATTTAGCTCTATTTTGTTATTAGAAAAAAAAAACTCATTTTCACTGGTTTGAATTTCCCGACTAGACAAATATGTTATATGGATAGCCACGTTATTCTTTTCTCAACAACTTATCACATAAATTTATTTTTAACAACTTATTACATATATGTCCATTAGTATTTAATTCTTTTAATTCTACCAATCAAATCACTTCCTTTTGTGTTTTTGATAAATCATTTTTATTTAGCTTGTAAAATATTTTGAATTGTATCTGAAATAGATCTAATTTAGATCAATTGCTTTATGAGATCTTTATTTTGTCAAATAATGATGATGTTACTGAATATTGTCAACGTTTTGTTAACCTCATCCGAGTTGTTTGTACCGATAATTTTTTTAATTTTTTTAATTTTGTCAAAGCTTTGCAGAACAGCCCATATAAAATTGAGTTTTAATGTTTTTAAACCTTTTTTTTTAGTAGAAAAGGTAATAATCCCTTCTCCACTGCTCATTCTAAAACATTGGAATTTATCCATCAATTGCTGAGGGAGGAACCGAGCGGCTTCGTTCGTGTCAATCAATCCAAATGCTGAGCGTGGCTAAATCAGGACAAATGCCCTTACAAGCCCAGAATCAGCTAAGTCTTTCCGATGACGAAAAAGAAGGAAGATAAAACCACCAAGAACTAGGAATCAAGTTATATGTGCATCCTTTGATTCTCCCCACAGCTTTTGCACTTCAAATGGTAACCATTGCTTCTTAATCGTCATACAACATGGACCCAAAAGCAACTCTTTTAGAGAATATAACAGCAGTAGTAAAGTCGACCGACTAGAGGGGAGACAACATCACGCAGGCCAAGGTCCCTTCCTCCCCAAATATTGAAGAAGATGGAGGCATCCGAAGCCAGTTTCATCTCCTTCCTTTGGCATACCGAGTAGCCATTTGAAATTCATGATCTCAATCGCCAGCTAAAGCAGGACAATGCAGGACATGCTCCCACATCTTTGAGCCAGTATGAATCTGCATAAAGTTGACTGGCTTGAAAATTAATCAAGTACTCAGCCGAAAATGGAATTCCTGCATTTTTCAGGAAAAAAAATAACCAGAGAAATTCCCAAATACCTTCTTTTCCGCATGGCTTCGAGTAATAGTCGCGGACAGCCAGATTCCTGAAGCTGCCTGGCAGTCATAGAGCAAGTATTTCTGTTGCACCACCTCTTGGAATACCGACATAAGAGCCAACAACCACTTCTCGCTTCTGACCTTAGGGGCAAGACTTGCTCCATTTACAGTAATTCGCATGCATCTGCTTATGCTCTCTAACGAATAAACAGAGCTGGAAGACAGGTAAGTGAACCTTCGGTTTCAAAATTTTTGCATAAGCAACGTGAAACTTCAATTTTGCAGTATCAAATGTGATAGCGAGAGCATCTTCATGTTTAAAATGAACTTCTACAATGTGATGGACGAGGTGGTAAACCTCAAAATGTAGCTTGATGAAAGTTACATAGTGCTGCATAAAGGACAACCAAAGAACAAGGCATCTTTGATCAACAAAATCAAGGAAACAATAAAGTTGATGAAGAAAGTTTAATTTTCTGGGCCTTCCCTTTATTAGAGCCATTTTCTCAGTGTGAGTGGTTTAGAATTGTCAAAATGGCTCCTATGGGAATTAGTAGCAGATAGGATTCATGTCCTTGCATCTAGAGTTGCTTGTACACCTGCCGTAGATATGCTTATTTATCTATTGTTTAGTTGCTTCATCTCTCACATCACAACCTCCAAATATAAAGCTAAGTTTCAATACTAAGAATACCGAACTTCCGTAGGATTTTAATTTTGTTATGTAGTTCCAATCCTAAGTTTAAAAGAAAAATTCTTGGTAGAGGGCCAATCATGCTTGATCCTACAATCGTTTTACATTTTACTCTTGAGATTCAAATCACTTGATAATTGACATGATGAAATATTCGGCACTTTTTGATTTTTAATCTCACATGATATCATGTTCGTGATATCCTTCAGACAGGCATAAATCCTTACAAGGACTTGATTTTTAACAACGATTCTTGCGAGTGATCAATCTAAGTCTTCTTAGCTTTTAAACTCAATAGCAGGGCGCCAAGTAGAAGAACAAAGAGCATCAAAGAAATAATCCCAACAAACCTGGCACTTCAACTTGCTCGGCACACTCCATGTCCGAGAGAAAACTCGTTGTTCCATTGAACTTGTCCTTAAGACCTCTGCAAATTCCTTTTCGATTCTCATAATTTATGAGGAGACGATCACATCGTGGGATAGCAAGTATCATTCTAGTAATTCCTATCAAATGCAGAATTGCAAAATTCAACTTAAGTTCATCAAAGACTGGCTACTCGTGCTCTAATCTAGATACTCCAAAGAAGCATACTAAGCTAAGACTGCAATGAGGACGCTACTTCGTGCTAATTTACATTGTTTCAATTACCTTTTTTTTTCCTTACGCACTTTGCCCGTGTTCTAATAATCTAGATCATCGCTAACGGAACATAGTTTCAATCACTAAACCTTTGCTCGAGAATATAAGCAAATGTTGTTCGCTGACGATGAGCCTTGTCTCTAAATATAGCAATGATAATTAATGGCGCAAAGTTTAACATGAGTTAATATATACGCGTCTTTATCTTCAGAACATGAATGAGAAAGAACAATTCAAATATTTACATGGAATACGTATTATTTTAAAAGTGTTGGTTTTTTTTAATTGACTCATTACATTGCCTATCATTGTCACATAATTACATGGTACTAGATGATTATTGGCCCAAGATTCATCATAATTCTATATATTCTCTCGACATTACCATTTTCACCACTGCAGAAAAAACTTCTTAACTCGAGGTCAAAAGAAATGGGAAAAAAAGAAGAAAAGAAATACAAATCCTGCACAAAATGTTCGCACTTGCATGTGCCAATTTGCCAAAAGACTCCCTGTCTTGCACAAAACACAGAAAATCTTCTGTCTCTCCTCCACTCGCCGGAATCCACCTGCCGGAGGCCTTTTCCCCTCTCTCTCTCTCTCCCTCGTCGCTTCAGGGTTTCTGATTCCGTGTTTCAGCTAACTAATCGAGCGGCCTATGGCTGGAAGACGCAAGAAGGGAGCGAGAAAGCGCAAGAGTAAGCATCGGTTGAGTTTTGACAGAAACTAGAGTGTTTGGGAAAATTGTAATCTGTATATTCTGTCTCTATATTGTACGAATACACTGATCTATATATATTACAAGAGAAAGATGGGAAAGGAAATATACACGATTACATTCCTGCTTTACCAAGCTAATCACAGATTAACTGAATCAATTAACAAAATCAATATCTCTTATTATATTTCCAACACTCCCCCTCAAGCTGGTGGCCTATATATGTCAAGGATGAATCAATGCAGGCAGATCCAATGAGAAGCATGATTTACCCGTGAGGCTTCGGAGAGTGAAAATCAAATATTAGCATGCATATCTATAAGATACTTAAACAGACCATAGATTCCACAATGTCATTAACAGAAAATGAATGGAAAAGAAGGGGAAGAAAGGTGAAGAGGAATGATATTCACGGAACAGGGTTCTACAAAACAGAGAAGAAACATGAACCATATTGATTTTATCATTATGAAGACAAATTATTTCAAGGCCATGTTTTTTGTCTGTAATGAGTTTCCAAAGCATACTAATTATCTCATATGCATGTCAAGATAATGACCTGATCAATTTTTAAAATATTTGCAACTGAAGAGCTCTTATCGAAGAATTGCTCGACAGAACCATCTATGTATAGCAATCCACAATAGGGATCAAGGAAGAAGATATTTCTCTCAAAAAAGTCTAATCAAAGAATTCTCAACTATTAAGATACTACACTTTGTCTTTTTCCTTAACTAGGGACACGACATTCCATTTCTCAAATGGCAATCTGGCTAAGAATACCCAGCCTAAAGGAAAGCCACATGTGATAAACAGGGCATCTGAAAATTGGCAAAAAGAGAGACGGGGCATCTGAAACTCTACCTTTTGTTTCCTGGGCAAATTCTAAACTTATTCATAGCAATCTTAGCATTGATCTGAATAAGTGTACTTACCATCTCAAGATAAACACCTTAACCTTGATGGATGCTTGCAATTTCATTAACCCTTTGTCATTACATGACATTCCACTGGGCCAGCTTTATTTGTCTGGGATGAAAGGATACAACAAAATATCTTTACTACAGCAAACAATTGAGAGAGAGAGACAGAGAGAGAGAGAGCTGTTCAGCATAATATGCATTTTCACCTAGCTCATTAACTTGAAGGCTTTTAATATGGATGGGCAACTTCTGTTCAGAGAGATCTTGGCAGCAGTGATCTGATTGAGAGAAGATTTGTGGATAACTTGCTTACTAGTATTGGCTAGGATGGTTTTCGACCAGCTATAATACCAAATATGGCATATGAAACTTGCTCACTGTTATAACAACAGTCTCATTCTCTCTATCATGAGACTATGCAATAATTAGGGCTAGTTTTTTAGCTCCAGAGGGAGGAAATTGAGCTAGGCAGTCATTCATCTGCAAGATGAGTCCTCTTGCTTGATGTCATATTCAGAAAGGCAATAAGCTAGTTCATGTTTCCCAAAATACTTTTGACTCATAATCAGATTACTAAGAGCAGCATAACTACAAATTTCAAGCCCTAAAAGTTTTCATGGTTTGTTTTTTCCCTAAACTTTTTATTAAAAGCATCCTTAGTAAAAATCTCTTGCTTCTTTCCCATGTAATTGAGCTTGTTCTTTCAAATCTAATCCTCAAATGGGAAAATAATGTCCACAGTCTATATTAGCTACTTCATGTACTGCTCAATCACAATGGACTAGATCTTGTTTCGCTATGTTTTAAATTTTATGTCAACAAAGTCTTGAGGGAAAAATTGATGACTTCCGAACAGGCTTCAAACACGAAATGTTAAATTATGGCAGCATTAGACAGATGAAAAATTATACTGGAAACACAAGCCATACACGACAATTCTCGACTTTCCTGACTTTTTGACGCTTCTGGAAGCTCCCCTTAATCTGTTCCACAAACCTTCATTCATCTTCATTATGCACAATTCACATGTCACATAAAGGCTTCTCTGCAACTTCTGCAGCCAATAATCCAGTCCTTTCCCACTGTTCAAGAAGAACCTCAAGATCAAGGGCTTCCGTCTCTACATGTCTTGTTGCCTATGAAAGCACAAGGACAAAAACAATGCAAGCATATCAAACTTAGGAGCTTTGTCGAGAGACAGTTGCCCTTAGTGCAGTTTCAACATAAATTCTGAAAATGCATTTCATGAGAGATGTCTTCTCCTTCAAGCTAACTGATTGAGAGTATATATGAGATTGATCAAGGCATACACCACATGAATTCAACAAATTTTGCTCGCTTGAAGTTGCTGCAACTCTCACATGGAAAAAGAGGCTTCTTATTGGATTAGCCACATCCAACTTTTCTAACAGTATTTTCATATATACCCCTGTGACAAGGAACCCTTGTTTTCTATTACGATCCACAAGATACTAACAGGGCCAAATATTCTTCGCATCAACTATTCATTACGGTCCACAAAGTCATTTATAGTAGTGTACTGTCACCACATATCTATCAATGATTAAAGCAATAGACTATTACATAAGAGATGATCTTTACCAGAAACCAGGCTTCAACTAAGTGTAAATATGGTCATTGTATGAAGAAATGTCTCAAAGAGAAGGTTCTTACATCTTAAAAGGCAATAAAATGCTCACAATGCATTTTTATACCAAATAAGTATACCAATAGTATAGCTAACATAAGGCCTAAGAAAACAGTGTTAGGAACTTCAAAAAAGCAGATGAAGACCGTAATATTGTTCCAGACAGAATAATGGCAAATGAAAAACGTGAAACACTAGACATAATAAAGCAAGATTATAGTTGTTGTTAGCAGTATATTTTATGACAGAATAATGGGAACATAACCATTTACAGCCCAACAATGCATAAAAAATCCACTCATAAACTGATTCGGTCCAATATATTGTTTTATCATCTATTAAAGAAATACTTAAGAGAGAAACATAAAATGATCAACAATAAACTACGAGTGGATAATTGGAGGGTATTAATCCAGAGCAATAACAAAGTGCTGCTGGGCCAAAATTTAAAGAAGGGGGTGTGGAAACAATGATAAACATACATTTTGTGTTTCATTAGTCGAGTTTCTTCCTGCTGCAATCCCATCTTCTGTGATCACAGAGCTGTTTAACTAAAGTATCGTACAAACAAAGCACAAACTGAAATCATTCACCAATTAAGACTGAAATACCAATCATCTTAATTAGCAAACAACGTAACATATCTGAAATGCATCTGTTTACCAAAAACTGGTTTCTTACCCAATTGGAACTTCAAGGCTGTCCAAAGCGAGTTTCACCTTATGTAAGAAAAGCCAATAGGTCTTGTTACATGTCAGGAGAAAACAATATTAGAATAAGAGTCAGAAATTATCTCATGAATGCATGCATGCAAACAGGCAATTCAAGAGGAAACCGGCATCAAATTGCCAGCAGTAGATATATTTCATTATCAATATGCAGCTACTTATGGAATGAATGCACGTCTCATAGCTATATGATCAAGATCTTGCAGTTCTCTATAATATTCTGGTCACAAACTTCCAAGCAATGATTGTCACCGCATACTCAACCTGTAATTTAGATGCAAATCCCATTTACTGTTAGACTGATATAGCTCTAACAACACTAAAGAGAAAACAGCAACTAATTTGAGAAAGTACATGTTGCTCATTCCAGTTTGTCCTATCATTGGTACCTCAGAAGCTTAAATTTCATTATTAGGTTTTCATACATTCAAGAAGCTTCCAGGAGTTTTAGCTTCAAGGTCATTTTCCTCCATAAAAGCTATGGCAGATAAGGATAAGAAGGGAACCCTAAATTGTTGTGAAGGCCTAAGAAATCAGAATTTACAATTAGCTTCCTGTGCTTTTGTCTGCATTCTACTGAATACCTAATGTAAACTCCGTGTTTCTCATCAATTTTTCATTTTCATATCCGAAGGCCACAAGTCCAAAGAAAATACGCACCAAACCAGTTATCCATGGGCACAACCAATTTTCATATTACTCTCATGCTCCAAGTAAATTTGGTTTCAATTCTCCCAAGTTGCCAAAATGTCAACAAGTGGTAAGAGGGCTCTTACTGTCAATCAGCCTTTCCTGATGGCTCGCCATCTGACTTCTTATTCCTCTATGGTTATGCCCCTTCACGTTGCTTGCACATACTATACAACGTTGCTTGCCACTGAATTCATAACCAAGCATCCATAGAATAAACTTGCGAAGAAAACACTAATTTAACGTCTCTCCAACGAATTCGACGACACAATCCTCAAGTTCCCACTCAATTGCAGCACCAAACGAATCGAATTCAAAATCCATCTCAACTATTCCACCAACTTGATACAATCTGGATGAGCCAGGCGTTATCTGATCTGTAGCAATCTACACGGAGCCAGGAACCTCAGGAGAGAATCGTTCACCCCAAGCTACGTCGCTAGTTCCCATGGCTTCGGTTGGCGGCGGCCGTAGTCCATCGCCTCCTTTCGCCGGCCTCCGTCGCCCATCGGTTCGCTGGGAACTTCTTCTGTTGGTCGCCTCCGTTGGCAAAGCGGTGATCTTACATTCGTCAGGGCCCGCCGGTGTCCGACGGAAGATGGTGGAGCTCGAAGTTTGCCTGCGGCGGAGAATAGCTCATGTAAACTTTTCATTTAATATTTTTTTTTTTTAGAAAGCGAACGAGAACGAACAACAAGAAAGAAGGCATTGTAACGAAGATCGGCTGAGTTCCCTCACCGTGCGAACTGCTTCCATCATTCTGACAAGAAAAGCTTGATCTTTCCATTCGGCTTGCTTCGGGAGCAGAGACAAATAGTAAACACATGATCTTTCCTTATTATCATTCTATCACAATTGTCAGTACTCGGTGGACAATCTAGATCAAATTCGATCAGTCTATTTTTGTACATATGTGAACTCTCTCGTAAGTTTTTTAGTAGACCTATTTCGATCGGATTGTCTTTGTGCATATGTGAATTCTTGACTTCTGGGTCTATTGTGTCATGACCAATCTCATAAAAGAAAGCTGGATCAATTAGCTTATTGTCTTGAAGTGCAAACTTTAAATTGTCATCTAGTTGCTTGCATATTATTCGGAAACCCCATTTTTTCACACCCTCCCCTGATAATGTAATGCTGAATTGTGCATGACTCCCATCAATTTGACCAAAATGGACTACTTTCCATAGTTCAGATGGTGGGAAATAGTTTAGCAAGATATCACCTAAACCCGATATGTAGGGAGTTCTTCTACAGATGCCCTGCCTTTCGCCATTAAAATGTGCTTCAAAGTCAAGTGAGCAACCATAGCCTTCATTATTACAAACAGCACAGAAGACCAATCCAAGGAACTGGTCATATACGTCCTTTGAAGCCATGAAAGATACGAAACCCTCTTCAACGGGTTGGAACCACTTTGGCATCTCTCCTCTAGGGAGACAAATAAAGCAAGAAGAATCCTGTCATAAAAATAGACCGTTAGGAAGCACCCAATTAGAAGAATTCAATAATCCTAGTGAATTAAGAGCTCCATAAATAAGTAGAGATCCATTGATCTTGGCTTGCGTTAACATAGAAGTCTCATGTGATAGAACTAATTCCCACAAAAAAGTACATTGGCCACCTTCATTACATGCATATTGGTGCTTGATCACTTTATATTTATTTGGTTTTCTCAAGCCTCCGGCCTTGCATTTTCAGCTATTACAATATAAAAGTACACATTGTATTTAGCATATTATCCACATCAATATGTGTACATGAGAGAGAACATAACCTCGTCAAGTGAAGCAGTATCAACCATAGTCAACTCTCGACGGACCCATTGATCAATTGAAGTTAAATGTCCATTTGTTTGTAGAGATTCACACCCCCTCAAGATAAGCAATTTTAAATGTGGTGGTAGCTTGGGAATCTCTTGTAATTGATGGCAACAAATAAGAATCAACTCGGACAAATGATCACGTTTACTGATGGATATAGGAAGGCTGGTAATATTGTTCCCCGACAGATTTAAGCTTTTCAACAAAGGAAAACAAGAAAGATCCTCAAGGAACTCTACTTCGGACAAATTACACTTTATAAGGTCTAACCTATTTAAATTTGGAAGTTTGTTGTTCATGCATGGATTGGCTGAATCTTGGAGCTTTGGAAACACAATTGGGCGAAAAGAAGATCTCAACCATTGAAGTTTTTGTAACTTGTAAATGTTAGATGGAATACTTACCGAGTTTTTGCAAATATCTAAAAGCATTACCTCTAGAGAGACAAGATTTTCTATTGATGTAGGAAGTTCTTTAATAGAAGTATGTAGTATGGAAAGTCTTTTTAGGCCTCTGAGTTCACATGGAATATCAGGGAATCTTTCAAATTTTGAACAGATAGAAATGTTGAGATCTCGAAGATTTTTTGATTTGAGCGCATTTGGAAAAACACAAAGTTCAGGGCACCATTTAAAATGCAAGACCTGGAGCTTGTCATGATATGCAATTGACTCATGGGCTTCTACCAATTGTTTGCAATTCCAGATTTTCAATTCTTCAAGATTTGGAATACATGAGAGGTTGGGCGTACTAACGAGTGACTCGCAATTGCTCAATTTAATGTACCTCAATTGTTGGAAGTCCTGCAAAAACAACAAAACCAACTACCATAAACATTCTGAAATGGAAAAAAAAAGATATTTGTAATACAAATTTTGTATAATGTCGTTGCCATTATTACGAATTTTCATTCTTAGGTCACAATTCTCTTCGTGTGGAAGGAAGCAAGGAGCTTCATTAGATCAGGAAACGTAGAACCTACTATTTAGCATTCTAAGTAAATTTCTTAACCTATTAATGGTTTTTCATTCAAAGTTACTATAAAATGATTATGTAGTATTGAGAAATTACCAAACCCTTAGAAACTTTACTGGTAAATACAAATTTTTATGTGTATATGATAAAGCTTACGCAAGGTAGAGTCATACGGCACGCTCATGACTGAGTTTTACTGTGCAATTTATTTTTTATGATCACATTAGCGAAGAAGATATAATTCTTATCATTTTATTTTTAGATATTATTTTGAAGAGTTATACAATATATAAATACACAATATAAAAAAGATTTCACAAATAAATTATTCTGGACAATCATCAAAACAATTATATATAATGATACTCCATACTCGACCAATAAAAGATATAATATATAAGTACACAATATTAAAAAGATTTCACAAATAAATTATTTTAAACTATCATCAAAACAGTTAGATATAACATGATACTCTACTCGACCAATATAAGATATATCATGATTATGGGAAAATTACACATCAGTTTTACAAACAGCGAAATACTATATATCAAACAAAAAATAATTCCAGCTAATAATAAAATCATACCATATGATGTTTCAATACATTAAATATGACATAATTCTTTTCATATATATATTTCAGATAATTACATTTTGATATGATCAAAGAAAATTCCTATTACTTTATAGATGATGGAGATAAATTATATTACCTTATAATTGGGGAGAACAAATATTGAATTGAGGATTGCCAAAAGTTTTTGAATGATTTAATAATAATTTATATCACCTTATAATTGGCGACTATTCCTCGTGGCACGCTCTTACGAGATCACTTATATCGAAGAAGTTAGCACATGTATCACACGCCTTTCTAGCAAGATGTCTAATAAAATTACGTCTACTTAGAAATGCTGCTCCTTCATAACTGATTTGAGCAATTAATGATGCCTTTTTTACAGCATGGCGCAGGACAAATCCCGTTCTTTACGACATTCATTGGATAATCACTTGGAGACTACGTGGCCTCTAAGGTTATTTTGAATATGACATATTGTGATTAATATATTTGACCAACCACATCTAAATCAAATACTTGACCATTCGACCAGCTATTCCTTTGGTGTTTTTATTTTTTGTATATATGTAGTGACATAGTTAGAATTAGGAAAAATAGCTTATACTAGCATATTTGCATTCTGAGTTTCTTCCCTAGTTAGATTTGATTTTGAAATAGAACTTTATCGATAGTCAGAGATATTAGTTTAGAAAGTATCTGAGCATCATCTACTTAGATACATACACATATTATATAACGTAATAAAAACCTTCTACTTGTGTTCAACCTCTTTTTTGTTCCTTCCATCCGTGATCCTCAATTGAATATTTTACAAATATAACACCCATGGACAAATACATGAAATCGGTTATTTTGTTTTATCTCTCACATATTTCAATATATTAAAATTTGAATTTACTCATGATGCAATGACCTTCATAAAAAAATTTCAAATCTGCTCTTTCTACATATAATAATAAAATTTCTTTATAATGTGTATTTTATCAGCAAATTGTTTCCATTGGATATTTCTAATAAAGTAGTTTTACTCAGTTTTTCAAATGCCAATTTGTTGCACGTTATTTCTAACTCAAGTAGTTAACGTCATTCTGAAAGAAAATACAAAAGTGGTTGCTAAAAAAAAGGAACACCATTTCCTTATGAATACTAGCACATATAACGCGCATGCCCATACGAATGAAGTAGCTAATAATAAGGTCTACGTAGATAAATGCTTACCTTAAACTGTTTTACAACTCTGGTGATATTGCAATTGTTCATATCAAGTCCCACTAATTTCTTTGGACCAGAAGAAAATTCTGGTTTCCAAGGACCACATTCAGCCCATTCAATCCATTTTAGCTCATTGGGAAGACATATAGGGCCGGGGAAAGAACTACACACATTGCGCAAGATGAGCAATCTCAACCTTTTCATATTTGTAAAAGCATTAGGATGGATTCTTAGCTCTTTCAGCTCATATGGCTGCAACACTATGGCTTTCACGGCACAATCTCCCTGTTTATACAAGACTATTTAGGTTATGCATATTAAGCAATTGGAGTCAAAGATAAAGGGCAGATTTTGATCATATTTACAAGTCTTACCATGTCACTAGACAGAACTTCAGCAACATCATCATACAACCATAGTCTACTGCGCCTCCTGAGATCATCGGGACATTCTTGTCTCACAATTTCCTTACCCATTGATTGAATCAAGTCATGCACTCTTAGGATTCCGCACTCATTAATGCTTATCAAGGACCTCTCAATGAGAATATCGAATCCTACAGTTGTCTCAAGATCGCAACTATCGAGAACTTTCTTTATGTACTCACTATCCTTCCACTTAAAAAAACAGGCAATGTCGAGAAAAATCTCTTTCTCATTTTCCTCCAGTCCATCGTAACTTATTTTGAGTACATCATTAATGGTTTTGTTGGGAATCCTAGAAAGTTTCTTTAGTGTACTTACCCATACATCTTCTCTTCTACCACACAAGCACAAACCGAGAACCTCAAGTGCTAAAGGAAGCCCTCCAGTATGATTCAGAACACTATCCACCAAATCTTTCCTAATTTCTAATTTTTGGAGTGTCGGAAAAGCATGATTGCTAAGCAGCTCATGAGCTTCGTGGTAACTCAGTGGTTTAACTTCATACACATGATCTTGATCAATTCCATGACAAGTTAGCAAATGTTTATCCCTTGTAGTAACAATGATCCTACTTCCATTACCAAACCATTTGCCTTCTCCTGCTAAGGCATTTAATTGGTGCAAGTCATCCACATCATCAAGGACAAGGAGAATTTTTTTGTGATGAAGTCTATGCTGTATGATATTGATACCTCTATCAACATTGGACACTACCAATCTTTTTTGTAGTGATAAAATCTCGGATAGTAATTTCTTTTGCAATAGAACTAAATCCTTGGAATCTTTCGAAGCTTCTCGAACATTTGTGAGAAAACATGAACCGTCAAATTGTCTAAACATAGAATTGTAAAGGGCTTTTGCTAAAGTTGTCTTCCCTATCCCTCCTTGGCCCCATAACCCCACCATGACAACATCATTATCAGACTCAAGGTTTACCATTGCTTTCAACTTAACCACTTGACACTCTATCCCAACTAGATGCTTAGTAACATGCAATGGTATTCGGTTTAGGTGAGTGGAAATCTCCTTCACAATTTGTAGTATAAGCTTCGACTCATCTCTGTCAAAAATGGAAAAAGAAATTGGAGTATCTGTTGAGCAATTTGAGTAAGCAAATAACGAGCAATCATAAGCTAACAATGACAAAACAGAACGTTACATTTTCAAATAATCACGGCCAAAACAAAACACATTCTCACCGAGTTGAATTAGAAAACCAATCGAAACAACCATTTTGGGGTTCAACGTTTGGTCAACCAAGTGATTCATGCTCTGTTGATTTATCTATGACGATTTACTTATTTTTCCTTATGACTGTTATATGTGACATTTATATGCTTCATCCAAAAGAGCTATTTAGGACTTTGAATTGTGGTTAAGATTTTGATTCGAAAACTATCAAATACCTAAAGCACAAAATTGCCTTACATGGCCTATACACAATAATTATCTATTGTTGCGAACTTTCTTACTTCTTTCAAAGAAATGGGTCAAGTGCAATAACGCCACTCAACATTTTGTCCATTGGTAGATCAAGTTTTAACATTTTATATTACAGTCATCCGTGTGTCATCTTTTTTTTTTTTACAAATAGTCTTTATACTTACTTGTAAAGATCAGTTTCTTACACAAAAGTTGAACTCCAATCAACTTACCCATCATCAAAATGCCACCCGGACAAGCTACCTGCATCAAAAAGAGCTTTCTTCCATCTCTTCACTTTCTCCGAACCCTTTCCGAACTTGGACTCATGCTTATCCAATGCTCTTCTGTAACTCTCTCTCCCCTCTCTCACTTCTCTTGGGTGCACTTTGTAAAACACTGGTAGAACGGTGAGGTCCTTTAGCTCCTTGCACTCCATAATCTTTGCCACCTCTTCCAAGCACCACCATGAGGAAGCATAGTCCTTGGAAAAAATGATGATTGCGATGCACGATTCTTCTATGGCCTCCATAAGCACCACCGATATTTGGTCTCCCTTTCTCAATTCCTCGCTATCCCGGAAAGTGTATATTCCATTTTGATCTAAGGCTTTGTAGAGATGGCTAAGGAAGCTCTTACGCACATCTATGCCTCTATAACTCAAGAAGACATCATAAATACTATTGGATTTCGATGAAGAAGCCATTCAATGATGGAATTTAACAATTAGCAATGGGTATTAGCTGAAGGTTGAGAATTGTGTCTTCAGGTTGTTCATTCAACGCTTACAAAGATACATGACTTTTTTGGTACTTTGGCAAATGATGGTGCTTAATGATGGACCGAGACATTTAAAGGTGTGAACACATGAACTTATTTTGACTGAAGACCGCATGCCACCACATCATTTGGATTATCTTATTGACACAAACTTTTCTGAGGCCGACAAAATTATTGCACAAACCAACAAACAACTTCAAGGCGGTGGATTCATGCGGTCTAGGTCGTAGGTTAACTCATAAAAACAACTTTGGTGTTCTTCCACGAAATTTCATCCCCAATCTCTGAGTAGTTTTTTCCTTACTACGTCATAAAAATTTACCACATTACCACTCAAGAGATATATACTTTCACGCACAATAAAGTGTACCAACAAAAAATAAATATTTGATCTATTAATAATACTAACACTTTGGAAAAACATGATGCTTAAGTATGGACCAAGATAGGTAAGATATGTAACAATTGTGAACACATGGACTTATTTTCACCACCGCATTATTCAAATTCTCTAATTGACACAAGCTTTCTTTGTGGCCAGCAAAAGTAGTGGAGAAACAATTTCAGGGTGGTGGACTCTTGTGATATGGTCATAGGCTCACTAACTTTGCTGGCTTCATCAAAAGGCCATCCATAACCTCTGAGTGGTTTCTTCTTTATGAAGCAATAATTTAACACAGGTTTATTCAAACTATATACGATACATATGACTACAACACTTTTTAATAGTCAGATAATCACAACATTCCCCACAAAATGTCAAAGGAGCAGTTTTTCAAAGTTTATACCTCTAACCTTGTGTTTGACACATAAATTTTCACTTAGAGACCTTTCATTCATTTCATGAGAAAACTAAGAATCGAGTTAGCCATTAGCCGTGAGATTGGATCCTTAAACAAAAACATTTGCTTAGCTTAGTCTGACACTCGCATCTTTTGTTACATTCTCTACATTTAGACAATAGACACATTTATTCTTTGGTTCAGTGCATTCAAATTAAGCGAAGCTTCTTTGCGTCTAATAAAACAGGGTTCCGCTACAAACTTCCTCATTTTAATCGGCCAATGGATGGTTCGATTTGTGAGACGAACTTGAATTCAGAACTCCAAAATCACGGGAGTTAGCTTCAATTTCACAACACTGCGATTGGACCCAACTCCAAGATTGCGGGAGATGGTCTTAACTCTAAGATAGTGGGATTGAACATGATTCCAAGATAGTGGAATCGGTCCTAACTCCTTGCTGTAGAGTTAGATATGATTCAGACAAGTTGGATTGCGACTCTGAGAATTAGAGAAGTTTGGATCAAAGACCTTCAAGATGAGGATTAGATGAGTTGAGGCCGGCCAAGAGAGTGGACTGTCACGAAAAAACAACCGGTTTTTCAAGAGGATTTTTTAACGAGCAAAATACGGTCAGGAGAGTTGGATTAGACACAAATCAAACATGGTCAAGCACTCATAGAGGAACCGCAGTAGATGGCCAAAAGACAGCAAACAAGGCGATCTGGAGTTTGAAAAGATTGATTCGGTCAAGTGAGCTGGCCGGGGAAAAACAGAAACCATGTCATTTGGGTGACTGATTAAGGAAAATCTGTCCGTGAGCTTTGGAGACAGAATGAGAAAAGGATTCGGTGGTTCCTTTTAGAAAGAGAGAACTACATGAGATAGGGACCCTTTGAAAAAGTAAAACAGATCGTGAGCTTCAAGGCCGGGATGGCTTTCGGTGGCTGGGGATTCCAAAAAAGAGAGATTTGAGTGTGAATTGGAAAGTAATGGAAAATCAGAATCAGCCAAGATTCGAAAGCGGTGAGTGGAAGAAAAAGCTGGAGAGTCAAAAGATGTAGGATTCGGTGATCTTGAGGAGGAACAAGAATTCACACAGTCGGCCATCTGCTCATCATGGTAAAGCTTGCTGATTCCTTCCCTTTCCCATTCATGTTTTCATTTTATCAGAATTAAATTCCATGTTTGCCACTCTTGTGATCTTTTGCAGAGTCCCAAAGCCATGCATGTGTGAATACCAAGGTGTTCGTGTGAGATAGCACGAGTTCGGAATTTTCATGCTTGTTTCTAAATCTCAAGACTCGTTCCTCATTCTATTTTGACCTGTAATTTGCTATGTGTTTAATCTTTTAATAATAAACATTTCGTTGCATCATTCACAATTATCTAGATATATATTGAAAAATCAAAACATAGAAATTACATATCAAAACTTAAAAACACACTAAGTTCTTTTTAAATCATCTAAAATAAATTATATTTGCCCACAAGATCATATATGCATAAGTTGATGTGAAGCACAACAAGAAAATGTTAGGGGTTGAATAGGTCAAGCCATCCTTAACGTGGGCCCCATGAATTGTGTACTAAGTCAAAACTCTTTTTAAATCATCTAAAATAAATTATATTACATCTGCCCCAATTTTAAGGTTGAGATATTGCCTTCTAAAATTATCATTGGAATTAGGAACCCCGGCAATTTCCCTTAAGATATTTTATCTTCTTTCAAATGGGTTTATGTTGGTCATTACACTTAAAATAACTGTCCTATTATTAACTGTTGTCAGTCGGCCTACATAAAAATTGAATTGCACAAATAGTAAGTAATAGAATTTTCAAAAATCTGAATGCATTTGTTTTCTAGATTATTACTCAAAACGATCACAACAATCTGGTTAAGATAAATGGGGTAAAAAAAAATTATTCTCGCACAAAAACTTTCATAGATACCTCATAGCAAAGCTAGAATCGTCGTCTCGTGGTTGTTCACAATCTTCAGGACTATCTCGAAACATCGTTACACTAAGTAGAAAATCTAGAAGCTTTTTCCCTCTACTTGGGGAGAAAGTGAAGTCGTCGCTTTTCATAGGCTTCACTTAAAGTCGTCACCGTTCTTTCGGTGCTAAATAGAAAAGAAGATGCATGTCTCATGGTGAAGAAAAAGCCTTGTTCAATTTTCATAGGCTTCACTTAAAGTCGTCACCGTTCTTTCGGTGCTAAATAGAAAAGAAGATGCATGTCTCATGGTGAAGAAAAAGCCTTGTTCAATTTTCATAGGCTTGACTTAAAGTCATCACCGTTCTTTCAATGCTAAAGAGAAAAAAAAAAGGAATTCTCACGCAAAATCTTTCACACACACCTTGCAGCAAATCTAGAAGTATTGTCTCGTGGTCGTTCACAATCTTCATGATTATCTCGAAACGTTGTTCCATTAAGTAGAAAAGCTGAAAGCTTTTTCCCTCCACTTGGGAAGGACTTAAGGTCGTCGCTTTTCATAGGCTTGACTTAAAGTCATCGCCATTCTCTCGGCAATAAAGAGAAAAGAAGATGCATGTCTCATAAAGCCTTGTTCACTTTTCATAGACTTGACTTACAGTCATCGCCGTTCTTTTGGTGCTAAAGAGAAAAAAAAAAATATTTCTTGCACAAAACCTTTCACAGACACCTCGTAGCAAAGCTAGAAGTGTTGTCTCATGGTCGTTCATAATCTTCATTACTATCTCGAAGTGTTGTTTCACTAAGTAGAAAAGTTGGAAACTTTTTCCCTCCACTTGGGGAGACTTAAAGTTGTCGCTTTTCATAGACTTGACTTAAAGTCATTGCCGTTCCTTCGGTGCTAAAGAGAAAAGAAGATGCGTGTCTCAAGGTGAAGAAAAAGCCTTGTTCACTTTTCATAGGCTTGACTTAAAGTCATCGCAATTCTTTTGGTGCTAAAGATAAAAAAAATATTGTTCTCGCACAAAACCTTTCACAGACACCTCATAGCAAAGCTAGAAGTGTCGTCACGTGATCATTCACAATCTTCATGAATATCTTGAAGCGTTGTTCCACTAAGTAGAAAAGCTGGAAGCTCTTTCCCTCCACTTGGGGAGGACTTAAATTTGTCACTTTTCATAGGCTTGACTTAAAGTCATTGCCGTTCTTTTGGTGCTAAAGAGAAAATAAGATGCGTGTATCATGGTGAAGAAAAAACCTTGTTCACTTTTCATAGGCTTGAACTTAAAGTCATTCGCTGTTCTTTTGGTGCTAAAGAGAAAATAAGATGCGCGCCTAATGGTGAAGAAAAGCCTTGTTCAATGCACAGCAAGATCGACCGTGCACTTATTTTTCTAACATTGGTGTTCTCTATCACCAACACACCCTCTCTAAAAGAAAAATAGAGACACTCAAAACGTTTGAACTTGACTTGGATTTGTTGACAAGAAATTCAAAATTGAGAATTTCTAATGAGAATTTATGATCTTCCACAAATTAACTTCAATTTTTGCGATACTCAGCTGAATAAATTCCTCTTACACCTATGAATAAGATTAGGGGAATCACAATTTGTTCTTAGCCTATGAGATCATCTATTACGACGAGGGATTAGGAACACGGCTAAACATCCTATCCGCTTGCACCATTATGATCATCCCCTAATTTAAAAAAATTGTTAATGAATCTGGTTTACCAAGGATGATTGGCTCATACACAATACAGAAGGTGGGACTTATGCAAGATCCATCCTCTCGATGCATGAGATTTGGCATATTGAGATTATACAAAGTTTTGTTATTACCGTCGAATTCTTGAAACGATTTATCTTAGGCATTACGAAGTTGTGATACGGTTATCTATCTAGAAAAATTATGAAGTGAACATTGTGCATAAAATAAATTGAATTTGAATGTTAAAATTAGTAGACTCCATATGATTCTCTTCAACTTTTACTATTCAGATTTAGTTTATAATATATATATATATATATATATATATATATATATATATATATATATATATATATATATAGAGTTCATTCTCTAATTTCTTACCTATTAGACCCAAATAACTGCCTCAATGTTTGAACTTTTGGTTATGGCATATATCTCGGGAAAAGTGTTAGAAAAGTCTTAAACCTATTACACTAGTACCAATTTAGTCATAAACCTTTTGACCTAATGCCAATTTAATCCTAAATCTTTTCATGGTACCAATTTAGTCCTAAACCTTTTGTACTAGTGTTAATTTAGTCCTAAACCTTTTAAATTTTTGCTAATTTAGTTATTTCGGCTAATGTTGACTATGTAGTAAATTGGCACCAAGTCAGAATATTTAAGGCTAAATTGGCATTAATTAAAAAGGTTTATGACTAAATTGGTACCATTAATAGATTTAGGACTAAATTGGCACCCAATCAAAAGGTCTAGGACTAAAATTGGTAACATTAAAAGGGTTAGGATTAAATTGACGCAAGTACAATAGGCTTAAGACTTTGCTAACACTTTCCCCCATATATCTCTAAATTTTAAATCAAGTGGCACTCTAGACGAGAGCATGTAATTAACCAAATTCCTAAGCCATATTGAAGCGATAGAATTATTGCAGTGGGGAAATGCATGCGCTAGTAGAGAGATTGTCATGCCACTCCAAAAACATCTTGTCCAACCATTTTAAAGTGAAATTCACAAGTACTCTCAATTTACTAAAGTTCATTTGGTAAATGTTATGTAAGTACTCTCCACGTGCCCTCATTTACTCTTCTCTCTTCTTGTGACATAGAATGGCAATATAAGGGGAGAACAATATCATGGCTCGGCAAGTGACAATCATCATTATTTCTATGCATTGTTCAAATCATACCAATGGATACCATCAAATAACATGAATATTCCATGTACTTTTTATAAATCAATGCATCAGATGGTATGCATCATAACCATATTGTAGCAAATATCAACGTCAACCACTCATATCAAGAAACCTTATGGTCAAGTTTTGCCAATGCTTCATTTTCCATATAAGAGAAAGAAAAGTGAAGACTAAACAGATGAAAACCATTTCGGATTGCTAGTCTCGATCATCTAATGGCTTCTTCATCAAAACCCAAAAGTAATTATGAGGTCTTCTTGAGTTTCAGAGGCACAGATCTACGTAACACCTTTCTTGGTCATCTCTACTGTAACATCCTGAAAATCGACTCAATTTAGCCCGAATTTTAATTCGATTTTGGGAACCGACTTCTCAGTAATATCATGACTAAATACTTGGATGTTGCCTCATTTATTTTAGGATTTTCCGTTGGACACGGAAGCGTCGGAAAAAGGAAGAATTGGACCGGGTTTTGGGCTCCGCGGGTGGGCCGACCCAAGACCGGCGGCCCAATGGGCCTTGCACCCATTCAGCCCAGCCCAAGAGGGGCCCGAGTTGGCCCAAGTTCCCCATTTCGAGCCCATGGGCTTCTCTCTTTGGCCTTTTGCTTTTGTGCCCAAGTGGGCTTTGTTTATGCTTTGTTTTTGGTTGTTTTTGATTGGTTCTTGAAGCAAGTGGCTTGCCCACTTGCCTTGGCCTTATCCAAGCCTCCAGCAGCTCCTTCTCTCTCCTCTTTCTCCCCCAAATTCGTGCAGCAACCAGCCCTCACTCTCTCTCCCTTTTTCTCTTCATTTTCTCTTCCATTTCTGGTGTTCCTTGCTGTCTTTGCTGTTTTCCGGCCCAAAAACAGCCTTGTTGCCATCACCGGAGCCGCCGCAACCGCCCAAAGTGTAGTCCTGGGAGTTAGGAAGCCAGCCGCACACCCCCGGTCACCCCTGGTCGCCCCGGACCGCCCGTTTCGGCCTTTTCCGCACTGCTGGTCAGTTCCGCGTGAACAGTAACCAGCAGTGTTTTTGGCCCGTTTCGGCCACCGTTTGTCATCCGTTCTCGTCCCCAAGCTTACCCCTCGTAGCCCTCATTCCCCTCTACGGGCCGGTATCGCCGGATTTCCGATCCAAGTAAGTTAACTTCCTAATCCTTGTTTATGAGTTAATCTTGCTTAGGGGTTAATTAGTGTATTTGTGTGTTTGTGTTTAATTAAGGTTGATTGGTTAATTAGGCTGGTTAATTAAGGCTGACTAGGGTTAATTAATTGACCATAGTTAGTAATAAAGTAACTAAGGTTAATTAATTAAAGTAACTAAGGTTAGTTTTAAAGTAACCAAGGTTAGAATTTAACTATGGTTAGGTTAATTTGACCATGGTCAGGTTAATTTGTTAACAATGGTTAAGTTTAATTATTTTTATTTATTTATTTAATTTCAGACGAATTTACTGTTCACGGATTACTGTTCACGGCACTGTTCATACAGAAGTAAATTTTGGTTTCAAATTGTTGTGTCCTTGGTTGTTATGCTTTATTGAAGTGCCGATTGTTAATTATAATCGTTAATATTGATGAAATGCGCGATCGAATGCTGATTGGAAATTGGATTTTGGAATTGTCGAGTGAGATCGCATGACATATTACGTGGGTTATCAGAAATGGCATGTCGCATGAGCATGAGTGATATTGCATTCACGATAGAGCAAAGATATTAATGGATTGCTTGATGATGTGTTGCATGATCACATTAAGAGAGGGAACCCGGCGTTGCCGGAAGACCGCCAATCCTTATGGGGTTGTGCCGTGGCCAGTGGGTCGCCTGACTTTGGTCGGATGCCTGACAGGGAGGGGTTAACTTTGTGGGACTGCGGTATGGGGGAGGGTCCCGAGCCTCTGTCAGTTGCGGGGCTGCGGTAGTGGGCGGGTCCTATGCTCCTTCGGGAATGCCGTCTTGGGAGTGAGCCCTTGACGTCGTCGTGCTCGAGGTAAAGAGGACGAAGTTGGCTTGGCCAGGAACCGCCAACCATGAGGTTGTGCCGTGGCCTAGGAGGAGGGGTCGTAATAATCGGAGCATGTGTGGGTGTGAGGCATGAGAAAGTTGTGTGAGATGCTCTGATTATTCGCATGCTCTTAATGTCGTGATGAATTAAATGACAGTTTCTGCAGGTCACGTGTGCCAAGGCCAGGTAGGATCGCCTGTGGTTGTGTCTGCTTATTGAACTGTCCTATGCTTTTGTTTTTCTCGCATTGTGCCGACTATTTGGATTAGGTTGTATGTTAAACTCCCGAGCGAGCGAAGTTCCTAACCGGGGCTTAGGACTTTAACTTGCCGAGTTTATCTCAACCCGTCGTGGTTAACCTTTTCGGGCCCTAGATGATGCGTGCAGGGATCGAAGAGAGCGATCCCTCTCGAGGCCCGTGAGTAGGCAGGCGTAGCCTATTTCTTTTTTGACGAGCCTTCCCCCACTTGTACGGGGTTAGGTTAGCTAGGCCGGTCCCTTTTTAGTAGGCCTTAGCTTGTCACCCGTAGTAAGGCGTGTATGTATTTCTTTGGTGTGTCTTGGCTAACCTTCAAATATATAAAATACTGTTTGTCTTTCCTCTGTTGCTATTGTTGCTATCCCTGTTGTTTGGTTTGGGAGTTGTTCGTTTCCGCATGTGCTTAACTACAAGATAAAATGAATTGGTCGACAACAGTACCTGGGACGTCGTACAGTTAAACCTCAAGTGAAATGGGGTTGCTGTGAGCTCGAGAGTCGGGGCGTGACAACCCCGTCGATTTTGGTATCAGAGCCTGGTTGGCTGATGGAGTGATAAGGTGCGATAAGTCTTGTATTGGTGCGTGGGGATAGTTAGTAGGAAAGACAATTTCTTTGCTTGCATGTGATTGACTACAGGATCCTTCGTGGTCCTTTGTTGTAGGGTTGTCTCATTTTCTAATTCCTTGTGGGGGGGATTGGAACGCAGGTTAGGAGAGTCCTGCAAAATGAGCAGTCTAGATCAGAGTACCCCTGGTTTGAGGACCCCAGGTCAGAGGGGTCAGAGGAAGAGGACGGCGCAGGTGCCGACTGGTGCAAGGGAAGTAGCACCGGAAGACTCGAGGATGGATGGGATTATGCATGTCATTGAAGCTTTGATAGGTCGCGAGCTCGGACTCAAGCCGGCCCGCTCGGCTTTGCGCAATCGCTCCTCTGCCTAGGCCGGGGCGGTAACCGGCCTATGCATCAATTGGTGGAGCAGTTCATGAAGCTGAAGCCACCCAAGTTTTCTGGGGTTGGCGACCCTGAGACAGCGACCCTTTGGGTAAGGGAGCTGGAAAAGACGTTCACCTTGCTGCAGTGCTCTGAGGAGGAAAAGGTGATCATGGCGGCTTACCAACTGCAGGGTAACGGTGGCACTTGGTGGGAAGCTACCCAAGGATGGGTATTTCCCGAGGGCACGGCCCGGGTATGGGATATCTTCGAGAGGGCTTTTTTGAGCAAGTACTTCTCGGATCGCGCGAGGGAGCGAAGGCGCGAATTTCAAAGGCTGCGTCGAATTAGATGACAAGGGATCGATCGAGGCCAAGTTTGCAGAGTTGTCAAAGTACGCGCCACGGATGGTCGAGCACCCGTTGGACAATGCTAGGAGGTTTCGGGACGGACTGAAAATGGAAATACGAGACCACTTGGTGTCGGTGAACCTGAAGGATTACAATGAGCTTTATGAGAGAGCTTAGATGATTGAGAGACACATTACTGAGAAGGCAACCGCATCTGTATCGCGGTTTATGCCTAGCAAGGACAACCATCGGTTTGGTAAGAAACCAATGGCGGGAGGAAGGTATCATCTCCCACCTAATAGAAGGAACGGTGTGGGAAAACCGTTGCCTACCACTCGAAGGGGAGCCTGTTTCGGGTGTGGTCAGGTGGGCCACCAAGTGAAGGACTGCCCACGCAGGCCCATGATGCCATTCATGCCACGACCACCAGCCAGACCACCAGTGGGGAACTTTCAGCAGGGCAATCAGTATAGACCCCCTGCACAAGGACGGGTGTATGCAGTCACGAGGAAAGAGGCGAAGGACACGCCTGCCGTGATTATAGGTACGATATCTCTACACGACCATGTTGCTTATGTGTTGTTTGATCCGGGAGCTTCGCACTCCTTTATTGCTAAACGGTTTGTAGAATTAGTGGGATTAAGACCAGAGCTGTTGGAAACGGTCTTTGTTATTTCTACTCCGTTAGAGGATTCAGTTTTATCTGCAGTAGGATGTGCTAGTTGTAAATTGATTATAGATGGTCAGGAAGGAATAATTGATTTGATTGTTTTAGCGATGTATGACTTTGATGTCATTATCGGTATGGATTGGTTGACCAAGCAAGGAGCTACTATGGATTGTCGGGAGAAGAGAATCCGATTTAATCCGACTGGAGCTAGTAGTTTCCAGTTTGTAGGGAGTCGTGGAGGGTCCTCGATTCCCTTGATTTCTTCTTTGGAAGCAACCAGGTTGTTGGGGTCAGGATGTCGAGGTTATTTGGCATCTGTGAGTGATACATTGAAAGAAGGACCAAACCTGGAGAACATCGTGGTAGTACGAGATTATCCCGATGTCTTTCCAAAGGAATTGCCAGGACTACCCCCAGCCAGAGAGACAGAGTTCGTAATCAAGTTGGCTCTGGGATGGAACCAATCTCAAAGGCACCGTACGGGATGGCGTTGTCAGAGTTGAAGGAATTAAAGGTGCAGATGCAAGAATTATTGGACAAGGGCTTTATTCGCCCGAGTGCATCGCCTTGGGGAGCGCCAGTCCTATTTGTCAAGAAAAAGGATGGTTCGTTGCGGTTGTGTATTGACTATAGACAGCTTAATCAAGTGATGATTAAGAATAAGTACCCACTACCGAGGATTGACGACCTATTTGACCAACTCCAAGGAGCATCGATATTCTCTAAGATAGACTTAAGGACGGGCTATCATCAATTGAGGATCCGAAAGAAGGACATACCGAAGACAGCTTTCCGTACTCGTTATGGTCATTACGAGTTTACGGTAATGCCATTTGGATTGACAAATGCCCCTGCCGCTTTCATAAATTTGATGAACCGGGTGTTTAAGGAATATTTGGATCGGTTCGTGATCGTGTTTATCGACGATATTTTGGTGTATTCGAAGAGTCCAGATGAACACGAACAACACCTAAGGACGTGTTGCAAACTTTAAGGAATCACGAGCTGTATGCGAAATTTAGCAAGTGTGAATTTTGGTTGGCTCGAGTGGCTTTCCTAGGCCACGTGATCTCAGGCGAAGGGATTTCTGTGGACCCGACCAAGATTGAAGAGGTCATAGATTGGCCGAGACCGACTTCAGTAACCGAGGTTCGTAGTTTTCTGGGATTGGCTAGCTATTACAGATGGTTTGTGGAAAGATTCTCTTCAATAGCTATGCCAATGACTCAGTTGCTGAAAAAGGACAAGAAATACGAGTGGACGGATAAGTGCGAGCGTAGTTTCCAAGAGCTTAAGCATAAGCTGACTACCGCGCCAGTTTTGACTATTCCGTCAGGTTCGGGAGGATATGAGATTTTTAGCGACGCGTCATACAAGGGACTCGGTTGCGTTCTGATGCAATATGGTAAAGTGATAGCATATGCTTCCAGGCAGTTGAGGCCTCACGAGCTGAATTATCCGAAGCACGACTTAGAGTTAGCAGCCATCATATTTGCATTGAAGATATGGAGACATTATCTCTGTGGAGAGAGATTTTAGATTTTTACGGACCATCAAAGCTTGAAGTATCTGTTCTCCCAAAAGGAACTGAATATGAGACAACGCAGATGGATAGAACTTCTTAAGGATTATGACTGCGACATCCTATACCATCCAGGCAAGGCAAACAAAGTGCAGACGCTTTGAGTCGCAAGTCATCGATTGCGAGTATGATGGTACAAGAATGGATTCTGTTGGAGGGAATCCGCGATTCAGAATTCAAGCTCGAGGTATGCCATCTTTCCAGTTTAATGGCTACCTTTAGGATCGAACCTGAAATTCAAGCCAAGATTAAGGTAATGCAACCTTTAGACGTTGAGATCCAAAAGATTCTGCAAATGGATGCGACCAAGAGAAAGTCGGATTTTCAAGTATCCGAGGATGGGATCTTGAAATTCCGTGGACGGTTATGTGTACCAAGCGACGCCGAAATTAAGGAGAGGTTGTTATCCGAAGCGCATCGTAGCAACTACAGTGTGCACCCAGGCAGTACGAAGATGTATCAGAATCTACGATAGTATTATTGGTGGAACGGCATGAAGCTAGACATCGCCAAGCATGTGGCGAAGTGTTTAACTTGCCAACAAGTGAAAGCGCAGCATTGCAAGCCAGGAGGGTTATTGCAACCTCTTGAAATCCCCAAATGGAAATAGGAGCACATCACGATGGACTTCGTGACGGGATTACCAAGAAGTCAGCGGGGTAATGATGCGATTTGGGTTATAGTGGACCGATTGACAAAGTCAGCTCATTTCATCGCCGTACGCAAGGACTTCGCTTTGGAGAAGTATGCAGAATTGTACGTGCGATAGATTATTCGTCTGCATGGGGTGCCAGTGACGATTACTTCAGATCGAGACCCTAGATTTACGGCTGCATTTTGGAAGAGTCTACAGACTTCGATGGGGACAAAGCTGCCTTGACGGCCTACCATCCTCGGACGGACGGTCAATCGAGAGAACGATTCGACCTTAGAGGATATGCTAAGAGCTTTTGTGTATTGGATTTCAAAAGAAGTTGGGAGGAACAACTTTATCTCGTGGAGTTCCCGTACAATAACGGTTATCGGCAAAGTATCGAATGGCACCGTTCGAAGCTTTGTATGGCAGACCGTGTAGGACTCCAATTTGTTGGGACGAAGTCGGCGAGCGAAAAATTACAGGGCCAGAGTTAGTACAGCAATCTTTAGACGCCGTCAAGATGATTCGAGAGAGGTTAAAGACGGCTCAGAGCAGACAGAAGAGCTATGGAGACAGACGGCGTAGGCCATTGGAATTTCAAGTGGGCGATCATGTGTTCCTTAAAGTATCGCCAATGCAAGGTACATCGCGATTTGGAAAGAAAGGAAAACTGAGCCCAAGGTACGTCGGACCGTTCGAGATTCTAGAAAGGATCGGGAATTTAGCCTATCGTCTTGCACTACCGCCTCGACTTGCTCAAGTGCATGACGTATTCCACGTGTCGATGTTAAGGAAATACGAGCCGGACCCGACGCACGTGTTGAATTTTGAAGAGATAGAGGTGGACGACAGGGTGTCGTATGTGGAGAGACCGATTCGAATTGAAGACCGGAAAGAACAAGTGTTGAGAAGCAAGACGGTCTCCTTGGTCAAAGTCATCTGCGGCATCATGGCACGGAGGGAGCTACATGGGAAAGTGAAGAAATCATGAGGCGTCGGCACCCCTATCTTTTGAGGATTAGCGTGGTGGTTCAAATTTCGAGGACGAAATTTCGTAAGAGGAAGAGTTGTAACATCCCGAAAATCGACTCAATTTAGCTCGAATTTTAATTCAATTTTGGGAACCGACTTCCCAGTAATATCATGACTAAATACTTGGACGTCGCCTCATTTATTTTGGGATTTTCCGTTGGACACGGAAGCGTCGGAAAAAAGGAAGAATTGGATCGGGTTTTGGGCCCACGGGTGGGCCGGCCCAAGACCGGCGGCCCAATAGGCCTTGCACCCATTCAGCCCAGCCCAAGAGGGGCCCAAGTTGGCCCAAGTTCCCCTCCATTTCTAGCCCATGGGCTTTTCTCTTTGGCCTTTTGCTTTTGTGTCCAAGTGGGCTTTGTTTATGCTTGTTTTTGGTTGTTTTTGATTGGTTCTTGAAGCAAGTGGCTTGCCCACTTGCCTTGGCCTTATACAAGCCTCCAGCAGCTCCTTCTCTCTCCTCTTTCTCCCCCAAATTCGTGCAGCAACCAGCCCTCACTCTCTCTCCCTTTTTCTCTTCCTTTTCTCTTCCATTTCTGTGTTCCTTGCTGTCTTTGCTGTTTTCCAGCCCAAAAACAGCCTTGTTGCCATCACCGGAGCCGCCGCAACCGCCCAAAGTGTAGTCCTAGGAGTTAGGAAGCTAGCCGCACACCTCCAGTCACCCCTGGTCACCCCAGACCGCCCGTTTCGGTCTTTTCCGCACTGCTGGTCAGTTCCGCGTGAACAGTAACCAGCAGTGTTTTTGGCCTGTTTCGGCCACCATTTGTCATCCGTTCTCGTCCCCAAGCTTACCCCTCGTAGCCCTCGTTCCCCTCTACGCGCCGGTGTCGCCGGATTTCCGATCCAAGTAAGTTAACTTCATAATCCTTGTTTAGGAGTTAATCTTGCTTAGGGGTTAATTAGTGTATTTGTGTGTTTGTGTTTAATTAAGGTTGATTGGTTAATTAGGCTGGTTAATTAAAGCTGACTAGGGTTATTTAATTGACCATAGTTAGTAATAAAGTAACTAAGGTTAACTAATTAAAGTAACTAAGGTTAGTTTTAAAGTAACCAATGTTAGAATTTAACTATGGTTAGGTTAATTTGACCATGGTTAGGTTAATTTGTTAACCATGGTTAAGTTTAATTATATTTATTTATTTATTTAATTTCGGACGAATTTACTGTTCACGGATTTGTTGAGGGATTCTTGTTCACCGATTCATCGTTCACGGCAATGTTCATACAGAAGTAAATTTTGGTTTCAAATTGTTATGTTCTTGGTTGTTATGCTTTATTGAAGTGCCGATTGTTAATTATACTCGTGAATATTGATGAAATGCGCGATCGAATGTTGATTGGAAATTGGATTTTGGAATTGTCGAGTGAGATCGCATGACATATTGCGTGGGTTATCAGAAATGGCTTGTCGCATGAGCATGAGTGATATTGCATTCACGACAGAGCAAAGATATAAATGGATTACTTGATGATGTGTTGCGTGATCACATTAAGAGAGGGAACCCAGCGTTGCCGGAAGACCGCCAATCCTTATAGGGTTGTGCCGTGGCCAGTGAGTCGCCTGACTTTGGTCAGATGCCTGACAGGGAGGGGTTAACTTTGTGGGACTGCGGTATGGGGGCGGGTCCCGGGCCTCTGTCAGTTGCGAGGCTGCGGTAGTGGGCGGGTCCTATGCTCCTTCGGGAATGCCGTCTTGGGAGTGAGCCCTTGACGTCACCGTGCCTCGAGGTAAAGAGGACGAAGCTGGCTTGACCAGGTACCGCCAACCATAAGGTTGTGCCGTGGCCCAGGAGGAGGGGTCGTAATAATCGGAGCATGTGTGGGTGTGAGGCATGAGAAAGTTGTGTGAGATGCTCTGATTATTCGCATGCTCTTGATGTCGTGATGAATTAAATGACAGTTTCTGCAGGTCACGTGTGCCAAGGCCAGGTAGGATCGCCTATGGTTGTGTCTGCTTATTGAACTGTCCTATGCTTTTGTTTCTCTCTCATTGTGTGTGCTAATCTTGGATTAGGTTGTATGTTAAACTCCCGAGGCGAGCGAAGTTCCTAACCGGGCTTAGGACTTTAACTTGCTGAGTTTATCTCAACTGTTGTGGTTAACCTTTTCGGGCCCTAGATGATGCGTGCAGGGATCGAAGAGAGCGATCCCTCTCGAGGCCCGTGAGTAGGCAGCTGTATCCTATTTCCTTTTGACGAGCCTTCCCCCACTTGTACGGGGTTAGGTTAGCTAGGCCGGTCCCTTTTTGAGTAGGCCTTAGCTTGTCGCCCGTAGTAAGGCGTGTATGTATTTGCTGGTGTCTTTGGCTAACCTTCAAATATATAAAATATTGTTTGTCTTTCCTCTGCTGCTGTTGTTGCTATCCCTGTTGTTTGGTTTGGGAGTTGTTCGTTTCCGCATGTGCTTAATTACAAGATAAAATGAATTGGTCGACGACAGTACCTGGGACGTCGTACAGTTAGACCTCAAGTGAAATGGGGTTGCCGTGAGCTCGAGAGTCGGGGCGTGACATCTACAAAGCTTTATACCATAATGGAATATACACTTTCGTTGATAGCGAGGAACTCAAGAAGGGAGACCAGACATTGTCGGCGCTCATGAAGACCATCGAAGAATCATGCATCGCAATCATCATTTTCTCTAAGGACTATGCTTCTTCACAGTGGTGCTTGGAAGAGGTGATGAAGATTATGGAGTGCAAGGAGCAAAAGGACCTCACCGTTCTACCCGTGTTTTATAAAGTGGATCCAAGAGAAGTGAGACAGTGCGGCAAAAGCTATGGGAATGCTCTAGCTAAGCATGAGTCCAAGTTCGGGAAGGATTCGAAAAAAGTGAAGCAATGGAAGAAAGCTCTTTTTGATGCTGGTAGCTTGTCCGGGTGGCATTTTAATGACGGGTAAGTAGAGTGGAGTCAATCGTTTGTGTAAGAAGCTATGTATGAATACTGTTTTAAAAAAAGAAACAAATCTACACACACGAATGTAAGTACACGTGTAGATGCTTCCTATTATGATTCTCGAAAATTCTTAAGTTCTTGGTCAATTCACTAGTGATATTATTTCTATAGAATCAGTCTTATCGAATCATTTCATTTTTTTGGCTTGGACGATTCTAGTTCCGTTCCTAGAAAATTAATATTTCTTATGTATTGATAGATTTTTTAAAGAGTTGATATACGTCAAGTATCTATTAGTTAAAAAATCACCGGTCATATAAAACTTGAATAAACTATTGATAATTTAACAACACTCTCATGAAACTACTAGCTTTTTGATAGTTCATAAAATTACCACCTTTTTTATCTTTTTCCAAAATTTATTTGTCTTATTTTTACTAACGACTTAACTTTACCAACTCTTAAGATAGTTTTGGTAAAAATACAATAAGAAAACAGTCCTAAATTGATTGAATTAGTATCAATTCAGTTCTAAATCTTTTAATTGAATCCATTTAGTCCTAAACATTTTCATATTTGATTTAGTTCACTTGGCCAATTCAGGTTGGAAATTGCTAACATGGATGTTAGCCATCTTATGTGGCACAATATGAGCTAGTGTGGACATTTTTTAATAATTTTTTTTTAAAAATTTATTAATTAATTTTTCTTTCTTTCTTCTTCTTCCATGGCTATGTTGGCCATGGGGAATCACATGGTCGAGGGCTAGCGCTAGTGAGGCTGACCCTCACCCCAGGACACTGACTCATCATAGAGACCACCAATTCACTGGGTACCTTGAGCGAGGACAAAAGCTTAATGATCTTTCAGTGTTGGCAAGCTAGCACTAAGCAAGAATCAATTCTTGGCAAGAAGTTCAGGCAACCGAGACAGAGAAAAACCGCACTTTTGGAAGAGATTCGCGAGGGAGACGTGTTTCATGTGCTGGGACTACAAAAGAAATCGGTGGTAGAAATAATGACGTCCCGTTTCGCAAAATGCCAGCAATTTCAGTCGCGACCTCATCTGATCAGAGAGGATGAGAATCCGTTTTCTTCCAGATGAGAATCCGTTTTCTTCTAGGCTAAGCTTAGGGGTGTCAATGGTTCAGTTCGATTATTTTTTCTTTTTTTTAACAAGAACCGAACCGAACCGATAACGTGCACATTTGTACTGAACCGTACTTCGATCCAGACTGAATATGACCCAAATCGAAAACCCGATTTTGATCGGTTTTCAGTTTTTCTCATCTTGTTTTCTTTCCTTCTTTTTCTGTTTTCCACTTTTGTCCCCGACAAACTTGAAACAACATTCCACCATCTGATTCAATCTTGAGACCTCCGAAAACATCTGACGGTGTAAATTCGCTCCCAGTCAACCATCCAAATCTTCTAGCCAAAACAAAAACATCCAAATCAATCGAATTTCTTTCCCTAATTTTCTCACGGTCACGATCCATCACCTATCCGGGTTTGAGCTATGGAGAGAACCAACTTCGATGGGGCTTCATCCGCAACGTGCACGGGATCTTAACCACACAGATCGTCCTCACCACTGTTGTCTCCTCCATGACCATCCTCTGCGCCCCTGTCAAAGACCTCCGCGGCAATTCCGGCGTCATGTTCCTCCCCCCTTATATGCGTTAGACGGGCTTTGGCTTGGTTGCACTCTCGCCTTGGCTTTTAGTGCCGTCTCTCTTTGCTGCTCTCTGCTGGTTTTTTTTTTTTTTTTTTTTTTTTTTTGCAAAGAGATAGAGAGAAAGGTCGCAGGAGAAGAGAGGGAGCAGCTTTATGTTTTCCTTTTGGATATCTGAAACCGATAAGAGAGACACCGACCAAAAAAAAAAAATTGATAAGAGAGACGAAGATTAGGGTTTTTGTTGAGAGTGGCGTTTTTGAGAGGAGAGAGAAAGAATGGTCTTCTTGAAAATTTCAATTTCGGTTTGACAGTTCGGTTAACCAAACCGAACTAAAATAACCCAAACCGAAAATGAAGAATAGTTATTTTTCATTAACCAAACCGAAAATTGAATCAAATCGAAAATGCATGATATTTTGGTTCGATTCAATTCAATTTTAGTTTCGGTTTCAGTTCGGTTCTTGATACCCTACCTAAGCTTGCTAGTGCAATAATGGCCTCCTTCAAATTCAATTGTACATGGTCACTAGGGTTTGGTAGCGGCCTTGCCTTTGCCTAAGCGAGGGTGACCATTGCTTAAGCGAGGCTAACCCATGTTGGCCATGGCCTATGCTAGTGGCCGGCATAACCATGGAAAAAAAAGAAAGGAAAAAGAAAAGAAAAGAAAAAAGCAATAAAAGAAGAAAAATACAAAAATTTCAAAAGAATATTTTAAAAATGTCCATGTTAGCTCCTCTCTTGCCATGTAAAATGGTCACCATTCATGTTAGTAATTTCCAACCTAAATTGGTCAGATGGACTAAATTGGTACCAATATGAAAATGTTTAGGGCTAAATTGATCCAATTAAAATATTTAGAACCGAATTGGTACCAATGCAATAGTTTAGAACTTTTTTAGTACTTTTCCCTAATAGTTTATCAAGTTTGCATTTGAGTCATTCATCAACTCCTTTCCTATTAAATTATTAACTAATTGTGGATTATCATCCCTTATTTGAGTTACTTAGCAACATTTATTTTTATTTTATTGATTTTTATCACAGTTTACTAACTTTTTTTTTTTTTTTTTTTACAAATACTTTTAAAGATTTATCAACTATTACGAATTTATCGGGTTACCAACTAGGCTTGGTTTATGAATCCTCATCTTAGTTGCTTACCTATATTAGTTCTTCTTAATTTTATAAATTTGTTAGAGTTGCAATTTTTATTTACTATAATTACAAACATATTAGATTTACCAACTTTTTTTTTGATATTATTGAACTTAATTGTAGTCGTTATCATCTTTTGTCCCACTTAAGTTACCAACTAATTTTGCATTACCAACTCTTATTATACTTAGTTATTGGTATTTAGTTTTCTTTTTAACAAATTTTCTTAATTTTCACAAAAGATACCTCTCTTATCTTTTACCAACTTTTGTTCACTTTTCTTGCCAACGCCTTAATTTACCAACTATCTAGTTTTAGGTGACCAACTTTTATTTGATTGTTCTGTATCAACTTTATTTCTTTTACTAACTTACCAATTTTTTTCTAATTTAATAACTTTTATTTGACTTGCTCAACAACTTTTTAAATTTAGCAACTATTTTTAGAAAATACCAACCTCAATAAGAGTGATTACCAACTTTTCTCCAATTAAATTACTAATTAGTTTTGCAAAGTCAGCTTTTAATAAAGATAGTTTACCAATTTTAATTTGTCTTCCTTCAAATTAAGAACTTTTTTTTAATTTCTAACAAAATCAAAAAAATTTCTGATCTTTTATTGACTTTTATTTACCTTCTAACTTATTATACCTGTTACTATATGAAATTAGGAACGTTAGGTTGTGTAACTTATCAAAATTTTTTTGACTAAGTTATTAACTATTCTTTTATTATCAATACTCATTTGAGTTGCTTACCAACATTTTAAAAAATGTAAACTTTTGCATTGAGATACTACTTGTATTTGCCTTGCTTATCAACCTTTTGAATTTGCCAACTCCATTTAGAAATTACCAACCTCAATTAGAGTAATTATCAACTTTTCTTTGAGTAAGTTACCTATCAACTAGTTTTTGGTTAGTACCTTTTACTTGAGTCAGTTCCCAATGTGTATTTATTTTTTTATAAATTACCAAATACTCTTGTTTTTGAAAAAATAGCTTTTCTCTTATTTTTCTACGAACATTCATTTCCCTTTCTGACGAACTTGTTAGATAAAATAACTATTATACAAGTTACCAATATTTATATGTGATTATTGACTTGTCTCAATTAAGTTACCAACTAGCTTTGGATTATCAACTCTAATTTGAGTTGTTAACCAATTGTTCTATGTTTTTCCTTTTTAATTTTAGTGACCATCTTCTACAATTAAGTTTACAACTAGTTTTACGTCACTAATTCTAGTTGAGTTGGTTACCAATGTTTTTTTTTTTAAAATTACTAACTTATCTTATCTTTGGCAAAAAAAAAAAAAAAAATGTATCTTATCTCGTTACCAACTTCTATTTACCTTTCTTACCAACGCCTTAAATATATTGACTACTCTATGAAATTATAGATTATGTTTGAGTTATTTACCAACTTTTTTCTCGATAACATAACCCAATACAAAAGTTTCTCAATTTAAAAAAAAATAATCAAATGAACGCTAGCAACTAACTCCAATAAGAGTTAGTAAGTCATAATTCATTGATTACTTAATCAGAGAAAAGTCGATAAGTCGCTTGCATCAAAGTAGTTTCATATAAGAGTTTGTACATCTAAGATATGGTTATAAATGATACATAAAATTGGGCAAATGATAAGAAAAATAGGCAATCAAAAGAAAATTAAACTTGGTAAGTAACTCAAATGAGAATTGATAGCAAAAATCTATTTATCAGCTTAATCGGAGAACAGTTGGTAAGTCACTCTATTTAAGGCTGACATTTCCTTAAAAGAGATGGTAAATAACTCGAATGAGAATTTATGACCCAATAAAAAAGTTGGAAGCTAAAAAAAGAAGTATTTATTAGTAAGCAACTCAAATGAAGTTGGTAACCCAAAACTAGTAGATGATTCTTTGATATGACAAAAGTTAGTAAGTCACTATAATTTAGGTTGGTAATTTGATATAAAATTTAGTATATTTGAACCGATAGGCTATGCTAATCAACTTTGGTAAGTTAGTATAAAAATTGGTAACTTGCAAACTATAAATAAATATGGTAATTTCATGTAAATGTAGGTGAGTTGCTTACAACTTATGTGAAAGAAAATGTCCTATATCTTTTGTTCACCAACGGTTTTTTAACACTTACCTACACTTACTGAAATTCATTGGCACTGATAAAAAACCAATTTTTGGGTGTGGAACAATTGAATTCCTCCTACAGGTTTTGATGAGCCATTTCATGCGAGTAAGTTCAATAGCTCTTTCTTTTGGATCCTTGTTGCCCATTCAAAGTATAACAAAAGTTTTGAACAATTTGTGTATGAGCTATTTGCGTTCTTCAATTTTCATTTTTGTCAATTGGATTCTACAAATTTTCAATTTTGGTCAACTAGTCCAAAACTCGTACCATTGGCCTTTTAATTTTTGAAAAAAACACATATGGCTAACCATAGAATTGACAAGTTGCTTTTTCCAATTATAAGAAATTACTAATAAGACGTCATCGGCTGAAAAGTTTACTGACTCATTTGAATATAATCAAATGTTAAAACTGGATTAACCAATGGACAAAATGTTAAGTAGTTTTAATGCAGTGATCCCATTTCTTTGGAAGGAATAAGAAAGTTTGCAACACTTGATAGATGATTATTAATGTGTATAGGCCATGATGGGCAATGACATCATGCTTCAAGGTATTTAAGAGATTTTGAATTGAAAACCTTAACCACCGTTAAAAGTTTTAAAGAGCTCTTTTTGATTAAGCATACATATGAATAGCATATATCTATCAAATAGAAAAATAAGTACATCATCATGTGTATATCAAAAGAAACATGTTAAAATGACTAAATGTTGAAGCCCTTAACTTGTTTCAATTGGTGTGGAGCTCTTGGAGTTCTAATTCAACTTGGTGGGAATGCATATTGTTTTGGTTGTGATCATCAAAAAATGTGATGCATTGCTTTATCATTGTTGGCTTCTAATTGCTCGTTATTTGCATATTCAAATTGCTAAACATGATCCTACAACTTTTTTTTCCTTGTCTTTTTATCAGAGATGAGTCAGAGCTTGTAGAAAGAATTGTGAAGGAGATCTCCATTCTTTTAAACCGAACACCTTTGCATGTTGCTAAGCATCCAGTTGGGATCGATTCTCAAGTAGTTAAGCTAAAATCCTTGTTGAACCTTGAGTCTGATGATGGTGTTTTTATGATGGGATTATGGGGAAAGGGAGGCATACGGAAGACAAGTTTAGCTAAAGCAATTTATAATGATATTTTCAGACAATTTGAAGGTTCAACTTTTTTGGCAAATGTTCGAGAAACATCAAAAGATTGCAGGGATTTAGTTGCTTTGCAAGAAAAATTACTATCGGAGATATTATTATTGAAACCAAGATTAGCAGTGTCCAATGTCGATGCAGGTACTAATCTAGTACGAGATAGACTTTGTCGCAAAAAAGTTCTCCTAATCCTTGATGATGTGGACGACTTGTGTCAATTAAATGCTTTAGCAGGAGAATGAAAGTGGTTTGGTTATGGAAGTAGGATTATCATTACTACAAGAGATAAACATTTGCTAATTTGTCACGGGATAGATAAGATCATTTCTTTTTTTACTAAATATCCATTACTTAAATAGTGCGGTTGCGGATGAAGGGAGAACAAAAACAAAGGAAACTCCACCTTGTGCAACATTCAAAGGAGTTCAAATCTTAGTCTTGGTCCAACCTTGGATAAATATGAAAAAAACTGTTGGGGCTAACAATACAATCTAGAGAGGACTAACTAGATTAATTGAAAACTTAAATAGTTTATATTGTGGAAGATAACATGATGGACTTTGATAATAGCTAAAATAGAGTTCAAAGTATCAACCAAGTTGGTGTTGCCGTTAAACAATTATAGGCAATAATGAACACAAAAAATAGCATAAAACAATAAATAGTGATTTGATCTTATCCTCAAACCTACATCCACTTTCTTGGGTAACACCTCAACATGGGTTGCAATTCGCTAGTAATTTTCAAGAGAAATGACAGTCAACACAAATTACTCTATCATTAGATATATCACATTATCAGAATGGAAGTAATGACATAGCTCTTGTACACGTCCTCTTGTCACCGATTACAAAGTAGTAAAAACACCACAAAGAGTATTATAGATATATAGTAGCACAATTTGACCAAAACAAAGAGATGATATAATAAAACAAACTTTTTCTATTTTACATCTAACCCTCATTAGCTGCTTTGATCCTATTTATTAGACATCTTCAATCCATCCCATAGAGATGTTTTAGAAGACTTAAGAGCCGTTGAGAGTTGATTGGAGGTATCGCTAAGATTTGGATTGCCCATACAATCCTTTTCTCAAGATGATAGCAAGGTTTCCCAAAATGGAGTCTATCGTCTCCGTTACATTAATTGTATCTCTAATTGTTTGACCAAAATAGTCAACGGTACTCTGACTCATTTCTTGTTCTTCAATTGCAAATTCTCATACTATTAACGGCTATATTCTACCCATATAACAATCATATAAAAATGCACTTGTCATGCAGCACCTTTCAAGACTTGACAACACAATACATTGCTTTATATCACCTTATCATAGCACATGCCCCTATCACTAGTTCATCAATATGACCCATGATCAAACTATGTAGAATAACTTGCAATCAATTATCTAATGATCCTTTTGAGCATGTCATCTTCCAAAGACTTTACATTGATAACACGACCATGGTATCTCAAAGTCCTCATGAATGCCTCATCATATTTGACTTGTCCTCCTCCTGTCACGATCATCATCCTTTTAATCAATCTTAATCAATCTTCACAGAACTCACAAAGATTAGCACTATTATCACAGTTTTTTTGAAATCATCATCGCGTCATTAAGATGAATATCTGTAGTTATCATAAAGATAGTAGACCAAGAGTAGTTTAGAAATCTTCAAAATATCGTAAGAATGTTTTGGCAACAGAAACCAATGTCAATTGACCGAATCTTGGATTCATATATCCAAAAAAAATTATAATCCAAGATCAACATCCGAAGAAGGAAACATCAAATCAAAGTCCAACTAGGACTTTCTTTTTACACCTCATCCAATCTGAGTTGATCTACATCCTCTAATAGGGTCAAGTTTAGTATACAACTTCAAACATGAGATGTAATTTAATAACTCTCTATCTTGGCTCAATACTTGCAGCCATCACCCACCATAGTAGCTCTCCCAATGCCCCCAATGCGCACTTATTCTCTACAAAGGCTAATTGAGCTCAACCTTCGGCATCATGTCTTCTAGGTTTTTCATTGTTAAGATCTTCTTCATAACAACTTTGCCCTTCGCAAGAACATCACAAATTAAATGGTACTTGATTTCGATGTGCATCGTTTGCTCATAATAAAATGGATTATGAGCTAGAAATTTTGCACCTTGGTTATCATAATGTATTGCAATGTTTTGCTACTCCAACTCAAAGCTAGAGAGCATGCCCTTTAGTCATATAGTCCCATTCAATATAAAAGTCAATGTCATGTACTTTGCCTTAATCAAAGACAAGGCAATGTGGTCCCGCAAGGAAGTCTTCCAACTCATTACCATCTACTACTCTAAACACATCTCTCGCTCATGACCTGCACTCATCGAAGTCACTAGCATGATTTGAAGTTACATAACTTTTGGTCTCTCTGCCATTGTCGTCCTTTCGATACACTTTACCAATATTTGTTGTCCCCTTCAAGTATATGAGGATTTATTTTATAGGTTTTGATTGTTTCTTACCAAGACACTTTGTGTAAAAACTAACAATGCTCACGACTTATGAAATGTCAGGCATTTGTGCATGCCATGGCATACATAATACTATCCACTACATTAGAATGAAAAACACAGCACATATGTTCTTTTTCCTCCTTAGTCTGCAGTGAGTTTAAAGTACATGGCTAAAGGTATACTCACATATTTTGTTGACTCCATGCCAAAATCTTCTCAATATATTTCTTTTGATATAGACACGAAACTCCTAAAAACTCTATCATGCAATATTTTCATACCCAATATCTTCTTTGTAGTACCTAAAATTTTTCATCAAAAACTCGATACTTAGTTGGCACTTTAGCACATCAATATCAAAGATATCCTTAGCTAATCAACAAGTTATCTATATATTATAATAAATAAATCAAATGCTGATCTTCCAATTTCTTAAAGTTAGCACAATCATCCAACTAACTTTTTAAATAGTCCAACTACTTAGGGGAATATCAAAACATTTATACAAGTACTTGGGAGACTATTTCAACCCATGCAAAAATTTGTTTAATAAACAAACATGGTCTTTCTTACCGAAATAGCTTAACCCCCCAATTGCCTCACGTAAATCTAATCCTCCCATGCATCATGAAGAAACATTGTTTTCACATCTAGTTGCACCAGCTCAAGATTTTATGTAGCAACTAAGACAAGTGATACTTGAATAGAAGTTTACCTTATTAGATGAGAGAACACTTCACAAAGATAAATGTCCTTCCACTACGTATATTCCTTCACAACAACTCTCACCCTAAACATTACTAACCAACACAAGGAATGTTCTCCTTCTATTTTGAGACCCATTTGAATCTAATTATCTTCTAGCTTGTAGATACTTTGACCAGATCCCATATTCGATTCCAATAGAGTGACTCCATCTCTTTGCTGATAGCCACTAGTCACTATGACAACTTGGCACTAGCCATTGCCTCAAAATAAAATGAATGTACATCTATCTCCATCTCATCACCAAGAGTCAATGCATGGGCAATATATGTATGACCACAACATGTCGGAAGTTTGATTTGCCTTCTTTTTCTGCCCATCGCTATACTATGTTGCAACTTTATTAGCTATTTGGTATCATCGACTTTAGGAATCATAATCTCAACCTCAATTACCTCAAGTTGTCCAAAAAATCAATTTCACAATTGACATCATGATTCATTTGTTCAATTAGTAGTGTCTCAAGACTTCACTGTTAAAATATAGTAATCGTGTCTAATGTCACTTCTCTACGAACTAAAAAATCAGGTGATTTGGGACCATCACATCACAACCAGTAAACTTTCATCCCATGTAAATAACCCAAAATTTGGCACTTTTACGACCTCAGCTCAAGCTTACCATCATTTTGCATGAGTATATGCAAGACATTTAAATATAAGTAGTTTGCAATAATCAATAGGATTCTTGCAATCATACTTCCTTATAAGCCTTCCAGTCGATAACAAATGATGGAGATCGATTAACCAAGTAATAGCCTATGTTCACTACTTTAGCCTAAAATTCCTCACCCAGTTTGCATGCGAAAGAATGCACTTAGCTCGCTCAATCAAAGTTCTATTCTTTCATTGTATGACACCATTTTGCTATGGTGTTCAGGGTACATGTTGTCCTATAACCCCTTCTCCCTTGCAAAAATTAGCAAAATCTTTACTTCAGAACTTCATGTCGTTATTGCTCCTAAGGCACTTAATTTGATTATTGAATGTTTCCCAATAAGTGCCTTAAACTTCTTGACTTGGTCGAACACCTCAAATTTGTGCATGAGGAATCATATCCATACCTTTTTCAAAAAATTGTCGATGAATATTAGTATATATCAAGCACCTCCTTTCGAAGAACCCGAAGAGGGCTCTAGACTTTTAAATGAATGTAACAAATTCGTTGCTAGATCAAATGCATAGTGAATTTAACTCGGATTTGCTTACTAAAGATGCATTGGTCACACAAGTACAACTTCCCTATTTTCTGACCCTTGAGCAACCCACTCTCACTCAATATTATCATACTTGTCTCATTTTTATACCCCAATGCCATATGCCATAACTTAATCACCTAGTGAAACTATAAGAGCTCTAGTCATGGTCTCTCTCAGTAAATGATACAGAGAATTCGCCTTTTTCCCTTTCATCATTATCATGGCACCTTGAGAGATCTTTAGCACTCCTCCTTCACTGATGCACTTACACCTAATGTTATCGAGTGTTTCAAGAGAAATACAGTTATTCTTAAGCTTCATTATATGCCTCATGTCTATTAGTATATGCATTACTGTATCGTGTATCCAAATCCGAACTATCCCTATCCAGACAATCTTTTACGTTGCGTTATTCCCCATCAAAACTCTATCATCATGTGAAGTCTAGTAAGTAATAAACCACTTCCTATGAAGAATCATATGATAAGAACACCCCGAATTCTAGCACTATGCATCTCTTGACAAGTCCATTGTCACACTCAAGGCAACCTTTGCATCATTGGTGCTTTCTTTGGCAATCATTGCCACATTACACTACTTGTGATATTTTGCCTCCAATCTTTGTTTCTTAGTTTTGAGTAATCACTCCTCATGTGCCCCTCCTTGTGATGTTTAAAGCACATCATGCAACCCTTAGACTTTCTATGGTGAGACTTCGATTTGTTTTAACCTCTACTCCTAGACTCTGATGTTGATCATTACCTTGAATCATAAGTCCTCACACCATCTCTTGTGCTAGATCCTTATCTTGCAACTTTGTCTACCACTCCTTAGAGAATAGGGTGAATTTTACCTCTTTAAGGTAATTGCAGTATGCCCTAATGGTGAATTACTAAAGTACTCCCATGACTTTGGTAGAGAATTCAACAATATCATGCCTTATTTTTCATCACCTAGGGGTCTTTTCGACATTCTTCAAGTCTGTCATGAGTTTGTTAAACTTATCTAAATGAAATTTGATGGAAGTATCTTTAGCATAACAAACTTAAAACATCTTCTTCAACATGTATAAGCGATATTCAAACCCTTCCTTATACAAAGTGCCTGAAGTTTTGCCTATAACGCTAGAGCATCCTACTCTTCAGCCACCATTATTAATACCTCATCTGATAAATTTAATAGGATTATACTCCTCGCTCTCTCAATTAACTCATCTTTGTCAGTTTTTTCATCATTTCTAGCAACTTAGCCTTGCCATCCAACGCCTTGGCCAAACCTTGGGTTGTTAATAACGCATGCATTGTACAACCCAAAGTTGTTCCTCCCATTAAACTTTGCAAAAATTATACTTTCGCTTTACACATGATTGCAATAACATAATTTCTAGACAATGATTAGGCAAGCAAAAATTCCAAATCAAATCCAAAAAATTCTAATGGTACTTCTGATACCAATCGTTGTAAACTAATGCAGAAACTAATGGATCTTGCAATTAAATCAATGCAAAATTACTATTAAATATAAGAGAAATGAAAAAATGAGATATTTATGTGGTTCAGTCTCAGTATTGGCACCTGCTCCATAAGAGAGCCAACACCAACAAATCCACTTATTAATCGGAGAATTTGAGAGTTACAATCTCTCATATACTCAAGTTCTTCCCAATCCTAGATAAGCTTAAACCCACAATGCTCACAAAGAAACAAATCAGTTTGGATGAAAACTACACTGCATATATGTCACCATGTGTTCTCGCTCCTTTGCCTTGTTAAAGAAGAGCTTCCCCCTTGTTTCTCTTTTGTGCGATTGCAGCTGAAGGGAGACCAAAAATAAAACCCCCACTTCATTTTCTATCTCCAAAACCCGCCTAGGACTTTCTTCAGAGTATTCCTTTTTGTTCCTCTTGTGCAGCCAATCGAAGGAAAGTCGACAGAGAGGAGTTCAACTCTTTGCCTCATACCTTGGATAGACATGAAGACACCCTTGTTGGTTGACCAAACATTAAATTCATATATCCTAACAAAGAAAACAAATTATAATCCAAGATTATCATCTGAAGAATGCAACACCATGTCGAAGACCAATTCCGACTTTTCTTTTACACCTCATCCAATATGAAAGTCCACATCCTCTAGTTGGGTCGAGTTCAATATAGTGACTCAAACTCAAGACATAGGTATAAAATATGTGAGATAAAATAGAATAACCAATTTCATGTATTTGCCCATGAGTATAATATTTGCAAAATAAGTAATTGAGTATAATTGAAGGAAAGAATTTAAAAAATAAAATTTGAAATCCCTTAAAAGCAGGATGTCCTTTCTATACTATATATAATAATATAGATGAAGTTCAAATACTTTTCCAATCTTTCAACCAAAAAAAAAAAAAAATTTTTTCAATCCAATGTCTCTAATAATCTACGTAGTTATATTTCAAAATCAAATCAAATCTACCCATTGAAGAATGCATCTATACTAGTATAGGCTATGTAACCCCATTCTAATCATGTCGGTCGTTTACACATAATTTTTTTTTGTTTTACAGAAAATATGTGTATTGAGAAAATGTAAATGAAACAAAAATATAAAGAACAAATCCATTACTAGTGGATATAAAAATTAAAACACGCAAGCAGTAGGGAGTTGAGTGGCCAAGCGCCTGATTTGCATGTGGTATATTAGTATCTGGTCACAACATCTCCTACTAAAAGTAAACTCAAGAGGCTAGTTAGTTATCAAACGAAGGAGTCTTACCCAATATACATACCTGAACAACAGAATTTGTCTCGCATTGATAGAATTATCAAAGGTTTGAATGCACTGTGTTGTAAACCAAGGCATTGTTAATTAATTAAGTCAGTTCTTAAGAAGCAGCATTTCTAAGCAAACATAATAAAATATTTATTAGAAGCTTTGCCATAATGTCATAATGCGTTTACAAATAATGGGATCTTGTGGTGGCATACCACTAGTTTCTTGATCAAAAGTCAAAGCTAGCTATTGAATTGTATATGTGAATTCTTTTTCTTCATTTTTTTTTCAGTTGATTCATTTTCTTTTCATGACTTCGAAGATATTTAAAAATTATTTATTTTTGGAAAAATTTCATTGTGATAGAATATAGTCTTGATGTTAAGCTATTATATATAGTCTGAATCAGAATAAATGTTCACTCTAGTGCTTGCCACATTACATTAATTTTGCTTCTCTAATTGACACATGGCATGACACGTGGCTTAAATTTGCCACATGGCACTTCACTTTACTTTTTTGATTTCCACATGGCATGACATGTGGCATAGTTTTACCATGTGGCCCACATCGGACCAACATCCATTAGCTTTTTATTTATTATTTATGAATTTGGGAAAATCCCAAATAAGGGCCCAAAGTGCCTTCAATTTCTCAAATAAGGGTTGAAGTGAACCTTATTTCACATAAAGGCTTGAAGTGTCATTGTTTTTCTAAATAAGAGTCTAAAGTAGGTATATTAGCCTCAAATAATGGCCTAACCTCAGTAGTTGGTTAAGGACATTTCCATCATTTACATTTTTTACATTTTTTTTTCATTTTTTTCCTTTCTTTTTCCCTTTTTATGTTTTTTCTATAAAAGAAGAAAAAAAATACTAAAAAAAAAAACCTAGGTAGGAGTCTCTCACTTGTGGCCACCTGCTAGCCATAGCCGGCGCCCTACTAGCAATGGGGCGGTGGCCCCTCCCACTTGTATTTTATCTTTCTTTTTTTAAATTTTAGCCTTTTTTCTTTTTGGAGTTTTTTTGGTAAGAAAAAATAGAAAAAGTAAAAAAAAGTAAAAAGTAAAGGAAGAAAATGCCCTAGACCATCCAATAAGGTCAAGCCATTCTTTGAGACTGAAATGGTCACTTTAGACCCTTATTTGAAATAAGGTTCACTTCAGGCTCTTATCTAAGAAAATTAGAGCACTCTAGGCCCTTCTTAAACAAGATCCAATTCAGTCTCTTATTTGAAAAAATAATGGCACTTTAGGCCCTCATTTGTAATTTTCCCTCTAAATTTCAATCGCTTACCATATATACATACAAATTTGTAATTACTAGTAAAGTTTCAAATTGTTTACTAATTTCTCAATACAATATGTAATTCTCAAAAAATCAATTTATAGTAACTTTTAATGAAATGTTGGTTTTGTTGTTCGCAGGACTTCCAACAATTGAAGTACATTAATTTCAGTAACTGTGAATCATTGATTCGTGTGCCTGACCTTTCTTATACCCCAAATCTTGAGGAATTGGTTCTTTGTGATTGCAAAAACTTGGTAGAAGCCCATGAGTCGATTGCATATCACGACAAGTTACAATTGTTGAATTTAAGGGGGTGCAAAAAATTTGACAGTTTCCCTGATATTCCATGTAAACTCGAAGGCTTGAAAGAGCTTTACTTACAAGGGACTGCTATTAAAGAACTTCCTACATCAATAGAAAATCTTGTATTTTTAAGAATAATGGATTTATTTAATTGCAAGAACTTGGTAAGTCTTCCGTCTAGCATTTATAAGTTACAAAACATTGAACACTTGGGACTTGGATATTGCTCAAATTTAATAAAATCTCCAAAATACGAGGATTCAGCTGATTTGTGCATGAAGACCGGACTTTCAAATTTACTCTTTTTATCTCTTTGGGAATGTAATTTGTCCGGAATAGAATTTCTCAAGAGTCCTTCCTGTTGTCCCTTCTTGCAACAATTAATTCTGGCGGAGAGCAATGTTACTAGCCTTCCCCCAAGTATTCTTAAGCGTGACCACTTGTCTGTATATGCAATTTCATTTTTCCATCAATTACAAGAGCTTCCACCATTTTTTAAGCATCTTTCAGCTAATAGTTCCGAATTTCTACAAAAAGGTGGAGATCCACTGTCATCCTCTATTTTGGTCCGTAGAGTGTTGACTAGAGCAGACATATCCTCTCTGGACCAGGTCTCTCTCTCTCTCTCTCTCTCTCTCTCTCTCTCTCTCTCTCTCTCGCGCGCGCGCAATGGGAGTATATGCTGGATGCACTGCGTTGTTGTGTATTGCAATAGTAGTAAATGCAAAGGCTCAAGAAAAGCAAACATATATAAAGTGTTTGCATGTAATAAAGTTGGCTAACATACTTTTGTGAGAATGATTTCTATCACATGAGAGTTGTAAGTTAATACAAGCAAGGGTCAATGAATCTCTACACATTTAGAGAGCTCTAGTTTGAAGTGGAATTCATTAGGATTAATCACTAGACTAAAAATGAATTCTTTTATTTGAGCACTACTTATAACAAACTTCGGTACTTTCTAATGGTCTATTTTTATAACAGACGCCTTTTGATCATACAATTTGGCTTCCTGGAGGAGAGATGCCAGAGTGGGTCCTCCCTATTCAAGAGAGTTCCATATCATTTATGGCTTCAGAGCACTTGTATGACAAGTTTCTTGGATTCACTTTCTGTGTCATTTTTAGTAATGATCATCAGGCAAAGTTTCCGATATTTGAGATTTTAACAAATGTGAATGGTGAAATGAGGAATTGCAAAGGAGGAAGAATTTTCTTGACAATGGATTCAGATAAAACCTTGCTTTGGTTTTTCACACCATATGATCTATGGGGGGATGTCAATTTTGGTCAAATTGATGGGGGTTATGTACACTTGAGGCTTACAGTATCAACTGCAAAGGTAAAAAAATGGGGATTTCGAATAATATGCAAGCCACTTGAGGACGATTTAGAGATTGGGATTCAAGACAGACAATTGATTGATCTAGCTTTACTCCGTGAGGTTGTTCCTGAACCAACATATTTAGAAGTTGAGAGTCCATTTATGCATAGAGATACTTCGATTGAATCAAATCTACAAAAAGACTTGCAAGATTGTCAAAGGAGTAGTGAGGAGCATAGTCAAATAGTATCAAAAGGAAAACCTAAGCTTATTCTCCCTCATGGCATGCAAACCAAGACTATGCTGACTTCTAATTCGACTGATGGAGATGAGCATGGCAGCGTTGGCTTGCAGCTTTTATTGTTAGAATGATAAAAACTTGCTAAGGAAGCAATTAATAGGTAAATGAACTCCTTGATCTTGATTACAATGCATTCTTTCTTCTTGATCTTCTCGTTTTCTTTTCTCAAAAAAAGAAGAAAAAGAAACTTGTAATGTGATATTAGTAGTTGTTTTTACCCATATATTAACATTGAAGTACTTTATGTGTCCATCTTAATTAGCGTTAACTTTGCTAGCTACAACGATGGAAATAATCAGTGCCATAGAGACCTCTACATGGAGAGAGGAGGTCGCCCTACTTCTCGACTTAATAGGGAGAAAATTAGTTCGACCAAGAAAGCATGCAAAGGTTATGGCTGGAGAATCACATGAGAAGGAGGCCCGGGCGAATAATTTCATAGGCGTAGAGTACATTTCATGCGAAGAAAAGTTGATCAAAAACAAGATCACAAGCTCTTACCTGTGGCAAAGAATGCAACGTGGGAAGTGGTCGGGATGGAGGATGATCTGGTCCGAACGCGGGATGATTCCAGCACATGTAAAGAGGTGGGAAGTGATCGTGCGGTTTATCGACGTGGGATGTGCGGTTGATGCTGGTGGATTAAAATTGGAATAGAATGCACAACTTCCATGGAGTATAAGGACCAAGGCATTAGAGGAGAGAAGGAAGAACGCACGCAAGAATACACTGTGAGTTTTATCTAGTTTTTCTTCTTTTTTACTTTTTTCCCTTTACTTGCACCTTTGGTTCTCGTCACTTTCATTTCCTTATATTTTCTTCTCAAAATTTATTTCCTTTCAATGTGATATCAATTCCAATGCATCTACTTTTACTAAACACTTAGTTTTGCATAGATTCCCCCCTAATCCAAGTCCCACTTGTACATTTTATACTCAAGTATGAAACTACGGAATGATCTCGGTCATTCTTCCTTCACTCAAACTATCGCTAGAAACATACTCAAACACATAACTCATAAAAATTGCTCCCTTATGTCATTTTTCGGGAAACGATTTTTTTGAAAACTATCAAAATTAAATTTTGGCGAAATAAAAGAAATCTAGGGAAACTGATTTTCGTCTCTGTCGAAGTTCCCTTCCATCGTCATGGAAATATGATAATATCTTTGATGGTCGCTTGCTTAAAATGAACAATTACCACCTTTTTCTGTTTTGCTCAAATCCCCATTAATTTACCCTGGTTAGTTAGTTAACTTCAATTCCCATACAGAATTCTGTAATTCTTTCTTCTCTTTATTCATTTTCTTTTGATTTTCCCGCCGCAAGCTCCTTCCTTTCTCCGCCATAGCCAAACTTCCGACTCCATCGACACGACGCCAGCGAGCTCCGACGCATTCAAGATCCGCCACCTGCCGACGGAGGCGAAGAACGGAAGAAGAATTTCGTCTTCCTGAAACAGAGTCCCTAGCGAACCGACGGCGACGGAGACCGGCCCGTGGAGGCGAAGGACTACCACCGCCGATCGAAGCCAGGGAAACTGGTGACGTAGCATGAGGCGAACGATTTTCTCCCGAGGTTCGTTCTGGGCTCCTTGCGGGTTGCTACAGATCAGGTAACGCCTGGCTCATTGAGATGGATTTTGAATTCGATTCGTATGGTGCTGCAATTGGGCGGGAACTTGAAGAATGTGTCTTGAATTTGTTCGAGAGACACCGAATTGGTGTTTCTTCGTAAGTTCTGTCTTTGGATGGTTGATAGTGAATTCATAGGTTATCGGCATTACACGCTGCAAAAATAGTGACCATCTCTGGAAAGGTAGAGCTTTTCTTTCTCTTGTTTTCATAGGTGGCAATTTATTGAAAGAAGTAGGTGAAGTCTAAGGCTCAAAGGAAAAACAAGCAAGGAAGAGTGAAATAATGGGAAGGAGGCTGTACATGGGTTGGCTTGGGTCAGTCCCCGTTTCAGGCGAAAAACTGAGCCAATCTGAGTGCTGTAGGTTGGGAGGGAAGGAGGGAGGGAGGGAGAGATTTGGGTTCTTTTGAGGTGTCTAGGAAATGTGGATGTGTAGTTTGTACTTATCATATAGATGTGCACTGGGTGATAGGTTTGCTAGGAGAATTGAATTCTGAGAAACTTCGATCACTGTGACAGAGGGCTCTGTCTCTACGTTTTATGAGGTGCTTGAAGAGGCAAAACCATAGAGGAATGAAGAAGTTGCAGTGAGATGGCAAGCCACCAGGAAAGGTTGCTTGACAGTCGAGTCCTTTAACCACTTCTTGATTTTGGCAACAAGGGAGAATTGAAAACCAAATTTAGTTGGAGTGTGAGAGTAATATGAACATCGGTTGTGCGCATGGATAAAAAGTTCAATGGTTATTTTATTTCTCCTTGTGGACTGTGGATATGAAAAATAAATAATCACAAAAAACATGGAGTTTACATAAGTTAATTCAGTAGAATAGAGACCAAAGCACAAGAAACTGATTTTCAATTCTCAATTCTGAGGCCTTTGCAACGGGTTAGGATTCTCTTATTATCCTTATGAGCCATGAATTTTATAATAGAAAATGACCGAGAAGCTAAAACTCCGGGATGCTTCTTGAATGTTTGAGTGAAACCTGCTTATTGAAGGATAAACTTATGCGGTAGTAATAATAAGACACATTGGAACAAGCAACATGTAATTTCTCAAATTAGTTGTTGTTTTTGCTTTAATGTTGTTAGAGCCACATTAGTTTGAGTGTTAGGAGGGATTTGCATCTAAATTACAGGATGAGTATGTATTTATAATCGTTACTTGGAAGTTTGTGACCAGTATATTATACCAAACCTGCAAGATCCTGATCTTATGGCTAGGAGATATGGATTCATTCCATTAGTAGCTGCATATTGATACTAAAATATTTCTGCTGCTGGCAATTTGATTCTAATTTCCTCTCGAGTTGCCTATTGTCCTCATATTTTTTTTCTCCTAACAAGTAACAAGACCTATTTGCCTTTCTTGTATAAGGCAAAGCTTGCTCTGGACAGCCTTGAAGTTCCAGTCATCTAAGAAACTAGTTTGAGTAACCAGGTGCATTTCAGATATGTTACTTTTTTTTCTAATGACATTATTAGTATTTCAGTCTTATTTAGTGAATGATCTCAAATTGTCCTTTATTTATATTATAGTTTGATTGAACCGCTATGCAATTGTTGAGGATGCGAACATTATTGCAGCAGGAAGAAAGCGGTGTAATGAGATGCGAAATGTATGTTTATCATTGCTTCTCCACCCCTTTCTATAAATTATGGCCAACGGCACTTTGTTATTGTTCTGAACTGATACCCTCGAGAGTATTCGTAGTTTATTGTTGATCATTTTATGTTCTTCCCTTAATTATTTCTTTATGAAATGATAAAATAATATATCTGCACAAATCTGTTAATAATTGGAATTTCCATGCATATTATGTTGTTAAGGGTTTGTTCCCATTATTCTTTCATAAAATATGTTACGGCTGACAATAACGGTAATCTTGCTTTATTATTCCAATGTTTAACGTTTTTCATTTGCCACTGTGCTCTGTCTGGAACCATATTACTGTCTTTATTTGCTTTGGTGAAGTTCCTAAGGTTGTTTTCTTAGGCTGTGTGGTAGCTAGACTTCTGGTATACTTTTTTGGTAGGAAAATGCATGGTGAACATTGTATTGCCTTTGATGATGTAAGATCCTGCTCCTTGGCCACATTTCTTCATACAATGACCACATTTACATCAATAGTTTGAGCCTGGTTTCTAGTAGACATCTCTTATCTAATAGTCTATTACTGTCATCATTTATAGTTATGTGGTGACAATACGCTACTATGAATGACTTTGTGGACATAAATAGATAGTTGATGCCAAAATATTTGGCCCTTTTAGTATCATGGCGGAGAATAATTCAAAACTAAAGGCTCTTGCTACAGGTATATATATATATAAAATAAAAATACTGTTAGAAAAGGTGGAGGTGGCTATTCCAATAAGAAGCCCCTTTTTCCATGTGAGATTCACGGCAACTTCAAGTGAGCATCTTGTTGAATTCATGTAGTGTGCCTGGATCAATCTTATATACACTCTCAATTAGTTAACTTGAAGGAGAAAACATTTCTCATGAAATGCATTTCCTAAATTTATGTTGAAACTACACTAAGAGCAACTGTCTCTCTGACAATGCTCCTAAATTTGATATGTTGCTCTGTTTTCCTCCTCACGTAGTGAGATGCCAAGGCACCAGGAAAGGTTGCTCATAGTCGAGTCGTTTAACTACATCTTGACTTTGGCAACTAGGGAGAATTGAAAACCAAATTTACTTGGGAGTGTGATAGTAATATGAACATTGTTTGCGCTCATGGATAACTGGTTAGGTGGTTATTTTTCTTTGCCTTGTAACACAGAGTTTACATAAGTTATTCAGTAGAATAGAGACAAAAGCACAAGAAGCTGATTTTCTATTCTGATTTCTGAGACCTTTCCAATAGTTTAGGATTCCCTTTTTATCCTTATGTGCCATGCTTTTATGAGGGAAAATGACTAAGAAGCTAAAACTTGTGGATGCTTCTTGAATGTTTGAGTGAAAAGTGATTGATGAAAGATAAACTTCTGACATACCAATAATAAGACACATGGGAATGAGCAACAAGCAGTTTCTCAAATTAGTTGCTCTTTTTGCTTTAGTGTTGTTCGAGCCATATCAGTTAGTGTGTCAGGTGGGATTTGCATCTGAATTACAGGATGAGCATGTACTAATAATCATTACAGGACCCGCAAGTTCTTGACCTTATAGCCACGAGATATGGATTCATTCCATTAATAGATGCATATTGATACTGAAATATTTCTACTGGAGGCAACTTGATGCTGATTTCCCTCAAATTGCCTCTATACACGTATGAGAGAAATTCTGACTCTTAATTTTTTTCCTCCTAACAGGTAACAAGTACCTATTTGTTTTTTTTATATAAGGCAAAGCTTGCTTTGGACAGCCTTGCAGTGCCAGTTGGGTAAGAAACTGATTTTCAGAACCAGGGCATTTCAGATATAATACTTTATTTTCTAAGTAAGATGATTAGTATATTCAGTCTTAATTAGTAAATGACTTCACAATGTACTTTATTCATATTATACCTTGATTGCACAGCTTTTTGTGATTGTTGAGGAAGGCCACCTTATTGCGGCGGGAAGAAACAGGACTAATGAGACACGGATTGTATGTCTATCATTGTCCCCCCCCCTTTCTATAAATTTTGGCCAAAAGCACTTTGTTGTTGTTCTGAACTGATAACCTCACATTATCCACTCGTAGTTGTTTTTGATCTTTTTTTGTCTTTGCCTTAAATTTTTCTTTAATATATGATCAAATAGTATATCTGAACAAATCTGTTAAAAAGTGGAATTTTCTATGCATTATTATGCTGTAAGTGGTTTGTTCCCATATCCTTTCATAAAATATGACTACAGCTAACAATAGCAAGAATCTTGCTTTACTATGTACAATGTTTCACGTTTCTCGTTTGCCATTGTGCTCTGTCTGAATTTTGGACCGAGAACAGTTGAAGAAAAAGCATCAATGAGGAGAGCGGGAATAGGGAAATGATATTTATTTATAATAAAAATAAAGCTGTTGCAAGCTGCTGGACCAGAATGTTGAGCGCTCATGGATGTGTGTATTGCATGCTTGAATATGTTAATGAATACTTGATCGCCTCAACAGATTATAAATTTATAGATAATCGTGGATATTTATTTATTGCTTTACATTACATGAGAGTGAGTTGTTATGGTGGCTTCACCTCTCTTCATTAAAAAGGTGTAGTGAGAGATGCAAAATTTTAAAGTTGTGGGAAGTGAGTTTTTTTTTTTCCCAACTATTGGACTCAAATATTAAGCAAAGGTAAAAAAAAAAAAAAAAAAAAAGTGAAGGAGAAACCATATTTCATGAAATGCATTTCCTAAATTTATGTTGAAAGTACGCTAAGAGCAAACTTCTCTCTGACAAAGCTCCAAAGTTTAATATGCTTTCTTTATTTTTTTCCTTGCACTTTCCTAGGAAACAAGAGATGCAGAGATGGAAGCTCTCGATATTCTTCTTGAACAGTGGCGGTTTGTTTGCAGAAGTTGCAGAGAAGTTTTCAGCATACTCCCTTTATGTGACATGTGAACCATAATGTGTGCAGCAGCAGTATCGATCATTGGTACATCTGTTGGTCAAAATGAAATAAAACTAAACTTTTGTAAAATTTGTTTATTCAAATATGATTAACTTTTATAAAATTTGTTTATTCAAATATGATTAGATGACTCTTAGCCATTTTTAGGTATTACAGAAGTATCTTATGGCTGTGCAAATGATAAATTTGGAGGCTGTGGCTCAACACTGTCGTTGCATTCAAGTTGCTCTGACGCATGCATTAGGTTGGTTTCTGAACTTGCTTTTATTGCTGATTTCATATCTACTTGCCCCACTTTGAAATTGTGCCATATGTCAATTGACAACTAAAGCTTACTGGAAGTTTATGATTCCTTTTGTTGATTAATGATGGATGTGGTTTTGTAGTAATTCTGTTTGTTGTCTCACTTTGAATATTGTGATGCTTATCCACAAAAATAAATGGAGGTTTATGGAACTAATTTTCCACCTTTTCTATCCTTTTCCAAGTATAAATGGAAGAAACTTGAGTTTCCAGGAGTGTCAAGAAATCAAGTTAATATTATTTCTTTCTTTCCCTGCTTTGTTTCCTTCTATTTTTATATTCAATGTGACTTGTTAGACATTTCCCTCTTGTTTTTTTATTTTTTTGCCCTAAAAAATTTATAGTTCTGGGAAGTTCTACAAGTTAAGGTAACCTTAGTTTGTTCTTTCCTTTTCCCTTTCCCCCTCTATTTCTTCATCTCTTTATTCTTGCTTTGCTTCACTCCAGCAAGATTCTTTGATGTCTTTTAATGGTTTTAAAATAGTAAATATGGCATCTTCAAAGAAGTGTGATTTTTTAACTACAAGTAAATTACGCTTTCTGATATGCCATGGGCAACTTGATAAAGAAATCTCTTTTCTTGTTTATTAGTTGCAATTGTCTCTTCTCGCATACATGAGGGCATGTGCTTGCTAAATTGTGGTGTGTGGCATGTGTTTCCAGTATTTAGCAAGCACAACATCTTCAAAGGATATATGATTTTTTTAACTATGAGGAAATTTTGCTTTCTAATTAGCCATGGACAATGTGCTCAATAAAGAAATCTCATTTCTTGTTTATGGCATGTGCTCACTAAATTGTGGGCATGTGCTTGCTAAATTGTGGTGTATGGCATGTGTTTCCAATATGATAGTGACTGGAGCAGTGCAGATAGTAGCTAATCTAGATTATAGAAAATGTCTTTCTGTTGAATTATTAGTTTTAAAAGAATAAGCTCAATGTAACGCTCTTTATAATCTGATTACAAGTCAAAAGTATTGTGGGAAACATGATCTAGCTTATTGCATTTCTGAGTACCATATCAAGCAAGAGGACACTTCTTGCAGACAAAGGACCACCTTGCTCAATTTCCCCCTTGTGGAGCTCAAAAAATAGCCCTAATTATTGCATATTTTCATGATAGAGAGAATGGGACTGTTGTTATAATGGTGAGCATGGCTCATATGCAATGTTTGGAAGAGGTAGCTGATTGAAACCCATCATAGCCAGTATTAGTATACAAGTCATCCTCAAATCTTCTCTCAATCAGATAGCTGGTGCCATTAACTTTCTGAGAGAACTTGCCCATTTGTATTAAAAGATTGAAGTATCCCCTGTTTACAACGCATTTTTTGTTCCCAAGGACATTAGGTTTAAGCCATAGCTACCCCAAACATACCTCTTTTAAATTTGATGCAAGAAGCTTGCCAAGGTGTAGAGCCTAGTTACTGTCAATTGAATTGAATGGTACACTTCAGAGATGATTTGCTTGCCTGAAAACCTGTTTCCTGGAGTACAGACATTTCTTAAAATTGATGTTCTTAGGACCTAAATGTAAACTTCCTAAGTTAAGCACATTTCTTTATCAGCTAGAGCTTTTGTTTTTTTTTGTTTTTTGCTTAGATGGTACCTTCTTTTGCAAAGTGCTTTGTCAATTAGTCTGCTCAGTTATCTCTTGCACGATATTTTGGACATGTTTTGCAAATGGAATCTGTTTATGAACTAGGTGAAAAATGTAGAATCATCAGAAATATTGGGTGGCTTCCATAGAAATTTCATCTATGTTCACCTTTCAAGTGTCTGCATGATTTATGAATGTTTCCATCTTTTTTCTTGTTTGTCTTGCAGTAATGGAGATCAGGGATCAAATGCACCCTACCTATAGTTGATTCAGTGGAGCGGAGTTCAGCCATATAATGGTTGCTATGATTGGGTGTAGAATTTGCCCAGTAAAAAAAGGTAGAGTTTCAAATGCCCAGTCTTTTCTTTGGCCAACATCCTCTGTTTATCAAACGTAGCTTTCCTCTAGACTGGGTATTCTTAGCCAGATTGCCATTTGAGAAATGGGACCTCATGTCCTTGGTTAAGGAAAAAGACAAAGTGCAGTATCTTAGTGGCTAATCTGCTGGTTATACTCATTGAAAGAAGAATCTTCTTGATCCTCATTGTGAATTACTAAACATATATGGGTCTTGGTCGGGCAATTCTCCAATATGCTTTCTTTCCCCGCTTTGTTTCCTTTTTCTTATATTCTTTGTGACTTGTTAGACATTTCTGTATTCTTTTTATTTTTCATGAAAAATTTACAGTTGTAGGTGGAGCTACACGCTAAACTAACATTAGTGTTTTCTTTTCTTTTTGCTTTCCCCCCTGTTTCTTGATCTCTTCTCCCTTTCTTTTTTTCACTGCAGTGAGATTGTTTGATGTCTTTAATGTTATTGTCTTTAAATCGAAAAATATAGTATCTTCAAAGAAATATGACATTTTAACTATGAGGAAATTATGCTTTCCAATATGCCATGTGCAAAGTACTTGATAAAGAAATCTCTTTTCTGGTTTTGAAGTTGCAAGTGTCTATTCATGCATACATGAGAGTGTGTGCCTGTTGAATTATGGTGTATATTTGGCTTTCCAGTATGATTTTTTGTTTGTCTGACACTGCCATGATCTAATGTTTCATGTTCCTTAGCTTGTTCAGAACTCAAAATGTTTTAATCAGACTTTGTTGACATAAAAGTTAAACTGTAGTGAAACAGGATCTGTTTCATTGAGATTTGAGCAGTACATGAAGTAGCTAATCTAGATTACGGACATTGTCCATTTAAGAATTCTTCTTGAAAGAACAGGTTGTAGTACTAGGCAAAGAAGCAAGAGATACTAAGAATGCATCTAAACAAAAAATTTAGGGAAAAAAAAAATAAATCATGAAAACTCTGACTTTTAGAGCTTGAGATTTATAGTTTTTGCTCCTCTTAATGATTTGATTATGAGTCAAAAGCATTGTGGGAAACATGAACTAGCTCATTGACTTTCTGAATATGAAATCAAGCTAGAGGACTCATCTTGCAGATGATGGATCGCCTTGCTCTATTTCCTCCCTCTAGAGCTAAAAACAAGGCCTAATTATGGCGCAGTTTCAGGATAGAGGATATGAGTTGGTGGTTGTAACATTGAGCATGAATCCTATGCAATGTTTGGAAGATGTAGCTGATTGGAACACATCCTACCCCAGTACTAGTATACAAGTCATCCAAAACTCATCTCTCTATCAGATCACTAGTGCCGAGATTTCTCTGAAGAGAAGTTGCCCATCCGAGATAAAAACTTCTGAGTATCACCCAGTTTACAGTGTGTTGTTTGTTCTCCAAGGACATTATGTTGTAGAGAAAATATAGGACCTAGAGGTATCCTTAAAGTAAAAAAATTTCAGTCGCAGTTACCCAAAACGCGCCTCTTATAAATATTGACAGAAGAGTTTTGCCAAAAGTCAATGCCACTTTGGGGAGCCTAGTTACCGTCAACTGAATCAAATGGTACACTTCAGAGATAATATGCTTGCATGAAAACCTATTTCCTGGAGTACTGACATTCCTTAATATTGACATTCTTAGACTGAAATGTAAACTTCCTAAACTCTTCTATCAGGGAACTTGTTTGTCCTTAGATAGTACCTTTTTTGGACAGTGCTTTGTCAATTAGTCTGCTAAGTTATCTCTCGCATGATATATGGACATCTTTTGAAAATGGAATCTGTCTTGCCCTTCAGGAGAATCATTGAAAATGTTGGCTGCTTTGCACAGAAATTTCATCTATGTTCCCCTTTCATGTGAGGCTGATAGGTACAGAGAAAAGGATGGTGGTGCTTCTACGGTCTAGAGCTGACTGTTAACGATGACCAAAAGTGATGACGAACATACCAGGGCCATGAGACTGATGAGACTTTGCCAGTACTTGCAACAAAAGGACAATTTTGTATATCCTTCGCGCTGCCTCAAGCAATGTTCAGAGATCAACTGAATTCGAAGATTCCCAATTCGTAGGTTTGTGCATTTTAGCCTTGATCGCCATCTTCTCCAAAGCACGTGAATTACGAAGAAGAAACTTGACTAGAAAAAACCACCGTCTCAGCTCCAAACATATGTAGCACTGGAACCAACAATCTCAACACTCTCAAGATGCTCGCCGAATACTCAGACTCTTTGTTTTGTGGCACAACGGTCCTCCTTATCATAGTATTGGTCATCCAAATCTAGCTCAAAGGCAATTACTTGAAAATTCTTCTTTGATTTTATTCATGTTGATATTACAAGCTTAGTCGCTTGTAGCAATGTAAATTATTCTTTTTTCGTGTCATCATTAGTATCTATGCAGCTCTTTTAGATTTGATATGATTGCTCTGTGACCGAATTTTCTTTTTAAAGAGGAGAAATTGGATTGAATAGGACATACAAGTGGCTATTGTATGAGTGTAAGATATAGGCATTAAACATGTATTTGGTTCTTGTGGGTGTCTTTTCTTTTTCAAGTGCGGACTTATTTTATATCTATATCATGATGCAATTTCTAATCTTGTTTCTATTTATCGAGAATTTCATCCTTTAATTCTGGTCCGTTCTACGTGTGAATTGGTGATTAGTTACTATTAATATAGAAAGGAAAACAAAGTAACTACGGTAAGTAGAAGAGAAAGAGGAATAGACGTATTCCTTGTTCAAAATATGGCAGTGGCGATTATTCATATCACCAAGGTCCAAACTTTTCTTGAAAATTCCGGACAAGAATGGGGAAACTAGTGCAGGATTGAAAAATGTACGGTAATTTAAGAAAGTTACACATATTTAAAAAATTGGCAGATACATAGTTATAAGAATTTCAGGCAGAAAGGTTATTTTAAACAAAAGTTGTAATAACACCATAATGACTTGAATTTTTACTGGATTAGTAACAACTCTCAATGTTCCATTGACCGAAATGTCCTCCGTGTCCCGTCAACGACCTCACCCATGAGCTCTCCTTCCTTGAGGAACTTGTCTCATGACCTGCAAGTTGGGTCGCAATTAAATTTAGGGGATTGGGTTTTGTTTAGAAATCAATTTAACCCCAGTTTATCTGTTTAGGGCACTTTGTTGACTCAACCGACTGTGTACTACACATATTTTTTTATTTCATATTACCAATGAGTCAAGTCGTTTAACTTATTCTTGAATTAATGTCATCTTGAATTCTCAAGTTACCTAAATCGCCCAATGTCGCTTAAGTAACGACTTTATTGTCTAGAGAGATTAGAGATATGATGCCATGTAGAAATCACTGGGTGCCGTGCTTTATCGTACATACGTATGATGTCAATATTGAATTTATGGGCTATTCCTACGTTATAGAAAGTGTATAGTGTTGTCATAAGCAGGAGCATGGACCCATTCTTGACTCTGTTGTTCTGCTGGATGTGGTGAAATTCTCATTGCTATGTAATAACAAGATGAACATAAGTTAAAACAGGAACTTTATATAATAATTCAAAAAAGAGAGAGGCAAAAACAGGAACTATACCCCCGATATGGGCGAGTTTACTCCTAGCCCCCCAACTTCTTGAAATTTCAATTAAGGTCCAAGTAGGAAAACAAAGGTTTACCTATAGATCCATAAAGCTCGGCCCCCCCAAATTAATCATGTTTCTTTAAATTCCATTGTTTAAGGAGCTATTAGGAACTTTTAGTAAAAAAAATCTGAATTAAGATCTATTTTCCTGTACGATATTGATTCTAGTATCAAATTACTTGGACGCCCCCTCAATTTTATCGAAGTTACTCGAAAACCCCCTGCATTTTCAAAATGCACTCCGACCCCGTGTTAGAAACATTTTCGGATTTGATAGATTAATAAAAAATTAAGTCGTCAAAATAAAGTTTTCAAAATATAGCTGGAATATGGACAACCAAGTCACCCTTTAAAGAGCAATTTGTTCATATCATGAGTTTTTGTATATGCAGTGACGTAATACTATCCTCCTTTGCAAGCATTGAAACGTAATTTCAGAGGCACAATATGAAGCATGTCAAAAGATGTTAAACAAATCGAAATAGAAACTAGAATAGCATGACGACAAAAACTTTCCAAGTTAGACACACAAAAAATGACATTACATGGACACTGTTAGAGAATGTATCAGATTTCTCATGGAGTTTAGTCGATATTGGCAGTGGAATCAGATTTGGCACAAAAATTTGCAAGTTAGAGACAAAAAATAACATCGATCATCAACTTCTTGGTGGGGTTTGGGTTTTGAAGTGGAGGCAATTGCGCTCGACCGCGAACCTGCACTTGACCGCGACTTGAGTGTGAAAGAGGATGTTTAAGCTTGGGTTTACATATTTGGAATCGAATGATGAACGATGATCTTCAAAAAGCAAAAATGCAAAATCATTTCTTTAAAACACGAGAGAAATTTGTGTATTTCTGATCAAGCAGATAGGGTCATTTACGTTGGACCCTGTTTTTATGTGTCTTCCTTAGATATGTGAACTTCTATCAAGTCAATCATCATGATCCAGCTACTATTCCAAATATTAATCCAGATTACTCAACTTTGATTAATTCTTTTACCTGAGAATCGACAAAGGGGCAGAGTGCACTTAGAAAATGCAAGGGGTGTCCGAATTTTTTTCCCCAAATTGAAAAGGGGGGAGGGTTCCAAGTAATTTTTCCACAAAAACTACGTCGCCTGGGACGGGGGGAAATTGACCCACAGCTGGGGATGAGGACTGTCGGGCGCAGAAGAAATCCAGGGCGTCGAAGATAGCCCACGCCTCAATCAGCAAGGGAGACGCTGCTGGTGTCGATCGCGCGCCACCGTGCAGCAGCCGGCCGGTGGAATCTCTGCAGATCCACGCCGCCGATCCGACAGCGTCGCCTGTGAGGTAAGCTCCGTCGGTGTTGATCTTGAAAGCATGTGTGGGTGGGGGGTTCCATCGGAGGGCCTGATTTGGGCGAGAGCTGGATTTGCAGGTATGATCTGTCCAGGCGTTGAAGCTGCGGAGCGTGGAGGCAACTGTCTCCTGGACCTCCTCCGCGGATGGCGGCCTGCGCTGGAAAACAGCCGCATTCCTTGCCTTCCAGAGCTCCCACAGGACCGCCGCGGCTTGCGCAGTAGCTGGTAAGCCCCCCTTCCTTGCTGTAAGCATAAACCAGTCACCAAAGCTGCTGTTGTTGGGGTTTGGAAGCTGAGATCTGATGTTCTGATGTCCCCATATCGCTGTTGTCCAGGGACATTGAAAACACAGATGAACGACAGATTCGGGGGAATTTCGGCATAGCGGACACAATGGGTCAGGTACAATTCTGCGCTGAACGAGATTGTCATTGGTAGCTAGTGCATTCTGGGCAAGCATCCATAGGAAGTGGCGAATTTTTGGTGGTACGGGGGTACGCCAAATATTTTTCCATAGTCCGCTAGGGGGATTATAGGATGGGGAGGCTGATGTTGCTTGTTGGGCTGCTCTAGATTTCTGAATTTGACTGTAGCCACTCTGAACCGTGTACTGGCCAGCATGTGTGCCCGGCCAGATTAGTGAGTCTTGTCCCTGCTGTGGATTGAGGGGGATTGCCAGAATTTCTTGGACTGTCTGAGCATCAAAATTGTCTTGTAGGAGTGGTAGTTGCCAAGTTCCATCTATGGGGGATATAAAATCCGCCACAAGTGGGGGTTCAAACTGTTTAGCCGGTCCATAGAGGAGTCCTTTCGGGAGCCACCTGTCTTCCCTTGTCTTGATTGTAGCTCCGTTGCCCACATTCCACCGCATGGTAGGGAAGATGGTATCACGGCCAGTTAGGATACTCAGCCATCCCCATGAACTTCTCTGGCGTTTTCCTGCATGCCAGAAGTCCTGGTTCGGGAAATATAGGCCCTTCCATAGACGCCCCCAAAGGGAGTTCGGACTTGTACTGAAACGCCAGGCTTGTTTGGCTAGCAGGGCTTTGTTGAAGTCCATTAAATCTCGAAACCCGAGACCCCCATCCTCTTTTTGAGTCTTGAGCACCTCCTATCGTTTCCAGTGAATACCTGTCCTTTGTTCACTAGTTTTCCACCAGAATGATGCAATCTTCTGTTCTATAGCCTTACATATAGATGTGGGAATTTTGAAGACCGACATCGCATATTGGGGAATAGCTTGGACCACAGACTTTAGGAGGACTTCCTTACCCGCTCGGGATATCAGTTTTTCCTTCCATCCTTCCAGCTTCGTGTTAACTCTCCCCATGATCCAAGCAAACATATTTTTCTTTGAAGATCCCCAATCTGAAGGAATGCCTAGGTACTTACCAGTATGAGAAAGGATTGGCACCCTTAATTGTTGTGCCATATTGTGCTTTAGAGATGGGGGACAGTCCCGGCTGAAAAAGATCCCCGACTTGTTTAAGTTTGGTTGCTGTCCAGATGCCAAGCAGTATTGATTAAGCACTAGAAATAGATTTTGGCATTCTAGGACCGTCCCGTCTAGAAAAAAGATCGAGTCATCAGCAAATAACAAGTGTGACAGAGTAGGGCATGACCTATTCAGCTTGATACCCTTTAGACTTCCATCCTCCACCGCTTTCCCCATAAGTTTTGACAACACATTTGCCACAAGAATAAACAGATAAGGGGATAGAGGGTCCCCTTGTCGAAGTCCTCGGGACGGGCGAAAAAACCTTAGGGGCTCACCGTTAATCTTAACACTTAAAGAGACAGTGGTGACGCATTGCATCACCCACTTCACCCACCTTGTATGAAAGCCCATCTTCACAAGACAGGCTTCTAGAAAATCCCACTCAACCCGGTCATAGGCTTTCTTCATGTCTAGCTTGAGGACGGCTTGAAATTTCCGCCGTCTTTTCCTAGTTCGGATTTGGTGTAGGACCTCTTGGACCATGTAGATATTGTCTTGAATGCACCGACCCTGTACAAATGCGCTCTGTTCTTCGGCAATAAGCTGAGGGAGCAAAGGTTTGAGTCTGTTGGCTAGCACTTTAGCAATAATTTTATACCCAAAATTGCAAAGGCTGATAGGACGATACTGATCTAGGGATTCTGGGTTTTGGGTTTTCGGGATAAGGACAAGGCTGGTTTGGTTAAGTTCTGGAAGCATAGAGCCTGTTCTGAGGAATTCCTTGACTTCCAAGACCATATCTCTCTTTAGGACTTCCCAGTTTTTCTGGTAAAACATACCATTTAGGCCGTCAGGTCCCGGGGCTTTTTCAGCCCCCATTTGGAAGGTTGCTAATCTGATTTCTCCTTCAGTGACCTCGGCCAACAGCAGCGAGTTCATCTGATCTGTAACCACTTCTGAGCATTGTTCAATAACCGGCAAAAAGTCCCGGTGACCTTCCGTACGGTAGAGTTCTTGGTAGTAGTGCTCCACTGTCTGTTTGATTTGGTATGGGGAAGAAACCCAGCTTTCCCCAGCAGTCTTGAGGCGGGTAATACGATTCCTTTGTCGTCTCTGGATCGTGGTGGCGTGGAAAAATTTTGTATTCCTGTCTCCCCATTTGAGCCACTGGATCCTCGACCTTAACCCCCAATACATCTCCTCTTGCCTCCAAAGGGTTTCTATTTCTCCCTTAATGGCCTGAACTTTAGCTCTCTCCTTAGGATAATGATTGCTGTTAAAGAGGGCTTGTAGCTCCTGTTTTAGAAGAGAGATCCTTCGCTGCCCATTTGGAAAAGATCTCCTGCTCCAAGCCAGCAGAGCCTGCTGCACCGCGTGTAGTTTAAGGGGGAGAGTGCGATCCTGTGCTGGAATTGACTCCCAGGCAGTCTTAATTATTTCCAAACACTCGGCTTTTTCTAGCCAAAATGATTCAAATTTAAAATTTCTTTTCCTTCTCACCCTATCAGCTTGTAGAGTCAACAGTAATGGGCTGTGGTCCGACCCTAGGGCAGGAAGGGCAATAGCTTCAGCCTCCGGGTACATGACCCGCCAATCCACAGTACATAAGGCCCTGTCCAGTCGTTCTCTTATGTTTGCAGGCCCCTCTCTGTTGTTAGACCATGTGAAAGCACATCCCTTGCTTTCCATGTCCATTAGGGAGCAGTCATAGAGTAGATTCCTAAAAGCTGTCATACGGGCACTATCAGCAAAACGGGCCCCAATTTTTTCCCAGTGGAAGAGAATTTCATTGAAATCCCCCACACAAACCCATGGAAGCCTTGATGAGGAGCTGATATGCCGAAGTTCTTCCCAAAATTCAAGTCTTTGACTCAGGTTGTAGGGGGCATGTAGGAAGGTTATTCGCATGGATTTGCCATCTTCCCGGTTCTTGCACGTGATGTGCATGTGATGCTCCGAGTGTGATATATGTACAAGCTCCACTCGGTCATCCCAAAAAATGGCCAAGCCTCCAGCCGTTCCCCTCGGGTTAACAACTTCGCAGAAGGGGAAGTTCAGTTTTCTTTTGAGTCTCTGAAGAACGGGCTCTTGGTTCTTGGTCTCCATCAAAAAAGTCATAGCGGGTCGATGCAAAGCCACAAGGGCCTGCAGTTCTTGAACTGTCAGGGTTGTACCCACCCCCGACGGTTCCAAAGATAGGAGCTTCATCGATCCCGGGTGGCATTTTAGGGCCAGCCACCATAGCCCGGGAGAGTGAGTCATCAGAAAATCCTATAGGGGTTTCCATCAGTTGGGATTCATCTAGCCAGTCATTGGTAACGGGCTTCTGCTTGTACGGACTGAAACGACGTTGTTTCTTCCCCGATGGTAATTTACCCTTGCTTCTAATAGCAAAATATTAGGTGAAGTCAACGATTTTTTTTCCAAGTTGAGATATAGCATACTTTCGCGTACCTAGAAACCTTGTATTTTCGGTGATAACCATTACCCATTACAAAGCTCATTCTATTATATCATAGAAGAGATCACACTCGATTATCCATTACAAGGCTCACACTCAAGAAAATAATTTAATTTATATCTCAGTCTTGAAGAATTAAGAGCTAATATCATGTTTCAATATATTGATAACTACAGTACTTTTTAAAAAGCCTTCCGTATCAGAGAGTGTGTTTGGCGGCCCAACACACTTGCTCTATTACTCCTACAATTATTGTACATTTATCAGAACAAGCAATAAAAAAGTGACAGAAAACATTGATCTCTTAAATGTAAGGAATGACTATGCAGTGTAGTAGATTTTTAGGAATAATTATCCAAAAAGTCTTAAACCTATTATACAATGGTCAATATAGTTTTAAACTTTTCAATTTAATCAATTTAATTTTAAACGTTTTGATAATTTTGTTCATCATGAATGGTTAAGCAAAGAGAAAAGTTAAAGCTTTAGTCCATTCTAGGTACTACTACTTCATTTGCCTCACTAAAGTGTGCTGACACCTAAATTTTTAACACAAAGGTCTCTCATTCATTTTATAAAAATCAAGGATCGAATCCATTATTAGTATTAGAATTTGATCCCTTACAAAAAATTTCAACATTGCACAATCTTGCGTCATTTATAAATTAAGGACATTTTGTTTGAGACCAGCGTGTTAGCATCGAACATCGACTTGTGGTGAGATCACAAATTTTTTGTGAACTAGCTCATTATGAGATCACCTAATCACAATTTGTTCACCTTCTACACCTAGATCCTTCCAAGCATATTGATGTATTAATGCTATCCAAATTGTTCTCCTTCAATTTGGTCTGTCCGAGCATCTCAATGATCCCATGTCCCTCGTTGGTTCATCAAAATCCAAAGCTTTTTCAATTCTAACACATTCCACTCAGTATTGCAGAGCAAGAAAGTCCTTCATATTATAAACATCACCTGCATATAAACTTTTATATGTGGAGAATATTTAGTCCACGCACTCATTTACACATGTTAGCTCCTGTATATTGTTTAGTCATCTTCAAACTACATTGGGAATTTTGCCAGCATAAGTTACCTTGAAGAAATAAGTGTTTTGACCCTTTTACTTACATGGAAAAATCGAAAGCTCAAGGGACCTCGAGCCTTAGTCGAGACCATTGGGCCATTGCAGAGCGTCATAGATATATTTTACAGGGCCCTCGATTTAGGCCTCTCGGCAGTAAAGAACCACCGTGGGGCACAGGCTTGGGCCGCAAGCGCCATGTGACATGCTCTTGTTAGGTGTGCCACCACCTGGCACCGAATTTTCCTTTCTTTGAAGAATCGTTTATTTTATTTATATATTTGTCCAAACATTGACTCCTCATTTCTCTTTCATCCAATTTACTCGATATTCATGATCGCCAAAAGATCATGACTTCAATTTTCCAAAATAATTGTCCGTTTACTAGAAAAGTCTTGCTGTTCTGGGTACAAACAAGACATCATTCTGGTCTTAGTTGAAGAATTGATTTTATTTCGACATGCTGCGACCCTCCCAAGGTGAATCCGAGAGAGTTTAATGGATTGCTAAGCAGGTGCAAATAACTCTCTCGCAAGATGGCACTTACGCTTCACAAAAACTATCCCAAGCCCTACCAATGGACAATTAGTTTCTCATTAATTATTTGATCGATTTTAGCTAGAGTTGCCACTAAGGTTAGGAGCCAAGTAAGATGTAGAGGATTGCTTATTTCTGCGAACTAGATATTCATAAGCATGGGGACTTTATGATGCTAGATAAATGTAATTCTGGTCATGGACCTTTTTCCTTTATAATAGGCTTTGCATGCAATCTTCCCTTTTTGTTTTTTGAATTTTTTGAAAGGAAATAGAAATCTAAATAATCATGTACAGAGACTCAAAAAAATAAAAATCCAATTAAATAATAACAAAGAAAGTAAAAGAAGAGGAAAGAAATAACCCAAACCACATTAAACAACATTATACATATATAATGTCTCGTTATTAAGTTTTGAGGTAGGATCCTCGTGAGCTATGCAAAAAAATTAATGTCCGCTAAAGTAAATAATAAATATGAGTTTCCTAATCTAGGTGACAAAGATCGATACTACACTAGATGAAACCGGATTAATTCTGACTTAACTAGTCTTGTAAAGCAATAATCATCTAATATGCCATCTAGATTTTTGTATAATATATTTATGATTTCTTTTCAGTACTATTATGATTTAATCTAAGTAAGTGCTTGTGAGTAAAAGCAGAGCTACTTGAATGCTTATGAACTAAGTAAAGCTATATGCAAGACCAAAAGAGTAAAGATCCAAACTTTCTGGGTGGACCAAGGCGCAGGTAGAAGGCCAGCACTAAGTAAAAAGGACGATGAGAATACCTCCAAAAACCGTAAATAACAAATTGCACACATACTGAATTTAATGTAAAAGCAAATCTAACGCAACGGGAACGTACTGGATGAAGCAAAATCATGCAGACTGACAACGAGGCCCCTTCGTGATACTTCAAGGGACCAGACGAAACATACTCTGCCTAATACCCTCATGCAAACGGAACAACTAGGCGACCTGATTCAGCCCCTGACAAGTTCATATGAAGGGGATTAAGACAGCAAATTTCATATCAAAATAGCGTGAGAAACAAATTCTAGACTATTTGATTCCCAAGCTTTTCTTCTTCTCACAGCTTTCTAATCTTGTCTAATTCTGATTTTCCTTTACCAACCAACTCTCACTCAGATCTCCCTTTCTGAAATCCCCGGCCACCGAAAGCCATCCCCTTGGAAGCTCACGATCGGTTTTACTTTATTAAAGAGTCCCCATCTCTCGCAATTCTCTCTTTTCAAAAAAGAACCACTGAATCCTTTCCTCCTTTTGCTCCTTCAAAAGTCCTTTACAAAAACCAATTGAGCGCAAGAGTCCACGAGCCACACTCAGCGACTCCTATCGCATGCATTTCGCTTCACCAAAACGAAACGCAGCGAGAGAGAGAGAGAGAGAGATGATGATGACGACGATGATGAAAAGGGTGGCTGTGAAAGCCGTCGTTAATATGATGAGGAAGGTGGCCTCGGGTATGACATCGTTGTTCTGGAGCAAGAGCAAGGTTCTTCTACTCGGAGTTTTGAAATGCTTCCTTGGTATGCTTTCGCCTTTTTCTTTCCTTTTTCTTTTTCTATGTTGCTTTTAGGGTATATTCATGCATGGCATTTTTGCACCCACTGATTTCTGAATGGAGAAAATTATATACTTCTCCGTTCACTTTTATATACTTAAGAAAAGGGAGAAATATGCATGCACGTAGCGCAAAATCTACTCTTGTATGAATATGTATAGATAGCTAAAGAGAACTTTTGACGAGTTGTGTTTCGTAGGTGGACGTTGGAGTGCTGCCATTTTTATTGTGAAGATTATCATCAAGTCAAGACGTGGAAAATGGATTAAGCAGAACAGATGGTGGTACTGCTTGAGGGGAACTGCTAAATTTTTTTTTCGTGTTTTTCGGTGGCTTTGGTTCTAGGCTTTATTTTTTTTATCCTGTGGTGTTCGTGATGAATGTTTGCGTTATATGGTCTTTCCTTTGGTAAGATAGCTTTGCACAACTTAATGACATGTTCACCGTTGAATCTTCTTCATGTTAAGCGAGAGTTATGCCCTTGAAATATAGAAAGAACAAACGAAAAAAAAAAAAAAAGCGAAAGAGCTAAGCGCTTGAGTTATTTCGCTGCGCATCCTATAAATTATAATCAAATGCATTTATTTCATTGTTGATGCCCATGTAAAACAAATCAAATGTGTGATAAATTTTCCTAGATGATCTAATCAAACATTGGAGACTGGCGTGGGATCCACACTTGTTTGGACTTTGTAATTAGTTCTAAAATTTGCATGGGTGTGTTTGGAAGCGTGGACATAGGTAAGTAAAGTTGGCATAGCAGCAGACCCTTCTTTCTTCCCATGGACCTTGAATTGATCGATGAAGGTCAAGATTGGACTAATATGTGCAAAGCGGAGTGCTTTTATTGGAAGAAGATTCATGACAGGCCTGAGAATTTTGTGCATTAAATCTTGGAATAATATATTGCAATTTAATTATGTTTCCTGAATATTATATGTTATGTATGTACAAATGTTCTTACGTCGGTTCTTTAATCAAATATTTACAAGTGTTCCTCCAAGTGAGCATTTTACCGTGCATTTCAACTTCTTGATGGGAATCTTGGGTAGAATGCGGTGGCAAATAATTGTAATTAGAGTTTAGATTAGCGAATAATGTTTTTTAACCTCTCATTAGCCAGACTCACATCAATTTATTAAGCAAGATCGCTACACGAGGCAGATACATTTTGCCTCAAGAAAACATTGCGACTTCTTAAAGACGCTTGGCCATGTAGCGAAGCTCATACATGAGTCGGAATGTTTTTCTGGAAGGAGTTTGAAAACACCGTGGTTGGCCACGGTCGCCAAGGTGCTCGAGAACTATCTGGATGCGAAGTCATGCTTTGGTGAGAGATGCGGTGATGAGGTTTGCCGTGGCGGCAGCGGCCGAGAATTTTCAAAAGAGGCTTTACGCAAGGCTCGTTAAATATTTGGTGACATTGCTCTTTTTCTTTATTATAGCGGATTTTATGTGGATTGTTTTTGTCGTAATAGTCCGCTCTCTTTGGCCGGCCTCCACTCATCTAATTCTAATCTTGGAAGTTTTTCATCCGAACTTCCACAATTCTTGGAATCGTGATCCAACTTGTCCGACTCATAGCTAACTCCACAGCAAGGAGTCATAACCAATTCCACTTTCTTGGAATCACGTCCAATTCCACTATCTTAGAGTTAAGACCATCTCCCGCAATCTTGGAGTTGGGTCCAATAGCCTATCATGAAATTGAAGCTAACTACCACGATTTTGGAGTTATAAATTCCAGTTCATCTTGCATGTTGGGCCGATGTAGTCGAGCCACTATTTTATTCGACATAAACAAGATTTGATTAATTCAAATGCATTGAATGTGTCTAGTGCAGAGAAATGTAATAAAAGATGCGAGTCTAGGGCTAAGCTAAGCAAATGTTTTTGTTTAAGAATCCAATAGCACCACTATCAACAAACTTGATTCTTATTTTTCTCATGAAAAGAATGAAAAGTCTCCAAGCAAATATTATTGTGTCAACACAAGGTTAAAGGCATAAACTTTGAAAATTGGACTCTTTTGACATTTGGTGAGGATTGTTGTGATTATGTAATTATTTGGAAGTATTGTTGTCATATGTATTTGTTTGCACAAAAAGTGACTAGGTTGTCAATGTGGATAGGCACGTGACTAAAGCATAAAAAATTATTGAGCACGTGACTCATTGTCAATGATCACAAGAATCTCGATACTGGCACACATCAATAATCATTACCATCAATCAGTTGTCAACATATGATGACATATGGTTAACAATGGTCAACAAAGGGATGGTAATGAAATTGTTAAACTATCAAGGCATCGAAGAGAGTTGAACACAGGAGGCATCAAGATGCTATTACAAGTTTAAAGTCAATGGAAAACAAAGTGATGGAGGTTGTGGAGCAATTAGTAAGCATTTTGAAGGAACAACCATTTGAAAATAAGATCATGGCATCATGAGAACATGGGCACAAAACTTTCGAAGATAGTGTAAGAAACGACCGTTTTAGAGACAAGATCATAGTGTTGTGAAAATGTGGGCACAAAATTTTCAGAGATAAAGGAAGAAACTACCATTTGGAGACAAGATTGCGGCATCATGAGAGCTTGGGCACAAAGCTTTGGAGATAGAAGAACATGAATACAACCGCAAGAGAACTGCTCAAAGATGGTTATGGCACAACCACAATAAATACCATCATTCGTCTACTAAATACCCCCCAATGGCAAACAAATTAAATAAACTTGTTATCTTTCAATTAATTTTACTTTCTTGCATTGTACTTTCAATTTCCAAACTTGCATCATCGATTAAATTCCAACGCGTTTCCTAGCTATAGTTTGCAAACTTGTGTCCTCGATTAAATTTCGGTGTGTATCTTATCCTAGGTGTTATGTTGTTGATTAAATTCCAGCATAGCATTTCTACATTTTCAAGCTTTGTTCTCGATTAAATTATGGCATAGTTTGTATACATTTTGTCCTACTGAAGTTATTGAACTTTCTATTTTACAAGCTTTGTCATCAATTAAATTTTGGCACGACTTGTGTTGGTACAGTTCTATCTGGAGTAAAGCTTTTGATTTTCTTATATGCTTGTGATATTTCTTATCTAAAATCACCATAGAATCCATCTCCTTTAAAAACCAAAGAATGCCTTTCAATGAAAGATATTATTTCATTGTGAGATCCATTCCGGCACAACAATATTTTATATCATCTGAGTAGTCATGTGTTAAATTATTTCTTAGTAAATAAGAAACCACTCAAAGGTTGGGGATGCCATTTCGAGGAAGCCCGCAAAGTGAGCCTGGGACCATATCACAAGAATCCACCTTCCCAAAGTTGCTTCTCCACTACTTTTGTTGGCCACAAAGAAGCATCGGTCAATCATAGAATGGGAAAAACACACCGGTGAATGTAAGTCCATGTGTTCACACCTATTACATATCTAGGTCCATCCTTAAGCACCATCATTTTCCAAAGTTCTAATTTTATTCTTCGTTAACCCTCCCCAAAAAAGTCATTCATCTGTGTTCTCCAGTACAAGAATAAATTAACAAGAAGATCAAATGGTGAACGAACTGAAAACACTACTGAATCTTAAGCTAATAGTCATTACTGATTGTTGAATTTCATTATCTAATGGCTCTTCACTGAAATTGACAAGAATTTACAACATCTTCTTGAGCTTCAAAGGCACAGACCCACGCAACAACTTCCTTACTTGATAACTCTATAAAAATTGAGTTATTTTACCTATTTTAGGCAACAAATAATGCAATATTTGTGAGAAAATATTTGGATTTCTTTCTATTTACTCAAATTTTCCTTGTTCATGCAAAATAATAAGATATGGAGCAAATAAGGAAAAAATGGTGAAAAGAAGAAAACAAATATGCCACCCATAGAAGCTTTGGAAGGTAGATGCCAAATCAAGATTTTATGATTTATTCCCTAATTTTATGCGAAAAATAAGCAATTGCCTTGTGTTCAAAGCCTTAGATTTATTCTATAAATATGATTAACATCAAGAGCTTGGAGGGATAGCTAAGTTTTAATTTCTAGATCATTTTTCATTGTTTGGGAGTTTTTTAGGTATGTTGAAGAGAAGACAAAAAGTGGTGATAGAATTCTTATTCTTTGATTTAAGATGATTTTGCTAGTTATGGTTATGTAAACTATACACCTATGCGATTACCTTTTTCTTGGAAATGGGGAATTATAAATAAATAAAAAGTTGCATTTCCGGTTGCGCGGCGATTGATGGTGGCATTGTCTACAATATCATAATTTGCAACAAAGATCATGAGAGCTCTCTACAAAAACAATCAAATCAATTTAGGTTTTCGATATATTGAATATGTTGTGTTTCGTATATGAGTTAATGGATGCTACAAGGAGGGTAGATCGGAAGAGGCATTGGAGTTCGAATGGTGTGCATCCCAATCTTGCCACTTGCACTATTCTCGTTGGTGGTCTTCTTCTGAATGCAAAGGAAGTTGGATGAGGGTTATGCTTTAGGGTTATGCAATGAAGACACTGGGGAGCGAGTGAGTGAGGTGTTTGTGAATTATCACTGTACGTACGTGTGTTGCTGGATAAGAAGGCGTGGATGGGTTTCCTAGTTGAGCATGAACGAAAGACGCACCACCCTTGAAGCTTTGACCGACTGAAAATTTCGAAGAAAAAAAAAAAAAAAAAACTCTCTCGATCCCCCTTCTCTCCTTAACTCTTTAAGGTCCTGTTGACCAGATTTTGCTAAAATCATCTCTAATTCACGATTCTGTATTTACCTCACAATCTATTGCTTCTGTCAAAAGTACTCAACCCACTTTTTCTTTTCTTTTCTTTTTTTTCAAAGATCCTCTCCACCCAATCTTCCCAAAACCGTCCCCCTCTGTGGAGGGGCACCTATGATGAAATTCCGATTAGATGGAGCTGTAATGACAGAATTTTTCTTGCCCTTGGGCTGTAAATCTAATGCAAGTGAGAAAGAAAAGCAAGTCAGTTTCTTTCCAAGCAAAGTCTGTTCTCAAGAAAGTTAGCATGATTTCTCAAAACACGGCCACTTTCAGGTAATCAAAACTCAATCGCCAGAACTAATGAGCCCTAAGAATAATTGACAAAAAAGAATAATTGACAGAAAACCTTTACTGGGATATATAATGACCATGAGAGATCAAACTCAAGGATCATTGCAAGTAGTGCCAACAATACAACTGCCATGTTCACCCATAGCAAAATCTCATTAATTATCCTGCATCCTCTGCAGGTACAAGAGAGACCGCTCTTTCGCCCACATCCGTAGCTTAGTTGAGTTCCACATCTGCATGGATGCATGAATAGAATACCAAGTATGAAAAAAGAATCCTTGAAGTTGGGTTATAACCCATGTCTGATTCCCAATTGAAACTTCAAGAAAAAAAAAATTGTAGAAATAACTTGTTTGACTCTAGTTAATATTATTAACACCCCAATTCAGGAAAAGGATTTAAGATGGACTTAATGAAGGCGAATCTCACGGTGGAATCATGAGAATCCAATCCCTCCTTAGCCTTGACCAGCAACTGGAGAAGATAGATCATTATTCTACAGTTCTTGAGAAAATGAGTACTCAAAAGCTCTTCTTAACAACCCAGACCAATTCCTATTACCACTGGTAACTCCTCCTCATCATCCCGACAAACTTTTGAACCGAATACTATGACTCAAATCCAGATCCTGAGTAAGGGAAAGAGGAAGATTGCGCTTATCACTCCATTAACCCAAACGAGTTTTTTTTTTTCCTGAAAAAACCCTAAAAGAAAAGGTGCTTGAAGCTATGCTGGCCGACCGGAAATTCATCACCACCTCTTGCACTGAGGCAAAAGGCACGAGATCACCATCGGAGATACAAGAAGCAATAATGTTCTAATCAAGCACTTACTTGCACAAAATGTCCACACGACCAACACGGCACTCCACATAGATGTTACAGTTAGGACACCGCCTCCACTGCTTCAAGATAAGTTGTCTGCAGTAGACAGGATCCAGCATAGCATCGCATTAAAACCCTGGACATCGCATGTTCACCACACCATTGCTGGTGCTCGCCATGATGTACCGGGTAATGCAGTCTCTGCAGAAGGAGTGCTTGCACCGTTTCGTGGTCTTGGAGATCAAGCCCAACGGAACGTGTTCCAGGCATATTGCACAATACATGGTTGCTGTTGTTGTAGGGGCTGGGCGCTTCCGAGGTGAACGAGATGACGTCGGTATTGGGCGAAAACTATGGAAGTAACAGAACCCCCGACTCGCCTGGAAAGGACGGGAAGAGACGAAGGGAAGAGGACTCATATAAATAAGAGAGAGATTAGCAAGGGATTATTAGTAAAATCAAACTCATTTACACCTCAAATCTTTTCAAATCCGTCCAACTATAGATGAATTTGTGGATGAATTTATTCAAACCATACCTTCGGGATTAGCACGGGATTATTAGTAAAATCAAACTCATACATTCGAGATCAGCAAGGGATTATTAGTAAAATCAAACTCATTTACACTTCAAATCTTTTCAAATCCGTCCAACTACAGATGGATTAGGAGGATAAATTACTTGTGGAGGTGGCTTTCACTTGTCTTAGATATGCCACTCTTTTGTGCAATTAAGTTGCACAAAGATTTTGGCAATCTGATTTTTATTCAGCAATCTGATTTTTGTCGTTAGATTTTGGCGTCTTACAATTTTGTTCCGTGGAATTAATTATGGGTTAATAGCATAAAACCTCAAAGTGGTACACCATAACAAATTTACCCCAAACTCATTTTTAGACCTCTAAACTTGTGACAAATTTATCCAAAACGGCCACAAAAAACCTAAACTGGTACACTTATAATAAATGTACCATAAATGAATTTTTTTTACCCCCCCAAAAACCCAAATTTGTACATTTTTAGCAAATATACTTTCCGTTAAATTGAATTCATACCGCAAAAAATCACAACACTAGTACACTAGTTGATTGTCACGTATCATTCGATTTAGCAATTAGACATTAAAATTTGACAACAACAAATATATGGTAAATTTGTCGCAAGTATATCGGTTTGTGTATAGTTTGAGATATGTACCGGTTTGAGGTTTTTAATAGTATTAACTGTGTTTTTTACAATCAAGGTCTTAAACTTTTAATTTATCTAATTAAGTCTTTAAATTTGTATTGCGTTTTTTAGTGAAGCCTTTCTTCCTTCGAATTTGTTCAACCCATACCTTGGCGTTTGTTGGATTCGGGGTCATGCCTCGGAAAACTCAGCGATAATACTTAAGTTGAGAAACCCATTCCTTAGGTTTTGATCGTAGCGTTCATTTTCACAATTTTTTTAGTTCCATCATGTAGCCGATGGTTCACGATAATATATATATAAAATCCACTTCATATTCTTGCCAGCATGGATAGATATGTTAACTCTAATTAATCAAATTATGAATCAAAGGAGTTTAATTAGAAACGTTACATAAATTCATAGAATTGTTTAGGAAATGTTATATTGACTTTATGCATGAAAATCAGTCGGGGTTTCTTCTTTAGCAAAAAGAAAAGAAAACATATATTCGAGAAATTCTTTCACTAATATGGACGCGGTGGGACTCTTGCTCGGAGACTCCATTTTGGTAGTTGAGATACAGTGATATATTTTGATGATGTTGGGAATCATAATTCCCTAAGTTCTTTTGAAAAAGATGAACACAGTGAAATAGCACAAATGTTTGCATGACTGTCTAAATCGTAGGTCAATAATATTGCGTCGTGCTCTCTCTCTCAACAGGGAAAATGACTTACCCGTTCCATATTCTATATAAAATGGATTGCTCGGGACTTTGAACCTGGAACTAGTCGGATAGAGTAGGTAATTTCTTTGTTAAAATACATAACAAAAATCCCTCTCCATACCGTGCTTGCATTTTTCATTGCACACGGCTTTCTCTATATATACATCGAAAACTCAATGTCTTCCCTAGAAAGTACTCTAAGAAAAATGGAATAGTCAATCGATCAACCCTAACTTAATGGAATTAGATTGAGGTAAGAGGCCCTAGAAGGAGAGGAGCAAGACTATTGTTGCAGCCGGTGGAAGCCAACAATTAGAGATGATCGATTTTCAGTCCAATATGGTCCCGCCCCAAAATCGAGAACTGGACTGGACTGATCGGACGGTCTAGTGGAACCCATCAAAAGGGAGGCGGGGAGGTTTGTGCTGATTTCTTTGAAGGAGCACTATGCAAAGAAGGCACTCACGGGAAGACTCGGGACATTGGCGAAGGAAAACGTGCACACAGAGAAGGCCTCCACTACTGCAATTCTCGCATTCAAAGAAGACTTGAACTGACATGGCGCTTTCTTCTCTTCTCTTTGCTACAAAGAGAGTTCCTATGTTTCCCTTTTACAAACGCCAAAAAGATAAGTCCAGTTACTTTCCATAGCTCCGTAAAAGCTATCTGACTCTAGGCATAAGCTACATCAAAAATAAAAAGAAATCGAAACATGTACTTACCATATATTTGTGTTCCCCTCTTTATAGCTATCATAAAAAAACTCAAAATTGATACAACTTTGACAAATTTACCTAAACCTGGTGCAATGATGACAAATTTACCATATATTAATTTCCGTTAAATTTTACTATCAAATTGCTAAGTTAGATGACACATTTACCTAAACCTGGTGCAATAGTTGATTAGTATTTTAGTTTAGGATTTTATTCTCTGTTTATTACATTTAAACAATTTTGTGATTTTTTGTGGTATTAATCCAATTTAATGAAAAATATATTTGTTATAAATGCATTAGTTTAGGTTTTTTGGCGGTTAAAAAAATTTAATTTTGAGTAAATTTATCACAAGTGTACTAGTTTGGATTTTTTGTGGTTGTTTGGGTAAATTTATCATAGGTGTACCAGTTTAGAGTTTTTGATGGTCCAAAAATTAATTTTGAGTAAATTTGTCATGAGTGTATCTATTTGGGATTTTTTGTGGTATTAATTTTTAAAAATATACAAACTCAAAAAATTCATACTTCATTTCCTCTATTTCAACCAAATCTAAAAAATGCACATATCTAAAGTTAACAAAAACTTCAAAATTGACCCACAAGAAACATATAGGAGACCTTTAAGAAATGCATACTACAGTCCTCGGAGAGAAAACAAATGTTTGGAGAAATAAAAAACAAGAGAGAGAGAGAGAGAGAATAGAGCTGAAAATAGGTTAAATTATTTGTGCCTAAATCATTAAATTGTGATCGTGTAACTTTACTTATTACATCTTTCATCAATCCAATACGAGAGAGAGAGAGCTTGCCTAGCTAAGTTGCGGCTGCTGCTTTTGTCAATGTTTCTTTCCAAGACCCCCTGAGCTCCTCAACGCTTACGAAATTCCCACTGCTAATCACTATCGCCCTAAGGTGTGGCAAATGCTTGAAAGTTACTGATTACAGGGCCATTGCATGTTTCATAGTTCACAAGTTTATCCACAGAATTCTTGGTAATAAACTGAAGGATGTGCTGCTTGGATTTCCTGATCATTTCATTAATTGGGCTAAATGCTGTGTCGGCACATGCTATTTCAACATCTAGGCCCACTATGGCGATTGAAGTCCTCTCTCAAACGTTAGATTTATCTACAGAACAGGGGAGGCTCAAAGTATCGCCCCTCTACGCTCCACGATCAAGCTTGCCCTCCTCTGTTTTGCCGAGGGTGGCACGCATGCTTTGACAGACACATCCCGAATATCGAAGGGAATTCCTATAACACTGTTCAATTTACATATCAACATACACAAAATATTTTCTCTTCATTCTTCACAAAGCTTCTCTCTTTTTCATTTTTCTTATTTGTGATGTACTAGGAGCGTCTTTTGCTGACACGAAAAATTACAGCCGCTAATCTATCTTGTAGGTATCAAATGACGCACAACTTCGCCCATCACAATCTCAAATGAAACTGGGCTGCACATGTTAACATCTCCAGAACTTCATCATCGCAAAACGGAGATCTCACCACTCCTATTCCTCCCACAGGAAAAGGACAAGCATAGCTGAAATGCAATCTCACAAGGTGCATGAAAGGTCCTCCCCGACATATAGCCTCAAGGTTTTCTCCAGCATATGAACACAATGGGATACCTCCACACCTGAGACAAGCATTAAAAAGAGAAGCATTCAATTTAATTCTATAGCTTTAACTCCTTCACACTTAGCAAAAGAACAGATCAGATATTCTGCAACGATTCTCGAGAAACCTACGAGGCTCTTAACAAATTCAATATTCTTTATCAGCTTTTGAGTTAATTTCCTCTTCTTCACTTATAATTGGCAGAGAATCCTCTGTATGTCTATTCTGTTCTTTTCCCCAGTGCAAGGTGTATGGACAGATTAAATCCCAGCAACATGCAGGCATAAGTGGAAGATTTCTTGGTACAAGTCAAATTTGCAAATACCACGAGAACGGCAAACTCTGCACAGCATGTAAAAATTGGCAACACAATGCATGGTAAGCCACCACCAATTACCAGTAGCATATAGAGGAACTGAATGTGTTGCAAAGGCTCCGGCAGCAACCACCCAACGAGTATGAAGCCGGAGAACCAGCAGCCTTGCACTGTCTGGTGTGTTGAAATTCGATCCATTAGCATTTTTCACCGGTGCAAACTCTTCATCACGCAATACCTGAACTTTCAGACAAATTGTTAGGTTCGCAGAATTTAAAGAGCTGAACTCAAAAAATTGGTATTAGAAGGGTAAAAGAGGACCTAAAAAAGTGCAGTTGAAGGAGCATATGGAAATGTATCAAATATGAACTGCTCCAGCTTCAATCCCGCCATTTGTCCATGGATTGAAGCAATTTTCTTCTCGGCAAGATGATAACTGCAATTACAAAAAAACCGAATGCATTTAATTTATGAAACGTAGTCTCATGCAATGAATCAGTTGATAAATAGTCTACACTTCTTGATATTACTGAAGTTTACACTTTGTAGAGGGACCAATTTTTTGGCAAATCCGTTACTTAATGAGTCTCATGCCTCTGTACCCTAACAATCAAAAACTCTCTGACCACAAAATTAATTATCTGTCGATTAACCTTTTGAGTTTGATAAAGATATACCATGAAGCTCTTTGTTGAAGCTTTTATAAAGCAACCTGCCAATGTATTTAAATTAAATATTATTCGGTATTAGTAGCTCTAGGGATGCACATAAGAGGAATAACTGGAAATGTAAACCACAAGGAGGATAATTAAAGTTAGAATGAGTAATTGACACACCAAGTTGGCTCACTACTCAATAGTAGAACTACCAAGAAAATTCCAAATCTCATACCCAAAAGGTCAAATGCCTGGTTCACAAATGCTGTAGTACGAAATTTTGGTTCAGAGGGTGAAAGATGAAACTAAGGTCATTAAACCGACAGGGTACTTTTAAAGGAGAAAAGAGCAGAAAGTGGCTCGAGAGACAATATTTTCATCCCACCAACATGACCAAATAAAAAAGCACTAAGGGGTCTTTGTTTTTCACTCCTTACCTGCTTTCAGTTTTTTTTTTTACCCTAAAACAAAAGGTGCTCGAAGCTATCCTGACCGACTGGAAATTCATCACCACCTCTGCACTGAGGCAAAAGGCACGAGATCACGATCGGAGATACAAGAAGCAATGATGTTCTAATCAAAGCACTTACTTGCACAAAATGCCCATGCAACTAACGTGGCACTCTACAGAGATGTTACAGTTAAGACACCGCCCCACTGCTTCGAGATCAGTTGTTTGCAGTAGACAGGATCCAGCATGGCGTCGCAATAAAACCCTGGACATCGCATGTTCACCACTTCATTGCCGATGCTTGCCATGATGTACCGGGTAATGCAGTCTCTGCAGAAGGAATGCTTGCACCGTTTCGTGGCCTTGGAGATCAAGCCCGACGGAACGTGTTCCAGGCATATTGCACGATACATGATTGCTGTTGTTGTAGGGGCTGGGCGGTTCCGAGGTGAACGAGATGACGCCGGCCTTGGGCGAAAAATATGGAACATGGAAAGGACGGGAAGAGACGAAGTGAAGAGGACTGAAATGAATGAAGAGAGATTAGCAAGGGATTATTAGTAAAATCAAACTCACGTACACATCAAATATTTTTTAAATCCGTCCAAATATACATGGATTAGGAGGATACATTACTTGTGGAGGTGGCTTTGGTGGCTTTCACTTGTCTTAGATATGCCCTTCTTTTGTGCAATTAAGTTGTAAAAAGATTTTGTCAATCTGATTTCTTTCAGTAATCTGATTTTTGTCGTTAGATTTTGGCGTCTTACCATTTCGTTATGTGGAATTAATTATTAAATTCTCATCCTAATTTGTCTTAGCTATAAAGAGGGAAGCGCAAGTATGTTGTAAGCACATATTTTGATTTATTTTTTGCATTTTATTCTTATTTTCGTTCCAGCTTATGCCCAGAGTCAAATTTCTTTTACGGACCTACAAGAAATCAATCTTCTGATCATAAATCATAAGAGTCGCGAGTATTTTCTGAACACAGTAGCACATAACATAAAAAGATTAAAAATGTTATCGATGGGATTGTTATTTTCGTGTTCTTTTTTCCCCAATAATGCATGTTCAATTCAAATTCTTGAAACACCTGCTAAAAAAATTTAAAAAATTTTAAAATTCTTATAACAATTGTAAAATAATTTAATGATTAGCTGAGCACATGAAGGAGATATAATTCGGAACACCTAAATATCTTGGAATAACGATAGTTTAACTTCAAATGATTTTTTTTTTATTTTTACCCACCGGTCATCGTAGGCCCGAGTCAAAACTCCGCAGTTTAAGTGAGGGCCCTGATGGTGGGTTTCTGGACTAGCTCCTCTCTAGATATAGTTGGTGGTTGTCATTGGGCCTGTCGGGCCCACGATGGCCGTGCCCAAAATTTTAAGCGTCTATTATCAAAGTTGGTTTCTCAATTTTTGCAGGACTTCCAAAATTTGACATACCTTAATTTCAGTGATTGCAAGTTGATGGTTCTTGCTTTGAAGCAAATGAGTGTAGATTGTTGCGAGAACCTAAAATATCTTCCACCTAGCATTTACAAGTTACAAAATCTTGAAACCTTGAATATTTGGTGTTGCCCAAATTTGATTGGGTTTCCAAAGTACGAGGATTTAGCTGATCCGTGCATGAAAGCTGGACTTTCAAATTTACGTTCATTAGAACTTCAGGGATGTAATTTGTCTGAAGTAAAGCTTTTTGAGAATCTTTCTTGTTTTCCCCGCTTAAGTCAATTAAATCTAGCTGATAATAATATTACTACTCTTCCTACGTCTATCAATAAGCGTCATGCTTTGTCTGCATTGGTGGTTACAGACTGCCATCAATTACAAGAGATTCCAAAACTTCCTCCATTTTTGACATTTCTTGCTGCGAAGAATTGCGAATCTCTACAAAAAGTTGAAGATGTAATCTCAATTCATCGTATTATCAGTGCGCGTTCCGGTATTCCAATTGACCCATATGAGGTTAGACTCTCCCTCCCTCCCTCCCTCCCTCACACACACAAACCTACCCATATCGCTGTGTAGTATATGCTGAGTCCATTTTGTACTTATATATTGCAATAGCAGAAAATGCAAGATTGAAGGCATAAGAAAAGCAAAATAATGTGAAGTGGTTCTGCACATATGTATATGAATGTAACATAGGTGGCTGCCATACTTTTACGGGAATGATTTCTATTGCACGAGACTTGTGTATTAATGCAAGCAAGGATCAATGGATCTTCTTGTTTGGGTACTAACAAAAACTTGGATAATTTCTACTGGTTTATCTTTGTGACAACGTCGGCCAGAATTCAATATAGTTTTCCCTCATGGAGAGATGCCACAGTGGGTATTTCCTATTGAAGTGAATCTCGTATTTTTCGAGGTTTCAAAGGACTTGTATGACAAGATTCTTGGATTGGCATTGTGTGCCATCATTAGTAATGATGAACAAGGAATCGGCAGCCTATATTCTATTAATTCGTATGTTGACGGCGAATTATGGTTTGACCAAGAAATAGATTACAGCTTGTCGGATTTGGATCATCTCGTTGTCAGATATTTATTACCAAGTGAGTTGTGGGGAGAAGTCGATTTTTCTCAAATTGATAGACGTTATATACAATTTGGTGTTAGAGTAGAAGGTAGAGCCATGAAAAAGTGGGGAATCCGAATAATATGCAAGCAACTAGGTGACGATATAAAGGTTGAGCTTCGAGATAATCAGTTGATAGATTCAGCTTTACTCTACGAGATTGGTCATGGATCAACAGATTTAGGGGCCCAGAGTTCACATCTGCATGAAGATTTTTCAAGCAAAATAGATTTACAAGAGGACTCACGAGATTGTCAAACAAGTATCGAGGAACATAGTCACATAGGATCAAAGAGGAATTGTGAGTTTATTCTCCCCCAAGGCAAGCGAATGAAGATGATGCTGACTTCCAATTTGGCTGATCGAGATGAGAATGAGATGGGAATGATGACAGATTTACTACAAAACTTGCATTTGTAGCTGGAGAGATGGAAACTTGCTAAGGAATTCGTAGGTGAGTGAACTGAGATGACCTTGACTTCACTGCCTCCTTTCTTCCCTGTTCTTCTCGTTTTATTTTCTCAGAAAAACTTCTAACTGGTACCCGCTTTCACCCATACATTGACATTGAGGTACTTTTACGTGTCCACTTGAACCAGCATTGATTTTGCCAGCTACAATGAGGGAAATGATCAACCCTGGGCGAGAGCTCGACAAGGAGAGGGAAGCTCGACCTACTTCTGGAACTAGATATCAAGAAGATGAGTTCGACCAAGAAAAGCATGTAGAGGCCGTGGATGGCCTGTCCCGTGACGAGGCTTGGGCAGAAAAGAAGAAGAAGAAGAAGAAGATCGCAGCATGCTCTTTTTCAACGTGACAACTTCCATGGAGTACAAAGGACCATGGCATCAGGGAAGAGAGAGACGAGCGCACGCAAGAACTCTCTTCGTGAGTTTTATCTATCTTTGTATTTTCATTTCCTTTTCTTCCTTTTTTCTTCACTTGCACTCGCCCCTGCACCTTTGGTTCTTGCCACTTTCATTTTCGAGTATTTTTCGTTTGAAAATTTTATTTCCTTTCAATGCAATCTCAATTCCGGTGCATCAACTTTTACTCGCACTTAAGGTGCATTTGTTTCAATGAAAATAGTTTCCTGAAAAGTGTTTTACGAGACTTTCCGCCGTTGTTTTTTTCCAAAAATGAGTTGGTCAATAAAAATACTTTCCAAATCACATAAATATTATGTATTATTTTAGAAAAATGAATTCATAATGCGTGAGAAGGGGAAAACACTTTCTCTCTTTATAAGGTCTTTAAGTCCTTCCCTTTTTGTTAGTTCAAATGTCATTCAATCATTTTTTAAATGCGATTCAAATACCGAAAATATTTTTACTCACATATCATCAAGCCACGTAAAACTAATCATTTTCATGGAAAATGATTTCCTAGAAAATATTTTCCAACAATGGTACGATTTCCGCGAAACAAACGCACCCTTAATTTCACATGAATTCATCCCTCCATCCAAGCCTCATTCATGCACTACTTAAGTATGAAATCTCGGAGCAATCTTCAGGCTTCTCCCTTTACTCAATTGTCATTATAAATGGATTTGAATGCATGATGCATAAAAATTTATGAGGAACTTTGATCATAAACTGCCTCGTCATGTCACTTTTTTTAAATAATTTCATGAAAATTATCAATATTTTTTTTTGCGAAGTAAAAGAGGGTATTGAAATTGATTTTCATCTTTCTCGAGGTATCCTTCCATGGTAATACGGAATATAACGCATCTTTGATGATCGCTCGCTTAAAATGAACAATTACCTTTTCTGTTTTGGTCAAATCCCCTCTATTTAACCCTAGTTAGTTTAACTTTAATTCCCAAATTAGAATTCCTGTAATTCTTTCTTCTCTCTTTATTCATTTTTCTTTTGATTTTTCTCTGTTGTTGTTGGTAAACCCCTTTTCTTTTCTATTGCCTAAGGCAAACTGGGAACTCCATCGACGGCACCTTCAGCATCAAGACTCATCATCTTCCACACGACACCACCAGTGAGCTCTGCTGACGACGGAATGGAAGATTGTCGCCGGAAACAGAGTCCCTAGCGAACCGGCAGCGATGAAGACCGGCCGGCGGAGGCCACGGACTATACCCCACCGATCGAAGCCATGGAAACTGGCAACGTAGTTTCGGGCGAACGATTGTCTCCTGATGTTCGTTCTGGGCTTCCAAATTTTTGTTAGATTGATGTAATGCATGAGCTGGATTTTGAATTCGATTCAGTCGGTGCTGCAATTGCGCGGGAACTTGGAGGACGTGTGGTTAAATTTGTTCAAGAGTCGCCGAATCGGCATTTCTTTTAGTCTGTTAATGCTTGGTAGTGAATTCATTGGTAATGGACGTTGCATGCTGCAAAATCAGCGACAATAACTTGGAAGGTATAGCTTTTCTTTTGTTGTTTTCATAGGTGGCAATTTATTGAAAGAAGTGGGTGCAGTCTAGGTTCAAAAGAAAAACAAGGGAGGGAGAGTGAAATAATGGGACGTAGGGTGTACATGGGGCTGGTTCAGTCCCTTTTTCAGGCGAAAAACTGAGCCAATACGGGTGCTGAAGGTTGGGAGGGATGAACTTGGGCGCTTTTGAGGTGTCTGGGAAATGTGGATGTGTAGATGTGCAGCGGGTGATAGGTTTGCCAAAAGAATTTAATTCTGAGAAAATTCGATCACTGGGATAGGGATATGTCTCTATGTTTTATGAGGCGCTTGAAGAGGCAAAACCATAGAGGAGTGAAGAAGTTGCATTGAGATGCCAAGCACTAGGAAAGGTTGCTCCAAGTCGAGTCCTTTAACCACTTCTTGACTTTGCAACTAGGGAGAATTGAAAACCAAATTTACTTGGAGTGTGAGAGTATATGAACATCGGCTGTACCCATGGATAACAGGTTAGGTGGTTATTTTCTTTTGCCCTGTGGACTGTGGATATGAAAAAGAAATAATCACGAGAAACACGGAGTTTACATAATTTATTCAGTAGAATAGAGACAAAAGCACGAGATGCTGAATGTTGATTCTGATTTGTAAGGCCTTCGCAGCAGTTTAGGATTCTCTTTTTTTTCCTTAAGTGCCATAGCTTTTATGAAGGAAAATGACCCATAAGCTAAAACTCCTGGATGCTTCTTGAATGTTTGAGTGAAACCTGATTAATGAAAGGTAAACTTTTGACGTAAATGATAAGACACACTGGAATGAGCAACATGTAGTTTCTCAAATTAGTTGCTGTTTTTGCTTTAGTGTTGTTAGAGCCATATCAGTTTAAGTTAGGTGGGATTTGCATCTGTATTACAGAATAAGTATGTATTAATATCATTACTTGGAAGTTTGTGACCAGTATATTATACAGGTCCTGCAAGATCTTGATCTTATAGCTACAAGATATGGATTCATTCCATTAGTAGCTGCGTATCCATACTGATATATTTGTACTGCTGGCAACTTGATGCTGATTTCTACTTGAATTGCCTGAATGCACATATGAGAGAAATTATGACTATTATATCCATATTTTTCTCCTAACAAGTAACTAGACCTATTTGCTTTTTATCATACAAAGCAAAGCTTGCTTTGGACAGCCTTGTAGTTCCAGTTGGGTAAGAAACTGATTTTCAGTAACCAGGTGCTTTTAAGATATGCTAAGTTATTTCCTAATTTAGATGATTAGTGTCTTCAGTCTTAAATGGGGAATGATTTCACATTGTACATTATATTTATATTATACCTTGATTGAACAGCTGTGTAATTGTTGAAGAAGGGCACCTTATTGTGGCTGGAAGAAACAGTACCTAATGAGACACGGAATGTATGTCTATCATTGCTTCTCCATCACTTTCTGTAAATTTTGGTGAAGATTTCTTTGTTGTTGTCATGAATTGATACCCTCACAGTATCACTTGTAGTTATTGTTGATCTTTTTTGTGTTTCTGCCTTAAGTATTTGTTTAATATATGAGAAAATAGTATATCTGAACAAATCTGTTAAAAAGTGGAATGTTCTATGCATTATTAGGCTGTAAATGGTTTTGTTCCCATTATTCTTTCATAAAATATTACTACCACTAACATTAGCAAGAATCTTGCTTTACCATGCACAATGTTTCGCGATTCTCATTTCCCTCTGTCTGAATTTTGGACTGAGAATAGTCAAAGAAAAAGCTACAATGAGGAGAGAGAATAGGGGAATGATATATATATTTTTTTGAATAGAAATAAAGCTGGTGCAAGCTGCTGGACCAAAATGTTGAGTGCCCCTAGATTGTGCTGTATTGCATGCTTGAATATGTTAATTAGTACTTGATTGCCTTAACTGATTATAAATTTATAGATTATTCTGGGTATGTATTTATTGCTTTACATTACAAGAGAGCGAGTTGTTATGGTGACTTCACTTCTCTTGATTAAAAAGGCATAGTGAGAGATGCAAAATTCTAAAGTTATCAGAAGCAAGTTAAGAGACTTTGCAGAATCTCAAGTATAGGGATGATAACTGCAATTTCACACAAAATTTCAAAGAGTAAAATGCTTGAGTACTAGAAATCAGATCGAATGCCTAATAGTAAGGAGAATGCTCTTCAAACAATGTCCACACCTTGACATTGAGGAGCGAAGAGACTTGTCTATGCTTCATGCATAAGATCCTCTCTTAGACTCTTAGTGTTGTGGGTATTTGAAGAAAGAACTGAAATTTCCAGATATGGTGTATTGATGATTCTGTCTTAAAGACATTGGTTCTTCCAAAAGGATTCATGATCTAATGCAATTGGCTTTGACGAAAATCCTGTCTCTAGGACACAATGTATGCTCTCTAATCTTCCTCACTTAGTCTGCATACTGAGCAAATGATGAACACAATTCGAGCCTTGAAAGTATAGTCAACATGGAGCAGATACAAAAGAGGCGATTTGAAGAGGAAATAGATTTGGACTCAAACGTTAAGCAAGAGTAAAAAATATATAAACATGACGGAGAAAACCTTTTTCATGAATGCATTTCCTAAATTTATGTTGAACTACACCAAGAGCTACTTTACAAGCTGCTAAGTTTGATATGCTTTCTTTATTTTAATGCTTGCTCTTTCCTAGGCAACAAGATGTGCAGAAATGGAAGCTCTTGATGTTCTTCTTGAACAGTGGTGGGGGACTGGATTTTCGTCTGCAGAAGTTGCGGAGAAGTTTTTCAGCATGCTCCCTTTATGTGACATGTGAATGTGTGCAGCAGCATTTTGGATCATTGGTACATCTACTGATCATACCGAAATAAGATGAACCTTTTCTAAAATTTGTTTATTCATAAATGATGAGATGACTCTTAGCCATTTTTAGGTATAAAGGAAGTATGTTATGGCTGCCCAAAATGATAAATTTGGAGACTCTGGCTCAATACTGTCGTTGCATTCAAGTAGCTCTGAGGCATGCATTAGGTCAGTTTCTGAACTTGCTTTTGTTTTTAATTTCATATCTACTTAGCCCCACTTTGAAATTGTGACATATGTCAATTGACAACTAAAGCTTACTGAAGGTTTATGACTCCTTAAGTTGATTACTGATGGATGTGGATTCATAGTACTTCTGTTTGTCATTGCAATTTGAGTATTGCGACACATAACCATGGAAATATATGGAGGTTTATGGAATTAATTTTCCATGTTTTCTGTCCTTTCCCAAGTCTAAATGGAAGAAAGTCGAGTTTTAGGAAGTGTCATGAAGTCAAGTTTATATTATTTCTTTCTTTCCCTGCTCTGTTTCCTTTTTAAAAAAAATCTATATGACTTGCTAGACATTTCCTTTCTTTTTTTGCCATAAAAAATTTGCTGTTCTGGGAAGTAGTACAAGTTAACGTAACATTGGTTTGTTCTTTGCTTTTCCCTTTACCGCCTGTTTCTTCATCTCTTCTTCCTCGCTTTTTCCATTGCAGTGAGATTCTTTGATGTCTGTAATGTTATCAAGTTCAAAGCAGGAAATATAGCATCTTCAAAGAAATATGATTTAACTATGAGGAAATTATGCTTTCTGATATGTCTTTTCTTGCATACGTGCAGGCATGTGCTTGCTAAATTGTGGTGTATGGCATGTGTTTCCAGTGTGATTTTTCATATGTCTGATGCTAACATTTGATGTTTCCTGAGATTGTATAAAAGCCATCAATTTCTTACTCAGACTTTGTCGACATAAAAGTAAAAACTGTAGTGAAATAGGATCAATCATTGTGATGTGAGCAGTACATAGAATAGCTAATATAGATTATGGACAATGTCTTTCTTTTGAATTATTAGTTTTGAAAGAAGAAGCTCTAGAACAGGGAAAGGGAGGGGGGTGTTGGGGGCTTGGGGAGAAGCAAGAGTATGTATAAAAAATTTTAGGGGGAAAAAATTAGCGATGTGATGCAAGAAGTTTGCCAAGGTATAGAGCCTAGTTACTGTCAATTGAAGTAAATGGTACACTTCAGAGATAATTTACTTGCCTGAACCTGTTTCTTGGAGTACAGACATTTCTTAAAATTGATATTCGTAGGACCTAAATGTAAACTTCCTAAGTTGATCATATTCCTATGTCAAGTGCTTTGTCAATTACTCTGCTAAATTATCCCTTGTTGGATATTTGGACATGCTTTGCAAATGGAATCTATCTTGGGTTTCAAGCTGATGAGCTAGGTAAAAATGCAGAATTATCAGAAATATTGGGTTTCTTTCACAGAAATTTCATCTATGATTCCCCTTTCAAGTGTCTGCCTGTTTTATGAATGTTATGAACTTTTTTCTTGTTTCTCTTGCAGTAATGGAAATTCTGAATCAAAGGGTTTCAAATGTTGTGGAGGTATAATGGCACCAGAAGCAATTTCTCTTCTGCAAGATTTTTTATGAATGACAAAATCCCAATGGTATGAACGATTATCAACCACTTTAACTAGCCGAACTGTCTGTTTAAAAGAATGTTGTAATATTGCAGTTAGCACCTATAACATTAGATAACCTAAGGGAAATGATCATTCTTTTTCAGTGGACCCATAGTTAAATGCACTCTTTAAGAGGCTTTTATGAGCATGATAGAGGAATTCAACCTTTTGAACCGAAGTTTACTTCATCAATCATTGAACTTGAGCATTGTGCCTACTAGCAACATCTCCCTCAAGGACCCTTTCAGAAAAAGCTCTTTTAAAATCTAATGCTATGGTGTTCCTAGCACTCATCCCCATTCATATTGATTAAGGAGAATTCAGGAAGCCTTGTTCTATTTCTATTTTTCAGCCAATTCTCCCAACCATCTAGAGAGAACTGTAGCTGGGGCTTTTGGTAATTGCAGATCTTGTTGAACAACTCTCTCTCTCTCTCTCTCTCTCTCTCTCTCTCTCTCTCTCTCTCTCTCTCTCTCTCTCTCTCTCTCTCTCTCTCGCACTTGTCTATATGTGAATGGGTTTTTCAGTAAAATATGTTGTTGTATCCTTGGTCTGGAGAATTATCTACCCACATCCCATACAGCTGGCCTAGTGGAATTTTTTTGTAATTATAAGGGTTAATGAAATTAGAAGAATAGAATTAATGGGTCATTGGTTGCATAAGAACCCATTCAGAAGTTTGCTCCATCAAAGATGAGTTGCACATCTTGAGATGGTGGGTACACTTATCCAGACTGACCTTAAGTATAGTTGCTTTAATGGAATGGTGCTCAGCCATATGATGGTTGCTACAAATAGGTGTAGAATTTGCCCAGTAAACAAAAGGTAGAGTTTCAGATACCAGTCTTTTCTTTTGGCCATTTTTCAGATGCCTTGTTTATCAAATGTAGCTTTCCTCTTGACTGCATATGCTTAGCCAGATTGCCATTTAAGAAATGGGACATCAAGTCCTTGGTTAAGGAAAAAAGATGAAGTTAATAGTTGATAATCTGTTGGTTAGACTTGCTGGGAGAAGTATCTTCTTCCTTGATCCCTAATGTGAATTACTAAAAATATATGGTTTTTGGTGGAGCAATTCTCCAATGCGAGCTCTTCAATTGCAATTATTTCAAGATACTGATCAGACCATAATATGTTTTTGAGATAATTAGAATGATTTGGAAACTCATTACATGTAGAAAATATGGACTTGAAATAATTAGTCTATGCAATAAAAAGATGAATTTCATTTTCTTCCCTGTTTCATAGAACCCTGCAGCATGAATTTCATTTCTCTTCATCATTTCCCCTCCTTTTCCATTTATTTGCTGTGTATGACATTGTGGAATTTGAGATTTGTTTAAGTATTATAGATATATGCTGAATGCTCATATATGGATTTCAGTTCCAAAGCCTCACAAGTCATGGATTACTCTGGCTTCTCATTAGATCTTCGTGCATTGATTCTTCCTGTTGAATCCTCTCATGGCTTTGCACAACCAGGGAAGACCTTTGGATTATGATTTTCGCTTCTCTGGAAATCATGTAGATCTTGTATGGTGTTATGGTGCGACTCTGCTGCATATTGAATGATTGTCAGTTACTTGTGCATAGAATAAGTGCGCTGCATGGTATGACCTCCAATAATATGGCCTGTTAAAAGGGAATGGTAATGATAAGGGTGCTGTGGCAATGTTTCTTATGTTTCTTGCTGTGCCAGTAGGATATAATGCTCATGCTAAGATTGAGTATACCTAGAGCTATGGATTGCCTTGTATCATAGTGGTCAATAACAATGAGAATGCTATAAAGGTCTTCAAGATTAAGTTAGACAACATCCTTTCTCTTCATTCCTGATTCTTGGTTTATTCTGATTATATTGTTCATTGTTCTTATTCCTGTCAGTTAATCTTTTCATTTGACTATTACCTAAGTCAAACTTGCAGTTCAACGTAGTTCCCATTCTTGAGGTGAACCCATAAATTGCTTTTTGAACTATAGTTTTCTGATTCTTTGCATTTTACATGTAAAGCGCAAATCTGGATATGGCATCATTGGTGCTTATACTAGCTTAATAAGATTCTCTCCTGTATGTGTGTGATGTCAGAAACAGTTCACTGTTTTGTCTTAAGATCTTACAAAATCTAATAATCGGTGTGTTCAAGCAGCCCTTTAAGTATAGAGATCTGTGTGGATATTATTGATGATGATTTGCCTTCTTTTTCATGGTAAGGGGATGTAGTTAGACATCTAGCATCCCAGGAGTGTCTTCAAAATTGAATGCAATCTTGACTGATAATACATGTGCTATATACTGCTTTTCCAATCACAGAATTTCATCAAGGGACTTGTGGAAGGAAGCATGATGCTTGTCCAGATCAGTTTTTGCTCAGATGTTCATGTGTTTACGGAGGGTTGTAGTTGTGATTGGAAGTCCATTTCATGCTTTAACTTTATGGTCAGATTGTTAAGATAAGTTATGGCATAAACTGTGTACACAATCACCTTTTTTATGCTAATTTTTGTCATCAACGTATTCAGTAATCGATCTTTTAACGAGTTTTTTGAACTTTTGAGTTACTCTGGGTTTGCTTGATCAGTGTGAGTCTCATTGGCGATTCAGGCGGAGGCGGCAGCTTTCTGTGAAGCCCTGAAACAATTTGAAGATAGAAGACAAACGGTTGCACTTGGAGTCAGACCGAACTGATTTGGTGGAAATGATAAGTGTAGCTATAGATCAGGTCAGTTGGGAGGCATATGCACCTATCATGGAGGCCCGGGCCTGAGCCCAGCCTTTCCCAAATTTGACAATAGCCCATTGTCGAAGAGAGAAATTGTATTGCGGGTGAAAACCCACTGCAATGGAAGTCTATCGGTTAATTGGGTTATTTATGCCCCCTACTTGTCTTATGGAGATGCTATGTTTTGAAGCTAGTATGTTGTTGTTTCAAACCTTTACTAGATTGAGAAATAAAAATAGTTATTTTCAGGAAAAGAAAAAAACAGGCATTTGGTTCTTGTGGGTGTCCTTTTTTTCTTTCTAAGTGTAGACTTGTTTTACATCTGTATCATGATGTAATTTCTAATATTGTTCCTATTTATTGAGAATTTCATCCTTTAATTTTGGTCTATTCAACATGTGGATTTGCGGTTAGTTAATAGTAATGTAGAAAGGAAAACAGCTTAAGTGCAGGCACATTTAATTGTGCGTGTAATTAATATCTCTTAAGTGGTCATGTCTTAAATTATTATATGGCAAGGAAAAAGGAACTTCTCTAAGGTTGGAGATGAAATTTTGAGGAAGCCACCACGTTGATTTTATGAGTGAGCTTATGACCTATAGCTGTTTGTCAGTTCGTGCAATTATTAAGTCCACTATGTCTAGTACTAATTTACACTATTCCCTATTTTTCTCAGCCAAAAAGAAGCTTGTGTCGATTAAATAATCTGAATAAAATAGTGGTACGCGGTTTTTAGTTAAAAGAGTCCCATGTGTTCACACCTTTAGATGTCTTGATCCCACCTCAAGCACCACTGTTTACCCAAGTAATAAAAAAGGGCATGCATCTCTATCCTCTTGGTACAAGAACAAATCAACAAGAATATCAAGTGGTGAAAAAACTATCTGAAAATATTGTATTGGATCTTAAACTAATAGTTGTTGCTAACTAGGTAGCATCAATATGGCATCTGGCAAATGACACGATATCTTAGAAATATTATTTCTTAAAAAGAAAAAGAATTTTGATATATTGGAATACGTCACATATTAAAATTAATATTTTATATATACATGATAAATTATCATTTTTATAATTATTTTAATCAAATTAATTTAATTCAAATTTATAAATAAATAATAATAAAAACCTGTAATGAATTTTCATTCATAATTCAATTTATAAATAGAAAAAGAATCCAGAATTATCATTATTCAACTTTCGGTACTTTTACTTTTCGAAATCACTTTTTTAGTCCAACTCATTTATTTTACCACCTCGTTTCTTGCCCACCTGTCTGTCACTTCCATTTTTGAAGTCGCTCTCCACCTCCCTCCAAAAAAAAAAAAAGGCCAAGTGGGATCGGCGTCCCCATTTTTAATTTTTTTCTACTCTACTTCCCAAAACTAAAAGGAACCTCAGTAGATCGTGCAAACCCAGAAACCCTAGCCGCTGCCTCCTCCTTCTCCTCCTCCTCCTCCTTGCACGATCCTTCTCCCCATCTCTACTCTCTCTCAATCGCCTCATCGCAGTTGCTCGCTGCCTCCGCTACGGCCCTCCTCCTCATCTTTCCAAGATCGTCGACCTCAACACCCTCGTTCTTTGCTCCTCTGTCTACAGGCACTTCTGCCTCGTTGTCCCCATATCGACGTTATCCCCCTCCCCCTCGACTACTTCGACCGCAACGCCTTCTCTTGAGGGAGCTCCGCCCGTGCCCTGAAGCAAATCTTCAAGAGCTTCTGCACTAGGCTGATCGGACCGAGGTCGTCCGCTTCGGTTTGCTGCTCCAACCGCCGCGGCGCCCTGCACGACGATCTCTCTCACCTCAAGTACTGGTTTCGCGAGCTCGGAGACCTTTGCGTCGAGCTCCAGAACTCCACGAGGTCGCACAGTAGTGATGCAGTTTGCAGCTCCCTCGCCCTCGCTTCCACCCTCCATTGCCTTCTTCAACAATTCTCTCTCCCTTCGCTGTGCGTGTTGGAGTTGTGTGTCGGATTTTTGAACTCGTGTGTCGGGGAGAGTTGACCACGTGTCGGAGCGTGTTCAAGCGTCTCAGAGCGTGTCAGAGTTTCCAACACGACATAGAGGCCTCTCAAACTTGTTTGCGCTTCATTGGCTGCTGATTGTCGAACTCCATCATCCAATGGCTTCCTCATCAAAACCCGAAAAGATTTACCATGTGTTCTTGAGTTTCAGAGGCACAGATGTCCGCGATAACTTCCTCAATCATCTCTACACAGCTCTTGACCTAAAAGGAATCTACACTTATGTTGATAGCGAGGAGCTTAGGAAGGGAGACGAAATAGAACCAGCACTTATGGAGGCGATCGAGAAATCAAACATCGCGGTCATCATTTTCTCCGAGGATTATGCTTCCTCGTCGTGGTGTTTGAAAGAGGTGGCGAAAATCATGGATTGCAGGAAAGAAAGAGGCCTCATGGTCTTTTCAGTTTTTTACAAAGTGGAACCTAGAGAAGTGAGAACACCAAGAAAGAAGTACAAAGAAGCTATGATTAAGCATGAGTCCAAGTTTGGGAAGCATTCAGAGGAAGTGAAGAGATGGAAGGAAGCTCTTTCAAATGCCAGTAACTTGTCCGGGTGGGAATTGAAGGACGGGTAAGTAAAGTGCAGTCCATATTTGGCGTGAAAAATTAATCTTTAAAAGTAGAGACTGTTTGTAAAATAAATAAATCTACACACACATGATTGTAATTGTATGACTTAATTTACTATCTATTATATAAATTAGCAACATTCGTTTGTTTGACTTATTATTTTTTTTAGTAAGTTATCCACTTTTTTTGTATTACCAACATTCATTGGAGTTACTTACCATCATTTAACAAAAGAACACCAATTTCGTTATATTCCTAGCTCACTGACTTGTTGAATTAGTTACCTATCCACTAGCTTTGGGTTAGCAGCTTTAATTTGAATTAGTTTTTGACGTATATTTGTTTTTTAAAATTACCAAATTCTCCTATTTCTGACAAAAAAAATCAATTTAATATTGGTAACTCAGTTAAATAAGAGTTAATTACCCATAACTAATTGATAAAATAACTGCAAAAAAGGTGATAAGTCGCTTTAATTAAATTAGTTATTTCATTAAAGAGTTGGTAAATTGAAAATGCAATTAAGAAGAAAAGTGAAATTGACAAAAGATGAAAAAATTGTAATTAAAAGAAAAATGAACTTGGCAAGTAACTAAAATGAGGGTTGATAATAAAAAACTAGTGGGTAACTCCATGTAGAAAAGTTGGTAAGTCAATCTAATTAAGGCTGACAACTACGAAGATAGTTGGTAAGAAGGTCAAAGGAGGATTGGTAACCCAATTGGAAATATTGGTAAATTAAAAGGACAATCAAACATGGTAAGTAGCTTAAGTAAAAGTTGAAAACCTAAAACTGGAATGTAATTATTCAATATGACAAAAGTTGGTGAGCCATTCTAATTTAGATAGGTATTTTCATATAAAAGTTTAGTTTAGTATATTCAAAGCAATAAGTTATGCAAATCAAATTTGGTGAGCTAGTGCAACAAATGATAATTTGCAAACAGAACTATGTAAGTTTATGTTAGTTTTGTTAAATTACTAACAAGTTATGCTAAAGGAAAAGTTACTGATTTTATTTTTCACCAACAATTCTTTTTTACACTTACCAAACTTATTGAAATTCACTGGCACTGGCATGGAATAATAGAATTCATCCTTTGACTTTTGGTAAGCCCTGCTTCATTTGGGTAAGGTCTATCGCACTTTAATTTCTTATCCTTGTTTTTTTGGTAAAGGTAAGTAGTATTTATGAGAAACGACCATGCACTGTACAAGGGGGTGATACTCGGCCCCGACACGCACTCAACGAGACAAGATGTCCTTGGAGTGTGAGGGGACCAAGTTCACGAGAACAAGCTAGAAAGAAACTAGAGAAAAAACAGAGCAAAGATCACTCCATATACTCCCACACGCTATCCAAAAATACCGGGATCAATGCCCAACTACGTTGTAAACTTCTATTCCTAAAATTATCGACCACCACATTGTAAACCAATGCTTTATCCTTGACCGCCTTTATGAGATATTGCTTCATCGATGGCAAGGAGAGGTTGGACGACCGGAATGTGATGTCATTCCTAGTTTTCCGATTACATAACACATGGCACCAAAGGAGAATCGGCCATGTTCTCAAAAAAATCCTGTACCCAAGAGAGTATTATGAGCCCATCGAATATTATCTAGCCAGGGCCGATTAATCCAGGGAAGATTACACTTCCCAGCCCAAAAATTAGCGAGGGAGTTGGATATATGGCAATAAAAAAAGAGGTGATCAATAGAATCAGGCCTTAAGTTGCATAAAGCACAGTGAGCCGATGCCAGCCTGCCCTGGGTCATAAGAAATACCTGGGTTGGGAGTCTATTCCGAGAAATAATCCAAAGAAGGAATTGGTGCCGGGGAATAATAGATTTATGCCACACGAAGGAAGCCCATGGAACCGGTGTAGTCTTCCTCCTGATGACTGACCATGCAGAGGCTATGGAAAATTTGCCAGAAGGGTGTTTGGTCCAAGAGAAGGCATCCGGCAGATGATTTAAGGCAGGGATCATTATCTGCCATGAGTGCATCTCGTGCAGAATTTCCTGACCATCAGGAGAGAAAAGATCGGCAACTTTTGCATGCCTTGGGAGGGCCGATTCATAGATTTGAGCATTTGTGTATATCGAGTTAATGGGACCCATGTCAAGCCACGGGTCAAACCAAAACGATGTAGATAGTCCATCACCTATTTTCCATTGGAAACAACCTCGGACTTCTTCCCTAAGAGCAAGTATTTTCCTCCAAGCCCAGGAACAAATAGTTGGGGGGGATGTGGTCCAAAAGTGCTTGCCTTTGAGATGGTTAGCATGTATCCATTTGCACCATAAGGATTCCTTGTCAGTGAAAAGGATCCATATATGCTTGATCATTGCTGCTTTGTTACTATCCCTGATTCTTCGAATCCCTAGGCCTCCCTCTTTTTTAGGAAGACAGACATCATCCCAGGAAACTTTTGCCCCACCTTGGCCAAGCCCTGGCCCTTTCCAAAGGAATTGCCGGCTAATCTGTTCTATCTTGTCGACCACTGAAGAAGGGAGCCAAAAGATAGATGCCCAATATACTTGTATAGCATGTAAGACTGATCTAATCAGTTGTAATCTTCCAGCAAAGGAAAGAAAGCGGTGAGTCCAAGATTGCACCCTACTCATCAAAAGACATACCAGGGCATTGCAATCCGCCTTGCTCAGTCGTGACGTGATGATTGGAACGCCTAGATACCGGACCGGGAGAGTCCCCATCCTGAAATTTAGAATTTGCATAAGCTGGTTCCTTGTGGCCTCCGTGCCACCCGAGAAGTAGACTTCACTCTTGCTGTTGTTTGGTATAAGGCCACTCCACTGGGAGAAAATACTGAGCCCCTCTTTCATACATGAAACCGAGCCAACCTTGGCTTCGCTAAAAATAAAGACGTCGTCCGCGAAGAAGAGGTGTGGCAGGCGTGGATTTTTACACCGCCAATAAAACCGAAACTCAGGCCTGGACGCTTGCTTTTCCAATATACCGGTGAGCACTTCCATAGCTAGAGTGAAGAGGTAGGGGGAGACCGGGTCGCCTTGTCTGAGTCCACGCCCACTATTAAAAAAACCATGGAGATTTCCATTAATAGAGATGGAAAATTTTGGAGTACGTACACATACCATAATTAGACGAATAAACTGCTCAGGAAATCCAAAGGCTTCAAGAGTTGTCTCCAGAAAATCCCAGTCTAGCGTGTCGTAGGCTTTCCTGAAATCGACCTTAATCGCACACTTCAGGGAGTACCGATCCGAGTGGAAACCACTAAATAGCTCTTGGGCCAAAAGAATGTTGTCAGTAATGCGTCGTCCTCTGACGAAAGCTGTCTGAGTTGGACTAATGATATCAGGGAGGACCGCTGCAATTCTGCTGGCCAATATCTTAGTGATACATTTATAGATAGTGTTGCAGCAAGATATAGGCCGAAAATCATTTACAGAAGATGCATTTGGAATTTTGGGAACCAACGCAATAATTGTGCAATTGATTTCCCGAAGTAACCGACCGGTTTGAAAAAAATCCATGACCGCTTCTACTACTGAAGGACCCACCTTATCCCAATTCCTTTTAAAGAATTCAGCATTGAAGCCATCAGGCCCCGGGGCTTTATCTCCAGCCAAGGAGAACATGGCTGTCCTAACATCCTGGGGGGTAATGGGCTCAGACAGCACACTAACCTGGTCATCTTGTAGTGTCTGCTTCAAAACTTCCTTGATCTCGCTAGTAGAAGGTTTTAAGACCATATTCTCCTGCGCCAAGAGAGTCTGGAAATAGTCAATAAAGGCCCGCTGGATTGCCTCAGCTTCTGTGACCACATTACCCTCTTCATCCTGGATTGACATAATCCGATTGCGCAGGTGGTGGTAATTGACCGAATGGTGAAAGAAACTTGTATTTTGGTCGCCCTCCTTTAGCCATCGGATCCGCGATTTTTGTTTGAAGAATGATTCCTCAAGAGACCGAAACTCATAGTACTGACGGGCTTGGGTCGTTCCAGTTGCCGCCAATGTTGAATTACTTGGGTCATGCAGAAGTGTTTCTTGGGTTAAGTGGAGGTCCCGCCTAGTGGCCGAGGCACGCTCGGAGATATTAGAATACACCTCCTTGTTTAAAAGCTTAAGCCTGCATTTCAGAAGTTTCAGTCTTGTACATAGCTTGTACATGTGCGTACCAAAGATTCGGTTTTCCCATACCTGAGAGACCATAGCATTAAAATCCGGATGAGACATCCAAAAATTAAAAAATTTGAATGGCTTGCTCTGGGGTCTTGGGGCCAAGATTCTGACAAGCACCGGGGTATGATCCGAGATGCCAGGAGGAAGGAATTTTGCTTCTGAGTAAGAGAACTCAAAGCTCCATCTACTGTTAATCAGTACTCGGTCTATCTTCCTTTGTTTTCTATTAACACCCGAAGAGAAAAACCAGGTAAAACGAAAGCCAACATATCTTAGATCATCAAGTTCAGCTTGAAGTAAGCATTCCTTAAGATCATCAAAAGACGGGGGCCAGATATCTGGACTCCCTATACGGTCAGAAGGGTCCCGAATGGCGTTGAAATCTCCACCCACTATCCAGGGGCTATCTGAGAGGGTAGGGCTCAAGCGAATCAAGTCCGTCCATAAAGGTCTACGGGCCACAAACGTGTGGTCTCCATACACAGCCGTAAAATGGGCAATAGTGCCCGAATGCAAAAACTTGATCTCACCATGTATCATTTGACTAGAGACATAAAAGCTTGTGAAATCAACCAAAAAGGGGTTCCACCCAACCCAAATGCGCCCCCTAGCCGAGAAGTCATAATTAGCCATCCATTTCCATCCCGGGAGAAGATTGGCTGAAATAGATCCAAAATGGTGGGGCGGAACTTTTGTTTCCATAAGGCCAAGACAGCAAATATTATTGGAGCGAGCAAAATGTTTTACCTCCGATTGCCTAACCGGGTCCATCATCCCCCTTATATTCCAAAAACCAAAATTCATATATTTAAAGCTAGAAAGGTAGAGACGCCTACTTGCGCTTGCCATTACGACGTTTGCCAACCGTCGTTCTCTGAGGAGGAGACTTCTGTTTGGTAGTTGGACCTCCTTGGCCTTTAGCAAGGCGCTGAGGTGCGTGCTTGGAGACCTGTTGTTCGGCTACCGCCAACGAGGGAGCCGAGTCTTGAGCACTCACAGAGAGATCTGACACCTGGGCAGCTGCTGTTCTACTAACAGGGACCATTTCCTGGGGAGCTTCTTCTGAGCTGCTGCTGTCTTCAGAGTCTTCAAGGTCATCTGCAGAGGAAAAGGAGTGCTGGGAGACTCGCTGGTCAACAAAACCTGCATCAGACAGTTGCCTTAAGGCTTCATCAAACCGGAGGGGATCCTTGGATCGTCTCCTGTTTTCACTCTTCGGTGAAGCAGAGAGGGAAGGGCCAGAGTTGCTCTTGTGTTCAGACATCTTCATTCTTCGGCGAAGAGCGTGTTTGCTAGCCGGTTGGATTTGCCATTGCCCCGGGGACTCAGAAGATAGTGCTAGATCCACATAAATATCAGAAGCTGTCTTGACTTGATCAGAGTGTTGAATCTGAAGAGTTGTTCCTGTAGTTTGAACCTGTTTAGCAGCTTGTTTCCCTGCTGTCCGGAGCTCGCCTACTGCTTGAGAGCCTTCTGCACTTGCTTGCTGTTCTGCTGCTTGGAAATCACCTACAGCAGGAGGCTGATCTGCAACTACTCTTCGGTGCAGGTCTTCTGCACGTCTGGTCTCCACTTGGGGCTGATCTACAGCAGCAAGTTGAGCTGCTGTCCCAAGAGTTTCTGCAGCAACAGTTTCTGCAGCAACAGCTAATCTTCGGTGCTGGTCTGCTGCCTTTCTGGTCTCCACCGGGAGCTGATCTACAGCAGCAAGTTGAGCTGCTATCCTAGGAGTTTCTGTAGCAACTGCTGGCCGAGAAGCATCTGCAACATCAGGTTGCTGCACTTGTTCAGGGGGCTGAGTTGCTTGGTTGCATCTATGGCCAAACGTGCCACACCGAGCACATGATATCGGCCTCCACTCATACTCCACCGAGACTACTCGAGTTGCTCCTTGTAGGCGGACTTTGACGGTGTCTTTCCTAGCCTCAGTTGCAAGCAGCTCCACACATACCCGAGCATAGGATAGGAGTTTCTTTTGCTCAGTGTTTTGGTCCACGTAAAGCGGGTTTCCGATTAGACTAGCTATCCCACTAATACCCCGTGAGGACCAAAGAGCTAGGGGTATGTTTCGTAGCCTAATCCATACCGGGACTTTGGAATGGTTGTCTCTCTTTAACTCCAAGAGAGGCTCCCACTGCTGCAAAATCAAAGGGACTCTGGCCACTGTGATTGGGCCACTATCCAATAGCCTTCTCCTATAGTCGGCATCAGGGACACGAAGGAAGAAGAATCCCCTGTCATCAGCCTTCACCTCCAGCAATTTTGAACCCCACGCATGCCTAAGAGCCGTCTCGACTAGCTGAAAAGGCAACTTCTTGCCAATAAAGTATCCCACAAGACATTCATACCACATTGGGTCCGTTGCAGCCAACGCATCATCTCCAAAGTCAGCTATAAGCTCATTTTCGATTCTCACTGGTTCAATGTAGGTGAGGTCATACCCCTTCATCGCAGTACGAGCGATGTTCGCCCAAGAGCGAGGTGCGGCGGCCTCCTTCCCAGTCTGCGTTTGCTCAGAAGCATGAAGCCTAGAGGTTTGAGGAGTGCTGCTATTAGGGTGGGGTCTGTTCAGTTGAATATTTGCATCCCCCAACTGATTTCTAGCATGAAGCTGAACCCCTGATGTTGATAACCCCTGACCCAGATTAGAGACACTCGTTCTAATAGCTGTCGACGGAGGGCCACCGCTGTTCGTACCCGGATCTCGGGACTTCGAACGGTGCAGGGGAGGCCGGCTTCGACCCCTCCGCCGACTGCTCTCTTCCCCAGAGGGTATGTGAGACGGAGGAGCTCTACCCTCAGTCAATAAGTTTGTCCCCGAAGCCATAACTAACTAAGAACACTAGGTTTTGCAGAATCAGAACCTAACCCAGATCTGCTACTCCAGAGGAATGAGGCATACCTGAGCCAAGATTTTCGGTGAGATTGACGCCCACCGAAGGAGGAGTCCTTCCTCCAAATAAGGTCTCCAACGGAGCCGGGATTCAGCCAGGCCAGTAGCTTGAAAACGCGAGTGAACAGTGCCTCCGAAACAGAGCTAGAGAGAAAGTGAACAGTGCATTGGTCGATCTCAATGGTGACATATTTAACAATTTCTTATCCTTGTTGCCCTCCTCAAAGTGTAATAAAAGTTATAAAGGTTTTGTCTGCAGGCTATTTGAGCTCTTCACGTTTCATTTTGCTCAATTAAGTTACACAGATTTTCAACTTTTTGTCATCTGAGTCCTGAACTCGTTATTGGTAGCATTTTCAGTTAAAAAAATCACATGTGCCCAACCACAGAATAGACACACGGCTTTTTTCCGGTTATAAATTTGACAATAGGAATTCATCGGTTGAAAATTTTAATCACTCATTTGAACAAAATGAAATGTTAAAACTAGTTCGACCACAAACGAACAAAATGTTTAAGTAGGGTCATTGCACTTAACGCATTTCTTTTAAGGACTAAGAAAGTTACGCAATGTTTGATGCATGATAATTAGTGTGATAGGTCATATAAGACAATGACATTGTGATTCGGGGTATTTGATAGTTTCAAAATTTCGATCATCATTCAATGTCCTAAAAAGCTTGATTAAGCGTATAAATAAATCACATATAACAGTCAAAAAGAAAAAATATATAAATTATCATGCATAAAGTAAAAGAATATGAATCACTTGGATGACTAAAAGTTAAATCATGAACTTGGTTTGATTGGTGTGGAGCTCTCAGAGTTCTAATTCGACTAGATTGGAATATGTTTTGTTTTGTTGTGATTATCCAAAAATTGGAGGCAATACTTAGTCATTGTTGGTCGGTGATTGCTCCTTATTTACTTTTTATTCTTTCTTTTTTTGTCTTGAGGAACTCCTCTTGGCTTATTTGCTTACCCAAATTGTTCAACTTCTTTTTTCATTTTGTTCAGAGACGATTCAGAGCATATACAAAGAATTGTGAAGGATATCGCCACTCACCTAGGCCGAACACCTTTGAATGTTGCTAAGCATCTAGTTGGGATAAATTCCCGTGTGGTCAAGCTAAAATCAATGTTAAACCTCGAGTCTAGTGCTAGCGTTCTCATGATGGGATTATGGGGACAAGGAGGTGTAGGTAAAACAACTTTAGCTAAAGCCATTTATAATGATATTTTCAATAAATTTGACAGTTCAAGTTTTTTAGCAAATGTTCGAGAAACTTCAAAAGATTGCAAGGACTTAGTTACTTTGCAAGAAAAATTACTATCTGAGATATTATTGCGGAAACAAAGATTAGTAGTGTCTAGTGTTGATGCTGGTACTAATCTGATACGAGAAAGACTTCGTCACAAAAAAATTCTCCTTATCCTTGACGATGTGGATGACTTGCGCCAGTTAAATGCTTTAGCTGGAGAAGGTGAATGGTTTGGTAATGGAAGTAGGATCATCATTACCACAAGAGATAAACATTTACTAACTTATTATGGAATTAATCAAGAGCATGTGTATGAAGTTAAACCACTAAGTTATCATGAAGCTCATGAGCTACTTAGTAGTCATGCTTTTTCGACACACCAAAAAATAGAAATCAAGACAGATTTGGTGGATAGTGTTCTAAATCATGCTGGAGGGCTTCCTTTAGCACTTGAGGTTCTCGGTTCCTTCTTACATGATAGAAGAGAAGATGTATGGGAAAGTACACTAAAGAAATTTTCTAGGATTCCCAACAAAACCATTAATGATGTTCTCAAAATAAGCTATGATCGACTAGAGGAAAATGAGAAAGAGATTTTTCTCGACATTGCTTGCTTTTTTAAGTGGAAGGATAGTGAGTACATATAGAAAGTTCTCAATAGTTGCGATCTTCAGACAACCGTGGGATTTGATATTCTCATTGAGAGGTGCTTGATTGGCATCGACTATGGAATACTACAAATGCATGACTTGGTTCAATCGATGGGTATGGATATTGTGAGACAAGAATGTCACGATGATCCTAGAAGACGTGGTAGACTATGGCAGTATGATGATGTTGCTTATGTCTTGTCAAGCGATGTGGTAAGACTTGCAAATATGAACAAAATCTACTCCTTATCTTCGACTCCAATTGCTCAATATGCATAACCTAATTAGTTTTGTATATACAGGGAGATTGTGCTGTAAAGCCATTGTGTTAGAGCCACCTGAGCTGAAAGAGCTAAGTATCCATCCTTATGCATTTACAAAGATGAGAAAGTTGAGATTGCTCATCCTACGCAATGTGCGTAATTCTTTCCACGACCCTATATGTCTTCCTAATGAGCTAAGATGGATGGAATGGACTGAATGTGGTCCACCAAAATTTTCTTCTGGTCCAAAGAAATTAGTGGGACTTGATATGACAAATTGCAATATCACCAGAGTTGTAAAACAATTTAAGGTGAGCATTTATCTACATAGACCATTTTATTAGCTACTTCATTTGTATGGGCGTATGCGTGTATATGTACTAGTATTCAAAAGGAAATGGTTTTCCTCTGTTTTAGAAACCACTTATATATTTTCTCTCAGAATGAGATTAGCCACTTGTGTTAGAAATAGCGTGCAGCAAACTGGCATTTGAAAAACCGAGTGAAACAATTTTATTACAAATATCCAATGGAAACAATTTGCTGATAAAATACACAATATAAAGAAATTTTTTATTATATGCAAAAAGAGCAGATTTGAAATTTTTTTTATGAAGAATTCAAATTTTAATAGATTGAAATATGTGAGAGGTAAAATAAAGTAAACGATTTCATGTATTTGTCCATGGGTATTATATTTGTAATATAAGCGATTGAGGATCATAATGGGAGGAATAAAAAAGAGGTTGAAATCCCTCACAAGTAGAAGGTTTTTATTACATTAAGTAGATGATGCTCAGATACTTTCTAAACCTAATATCTTTAACTATCGATGTAGTTCTATTTCAGAATCAAATCTAACTAGGGAAGAAATTCAGAATGCAAATATGCTAGTATAAGCTATTTCACCTAATTCTACCTATGTCACTAGTTTACATATAAACTTTTTTATATACAAAAAAGAATTGTATAATGATTAAATAAAAGAAAACAAAAACATGACAAACCAACCCGTTGACATATATACAAAAGTGAAAACACCCAAGGAATAGCTGACTAAATGGTCAAGCATTTGATTTAGATATGGTTGATCACATACCTTAATCACAATATGTCACATTCAAAATAACCTTAAAGGCCATGTCGTCTCTAAGTCATGAAAGTTCATCCAATGTATGTCATAAAGGGCGGGATTTGTCTTGCAACATGCTTCAAAAAAGGCATCATGAATTGCTCAAATCAATTATGAGGGAGCTTGCAAGTAATGCGTGTACAACTAATTCGATATGAGTTATCCCGTAGGGGCTAGCCACTAGGAATTGTCACTAATTATAAGGTGATACAAATTATAACTAATTCATTCAAAAAAATTTGGCAATCCTTAATTCAATATTTGTTCTCCCCAGTTATCAGGTGATATAAATTATCTCCATCAACGATAAAGTAATTATTATTGTCTTTGATCATATCAAAGTAATTTAGAAATTTAAACTAACTAATCCTTAATTTCTTTTCCGCATTTGTTAACACGCAATTCTTAAATATGAAATGTAATTATCTGAAATATATAAAAAGAATTATGTAATATTTAATGTTTTGAAACATCATATTATATGGTTTTATTATTTGCTAGAATTATTTTGTGTTTGATATATAGTATTTCTTGGTTTGTAAAACTGACACGTAATTTTCTAATAATCATGATATATCTTTTCTCGGTTGAATATGGAGTATCATGTTCTATCTAACTACTTTGATGATTGTCTAAAATAATTTATTTGTGAAATCTTTTTAATATTGTGTATTTATATGTTATATAACTCTTCAAAATAAAATCTAAAATAAAATGATAAGAGTTATCTCTTATTCACTAATGAGATCATAAAAACTAAATTGCTGGGTAGAACTCGCTCACGAGCATGCTGTAGCACTCAACCTCACGTAGCTTTACTATATATACATCAAAATTTATATTTACCAATAAAATTTCTAAGGGTTTGGTGATTTCTCAATACTATATATAATTTTCATATACTCATTTTATAGTAACTTTGAATGAAAAATTATTAATAGGTTAAGAATTTTACTTAGAAGCTTGAATAGTAGGTTCCAAGTTGCCTGATCCAACGATGCTCCCTGCTTCCTTAGACATGGAGAGAACTGTGGCCTAAGGATGAAAATCCTTAGAAGTGGCAATGGCATTATGCTAATACCCTTTTTGCCCTTTCAGAGTACTTATGGTAGTCGGTTTTGTTGTTTTTGCAGGACTTCCAACAATTGAGGTACATTAAATTGAGTGACTGCAAGTCGCTTGTTAGTACACCTGACCTCTCATGCACTCCTAATCTCGAAGAATTGAAACTCTGGAACTGCAAAAACTTGATAAAAGCCCACGGGTCAATTGCATACCATGACAAGTTACGAGTTTTGCATTTTAAATGGTGCCCTAAACTTCATGTTTTTCCAAATGTGCTCAAGACACAAAATCTTCAAGATCTCAACCTTTCTGTTTGCTCAAAATTTGAAAGATTCCCCGATATCCCACATGAACTCGGAGGCCTGAAAAAACTTTCCATACTACATACTGCTATTAAAGAGCTTCCTACATCAATAGAAAATCTTGTTTCTTTGGAGGTAATGCATTTAGATATTTGCAAAAACCCAGTACATATTCCATCTAACATCTACAAGTTACAAAAACTTCAATGGTTTAGATCTTCTTTTCGCCCAATCGTGTTTCCAAAGCTCCAGGATTCAATTGATCCATGCATGAAGAATGGACTTTCAAATTTAAATAGTTTAAACCTTACACGGTGTAATTTGTCCAAAGTAGAGTTTCTTGATGATCTTTCTTGTTTTCCCTTATTGAAAAGTTTAAATCTGTCGTGGAACAATATTACTAGCCTTCCTACATCCATCAGTAAGCGTGACCATTTGTCCAAATTGTATCTTATTGGTTGCCATCAATTACAAGAGATTCCCCAACTTCCACCATTTTTAAAATTGTTGCACGCGGATGAGTGTGAATCTTTGCAAACAAATGGACATTTAACTTCAATTGATCAGTGGGTCCGTCGAGGGTTGGCCATGGTTGATACTGCTTCAATTAACAAGGTTAGATTCTCTCTCTCATGCACACACATATTGACGTGGAGAATATGCTGGATACAATGTGTTCTATTATCTTGCAATAGTTGAAAAAGCAAGACCGGAGGCTTGAGAAACCAAACAAATATAAAGTGACCCTACACCAATATGCATGCACTGAAGGTGGTTAACAAACTTTCCAGGGGAATGATTTTCATCACATGAGACTTCTATGTTAACTCAAGCCAGGATCAATGGATCTCTACTCATTTATGTAGCTCTTAATTCACTAGGATTACTTACTAAACTCAAATTGAATTCTTCTACTTGGGTGCTTTCTAATAGTCTATTGTTATAACAGGATTCTTCTTGCTGTGTTTGTCTCCCTAGAGGAGAGATGCCAAAGTGGTTCCGACCTGTTGAAGAGGGTTCCATATCTTTCATGGCTTCAAAGGACTTATATGACAAGTTCCTTGGATTGGTTTTTTGTGCTGTTCATGATAATAAAGGCGATCGTTACTTACTTAAATTTGCAGCACATTTTGATGGCGAAAGTCAAGGTACCTGTAGCACACCTCACTACAGATTGGGTCCAGGTGGCACCATGCTAAACTATTTCCCACCATCTGACCTTTGGAAAGTAGTCCACTTTGGTCAAATTGACGGGAGTTATACGCGATTCAGCCTTAAATTTTCGGGTCTGGACGTAAAAGAGTGGGGATTCCGAATAATATGCAAACAATTAGAGGACGACTTAAAGGTTACGCTTCGAGACAATAAGCTAATTGATCCAGCTTTTCTCTACGAGGTTGGTCATGACACAATGGATTCAGAAGTTGAAAGTTCACATATGCATGAAGCCAATCCGATCGAAATAGGTCTACTAAAAAACTCGCAAGAGAGTTCACATATGCACGAAGAAAACAGACCGATCGAATTTGATCTAAATTGTCCACCGAGTCCTGACACTTATGCTGGAGTAGCGTTTTGGGGAGATGATGGGATGTCTGTCCGCGGAGACTTCCCACGCAAGACGAATCACAAGCACAAGCTTATCTTGGAGGAATGATGGAAACATGCTCGGGAAGCAATTCGTACGGTGAGTGAACTGGGCTGATCTTCATTGCAGTGCCTTCTCTCTTCTTGTTCCTTCTCGTTTTCTTTTCTCCAAAAAAAAAAAAAAAAAAGAAAAGAGAGGGAGAGAACTTTGAAATGAAATTCTGTAATTCCGCCTTCTCTTTTATCTCCTCTTTGTTTCTAGTTTTTCATTTTTGGCTAAATCCTCTTTTCTCCGCCGCAGGCAAAGTTCGAGCTCCACCATCTTCCGTCGACACCGGCGAGCTCCGACGAATGTAAGATCGCTGCTTTGCCAACGGAGGCGACCAACAGAAGAAGTCCCTAGCGAACCCACGGGCGACGTAGCTTGGGGTGCACGATTCTCGCCTGAGGTTCCTGGCTCCGTGCAGATTGCTATAGAGCAGGTAACGCCTGGCTCATCTAGATTGTATCAAGTTGGTGGCATAGTTGAGATGGATTTTGAATTCAATTCGTTTGGTGCTGCAATTGCGCGGGAACTTGAAGATTGTGTCGTTGAATTTGTTCGAGAGACGTTGAATGAGTGTTTTCTTCGTAAGTTTAGTCTATGGATGCTTGGTAGAAGTAGGGTGTACGTGGGCTGAATTGTGAGAAACTTCGATTACTGAGATAAGGTCTCTGTTGCTGACTTTTATGAGGTGCTTGAGGGGGCATAACCATAGAGGAATAAGAAGTGAGATGGTGAGCCACCAGGAAAGGTTGATTGACAGTCAGAGTCCTCTTAACACTTGTTGACTTTGGCAACTAGGGAGAATTGGGACCAAATTTACTAGGAGCGTGAGAGTTATATGAACATTGGTGGTGCCCATGGATAACTGGTTAGGTGCTTATTTTCTTTGGCCCTGTGGCCTCTAGATATGAAAAAGAAACAATCACGAGAAACATGGAGTTTACATAAGTTAATCAGTAGGATGGAGACAAAAGCACAAGAAGCTGATTGCAAATTTTGATTTCTGAGGCCTTTGCAACAGTTTAGGGTTCCCTTCTTATCCTTATACGCCATAGCTTTTATGAAGGAAGATGACCTTGAAGCTAAAACTTCTGGACGCTTCTTAAATGTTTGAAAACCTAGTAATGAAACATAAGCTTCTTAGGTATCAATGATAGGACACACAGAAATGAGCAACATGTAGTTTCTCAAATTAGTTGCTGTTTTTGCTCTAGTGTTGTTAGAGCTATATCAGTCTAACTGTAAGTGGGATTTGCATCTAGATTACAGGTTGAATATGCGGTGACAATCATTGCTTGGAAGCTTGTGACCAGAATATTATAGAGGACCACAAAATCTTGATCATATAGCTATGAGACGTGCATTCATTCCGTAAGTAGCTGCATATTGATAATGAAATATATTTGCTGCTGGCATCTTCATGCTGATTTCCTCTTGAATCACCTGTTTGCATGCATTCATGAGATAATTTCTGACTCTTATCCTAATATTGTTTTCTCCTGACAGGTAACAAAACCTATTGGCTTTTCTTATTTAAGGTGAAACTTGCTCTGGACAGCCTTGAAGTTCCAGTTGGGTAAGAAACCAGTTTTTGGTAAACAAGTGCATTTCAGATATGTTACGTTATTTGCTAATTAAGATGATTGATATTTCAGTCTTAATTGGTGAATGATTTCAGTTTGTGCTTTATTTGTATAATACTTTATTAAACAGCCGTGTCATCCCTGAGGATGGGATTGTAGCAGGAAGAAACTCGACTAATGAAACACGAAATGTATGTTTATCATTGTTTTCCCACCCCCTTTCTTTAAAATTTGGCCCAGCAGCACTTTGTTATTGCTTTGGATTGATACACTCAAATTATCCACTCATAGTTTATTGTTGATCATTTTATGTTTCTCTCTTAAGTATTTCTTTAATAGATGATAAAGCAATATATCGGACTTAATCCATTAATGAGTGGATTTTTTTTATGCATCATTAGGCTGTAAAGGGTAATGTACCCATTATTCTTTCATAAAATGTACTGCAAACAATAACTATAATCTTGCCCTATTATGCCTAATGTTTTGCGTTTTTTCATTTGCCATTTCTCTCTGTCTAGAACAATATTATGGTCTTCATCTGCTTTTGTGAAGTTCCTAACACTTTTTTCTTAGGCCTTATGTTAGCTATACTATTGGTATACTTATTTGGTATAAAAATGCGTTGTGAGCATTGTATTCCTTTTAAGATGTAAGAAACTGCTCCTTGGGACATTTCTTCATACAATGACCATATTTACACATAGTTTAAGCCTGATTTCTGGTAAAGATCATCTCTTATGTAATAGTCTATTGCTGTAATCATTGATAGTTATGTGGTGACAGCACACTACTATAAATGACTTCGTGGACAGTAATGAATAGTTGATGTGAAGAGTATTTGGCCCTTTTAGTATCTTGTGGATCATAATAGAAAACAAGGCTTCCTCGTTACAAGGGTATATATGAAAATACCATTAGAAAAATTGGATGTGGCTAATCCAATTAGAAGCCTCTTTTTCCATGTGAGATTTGCAGCAACTTCAAGCAAGCAAAACTTGTTGAATTCATGTGGTATATGTCTTGATCAATCTCATATAGACTCTCAATCGGTTAGCTTGAAGGAGAAGACATTTCTCATGGCATGAATTTTCAGAATTTATGTTGAAACAACACTAAGGGTAACTGTCTCTCGACAAAGCTCCTAAGTTTGATATGCTTGTGTTGTTTTTGTCCTTGTGCTTTCATAAGTAACAAGACATGCAGAGACGGAAGCTATTGATCTTGATGTTCTTCTTGAGCAGTGGGAAAGGACTGGATTATTGACTGCAGAGTTGCAGAGAAGCCTTTATGTGACATGTGAATCGTGCATAATGAAGATAAATGGAGGATTGTGGAACAGATTTTCCATCTTTTCTGTCCTTTCCCTTGCCTAAATGGAAGAAAGTGGAGTTTCCAGAAGCGTCAAAAAGTCAAGAAAGTCGAGAATTGTAATGTATGGCCTGCGTTTCCAGTATAATTTTTCATCTGTCTAACCCTGCCATGATTTAACATTTCGTGTTTGAAGCTTGTTCGGAAGTCTATCAATTTTTCCCTCAAGACTTTGTTGACATAAAAGTTAAAATATAGCGAAACAAGATCTGGTCCATTGTGATTGAGCAGTACATGAAGTAGCCAACATAGACTGTGGACATTGTTTTTCTGTTTGAGGGTTAGATTTGAAAGAACAAGCTCAATTACATGGGGAAGAAGCAAGAGATTTTTACTAACAATGCATTTAATAAAAATTTTAGGGAAAAAACAAACCAAGAAAACTTACTTTTAGGGATTGAAATTTGTAGTTTTGCTGCTCTTAGTAATCTAATTATGAGTCAAAAGTATTTTGGGAAACATGAACTAGCTTATTGCTTTTCTGAATACGACACGAAGCAAGAGGACTCATCTTGCAGATGAGCAACTGCCTAGCTCAATTTCCTCCCTCTAGAGCTAAAAAACTAGCCCTAATTATTGCATAGTCTCATGATGGAGAGAATGAGACTGTTGTTATAACAGTGAGCGAGTTTCATATGCAATGTTTGAAATTTATAGCTGATTGAAAACCATCCTAGCCAATACTAGTAAACAAGTCGTCCAAAAATCTTCTCTCAATCAGATCACTGGTGTAAAGATCTCCCCAGGCAGAAGTTGCCCATCCGTATTAAGAGCCTCCAAGTATCACCCCGTTTACAAAGTGTTGTTTGTTCTTCAAGGACATTAGGTTTTATGTCGAAGAGAAATTATAGAATGACCCAAAGGCATTGTTAAGGTAAAAAATTTTAAGCCATAGTTACCCCAAACACACCTGTTTCAAATCTGATGCAAGAATTTTGCCAAGGTCAATGCCACTTAGTAGAGTCTAGTTACTGTCAATTGATTCAAAAGGTACACTTCACAGATAATTTGCTTGCATGAAGAGCTATTTCCTGGAGTAGGCATTTGGCAAAATTGATATTCTTAGGATTGAAATGCTAATTCCGAAATGAATACTTCCTAAGTCAGACACATTCCTTTATAGGCAAATTTGTTTTTGCTTAGTTACTACCTTCTTTTGCAAAGTGCTTTGTCAATTAGTCTACTAAATTATCTCCAACGTGATTTCTAGACATGTTTTGCCAATGGAATCTGTCTCTGGTTTCAAGCTGATGAGCTAATTAAAAATGCAGAATCATCGGAAATATTGGCTGGTTTCCACATCTGTGTTCCCCCTTTCAAGTGTCTTGCCTAATTTAAGAATGTTTCCAACTTTTTTCTTGTTTGTCTTGCAGTGGTGGGAATTATGGATCAAAGGGTTTCAAATGTTGTGGAGGTATAATGGCATCAGAAGCAATTTCTCTTTTGCGATATTTTTATGAAGGAAGAAACCCTAATGGTATGAATGTCGATCATCCATTTTAGCCAGTTGAATTGTCTATTTGAAAGAATGTTATGATGATGCTGTTAGCACCTATTTACATGAGATAACTTAAGGGAAATGATAGTTCTGTTTCAATGGACCCATAGTTAATTACATTTTTTAAGAGGCTTCAATGAGCATAATATAGCAATTCTACTTTTTGAACAAAAGTTTACCTTTTCAATCAATCAACTTGAGCATTGTCTGCTGGCAACATCTTCCTGAAAGACCCTTCCATGGAATAACCTCTCTTTTAAACTCAAATACTGTGGTCTTCCTCGCACTTATCCTCTTCCATATTGATTATTGCTGTAGTGAAGATATGTTGTTGTATCCTTACATCCCAGATAACTAAAGCTGGCCCAGTGGAATGTCATGTAATGACAAAGGGTTAATGAAATTGCAAGCATCTATCAAGGCTAAGGTGTTTATCTTGAGATGGTAAGTACACTTATCCAGAACAATGCTAAGATTGCTATGAATATGTTTAGATGCCCAGGAAACAAAAGCTAGAGTTTCAGATGCCCTGTCTCTCTTTTTGCCAATTTTCAGATACCCTACTTATCATATGTGGCTTTCCTTTAGACTGGGTACTCTTAGCCAGATAACCATTTGAGAAATGGCATATTGTGTCCTCAGTTAAGGAAAAAGATGGAGTGTAGTATCTCAGTAGTTGAGAATTCTTTGATTAGACTCATTTGAGAGAAATATCTTCTTCCTTGATCCCTATCGTGGATTGCTATACATATATGGTTCTTGGTCAAGCCATTCTTCAATAAGAGCTCTTCAGTTGCTAATATTTTAAAAACTGATTAGGTCATAATCTTGACATGCATCTGAGATAATTAGTACACTCTGGAAACTCATTGCATACAGAAAACATGGCCTTGAAATAATTTGTCTTCATAATGATAAAATCAATTTGGTTCATGTTTCTTCTCTGTTTAGTAGAACCCTATTCCGTGAATATCATTTCTCTTCACCTTTCTTCCCCTTCTTTTCCATTCATTTTCTGTTAATGACATTGTGGAACCTATGATTTGTTTAAGTATCTTATAGATATGTTGAATGCTAATATTTGGTTTTCAGCTCCAAAGCTTCACCGATCACGGATAAATCATGCTTCTCATTGGATCTGCCTGCATTGATTCATCCTGTTGAACATTCTCAGGCCTTTGCACAACTAGGTAAGACCTTTGAACTTATGATTCCTTTCTTTTATGAATGTCATGTACATCATGTATGGTAACATGATGCACCTCTGCTGCGTATTGAATGATTATCAGTTACTTGTGCATATAACTTGTGACTACATGGTGTGACTTTTTATATTATAGGCGATGCTAGATTAGGGTGCTGTGGCAATGTTTCTTGCTTTGACAGTTTAATATGATGCTCATTTTAAGATCAAGTTTACCTGTAGCTGACAGTTTAATATGATGCTCATTTTAAGATCAAGTTTACCTGTAGCTATAGATTTCCTTGTATGCTTGTAGTCAATTTCAATGAGTAAGAAGCTAAACCATCGCTCCTCATTCCTGATTCTTGGTTTATTCTGATCATATTGTTCATTGTTCTTATTTGTGTTAGTTGATCTTTTCATTTGACTATAAGCTAAGTCAAACTTTCACTTCAAGGTACCTCCCACTCTTGAAATGAACTATTTGCATGATAACTTTGGAACTATTCTTTTGTGATAAAGCACAAATCTGAATGTGACTTTATTGGTGCCAGTTCTAACATACTAAGATTCTCTCTAGTTTGTGATATGGGAGAAACAATTAGTGTTAATTATTTTGTCTCAAGATATTAAAACGTTTTAGAAACAGCCCTTTAAGTATAGATATCTATGTAAATGTTACTAGCATCTTACAAAGTCTCTTCAAATGATTTGATGCACTCTGACTGACAATGCATGTGCCATTTACTGCTTTTCTAATCACAGAATTTCATCAAGGGATCTGAGGAAGTGTAATGCATGTCCAGATCAGTTTTTGCCCAAATGTCCATGTGTTTATGGAAGGTTGTAGATGTGATCATGAGCGATTTCATGCTTTAACTTGATTATTGGATTGTTTATATAATTTTACAGCATATCCTGTGCAAGCATCAGTTTTCTGAGGTTAATTTTTGTCATCTACATATTCTGCAATGTAGTTTGTTTTAATTTTTTCAAACCTTGAGGTAATTATAGGCACGCTATTGAAAATTCTGAGCTTTATAGTTCTAAATTATGTCCTGTATGAAAACACGTGTCTATCCTAACAATGATAGAAGAAGCAAAGGATAGACACGTGTTTTCGCATGGATTTCCTTGGCAAAAAATTGCATTTATTGGATTTAAGCTTCCTAGTTACACCAATTATGTTCTATATACTTGAATTTATAATATTTATGAGTCAATTAATGTCTTGATCGTTGTTGACTTTAACTATCATATCATTGTGAGAAGATCTCAGTGATTTTATAGGTCACGTGGTGACCAGGATAGTTTGTTGCCTCTTTTCTTTTGACAATAAGAAGTCGAAATTACCCAATAATGATTATATTATAATAAATTCTAGTAAAACATTAGAAAAACCTAAACATTTGCTGGAAAGACCCATGGTCTAAAACGAGCAGGAAGAAGGTAATGTTGGATCATACTCCATTATATATTCTAATAAATTTGGGCTAATGTTAGAAAAGTAGATAATCAAACACGCCGGAGAGCGATCGACGGGCATTTATCCATCGAAAGGAAATGTATTGAAGATAACCACGTTCACTTTCGGAATAAGACCCCACATTTCGGCCCGGAAGCCTGCCACGTCTGTTTGTGTTGCTGTCGGCGACCGAAGAGCAAACATGGCGGTGAACGATGCCATTGCAGAGGGACTCCTTGGTCTCCGGAATTCTTTGATGGAGTTTTTAACCTTTCTCCGGCCGTTGTTGCCATGGATTCTAGTTCATTAATGTCAATTAATTATCAAAATGATTGAAAATTTTGAAACAATTAGACAAGCATTTAGTAATTAATTTATATGTTGGTTGGTAGTTTGGCATAAGAGTTGATTAATTAAGTTTTTTGCAAATAAATATTGATAAAATATTAGAGCAGTTGCTAATTTTGTATAATAATTTTTAACTTTCACACTTTGGTAACTTAAATGATTTGCTAGAACGGTTATTAATTTCCAAAACAATCTAATTAACGTTGGAATTAAATGGACTCTAATACCAGCTAGTAATTTTTCCAATAGGGTTAGTAACTTGAGCAAAGGTAGGTGGCGTAATTAAATGTTTGTACATTTTTGGACCAAACGTGATTTTCGACATAATTAAACAGATGTCGCTAATGATTGAAATAATAGTTGGTAATTTTCTATAAGACTTGGTTAATTAAACATGTTGGTAAGCTTCAATAAATAAATATATTGGTAAAGTATTGGGATGATTGCTAATTATTCCAAACAATTAAATAAGCATTAATAAAAGCATTCAAATAAGAGCCGATAATTCTCCATGAGAGTTAGTAAATTTAACATGTGGGAAAGTTTCGCAAGTTAAGATTGGGGAATTATTGAAATCGTGGATAATTTCGAAACAATCAAATAAATATTACCAAACCACTCAAGTAAAAGTTAGTAAAGTCCAAACTAATTGCTAACTTCATCTATGCATAGATGGTAACTTACCCAAATCCACGTTTTACCTCAAAGACAGCCATCTCAGAGCATCACCGCAGTAGTTTCTTCCGGGTAAAATACGCATCTAAGACCTTCCTTTTGAATTTGAAGATGCATGAGGCAGTCCTTCCATAGAGATTGAATTCACCCCCCGAGCAAAGTCAAGTTTTCTATAGTCTCAGAATGCAGGGGAAAATTACCATCCTTTTGTAAGTGTTCAATTAATTACTTATTAAACTTTCGAAATCTAGCTCAATTTTGTTAAAAAAAAAAAAACTCATTTTCACTGGTTTGAATTTCCTGACTAGATAAATATGTTAGATGGATAGCCATGTTATTCTTTTTTCACTGGTTTGAATTTCCCAACTAGACAAATATGTTCTGTGTATAATCTGGGTTGTCTGTCTATAAAATTTCTGAAGTTTGGACTTTGAGGCTTTATTTATCGATAACCTTCGGGGATTGTAAATTTTGTAGTCATCTATTATGGATTACATATTAAGATTCGAAAGAGTGCTGCCAAGGATACATTGAAGCATCTATTAGGCATAGATAGACCATGATTAGTGTTTTGATTGAAGTTTTCGTGAAAGAGAAAAGGATCGTTGTGATGTTTGGTGATTTGCAGATGAAGAAATGATAAATCAAACTCGATCCTGTTCCAGCATTAGGGATGATGGTATAAACAAGGTGCATAGTGGTGGTAAGGGATCGAGTACACCATGCTTTATAACATATTAAATGGGCCAATCAAGTCAATCGGGGAGTCATCATCCAAGATACTGACAATTCCAAGCCTTCCGACTTCTCGATAGTCGGAGCGACTGGAGAAGCAAACACCACCTACAGTGGTTGCTGGGGATCTTGAGAAGGCCAATAGACAAAGGTCCCCGCCTCCTTTAAGGAGGTCCTAGAGATGCAAGAAAATCCTTCTCTTTCTTTTCCATCTGGTTTTTCATATCAGATTCATTTTTAGTTGAACGAAAACCTGCAATCTTTTGAGACCATTCTGCCTCAGCCTTTGAAGGTTAAGCTGAAATCTATGGGGTAGATATTTGAAATCATATGACATAGGGGACTTCTCGGCCTGCTTCTGCTTTAAAATCATAGGAAATTGTTACTTTTGAATTTGTTTGTCAGAGAGAGGAGTTACTCACGTATCCATCTTTAACTATTGCAATTTCTGCTACAGGCAAAAGGAAAATAGTAGACTTTTTTTAGCTGAAATCAAGAGTCGATTATGTGCAAGTGTTGTGCTTGCTTTTGTCGTGTGGAATCTAGGCAAACCAAACAACCTTTTGTGTAAGTTGTAATTTTTTCCTATTATATGGAATGCTCTTGGTATAAGAGAAATTTGAAGAAATGACACTGTAAAATGGTGATGGTGTTGTATCAAGCTAAAAGTAAAATGTGATGAATAGATATTCGCCAGTGTACCTACAGTTTTCTTTCTTTCGTTATCATTTTAAACTCCTTCATTATGATTGTTCTCTGTGATTGTCTTTGTTTCCCTGTTTCTGATTAACGTTTCTTTTGCGTTACATGAACCACCGTGGGGGGGACTCTTTCTGTTTTGTCTTCCTACAAGGCAGGATCAGAATGTCGTCTTCTGCTCTGTTGACACAACCACAGTGATGCATGCTTCAATCTTTCCTGACGACTTGCTGAGCAGGTGTGACTATACTTCTTGCATTGCATCAAAGGCACAATTTTTGGATTTATTGTTGATTTTACATACATTTAGTTAGTTGGAGCTGGACAAAATTGTGCCACCATCATAGTATCTACTAGTGATGGATAAGTCACCTTGTGCCTTCTGATCATAGAAACACGACGATCAGAGCTAACAAGAGCACGATTGCTGTTACTCCTCCAGACATGATGACCCTGTCATTAATGGTCAATAGGCACATTATAGTTCGAAAGATTTTGAGAGGAAAGAAAATGCGACTACAATTTGAAGTAATTACCAGTCAAACATAATAATTCTTTATCCCGTCTACGTAAGTTCAAGAAGCGATGGCAAACCTGATATCAAGCGCACACGACAATTGTTTTGATGATTTAAGGCCGTTGCATTTAATGGGCATCCTAGTCTTCGGTCTCTTCTGCTAAAAATGACTGCATAAACTAATCCAATTTCATCTACTCTGCAGTACCATTCACGTTCTTGAATTCCTCTCTCCCTCCAGGTTGCGTGCACTACTACATCCATATGGGAGCTTTGAGTGACAGCCGACTCCCCTAATGGAGTCGACATCCTGTGACTATAAGCGAGGAGTCCAGCGTATACAATCATAGCACTATTGTTGATGTATTCCCTATTGTCGATCGCATACAATTTTCCACCTTGCTCTGAGCACCTAACTCTCATCATCTCTTACAACCGTTCCATTACAACCCACGTTGCCAACAATGAAAAAACGTTTTCCTAGTCGCAATGTGCCATTGCCTGCTTTGTCGTTTCCACGAGCATTGCAGAAGGAGTTTCCTGCAGCACAAAGCAACAAGTAAAACTTTGAATGCCGCTCAAATATTATGTCAAAACAAAGTTATAGAGGTCAGACTCTCTAGGGCTGCAGATAAGCCGGTAAACACAGCAAATTTTAAAGATGGATGCCAATCCAATTTACCTGGTCACTCGTTATTTTTAAGCTTTTCTTCAGCAGTAGCTTTGATAAAGCTTAAGATTTCATCGGAAGATACCTCCATCCCTTTGACAACATAGAGAAGGTCAATGAATTTTTCTCTTTCCTTGGTAATTGGTAGAGATTTGAGGCATATTAGTAAATAGGAGGAAGAAAGTACTTTCATTCTCATGATATGAAATGTTTTGGTGACAAAGCAACCACATAAGAATACCGACGGTAAATCTATGCCATCTTAGATAACGCAAATCAAGATAATCAATGTATCCACAATATTGCCTGAAAAGTGCGGTGATCTATTATAAATCCTATTACACAAATAATACCTACCAAATCCAACATATAAATAACACGTTCAATGATTCACAGCGACGAAACTTCTCTCTACCAGTTGTAGCCCTCTACAAGGTTCAGTTCAGGACATTGCACTCCATTCAACATCAAATCTTCGATGAGATCCAAATACTCGAGATCTTTGTCAAAGCTTCCATCCACATTCTGCTAGGTATTTCCCACCATTTTTAACCTACATTCTCATCATGACATCAATACCTTCTCACTAGATCTTCATCAATGTCATCTTTTCATGTGTTCAAATGACTAAAATGAACTTCTCTCATCTTAACCTTCATTACGGTAGTGCTACCTATTTCTCAAATACACTAATTTCTGATTCTATCTTTTCTAAAGCTCACACTCTAGTGAAGTATTCTCTCCGCACATGTCGGCATAGGACACAGCATTCCAGGCCATAAATTCTATAGCTCTATAATACTTACATGTAGTGCAAGGCCAAAGTCCATATGAGTGCAATTAGAGCATTTGTGACAGATTATCATATGCTTGTTAAACACCAAAATATTGAATAAATGACACAATATGTGAGTGAATCCTAAAATCAGCGAAACAATAGCAGTCCAGCAAAAGGCCACAAGTCCAACTTCACACAAGATGGACAAAATAGAGACCTTCCCGTGCATTCCTGGTGGCATGCCTCCTCTCTGTTGTATCCTGGGCTCCGATCATTAGACAGTGTCAAGACAGACCAACTCTGTCCAAGCAATTTGCAGATACCAAGAGCATCCCGAATAATTGGAGAAATTACAGCTTACACTGAGGTTGTTTGGTTTGCCTAGATTCCACACGACAAACTCATGCAGAACACTTGCACATAATCAACTATTAATTCAGCTATTAAAAAATATGATCTTTTCCCTTTGCCTGTAGCAGAAACTACAATAATTAAAAATGGATAGACTCTCTCTGTGACAAACAAATTCAAAAGTAACAGTTACCTATGATTCTAAAGCAAAAGTGGACCGAGTGGTCCTATGTCAAATGATTTCAAACATTTACATGGGTGGATTAATTGATAAATTATTGTTAATGTTGAGTATTCTGGCTAGATTAGCTTTGCTCGGGTAGGTATCATGCTTGATTAGTTTGTTTGGAGAATGTCATGGAGCTTAATATCCTTCACGAGAATAGACGAGTGTTAGAATATTTAAATTAAGGATCGCATCTCCATCTAACAATTTAAATTTTTAAAACAGTTGGAAGTATCCCATAAAATCTCACAAGAATAGATGAGAATCACTTAGAACATTTTGCATGTATGCAAGTAAATTCTATTTTTTGCCAGATGCCTTGCCTACAAAGGTTAGGCTTTGTAGATATGAGGTGTCCTATTCGTGGTGCTCCTGTCATTCTAGACGCTTTTTGTGCTTAATCAAAAAGTACAAGAATGTGCCGGTCCTATGGACTCTAGAACAGTAGAAGCCCGTTGAAGCCCATCTTGGCTCGTGCTTGAACCGTCTCAGTTTTGCATATCTCCAAATGCCGAAGCTAATCGCCCCTGTTGGAGAGCCAATTATATTGCTTTGCCATGTCGTACTACATGTGCTTGGGATGTGAGATGATTTAGACTGGTACGAGAAATTTGCAAATATGACTTCATAGAAAAATTTTTCAACAAGCTTAAATTGCATTGCAATGAATGGCTCATCAAACTCTATGCAAACTAAGATATTTTACATGTCTCACATGAGAATCTCTGGGGATGGGTCCACTCGATGGATTCAGTTACCATTCGATGATTAGAACCTACTTGCAAATTAAATCCTTCACAACAAAGTCTCTCACAAAGTTGTATTTGGAATCAAATTATTTGGTTTTGCAGTGATATTTAGAATCTATTTTGATGGGCTATGGTAGCCTAACTATCATAGTGCATTGTTCTAGATCCCTCACAATCACAATGACGTAAGAAATTTTTCAACCAAATGGCCTCTTTTATAGTAGTTGAATAGGCCACAGACTCAATCTGCACCTTGGACAATGTTAGGCAAGTTTGTTTCTTACTGCTCCAAGATAACTTGTTGTTATTGACTAAGAAAATAAACCTGACGTCCATTTGTTTTCATCAAAGTCTCCAGCCCAACCAAGATCGACACAGCCTTCTGTAACACCTTCCCGCTTGTTCCCCAAAATCTGAAGGTTCTTCCAAGTCACTTTCCACTCAATATCTTATTCTCTATATGCAGAGTAAGGAAATTCTTTAATAGCAGAGAAATCATGGGGTATATAAACATGTCTATGTAGGGGATAATTTGACTGCACACTCGGCGTGCACACACACGTATCTTCAAAATACATAAGAAGTCTTACCGACATAATTTTACCTCATAAAGAAAGAGCTTTTGACCTATCATTTCTCTTCGGTCCAATGACCCAACGTTCACATTCACAGAAAGCCATGCCCTGAAGAAAAATCAGTCCGATGTCTAGAAAAGTTTCGAGATTGTGTATTTCTGCAAATTTGGTTAAATGGTTGGTCACGGTGAAAAGTCACGATATCTTCCTCAGTGAAATTATAATTGACTAGATTCTCGAGGCATGTTGCGACTAGATAAACCTAAATTCATCACTTACTTTGACAAATCATTATTCTCTTGACACCCTCAAGATGGGACGACCATGGTTAAAAGTCATGATACCTATGATCTAGCCATCTGATGTGGGCAAATTGGGTGTTGTTGCTCTTGCAGAACACACCCCAATTAAACCAATCGATTGTATATTAAACTAAGTTTATTTTCATTTTTTTTTTTTTTGGTAAGGTAAGATTTTATAGAACAACCATAGAACTGTACAACAGAGGGGGGGGATACACGGTACCAACAGATACTCATCCGGACGAAGTGTCCTTGGAGTAGATGGGTACCGCGATCCCAAAATATACAAAAGGCTAGATGCCCAGGGAACTAAGAGGACCTAAGCCATCCTATACTAAGTTATAGGTGGCTCCACTCCAAAATCTGAGGGTCTATCCCCCAACCGCGCTGCATCCTTCATTTTAAGGGTTGTCTTCAACCGATTTGAAGATTAGGGCTTTATCCTTAACTGCCTTATGAAGGACCTGCTTCATAGAGGAAATACAAAGGTTATGGCCATTGAAGAGGATGTCATTTCTAGTTTTCCAGATAATTTTGCAGAGAGAACCAAAGGAGAAAAGTGCTATCTCCTTGTAAAAACAATTCCCAGACAAAAACTTGATGGCCCAAAGTAAATTATCCGACCAAGAGGAATTGCTCCAAGGGAGATTACATTTGGCAGCCCAGTAGTTAGATAAGGTATTAGAGATGCCGCACGCAAAAAACAGGTGATTGACTGAATCCGGCATAGAGTTGCATAGAGCGCAGACCGAATTAGGGATTCTACCATAAGACATGAGATATATCTAAGTGGGGAGGCGATTTTTTGTAATTAGGCAGAGAAAAAATTGATGTCTAGGGGTCAGCGCTTTGTCCCAGACAAAAGAAGACCAATGAACCGGGTTGGATTTGCGCCGTATAGTAGCCCAAGCCGAAGCTATTGAAAATTTTCCGGAGGAGCCCTCCACCCATGAGAAGGTGTCTTGACCGGTTGAGAGATGGGGGATTGGTATTTGCCACAATACCAGCTCTTGGAGTAGCTGGGTCCCTTCCAAAGAAAATAGGTCATTCACTCTCACTTGTCTAGGAAGGTCCGATTGACAGATGTAGCTGTTAGAGAATACTGAGTTTAGAGGACCAAAGGCAAGCCATGGGTCAGACCAAAGCGATGTCAATTCACCATCTCCTCTTTTCCACCTGAAATGGGGTAGGAATTCCTCCCTTAAAGTAAGGATCTTTCGCCATGCCCAAGAGCAATGGGTAGGGGTCGAAGTATCCCAAAAATTCTTCCTTTTGAGATAAGTAGCATGAATCCATTTGCACCATAGCGACTCTTTATCGGTGAATAGCAGCCAAATGTGTTTTGCCATAGCTGCTTTGTTGCTATCCCTTATCCTTCTTATTCCAGGCCCCCTTCGATGGGGAAGGCAAATATCATCCCAAGATACCTTTGCACCTCCTGGCCCCATAGTTGGGCCATTCCAGAGGAATTGCCTATATATTTGTTCTATCTTGTCCACTACCGCCGATGGGAGCCAAAAAATGGAGGCCCAATAAGCTTGGATGGCATGTAGTACCGACTTAATAAGTTGAAGACGGCCTGCAAAAGAAAGAAAGCGGTGGGTCCAAGATTGGACTCTAGTAGTGAGCCGGCAAACTAGGGCATTGTAGTCCACTTTGCTCAGGCTTGATGAAATGATTGGTACACCGAAATATCGCATAGGAAGGGAACCACGGTTAAAGCCAAGAGTTTGTATAATCTGCTCATTCGTGTTCTCCAAGCCTCCTGAGATGAAGACTTCACTTTTCCTGGGGTTAGGGACCAATCCACTCCAATTAGAAAATAAGGTAAGCCCGTTTTGGAGGCAGGAAATAGAAGCAAGTTTCGCTTCACTAAAGAGAAATACATCATCCGCAAAGAAAATGTGGGATAGACGTGTAGCCTTACACCGCCAGTGGTATCGAAAATCCGGGTGCCGAGTATGAGAATCAAGAATCCCAGTAAAAACTTCCATGATCAAGGTGAAAAGGTATGGAGACATAGGGTCACCTTGTCTTATACCACGTCCACTTGCAAAGAAACCATGGAGTTCGCCATTTATGGAAATAGAAAATTTTGGGGTCCTAACGCATACCATAATGAGCTTAGTGAGATGAGAGGGAAAGCCAAATGCTTGGAGGGTCTTCTCAAGGAAGTTCCAATCAAGGGTATTATAGGCTTTTCTAAAATCCACCTTGATGGCACACTTCGGTATATAAGGCTTATTATGAAACCCGCTGAAGAGTTCTTAGGCAAGAAGGATATTGTCACTTATTCTCCTACCCTTAACAAATGCAGTTTGAGCCGGACTGATTAGGTAAGGGAGCACTGCAGCAATTCTAGAGGAGAGTATCTTGGAGATACACTTGTAAATTGTGTTACAACAGGCAATAGGGCGAAAATCGGAAACCGATGTCGCATTGGGGATTTTGGGCACCAGGGCAATGATAGTATTGTTGATTTCCTTAAGCATACAACCAGATACAAGGAAATCCATAACCGCCTCGATGGCGAAGGGCCAACCTTGTCCCAATTCTTTTTAAGAAGTCAGCATTATAGCCATCAGGTCCAGGGGCTTTATTTCCAACCAAGGAGAACATAGCATCTCGAATTTTCGAATGGAGAAACGGTTGGGATAGAAAGTTAATCTGATCTTCCTTGAGAGGGGACTGAATGACATCAGTGAGTTCTTGTATAGAAGGCCTCATAGTCATAGCAGCCGGAGCAAGGAGGTCCTAAAAGTAAGAGACAAAAACATTATGAACTTCCTTCATTTCTGATATCATTTGTCTGAGCTGTCCACGACAGAAATGATATGATTACGGAGGTGTCGGTGGTTAACTGAGTGATAGAAGAACTTGGTATTATGGTCCCCTTCCTTAAGCCAGCGAATTCTAGACTTTTGCCTGAAGAATGATTCCTCAAGAGAGCGGAGCTCATAATATTCCTTGAGTTGGGCATGTTCCTCGGCCGCCGGAGAGCTACTTTGAGGGTCTAGGTGAAGAGCCTCTTGAGTAGACAGAAGGATACTTTTAGCCGCAGCTACCCTCATAGAAATATCCGAGTAGGCATCTCTATTAAGGCACTTGAGCCGGCCCTTCAGCAACTTGAGTCTAGCATAAAATTTGTACATAGGAGAACCTGATACTTGGGCCTCCCAAGACTGAGAAACTAGCATGAGGAAGTCCGGGTGGCTCATCCATAAGTTAAAGAATTTAAAAGGATTACGCCTAGAAACAGGTGCAAGAATTCTCACAGTCATCGGAGTATGGTCAGATAGGCCAGGGGCTAGGAAGAATGCTTCAGAGAAAGAGAAAGCGGAGCACCAACAGTTGTTGACCAGGACTCGGTCAATCTTCCTTTGTTTCCTGCGAGGGCCAGAGGAGGTGGACCAGGTAAACCGAAAACCCACATAACGTAGGTCGAATAGTTCAGCTTGCTCCAGATAGTTCTTGAATTCATCGAAGGCGGGAATCCAAATATTCGGGCTCCCCATGCGTCCGAAGAATCTGAATAGCATTGAAATCACCCGACCATCCAAGGACTTTCCTTTAGAGTAGCACTCAAGCTGATAAGTTCACTCCAAAGGGGTCTTCAAGCAACAAAAGTATGCTCCCCATAGACAGCCGATAGAGAAAATGTAATCCCCGAGTTCAAGAATTTTATATCACCATGAATAATCTGGTCATTACTAATCCGAGCAAGAAAAAGCATACCAAAAACGGGTTCCATCCAACCCAAATCCGCCCTCGAGGAGAGGACTCATAATTAGAAATCCAATTCCATCCAGGGAGTAAACAAGAAGAGATATTGGAAAAGCTAGCAGCTGGCACTTTTGTTTCCAATAGGCCAATACAGCATAGATTATTGAGGCGCGCAAACTGTCTAACCTCCGCTTGCTTAATAGGATTCATAAGACCCCTGACATTCCAAAAGCCAAAATACATAAATAAAATTGTACTTAATGAAAATGAAAGCGGATTACTTTCTTTTTGAGCGCCTTCTGGTGGCAGCTGGCTTGGAAGGTTTCCCAAGCGACGGTCCAGACCTATTACCTTGCCCAGATATTTTTGCCTTACCAGCAGGAGTACCAGTGGTAGACCCCAGTTTATTAGCTTGCTCAATTCTCACCTCAGTGAGCTTAAGGTCAGAAAAGTCAGATTCAAAGAGAGCAGTAGCAGGTCTCACTATTTAGCTTGAGTATATATCAATAGGACCTTCCAATGCTAATTTGACAGCAGCATCTACGAGAGGGATACCAGCAGCAGGACCTGTCTCACAGCCTGAACGGACGTCTCCATCAGGTTCAGGAGTATAGTCAGCAGCAACACCACCAGCAGTGGCATCTGCAGCATCCTCAACAACAGCGGTGCACCGGCCCGGTTGCACCGCCTGTTGCACTCACGGCAACCGCATAGCTGCACCTTCGGCGGTTGCACCACCGCATCGACGGCGAGAATGCCCCACATCAGCAGCAATGGCAGCACCTTTAACAGCAACACCAGTTGCAGCAGTTACTCCAGCAACCGCAGCAACAATGATAGTTGCATCAGCATCAGCATCAGCAACACCAGCAACAGCAGTAGTATCAGCAGCAGCAGTACCGGCATCAGCAGCTGCAGCAGCACCCTTAGAGCATCCCACAGTAGCACCAGCACTAGCACACACAGCAGCATCACCAGCAGCTTTGAGGCAGTCTGCAGCAGCAAACTCCTCACCCAGATCATCATCTGAGTCAAAGGAGGATGGGGGAGTAGGTTCAAGCCGCGCAGGAGCTTTTCCAGTCCGACGGTTTTGATTTCTGCTAGCTCGTTTCCATTCCTCAGCAGGGGCTAGTCTAGCCTCCTTAGCTGGTATGGATGCAGCAAGAAGGGGACCTTGTCCCTCCCTGATTGCAGGGAGTTGAGGAGCCTGCACATGAGCTGTGATCGCCGGTTCGGGCTCAGATGAAGAGGGGACTTGAGCAAGACACCTATGGCCAAAAGTACCACAAGTATGACAAGATACCGGTTTCCATTCATATTCAACATTCACTGTACGAGGTTGCTCATTCATGAAGACCGTAATAGTATCATAACAAGGTTTAGACGCTGCTATTTCAACACAGACCCTAGCAAATGAAATCATTTTCAAATGCTCCGTACGCTGGTCTACATAGAGCGGTCTTCCCATGACACTTGCTACCTTGCTAATCTCCTTGGCAGACCACAGCCCATAGAGGAGATTCTTAAGTCTAATCCAAACTGGAATTGTAGAATGATCTCATTGTTTCAACTCTAACATGGGGTGCCATTGTTGAAGGATGAGGGGCACACTTGCCACTGTCAATGGCCCACCCTCGAGTACCTTTCTCCTAAACTCAGGATCAGAAATATGGAAAAAATAGAACCCTTGGTCGTTAGCTTTAACCTCTAACAAGCGTTGGCCCCAAAGGTGTTTAAGGGTCGTCTCGACTAACTTAAATGGGAGTTTCTTCCCAACAAAGTAGCCAACTAAGCAATTATGCCAAATGGGATCAGCAGCAACAAAATCCTCCTCCGAACAGTGGACTACATTGCTCCCATCAGAACAAGGATCAATGAAAGAAAGGGAGTACCCTTGTATATTATTTTCATTTTCAACACTAAAGATTTTGATAAATTCGAAATCAAGAAATTTTCTATTGGAGTGGCTGTTATCCGAGAATAGTTTATGTGGTCAAACATTGATAAAAAGAAAAAATGAGGTGCCTACAATAAAAATTGCGAAAAGAGAAGTACTTGTATCTCTTCAGAAAATCTAGCTTAGTGTTATCACTCTTGATTTTACGAAGAGCTCCTAGTAAGAATAAAGATATGCTCTCCTACTACACTTGATGAGGAAGAAAAGGTGACCAGCTTCCCATATTTGATGCGTTTCTTTGGGGGTTGTTTGGACATTAATTAGGAAATATTAAGTATTAATGGATAATATAGATGAATGAGAAGAGAAAGTGACAAGGAAGAAAATGACCAAATTTCTTACCTAAATGTGGAGATCCGTGATGCAACTAGGAAAATTGTAGAAAATAAGGAGAATTCTAGAAAGCCACTTCCACGATAATAGAAGCTGTTTCATGAACTTGTAGTAATCCAAATGGCCACCATTTGAGGATAATTAACTAGATTAGTTTGTAATTATATAATAATATAGATAGAGGAATGGAGCAAGAAAATGCGAAAAATAGTGGTAGAAGAATCCACTCGACCTAAATAGAATTGTTGATTGACCAATTGGTCCTAGCCGGTAGCTTTAGGGTTATGAGGCTGGCTTGGGGGTCCTTGGACTTAACCCTGGGGTCCTAGGTATAATGACCCGACCTGTGACACCAGGTCGCAATCTTCCTTTTTGGGATTATTGTTGCGACGTCCCAAGCTCGTTGTCGTCTCAATTCTTTTTATTTTGATTATATGCACATGCGGGAATGTGTACATCAAATTTCCCCATACAATAAATGATTGGAGGACATGGGATAAACATCACACAAAACAAACTACTTATATTACTTCAGTATAGTATATGCCCCATTTCGGCTATACTACTTTTTACATGATTGCAAAGGTCGGGGTATTCTTATCTCTGCTACGGGCCACGCTATCCAAAATTGGGAATCCCTCCACTACTGGTTGGTACTAGGGACTTTTAGTCAATCCCGTCAAATGTCACCCCATTGCTTGGGTCCATTGGGCTGTTGTATCCACGAAGGGGCTGACCTGGTCCCATCAAACTAGGCATACCAAGTTGCAAAGTGGTGAGGGACCAACTCATCTTGTCCCTCTCGACCCAGACTATAGTAATATACTTTTGATGGGTTATCTCAACTCCAGCATCTATTATGTCCATGATTGACACTTCCATATATTTAGGCAAACCAAAATGTTCAAGGGACAAACTATACACTTGAAAGGATTCAAGAGTGAGTTTTGAGAAACTTGGTAAGTAAAATTCCTAGTTCTCTACTAAGATGATATCTCATCATTTAAGTCTAGCAAGTACAACACACATACAGTGTCGATGGCAAATCAATAATAAATTTGATACTACACCATGATTTTATGCAAAACTCTCATGCAACTTAACTTCGGCTTAATTCAAAACATTATAACTCATTCATGTATAATCGACACTCATGCAAAGTTTATTATCAATGTCTTGACTCAACCAGGTTCTCCCGGTTCACTATGGTGTATCCTCGCCGTATCAAGGCCAGGAGAGAAGAAGGCTGAATTTCTTTGTGGTGTATCCCCCACCGTATCAAGGCTCGGAGGAAAAAATCCTATGGGGAAAAAAGGATATGAACAAGCCGTTGGCCATCGCCGTGATGAGCTTCTCCTTCATGACGGCGCTTATCATCTTGGCCCTTCTCTATTGCTAGTGGAGATGCAAGCGTGGCGGTAGAGCTCTAACGGAGACGGTGCCACCAGCGACGACGATGCCATGCAAGGAGGGAGCTAGGGCACGCATTGAGTAACAAAGAGGTGACAATGCGGGCGTAGATTCTTTTGAAATTTGGTTTAGTAGTTAAATAGTGTTTGGTTTTTGATGTTTGAAAATACTGTCCACGTTTAAGAGCTGGGCTAGACATGTTATTGACTGTCACTTCCCTAGATTAACTATGTTACTCACTGCCGTCCTCATCGATGCATGCCTATGCACTAAAATCTTTGGAAACTACCATTTCCTTCTTCTTCTATATTTTTCTTCCTTTTATGACGTAGGAAATGAGCATCTTTGCTACAATTATGGTAATGCCATCATAGGTGAGGGTTAGTAATCATTCAGCATTAACTACTTAATCCCTAATTGATTACAAGGTGGGTGAACAATCGAATTGTAAGTTGACATTCATAATCTCGAATCGAACCTAGTCATAAGACGTGGGATGATATATTAACAATCCTTCTCACGTGCAAGTCACATGCAAATCGTGTAAATTTGTGAGGTTTTAGATTCCTTATAAGTTTATAAATTATTGATGTAATATTTTTACTCTGACTAAACACTCTTCTCAGAAAATCACGTGTAAGTTTGTGAGTTTTGGACTTGAAATGTTTTATTTGAATTTCGGCTTTGTTTTAATAACAAATGGGCTGGTTTAGTAATTATAGAGCTTGGGCTTTGTTTGAGTTAAATAGGTGTGGACCTAGTCTTTTCTTTAATGGGCTGAGTTTGGCCCTAATTTTAAGGAGGCATTTTTTTTTTATATGTCGGTAGGACAATCGTGGCCGAACGTCATTGTGGTATATCCCTCACCATATCAAGGCCCGGCGAGAAGAAGGTCGAATTTCACTGTGGTGTATCCCCGCCGTATCAAGGCCCGGAAGAAAAAAGCCCGGGATGAAAAAAGGACCTAAGCAAGCCGTTGGCCATCGCCGCGATGAGCTTCTCCTTCACGACGGCACTCATCATCCTGGCCCTCCTCTACTACTGGTGGAGACATAGGCACAACGGTGGAGCTCTGGCGGCGACGACACCATCGTCGATGACAGCGCCACACGAGGAGGGAGCTAGGGCATGTGCCGAGTAACAAGGAGGCGACAATGCGGGCATAGATTCTTTCGAAACTTGGTTCAGTAGTTAAATAGTGTTTGGTTTTTGAAGTTTGAAAATACTAGCCACGTTTCAGAGTTGGGCTAATCATGTTATTGACTGACACTTCGCTAGATTAAATGTGTACTCACCGCCGTTCTCATTGATGTATGCCTATGCACTAGAATCTTTGGAAACTGCCATTTCCTTATTCTTCTATATTTTTCTGCCTTTTATGACATAGGAAATGAGCACCTCGATCGTAGATGAGGGTTAGTAATCATTCGGCATTAATTAATTAATCCCTAATTGATTACATTGATTACAAGGTGGGTAAATAATCGAATTGTATGTTAACATCCATAATCTCGAATCGAACCCGATCATAAGATGTGAGATAGATATATCAACACGTGCAAGTCATGTGCAAGCCGGACTTTTTTCACGTACAAGTCACGGGCAAATCCAAGAATAGAGGATGACCGCAGTGCTCTCCCTAAAACCCCATGGTCCCCCATTTGCGTTTTTCCTTCCTCGAGCAGGTTCACAAATCCTGTCATCGATAGACACAAGTAGCTAAGACGACTCAGACTTTAGAAATTGTTGTGAAGCCAGAAATAGGAGATGATTCCATTTGGAGTAAACGTCCGCTGGTTTGCCCAAATGTCTACAAATAGTGAGAACAAAGAGAGGAAGGGATATCAGTTCCAAATTAAAAAGGCTAAACATTCCATTAGGGCACGAATTACACTTAACCTGTATCTCAAAGTATGAGATAGTATTTAGTGGCGATTTCATACGGGACGGATTTTATGCCAGATGCTCAATTCGCACACATGCCACATATATCCTTTAATCACAGTTCTTTAATCGCTAAACCATCCTTATAAGGTTGTAAATCAATAATTGACCGCAACATTCCATGGATGGATTCCGATTCTCTCCAAGGTTGTGTAAATAGGTCAAAGCATGTCTTTGGACTTGGTAATTGTTTGGTATTCACCGAATATATATTGGGTTGGAGGTTGATAAATTGTTTACATTTCCTCATCTAATTTGGCCTTAAAACTTGTCAAATATGAGAAGATAAAAAGGAAAATAAAAACATGGGCTTTTATATCTTAGAAATTGACATTATAATGAATCTTATTCTTCTATTTACCTCTTTGCATTTAAGCTCCACAATTTGTTCCACCGGTTCCGCCGAGCAACAAGGCACAGCCCATGAATTCATCGGCGTCGTCGAGGGCAGCGCCACGCCACAATCTTTCGAACTCGTGCCAGTCTTGAAATGAATTTGTCTGATATAGCAAGCATGCGTGTACGACTTGGCCGGAAAGTGTCCACTTCCCATCGAAGGAGAGGGACGCCATTAGTTCTGTACGTCGCTCCTCCGTACCGCACCGTATTGGCGCCCGACCACAACATAGGAAACAATTTGCCCGATCAATAGCCCACGTAGATGTTAACGTTATTGTCTTTGACCGTCTAGAAAGCACTTACGCTCTTCAGGGCCCTTCGAGTCGTGTCGGACATTTCGACACGTGTCCGATACTCTCCCGACACTTGATCAACTTTCCCGACACTTTCCGATACTCAATTCTAGAATTTCGACACGCGAGTTCCGAATTTCAACACATGATTCCGAAATATATGGGATCAATTTAAAAAAAAAATCATATATGAGATATTAAAATGTAAATATATAAAAAATAAGTAATAATAAATGGGGAAAGAACGAAATCTAGTCTTCTTTTTTATTCTCACTCATTTCCCATGACAATTCATCTCCCAAGTTTCTTTGTCTTCTCTTCTGACACGCTCTAATACACAAGTCCAAAATATGAATTGTTTGTTTTTCCCTTCAAGTTTTATGGATTATTGAAATGGAGTTGAATTTGTCAAATTGAAACAATGAGTAATATTAACACATTGTGGATTAATGTTCTTAGTATAAATTCATTCTAGACTCATTTTTATTTTTTATGATAATTTATCATGTATATATAAAAATATACATTTAACATATAACGTGTTACAACATGTCGGAATTCTCTATTTTTTATAAACAATGCATTGGCATGTCTTGTAGTATCATATCGCATGTCACATGTCGATATTGATGCTACTTAGTCAACCATCCGATCACCAATCCTTTATTTCCATTTATGTGTTCTCGATGCATGATATTTCGGTTGTAGGCAGCTAAATCGATCCGCACCCAATGTGAATGGCTTTTGGAGGACGGTTGAGAAGGACGTGGCTCGGGAGCCCAAAGGACTTTGCTATCCACTCTCGTGTTGAGTCACTACACACTCTTGCTACTGAAGAAAAAATTTTGTGTTTTTTGTTCGGTTAAAAAAATAAGAACGACTTGACAAGACACCCCTATTAAAAAAATATATCATTCTTAAATAAGACATGTTGTAAATAAACGGCGTTCCAACTAAGTTCACTAGCATGTTCGAGAGAAGGGCAGGTAACCCCTTTTTCAGTAATTATTCCTTGTTTTCACAAACTTGTTCTTTAAAAAAAAAAAAAAAAGCTCATGTAAAAAATATTTCAGAATCCTTGAAAGAGCAACTAATTTACCTTTTTTCCTCAACTCATGTTCGTCACTGGTGCAACTTTCATACTACATAGAAATTCTTTTTAACTATAATTACAGAGAGGCATGAAAGAAAAGAGTTAATTACCTAGCGAATAGCGAGATGAATCTCGAATTGTGGCCCCTCGTAAACGGAAAATTGTCCAACCAAGGAAAATTGTCCAACCCAATCCAAGTTCTATTTCTTATCAATTTTTCTCCTTGAATTGTTACCTTTACAAAATGGGCGACTCTTTGGACCAACTTGTCTAGTTCATGAGACAAATGAATGATGAAGAGACATGGCAAGCGTCGTGTTAACGAACAAGAACACTTATGTGATTTGTTTAGGGATCAGATTACGAACGTGGTCGGATTATAATTACAACTTTTTATATCAGGGTACTTACGGAAAAGATTAAGCTTGGAAAGAAAAGTATGCACTAACGATTTGAAAATACTAAAAAATCTAAAAATACTCAGGGACTCGTCTAAGTTTGTAACATTGAGAAAGAAATTACGGAAATGGACCAAATATTAACAAAAAAGAATAGGCCGAAAAAAGGCAATCTGAAAAATTGGCAAATTAAAACAAAATAAAAAGTGATTGGACAAAAGTATCGTTGTTGCCAGTAAGTTTGATTTTGCAAAGTATACGCAACTTAAAATATCCATCTAAATTTTCTGTCCAATTGAATATTCATTTACTTAAAACTTATTTAGATATTTCAACTGAGGCCAAAACGAATCAAGGAAAGAACTCGCTCCAACTAGGGGAGTCAACATAACCCAGGCCGGCCCAACCCTAAAATTAGGGTATTTTGTGGTCTGGCCTTTTAGGTGTTGGTATTATTTGAGTTTGGGTAGGGCTGGGCTGGGTCTGGTCAGCACCGAAACTGGTTTTTCTCTCTTGGCACGTGTGCAACGAGGATGAAACCAGTTGATTGGCGCCAGCCCGACCCAACCCGGCCCAAGCCAGCCCGATCTTTTTGGTTTATGATATTTGGGTCGGAGGCTTTCGCAATACCTGACCCGACCCATTGATACCCCTAGCTCCAACGAAGTCCAAGTTGGCTTGCCTGGACCAGTTACAGCGAGCACCCCAGCAAGTCTACATCCGTGCGCCCAAAATGGCTTGTTCGCCTTCCCGCTCAGAATCAGCTTTTGGATCCCCAGATTAGCCTCCTCCTCTTCATCCCCATGGCATCGCTCTGCCCCTCCCTCCGTCGCTGCCAGCAGTAGCACTGCCGTCACCAGGCTAGTCGCAAAGCCAGACTGCCAGCACCCACCGGTCCTCGCTCAGACAGTATAGACTCTGTGGAGAACACGTCTATGTCGGCATCAAATCCGATAATAGAGGTTGGGCGCGGCGCTCATTTGACGGGCAATGGTAGCAATGAGCAGCGGCAGCAAAGAACGATGGTGATGGCGTGCCAGCATTGAGCAAAGGGTAGATGCCGGCGATGCGATAATAATGGCCGCAAGTGGTGTCCCTCACCTGAAGTTTTGCAGAAAAGCCATATAAATTGAGCTTTGATGTTTTTAAACCCTTTTTATTAGAAGAGGTAATAATCCCTTCTCCACTGCTCATTCTAAAACATTGGAATTTATCCATCAAATGCTGAGCGTGGCTAAATCAGGACAAATGCCCTTACAAGCCCAGAATCAGCTAAAGTCTTTCGGATGACGGAAAAGAAGGAAGATAAAACCACCAAGAACCAAGAATCAAGTTATATGTGCATCCTTTGATTCTCCACACAGCTTTTGCACTTAAAATGGTAACCATGGCTTCTTGATCGTCATAAAACATGGACCCAAAAGCAACTCTTGTAGAGAATATAACAGCAGCAGTAAAGTCGACCGACTAGAGGGGAGACAACATCACGCAGGCCAAGGTCCCTTCCTCCCCAAATATTGAAGATGGAGGCATCCGAAGCCAGTTTCATCTCCTTCCTTTGGCATGCTGAATGGCCTTGTGAAATTCATAATCCCAATTGCCAGCTAAAGCAGGACAATGCAGGACATGCTCCCACATCTTTGAGCCTGTATGAATTTGCATAAAGTTGACTGGCCAGAAAATTAATTAAGTACTCAGCCGAAAATGGAATTCCTATTTTTCAGGAAAAAAAAAAAATGACCAGAGAAATTACTAAATACCTTCTTTTCCACATGACTTCGAGTAATAGTCGCGGACAGCCAGATTCCTGAAGCTGCCTGGCAATCATAGAGCAAGTATTTCTGTTGCACCACCTCTTTGAATACCGACATAAGAGCCAACAACCAGATTTCTCGCTTCTGAGCTTAGCGGCAAGACTTACTCCATTTACAATAATTCGCATGCATCTGCATATGCTTTCTAACGAATAAACAGAGCTGGAAGACAGGTAAGTGAAACTTCAGTTTCAAAATTTTCGCATAAGCAACATGAAACTTCAATTTTGCAGTATCAAATGCGATAGCGAGAGCACCTTCATGTTTAAAATGAACTTCTACAATGTGATGGACAAGGTGGTAAATCAGGTCACAAATCATTACGTATAGCATATGGAACCTCAAAATGTAGCTTGACGAAAGTTACATAGTGCTGCATAAAGGACAACCAAAGAACAAGGCATCTTTGATCAACAAAATCAAGGAAACAATAAAGTTGATGAAGAAAGTTTAAGTTTCTAGGCCTTCCCAAAATTAGAGCCATTTTCTCACCGTGAGTGGTTTAGAATTGTCACCTATGGGAATTGGTAGCAGATAGGATTCATGTCCTTGCATCTAGAGCTACTTGTACACCCGCCGTAGATATGCTTATTAAATATTGTTTAGTTGCTTCATCTCTCACATCACAACCTCCCAATATAAAGCTAAGTTTCGATACTAAGAATACTAAACTTGCGTAGGATTTTAATTTTGTTATGTAGTTCCAATCCTAAGTTTAAAAGAAAAATTCTCAATAGTGGGCCAATCATACTAATCCTACAATCGTTTTACATATTAGTCTTGATATTCAAATCACTTGATAATTGACATCATGAAATATCCAGCTTTTTCTTCTAATTCCTGTAGAGAGATGATATGAGCCTTTAAAATCACTTTTTGATTTTTGATCTTACATGATATTATGTTAGTGATATCCTTTAGACATGCATAAATCCTAACAAGGACCTGATTTTTAACAACCATTCTTGCGAGTAATCAATCTAAGTCTTCTTAGCTTTTAAACTCAATAGCAGGGCGCCAAGTAGAAGAACAAAGAGCATCAAAGAAATAATCCCAACAAACCTAAAGCTTGGACACTTCAACCTGCTGGCCACACTCCATGTCCGAGAGAAAACCCATTTTTCAAACCAACTTGTCCTTAACACCTCTGCAAATTCCTTTCTGATCCTCATAATTTATGAGGAGACAATCACATCGTGGGATAGCAAGTATAATTCCAATAATTCCTGCCCGACTGGCCACATAAATCAGATACATAATTGCAGAATTCAACTTAAGTTCATCAAAGACCAGCTACTCGTGCTCTAATTTAGATACTCCAAAGAAGCATACTAAGCTAAGACTACAATGAGGACGCTACTTCACGCATATCCACATTATTTCAATTACCTTCTTTTTCTTTTTCCTTTTCTACACTCTGTTCGTGCTCTAATCTAAATTATCGCTAACGGAACATAATTTCAATCACTAAAACTTTGCTCATGAATATAAGCAAAAGCCACTCACTGATTGTCAGCCTTGTCTCTAAACATAGCAATGATAACTAGTCGCACAAAGTTTAACACGAGTTTATTTATGGGCATTTTTTATCTTTAGAACATTGAATGAAACAAAATAATTCTAAATATTTACACCGGATACGCATTATCTTTAAAATGTTGATTTTTTTTTATTGACTTATTACATTGCCGGTCATTATCACACGCAAGATTCATCATAAATTTATATATTCTCATGACATTACCATTTTCACCATTGCAGTAAAAACTTCTTAACTCGACGTCAAAAGAAAGGGGAAAAAACGGAAGGAAAAAAATAATAAGAAAAGAAATCCAAATCCTGCACAAAAAGTTCACACTTGCATTTGCCAATTTGCCAAAAACTCTCCCCGTCTCGCACAAAACACAGAAAAATTTCTCTCTCCTCCACTCGCCGGAATCCACCTGCCGGCGGTGTCTCCGGCGAAGCGCCTGAGGCCTTTTCCCCTCTCTCTCTCTCTCCCTTTTAGCTTCAGGGTTTCCGATTCCAGGTGTTTCGGCTGACTAATCGAGCGGCTTATGGCTGGAGGACGCAAGAGGGGAGCGAGAAAGCGCAAGAGTAAGCGTCGGTTGTGTTTGGGCGATCTCGTTCTTGCTAAAGTTAAGGGCCACCCTGCCTGGCCTGCCAAGGTTCGCGCTTTTATCTCGCTTTTTGCTCCGTATTCCTTTGATCGTTTCGCGTTTCTTGATTTCTGTTTGGGTGTTCAAGCGCAAGTTTTTGGTTTCTTTTGTGTTTTTTATTTTTTGGCTTTCTTAGGGTCGGAAAAATGGTTTAGTTTGATTTAATTATGCTTATGTTGTGAAGTGAACACTGAACAGGTTGTCGGCTGTCATGTGGTTCTTTATATTAGTTGGAAATAGAAGCGAATGAGGTTTAATTTTTGCTTTTTTTTTTTTTTTGGGTTCTCAAAAATGAATTGGCATGTTGCCTCGTGGCTCACTAGTGATATAGAATTGTCTCTGGGCTATTCAATTAGATCCGTAGTAGCTTTTTGTCTTGATGGTTTTTGTTCGAAGTCTGCTCCTGTATGGATAATACTTTGATTATATTGACCATCTCAGTAGGATGTGGTGCGCATCTTCTTCTTTTTTATGATGGTTGCTCTGTGAATGAGAGATTGCTTTTCTGTATTCAGATTATCAAGCCAGAGGATTGGCAACAGAATCCTGACCCGAAAAAGTACTGTGTGCATTTTTTCGTAAAACAAGAAATGTAAGCTCTACGAACTACTTGTACTACTTGTTTATTTATGTCTGAGTAGTTAAACTCAATGGCTTTATTGAGTTTTATGTATACTTTTCTTCCTTTCATTCATTAACTAAGTATTGTGCCCATGAGCAGCTCTCTTTTTTTTCTTTTTTGGGTAAGCCTCAAAGGTTATTTTGATTTATAGACTGGCCTAGTTCATCTACTCCCGGTCCCTCATGCCCCTCTTCTCTGAAGAAGCAGACACAGACGGAAGAATGAGAGGGCAATTTGTTGATTAGAATCTCTTCCTTCTAGCATTTTGCCTTATGCCATGCTTTTGATTTTTTCTTTTCAAAGTATATCTCTGTTGTTCCATAGGAAGTATCTTTTGATGAACCACAGAAAAAGCAGTTTCTACTCTAGCCTTAGTCATTATTATGAGTTTCGGACTTGAGGAGTGAAGTCACCCATTAGATCAAAGTGTGAGTCACAATTTATCTTTACACTTTAGATACAAATGAAGAGATGTCTTCTTTTCTATGCAATTCCTCTATAGGCTACAGTCTGTTGGTAAAGGAATACTGTATATAGATGAAAGGACATGTAAAGTAAAGGAACACTCTATAGGCTACAGTCTCTGTGATGGATTTGCCATTTGCTCTTCATTTTTGTTATTTATGATTTTGGATCCCAACCCCACTTTGGAAAAATCTTTAGTAGGTCTTTTGAATAAATGCAAACTGTGAGATTTTTGAAAGCCCACATTTGCTTTGTTTTAGCATCTGTGACTCACTCTTATTTTTGCAATGAAGTAGGATTTGTAATTGTTAGTCCAATTGTTTTGTGGTGAGGACACACATACGGGGTTAATGGATAGATAAATACCCTGTGAAAACGCTCTCACAAGGTGGTTACTTCTTTGAATCCTAGTGGTTTGAGAATAATAGGACTGAAACTGAGAGTTGGCAATACCAAATGGGTCATACTTTGTATTGGTAATCATCATGTCATTGTTGTCCTACTGAAGTTTATATGAAAGCACTTGTCCTTGTAAGTTGGTCAATCACTATTAAAGCTCCCATGCTTACATTGCGTTTGCCATTTACTTGGAACCTAGTGCATCAATTTTGATTTTATTCCATGTTGGCTGGAAAAGCAGGCTTTGGGAGTTGCATTCGGGTCACCCCTCTCCCCTCCCTGGCCTTTTTTTTTGGCATCTCGTTGTTTTACGTGGTATTTTGATTTTTTAGCATATATTTTTATCAAGCTAAATTGCTCTTAAAATACCTGCATTAGACTTTAAAGGTTTTCAAAATAAAAATGGTACCGGTGAAGTTAACTGAAATGTTATATCCATCCACTGTTTTATAATTCATTTTTTGTCTGATAAATTACCCTCGACTTTGTTGTATTGCTTCACATACCACTTTGTAATTTGGTCATCTTTTCATTTATTGGCATCACAGAGCTTTCGTTGCTCCTACGAATATCCAAATATTCACTAGTGAGACAAAGACCAGGTTGGCGGCTCGATGTAAAGGTAAAACAGTCAAGCACTTTGCCCAAGCTGTTAAGGAAATATGTGCCGCTTTTGACGAGTCACAAAGAGAGCAGTCAACTAGCATGAGAGGCGACCCTGATGCATCCGACCAGGGGTTTGAAGTTGCCGCTAATGATGGCTTAGAGCAGAAAGGGGCAGAGGCTGATGCAAGCATTACCTGCGATCCATATGGAAGCATTGAAGAAACAGGCAATGGGGACAGCTTCGGCACGAGCTTAGAGTTAGTGACCCATCGTCCTGAGCAACACGAAGGCGATCATCATGATGTTGAGCCTATTACATTGTCCCATGATGATGGTGACTCGTCTCCTAGGGTTTTCCGTAGGAAGGAAGAAGTAAAGGATAGCCTGCAGTCAAAGGAGAAGTTAAAGTTGAATATCGATGAAAATTCATGCTGTTTATAATTACCAATCTATCCGAGCGACATTCACCATGAACTGTAAAACTTAGTACCGAATTAAGAACCCCATCAAGAGTGATCTTAATAGAATATAGTGTTCCAATTGCAAGTTCCAAATAGCAGAGTCGATCGCCCTCCATTTTGCAGCTATTTTACTGAATGAAACGGAAGAGATAGAGTTCCAGGGGTAAGCATACGACAATTACTTAAATCGTGCGATTCTTTCAGTCTGGTGCTCGAGATTATTTGAAGAATAGATTATTTCTTCAACATAGTGATGAATGAGGCACATCAAAGAGAAGTCTCCGAAGCCCTCATTCCTTTTAAAATCCATTGTCCAAGAGTTGCAGCAACATCCTATACCATCGGCATATCGGCGACTTTCCTCATTTGTCATCGTTCATTTTTGTTTAAGCATGAGTGAGATTTAGATGGAAATTAGGAATTCGGTTCCGTACTTGTAGTCTTATTTAGATTTTTATTTTTTAGGTCGAAAATAAAGTTTCATTACTAAACTCAGCCCAGAGGCAAATTACAAGCAAAACCAAATTCGAGACATAGTATCGACCGTAAAGGATGAGGGGGATTTTCTAGCCAATTGCAAGGAATTCAGTTCTGTACTTGTAGTCTTAGTTAGATTGATTGGCGTTCTCTTCACTCTTACTGGATTCTAAAGTATCCAGAGGACGATGATAAGAATGTTGAGCTAAACTTCAAGGCTTTTGGTCTTCTTCATCTGCAGAACTCAATTGTATATATTTTGGCAAATGCCTGCACAAGTAGAGACTACACAAACAATGTCGTTTGGGTGCATTTTTGTTGGTCAAGACTAGAGATGTGCAAAACAGATCGCCTAAACTGGTTCTTGGGAGTGTTGGTCCGGTTTTCAATTCCTAAAAATGGAACTAGTGTTTAGGTGATCTAGTTCCCAATTCCAAGGGGGAATTGGAGCCTGACCGATTGCATATACTTTTTTTTCTAAATTTTCTTTAAAAAAATTAATAAAATGTAAACTAAACACTATCTCGTCCATTAATACCATAAGTTACCGCACAATAACTCTTCACTCATCGTTGTTTCCGTCAATCTTTTAAGATTTGTCTCGATGTGCACGACCACTCTTTAATGGAAAAAAAAAAGTGATTGGTTCTAGACCGGAACTAGAATGGACTGGCGGTCTAGGTTGGTTCCCAATCCTAGGACCAAATGGTTCGATTTCCGATTCCCAAAATTTGGAACCAGTTCTCAATTCCACCTTAGAACTGGACTGGATCAGGAACCGATCACCCCTAATCAAAACATCACTTGTAAGAAGATTGTGATGGATAATTTCGTACATTTGGAAGGGGATTACAATGCTAACTTTACTGAAAACTGAATAATCCTAATATTACACATCCATTTCTAGTAAACATCACATAAGACAACTAACTCTACCGAAAAATATACGAAAAATAAACTAACTGGACTCCGTAGACAACACTCCCGAGTTGGACGCTAGGTCCATGGGTTCAATCTCCTTAACTGGTGCCTTCGTCTGTGCCTCTGCCGGCACTGTTTCTCGAGACTAACAGCATCGTCTCCACCTCCTACGAAAAAACAAATAAGCTCCCAACAAATGCGATAGTGCTTATTGCGATCGTGGTGAGGTGGAGTGCGCACCATGGTAAGAATGTCTCCTCTAACGATGGTATCTACGATTCAAATTATAAAGGGTTCATTTGTTGCACGAAATATTTAACATCAAAAAACATTTTCCTCACCGGTGTTTGAATCGCTTAATGCAAGAATATCGGAGAACTCTAAGGCTATTCACATATCATTATGCCTATGTTACACTGAAGATGCTTCTTTTAAATTTAAGTGTTTTTTCCAACATTTAGATCTGAAATATGTACTTTGGTTTTCAAAGTTAGATCAATTCATATTACCAGGAAAAGTTGGGATAAAGGTGTCATTGGTTTCTAGTTCAAATTCAATGAAATGTGACTAAGTTTAACTTAAAAAGAGAAAGGACAAGCAAAGAACATTGAACAGGCTTTCAATTTACTACTGATCATGATGGTGAGCAAACCATTGGTGAGAAAAACTTTACGTAAATTGCTTTAAATGTATTTTTTTGAACATAACTATGGATAGTTCCAAATACATGCATTTTTTAAGGTTGGGATTATTAATGGAGTTGGTAGCCACATCATAGCATTTATTTAATTGACAGTATATATGGATAAGGCTCATTGATCTTTAGTCATATTGTTGATTTAGCCAACTTTGCCTTCTTTCCTATAATGGTAATAATTATCATCTCTCTCATGTCATATCCCCCGAATTGTACAACAAAATTAATACTTACCCTCTTTTTATATATATGTCATGTCCTAAACCCTCATGGGAGAGAGAATAGGTTTAGAGGTATTGTCAACTTCAAGCAGACGACCTTTTATTGACTAGAATTCTCCTAAGCCCATATCTCGTACGACATCGGATGTTCAAAATTTTAACCGATTAAACCTATGCAAATTTTAACAAATGAGTTGCCATTAACTTTTGGGGTCGACTATAAACCCAATAAGTTATGAGATAATATCTTACTATTTATATAAATAGAGATTCTAAACTTGAGGATTTGATTACGTTGGCCCTAAGACTAACACCATTTTGATACCTCACTTAATCATGCTAACTAATGCCATAACCACCTATCGAGAACTTCTAGCTTTCATCCTAAACATTCTAAACCGAAGAAAATTACATCTAAGATATTAAAGAGTGTAACAAAGTATAATCACAAAGAAAACACACAAACATCCTAAAATTGTCTCTAAAAAGAAAAAGGCAATTCAAAATAAAAGGACACTATTTGATTATTATTATTGTTTTTTTTTTTTTAGAAATTTTCCAAATTTTCTATTTTTTCTGATTTTTCTGGATTTTTTTGAATTTTTAATATTTTTATTTTCTAAATCTTTAATGATTTTCTAAGGTTTTTAAAACAAATTATTATTTTATGACCTTTTGAAATTTTTTAATATTTTTGAATATTCTAGAATTTATAATCTTTTTAGATTTTTATATTTTTTAAATAATTTATTATCAATATTATATTCAGGGAACGAGTGCAGACCGGGCTTACCCGATCCGACCCATTGACCCGACCGTCTATCCCGATCCGACACGCGTCGGATTGAGACCGATTTTCTCAAGATTTTTATATTATTTTTTGAATTTTCCTTGATTTTCCTATTTTTCCTTTTTCTTTTCTCTTTTGTTTTTTTTATCTTTTTCCTATTTTTGTCCTTTTCTGCATTCATCTTCTTCCCAAAGCCTTCTTATTCACCGAAGGTCTCCCTCTTCGCCTGCAACTCCAGCCGAAACAAAGACCACTAATCCGCCCTCGCCACATTGTCACCGGCACCTGCACCGCTGCCGCAGCAACACCAACCACTTGCTGCCTATTCCAGCCGGCGCTCACAACACTAACCGCTAACTCTGGCGGCCACAAACTTAGCAAACAAAACCCTACCGAACCGGCTTTTCCAAAACCAGCAATCTCAGGAAACCAACAAGCGTAGACACATTAAAATGAGGAAAAATAGTCTAACTCGCGTGGCCTCGAACCAGTGGCTTCGCCGACAAGCGAAGACCTTCGCAATGGAGGAGAGATGCACATGCGGCCGACTCGAACCGAAGTCAATATGCCACGAAATCATGCAAAAGACAGAGATAAGATGGAATCCGTGACAATACTGGAACAAACAGAGTGTATAATAAATCCTCGACGCACCAATTTCGCAAAATAAACTCGGTAGTTCTTTGAGGCATTTCGTCGAGCAGTCGGAGTGCGACTTAAAATGTACACTGCAGAATGAGATTCAATGTGATTTTCGTGTAAAGTATGATGTATGAAGACCTAATCAACATGTTTCGTGTCAACTCTGTCCTAGTCTGTCGCGATTCACTTAAAATCTTTCCGCTCAAGTTCGGTGCTCCTAAGTGTTCTATATTTCATTCAGGCAATACGTCGAACATTTAGCATTCACAGAAGAACACGAGTTTCAGGTCCAGGTTTAAGGCGTTCCTCAGTCCCAACGCGATGCGTCAACCTGTAAAGCATTACGAGTCATCATGCACTCGTTTCGGTTTATCGAGATTTCATGAAAAATTTCAATCGACCTGGGCGAGTTTCCCTCGGCCAAAACAGGGGTAATACGGAGCATTCGGGAGGCAAAATCGTACCTGTTCCGGAATGGCGCTGCGGTGGACATGATCGGCGATCCGGCGAACTCTCTCCTCTTTCTCGAAGGAACTCTCTTTTTTCTCTGGTTCTCTTCTTTTCTCCCTTGATCGAAGCTCTCCCTGTCCTCCCCCCCGACGATCTCTGTCTTTAATGGCCGAACGTCAACGCCAGACATGCCTCTGCACTGTTTTCTTCTCGGTCCCACACTCTGGTCATTTTTCTCGAGCGAAGCTCTTCAATGGTCGACAACGAAACCAGCCCATCGTCGAGCACGCCCTCTCTCTTTCCTTCAGCGAAGCTCCTACTCAGCTTCTCTCCCTCTCTCCTCACTGCCGTGACGTCGCGGGGGTTGGGCCTTTTTTCATTTGATTCTGATGGACTAAGAAGAAAACAAAAGGAATGAAAACGACATGGGCTCAAAAGGGATCAAAGGGAAGTGTAGAGGTGGGCCAAGGGAGAGGTGATCCGAAAATTCGTTTAAAGGAGTGGGCCAAAAATTCCGGCCCGCTCGCTCTCGCCATTTTTTTCTCATTTCTTTCATTTTTGTTTGGTCCACTTTATTCATTTTTCAATTTTTCTTATTTTTCCTTTTATCTTTTATAAATATTTACAATTTTTGCAAAATAAATGGATATTGAGAACATTGATAAAAATTAGGGTATCGATAATATATACGTACATTTTTTCAATTCAAATAGCCATTTCCTTCAAATGTGTCGGTTGAATTCACATTGTTTTTGAAAATTTCATTTTCTAGATTGCTAGTATATTCACAACACAATTCTGAATGTAAAAATTGGCCCAACTGATCACATCATATTTATCTTTCAATTAGATCTTATTAATTTTCCAAAATAGAGAAATGGCTTTCACAAAACCCACCACACTATTTTTCACATTGTCGCCTACATCTTACTTGACATTTCATGACTATGAACAATGACTCACTTGCTCAAGATTGCTTTGGCCTTCATTGCCATTTTATTTCCATGCTCGGTGTCATGGGATTCTATTTCCTGATTGGATTGCAAATGGGAACGTGATCCCGCAGAAATCATTCGATTACCATCCGAATCCTAGAAGTTGATTTAGTTTTGGAGAGCATAGTACTGTGCCAATGACAACTTCATCGCGTGTATAGAGTACGTGCGGTGATTTATCGCTCGCTATGGTCAACGCATGAATCCCCAATGACTTGCACATGGCATTGCAACCGATTGTCGTGGCGCTTCAAGTCTATGTAACCAAAAACCCAGCAAATCTATGCAATGGGTATGTCTATGAATAGAACATTGAATTGTCATTCCTTAATGAACATGCGAGAATCATTTCCCTTAACAATCCAGGATGACAGGAAACAAGCTAGATTAATGAATATGTGTAACTACTTGGTAAGATTTAATATCTTGAGCATACTCCACACCATCTGTCACCAATATAAAACTTTAAAAAATTCTATAAAAGAAATGAGATGCTCGATTAACATTGTGAGCCAATTGAGTTGGCTATCTTTATGCGCAAACTCTGCTCGACAAGCCACTCGAGCTATCGAACTCGACTCGGGCTCGAAAAAATCACCAATAGCTACCGAAAATCATGTTAAAATGCTCCAAGAAGCATTAAAGAAATCAGAAGAGAACCCATCAGATCAGGACCGGTGCTTTAATCATCATTAGTAGAGCACATAGCATCTTTAATCTCCACTGCAATGATAGGAGAAGATGAAATTGCTTTTCCTTCCTCTGGAATGATACAAATCAATAGATTCTATAACTCAAGAATTGTGCTTCTAGCACAAGTAGAATTTAGTGTCACACCCCAAATCCTATAAGGATAAGCAAGTGACACGGCTGTCATTTCTCCAAAGGATGCAATCTCAAACTATACTCAAATATCTAGCTCCCAAAATCTCATGCGATAACGCTTTTGCTCTTATGGCTATTAACTAAGGGACCTAAAAAATATTATAAGAAAAAGGAACGAGCTACTATGGCTCAGTGATTAATATATTTCTTCTAACTAGATTGAACAACCACTATGCATATTTAAAGCACAAACCTAACTCACTTTAACATAATATATTCATAATACAAATATTCAAGATAATAATAAAGTAGATACCAATGATCCATTCAATTGATCAATCTCATAAAAAACACGCATTAATAGTCTATTCTATTAATTTATCTCATCAAACCACACATCGATGGTCCATTTCATCGACTAAACTCAAATCACATATCAATAGTCCACTGCCTTAACCAAACCCATACTCAAATGTCTAGCCATGGTCATTCTTAACACCCATGACAAGATGATCACCCTTAACCAAATTATTAGTCTCTCAATTACTGTACAATTGTCAGAACAATCAATAAAAAAATGTCAAAAAATATTGATCGCTTAAATGTAAGGAATATCTATCAATTGTAGTAGATTTTTAGGAATAATTGTCTAAAAAGTTTTAAATCTATTATGCAGTAGCCAATATAGTTTTAAAATTTTAAATTTTAAATTTAGTCAATTTAATCAGAAATATTTTAACAAATTTATGCATAATGAATGGCATCACAACCTCCCCAAGACCTATGTGCGGGCATGTGGTGAGGTAATGGCTCACTAAGCATTCCACTAATTCATGACTTATGATCTAAGTTTTTAACTTGCTAATCAATTTCATTTAGAAGTCACCACTTAATTGATTGGGGGTTGATTAGAAATCAACATAAAATATTGAGAGAAATATTTTACTCCTACGCATCAAGGACTTGATTACATTAATTAATCAACTAATTTAAACCTTGGATTTGATTTTTTTTTTTTTATATATTTTCAAGGATTTTTCATGCATTTGCAGAAAAAACTCCTTTTGATTTTTTCTATTTTTGGAAAAATATAAAATATTTTTGGATATTTCTATTTTATAATAAAATAATAATATGTTATTATAAAAAGGATCCGGGTCGGGCTATTAGCCCGACTCGAACTGACAGGGGCCTGCAAAATGGGCCCTTGTCTTGAGTTCATGCATACCGGGCTCTATCAAGTATCCAGTTCGAATTAACTAGCCCTACGGCCAAGTTTTACTGAGCCTTGTAATCCCAACTACTATTTTTTAAGCTCTTTTCTCCAGAACGTGGAGATCTTCCCCTCTCCTTCACGGTCTCTTCTACCCTTTACGTCGACTACACATTGACCCTCTCCTACCGACAGATGGAAGACTGTCTAGTTAAAGCACTGAAAAATGAGAAAATGGATAAATGCACTAGAAATCCTATAAATTGTAATGAAAATACAATTGAGTTTTAGAACTTTTAAACAGTATAATTAAGTTATAAAACTTATCATGAAAGTACAATCAAACTCAAAAAATATTATCAACTCCCAAAACTTATCACAAAAATACTATCAATGAAAATGCAATATGCTTAAAACTTCTACAAGGTACTATCAATAAAAGGACTTAATTTGACTAATTTTATAAGTTCACTTCATTATATTTTTTAAAAATTTTCAAATTCAATTGTACTTTTGTAATAAGTTTTATGACTTAATTAAATTTTATAAAAAAATTAAACTAAATTTATGGACAAGTTTCAACATTTCTAATATACTTATCCTCTAAAAATACCTTAAGTTAAATAGAGAACTTGAGCACAAATAGAATTAGGACTGCCCACTACGCAGTTGTTCTCCATGACCACGGCCACCGCGAAACACAACTATTCATTACTTGTCGGCCATGAAAAAGTTTGTGTTGCTTTGACGGTCAGAATAATGCAGTGGAATGTGGTCTTTAGTGAAAATAGGTCCATGTGTTTATACCTTTACATGTCTTGGTCCATTCTTAAGCACCACCATTTACCAAAGTACTAAAAAAAAATCATGCATCTTTGTCCTCCTAGTATAAGAAGAATTCAAAAGAAAATCAAGTGGTGAACAAACTACCTGAAAATAAAATTTCAAATCTAAAGCTAATAGTCGTTGTGGATTGTCGAACTCCATCATCCAATGGCTTCTTCGTTGAAGCCCAAAAGAATATAAAGTGTCTTCTTAATTTTCAAAAGCTTGGACCCGCCTGACGACTTTCTCAGTCATCTTTACAATGTTTTAGACCATAATGGAATATATGTTTTAGTTGATAATGAGGAGTAGAGGAAGGGAGACCAAATTTGACCAGCGCTTATGAAGGCCATTGAGGAATTATGCATTGCAATCATAGTCTTCTTGGAGGGTAACGTATTGTTTTAATTATGAATAACATTTCACTATCGGACCGAAGCACTAATATATATAAGATTTTATTATTCTTATAACTTGTATATATCGACGAAACTAATTAATTCATGATTGTTATCATGAATCATATTTTCCATTAAGAGAGCTTTGAATAAAAATCCTGGACTTTATTTGGTCATAGAGTCATTTGAGTTCACGAAACAAAATGTAAAAATAGATTTGTGTAACGATTTTCGGTATGAATATATCTTTTAATATATCGTTAAGTGGTTCAAACGATATTATAATATGGTTCAAATACTATTCTTGTAATTTCTCTTGAATAATCACATGTTCTATATTTCTAGTTGGCTAACATTGCTTTTGTCTGTACACGCACGATTTCCTAAATTCACCATTTCTCACAAGTTTGTTGGTCCAAGGGCTTGTCCATAGCCATGTTAAACGAGGTGAAGTAAGTCCAAGCAGAAAACCGACCCAAAAACAAGGTCCAAGAGGAATCACATGTACGCACGAATATCGAAAGATGCTCGACAAAAAAGACTAGAAGAGCAGCCCCAAGTGGCCTTTGATTAAATAAAGATTCTTGATTTCAAAATCCAATATCTTTGCACATGGTGCCACCACATATTTCATAGCACTATGTAATATGGGCTTTACCTTTATTGTTGACTTAATTAATAGACAATGAATTCATGTGGAATCCATGGCTTTTTTTAATCAGCTCTTGGTTTAGTCTAGTAGGCCAAGGGCATTCAAGTATTTCTCAGCTGTATGAGTTGGGCATGTGGAAAGTTGGGAGACTTGGCAGGAAATTTTGCTTTCGATGGCATTGCCATCCATGGGCTCCATGCAGGAATTTGAGTATCTGCTTATGGCTTTGAACCCACTAGAGAAAATATTCATATGTAAGATATCCATTCCGTAGAATTAAATCAAAGTGAGAAAACTTAGACCCTTGGAAATGACTACTTTCTATTTCTCTTTAGGAGGGAGAGAGAGATTTTGGGGCATTCAGGCATGCCTCCTCTTTTCTGATTTGGAATTGAAGGTTGGTCCTTTTCTGAATGGTCTCGTCAAGTCCTCTTCTCAACCCCTTAATTAACATTTTGAGAGCCTCTATATCTACTCTTTAAGCCTATGAGATTTAACAAAACCTTCTTCATCTCTAAATGGAATTCAACTTCACCTAATGTACCAAATGAGGTTAGTTTACCTTCGGAGCCAAAATTAGTGCTCCTGGATTTGAGTAGGTCTTTAAATTATCATGTTTGGATCTTTTGCGAACCTCAACATCCTTAAATGTAAAATACACAGGGGGCATTTTCGTCTTCTTCCTTTTTCTTTCTTTTCCTTTTTTTCCCCTTTTGTCTCTCTTCCATGGTGGAGGGAAGGGAGAAGAAAGGGAAAAAGGAAAAAGGAAAAAGATGAAAATGCTCTTTGGCCAAAGAGTTTGGGGATAAATATGTCACACAAAGATACAAGTTTAGGGTTTTTGTGTCACAAAAGAAAGTTTCGGGTAAATGTATCAAAAAAGATATAGTTTGAGGTTTTTAGTGTAAAAAAAAAAAGTTCGGGATAAATCACACAAGTGGCATAGTTTAGGTTTTAATGTCACAAAAAAAAAATTTAGGGTAAATTTATCACAAATTGTATAATTTGGGATTTTTGTGATATTTTCCTAATAATGTTACATTTGCCCCAATTTTAAAGTTGAGTTACTACCTTCTACTTAAAGTTTAAACCGCCACTTCATTTATTTAATGTTTTTGTTGCCCCTTTGCTCTTCTTTAAAATTACTATTGGAATTAGGACCCACCGCAATTTCCCTTAAGATATTTTATCTTCTTTCAAATTGGTTTGTATTGGTAATTACACTTAAAATAACTGTCCTATTAGTAAATATTCCCCTTGTGACAATAGTGTGGACCTACATGAAAATTGAATTGTACGAATAGTAAATAATAGAATTTTCAAAGATCTGAATGCATTTATTTTTTAGATTATTACTCAAAAGGATCACAACAATCCGGTTAAGAAAAAATAGATAATATATATATTCTCAGACAAAACCTTTCACAAACACCTCATAGCAAAATTAGAAGTGTTGTCTTGTGGTCACTCACAATCTTCATGACTATCTCGAAGTGTCGTCCCACTAAGTAGAAAGCTGGAAGCTTTTTCCCTACGCTTGGGGAGGACTTAAAGTCATTACCTTTTATAGGCTTGACTTAAATGCACGCAAAAAAGGAGAGATTGAAAGGTGCTCCCTGAACACCGCATGCTGTTCGACCCAAAAAAAAAAAAAAATGCATGATGATCCTTTCAGCCAATCTTTTTCATGAAAATTAGAGGAAAGTCAAAATTTCATAGCACTTGATATTATATACTCACTTGGGTGGTTAATTGCATGGTGCTTTGAAAGCATTTAACATTTTCTCACAAAAATAAACTATTGTAGATGAGCTATTGCTGGTTCATTATTTAATAGATTGGTTAAAACAGCATACCCATTTTTTGGAGTATCAATATTTGTCACTTTATCTAAGTCTGATTCATCTTTTTACCCATTAATTACTTATGATTGAGAATGGAGATTTTAAATATATAAGGGCATAGAAACTAAATTCTCAACAATGTTGATCCACATAATTGAACATGGGACATTATGTGTGATTAACAATTCAATTATACCATTTTCTATTAGTCCACATAACTTTCGTTATTTGTAATTTCAATCTCCAAAAGACTTGAGTTATCTGATAAAAGAAATGTAAACCATTTATAAGCCACGTATACAGACAACTCTGATGAGATTTTCTTTTTCTTGTTTTACTCCTATTGAAATTTTATTATATGCACAAGCCTAAAACTTCACAAGATCTGAACAACAAGTTGTTTGCTTGATAGTATACAATATGGGAATCTATAATGCTTCTTTTTAGGACTCTGCAAATCACTCACAGAAAAGAAAATCCCATAAAAATAAATATGACAACTATAATACATAAAGGAAGATGTTCAAATAATCTTTGAGAAATTTGATATGATGGTAAATCTTCTATATTGTAATAAGAAGAATTTAGGGTAATTTTAAGTTTTCGAATGTAACTTCCAACTTTAATTTTTAATATATTAAATAGATAATTTTGAAATAATGAAATAAAATATTTATTACTAAAAACTTAACGCATAAATTTTGCCAAAGTTATCCTTCATATATTTTCTCATCTAAATAATTACCAAAATGACTTGCAAAAAATTAGTAAGAAACAACCGAAAATAATTATTTGATTCCCGTGCATAGCATTGGTTTTGTAGCTAATATCAAATGATGTTGATGTGCTTAGACCGAATTTATGTAAGACCTTCTCCGTTGGGAACAAAGTGGATATGGGTAAAGTCACACAGTCATGCGGCCCGCATAGACAAAAGACGGAGGTATAAACAAAAAGATTGGGTTCTTTAATTAATACCAAAATCTAAAATCTCTGCATAGAGCATGAAGATGGTAGTTTTTCCCCCCATTTTGGTAGGTTGACAGCTAAGTGCCTTTTTTTTTTTTTTTTCCTATTCTATTCTTACTTTAATGTTTAGACTTTTATCTTACCCCCAAAACCCATTTTATCCTCGGTAACCTCTTGAGGGTGAGGATTCGAACCCCTAGCCCCCTTTCTCATATAAGAAGAGTGGCCACACCATTTAGTTAGTGAATATCTTATTCGTTTTAATTTATATTTTGCGAAATATGTTTAGTATATGTATCATACCTCACATTCATACCGAAATTATGGGGAAAGATAGGCCTTTCCATAAAGAACTAAGCCTTTAATGTAAACCTATCATTTCATAAAAAATTAACTTCATATCAAACTACTCATCTTGTAAAACTTGTATTAACAAAACTTAAAAATATCCCAACCATTTTCAAAAGGAATTCACTTGTACTCTCAATTTACTCAAATTATTTGGTAACTGGCATTCTAAGTCACCTCATATCACTCTCCACATGCCCCCATTTACCCTTCTCATTCTTGTGAGTGACATAGAGTGCAAATAAAAGGGGAAAGCAAAATCACAGCTCAACAAGTGGTATTCATCATTATTTCTATGACATCAAGTAACCAAAAATGCAACCTTATAATTATGTATCACTAATGTGCATCGTGACAGTCATATCAACAAATATTCTTAAAAACCTAAATTTAAATGGTTCAGGGACTTATATGGCATTTTACTATGTTCAAAATCTAATCCGCTTGCATGATTACGATAATACCTACAAGTGAATGGTTTTAGGATTGGCCTGGTTCTCACCCTAGAATCGAGAATTAGACCAATATTCACAATTCCAAATTTTGGGAATCAGAAATCTCCCATAATCAACCTGTTTGGCCCAGTTCTTTTGCTGACCTCTATCATTCCCCTTGTTTTGAAAATTTTTTCTACGGATTTGGTTTACCATGGAACATTGGATCATACACATTAGATAAGATGGATTTCATGCAAGATACATCCCTTGAACAGTTGAGATTTAATGGATTGGACTTAGACATGTGGTATTAATGTGGTTGAAATCTAGAAACTAACCGTATGCGTTTGTGCTACAGTTATCTATTGAATAGAATTACTGAGTGAACTTGGTGCCAAACAAAATTGACTTTGAACCGTCCAAAATAGTACCCTCAATACGAATTTTACTTTTACAATTTACATTTAGTTTACTGCATATATTTTCATTCAATAATATCTTACTTATTAGACTCTTATAATTGCCTCTACATTGGACTTTTGGTATTGGTGTATGGCCCCGTTAACGAGAGCTTAAAATTGTTCAAACTCCTAAGCCACGTTGAAGCGACGGAATAATTGTAGTAAGGAAATGCATGCGCAAAAAGAGAGATTGTTAGGTGCTCCAAAAACATTCATAAAATTATTTTTCTTTAAAGAAAAGTCAAAAGTTTGTAGCACTTGATATAGAATAATTACTTAGGAGGCTGACCACATGATGCTTTGAAAGCATCCAAATTTTTCTCACGATAACAAACAATTATGGATGAGCTGTTGGTGGCTCATTTATTTATAAAAAAAGGACATATCGATATATTCTAATAGCCAAATTAGATGGAATTAGCGAAAAGAATTTATTGAATCAATTTGACAAGTTTTCTAAAATGATTATATCATTTGAAAGTTTTAGAATTTGATTGTACTTTCGTACTAAGTTTTTAAAATTTTTGATGCACTTATTTCTTTTTATCAATCTTAGTTAGAGTGATTATCGACTTTTCATCAATTAAGTTACTAGCTAATTTAGCATTACCAACTCTTATTTGAGTTGGTTTTGAACAATTATTTATTTAGTTAATTACCCACTTGTTGTGTCTCCGATAAAAGAAAAAATAGAGCTTTTATAGTTTTCTGACTTTTTTTTACCAATGACTCGAAATATTGCGTCGATGATCCAATTTTTTGTTAGTGGCCTATATCTTTAAAATATAAGTCAAGTGGCACTTTTAATGAGAGCTTAAAAAAAAACCGACCTCTAAGCCATGTGGGAGCGACAGAGCAATTGTAGTAGGGAAATGCATGCGCAAAAAGAGGGATCGAAAGGTGCTCCCTAAACACCGCATGACGATCCTTTCTACCAATATTTTTCATAAAAATTAGAGCAAAGTGAAATGTTCAAAGCACTCAAAGTCAGAGGAAGCCGGCAAAGTTTTTTTTTTCAGTGAGCCCATGACCTATATCACAAGAATCCACCACCCTAGAGTTGCTTGTCGGTTGGTGCAATGATCAAGTCAACTAGGACCAGCACTAATCTAAACTATTCACTACTTGTCGGCCACGGAAAAGTTTGTGTTGCTCTGACGGTCGGAATAATGCAGTGGAATGCGGTCTTCAGTGAAAATAGGTCCATGTGTTTATACCTTTACATGTCTTGGTCCATTCTTAAGCACCACCATTTACCAAAGTACTAAAAAAAATCATGCATCTCTATCCTCCCAGTATAAGAAGAATTCAAAAGAAAATCAAGTGGTGAACAAACTACCTGAAAATACAATTTCAAATCTAAAGCTAATAGTCGTTGTTGATTGTCGAACTCCATCATCCAATGGCTTCTTCGTTGAAACCCAAAAGGATATACAGTGTCTTCTTAATTTTCAAAAGCATGGACCCACCTGACAACTTTCTCGGTCATCTTTACAATGTTTTAGACCATAATGGAATATATGTTTTAGTTGATAATGAGGAGTAGAGGAAGGGAGGCAAAATTTGACCAGTGCTTATGAAGGCCATTGAGCAATTATGCATTGCAATCATCATCTTCTTGAGGGTAACGTATTGTTTTAATCATGAATAACATTTCATTATCAGGACCGAAGCACTAATATATATATAATTTTATTATTCTTATAACTTGTATATATTGATGAAACTAATCAATTCATGATTGCTATCATGAGTCATATTTTCCATTAAGGGAGCTTTGAATAAAAATCCTAGACTTTATTTGGTCATAGAGTCATTTGAGTTCACGAAACAAAATGTAAAAATAGATTTGTGTAATGATTCTCGATATGAATATATCTTTTAGTATATCGTTAAGCAGTTCAAATGATATTACAACAGGGTTCAAATACTATTCTTGTAATTTCTCTTGAATAATCACATGTTTTATATTTCTAGTTGGCTAACATTGCTTTTGTCTGTACATGCACGATTTCCTAAATTCACCATTTCTCACAAGTTTGTCGGTCCAAGGGCTTGTCCATAGCCACGTTAAACGAGGTGAAGTAAGTCCAAGCAGAAAACCGACCAAAAAAAAAAAGGTCCAAGCGGAATCACATGTACGCATGAATATCGAAAGATGCTTGACAAAAAGACTAGAAGAGCAGCCCCAAGTGGCCTTTGATTAAATAAAGATTCTTGATTTCAAAATTCAATATCTTTGCACATGGTGCCACCACAGATTTCATAGCACTATGTAATATGGGCTTTACCTTTATTGTTGACTTAATAGACAATGAATTCATGTGGAATCCATGGCTTTTTTTAATCAGCTCTTGGTTTAGTCTAGTAGGCCAAGGGCGTTCAAGTATTTCTCAGCTGTATGAGTTGGGCACGTGGAAAGTTGGGAGACTTGGCAGGAAATCTTGCTTTCGATGGCATTGCCATCCATGGGCTCCATGCAGGAATTTGAGTATCTGCTTATGGCTTTGAACCCACTAGAGAAAATATTCATATGTAAGATATCCATTTTGCAGAATTAAATCAAAGTGAGAAAACCTAGACCCTTGGAAATAACTACTTTCTATTTCTCTTTAGGAGGGAGGGAGAGAGAGAGATTTTGGGGGCATTCAGGCCTACCTCCTCTTTTCTTATTTGGAATTGAAAGTTGGTCCTTTTCTGAATGGTCCCGTCAAGTCCTCTTCTCAACCCCTTAATTAACATTTGAGAGCCTCTATATCTCCTCTTTAAGCCTACAAGATTTAACTAAACCTTCTTCATCTCCTACGACCAAGTGATTTAACCAAAATTAAACCTTTTGGATCTTCATCCTCTAAATGGAATTCAACTTAAATAAGGCGAGATGATCCACCTAATGTACCAAGTGTTCAAGTTTGTTATTTAGTTTATAAAAGCACAATATAATCTCAATGGTCTAGCACATTTGACTCAGTTACCATGCATGCTTATGTATTGCACAAGCAGTGGAAACTATTTCTTTTAATAGGGATTAGCTAATTCTTCATTTTGCAGTTTTCAGAAAGTTTCCCAAGAATTCCCTGATTTTGTGTGGTACTTTGTTTTGCAAAGTATAATTTTCAACAAAAATTATAAATAAAGATTTGAAATAGAGCCTCTTTCTTAAATAAGAATTTAGATTGAAATTTGTTTCAAATAAAAATTTGAAATGGCCAAATTAATCTCAAACGAAGGCCTTTACTCACCGCCGGCCAAATCTTTGCCGCCGATGTGCCTTTCCGGCCATTGGACCAGGGCATTTTTGTCCAAAATGATCTGAATAGAAATTTTTTTCTCTTTTCTTTTATTTCTATTTTGACATTTGGTCTCTTAGCTCAAACTTTGTGGAGACAATTGAAGGAGACGACCTAGAGAATGATTCCGGTCCTCGCACTCCTCTCTTAGGGCGAGTTAGGCTCACTGATCTTTTTTTTTTCAGATTCGAAAGTTGGTCCTTTCCTGAAAGCCTCTCTGTCTCTCCATTAGAGTTCTTTGTCAGTTTGTGCAATAATTGAGTTCTGTGGACTAGCAATGAAATATACTAGTCACTGCTTTTTTCAACGACAAAGTAGGTCGCGTCAATCAAAAGTCTGTCGGTGGACTGGTCTTCGGTGAAAAAAATGTCCATGTGTTCACACCTTTGGATGTCTCGATCCATCCTTGAGCACCACCATTTACCACAGTACCAAAGTAAGTCATGCGTCTTTCTGCTCTAGTATAAGACTAAATCAGCAAGAAGGGGAACGAAGTGCCTAGCAAAACACTGTACCAAATCTTAAGCTAGTATTTGTTGCTGATTGTTAAAACTCCATGGGTACATTAAATAAAAAATTGTCTAATGTTGCATGGTCAAATTAATCAACAATTTAATAACAAATTCAGCATCAAACAAAGAAATTTTTGCCAATGTGACAATCCGAATAATGCCGTGTTATGTGGTCCTAAGTGAAAATAAGTACTTGTGTTCATACCTATTTGAAAGCTGGGTCCATACTCAAGCATCGTGATCCTCCAAAGTTCTAATATTATTAATGATGTCGTGGCATACAACCTTGAGTGAAAATTACTCGAGGTGTTGATACTTAATAGATATGTTTATCCACCCGCAAGCACCATGATTTACCAATCCACCCACAAGCACCATGATTTACCAAAGTTCTAATATTATTTTATGCCGATATACTTAATTGTGCTTATAATTAATCTCTTTTGAGTAGTCATGCGTCAAGTACTTATATAGTGAAAAAAAAAACTACTTGGTGGTTAGGAATGCGCTTTCAAGGAAGCCCGCAGTTTTTTTTCCTTTTTATTGTTTGATAGTGAGCTTATGGCAAAAGCTAACCTAATGACAGGAAATACTTCAATTACAAAAAGAAAAACTAAATGGATCAAAGCCATATCCTCAAAGTTGGTATGCGGTTTTCATTGAAAATAAGTCCATGTGTTCATACACAGCACATATATTGGTCCACACTCAAGCACCATGTTTTTCCAAAGTTTTACTATTATTAATAGATCAAATGTTTTTATTGCTAGAACCCTTAAAAGCGTGTAATTATTTTTTCTTGAGTGGTCATGTGGTAAATCATTATATAGTCTGGAAAGAACTACTATGCGGAGGTGGGGGGATGACATTTCAAGGAAACCAGCATCCGACCAAGAGAAGAAAAAAAAATTGAAGCTAGCAAAGGTGTTTTTGTCAGCCACCCATGACCTAGCTTACAAGAATCCACCATCCTAAAGTTATTTGTCGGTTTGCGCAATAATTGAGTCCACTAGGACCCGTACTGATCAACACCATTCACTACTTTTGTCGGCCACAGAGAAGCTTTTGTCACTCTAACAGCCTGAATAATGCGTTGGTACGCGGACTTAAGTGAAAAGAAGTATATGTGTTCACACCTTTACATGTCTTGAAACCCCCCCTTATGCACCATCATTTTTCCGAAGGTATCAAGAAAGTCATGTGTCTCTATCCTCTAGTATAAGAATAAATCAAAAGGATTTACAACGTCTTCTTCAGTATCAGAAGCATGGACCTGAGTAACAATTTATAGAGTCACTTTTACAAAATTTTAAAACAAAATGAAATTTACACTTTTATTGATAGCGAGGAACTAAGAAAGGGTGACCAAATGTAGCCAGTGCTTATGAAGGCCATCAAGCAATTGTGCATTGTAATCATCATCTTCTCAAAGGATTGTGCTTTGTTTTGATTATGAATAACATTTCATTATCAGGCTCAAGGAGTGTGTGCATGCGCACTCATATATATATATATCAACAAAACTAATCAATTCATGATTGCTACCATGAGTCTTAAGAGAACTTTAAATAAAAATCCTAAACTTTATTCAGCTGGGGAACCATTTGAGTTTGTGAAAAAGAAAGTAAAAAAATATTTATGTGAGGATCCTTAGTACGAAATATATCTTTTGATAAATCATCAAGTAATTCAAACGCTATTATAACACAATTCAAATACTATACCTTTAATTTCTCGTTAACATTCACATATCCTAAATTTTTTAGTAGGCTAATATTGCGTTTGTCCAGACACACGAATTTCTAGTTCCACCATTTCTCACAAGTTCATCATCCCAATGGTCAACACATAGCAAATTTCAAGTCTAACTAACATAGTGAGAAACGGATCTTGAAATCTAGAAACGAGCATAGAAATTCCGAACTCGAGCTATGTTTCACACGAACACCTTAGTATTCACACGCGCATGGCTTTGGGACTCTGCAAATAAATCACAAGAGTGGCAAACATGGACTTTGATTCTGATCAATTGAAAACATGTACGGAAATGGCAAGGAATTAGGAAAGCTTTAACATGACGAGCAGATGGCCGAGCGTGTGAATTGTGGTCCCCTCTGTGTGCGTCGCTGGCTTCTTGTTCCTCCTCAAGATCACCGAATCCTACGCCTTTTTGACTCTCAAGCTTTTTCTTCCACTCACCGGGTTTCGAATCTTGTCTGATTCTGATTTTTCATCACTTTCTAACTCACGCTCAAATCTCTTTTTTGGAATTCCCCACCCACCGAAAGCCATCCCGCGCTCAAAGCTCACGATCAGTTTTACTTTTTCAAAGGGTCCCCATCTCTCGTATTTATCTCTTTTTCAAAAAAGAACCACAGAATCCTTTTCTCATTCGGTCCTCCAAAGCTCACGGCCAGCTCACTTGACCGAATCAATCTTTTCAAACTCCAGATCGTCTGGTTTGCTGTGTCTTTTGGTCATCAACCGAGGGTCCCCTGAGTGTTTGATCGTGTTTGATTTTTTGTGTAATCCAAGTCTCTTGACCGTATTTTGCTCCTTCGAAAGCCCTCTTCAAAAACCGGTTGATTTTTCGTAACAGTCAGCTCTCTTGGCAGGCCTCAACTCATCTCACCCTCATCTTGAAGTTCTTTGATCCAAACTTCCACAATTCTTGAAGTCTGATCCACCTTGTCCGAATCATATCTAATTCCTCAGCAAGGAGTTAGGATAAGTCTTGGATTTGTGTCTAATCACTCCATTGTGAAATTGAAGCTAACTCCCACAATTTTGGAGCTTTGAATTCTAGTTCGTCTCAGATATTGAGCAATTCATCGAGCCGATCAAAATGAAGAAGTTCGTGGTTGAGCCCTTGTTTTATTTGACGCCAACAAGCTTTGTTTAGTTCAAATGCATTGTGCCTGAAACATGAATGTGCCTATTGTTGGAATGTAGAGATATGTAATGAAAGATGCAAGCATAGGACTACGCTAAGCAAATGTTTTTGTTTATCAATAATCCAATCGCACCACTATCGATGAAGTCAATTCTTAGTTTTCTCATAAAATGAATGAAAAGTTTCTAAGTAAAAAATTATATGTTAGAGGAACAAACTATGAAAAACGGACTCTTTTGACATTTGGTGGGAATGTTGTGATTATCTGACTATTGAAAAGTATTGAAAGTGTCCTCCTCCAGGGTATTTCCACCTATGAGGGCCACCGGCAATAGTCTCTCCAATAAGAGCACCAAATTTAGTTGCGTTTTTTATTTTAATGTGCCGGTGCCCGCACGTCTCGCATCTCTTGTTTCAAGTTTAATATTTTTCTTCCCTAACAAAGTGGAAATAGTCCCGTATTTTACGTCCTAAATTTCAAACGAAACAATTTAAGGACTTACTTAGATTTATTAAATGTCCATGGAGAGTTCACGTATTGAATTATCACTTAGTAAAGAAGAACCACTCAAAGTTTGGGAATGCCAATTCGTGGAAGCCAGCAAAGTTTTCCTTGATTGGTGAGCCTATGACCAGATCATAAGAATCCATTCCTTAAAGTTGTTTCTCCACTACTTTTGTCGGCCACAAAGAAGCTTGTGTCAATCAGAGAATTGGAATTATGTAGTGGTGAAAATAAGTCCATCTATTCACACCTATGACATATCTGTCCATACTTGAGCATCATGCTTTTCCAAAGTTCTACTATTATTAACAGATCAAATCTTTTTTTTTTTGCTAGTACACTTAATTATGTGTGAAATTTTATATCTTTTGAGTAATCATGTGGTAATTTATTATATAGCAAAACAACTTCTTAGGGGTAGGGGGATGAAATTTTGAGGAAGACCGCCAAAGTTGTTTTAATGAGTGAGCCTATGACCAAAGTTGGGGGATCACGAGAATCCACCACCCTAGGTTTGTTTGTCGGTTTGTGATCTAATACTAATCCCTACTTTTGTTGGCCACAAAGAAGCTTGTGTCATGCAGTCATATGCGGTTTTCATTTTCTGAAGTTATAATATTATTCTTTGTTTTCCATACCCAAAAAAGAAGTAACGCATCTTAGTCCTCTAGTATAAGAATAGATCAACAAGAAGATCAAGTGGTGAATCACCTACTTGAAAACACGGTTTCAAATTTTTAGCTACTAGTCATTGCCAATTGTTAAACTCCATCATCCAATGGCTTCTTCATCAAAATCTGAAAAGATTTATGATGTCTTCTTGAGTTTCAGAGGCACGAACCTGCGTAACAACTTCATCGGCCATCTCTACCAAGCTTTACACCGAATTGGAATTTACACTTTTGTTGATAGCGAGGAATTGAGGAAGGGAGAACAAATATCGATGCTAATGAAGGCCATAGAAGAATCGTGCATTGCAATCATTGTTTTCTCGGAAGATTACGCTTCCTCAATGTGGTGCTTAGAAGAGATGGCGAAGATTATGGAATGCAAGGAGCAAAATAACCTTACTGTTCTTCCAGTGTTTTATAAAGTGGACCCAAGAGAAGTGAGAGGAGGCAGAGAGAGTTATCACATAGCTCTGGCTAAGCATGAGTCCAAATTCGGGAAGGATTCGGAGAAAGTGAAGAAATGGAAGAAAACTCTTTCGGACGCCGGTAGCTTGTCCGGATGGCATTTGAATGATGGGTAAATTGACTGGAGTTCATATTTTGTATAAAATATTAAACTTGATCAACCCATAGATAAAATGTTAAGTAGTGTTATTGCACTTACACCATTTCTTTGAAAGGAATAAGAAAGTTGGTGATGCTTGATACATGATAATTAGTGTGCATAATAAGACAATGACATTGTGCTTCAGGCTATTTAATAGTTTCAAAATTTTACATTGTTCAAAGTCCTAAAAAGCTTGATTAAACAATTTAATAAATCATATATAACAGTCAGAAAGAAAAACAAGCAAATTATCGTGCATAAATTTAAAGGATAGGAATCACTTGGATAACTAAAAAACTTGTTTTTAATTGGTGTGGATCTTCTGAAGTTCTAATTCGACTGAGTGGGAATACATTTTGGTTTTGTTATGATTATGCGAAAATTTGGTTGATGATTGCTCGTGATTTGCTTATTCAAATTGCTAAAATCATGCTACAATTTTTTTTTTTTTTGTCAGAGATGAGTCAGAGCTTATACAAAGAATTGTGAAGGGAATCTCCACTCACCTAGACAGAACACCTTTGCATGTTGCTAAGCATCTGATTGGCATAGATTCCCGAGTGGTGCAGCTGAAATCGATGTTAAACCTCGAGTCTAATGATGATGTTGTCATGGTGGGATTATGGGGACAGGGAGGCATAGGAAAGACAACTTTAGCAAAAGCTCTTTACAATGCTATTTTTAGACAATTCGAGGGTTCATGTCTTTTGCAAAATGTTCGTGAAGCTTCAAAAGATTCCAAGGGTTTAGTTCAGTTGCAAGAAAACTTATTGTCTGAGATTTTATTATTGCAACAAAGATTAGAAGTGTTCAATGTGGATAGAGGTATTAATCTAATACAGCATAGACTTTGTCACAAAAAGGTTCTCCTCATCCTTGATGATGTGGACGACTTGCGCCAGTTAGATGCTTTAGCAGGAGATGGCAAATGGTTTGGTAATGGGAGTAGAATCATCATTACTACAAGAGATAAACATATGTTAACTGGTCATGGGATTGATCAAGCTCATGTCTATGAAGTTCAAGCACTGAATCATAATGAAGCCCATGAGCTACTAAGTAAGCATGCTTTTCCAACACAACCAAAATTAAAAATCAAGAAAGATCTAGTGAAAAGTGTTTTGAATCTTGCTGAAGGCCTTCCTTTAGCACTTGAGGTGTTGGGTTCCTTCTTACGTGGTAGAAAAGAACATGAATGGGAAAGTACACTGAAGAAACTTTCTAGAGTTCCTAATAGTAAAATGAATGATGTGCTCAAAATAAGTTATGATGGATTAGAGGAAAATGAGAAAGAGATTTTTCTCGATATTGCTTGCTTTTTTAAGGGGAGGAATAGTGAGTACGTAAAGAAAGTTCTTAATAGTTGCGAACTTGAGGCAGCAATTGGATTAGAAATTCTCATTGAGAGGTCCTTGATAAGAATTGGTTTCAAAATAGAAATGCATGACCTGATTCGATTTATGGGTATGGAAATTGTAAACCAAGAATGTCGAGATAATCCTGGAAGACGAAGTAGACTATGGCAGTATGGTGATGTATTCAATGTTCTATCAAGCAACGTGGTAAGATTGCAAATACCATCAAAATTCTTCTCGTTATCTTTGAATCTATTTATTAAATATAAATAACCTAGATATTCTTGAATATATAGGGAGATTGTACTACAAAAGCCATAGTGCTGGAGCTACCTAAGCTGACAGAGTTGCCCATTGATCCTGATGCTTTTACAAAAATGAGAAACCTGAGATTGCTCATCTTGAGCAACGTGCATGATTCTCTCCCAGGTCCTGTATGTCTTCCTAATGAGCTAAGATGGTTTGAATGGCCTGGATGTGTTCACAAGATTCCAGAATTTTCCTTTGGTCCAAAGAAATTAGTGGGACTTTATATGAGCAAAAGCAATACCACAGGAATGGTAAAACAATTTAAGGTGAGTATATACATACATAGATCTTTTCTTTACTAAGTTCATTTGTGTGCTTATATGCGTACTATATGTACTAGTACACTAAAGGAAGTGGTGTTCTTATGTTTTAGAAACTAATTCTCTATTTTCTTTTAAAAGAACCCTAACTTCTTGCATTACAAAAATTTTTACGTGCAGCACAATTGGCATTTGAATAATTAAGTGAACAAATTTACTAGAAATACTCAATGGAAACATTTTATAAAATACACAATACAAAGAATTTTTCTACATATACAAGGAAAGAGAAAGATATTTCAAAATTTAAAATTTATTTATGAATATCATGCATCATTAGAAAATTCAAATTTTAATATTGAAATATGTGAGAGATAAAATAAAAGAAAATGATCAATTTCATGTATCTGTATGTGGTATAATATTCATAGAACAAGTAAATGAGGATAACTGATGAATATATATATATATATGACCGAAATCTATTAAAGTAGGAGATCATTTTTACTTTCTATAATAGTACAGATAAAGTTTAAACTCTATCGATATTGTTATATTTCAAAATCAAATCAAGTCTACCTAATGATCGAATAACAGGGAGACAAAAATATGACAAACCTACTTATTGACATGTATATAGAAGTAAAAACATCCAAGGAGCTAGATTGAGTAGTAGCCACGTAGTCATTAAGTGGTGGAGCCTTACTTAATGCACATATCTTAATGATGGGATTTATCTAGCATCAATAAAATTAGCTTGGTCAAAGGTTTAAATATACCATTGTGTAAAACAAAGCATCGTTAATTCCTCAAATCAGTTTTTAAGGAGCACTATTCCTAAGTGGACATAATAAAGTATTTATTAGGAATTTTGCCAATGACGTGTGCACAACTAAATTAAGTGACCCATAGGGTCATACCATTAGTTTCTTAATACAAAGTCAGAGCCATTTTGAATTAAGTATATTAATTTTTTATTTTCCTTCATTTCATGAGTTTGACTCCCCTATCTATGCACAACAACTTACATAGGCTAATTTGTGGACTCCGCAATAGATCACCGCTACAATAAATAAACAAATTGCTTAGTTTATACGATCAACAATCTAAAATATAATAATTTCTTGAAAGATCAATACTGGATATGCTCCGGTAGCAACCTGTTCTCATAACAGGAATTCCATGGTTTAAATGTAAGGAAGCAACATCATCATACAAGCACCCCCTTTTTTTCCTTTTAGAATGTTTATCAAACCCGATTTTGTTGTTTTTGCAGGAGTTCCAAAATTTGAAGTACATTGATTTCAGTCAATGCAAGTCACTGGTTCGCATACCCGACCTCTCATGTGCTCCAAATCTCGAGGAATTGAATTTCCAGAGCTGTAAAAACTTGATAGAAGCCCACAAGTCCATCGGATATCTTGACAAGCTACAAGTGTTGAATTTCCGCAAGTGCTCTAAACTTAGTGTTTTTCCAAATGAGCTCAAGTCAAAAAGTCTTCGAACTCTCAATCTTGAAAAGTGCTTGAAGTTTGAAAGGTTCCCAAATATTCTAAATAAACTCGAAGCCCTAAAAGAGCTTCATTTAGAAAAAACCTCTATTAAAGGACTTCCTGCGTCAATAGAAAATCTTGTCTCTTTGAAGTGTATGTATCTAAGTGATTGCAAGAACTTGATGAGTCTTCCATCTAGCATTTACAAGTTACAAAACCTTAAAAACTTGGATCTTGATTATTGCACAAATTTAATCAAGTTTCCAAAGTACGAGGTTTCGGTCGATCCCTGCATGAATATTGGACTTTCAAATTTACATCATTTAAACCTTTTTGGATGTAATTTGTCTGAAGTAAACTTTCTTGAGAATCTCTCATGTTCTCCATTCTTGACATCATTAGTTTTGTCAGGGAATAGTATTACAAGCCTTCCTACATCCATCAATAAACGTCATCATTTGTCCTATTTGGAAGTTGAAAGTTGCCATCAATTGCAGAAGATTCCCAAGCTTCCACCATTTTTGACTTTTCTTCAAATGGATAGTTGCGAATCTCTACAAAATTGTGCAGAGTTAACTTCAGTTCATGATTTTGTCCATAGAGGGTTGACCATGGCTGATGTTTGCTCACCTATGCGGGTTAGATTCTCTCTCTCACAGACACACATGTGCACACACATGCATATCGATGTGGACCATTTGCTAGATACAATGTGTGGTTGTATATTGCAATAGCAGAGAATGCAAAGATCTAAGGCTTGAGAATTGAACAAATATAAAGTGATTCTACACATGTACGCATATGTAAAGGAATTGACTACCGTACTTTTATGGGAATGATTATTATCACACGAGACTTGTATGTTAATGCAAGCAATGATTAATGGATACTTTCTAATGATCTATCTTTATTTCAGGCTTCGGTATACAATATTGTTCTCCCTCAAGAAGAGATGCCAAAGTGGATTTTCCCTGTTGAAAATGATTCCATATCTTTCATGGCTTCAAAACACTTGTATGACAAGTTTTTTGGATATGCCCTATGTGTCGTTCTCAATGAGGTTAATTTTGAGGAGGATTCAACAGACACATATCATATTGCTACCCATGTAAACGGCAAAAGGAAGGACGGTTTTTCAGTCAATTTCGAATCATTGGAGTTGGATAATATTCACCTTAGTTATTTCACACCATCAAAATTGTGGGGAGTAGTCGATTTTGATCAAATTGACGGGAATCATGTACAATTTAGTGTTGCAATATCTGGTAAATGCATGAAAAAGTGGGGATTTCGAATATTATGCAAGCGATTGGAGGACGATTTAAAAGTTGTACTTCAAGATAATCGACTAATCGATCCAGCTTTACTCTACGAGATTGATCATGAATCGATATATTCAGGAGTCGAGAGTTTATTTATGCACGAAAATATTTCGGCCGAAATAGATCTACAGAAAGAATTGCAAGATCATTCACGGAGAATTGATGAACATCATCACAAAGGAGCTTATAGAAAGCCTGGGTTTATTCTCGGTCGAAGGAACCGAATCAAGACTATGTCGACTTCCAATTTGACCGACGGAGAAGAGAATGATGGAGAAACTTGCTTAGGAAGCAATTCGTAGGTAAGTGATCTCGCTCAAATTTGTTTCTCTTTTTCTTGTTCTTCTCGTTTTCTTCTCTTTTTATCTCTTTTCTTTGTTTTTGCTGAATCCGCTTTTTCTCCGCGATAGGCCAACTTTTCGAACTCCGCCGACGCCACTTTCAGCATCACGACCGATCATCTTCCGTCCGACACCACCACCGACGGAGGCGACGAACAGAAGAAGTACGTCTTCCTGAAACAGAGTCCCCAGCGAATCGACGGCGGCGGAGACCGGCGAGCGGAGGTGACGGACCACCACCGCCGACCGAAGCCATGGAAACTGACAGAGCAGCTTGGGGCGAACGATTCTCTCCTGAGGTTCTGGGCTTCATGCAGATAGCTATAGATCGGCTCGATTTTGAATTTGATTCGTACGGTGCTGCAATTGCGCGGGAACTCTTGAAGAATGTGTCCATGAATTTGTTCGAAGAGGTGTTTCTTTGTAAGTTTTGTCTGTGGATGCTTGGTGGTGAATTCATTGGCAATCGACATTACACGTTGCGAAATCAGCAACAATCCCTGCTACAAGGTATAGCTTTTCTTTCTTTCTTTTGATAAGTGGCAATCTATTCAAAGAAGTAGGTGAAGTCTAGGTTCAATGGAAAAAACGAGCGAGGGGGAGGGCAACAATGGGAAGTAGCTAAGTGGTTTGGTTCAGTCCGCTTTTCAGGTGAAAACTGAGCCAATGCGGGTGTTATGGTTGGGACTCCCTTATGCGAAACCAGGCATTGCAGCGGACAGCCAGTCATGGTGGGGTTTGGGGAGGGTTGCTTTTGAGGTGTCTAGGAAATGTGGATATATAGTATGTACAATTCATATAGATGTGCAGTGGGCGAAAGGTTTTCTAGGACTATTGAATTGTGAGAAATTTCGATTGCTGTGATAGGGCTTTTTCTCTGTCTTGTGCGGCGCTTGAAGAGGCAAAACCATTCTGGAATGAAGAAGATGCAGTGAGATGGCAATCCACCAGGAAAGGTTGCTGGACAGTCGAGTCCTTCTACCACTTGTTGACTTTGGCATCTACAGAACCAAATTTACTCGGAGCATGAGAGTAATGTGAACATATATTGGTTGTGCCCATGGATAACTGGTTAGGTGGTTTTTTTTTTCCTCCCTGTGGACTGTGGGTATGAAAAAGAAAAAAATTACAAGAGACATGGAGTTTACATACGTTATTCAGTAGAATAGAGACAAAAGCACAAGAAGCTGATTGTCAATTCTTATTCTGAGGCCTTCGCAATAGTTTAGCATTCTCCTTTTATGCTTATGTACCATAGTGTTTATGGAGGAAATTGACCTAGAAGCTAAAGCTCCTGGAAGCTTCTTGAATGTTTGAGTGAAACCTAATCCATGAAAGATAAGCTTCTGAGGTACCAATGATAGGACACTGGAATGAGCAACATGTATTTTCTCAAATTAGTTGTTGTTTTTGCTTGAAAGCCATATCAGTTCAACAGTTAGGTGGGATTCGCATCTGAATTACAAGATGAGAATGTGGTAATAAACATTGCTTGGATCTGCAAGATCTTGATCACATAACTATGAGGCATGCATTTATTCCATTGGTAGCTATGAGACATGCTGAATATTTCTACTGGTAGACTTCTTGCTGATTTCCTCTTAAATAGCCTGTATGCATACATGCATGTGTGAGAGAATTTCTGACTCTTATCCTCATGTTTTCTTTTCCTAAACAGTAAAAAGACCTATTTGCTTTTCTTATGGAAGGCAAAGCTTGCTTTGGACAGCCTAGAAGTTCCAGTTGGGTAAGAAACTGATTTTAGTGACTAGGTGTGTTTCAAATATGTTACCTTATTTTCTAATTAAGATGATTAGTATTTTAGTCTAGATTAGTGAATGGTTTTGCAGTGTACTTTACTTATTTGTTATATACTTTGATTGAACAGCTGTGTGATTGTTGAGGATTTGTTATATACTTTGATTGAATAGCTGTGTGATTGTTGAGGACGGGAGCATTATTGCGGCAGGAAGAAACCGGGCTTATCTGCCACTAAGTGTATGTTTGTCATTGCTTCTCCACCCCGTTCTGTAATCTGAGGACCGAAATGTAAACTTCTTAAACAAAACATACTCTCCTATTGGCAAACTTGTTTTTGCTTAGATAGTACCTTCTTTTGCAAAGTGCTTTGTCAATTAGTCTGCTAAATTTTCTCTGCTGTGATATTTGAACACGTTTTGCGATTGGGATCTGTTCTGCGTTTCAAGCTGATGAACTAGATAAAAATGCAGAATTATTGGGGAACATTGGCTGGTTTCCATAGAAATTTCCATCTATGTTCCCCTTTCAAGTGTCTGCCTGATTGATGAATGTTTCCAACTTCTTTTGTGTTTCTCTTGTAGTAATAAGAATTCTGGATCAAAGGGTTTCAAATATTGTGGAGAGATATGGCATCAGAAGCGGTTTCTCTTCTGCAAGATTTTTATGAACAAGGAAACTATAATGGTAAGAATGGTGATCAACCATTTTAACCTGTTGAATTGTCTATTCGAAAGAAAGTTATGATACTGGAGTTGGCACCCGCTTACATTAGATACCCTAAGGGAAATTATACTTCTTTTTCAATGGACCCATAGTTAAATGCGTTTTTTAAGAGGCTTTTATGAGCACAACAGAGCAATTCTACTTTTTTAAACCAAAGTTTACTTTATCAATCAATGAAGTTGAAGCAACCTCTCCTAATTTCTTTTTTAAAATCTAACAATGCAGTCCTAGAACTTATCCCCTTCAATATTGATTAAGAAGAATTGAGGAAGCCTCTTTCTATTTCTACTTTTCAGTCAATACTTTCATCAAGCTAGATAAAGAACTATAGCTGTGGCTTTCAGTGATTGCAGATCTCGCTGAACAACTCTCTCTCTCTCTCTCTCTCGTCCTTATGTGATTCATTTACTGAAGTAACAATATCATGTTGTATTCTTGGTCTGGAGAATTATCTGCTCATCCCAGGTAAATAAAGCTGCCCCGGTGGAATGTTTTGTGATGATAAAGGGTTAATGAAATTGCAAGTATAGAACTAGCATGTTATTGGTTGGATAAGAACCTTTTCACAAATTTTTTCCATCAAATATAAGGTGCTCATTTTGAGATGGTGGGTACACTTTTCCAGACTGTCACTAAGTATGGTTGCTTGAGTGGAGCAGTTTTCAGCCATGTAATGTTTGCTATGAATAGGTGTAGAATATGCCCAGTAAACAAAAGTTCAAGAGTTTCAGATGGCCAGTCATTTTTCTTTTTGGCCAATTTTCAGATGCCCTATTTATCAAATATAGCTTTCTTCTAGGCTGGGTATTCTTAGCTAGATTGCCATTTGAGAAATGGGACGTAAGGAAGAAGAAAAGTGCAGTATCTTGATAGTTGATAATCTGCTGGTTAGACTTGTTGAGAGAAATATCTTCTTCATTTATCCCTATCGTGAATTTCTAAACATATATGGTTCTTGGTTGAGCAATTCTCCAATTTGGGCTCTTCAGTTGCAAATATTTGAAGAGACTGATCAGCTAGAACCTTTTCATGCTTCTGTGATCATTAGAAAGCTTTGAAAACTCATTACATACAGAAAGGATGGCGCTGAAATAATTTGTCTATGCAATGATTAAATGAATTTGGTTTTCTTCTCTGTTTGATAGAACCCTGTAAGATGAATATCATTCTTGTTCGCCATTTTTCCCCTCCTTTTCCACTCATTGCTGTTTACGACATTTTGAAATCTATTTTTTGTTTGAGTATTTTTAGATTTATGACAAATGCTAATATTTTGATTTCAGCTCCAAAGCTTCCCAGGCCACGGGTTACTCAGGCTTCTCATTGATCTCTGTGCGTTGATTCTTCCTGTCGAGTCCTCCCAGGCCTTTGCACAACTAGGTAAGATCTTTGAAATTATGATTCCTTGCTTTTCTGAACATCATGTATATGATGCACCTATGCTGTGTATTGAATGATTATCAGTTCCCTGTGCAAATAACAAGCAGGCTGCATTGTGTGACCTTTCTATATTATAGCCTGTAATCAAATAGCATTGACTAGCTCACTGTGGCAATGTTTCTCGCTTTGGCAGTGTGATATGATGCTCATACAAAGATTTGAGTATACTTATCGCTTTAGATTTCCTTGTATGATGAGAGTCAATAACAACATGGATTCAAGATGAAGTTAGACAACATCCTTGCTCTTCAATCCTGATTTTTGGTTTATTCTGATTTTATTGTATATTCTTCTTATTCTTGTCAGTTAATCTCTTTATTTGACTATAATCCAAGTCAAACTTGCAGTTCAAGGTAGTTCCCATTCTTGAGTTAAGCTCATTGCAAAATAACTCTTGAACTGTAGTGTTGCAGCTCTTTGTATTCTACATGTAAAGCACAAATCTAGATGTGACACCGTTGGTATTTGTTCTAGCACAATAAGATTATCTCCTGTTTGTGTGTAATGTCAGATATAGTTAATTATTTTGTCGCAAGATGTTAAAAGGTTTCATAATCATAGTATGTTCAAACAATCCTTTTGGTATAGAGATTTGTGTGAATGTTTTTTACGATGATTAGAATTTTATTTTGTGGTAAGAGGATGTAGTTAAATATCTAGAATTCCATGAAGTGGCTTTAAAGATTATGTGCACTCTTACTGACAATGCATGGGCCATTTACTACTTTTCCAATCACAGAATTTCCGCAATGGGTCTGAGAGAAGAAGCTCGATTCTTGTTTAAATCAGTTTTTGCCCGGTTTGCCATGTGTTTATTGAGGATTGCAGCTACAATCACAAGTTCATTTCGTGCTTTGACTTGATTATTAGATCGTTAAAATAATTTATGGCATAACCCTTTGTAGGCATCTCTTTTCTGATGCTGATTTTTGTCATTGACGTTATTCTGTAATCTGCTTGATTTTTTTCTTTTTTGAGTTTTCGAGCTTTGAGTTAATTGTAGGCATGTTATTAATGTGTCTGAACACGAGAGTTCTCGACCATATTATGCTTGATCCGTAATGATGATAAAAGAGGTAAATGATTTGCATGTGAGTAGCATGGATTTCTTGGCAAAGAAATGCAATAACTAGATTTGTAGCTTCTTGATTGTACCAATTATGTCCGATATAGTTGAATTTATCATACTGTAGAGTCAGTTAATGTCGTGATCATTGTTGACTTTGCCAAGCATATAATTGTGGGAAAAACTTTATGATTTGAGAAGCCCGTTGACAGGCAACCTCAGCCATATTACCTTGGAAGTTGAGAGAAACACCGACTTTTTAGCTCTTTTTCTTCTAGCTGTTGATTTTTAATGCCAAAAATTGACGAAAAATGAGATGTTGTTTGGTGTTTATGATTCTTTTAAATGACGATGTCTTTCAGCTTATTGGAGAATAAGCCTCCTCACTGTGTTTATGACAAACACATCGGGATCTTATTGGAGAATACTTCTCATTGACGATGAAGAGCGGTGAACGACCAGTGATTGCGACTGTGACTGGCAGCGATCGATGGCAGTGGTGTTGGCAACCAGCAGCGGCACTGGTGACCGGCGATGCCGGCTACTGGCGAGCATGTTTGTTAAAGAAGATGAACATCAAGGAGAGATGAACTCTATCCCAGATATTCATGGAGGGGCCGACCATAAGACGAGACCTTTGTTTTTGAACTTCCTTCCCGTCTTTGCTCATTTTCCTTCTTTTCTTTTGCCCTCTCCTCCTAACTTTCTTTGCTTTTTCGATGGAATTATTGTCTCGTCTTCATTTATCGGAGTACCGTTTCTAAGCTCAAGTAGGCCTACTGCTCCAGTTGCGGATAGTAATTAATTTGCAAGGTCTTTCTATCTTATTTTTTAAATAATTTTTTGGCTCCTGATACTGCAAATTTGATTATCGAATTATCTGTTACTGCTAGAGGTTGTTGGACTATTCTTGTTTCTTCCATGGGTTCAAACTACTTGCAGAGCTGCTTTTTGCGCCGACGGGGAGCCCTTTGAAACGGATATTTGCTTTGTAATTTTTGCAACAAATTTGTCTCCTCTCTTGTTTGGGCACTGCTTAAAAGTTAGAACTTGAGCCCGTAATTTGAGACACCTTGTTTAGTTCGTCAACTTTTAAAATGTTGTTTATTAAGCCAAAGGATTAAAACGGTTATTGGTGATACTTTAATCACAAAAGAATTATTTTCTGTTATTTATTGAAAGCCTTGGAAGTGTTCATATGGTATGAAATTTTTTGTAGAAAATGCACAGGAACACAAACTTTTTTATTCCGTTGGAACAATACCTAAAGGGATCACAGAAAACCTCTTAAGTCACTGATCAATCCACGGCTATATATCTTCAGGAGTGTGATCATGTAAGTTCATGTTTCAAATAAAACAACTATATTCTAACCATTTTTAAGGGAATATTTTTGCCAGGACGTAATGTAGTGAAATCTGCGGCAAAAGACAATCTGACAGTTGCAAGTTGGCTTTCTCTCTTCTTCGTTTCCTTCTACTTTGATTGAGGTAGAAAGAACGGGCAAAATCATCAGAATAGATTGTCGACAGATCAATGAATGGTTGAAAGGCGTTTGTGAGGACGAACGGTGATTGATGGTATCTGTCGCACGCTAGTTGTGTGAGTGGGGAGAGAAACGATGGGAAGGAGATCGCTGTTTTCATGATATCATCCTACAAACAAAGGAATGATAGACATTATCATTTAATTATCAGAATTTGCCCTGGTAGTCATCTTTCCCACATGGGAAGAAGAGTGGGAGGTTTGAATCCTAATCTTTTCAAGAAGGCTAAGCTGAGAACGATTTAATTTCAAGTAAGGGTTACAACTCCTACATTTGCAAGGAAGCAGGGTATAAGTTTGAAAATGAGAATTAGAGTAGAACCAACATAAAAATAGACATCATCGTGTCCTGTATTTTCATTTTTATATTTTGGGTGGCAATGATATTGGTACATCAATTTAAGGGACTGACAAGTATTCTCCTTTCAATGAATCTTGACATGAATTGAATATCTAGTTTTTCCCAGGGTCATGTATAATATTAAACCCAAGACATGAAATTAGTGGAAATTGAAGTTATTGTCCTAAGCTTATGGAATTCATTTAAATCCCCCGTAAAGGGAGGTACGGTTTGATGAGGAAATATTTATTTAATAGTTTCTCATCGGATATTATATTTCCTAAAGTTTCCCTCAAAGGATTTTTACCATTTCGATGCCTAATTTACATGGATAGTTATAGTATGATTGACCTGTAGCGGTGTTGGAAATTAGAGGAATTGTTGACATGTTCTTCTTGCCTTCTCTCCCTTCCATGTGGAGGCTTGTGTTTCAAAGACAGTAGATAAAACTGATTCCTATTTACCTTTATAGTCCCTTGGATTTCTCTAACCTCGATTGTGAATTTTAAGGCACTCACGATCTTTTTAAGGAGTTGATAGGCTTCTGTTCCAGTCAACTTCAAAACTGTCCCTATTCCTTAAACCGTACTCATATTCTTTTTTATAATTTTGCAATTGTCCAGCCTATTCATATCAAGAGAGTACATAAATTCACCTTATGCATGTGACCTGAACTTGAAGGATTTGAATTTTACTACTCCAATTATCCTTTTAAGCTTGTGCGAAAAGCTGGATAATTTACAAACTATCTTTGAAGTCTTCAAATTTGGACGTGGCGTGGACCCTCGCCGCCCAGTGGAGCCTTTTCCCCTTGAAGCTTGTGCGAAGCTGGAATAATTTACAAAAAGGGATTTTCGGATTGAGGAAACGAGCCTACGAGGACGTTCGCATAATGCTTGTTCACATGCAAATGAAATTAAGCATGCTTTGCTTGATTAAATTGATTAATTGTTTTAATTAATTAATTTATTTAATTTCTGCATTTATTGATTAAATTATGTGATTTATGAATTAAATGATTTAATTATTAAATTCGGAAATTTCACCGGTGCACAAACTGCTTTGCTCCGGAAGTGAAATTGTGCATAATTTCATGATTTTTTTTTTTTTGTCTATTGAAAATATTTTGTAGACTTCAAAGAAGTCTTCAGAATATTTGGACTCAGAGTATCGCAGACCCTTTGCCGCCCAGTGGAGCCTTGCCTCGAATGGACGGACGGCTCTTCCCCTGAGATGATCACATCATTTACTTACGAGAAACTCTAGAAGGGGAAAATTGAGGGGAATGGGGTCGAGCAAGATTGGAGAAATATGTCCTACTTGATTCGGAGAAGATGAGTATTTGATTCTTGAGTTTCGGTTATTTTCTTTTAGGTTCAGTTATTAGAACTGTGCAATGTGGGTTCCCTTTGGTGCCAAATTTGCTTAAAAGCTAATAAACGTGAAGTGAAATCTGAATATATCGCGATTAGGTGGACGAGGATTGCATGGCCATAATCTTCTGCGGACAAAACGAATTTGCTTTATAAGCTGTCCTCGGCGAGAACAAAACAAATCAAATCCTTTTTTTTTTTTTTTTTTTTCTTGTGCACCTCTGCCTTCCCCTCTGCATACCTGAATCGCCATCATTTGGCCTTCGTTAATGCTCTTTTCCTTCTTATCTATACCTGTGATTAAATTTGGAGAGTGCTAGTGTAGCGGCTACTAAAAATAGCACCACACTAAAGCTCGTTTCATAAAAAATAATTTTCGGATTTTTCGTTTTTCGTTTCGCAAAAAATAACTAGTCGGGCAAAACATTTTTTTATCAAAAGAAAAAAGCCTTCTAAAATGGGGAAATTTTTTTTTTACTTTTCAAGTTGGGAAAAACATGTTCCTCACTCACTCTCCATTATCTCATACCCTATTAGCCTCTCTTCTTTCCTTTTTTTTCTTTTTCAAAAATTCAATTTTTTTTATTTTTTTATATTTATCCTTTTACTTTTTTCATGTTCTTCTTTGGTTGATTGCCGACCATGGCGATTGCCGAGCCTCGAGCTTGCCTAAGGAGCTTGCCAGCCTCGGGCAAGCTTGAGGCTCACGGATGATGGCCTCGAGCCTTGCCAAGTCAGCGAGCGGTGCTGCACGAGCTAGGCTCATCGACTGCTGACCTCAGGCCCTAACAAGCGACAAGCTCGAGCTCGCTGACCTCAGCAGAGCTCGGGCTTGCTTGGATTGGGCAAGCCATGAGCACGCCAATCGACGTCTAGGCCGATTGCTGGGCAACTCGTCGACAGGTGGACGAAGGAGTAGGAAGAAGAAGGAGGAGGAAGCCTCGGAGGAAGGTGCATAGAGAAGGAGGAGGGAGGGGGAGGGGAGGAGGGAGGAGGAAGGAGGAAGGAAAAAAAAAATGACAAATAAAAATAAATAAATAAATTTTTAATTTTTAAATAATAAAAAAATTAAAATTTTGATTTTTATAAAGATTAAAATTACCTTGGTAATTTTTTTTTCAAAAAAGATACTGAATGATGGAAAATTTTTTTATTTCATTTTCAGATTTCAACCGAATAATAAAAATATGTCGTCATTTTCCTAAAAATAGTTTCTTGAAAAATATTTTTCGCAAACTTAATATTTTTCCGCAAATGTAATCATCTTACACATCAAGTATCCCCCTCTAACTTGGGGTTTAGGGTTTGCACGTGTTGATCAACGGGTTTGGGGTTTGCACGAGTTGATCCACTTCCCCGTGTCTCCCTGTAACTCACCCAGAGTTACACTTCTCGGATCTCCAATGAATTGACTGTCATTGTGGTTGTCATCTGTTCATTGGAAGGGGGAAGATTGATTTTCCTTTGTCGATCTTTCTGGCTTTCTTTCTTCTGTTTTAGTCGTTTCTAGGAGATCTGGGTTTAAAGTTTTGACTAGTAGTCTTGTGTTTTGCCGAAATAGGATCACCGATCAAATACCTTTCAGCAAAAGTTTGATTTTTAATATAAATTGAGCTCTGTAATGATTCTGATAGGAAATTTGCATAATAAGATTTATTGATGATAAGGAAAGCGAATCTAGAGAATCAATAAAACTGGAAACTAGAATTGCGTAAAAATTACACCAGTGTTATGGATGGCGGATCCTTTAAAACTAATGCCTCTTGGCCTTATGTAGCCTTATACAAATATGACCATCATTTTAAAGTTATCTTTGAATTAACAAATTACAATACCCGGCTTCACGTGGATCATCCTTAAGTACTCGTTCTTATCATAAGCAGATTATAATCTTCGTATATCTTCGGTGTGACTTTTCTCTAGTCTTCAGTTACTATTGACTGTTTGTCATCTCATGTCGACGATCATCTTGGCCTACTACTCTTTTTTGATGACCATGGGTCTCATGACATTAATTTGGCATCGGCTATTCACCGATTCATGATCACATCGCCTGCTTGCTCCATCAACAACCAAACGTCAACCCATCATGATTTGGCATATTTTTGGGTGAATGATTTGGAAGTTGTTGATATTGGAGTCAAATGTTATGTCTCAAAGAACTTTAAAAAAAAAAGAAAAAAAAAAAGCCAAAGCCTAGGACACTAGTAATTTTAGCCCATTGAAGCAGCCTACTAGATGGAAAGCATAGCAATGCGACTGATAGTTTTTCCAATTCGATCAATCTCTTTAGTTTCTTTTTGTTGTTCACGTGGAAGAGTCTTAAGTTCTATCTAGGAGGGTTGTCCATTGATGTGCCGACTTCTGGAGAGCCAAAACTTGGCACAAAAGAACACTTAAATGCCAAAAATTTGGAAATGTATATTTAAGTGTCAAAATCGGAACAAAAATGATCAATTAAGTACCAATGGCGAAAAAAGTCCGGCTAAAATGTACACGTGTCATTTTCCGGCGATTTTATTTACTGACAGAGCAATTCTTTTCAAAACAAATATCCACGTGGCAATTTAAATAAAAGAAATTATTTGTGTGGTAAAAAAGAGCCATATAAAAAAACTCAAAAATTGATTTTATTAAAAAAAATAGGAAGGGGGTAGGGATTGGGCGAGGGCTCGCCGCCGTAAACCCACCATCGTCGGGAAGGGTCGGCGATGGTGGGGCAAGGGTCGGTCGGGGTCGCTGGGCCTTGGTTAGTGGTCGGCAACCTTGGCCGACCGGCAGCCAAGATCAAAGATTTGCTACTAGTTGTGTTTCCAAGTGATATGTTCTCTTTCTATTGTTACTCTGAGCTTTGCATTTGTGATGTATTAGTAATTGTGCTATAGATTAAGTATATAAGAGTAAGAGGAGCAGATGTATCTTATAGTGTGATCTATCTTGTGAAAGTATAAATGCTTGCCGATTGTATCTTTGTAAGCAGATTACTAGTGCAATCTAGTTGGTCTTGTGGCTATTAGTCTAAAGAGTGGACACAAGCTTGGGAATAAAGCCGAACTACTATAATTCTCTATGTGCTGTTGTTTTCATCTATTTACTTGTACATAGTTCCTTCATGAGCTTTGAAACATCCTTAACCTGATCTTTACTTAGCGTCAGTTGATTTTTACAAAAGATTATCAAGTTTTCTAAAACAATCTATTCACCCTCCTCTAGGTTGTATTGGTAGCCCTCAACAATTACCCTAATTAAACTGCACTCTCAAGGATGAGGGAGGACGACCCCCTAAATCTCTAGGCCCTCCTTGAGGCCTATAGGGCTAATATCTTGGAATTGGCATTGGGATTGACTCGATATTTATCGAGCTTGTAATTGGTGTGGTGTTGTTACCCTCTCATCGAGCAACATGCGCAACTACTTCCAAGTTGGAAGGGTCGATAGTTACCCTCACCGGATTGGCTTCAATTGAGCCCTCAACCACTAGGCCAAGAGAACTTGCGGATCCACTTGGTCCTAAACGCTCCCCTTGACTAGTCTGATTCAAATCACTCATAGTGTTGAACCTTTGTAATATCCTCACTTACTGCGTCTGACTCGAACCACCAATGATATAAGATTGGGTGGACAATTATCGATGTGGATCCCGATATTGCTTGAACCGCATTTGGTAAGCCCGATGGTCCAAACCTCGAAGCTAGTTCGGCTGCCAGATTGGTAAACAGAGGAGTTAGAATTCCAGACAAATAGTTGGCCATGTAATTAGTCAACTCATTCCGTTATTCTTCAAACATCCTTCTCATGGTGACAATCACCATGGAATTCAGTGCCAACTCCCTCCTCTGCTCTTCAGTCAAATTTCGAGGGATGCCTTCAGAACTTGCACCCGTATTGACATCATCAATTGGGTTTGGGTTTTGGTGAGATGTTTCGGAACAAGCAGGTCTTTCTTCCACATGTTGTGGGGATGGATTATCCTCACCAACGGCAGTACGATTCTCCTGATTCCTTATTTTTGCTATTGACACATTGTAGAGATGAAAAACAATGATTCCACTAGGCATGCGAAAAAGTTGTTGGCCAGGAAAAGTTTCCTCGGTCAAATATCTTTCACCAAAAATGCAAATCTTTGGCTTTTCTGTGAAACTGGGTCATGTGTCGTTTCGGAAAGGAAGCGACTAGTACTACTCTAATGACAATAAAATAAAGGATAACGGGAGATAAATAACGTGCTACAAAACAATGAAATAAAATATAGTCAAATTTTCAGTGCTCTTGCGATTGCCTGATTGCCCAAAAAAAGGTATTCTACACTAGTTTCCCCTTGGCTATTTATGGCTAATCATTACAAGTAGCCGCTCATTAACAGTTATTATTTCAATTTTGAATGGCCCAGGAGACTTTGGCTTCACGCTAATAACCGTTTTGTCTTATCCGCAATGCTATCGGTATCAGCCCTTCTTAACTGTCTTTGTTCTTATCATTTTGGTCCCGAGTGGTTGCTGATGCCGAGTCTCCGGCGTCTTCAGTAATTAACCTCGTTCTAACCTTCGGTTGATCCGCTCTTTCCCAAACTGGGCTTGATGGGCTTTCCTTTCGTCTTTGGCCCAATCAGCCAATTTTGGGCGCAAACAATTATAAAGCATACAAAACTCAAAGCATCATCCTCCGAACTGCCACTATTATATAAGCATTGGCTTGGGACAGGAATCAAATTCAATACCTCGGCATCATCCTCGGAATTGCCACCATTATATAAGATTTGGCTTGGGATAGGAATCAAATTCAGAACCACCTATGTACCCTGCAAGATATTACAAGAAACAAAAAAATAATACACTACTTTTGGATGCATTATCGTCAAGCAATTCTCTACATTTGTTCGAGTGAAAGTGGAGCATTAAAATCAAGTTTCGCCATTCATACTAGCATAAGTAAAATTGAAATTGTGGTTAAAAGTCAAAAGTTTGATTTCTCCATCGTTGTTTGAAATTTAGATATAATGAACTTTACTCTAATCACTGTGATTTTCACACTGTCCGGCACATATCACCCACATAAAGTGATTCATATGATTTGTTAACCATGGTTAAGTTTATTTATTTATTTAATTTCGGACGAATTTACTGTTCATAAATTACTGTTCACTAATCACTGTTCACGGATTACTGTTCACAGATTACTGTTCACGGCACTGTTCATACAAAAGCTAGATTTTGGCTTATTTTGATGTGTTCTTGGTTGTTATGATTTATTGAAGTGCCGATTGTTAATTATACTTGTGAATATTGATGAAATGCGTGATCGAATGCTGATTGGAAATTTGATTTTGGAATTGTCGAGTGAGATTGCATGACATATTGCGTGGGTTATCTGAAATGGCATGTCGCATGAGCATGAGTGATGTTGCATTCACGACGAGCAAAGATATAAATGGATTGCTTGATGAGGTGTTGCATGATCACATTAAATGAGAGAACCCGGCGTTGCCGGGAAGACCGCCAATCCTTATGGGTTGTGCCGTGGCTAGTGGATCGCCCGACTTCGGTCGGATGCCCGAGGGGAGGGGTTCTATGTGGGGCTCGCGGTATGGGGGCGGGTCCCGGGCCTCTATCAGTTGCGGGGCTACGGTAGTGGGCGGGTCCTATGCTCCTTCGGGAATGCCGTCTTGGGAGTGAGCCCTTGACGTCGCCGTGCCTCGAGGTAAAGAGGACGAAGCTGGTTTAGCCAGGAACCGCCAACCATAAGGTTGTCTCTGCGTGGCCCAGGAGGGTCGTAATAATCGGAGCATGTATGAGTGTGAGACATGAGAAAGTTGTGTGAGATGCTCTGATTATTCGCATGTTCTTAATGTCGTGATGAATTAAATGACAGTTTCTACAGGTCACGTGTGCCAAGGCCAGGTAGGATCGCCTGTGGTTGTGTCTGCTTATTGAACTGTCATATGCTTTTGTTTCTCTTTGCATTGTCTTGGCTTTGGATTAGGTTGTATGTTAAACTCCCGAGGCGAGCGAAGTTCCTAATCGGGGCTTAGGACTTTAACTTGCTGAGTTTATCTCAACCCGTCGTGGTTAACCTTTTTCAGGCCCTAGATGATGCAGTACCCGAGGATTGAAGAGAGCGATCCCTCTGAGGCCCGTGAGTAGGTAACTGTAGCATATTTCCTTTTTGACGAGCCTTCCCCCACTTGTACAGGGTTAGGTTAGCTAGGCCAATCCCTTTTTGAGTAGGCCTTAGCTTGTCGCCTGTAGTAAGGCGTGTATGTATTTGTTGGTATCTTTGGCTAACCTTCGATATATAAAATACTGGTTGTCTTTCCTCTCCCGCCGCTTGTTGTTGCTATCCCTGTTGTTTGGTTTGGGAGTTGTTCGTTTCCGCATGTGCTTAATTACAAGATAAAATGAATTGGTCGACGACAATACCTGGGACGTCGTACAGATAGACCTCAAGTGAAATGGGGTTGCCGCGAGCTCGAGAGTCGGGGCGTGACAACCCCGTCAATTTTGGTATCAGAGCCTGGTTGGCTGATGGAGTGATAAGGTGCGATAAGTCTTGCGTTGGTGCGTGGAGATAGTTAGTAGGAAAGACAATTTCTTTGCTTGCATGTGATTGACTGCAGAATCCTTCATGGTCATTTGTTGTAGGGTTGTCTCATTTTCTAATTCCGTGTGGGGGGAATTGGAACGCAGGTTAGGAGAGTCCTGCAAAATGAGCAGTCCAGATCAGAGTACTCCTGGTTTGAGGACCCCAGGTCAGAGGAGTCAGAGGAGGAGGACGGCGCAGGTACCGACCGGTGCTAGGGAGGTAGCACCTGAGGATTCGAGGATGGATGGGATTATGCATACCATTGAGGCTCTGATAGGTCGCGGCTCGAGACTCAAGCTTGGCTTATTCTTTGCCGCGCAGCTAGGCTCGGGAGCGGTAACCGGCCTATGCATCAACCGGTGGAGCGCCATGAAGCCGAAGCCGCCCAAGTTTTTGGGTCAAGTAACCCCGAGATAGCGACCCTCTAGGTAAGGGAGCTAGAAAAGACGTTCACCTTGCTGCAGTGCTCTGAGGAGGAAAAGGTGATCATGGCGGCTTACCAACTACAGGGTAACGCCGGCACTTTGTGGGAAGCTACCCAAGGATGGGTATTTCCCGAGGGTACAGCCAGGGTATGGGATACCTTCAAAGAGGCTTTTCTGAGCAAGTACTTCTCAGACTGTGCAAGAGAGCAGAAACTAGCAGAATTTCAGAGGCTGCGTCAGAATCAGATGACAATGGATCAGTACGAAGCCAAGTTTACAGAGCTGTCGAAGTACGCGCCGCGGATGGTCGAGCACCCGTTGGACAAGGCTAGGAGGTTTCGGGACGGACTGAAAATGGAATACGAGACCACTTGGTGTCGGTGAACTTGAAGGATTACAATGAGCTTTATGAGAGAGCTCAAATGATTGAGAGGCACATTGCAGAGAAGGCAGCCGCATCTGGATCGCGGTTTATGCCTAGCAGGGACAACCATCGGTTTGGTAAGAAACCAATGGCGGGAGGAAGGTATCCTCTCCCGCCTAATAGAAGGAACGGTGTGGGAAAACCGTTGCCTACCACTCCAAGGGGAGCTTGTTACGGGTGTGGTCAGGTGGGCCACCAAGTGAGGGACTGCCCACGCAGACCCATGATGCCATTCACGCCACGACCGCCAGCCAGACCGCCAGTAGGGAACTTTCAGCAGGGCAATCGCACGGACACCCCGCTCAAGGACGGGTGTATGTATGCGATCCACGAGGAAGGAGGCGGAGGACACGCCTGCCGTGATTACAGTACGATATCTCTACACGACCATGCCGCTTATGCGTTGTTTGATCCGGAGCTTCGCACTCCTTTATTGCTAAACGGTTTGTAGAATTAGTGGGATTAAGACCCGAGCCGTTGGAAACGGTCTTTGTTATTTCTACTCAGTTAGAGGATTCGCTTTTATCTGCGGTAGGATGTGCTAGCTGTAAACTGATTATAGATGGTCGAGAAGGAATAATTGATTTGATTGTTTTAGCGATGTATGACTTTGATGTCATTATCGGTATGGATTGGCTGACTAAGCAATGAGCTACTATGGATTGTCGGGAGAAAAGAATCCGATTTAATCCGACTGGAGCTAGTAGTTTCCAGTTTGTAGGGAGCCGAGGAGGGTCCTCGATTCCCTTGATTTCTTCTTTGGAAGCAACCAGATTGTTGGGGTCAGGATGTCGAGGTTATTTGGCATCTGTGAGTGATACGTTGAAAGAAGGACCGAACTTGGAGGACATCGTGGTAGTACGAGATTATCCTGATGTCTTTCCAAAGGAATTGCCAGGATTACCCCGCCGAGAGAGACGAGTTCGTAATCGAGTTGGCTCTGGGGGACGGAACCAATCTCGAAAGCACCATATAGGATGGCGTTATCGAGTTGAAAGAATTGAAGGTACGGATGCGGGAATTATTGGACAAGGGCTTTATTCGCCCGAGTGCATCGCCTTGGGAGCGCCCCCGTTTGTCAAGAAAAAGGATGGTTCGTTGCGGTTATGCATTGACTATAGGCAGCTTAATCAAGTGACGATTAAGAATAAGTACCCGCTGCCGAGGATTGATGACTTGTTTGATCAGCTCCAAGGAGCATCGATATTCTCTAAGATAGATCTAAGGACGGGCTATCATCAATTGAGAATCCGAAAGGAGGACATACCGAAGACAGCTTTCCGTACTCGTTATGGTCATTACGAGTTTACGGTAATGCCTTTTGGATTAATAAATGCCCCTGTTGCTTTCATGGATTTGATGAACCGGGTGTTTAAGGAATATTTGGATCGGTTCGTGATCGTGTTTATCGACGACATTTTGGTGTATTCGAAGAGTCCGGATGAACACGAGCAACACCTAAGGACCGTGTTGCAAACCCTAAGAAATCACGAGCTGTATGCGAAATTTAGCAAGTGTGAATTTTGGTTGGCTCGAGTGGCATTTTTAGGCCACGTGATCTCAGGCGAAGGGATTTCTGTGGACCCGACCAAGATTGAAGCGGTCATAGATTGGCCGAGACCAACTTCGGTAACCGAGGTTCGTAGTTTTCTGGGACTGGCTAGTTATTACAGGCGATTTGTGGAAAAATTCTCTTCAATAGCTATGCCATTGACGCAGTTGCTGAAAAAGGACAAGAAATACGAGTGGACGGATAAGTGCGAGCGTAGTTTCCAAGAGCTTAAGCATAAGGCGACTACCGCGCCGCTTTTGACTATTCCGTCAAAGTCGAGCTCGGGAGGATATGAGATTTTTAGCGATGCGTCATACAAGGGACTCGGTTGTGTTCGATGCAATATGGTAAAGTGATAGCATATGCTTCCAGACCGGACTTGAGGCCTCACGAGCTGAATTATCCGACACATGACTTAGAGTTGGCGGCCATCATATTTGCGTTGAAGATATGGAGACATTATCTCTGTGGAGAGAGATTTCAAATTTTTACGGACCATCAAAGCTTGAAGTATCTGTTCTCCCAAAAGGAACTGAATATGAGACAACGCAGATGGATGGAACTTCTTAAGGATTATGACTGCGACATCCTATACCATCCAGGCAAGGCAAACAAAGTGGCGACGCTTTGAGTCGCAAGTCATCGATGCGAGTATGATGGTACAAGAATGGATTCTGTTGGAGGGAATCCGCGATTCAGAATTCAAGCTCGAGGTATGCCATCTTTCCAATTTAATGGCTACCCTTAGGATCGAACCTGAAATTCAAGCCAAGATTAAGGCAATGCAACCTTTGGACGTTGAGATCCAAAAGATTCTGCAAATGGACACGACCAAGAGAAAGTCGGATTTTCAAGTATCCGAGGATGGGATCTTGAAATTCCGTGGACGATTATGTGTGCCAAACGACGCCGAAATTAAGGAGAGGTTGTTATCCGAAGCGCATCGTAGCGACTACAGTGTGCACCCAAGTAGTAGGAAGATGTATCAGAATCTACGACAGTATTATTGGTGGAATGGCATGAAGCTAGACATCGCCAAGTATGTGGCGAAGTGTTTAACTTGCCAACAAGTGAAAGCGCAGCATTGCAAACCAGGAGGGTTACTGCAACCTCTTGAAATCCCCGAATGGAAATGGGAGCACATCACGATGGACTTCGTGACGGGATTACCAAGAAGTCAGCGGGGTAATGATGGGATATGGGTTATAGTGGACCGATTGACGAAATCAGCTCATTTCATTGCCGTACGCAAGGACTTCGCTTTGGAAAAGTATGCAGAATTGTACGTGCGACATTATTCGTTTGCATGGGGTGCCGTGACGATTACTTCAGATCGAGACCCCGTTTACGGCTGCATTTTGGAAGAGTCTACAGACTTCGATGGAGACAAAACTGCAGTTCAGTACGGCCTACCATCCTCAGACAGACGGTCAATCAAAGAGAACAATTCAGACTTTGGAGGATATGCTGAGAGCATGTGTATTGGATTTTAAAGGAGTTGGGAGGAACAACTTCATCTCGTGGAGTTCGCGTACAATAACAGTTATCAGCAAAGTATCCGAATGGCACCGTTCGAAGCTTTGTACGGCAGACCGTGTAGGACTCCTATTTGTTGGGACGAAGTCGGCAAGCGGAAAATTACAGGGCCAGAGTTAGTGCAGCAATCTTTAGATGCCGTCAAGATGATTCGAGAAAGGTTAAAGACGGCTCAGAGCAGACAAAAGAGTTATGGGGATAGGCGACGTAGGCCATTGGAATTTCAAGTGGGCGATCATGTGTTCCTTAAAGTATCGCCGATGCGAGGTGCATCGCGATTTGGAAAGAAAGGAAAACTGAGCCCAAGGTATGTCAGACCGTTCGAAATTCTAGAAAGGATCGGGAATTTAGCTTATCGTCTTGCACTACCGCCTCGACTTGCTCAAGTGCATGACGTATTCCACGTGTCAATGTTAAGGAAATATGAGCCGGACCCGACGCACGTGTTGAATTTTGAAGAGATAGAGGTAGACGACAGGGTGTCGTATGTGGAGAGACCGATTCGGATTGAGGACCGGAAAGAACAAGTGCTGAGAAGCAAGACGGTCTCCGTGGTCAAAGTCATTTGGGAGCATCATGGTATGGAGGGAGCTACGTGGGAAAGCAAAGAAATCATGAGGCGTCAGTACCCTTATCTTTTTGAGGATTAGCATGTCAGTTCAAATTTCGAGGACGAAATTTCTGTAAGAGGGGAAGAGTTGTAATATCCTGAAAATTGACTCAGTTTAGCCCGATTTTCAATCTGATTTTGGGAACCGATTTCTCGGTGATATCAGGACTAAATACTTGGACGTCGCCTCATTTATTTTGGGATTTTCCGTTGGACACGGAAGCGTCAGAAAAAGGGAAAATTGGAGCGGGTTTCGGGCCCGCGGGTGGGCCGGCCCAAGACCGGCGGCCCAATGGGCCTTGCACCCATTCAACCCAGCTCAAGAGGGGCCCAAGTTGGCCCAAGTTCCCCTCCATTTCCAGCCCATGGGCTTCTCTCTTTGGCCTTTTGCTTTTGTGCCCAAGTGGGTATTGTTTTTGCTTGTTTATTGCTTGTTTTTGATTGGCCCTTCAAGCAAGTGGCAAGCCCACTTGCCTTGGCTCTTATCCTTGACCAGCAGCTCATTCTCTCTCCTCTTTCTCCCCCAAAATTCGTGCACCAGCCCAGCCCCACTCTCTCTCCCTTTTTCTCTTTCTTTTCTCTTCCATTTTTGCTGTTTCTTGCTGTCCTTGCTGTTTTCCAGCCCAAAAACAGCCTAGTTGCCATCACCGGAGCCGCCGCAACCGCCCAAAGTGTAGTCCTGGGAGTTAGGAAGCCAACCGCGCATCCCTGGTCACCCCTGGTCGCCGTTAGCCGACTGTTTCGGCCTTTTCCGCTCAGCTGCACCGGTTCCGCGTGAATAGTAACCAGCACTATTTTTGGCCCGTTTCGGCCACCGTTTGTCACTTGTTGTCGTCCCCGAGCTTACCCCTCGTAGCCCTCGTTCCCCTCTACGCGCCGGTGTCGCCGGATTTCCGATCCAAGTAAGTTAACTTCCTAATTCTTGTTTAGGGGTTAATCTTGCTTAGGGGTTAATTAGTGTATTTGTGTGTTTGTGATTAATTAAGGTTGATTGGTTAATTAGGCTGGTTAATTAAGGCTGACTAGGGTTAGTTAATTGACCATAGTTAGTAATAAAGTAACTAAGGTTAATTAATTAAAGTAACTAAGGTTAGTTTTAAAGTAACCAAGGTTAGAATTTAACTATGGTTAGGTTAATTTGACCATGGTTAGGTTAATTTGTTAACCATGGTTAAGTTTATTTATTTATTTAATTTCGGACGAATTTACTGTTCACAAATTACTGTTCACTAATCACTGTTCACGGATTACTGTTCACAGATTACTGTTCACGGCACTGTTCATGCAGAAGCTAAATTTTGGTTTATTTTGATGTGTTCTTGGTTGTTATGATTTATTGAAGTGCCGATTGTTAATTATACTTGTGAATATTGATGGAATGCGTGATCGAATGCTGATTGGAAATTTGATTTTGGAATTGTCGAGTGAGATTGCATGACATATTGCGTGGGTTATCTGAAATGGCATGTCGCATGAGCATGAGTGATGTTGCATTCACGACAGAGCAAAGATATAAATGGATTGCTTGATGAGGTGTTGCGATCACATTAAATGAGAGAACCCGGCGTTGCCGGAAGACCGCCAATCCTTATGGGGTTGTACCTTGGCGGGTGGGTCGACTTGGGTCGGATGCCCGAGGGGGGGTTCTATGTGGGACTGCGGTATGGGGGCGGGTCCGGGCCTCTGTCGATTCGCGGGGCTGCGGTAGTGGGTGGGTCCTATGCTCCTTCGGGAATGCCGTCTTGGGAGTGAGCCCTTGACGTCGCCGTGCCTCGAGGTAAAGAGGACGGCCGGTTTAGCCGAGAACCGCCAACCATAAGGTTGTGCCGTGGCCCAAGAGGAGGGGTCGTAATAATCGGAGCATGTGTGAGTGTGAGACATGAGAAAGTTGTGTGAGATGTTCTGATTATTCGCATGTTTTTAATGTCGTGATGAATTAAATGATAGTTTCTGCAGGTCACGTGTGCCAAGGCCAGGTAGGATCGCCTGTGGTTGTGTCTCGCTATTGAACTGTCATATGCTTTTGTTTCTCTTTGCATTGTCTTGTGACTGGATTAGGTTGTATGTTAAACTCCCGAGGCGAGCGAAGTTCCTAACCGGGGCTTAGGACTTTAACTTGCTGAGTTTATCTCAACCCGTCGTGGTTAACCTTTTCGGGCCCTAGATGATGCGTGCAGGATCGAAGAGAGCGATCCCTCGAGGCCCGTGAGTAGGCAACGTAGCCTATTTCCTTTTGACGAGCCTTCCCCACTTGTACAGGGTTAGGTTAGCTAGGCCAGTCCCTTTTTGAGTAGGCCTTAGCTTGTCGCCTGTAGTAAGGCGTGTATGTATTTGTTGGTATGCTGGCTAACCTTCAGATATATAAAATACTGGTTGTCTTTCCTCTCCTGCTGTTGTTGCTATCCCTGTTGTTTGGTTTGGGAGTTGTTCGTTTCCGCATGTGCTTAATTACAAGATAAAATGAATTGGTCGACGACAGTACCTGGGACGTCGTACAGATAGACCTCAAGTGAAATGGGGTTGCCGCGAGCTCGAGAGTCGGGGCGTGACATATGAAATACAGAAATAACTATATAGCTTGCTACACACAAAATGCCAAAAATGGCCAAAAGAGGGTGATAAATGGTCACTCCAAGTTGAAGCAATCCCAATGCATCGAGTTCATTGGTTCTATTCCAACTACCCCCTTTATTGGTGAAACTTTCCAGAAAAGATCATCCTTAAGCTGAAACTCTAAAGGTTGCAGCTGCTCATGTTCACAAGATTTCAATCTAACTTTGTGCAGTCCAAAGTCTCTGTCTAACATCTCGTGTGACATTAGATGAAATCTGAATTAATTCTATCCCAGTCAATCTCCTCTTTACAACCTCCTCCCAGCAAATAGGAGATCTACACTTTGCTTCCAGATGACTCTTCAAATAGAGCCATGATGATACTTTGGTCGTAGCTATTATTATAGGGGAACACAACCATATGCAAGTGATCCTCGCCGCTACCCTTAAAACCAATTACACAAGCTCCCAGCATGTCGTCCAAGATCTGTCTGCATAGTTCTCTCTGACTACCGACTATTTGGGGTTGAAAGGCCGTGCTTGATTGAATTACAAAGCTGATTGGATTTGCGTGTTACTTGAATAGAACACAAAGAACGCTGACTGAACATGCAGGCTGGTTGAATTAGCAAGCTGATTGAATTTGGTCATGCGAGGATGAAGAATACTAATAGAGATTCTTTAGGCTAATGAAATTAATTAGTGCATATAGAATTTGAAGTGAAATAATCTCCGGTACAGTAGCATAACGGGCTCTATGAGTGCATATATGTCAGATTATGAAAAATGCTTTAGTCCATTATTAAGAAAAATTATCATGAGTTTATGTTTAAAAAACAAAACATGATGATCTCTCAAATAAGTTCCCTTGCTATAAAAGGCAAGGCCTTAACGCTGTGGAGTATAATGACGGATTGGATGGTTAAAGACGGGCATGTATTCCTTTATCTAATTATATGAATTTGAATTACGACATCCCAAAAAATGCTTGAGATAATTGAAAAGTCATTGGTATCCTTATTTTGAAACTAATTAAAAGTTAACCCGTTCGACTATTCTATTTCATAAGTAGCTAGAAGGCAAAAAAAAAAAAAAAAAAACAACAACAACAAAATTTCTTATTCTTTAAGTGTTCAAAATTCAACTTGAATGACAATAAATTAGGTACAATTGTGTATACCCTGATCAATTTACTTTGCATGTATTTTAGGAATCACAATGGATTTACATAAATTTTTTAAATGTTTTTCTCTATCACATAACTTATGTTCCCAGTTCATTTTACAACATAAAGTTTAAAATAAAATACGATACTGATAATTAGATTGAGGCTTTAAAGATGTATCACGAATTTCATACTTTCATTTACCAAAATCCTTTTTATAGAAGAAAGGCTCCTCTCATTCAAGTGCATTGAATTTGCTAAAGTTTCTTAAACTACTTACATAACTTTTAGACTTTTATTTGGAAAAAAGAAAGGCTTCTCTTACCAAATTAGATGCATAAATGCCAAAAAGTAAGATGCCATCGTCAAGATTAAACAATGATGTTGCAATAAATCCTTGGGAAAATTGTCCGAAAAATCTTAAACCTATTGCACTTTTGTCAATTTAGTCCTAAACATTTTTACATTTTTCTAATTGAGTATTTCTAGCTAATTTTGGCCAGTATTTGGTAACGTGGATATCGGACTGTCTTACGTGCCTTGATGGGTGCCAACATTGATAATTTTAATAATTATTTCATTAGTTTTTTTTGCTTCTTTTTTTTTCCTTTCTTCTTCCTTTTGTAGCGACCGACCACCGGTTGAGCAAGCTGGCAATGAGGCTTGGCTAGCTGAGGGCAAGTCCCGACAAAGGGAGCCCTCCCCCAAGCTAGGTAAGGCGAACCCTTGCCCAAGCAAGGTGGCCTCATTTGGTGTTGCCTTCACCCAAGCGACGCCTAACGAGGCTACCCTAGCTTAGGTGAGGGTTGACCTTGCTAGATTTAGTAAGGGTCGACCTTACCGGGGCTTGCCCTCACAAAGCAAGGGTCAACCTCATTGAGGCTCGCCTTAGCCAAGCAAGGGTGAGCCTCGCCCATCTTCACCTTCACCTAGCTTGGCTACCCTGGCCTGGGTAAGGCCAATCCTCACCGGGTCTCATTAAGGCAGCTAAGACCAGTCAGCCTTGCCATGGCTGGTGGTTGGGTCACTAACAAAAGGAAGAAGAAAGGAAAAAAAAAAAGAAAAAAGAAAAATAAACCAGAAAAATAATGAAAAATTCAAAAAATATTAAAATTGTTCACATTAGTGCTAACCTTCTATGTAACGCTACTGGCATCCACATCAATAATTTTGGGCCAAAATTGGCCAAATAGACTCAATTGATAAAAAATGAAAATGTTTAAGACTAAATTAGCAATATTAAAATGTTGAAAATTGAATTGACAAAAGTGTAATAAGTTTGAGACTTTTTTTAACAATTTTCCCATAAATCTCTCTGCAATATCATTAATTGAGAAGCAAGCTTCCTTGTTAGAGCCGGTATAAGATTAGCTTTTTTCCCATCTAGTTTAAAGGGGGTAGCTATGCACTAAGTTTTTAGGGTCTGCTATTCATTTCCTCTAATGATTGAATTGTCAAACCTACCGAAATGCCCCTATAAAGAAAGGTTTTATTCAGGGGAACTTCAGAGAGGGTTTGATCAGTCTAATTTATTTATCATTCCACCACTCACCCAAGTAAACTCTCGAGTCATAGGTTCCACAGATTACATGTTTGAAGCTCGATTGACCATCAGTCACTTCCACCGCAAGGATATTGTTTTTCTCCTTCTCGCGTTTTAGTCCAACCTTTTATTGTTACCCTGCCTACAACTTAATTTAAGACTTTCTAGTCTATGCCATCTCTCGGGCTTAGAGTTGTAAATCCGAGTTCTCCTTACTACCAAATCCTTCGAAAATTTCCAAAGAGATGAGAAATACAACGGAAGTGACTAAAAGATCTAGGAAATAGGAAGGGAAGCTCGATTGAGGAACGCCAAGAGAAAGAAGTACACGAGGAAGAAAGCTCATCAATTTTTTCTTTTAGTGAAAAATCCAACGAATGGCTAAAACCACAGCTCAGTACATGGCATCTCATTTCTAAGGCAGTACTAATAGTCTTTCTCTTCTTCTTTCTTAAAAGAATACGCAAAGCAGGATGGCACTGACTTAGAATGTAACATCCTGAAATTCGAGTCCTTTTGAGGAAGGAATGAACGTGAATTTCGTCGATGCATTGTTGGTTGATCTCACTCGGAACGATCCCTCCCGAGATACGACCTTGAAGGGAAAGGCTAATGAGGACAGAACTCATGCGACTAAAGAACTTGACCTGGGAAAACGACTCGACCGTGAGACTTGCGTAAGGACGATCCTGTAGTTATGCAGGCCGATTTCAAGGACGACTAGAAGTCGATTCGCGGACAGAAATAATGGGACGACGGGTGATTCCGTCTATTGTTATCGAACCCGCGAACGGCCCTATGTCGATCATTGATAATCGTGTACTTTGAAATAAGAATCAATCCTTCGCAATTTCTTGCAGTCAAGGACGTCCATGTGTCGAGAAGTCTTGAACGTGAATTGGCACGAGTCGGTTACGCGTGAATCCTCAAAGCCGCCTGTCAGTTTGAGCAGTACCAAAATGGCATTCGGGCGAAATTGACAAGGCATGTGAATCAAATATTGGACTTCGAATTTTCATGAACGTCTGAGACGGACTTTTGGACGATGCTTCTTAGTCAGTCGACGGTGTCGGTTAAGCCGAGTAATTGGAAAAGGGACTTTTGGACCGAGAACCCGAGCCTATGAGGACGTGGGCCGGGCAAAAACAGTGAGGGCCTTACGCCCAAGGTGGGACGGCCACCGTGGAAGACCGAGACAACGAGTAAGTCCGTTGGACCAAACCGACCCTTTACCCTTCCTAGCCCGTTATCTCAACCTGAGCCAATTTGAGCCCAATAAATTCCCGAGCCCGTTCCTATTCATTTTCTGGCCCATTTCCTAGGCCCGCCCTTCATTTTCAGCCCAAGGACAGATTGGGAAATGTGCAAGGTGGAAATGACCAAAATGCCCTTGGATATTTTGAAGAAAAGTCAAAAGGAAGAAAGAGAAGATGAGGTCATTTTCTTGACAAGTTGGGGCAAGCATTAATTAGCCTTGATAAGGCTTATCCTTCAGCCTTCACTTCACTCTCTCTCTCCTCTTCATCTTCTCCAAAACCGCACCACTTCTCTCCCTAGTTTTCCTTCCTTCATTCAGTTTTTCAGTTCTGACCTTTCCCCGAAAATCGAGTTGTTCATTGCCATCCCGTTGGAATCTCGGCCCGTGCCACCCGCCGTTGCGTTCAGAAGACGAAATACGTTCAGATGGCGTCGGCCGATCGTCGAAAGGAGCCTCCGACCGATCCGTACGGCCGCCGGAAGTCACTGCTCGCCGGACCGCCACTGTTCCGCCTGCAGCAACTTTGTTCCGCCTTTTCCCCTGTTTTTCTCCCATTCCAGCCAAATCACCGCCCATACCAGCCACAAGTGGTTCCCCCTCGACCCCCAGGTGCCGCCGGTTGCTAGCCCGCCGCTCGCCGGAGCTCCGGGCAGCCCGTTCAACTCCGATCAGCCACTTTCCTCCTGTGCAGTGCAGTTTTCAGTGTTGCAGTGGGTATTCCGAGTTTACTGCTGTTGTTCCAGCCCCAGGACCGCCTTGGATCGTCGTGGTAGAGGTCCTCGGGTGTCGGGTTCGTCGTCGCCGCCGCGTCCGCGTCTCCGGCCCGCTTAACGGGTGAGTTTAGCCCCTAATCCCTATTTAGTGCCTAAACTTGCTTAGGGTTGGGTTAATTAGTGGTAAGATTGGTTTAGGATGTTTAATTAAGTTGTATTAGCCCTAAGATAGGTGGTTAGATAGTTGATTAATATTAGATTAGCTTAATTTTGCTTATTAAGCTTAATTGTGCTTAATTTGGTATTAATTGTGTTTATGTGATTAATTAAGCATGATTTGATTTAATTGATTGATTAATTGTTTTAATTAATGTTTTGTTTAATTTCTGGATTAAATGTTTTAATTAATTGAATTTCGGAAAAATCACTTCCACAATTACCGTTCACGACATCGCTCACTTCACACTGTTCATCCAGAAGCTAAATTTTGTCTGAATTTGATGTGCTATTGATTGTTGTGATTAATTGGAGTACCGATTGTTAATTATACTCGTGATTGATGATGAAATGCTTGATCGAATGCCGGTTGAATTGAATTTTGGAATTGGCGAGTGATACCGCATGACATATTGCGTGGGTTATTTGAAATGGCATGTCGCATGAGCATGAGCGCATGAGCGATGTTGCATTCACGACCAAGCAAAAGCAAAGACAAGAATGAACCGTTTGCTGATGTCTTTGCATGGTCGATTAAAGTTGATAGCCCGGTTGAACCGGATGACCGCCAATCCCCATTGGGGTTGTGCCGTGACCATTGGGTCGCCTGACAGTGGTCAGATGCGGGGCTGCGGCAGTGAGCGGGCCCCATGCTCCATAGGGAATGTCGTCGATGGGAGAGAGCCCGTGACGTCGCCGTGCCTCATGGGGGAGGACGATGCCTGGTCTTCGACCGGTAGACCGCCAACCATAAGGTTGTGCCGTGGCCCTAGTGGTCGTAATAATCGGAGCATATGTGTGGATGTGAGACATGAGAAAGTTGTGTGAGATGCTCTGATTATTCGCATGCTCTTAATGTCGTGATGATTTGTCGTACGCATGCATGAGTTGACAGTCGTGCGGGGTATGGCAATGGCCAGGTGAGATCGCTTGTGGTGTGACTCGCATGTGATTGATGAATTGTGTCATCTAACGGCCATGTGCCTTGATTGCGTGTATTGTGCTGAGATTTAACGTGCAGGGTATGGCATACCGGATAAGGTTGCATGCGAACCGAATGGTGTTTATTGATTGACCCTGGTGGTTGTTTGATTGCGGGTTGTCTGCATGCATTGTGGGTTGAGTGAGGGGTGGTTTTGGAGAGATACCCGGGTTGAGTTGGCGTACTAACCGGGGCTTAGGGGGAGAACTCGCTGAGATTTTATCTCAACCCGTCGTGGTTAACCATTTTCGGTCCCTAGAATGGCGTACCCGCAATGGAGGATCCCCGCCTCGCTCCTCCGGTGATCGACCCGACGAGATTGAGTCCGATGGGTCCGAGTGATGATGGTGCTGAACCTGAGGGTTCTTCTTGTTTAATTGGATTAGCCTAGTTTCTATTTGATTTGGCTTAGAGGATGGATCGGCCCTTTTTGTCGGGCTTGTAATTCGGAAAACGATCCTCCATTGGTTAATCCAGTAAATTGAATAATTCAGTAGTTGCTATTGTTCTTGTTGTTCATCCCTCTATCCCTGTTTGATTGTATGTTTGTCTGGGGATGGTTCGTCTTCCGCTTGCGCTTAACGAAAGATAAAATGAATGGTCGTCGACGGGTCTTGGGACGTTGCTTTCAATCGACCAAGAGAAGGGGTTGCCACGAGCTCGAGAGTCGGGGCGTGACATAGAATCCTTCTCTTTGAGTGAAAACCTTACTCATTGAAGTTGTAATCAAGTTGAATAGACCCCGTTTTTTAAATTCACATAAGTTAAGGTGATTGGTCAAAATTATATCAATAGACATAATTAATAACGAGGAACCAACTTCACATTTACAATGCAAAAACTTGCTAAGCATGGTGACACAAATACTTAGCGTAATTACCTCATAAATTGATACTTAATTTTACTCATGAAATTTACTAACCACGCTGAGGTATAAACAATTTTTAATGGGTAAAAAAGTATCTTCCTTAACTTTTGTGGTGCTCATACTTTGAATTGTATTCATAATGAAACACTAAGAAAACTTGTTAAAGTATTCAAATATTGTCACATAGTATCACATATAATGAGATTTTTATAATTTCCTAAGATTAAAATTTTCTCACTTTATAAATTTAAAGAAAGATCATAGCTAAAAGTTATAAATAGACAAAAATTGGCCCCAATAAAAAGTTATTGACCACATTGCGGGTAAAGAAGTCTAAAACTACTAATCACTTTGAGGGACTCAGATTTTCCATCCCAATTTCATTGGGGAACAACTGATACATAGTTTCCATTATTTCTTGACAACTCCAAGTACGACAAAATATCGAATTAACTCCCTCACCCTTTCAAGACGATGAGCTCATCTCATTTATCTTACTCGAGTAACGTTAGGTGAACCCCAAAACACATTCCACCTGAACTTCTAGTTCATGGTCAGTTTGGTGATGCGTTTTGCTCCAGGACTTTGTTCAGGCAGCGCCATGCCCAAATGTGCCATGAGAAGCCAAACATGGCTGAGAAGCTCTCCTCCTCTGCTCAGACTCTCACAGTGTTCGTTGCCTTTGCTTTGGTAGGCCGCAGACATAAGCATGCTTTCCCAGACGTTGCCGATCATTTCCCATTTCCTGGGGACATCACTCAATTGGGAAGCGAGATAGCATGCGTCAAACAGCATCGACGTGCTTTTGTCTCCGCGCATCTTCCACGCGGGGAGTTGAGTTCTCACTTTGTGCAGAAGATGGCAGACTTTGCACAGATCTAGCGACTTTCTCGACTTGTGTGCATTCTTGCAGCTGCAATCACCGGTGTAAGCATGTGACTCTTTCTTGAATAATTTCAGCACATCTTGCTTGTCTTCGAGGAACTTCTGAGCATCGACCAAAGTGTCTTCGTATTGGAACACCCCTATCGCTGTTGGCAACATGGGAGGATGGAATACTAAAAGATAAAGCATGTACCGAGAGACAAACTTACTCATTTTGAAGCTCATGAGGTCTTCCGAGATTTCGCCGTGCTTCTTACCGCGGTCCTGGTAATAGCAGAGCTCAGTGGCGATGTGCCAGATGAGGATGCTCTGGTCAAACTCCACTTCCACACTCCAGTTCAACTCATTGTAGTTTGCCCTCGTCAGTATATCGCTCGCCCCCACTTTAATACTCTCCAACATGCTCTTCGATCCGATCAGTTTTAGATCTCTGATGTGACTGAAGATCCATTCTTTGATGTTTTTCTTGAACTCTTTTTGATCGACATAGAAGTTCTTTTCCACCTTCATGTCTGGCCTGGTGAGCCACGGATACTTGGGGAGGACCCCGTTTCCTTTCCTGATAGAAAATCTCAAGAGGCTGAACTGGGCCACATAATTCGACCATCTTTGCTTCGGGAAGAACCGGAGAGAAGTGATGATGGACGAGATTGTAGATCTCTCGGGTTTCTGAAGCCGCCAACGGTCAACCCAATCGGACGAAATTGCTAGAAGAAGTGAGTAAATCTCTAAAAGTATAGTCACACTTACAAGCAAGAAGGTTATACATGCGTCAACTTTGGGGTAATCCTTATACTGCAAGGAGAATAATATCAACACGGCACAGGGCACCGAGAGACTGATGACCCAACGAATGATGCCCCAAGCACAGTTCAGCACCCGCGCCTTAGTGTAGAGCAGATCGTACATGAACCCGAGCTCGATCTCCACAATCCCAAAAGCATTCTCTGAAAGCATGTCCTGGTCCATGAAAATGCGCCTACTGGCGGCCAGGTGGCCAGAGTTGAGGATCATGCCCACGAAGAGAAGCTTGAAGATCTTGAACAACTCATAGGCTTTGACCAGAGTCTTTCCATGGTCGTAGCCTTGATCGCTCCCTGAGAGACCCTCTGGCGCTGAAAACTCTATGACTTCATCGAATCCGACCTGGTAACCCTCTTCTCTCTTCAGAAGATACTGCTCCATTTTCCTAGGGTATATGGGACCGAAATTGGGTAGAGAACGCATCGAATCTCGAAACTGATCTTTGCTCGCCAAGTACAAACACAATGTCCTCTCAGCATATTTGATGAACCCCACCAGGATCATACCCTTTGCTATCAGCGATAGCGTAGACCCCGACAAGGCCATATAGTAGATGTAACACGCTAGCCCCACCTGGACGCAAAGCCGCGCTAACTGCCTCAGCCATAGCTCATTGTCCGCCAGGGCAAATGCGGTGATCACGTCGGGCCCGCCCAAGTGGAGGAGAAGGAATGACGCCCAAAATGCTGTGATCTGGCTCTTCGGATCAAACGTCCCCTTCATTTCCTTGATATTCGCCAGGCGGTTTGAAAGCACGCCAAGTGTTACGGTTGCGACGGACTCGGCCAATAAGTACACCGTCCAGACCACGAATTGGATGCGGTTCTTGGAGTTGAATTTCCTCTGGCTGCCATGAGTCGCAAGGCTCCACTGGAGGAACAAGCTAAGGAGGATGAGCAACCGCAGCTCCCACTCCTTCCACAGTTCACGAGTGTTTCGGAGGAGCAGCCAAAATCCCATGGTTGAACTCGAAATGTCGGCACCGAAAGGAGAGGCGCCGTCTCAAAGAGCAGTCAAACTTAGGATAATAGATGGAGAGGATAAATCAAGGCAAAAACAGCATTAGCCTCGAATTTACCTCAACATCATCGTCGGAAGTGCCACCGTTTTATAATCATTAACCTTGGGATTGGAATCAAATTCAGAAGCACACCTCTTTACCCTGCGTAACATTACAAGGAATAAAAAAGTAATGTGCTTTTCAAAACATCCATAACACGGCACTCACAACACCAATTTATGAATGCTTAATTTTCAAGTAATTCTATATATTTGTTATAGGGGGGAGTAAAGTGACAAAATCAGATTCCCACATTTGTACTACCATGAGTATAACTTGCTTTAGTTGGGAAAATTAGACTATAGGTAAAGTGTTATACTTTGTTTTCTTGATCACTACTCAAAATTGGAATCATGTGAACTTCACACCATCACTAAGATTTTCTCACTCTTTCAGGCATGCATCACCATCCTGACATGTACATGTGGAATATACAAATCCCTTATTTGGCTTGTCATAATAAATTAAGGGTTAATATCACGAAAAATCCCATACTTGTGACAAATGTACCCAAACTAACTTTTTTACCACAAAAAATCCCAAACTAGTACACCCATGATAAATTTATCGCAAACTAATTTTTTAATTACCAAAGACCTCAAAGTAGTACAATCGTGATAAAATTATCCCAAATTAATTTTGTAACCATCAAAAATCCCAAATTGGTATGGTTGTGAGAAATTTACCCTCTTATGAACATGGGTTTTGCCAATGGATAGATGGTTTGGTGGTTAGTTTCTTTTGCCATTTGGACTGTGGATATGAAAAAGAAATAATCACAAGAAAGATGAAGTTTACATAAGTTATTCAGTAGAATAGAGACAAAAGCACAAGAAGCTGATTGTTGATTTTGATTTTTGAGGCCTTCATAACAGTTTAGGGTTCTCTTTTTATCCTTATGTGCCACAGCTTTTCTGAAAGAAAATGACCAAGAAGAAAAAACTCGTGGATGCTTCTTGAATGTTTGAGTGAAACTTGATTAATGAAAGATAAATTTCTGACGCACCAATAATAAGACAATGGAATGAGCAATGTGTATTTTCTCAAAAACAGTTGCTCTTTTCGTTTTAGTGTTGTTAAAGCCATAGCAGTTTGAGTGTCAGGTGGGATTTGCATCTGAATTACAGGATGAGTATGTATTAATAATCATTGCTTGGAAGTTTGAAACCAGTATATTATACAAGACTTGCAAGATCTTGATCTTATAGCTACGGGATATGGATTCATTCCATTAGTAGTGGCATATTGATAATGAAATATTTCTACTGCTAGCAATTTGATGCCGATTGCCTCTTAAGTTGCCTATTGTCCTCATAGTATTTTCTCCTAACAAGTAACAGGACCTATTTGCCTTTCTTGTATAAGGCAAAGTTTGCTCTGGACAGCCTTGAAGTTCCAGTCACGTAAGAAACTGGTTTTCAGATGTGTTGCTTTATTTATTTCTTTATTTTTTTTTTGAGATGATTAGTTTCTGTCTTCATTAGTGAATGATCTCAAATTCATTTATGTTATAGCTTGATTGAACAGCTGTGCAATTGTTGAGGATGCGAACATTATTGCGGCAAGAAGAAACTCGTGTAGTAAGACACAAAATGTATGTTTATCATTGCTTTTCCACCCGCTTCGTTAAATTTTGGCCAACGGCACTTTGTTATTGTTCTGAATTGATACCCTCGTGAGTTCGTTCATAGTTCATTGTTGATCATTTATGTTCCTGCCTTAATCATTTCTTTATGATAAAATAATATATCTGCAGAAATCTGTTAATAATTGGCATTTCCATGCATTTTTATGCTATAAAGGGTTTGTTCCCACTATTCTTTCATAAAATATGGCTACGGTTGACCATAACAGTAATATTGCTTAATTATTCCAATGTTTAACATCTTTCATTTGCCACTGTGCTCTGTCTGGAACCATATTACAGTCTTTATCTACTTTGGTGAAGTTCCTAATGTTGTTTTCTTTGGCTGTGTGGTAGCTAGACTTTTGATATACTTTTTTGGTATGAAAATGCATTGTGAGCATTGTATTGCCTTTAATGAAGTAAGAACTTACTCCTTGGCCTTCTTCTTTCATTCAATGACCAAATTTATACAAATAGTTTGAGCCTGGTTTCTAGTAGACATCTCTTATCCAATAGTCTATTGATGTTGTCATTTATAGTCATGTGGTGACAGTACACTATTAAATGACTTTGTGGAAAAAATTGGATAGTTGATGCCAAAATATATGGCCCTTCTAGTATCTTGATGGAGAATAATTGAAAACCAAAGGCACCTTGCTACAGGGATACATATAACAAAATATTGTTGACTTCATGTAATATATGCCTGATGAATCTTATATATAGTCTAAAACAGTTAACTAAGAGGAGAAAATATTTCTCATGAAATGCATTGCCTAAATTTATGTCGAAACTACAGTAAGAGCAATTGTCCCTCTGACATGGCTCCTAAATTTGATATGCTTGCTTTGTTTCCTCCTTGTGCTTCCGTGGGCAACAAGACATGCAGAGATGGAAGCTCTTGATGTTCTTCATGAACAGTGGTAGAGGACTGGATTTTCGGCTATGGAAGTTGCAGAGAAGCTTTTAGCATGCTCCTTAATGTGACATGTGAACCATAAGTCGTGTAACAGCAATATCAATTATCAGTACATCTATTGATCGTACTGATACAAAACTATTGATCATAATGGTACAAAACTAAACTTTCCTAGAATTTGATTATTTTTATGGTTAGATGACTCTTATCCTTTTTTAGGCATAAAGGAAGTATATCAAGGCTGTGCAAATGATAAATTTGGAGGCGGTTGCCTAACACTGTTGCTCCATTCGAGTAGCTTCAAGGCATGATTAGGTCCGTTTCTGCACTTGCTTATGTTGTTGATTTCGTATTTACTTGGCTCCCCTTTGAAATTTTGACATATGATAATTGATGACTAAAGCTCACTGGAGGTCCATGCTTCCTTATGTTGATTATTGCTGGATGTGGATTCTTAGTGATTCTGCTTGTTGTTGCATTTTGATAATTGCAACAAATGACCATGAAAATAAAATTGGAGGTTTACAGAACTAATTTTCCATCTTTTGTCTTTCGGAGTCTAAGAGGAAGAAAGTGGAGTTGTTGGAAGCATCAAGAATTATATTAATTCTTTCTTTTCCCACTTTGTTTCCTTTTTCTTAAATTCTTTGTGACTTGTTAGACATTTCCGTGTTCTTTCCTTTTTGCTTTCCCTCCTGTTTCTTGATCTCTTCTTCCTCACTTTTTTTCGCTGCCGTGAGATTGTTTGATGTCTTTAATGGTATTATCTTTAAAATCGAGAAATATAGTACCTTCAAAGAAATATGATATTTTAACTATGAGGAAATTATGCTTCCCAATATGCCATGTGCAAAGTACTTTGATAAAGAAATCTCTTTTCTGGTTTTTAAGTTGCAAGTGTCTATTCTTGCATACATGAAAGTATGTGCTTGTCAAATTGTGGTGTATGCATGGCTTTCCAGTATGATTTTTTATCTATCTGACGCTACCATGATTTAAAATTTCATGTTTTCTAAGCTTGTTCAGAACTCATAAAATGTTTTAATCAGACTTTGTTAACATAAAACTAAAAATGTAGTGAAACAGCGTCTGTTTCATTGAGATTTGAGCAGTACATGAAGTAGCTAAGCTAGATTACGGACATTGTCTATTTAAGAGTTAGTCTTGAAAGAACAAGTTCTAGTACAAGGTGAAGAAGCAAGAGATGAGCTAAGGATGCATCTAAACAAAAAATTTAGGGAAAATAAAAACACGAAAACTCTGACTTTGAGAGCTTGAGATATATAGTTATGCGGCTCATAATGATCTAATTATGAGTCAAAAGCATTGTGGGGAACATGAACTAGCTCATTGCCTTTCCGAATATGAAATCAAGCAAGAGAACTCATCTTGCAGATAATGGACCGCCTTGCTCATTTTTTCCCACAGGAGCTCAAAAAACTAGCCCTAATTATGGCAAAGTTTCATGATACAGAGAATGAGTCCGTGTCTATAAAGGTGAGCATGAATCCTATGCAATGTTTGGAAGATGCAGCTGATTGGGACCCATCCTAGCCCAGTGCTAGTATACAAGTCATTGAAAAATCATCTCTCTATCAGATCACTGGTGCTGAGATTTCTCTGAAGAGAAGTTGTCCATCCAAGGTAAAAACTTCCAAGTCTCACCTTGTTTACAGTGTGTTGTTTGTTCTCCAAGGACAATATGTTGAAGAGAAAATATAGAAGGACCTAGAGGGATCCTTCAAGTAAAAATATTCCAGTCATAGTTACCCAAAACATACTTCTTTTGAATATTTACACAAGAATTTTGCCAAAGTCAATGCCACTTTAGGGAGCCTAGTTACTGTCAATGGTAAAAATGGCGCACTTCGGAGATAATTTGCTTGCATGAAAACCTATATCCTAGAGTACAGACATTCCTTAATATTGATATTCTTAGGACTAAAATGTAAGCTTCCTAAACTCTCCTATTAGGGAACTTGTTTTCCTTTAGATAGTACCTAGTTTTGCAAAGTGCTTAGTCAATTAGTCTGCTAAATTATCTCTCGCATGATATACAGACATGTTTTGAAAATGGAATCTGTCCCAGGCTTCAGGAGACTCATTGAAAATATTGGCTGGTTTGCACAGAAATTTCATTTATGTTCCCCGTTTCATGTGAGACTGATAGGTACAAGAAAAGGATGCTGGTGCTTCTACGGTCTAGAGCAACAGTTCAATATGGCCAAAAGTGATGATGAATATACCAGTGCCATCAGACTGATGAGACTTTGCCTTTACTTACGACAAAAGGACAACCAAGTGTAACCTTCGTGCTGCTTCAAGCATTGTTTAGACATGAAGATTCCCATTTCGTAGCTTTGTGCATCTTAGCCTTGATTGTCATTTTCTCTGAAGCACGTGAATTACAAAGAAGAAACTCAACCAGAAAAGGCCAGTGTTTCAGCTCCAAATACATGTAGCACTGAAACCAACAATCTCTACGCTCCCATGATGCTTTGCAAAATTCTCAAATTCTTTGTTTCGTGACACAATACAGTTCCTCCTTATCATCGTATTGGTCATCCAAATCAAGCTTAAGCTGCATAGAGGGGAGTACTAAGACTGAGTAACTTAAAAGTTAGATGGGCATAGCATCACAACATTGATCGTGTTAATGAGAAAATACTTCGAATTTGTCAATTAAGTAGTCTCTTCACCATAACTAGCCTTTTACAAATAAAGAATTGGTCAATTAGAATAGAAACTCTATTCTGGCAAAAAGAACATGAAATAGATTCTAACTTCTAAGCACCTGAACTCATCTGTTTTAGCACGAGGTTTTACTTCTTCTTTGATTTCATTCTTGCCGATGTTACAAACTTATTCGCTTGTAGTAATGTAAGTTATTCTACTTTTGTGTCATCATATATGTTGTGGAAAGGGCGAGCGATCGAACAATAAAATAGACAGAATAAAGAAAATAAATCGGACACCAGATTTACGTGGTTCAGTCGTAGAGACCTACGTCCACGGGGAGAGCAGCGACGAATTCCACTATAGAACAAGCGATATAACGGAGATTACACACTCAAGTCACTCAAACACTCTCAGTGTTTCCCAAGCCCCAATTACACCCAATAACTCACGCAGTGTTTAGCCCCACAATTCCTAGTGAAATAATCTCTCAATCTCACAAAGGAATTATACACGAATTCTTACCACAAGAATTTAATCGGTTACAAACACTTGAATCTTCTTGGCGTAATTGCTCGAACGAGATCAACGGAGAAAACTTCTCCCAAGCACTCGATGACAAATCGGTGCTTCAAGACCTCTTGCATCAACAACGGCTTAATTCTTCTCCACGCATGGCCGTATATATATATATATAGTGGACTTGAGGACTCTTCAATTCTTGAAAGTCACTCCTACTTGGAGTAGGAAAGAATAAATTAAGAAACCCACACCTACTAGGATTAGGAAACCCATACCTACTAGGATTAGGAAACAAATCAAACTTTCGCTTTGGGCTCAAACTCGAGACATATTTTCAACAATCTCCACCTTGGCTCGACATTTGAGCCAAGTGACAATCGCTTCAAAATTCTAACTCTGACGCTTCTCTCCCATAGCCCCGATGGGCTCAATCGCCACAGATATCTTTCAAGCCCAAATCCCGCTTGAACTTCGCCATAATCGAGGACCTCATAAGAACACCAACTCCACATGCACCTTTAACTGCTACGTAAGGATTTCTCGACACAATCTCCTTAACCACAGATAAAGCAAAACCATTGTTGCATCCATATCTATCAGGAGATCGAATACGTACCTTGTCAATATCAGCGATTCTGAATCGTTGGCTTTACAAACTCCACATCGTTACAAGCACCATCTGTGTTGATTACCACATTAGTACCCGCTACCTCAGGAGTTTCTGGTTGCAACTCCATCTCAAGCTGAACATCGTTCAAATCCGTATAAGCACTGCTATTATCACTCCTAACCAGAAGTACTGTAGACTCGTCAAACGTAACTTCTCTGCTGATAACAGGTGAATTTAACTCCGGGCACCACAACCGATAACCCCGCTCACCTTGTGCATAGCCTAGGAATATGCACTTTCTTGCCCTTCCATCGAGCTTACCATCACTCGCTCGAACATAACACGGGCAACCAAATATTCTAATAATAGAATAATCAGCAACGTTACCTGACCACACTTCTTCGGGAGTCCGATGTTTAATTGCAGTCGATGGGGATCTATTCATTAGGTAGCAAGCCGTACTAAGCGCATCCGCTAGGAATCTCCTAGCCATACCAGCACTAGAGATCATTTTGTGGGCCATCTCTAGTAATGTTCTACTCAACAATTCCGCAACATGTTGTGGTTCATTGGCAATAGTGCGGTGTTTCACTATGCCTTCCTTCATGCAGAATTTGTTTAACAGCTTCGAGCAGAACTCCATACTACCGTCAGTCTGCACCTGCTTGATCGTCTTACTAGTTTCCTTTTTGATCAAAGCTCTCAATTGCATGATCTTGACAATAGCATCAAATTTGTACCTAAGTACAAATACCCACGTCTTCATCGAGTAGTCATCAACAACTGTTAACATATATCTGGCACTCTTCCTAGAAGGAAACCGCGACAACCTGCGAACATTCAAGTGAAGTAACTTTGCAATTTCCGTGGTTTCTTTGACTATCATACTGAACTGCACTTTCCGCTATTGATCTAAATCACAGCACCTGCATGCATTCAGTTCGTTAGCAACATAACCACATAGCAGATTTCTTTCACTTAAAACTTTCAGGCTTCTCTTGTCAATGTGCCCCAAATGCATATGCCACAATTCGGACTCTCGAACTGATGCTTTTGACGTCTCCGCAGCGAAATCTGTCATCGTCTCACCTTGAAGCTCATACAGGCCATTGTGCTTGATTCCTTTCATTATCACTAAAGCACCTCGAACAACTTTCAGAACTCCACATTCTAAAAATACCGACACCCAGTGAATCCAAGGCACTCAAGGAAATTAAGTTTTTCTTCAACTCTGGAACGTGCCTCACTCCAGTCAATGTCCTCACAATACCATCATGCATTCTGATTTTAATATCGCCAACACCTACAACATCGCATTCAGCGTTGTTCCTCAACTGCACTTTACTACCATCCGTGCACTGATAAGTAGTAAACCGGTTTTTATTTGGTGCAGCATAAAAAGAACAACCAGAATCCATAATCCATCCATCAAACGATGAATAATCAGTGACAGACAAGACATAATTGGCACTATCCGAATTACCAACAACTATACTTGCAACATCATCTGCAGTATCAACTAAGATTTCCTTACCCTTTTCATTTTTCAGCTTAAGGCAATTTCTTCGAAGATGCCCCCTCTTGCCACAATTCCAATAGACAGCACCACCAGTCCTTGACTGGCTACGTCTGTTCATGTTCATACTACCACGTGTACTAGTTCTTCCTCTGTTTTCACCTACTAAAGCAGTAGATACGGGCTCACCAGATTCTCTTCTACGAATATCCTCACTTAGAATTAAATCTCGAACCCCATCAAACGTTAAACTTGTTAACCCAAAGGAATTACTAACAGCAGTAACAATAGTATTCCAACTATCAGGCAATGAAGATAACAGAATCAAAGCACATACCTCATCTTCAAAGTCAATATCAACTGAACTCAATTGACTAACAACCACATTGAATTCATTGATATGATCTGCAACTGACGCACCTTCGCTCATCTTCAAGTTAAACAGACGCCACATCAAATAGACCTTATTGATTGCAGAGGGCTTCTCGTACATATCCGATAGGGCTTTCATCAAACCCGCAGTGGTAGTCTCCTTCACGATGTTAAACGCGACGTTACGAGCCAACGTCAGCCGAATAACACCCATAGCTCGTCTATCCAACAAATCCCAATCAGCTTTCTTCATTGTCTCTGGTTTCTCGCCTGATAAGGGCGCGTGCAGTTTTATTTGATAGAGATAATCTTCAATCTGCATCTTCCAGAAACCGAAATCCTTCCCATCAAATCTGTCGATTCTCACTTTTACTTCTTCTGTCGCCATCGATTCGCTTCACCTCAGCCAAGCCTGGCTTTGATACCAATTGTTGTGGAAAGGGCGAGCGATCGAACAATAAAATAGACAGAATAAAGAAAATAAATCGGACACCAGATTTACGTGGTTCGGTCGTAGAGACCTACGTCCACGGGAGAGCAAATGACGAATTCCACTATAGAACAAGCGATATAACGGAGATTACACACTCAAGTCACTCAAACACTCTCAGTGTTTCCCAAGCCTCAATTACACCCAATAACTCACGCAGTGTTTAGCCCCACAATTCCTAGTGAAATAATCTCTCAATCTCACAAAGGAATTATACACGAATTCTTACCACAAGAATTTAATCGGCTACAAACACTTGAATCTTCTTGGCGTAATTGCTCGAACGAGATCAACGGAGAAAACTTCTCCCAAGCACTCGATGACGAATCGGTGCTTCAAGACCTCTTGCATCAACAACGGCTTAATTCTTCTCCACGCATGGCCGTATATATATATATAGTGGACTTGAGGACTCTTCAATTCTTGAAAGTCACTCCTACTTGGAGTAGGAAAGAATAAATTAAGAAACCCACACCTACTAGGATTAGGAAACAAATCAAACTTTCGCTTTGGGCTCAAACTCGAGACATATTTTCAACAATATATTTTTAGCAGCTCTTTTAGATTTGATATGATTGCTCTTTTGACTGAATTTTCTTTTTAAAAAGGAGAAATTGGATTGAATAGGACATATTAGTGGCTGTTGTATAAGTGTAATTTATACTCATTAAACATGTATTTGGTTCTTGTGGGTGTTCTTTTTTTTTTCAAGTGAGGACTTGTTTTATATGTATATCATGATGTAATTTCTAATCTTATTATGTATTGAGAATTTCATCCCGTAATTTTGGTCCGTTCGATGCGTGGACCGGCACTTAGTTACCGGTAATATAGAAAGGAAAATAGGGTAAGTACAGAAATTAGGAAAGAAAGAGGAATAGATGTATGCCTCATTCAAAAAATGGTAGTGGCGATTATTCATATCACCAAGGTCTAAACTTTTCATGAAAACTGCGGACAAGAATAGGGAAATTAATGCAGGATTGAAAAATGTATGGAATTTAAGAAAGTCACACATATATACATTTTTTGACCAAAAAATTAAAAAACAAATATATACAAAATCGGCACATACGTAGTTATAAGATTCTCAAGTAGAAAGGCTATCATAAACAAAAGTTGTAATGACACCACAATAACTTGAATTTTTACAAGCTTAGTAAAAACTCTCGATATTCCATTGACCAAAATGTGCTGTGTGTTCCATCCCACAACGACCTTGAGGACCTTGCCTCCAAGTTGGTTTGCAACTGATTTAGGGGTTAGGGTCTCGCTTAGAAACCATTTTAACCCCAATTTATCAGTTTTGGGCAATTTGTTGCATCAACTAACCGAGTTCACATATTTTTAGTTTTCATATCTCCAATGACTCAAGTCATTTAACTTATTCTTAAACTAATGTCACCTTAAATTCTCAAGCTACCTAAATCGTCAATGTCCCTTTATTAACAACTTTATTATCTAGAGAGATTAGAGATATAATGCCACGTAGAAATCACCGGGTTTACTTTACTGTACAGAAATACTAGACGTATAATATCAAGATGTAACTTCATGGGCTAGTCTCCCGCTATAGAAAGTGTATTGTTTTTATAAGCAGGGGGCATGGACCCATTCTTGACTATGTTGTACCGCTACATGCGGTGAGAATCCCATTGCTATGTAATAACAAGATGAACATAAGTTTAAATTGGAACGTTATACACTAATTCAAAAAAATAATGGGAAAAAAAAAGGAACTGTAATCCCGACGTGGGCGAGTTTAGTCCTAGGCCCCCAACTTCTTGAAATTTCAATTAAGGTCCGAGTAGGGAAAACAAAAGTTTATGTATAGGTCCATAAAGCTCGGCCCCCCAAATTGATCGTATTTCTTTAAATTCCAACGTTTAAGGAGCTATTAGAAACTTCTAGTAAAGAAAAATTCTAAATTAAGATCTATTTTCCTGAAGCGATATTGATTCTAGTATTAAATTACTTGGACACCCCCTCAATTTTATCGAAGTTACTCGAAAACCCCCTACATTTTCAAAATGCACTCCAACCCCATGTTAGAAATATTTTCGGATTTGATAGATTAATAAAAAATTAAGTCGTCACAACAAAGTTTTCAAAATATAGCTGGAATGTGGACAACCAAGTCACCCTTTCAAAGAGCAATTTGTTCATACCATGAGTTTTTGTATACGCGGTTAACATAATTCTGTCCTCCTTTGCATGCACTGAACCGTAATTTCAAAGGTACAGTATGATTAAGCATGTCAAAAGATGTTAAACAGATGGAAATAGAAACTAGAATAGCATGACAACAAAAAATTTCCAAGTTAGACATGAAAAAAAACATTACATGAACACTATTAGAGAACATATCAGATTTCTTCATAGGGTTTATTCAATATTAACAATAAAATCACATTTGGCACAAGACTTTACAAGTATGACACAAAAAATAACATCCATCATCCGCCTTTTTGTGGAGTTTTGGATTTTGAAGTTGGGGCGAATCACCTCATGACAGATAGAGAGCAAACCGTAAAAATCGTGCTCAGCTGCGACTTGAGCGTGAAAGAAGATGTATAAGTTAGGGTCTATGTATTTGGCATCAAATGATGAACGATGATCTTCAAAAAAACAAAAATGCAAAATCATTTCTTTAAACACGGCAAATTTGTGTAGTTCCGATCAAGCGGTTAGAGTCATTTACGTTGGACCCTTTTTCCATGTCCCTTCCTTTGATATGTGGAGTTTTGTCAAGTCAATTTCGATGATCCAACTACAATTCCAAATAAATTAATCCAGGTTACTCAATTTTGATTACTTCTTTTACCTAAGAATCGACAAAGAGGCAGAGCGCACTTTGAAAATGCAAGGGATGCTCGAGTAATTTTCTTTTTCTTTTTCCAAATTGAGGGGGTGTCCAAGTAATTTACCCTTGATTCTAATAGCAAAATAGTAGGTGAATTCAACGATTTTTTTCCAAGTTGAAATGTGGCATACTTTCGCGTACTTGGAACCGCGAAATTCCGGTGATAACTATTACCCATTATAAAGCTCACACTCTATTATATCATAGTCTATGAAGAGTCATTTATTTTATTGATAGAAGAGATCACACTCTATCACCCATTACAAAGCTCGCACTCAAGAAAATAATTCTAATTTATGTCTCAGTCTTGAAGAATTAAGAGCTAATGTTTAACTATTATGCATAACTACATTACCTTTTTAAAAAAAAATAAGTTCGTTAAGCATTATTTACTATTTATTCCGTAACAGAGAGTATGTTTGGCCGCCCAACACACTTGCTCTATTAGTCTCTCAATTAATGTACACTTGTCAGAACAAGCAATAAAAAAATGACAGAAAACATTGACTTCTTAAATGAAAGGAATGACTATGCACTGTGGAAGATTTTTTTGAATAATTATCCGAAAAGTCCTAAACCCAGGGTGATTAATATAATTTTAAACTTTTCAATTTAGTCAATTTAAATCTAAACCTTTTGATTATTTTATTCATCATGAATAGTAGTCCTTTCTGGGTACTACTACTTCATTTGCCTCACTAAAGTGTGTTGACACCTAAATTTTTTACCCGAAGGTCTGTTATTCATTTATAAAAATCAAGGATCGAATCCATTAATAGCATTAGAATTTGATCCCTAACAAATAATATCAACATTGTGCAGTCTTGCATCATTTACGAATTAAGGACATTTTGTTAGAGACTAACGTGTCAACACTGAACATCAACTTGTGGTGAGATTGTGAATATTTGGTGAACTAGCTCATTATGCGATCATCAAATCACAATTTGTTCACCTTCTACACTTACATCATTCTAAGCATATTGATGTCTTAATGCTATCCAATTGTTCTCCTTCAATTTGGTCTATCCAAGCATCTCAATGATCCCAAGTCCCTCACTTATTCATCAAAATCCAAAGATTCTTTCAATTCTAAGACATTCCACTTAGGCTCCGTTCGTTTCACGGAAAATAATTTCCAGGAAAATGTTTTCCGGATTTTCCGACATTCGTTTCACGGAATATTCATTAGGGAAAACATTTTCCATGAAGGAAAAAAAGTATTCTAAAGTGAGGGAAAATGTTTTCCATTTTTCAAGTTGGGGAAAACATTTTCCACACTCACTCTCTCCTATCTCACACCCCCTATTAGTCCTCACTTCTTTCTTTTATTTTTTAAATCAATTTTTTTTTATAAATTCGAATTTTTTGTTATTTTTTAATAAAATCTATTTTTTATTCTTTTTTTTTTTTTTTTTTCTATCTTTCTTTTTACTATTTTTCTTTTTTTGCCAATCGCCGGCCACGGCCACGCAATGGCCGACGACCGGCGACAGGCGAGCCGAGCTCGCTAGAGGCGGCGAGGCTCGGACCTCGCCAAATCGGCGACGCCCGGACCTCGCCAAACGACAAGGAGGCTCGGGCCCCGTAGATCGACAACGCCCAAGTGTCACCAGACTGCGGCGAGGCTTGGGCATCATAGCCATCTGGCGAGGCCTGAGCCTTGCTGCCTTGAGCTCGCCTCGCCGATGAGCTGATTGGGCGAGCTCGAGGCGTGGCCGACTACCAGCCGACGATCGGCCAAGGAAGAAGAGAACACAAAAAAAAAAAAAATAAATTAATAATCAATTTTTTTTAAAATAAAATAACGATTTTAAAAAATAAAATAATAAAAGAACTATTGAAAAGAGTTTATAAAGTAAAATATTTTTCCAAGCGAACAGCGGAAAATATTTTACACTTCAAAATCAAGTTTCACCTTTTCCGAACACCGGAAAATAATTACGTTTTCCTGGAAAATAGCTTCCTGAAAAATATTTTCCAGAAAAATAATATTTTCCGTGAAACGAATGGAGCATTAATATTGTGAAGCAAGAAAGTCCTTTATGTCATAAACATCACTTGCATATAAACTTATATATGTAGAGAATATTTCATCTGCAGGCCAAATACACAAATCACCTCCAGTAGAATGTTTAGTCATCTTCAAATTACATTGGAATTTTGCCAACAGAAGTCACCTCTAAAAAAAAGTGTTTTGACCGCTTTAGTTACATGAAAAAATTGAAAACGCAAGGGACTTTGGGCTTACTAAGGCCATTGGGCCATTGCAGAGATATTGCACAAGGCCCTTGACTCACTCCTTAGTAGAGTTGGGCCTCTCGGCAGAAAAGAACCAGAGCGGGGCACAGGCTTGGGCTACAAGCGCCATGTGGCCCATTCTTATTAGGCGTGCCACCACCTAGCACCGATTTTCCCTTCTTTGAAGAATTATTTATTTTATTTATATATTTGTCCAAACTTTGAACCCTCATTTCTCTTTCATCCAATTGACTCAATATTCATGCTCGTGGAAAAATCATGACTTGAATTTTCCAAAAAAATTGTCCATTTTCTAGAAAAGTCTTGTTGTCCTGAGTACAAAAAATACTTTATTACGATCTTATTTGAAGAACTAGTTTTGTTTCAACAAGTTGTGACCCTCCCAAGGTGAATCTGAGAGAATTTAATAGAGCGCTGACCGGCGCAATTACGCTTCGCACAAGCTATCCCAACCCTACCGTTGGGAAATTAGTTTCTCGTTAATTCTGTGATCGATTTCAACTAGAGTTGTCACTAAAGTTAAAAGTTGAGTAAGATGCAGGAGATCGCTTACTTCTACGAGCTAGAGATTCATAAGCCCATACTTTGTGGTGCTAGATAAATGTAATTCTCATCATGGGTACCTTTTCCTTTTATAGTAGGCTTTGCATGCAATCTTCCCTTTTTTATTTTTTTAGAAGAAATAGAAATCTAAATAATCATGTACGGAGACTCAAAAAAATAAAAATTCATTTAAACAATAACAAAGAAAGTAAAATATGACATTGTGGAATTTGAGATTTGTTTAAGTATTATGGATATATGCTGAATGCTCATATTTGGATTTCAGTTCCAAAGCCTCACAAGTCATGGATTACTCTGGCTTCTCATTAGATCTTCGTGCATTGATTCTTCCTGTTGAATCCTCTCATTACTTTGACAACTAGGTAAGACCTTTGGATTATGATTCTCGCTTCTCTGGAAATCATGGACATCTTGTATGGTGTTACGGTGCAACTTTGCTTCATATTGGATGATTGTCAGTTACTAGTGCATAGAATAAGTGCGCTGCATGGTGTGACCTTCAATAATATGGCCTGTTAAAAGGGAATGGCAATGTTTCTTTGCTGTGCCAGTAGGATACAATGCTCATGCTAAGATTGCGTATACCTAGAGTTATAGATTGCCTTGTATCATAGTAGTCAATCACAATGAGGATGCTATAAAGGTCTTCAAGATTAAGTTAGACAACATCCTTGCTCTTCATTCCTAATTCTTGGTTTATTCTGATTATATTGTTCATTGTTCTTATTCCTGTTAGTTAATCTTTTCATTTGACTATTACCTAAGTCAAACTTGCAGTTCAAGGTAGTTCCCATTCTTGAGGTGAACCCATAAATTGCTTTTTGAACTATAGTTTTCTGATTCTTCGCATTTTACATGTAAAGCACAAATCTGGATATGACATCATTGGTGCTTATACTAGCTTAATAAGATTCTCTCCCGTTTGTGTGATGTCAGAAACAGTTCACTGTTTTGTCTCAAGATCTTACAAAATCTAATAATCGGTGTGTTCAAGCAGCCCTTTAAGTATAGAGATCTGTGTGGATATTATTGATGATGATTTGCATTCTTTTTCATGGTAAGAGGATGTAGTTAGACATCTAGCATCCCAGGAGTGTCTTCAAAATTGAATGCAATCTTAACTGACAATACATGTGCCATATACTGCTTTTCCAATCACAGAATTTCATTGAGGGACCTTTGGAAGGAAGCGTGATGCTTGTCCAGATCAGTTTTTGCTCGGATGTTCATGTGTTTACAGAGGGTTGCAGTTGTGATTGGAAGTCCATTTCATGCTTTAACTTTATAAGCAGATTGTTAAGATAAGTTATGGCATAAACTGTGTACGCATCACCTTTTTCATGCTAATTTTTGTCATCAACGTATTCAGTAATCGATCTTTTAACGAGTTTTTTGAACTTTTGAGTTATTCTAGGTGTGCTATTGATGTGTGTACTCCATAGTTCCGAACTATGTCATGTATCATCCCCAATGATGATAAAGAGGTCAATTGACTTGCATGTGGTTCGTGTAGATATCCTGGGAAAGAATTGCAATGACTGGATTTAAGGTTCCCGGTTATACCAATAATGTCGTGAATACTTGAATTTATAATATTGATGAGTAACTTGAGATTGTTGTTGACTTCGCCTAGCATATTATCGTGAGAAAATCTTAGTAATTTTATTGGTCTTTTTGGTGCCAATAATTTTTCTCCTTCCGCTTTCATAGGCAACGAGACGTGCAGACATGGAAGCTCTTGATGTTCTTCTTGTACAGTGGCAGAGGACTGGATTAACGGCTGCAGAAGTTGCAGATAAGTTTTCAGCATGCTCTCTTTATGTGACATGTGAACCATGCATAATGTGTGCAGCAGCATTATCGATCATTGGTATGTCTGTTGATCATACTAAAATAAAACTGAACTCTGCTAAAATTTGTTTATTTATAAATGATTGGATGACTCTTACCCCTTTTAGGTATAAAGGAAGTATATTATGGCTGTGCAAATGATAAATTTGGAGGCTGTGGCTCAATGCTGTCATTGCATTCAAGTAGCTCTGAGGCACGCATTAGGTGAGCTTCTGAACTTGCTTTTGCTGCTGGTGTTGTATCTACATAGCTTTACTTTGAAATTGTGACATATGACGATTGACAACTAAAGCTTACTGGAGGTTTCTGATTCCTCATGTTGATAACTGATGGATGTGGGTTCATAGTTATTCTGTATGTTGTTGCGTGTTGAATATTGTAACCATTAAAATAAATGGAGGTTTATGGAACTAATTTGCCATATTTTCTGTCCTTTCTTCGTCTAAATGAAAGAAAGTGGTGTTTCTGGAAGCATCAAGAAGTCAAGTTTATATTCATTCTTTCTTTTTCTGCTTTGTTTCCTTTTTCTTAAATTCTCTATGACTTGTTAGACATTTATGTATTCTTTATTTGCCCTAAAAATTTTACAGTTCTGGGAAGTGCTACAAGTTTAGCTAACATTAGTTTCTTTTTTCCTTTTCCCTCTCCCCCTTGTTTCTTCATTTCTTCTTCCTGACTTTTTACCCTGCAGTGAGATTCTTTGATGTCTTTAATGTTATCATGTTTAAATTGAGAAATATGGTATCTTCATAGAAGTATGATATTCTAACTTTGAGGAAATTTGTGCTTTCTGATATGCCATGGGTAACGTACTTGATACAGAAATCTATTTTCTCATCTAATAGTTGCAATTGTCTCTTCTTGCATACATGAGAGCATGTGCCTGCTAAACTGTGGGGTATAGCTTGTGTTTCCAGTATGAATTTTTATCTGTCTGATGCTGTAATGAGCTAATGTTTCATATTTCCTAGGCTTGTTCAGAGCTCATCAATTTTTTACTCTGACTTTGTTGACATAAAAGTTAAAACATAGTGAAGACAGGATATGTTTCATTATGATTTGAGCAGTATATTAAGTTGCTAATCTAGATTATGGACATTATTTTTCTCTCAAAGTGTTGGTTTTGAAAGAACAAGCCCAAGTACTGGGGGAAGAAGCAAGAGATGTAACGAGGATGCATCGAAAGGAGAAGTTAAGGGGAAAAAAAAAGGATGATGAAATCTCATTAAAGCTTGAAATTTATGGTTATGTTATGTTAATAATCTGATTATGAGTCAAAAGCATTCTGTGATACATCTGCCTGATTTATGAATGTTTCCAACTTTTTTCTTGTTTCTCTTGTAGCAATGGGAATTCTAGATCAAAGGGTTTCAAATGTTGTGGAGGAATAATGGCAACAGAAGCCATTTCTCTTCTTTGAGATTTTTATGAACGAGGAAACCCTAATGGTATAAATGGTGATCAACCATTTTAACCGGTTCATATTTCTGTTTGAAAGAATGTTAATGGTGCAGTTTGCACCTATTTACATTAAATAACTAAAGGAAATGTTAGTTCATTTTCAATGGACCCATAGTTAAATATACATTATAACAGGCTTCTATGAGCATAATAGAGAAATTCTACTTTTGAACCAAAGTTTTCTTTATCAATCAATGAAGTTGAGCATTGTGCTTGCTGGCAACATGTTAAATTGTTGATCCAATTTCTAGAATAAACTAAAGATTACTAAAATAAATAAAAAATCTAGACTAAGGCGGCAACTTGTCCGGCAAGCAGGCAGCAGCAAAAGAAACCTTTGAGAAAGTCAACAATAGTGGCTGTGGAAGTGAGCTGAAGAATGAAGAAGGATCTGGACGTGGGCAACAAGAAGACAAAGTGGAAGAATAAAGGAATGTCTAGTATTATCTAGAGTCTAGGTTGCTAATGTCCAGCTGTATTTTGGCGGTGACTTTGAGTCGGTGAAGTCTCCTATAAAAGGAGAGGAGGACGTCCATTCTAAAAAAAGAAGACTAGCCTGTTAACCTTCTCTCCTTCTTTTTGTAACACCAACTAATAAAATAATCATTTTCTTCATTATTCCCTTATTCCCTTGCTACATTCCACATACACATAAATACTTGCACACAGGCTTCCGCAAAAATATCCAACAGTGGTATCAGAGCCACGTCTTTGGTTGGTAATGGGCGTTTGTCCTAACCACCCACTCCTAAAAACTACCCATCCAAATTCCAAACAACTAAACTATAGCCACTGCTACATCATCTGCATTTCCCATTCCTATCTTTGATGGGAATAACTATGATTTTTGGAGTATCAAAATGACTACATTCTTGATGGCCCAAGACCTATGGGACATCGTGGAAAAGGGTTACGAGGCTCCGCAAGAAGGTGCGAGTGTTCCGAAGGATCAACTTCAAAAGGATGCAAGGGCACTTTATTTTATTCAACAAGCACTCTCGGAAATGATATTTCCGAGAATAATTGGAGTGAAGACTGCAAAGGGAGCTTGGGAGATACTTCGAGAAGAATTTCAAGGATCAGAAAAGGTACGTATTATTTGGCTTCAAACTTTAAGAAGAGATTTTGAAAATTCTAAAATGAAAAATTATGAGACCGTCCAAGAATATTGTGGAAAATTAAAAGAACTAGTTAATCAAATGAGAGCCTATGGAGATGAGATCACTGATCAAAGGGTTGTAGAAAAAATATTGGTGTCACTTACTAAAAAATACAATTCTATTGTGACAACTATAGAAGGAACTAAGGACTTGGCGACTCTATCGGTGAGTGAATTAATTGGCTCTCTAGAAGCATATGAGAAAAGACTAATGGCACAAGATGAAGATTCAATTGAAAGTGCCTTTCAATCTAAAATAAACGTACGGTCTCATCAATCTAAAAATTGTGGAAGGAATTCATGGAAAAATAAAAAGGGAGGAGAAACTATACAAAGGGAAAAATATCCACCTTGTGGCATTTGCAAAAAAAAAACAAATCATTTGGAGAAGGATTGTTGGTTCAAAAATAAGCCACAATGCCGCTTTTGTAAAAGATATGGCCACATAGAAAAAGATTGTCGATCGAAAACAAATAATCGAGTTAACTATGTTGAAAAAATGAAAGAAAGTGAAGACAATATATTCTACGCGGGCCAAGCGGCAAATAATAAGAAAAACGATACATGGTATATTGATAGTGGGTGTAGCAATCATATGACAGGGGACGAATCTATATTCGCCGATATTGATAAGTCGGTGAATTCCCAAGTAAAATTAGGTAATGGTGCATTAGTGGATGTTAAAGGAAAAGGCACCATCGCCGTAGAAACAAATAAAGGACCAAAATATATTCATAATGTATATCTAGTTCCCAGTCTAGCACAAAATCTCTTGAGTGTGGGTCAGATGATTCAAAATGGGTATTCTCTATACTTTAAAGGAGATGCCTGCATTATCTATGATAAATATAAAAACATCATTGCCTCTGTTAAGATGGAGAATAAGAATTTTCCTATTCGATGGAAATATATTAAAGACATAGCCATGAAAGCTCAACTTGATGATTCATGGCTATGGCATCGAAGATTTGGCCACTTCAACTTCACTGGACTAAAAACTCTCCATCAGAAAAATATGATGAGAGACTTTCCAGCTATTTCAGAAATTTCAGGTGTTTGTGAAGGATGCCTCCTTGGAAAACAACAAAGGCAGTCCTTCCCATCTAGAGGTGCATGGAGAGCTAAAAAGCCATTAGAGCTAGTCCATACGGATGTGTGTGGTCCAATGAGGACCCCTACACTTAGTCAAAATAAATATTTCATCCTATTCATTGATGACTACACTAGAATGACGTGGGTATACTTTCTTCGAGAAAAATCGGAGGTTTTCTCTATTAGTCAAAATAAATATTTCATCCTATTCATTGATGACTACACTAGAATGACGTGGGTATACTTTCTTCGAGAAAAATCGGAGGTTTTCTCTATTTTTAGAAAATTCAAGAACCACGTCGAGAACCAAAGTGGCCGAAGAATCAAAGTCCTAAGGAGCGACAGAGGCACTGAATACAACTCAAGAGAGTTCAATAAATTTTGTGAAGATGAAGGAGTTCATCATCAACTAACTGTTGGCTATGCCCCAGAACAAAATGGAGTAGCCGAAAGGAAGAATAGAACCGTCATGGAGATGGCAAGGTCCATGCTAAAGGAGAAAGGCCTTCCTAACACCTTCTGGGCAGAAGCAGTCTACACGGCTGTGTACATCTTAAATAGGTGTCCAACTAAAGCAGTCCAAAATAAAACTCCAGTCGAAGCATGGAGCGGACGAAAGCCTTCAGCAAAGCATCTCAAGGTGTTTGGCTGCATATGCTACATTCACATCCCTGCTCAAAAGAGGAGTAAGCTCGACGAGAAGACTGAAAAAGGAATATTCCTTGGTTACAGTGATCAATCAAAAGGTTATCGAGTTTACAACCTAAGAACTAAGAAGCTTGTGATTAGTCGAGACGTCGAGTTCGATGAGAATGCTGCCGGGAATTGGGAAGATGAGAAGATTGAAAAAAAGTATGTCGCCTTGCCAGACACGTCACCTACTCAAGAGGAGTCAACAACACAAGAAGGAGGAGAAGTGCCGATTCCACCACTCACGGTGTGACTCCACACAATCTCTCCAAGAGTGACGCAAGAAGAATCTCCTCTAGAGTCTCCGATACTAAGGGTAAAAACCCTTAGAAGAATTTACGACACATGCAACTTTGTTGCTTTAGAACCAGAAAACTACGAACAAGCATCCAAAGAAGAAGTTTGGATAAAAGCCATGGAAGAAGAGATCAAAATGATCGAGAAAAATAAAACTTGGGAGCTCGTCGATCGCCCTGAAGACAAAGAGATCATTGGTGTCAAGTGGGTCTACAAGACGAAGCTTAATGCAGATGGATCCATCCAGAAGCATAAAGCAAGGCTTGTGGCGAAAGGATACTTGCAACAACCAGGTATTGACTATACTGAAACTTTTGCTCCTGTTGCTCGCCTTGATACTATTCGAGTACTCATAGCCCTTGCAGCACAAAAAGAATGGAGGATCTATCAACTAGATGTGAAATCGGCATTTCTAAATGGATATCTTCAAGAAGAAATATATGTGGAACAACCACAAGGCTTTATTGTCAGAGGGCAAGAAGAAAAGGTTCTAAAGCTTAAAAAGGCTCTTTATGGATTAAAACAAGCACCACGAGCATGGTATAGCCGAATAGACGAATACTTCACCAAGCAAGGATTCAGGAGGAGCATGAGCGAGCCAACGCTCTACATCAAGACCCAAGGTAAGTCCGACACACTCATTGTCTCTTTGTATGTAGATGATCTCATATATACAGGGAACAATGAAGTGATGATTCAAGAATTCAAAGAAGAAATGATGAAGACATTCGAGATGACGGACTTGGGCTTGATGCACTACTTTCTTGGCATCGAGATCAACCAAAATGGAGGAGTCTTTATTTCGCAAAAGAAATATACCGAGAACCTCCTGAAGAAATTCAAGATGAACTATTGCAAAATAGTTGCAACACCGCTTGTGACAAATGAGAAGCTACTAAAGGAAGATGGAGCGGAAAAAGTTGACGCTTCTCTCTACGTAAGTTTGATTGGTAGTCTACTATATCTCACTGCGACACGATCGGACATTATGTACGCAACAAGTCTATTGTCGCGGTTCATGCAAAGTCCGAGTCAAATTCATTTTGGTGCAGCCAAAAGAATTTTGAGATACTTACGAGGAACTACAAACTATGGCATTTGGTATCGGCCAAGTGCAAATGCCAAGCTCATCGGCTATACTGATAGTGATTGGGCAGGATCAACTGATGACAGGAGGAGCACTACTGGCTATGCATTCTCATTGGGTTCCGGAATGTTTTCTTGGACATCCAAAAAACAAGATTCGGTGGCACAATCCACTGCAGAAGCTGAATACATTGCAGCCGCTACTGCTACCAGTCAAGCACTATGGCTTCGAAGAATTTTAGAAGATATTGGAGAAGCACAGACGGAATCGACTCCAATACTTTGCGACAACAAGTCAGCAATTGCCATATCGAAGAATCCAGTCTTTCATGGAAGAACCAAACATATCGACATCAAATATCACTTCATACGAGAGGTGCAGAGCAATGGAGAGATTGAGCTCAAATATTGCAAGACCGAAGATCAAGTTGCTGACATATTTACTAAAGCACTTCCGCCAGTCAAGTTCGAGAAGTTACAAAGCATGCTTGGAATATCGCAAAATTGGATCAAGGAGGAGTGTTAAATTGTTGATCCAATTTCTAGAATAAACTAAAGAATACTAAAATAAATAAAAAATCTAGACTAAGGCGGCAACTTGTCCGGCAAGCAGGCAGCAGAAAAAGAAACCTTTGAGAAAGTCAACAATAGTGGCTGTGGAAGTGAGCTGAAGAATGAAGAAGGATCTGGACGTGGGCAACAAGAAGACAAAGTGGAAGAATAAAGAAATGTCTAGTATTATCTAGAGTCTAGGTTGCTAATGTCCAGCTGTATTTTGGCGGTGACTTTGAGTCGGTGAAGTCTCCTATAAAAGGAGAGGAGGACGTCCATTCTAAAAAAAGAAGACTAGCCTGTTAACCTCCTCTCCTTCCTTTTGTAACACCAACTAATAAAATAATCATTTTCTTCTTTATTCCCTTATTCCTTTGCTACATTCCACATACACATAAATACTTGCACACACGCTTCCGCAAAAATACCCAACACAACATCTCCTTGAAAGACCCTTCCGGAAAAAATTATCTTGTAGAGCCTAATACGGTGGTCTTCCTAGCATTGATCCCCTTCCATAATGGTTAAGAAGAATTCAGGAAGCCTCCTTTTATTTCTACTTTTCAATCAATTCCCTCAACCAGCTATAGATAGAACTGTAGCTAGGCTTTTGGTGATTGCAGATCTTGCTGAACAACTCTCTCTCTCTCTCTCTCTCTTCTCGTGCGCGCACGCATGTAAATTGTTTGCTGCAGTGAAGATATGTTGTTGTATCCTTGGTCTGGAGAATTTTCTGCGCAGCCCAGGTAAATAAAGCTGGCCCAATGGAATGTTTTGTGGTGACTAGGGGCTAGTGAAATTGCAAGCATAGAACTAGTGGGTAATTGGTTAGATAAGAACCCATTCTGAAGTTTCTCCATCAAGGATAAGGTGCTTAAAGAGTGCTCATCTTGACATGGCGCATACACTTATCCAGGCTTACACTGAGTATAGTTGTCTGAGTGGAGCAGTGTTCAGCCTTATAATGGTTGCTATAAATAGGTGTAGAATTGGCCCAGTAAACAAAAGGTAGAGTTTCAGATACCCAGTTTTTTTTTTATTGGCTAATTTTCAGATGCCCTGTCATCATATGTAGCTTCCCTCTAGACTCGGTACACCTAGCCAGATTGCCATTTGAAAAATGGGATGTCATGTCCTTGGTTAAGGCAAAAAGATCAAATGCAGCATCTTAATAGTTGACAATCTATTGGTCAGACTCGTTAGAGAGAAATATCTTCTTCCCTGATCCCTATCGTGAATTACTAAGCATCATGGTTCTTGGTTCAGCAATTGTCTAATTTGTGCTCTTCAGTTGCAAATATTTCAAGAGACTGATTGGACCATAACCTTTTCATGCTACTGCGATAATTAGTATGCTTTGGAAACAGAAAAGATGGTTAGATAATATTTCTTTGCAATGCTAAAATCTACTTGGTTCATGTTTTTTCTTTGCTTTGTCGAACCTTGTTACATGAGGCATCATTTCTCTTTTCCTTTTTCCCCTTCTTTTCCTTTCATTTTCTATTTATGACATTGTGGAATCTATGATTTGTTTATATATATATGTATGTATATATATATGTATATGTATGTGTGTATGTATACATACACACACATACATATTTATGTATGTATGTATGTATGTATATACATACACACACATACATATATTACATACATACATATACATACATATATATATACATACATACATATATATATATATATATATATGTATGCTGAATGGTAATATTTCATTTTCAGCTCCAAAGCCTCACAGGTCACGGGTTTTTCAAGCTGAAAATTAGATCTACATGCATTGATTCTTCCTGTTGAATCTTCTCATGCCTTTGCACTTTTAGGTAAGACCTTTGAACTTATGATTCCCTGCTTTGCTGAACATCATTTACATCATTTAGAGATGGAACGATCATTGGTTACTTGTGCATACAACGTGGACTGCATGGTGTGAACTTTCTGTATTATAGCCTGTTAGCAATGGAATGGCATGGATTAGGGTGCTATGGCAATGTTTATTGGTGTGGCAGTATGATATTATGCTCATGCGACTTTGGAGTATACCTACAGCTATAAATTCCCTTGTATGGTGTTTGTCAATGATAACGAGGCACTATTGAGGTCTTAAAGATGAAGTTAGACAACATCTTTGCTCTTTGTTCCTGATTCTTGGTTTATTTTGGTTATTTTGTTCATTGTTCTTAATCCTGTCAGTTTATCTCCTCATTTGACTATAACCTATAGTCAAACTTGCAATTCAAGGTAGTTCCCATTTTAAAGGTGAACTCATCAGAAAATAACTTTTAAACTATAGTTTTGTGACACTTGTATTCTAAATGTAAAGTGCAAATCTGGATGTGAGATCATTGGTGCAGATTCTGGCATATTAAGATTCTCTGCTGTTTGTGTGTGATCTCAAAAACAGTTAATGGTTATTATTTTGTCTCAAGATCTTAAAAAGTTGCATAATCAAAGAAATTCAGACAACTTTTTAAGTAGAGAGATCCCTGCGGATAGTATTTGCGTTTATCATTCCACTTATGGTTTGAGGATGTAGTTAAACATCTAGAATTTTATAAAGTGTCTTCAAATGATTTAATGCACTTTGATTGACGATGCATGTGCCATTTACTGCTTTTCCAATTACAGGATTTCATCGAGGGAGCTGATAAAGAAAGCCTGATGCACGTCCGGATCAGTTTTTGCCCCGATGTTCGTTTGTTTACTGAGGGTTGCAGCTGTGATCACAAGTCCATTTTATGCTTTAACTTGATTATCATATTGTAAGATAATTTATGGTAAAACCCCGTGTAGGCATCACTTTTTTTATGCTAATTTTTGTCATCAACCTATTCCGTAATCAAGCTTGTTTTTCGAATTTTGAGGTAATTCTCAGCATGTTATTGATGTGTCTTTGCTTCTTAATTATAGTCTATATCACGTGTGATCCCTAACGGTTAGCGACCTAACGACCTGGTCCCCAGCCACAGGCCTAAGTATGTTGGACTGTGCCGTGCCCCACCAATGCCATACCCTCGTGTACATGTTATGTTCCAAGAGATAAGACTCCAATCCTAGGCAAACAAACCTTTTCAAAGCAACCTTGGCCCCGTGAGTGTTCTCTGACCGTCGACACGAATGCTGAACATTTCTTGTCAACTTCATTGGCATATTAAAAATCTTACATCAAGAGTTTATTAAGCTATAAATAATAACAAACTTGATCAGTTGGAGTCGACCCTAAAACTTTACAGACACTTTCCCACTTTTAAAATCACCAAATTGAAGCAACTCAGCATTGTATCCATCCTCGTATGAAAAAACAAAAACATCTCTATTTTTTTAGGATTTAATTTCGATCTCGAAATGCTTTAAAATATATGGAATTGTTGAAGATGTCCAATGAATGATTGCTTATCACCCTTTGATGAATGTCATAAAGCCATCCGCAAACTGTTTAGGCACATTTAGGGCGTGTATGATAATTATTCAATTTCTAATAAAATCTATTTTTCTGTTTTTAAAAATAGGTTTGAAATAGAAATTCATTTAGTAATAAATTCATTTAGTAATGTAATTTTATTTTTATATATCTAAAATAAGTTTTTATTCAGAAATAGGTTTAGAACAAAAATGTCTCACCTTTTTATAAACCCATATTTTCAAATGGGTTATGAAAAACTTTCCCTTTAAAAATATTCAAAATACCCCAATCCTCTATTTTCCAAAACTAGAACCACGACTTTTTCTTCCATCTTGTTTGTATTTTCCAACCTTTAGATTTTTTTAACTTTTTATTTTTTGAACAAAAATGAGAAATAAAAGTTCTCCTTAAAACAATAACCGAAAATCCCAATTTACAAGAATTAAAATGCCTTCGTCATCTCGGCCTTGATTGTCCAATAATTTTACAATTTCTCGAGATAACGTCCCGCGTGTCCTGCCCACGGGGACAACAGAAGCAGAGGGACCTGTTGTCATGACGAGATTTCGCGCCATTTTACCAAATCTCAGATGCTCCTGCACACGTTCATTCTCATCTTCATGGCTTGGTTCATCCGAAACCCACACCCGATTCTCCAACCGCTTCTTTAGACGTGCGAGTCATGCAACCCGTGAGAGTCCCGCAGTCTCTGGACACCTTAGGAACGGAAACCCAGATGGAACTCGGGAGGTTCTGGACATGTTTCAGTTCCCAGATGTTCGTTCGTTCACGAAGATGATCGTGGGTTGCGTGCAAACTGGCCGCCTTGACGACGCCCTTAAACTATTCAACGAAATGCCTGTGAGAGATGCAATTTGCTGGAACACAATGATCAAAGGCTGCTTAGACTGCGGGGACTTGACGACGGCGGAAGAGCTTTTCGATGAAATGCCTGAACCCAGTGTTGTTTCGTGGACACCTATGATAGATGGGTTCTTTCGATTTGGACAGGTTGAGCGGGCAGTGAGATTTTTCAAACAGATGCCTGTAAGAGATCTCGCTGCGTGGAACGCGATGATTCATGGGTATTGTGAGAATGCGAGGGTGGACGATGCTGTGAAATTGTTTGAGCAAATGCCTTCTCGAAATGTGATTTCATGGACTTCAATGATTGGCGGGCTTGACCAAAACGGTAAGAGTGAAGAGGCTTTAATTGTTTTTGAGGGAATGTTCAAGTCTGGTGTTGTACCCAATCCGAGTACTTTGACATGTGCGTTGAGTGCCTGTGCAAATGCATTGTCTTTTCCACTTGGTTTGCAGATTCATGGTCATGTTTTCAGTCAGGATTCTGCCTTAGCGTATTTGTGTGTGCTTCTCTTATCACGTTCTACACTAACTGTATGCGAATTGAGAAAGCAACCCAAGTCTTCAATGAAGCAGTGTATAGGAATGTGGTCATATGTATGGCTCTTCTAACTGGCTATGGCTCCAATGGTAGGCATGAAGATGGCCTGAAGGTGTTCAGTGACATGATGAGAACAAGTGTTTTTCCTAATCAATCTTCTTTTGTAAGCAGTTTAAATTCTTGCTGTAGTTTAGAGTCTCTAGATCGAGGTAAGGGGGTCCATGCATCAACTATAAAGCTGCAATTGGGAAGTGATGTTTTTGTGGGCAATTCTCTTATAGTCATGTATAATAAGTGTGGAGCTGTTGATGATGCTGTTGTGGTGTTCAAAAGACTCAGGGAGAAGAACATCGTCACCTGGAATGCCACTATTTGTGGGTGTGCACAACATGGCCGAGGGATGTGGGCTATGGAGTTGTTCAGCCAAATGATACATGGACTGGTACAGCCAGATGAGATCACACTCACGGGACTGCTTACTTCCTGTAGTCATTCTGGGATGTTACAAAAGGGGAGATGCTTGTTCAAATACTTTAGTGAGAACACTTCCATTGGATTGACACATGAGCATTATGCATGCATGGTGGATGTGCTAGGACGCTGTGGGAAGCTAGAGGAAGCAGATAAGAAACATGCCTCTTAAAACTAACTCCATAGTGTGGCTTGCTTTGCTTAGTTCTTGCAAGATGCATTCTAACCTAGATTTGGCAGAAAGAGCTGCAAACTATATTCTTGACCTAGAACCGCATTGTAGTGCTGCTTATGTTTTACTGTCCAATTTCTATGCTTCTGCTAATAGGTGGGGTGATGTCTCACGATTAAGAATGACTATGAGGGATAAAGGGATTGTGAAGCAACCTGGTAGAAGTTGGGTTACTATAAAGGGGCAAAAGCATTTATTTCTTTCTGGGGATAAATCCCACCCTTTGAGTGAGAACATATATTGGAAGCTGGATTGGTTGAAAATGAAGTTGAAGGAATTGGGTTATGTTCCAGATAAGAGGTTCTCTCTCCATGACGTGGAAGATGAACAGAAGGAAGATTCATTATTTTACCATAGTGAAAGGCTTGCTGTTGCATTTGCATTGATTACTACCATCAAGGGCAGTATGACAACTGTAATGAAGAATCTTTGCATTTGTGGGGATTGTCATTCTGCAATTAAACTTATGGCAAAGATTGTTGATCATGAGATCGTTGTCAGAGATTCCAGCCGGTTTCATCACTTCTGGGATGGCATTTGCTCTTGTGAGGATTATTGGTAGCAAGGGCATGAGGTTATTTCTCCTGCATGAACCTGTTAGCATCCTGAGTTTGCTCATTGTGTTAAGCATTGATGAGAGTGGAGCAGAGCTACATGAGCACTATCAATATGGGCTTCCTTTTATTGTTGACGTAATAGACAATGAATTCATGTGGAATCCATGGCTTTTTTATCAGCTTTGGTTTAGTCTAGGAGGCTAAGGGAGTTCAAGTAGTTCTCAGCTGTATGAGTTGGGCATGTGGAAAGTTGGAGACTTGGGAGGAAATCTTGTTTTGGATGGCAATGCCATCCATTGGCTCCATGCAGGGATTTCTGCTGAGGAGTGAGTATTTATCACTTTGCTTATGGTTTTGACTTCACCAGAAAAAAAAAAAAAAAAAAACTATTTACATGTAAGATATCTCTTCCACAGAGTTAAATTAAGTGAGAAAACCCAGAGCCTTGGAAATAGCTACTTTCCATCTCTCTCTAGCAGAGAGAGAAAGAGACAGAAATTGGGTCATTTAGAGAGAAGGAAGTACTGCTTGGTAAAAGAAAAGAAACCCTTCCTAGGGAAGTAAGTACCGCTTGGTACAAGAAAAGAAGCCCACCCAAACAAAAGAAAGGTACCTCCCTGCCTCCTCTTTTCTGATTTGGAATTGAAAGTTGGCTCTATTCTGAAAAGTCCCATCAACTCTTCTCCTCTATTACATTCTTAGAGCCTCTCTGTCTCTTCATCAGGTCTATGAGATACAACAAAAGCTTCTTCATCTCTGGATGAATTCGACTTCACCTAATGTTCTCTCACAATTTTGCTGGATCTCTTCAACAAATCGACAGTACCGAGTGAGGTAACTTTATTTGTGGTGCCAAAATTAGTACTCTTATGCTGTTTGTGTTGTCCAAGTTGAGCATACGATAGTGATAGAAATTGGTAGTCATAAGAACACAATAAAATCTTAGTGGTCTGGCACAATTGATCAGTTATCGGTGCATGCACGAGAAGTGGAAACTATTTCTTTTAATAGTGATTAGTCAACTCTTCATTTTGCAGTTTTCACTATCCTAAGAGGTCTCTCTCCCTAAGAGTTCTTTTGCTTTTCCTGTGGATTATCTTGTGTGTGGGGTTGTAGTCTAAACTCCTGTGCCATCTATTTTCTCGTGTCTTGCTAATATTTGGCTCGGGTTCCCAATTGCCTGAGTCTTCATGACCACAATATCTCTGCCAGTAATATTGTAGCATTACCTTGTAGGATTCCTTTTTTCTAATGATGAAAGCTGGATCGAATTCCTGATGATGCACACTTGAAGTTAGTTCGCATGTTGTAGGTCTCAGGTTGTGCTTACCAAGTTTAACACTTTCCACAAATGGAAGTTACGCTTGGCATTTCAATTGAAGCCGGCGTGCATAAAGAGAAAAGATTAAGGTTTTTGTCGGGCTATTCCTGTTTTTAGGTCTCCTTAAACTTGCACGTTATGTCAAGACTGGAGAGTTGTCTCCCAAAATGTCTGCATAAACTGAGTAGATTTTTTCTTCTTCTGTTTTACTCGAACCATGAAATGCTGACACTCCTTGCCCTTGAGTTACTTTTCATCTTGCCTTTATGTTTAGAAAGCATGACTTCATTCTGGTGGCTGTTAAAGGTTGGCTGTGGCGAAGGTGGTGGTAGCATGATGGTTGTTTGTGGGTTGTGGTGTTCGTTGTGATTGCAGTGGCGGTGGACAGCGGTGGCAGTAGTGGTGGTTGTCCCTACTATATCCATTCACTAAATTCAACTTTTCAGATGATTTTTGAGGAGTCATTTACTTGGTTGGGCACCACCAGACAGTGTGGCTGGCGTGTTTTGCTGGTAGACAGGGCAGGGAAGGCTTCCTGCTTCTCTTCCTCTACCTCAACTTCTTCCCCCAAAAGATATTAAACCCCACATTCTCCCTCTTCTTGACATACCTGGTAATGTATACTTGGTAAGGTGGCCTCTGCAGATCAGTTGTTCAATATCTCGTGCAATCATCTATATGGTGGCCATAGTTTCTATGAAATGGCAGTATGGAGACATATCCTGCCGGCAGCTAGGAGTCTCCAGACAACCTGGTCAACGCAAGATTCCTTGATCCTTAACCTCCATCAGCATCAGACCTTGGGGCTTAATCAGTAGCGTTTGGGATTTCAGCCCTCCTTTAAGGCATGAAGGCCAAACTCGCTTTCTCCTTCACTCTCTTCCGGCCGGTCGGACCATTGTTGTTTGCACCGTCATGACAGGAGTAGATGAACGTGTCTCCTCTGCATTGATATGCAAAGTCGCGTGGGTTAGGAATTCTTAGAGAAGTCGGCCGCTATTTGCTGACAGAAAACAAGAATGGAGAAGTTTGAAGAGCCACAATTGCAACTAGTAAAGAATCACTAGAAGGAAGGTTAAAAGTCTCAATGGCCACTTCATTAAATCTTCGGAGAAATCTTTCAAGTACTTTTTCAACTGCTGCTTAATTTCTAGGAGTGAATTTTCCGTTCTTTGGAAGTGTCGGCTACTGGAAAAGTGGCTAATAAATGTATCTAGAAATCGACGAAATCAGATCCAAATAGCGATTTCAATCCACTAAACTATATTCGAGCTGCCTTCATCAGGTTGCTAGGAAGGCTCGACATGTGATTGCAGCTGGTGCTGCATGCGGCATCATGGCAGCCCGAAATAGTTCAACGTAATCCAGAACGTAATCTGGAGGATCTCCTAAGCAATCGTATTGGTGTAAATTGAGTAATTTGAACCCTTCTGAAAGAGGATAAACTATTATCTCTTTAGTGAACTTAGGAACACGATAGTAAGAGCTTGTTGCCGACAACTTAGGATGGACAATTCTCAAGACAACATTTCCCTTTTTGCACTCCATTTTCATGAACCGTTGATCCACTAAATTCGTGGAGCTGGAAGCTTCTTGCCCCGCACCATACCCACTTCCTAGGCTCATGAGTGGCAAAAGACAGCTCAAGTGTCAAATTTTAGCACTGAGGGACATTTCAGTATTAAAAGTTACAAAATGTACATTTATGTGTCACTTTTTTTGAAAATTGAGATATTTAAATGTCAAGTCCAACTAAGGGTGCTGAAAATCCGATGTGATATATTTTAATAATATAAGTCGTTGATATGGCTTGCCGAAAAGTTAGAGTCAGCTAAGATTCGGCCAAAATGATGTCGTTTTGGATGCTTACGTGGCTAGACATAGCCAAAACGACATCATTTCGGCTTGAATTCGATTTTTAATATAAAGAATAATCAAATAACATTAAAAAAAAAAAAAAAAAGAACGAGCATAGGTGGGAGGGGACTTCTCCTCCTATGGCCACGAGAGTCGTCGCGCCTAGGCGAGGGCCGATGACCCTCGCAGCCATTGTTGCCGCCCCATTGGCAATGGGCGGTGGTCACAGGCATGGGAGCTCCTCTCGCCAGTGCTTTTTTTTTTTTAAATATTATTTAATTATTATTTATATCAAAAATTGAATTCGAGACAAAATGACGTCATTTTGGCTAAGTCTAGCCACGTAAGCATCCAAAATAATGTCATTTTGAGTTCATGTCGCTAGGATAATGCCACGCCGGTATTTTGGTTGGAATTTCTCGCCATTGGTATTTAAACGATACATTTTGCTACACTTAAATGTACTCCCGTGTCAAATTTTAGCACTTAAATATCCCCTGTATCAAATTTTGACACTAAGTGTTCGACACTAGCTCATGGCTGAACTACAGGCTCCGCTCCCTAGCAACAATACTGGCAACTCAATCCTGTGGACCCCGCCTCTAAGAGTATGTTGACCTTATTTTCCAAGGTGGAAAATTGGTCTGCAATAGTGAAACCAACATCTGATTTCAAAGTAGGCTCCTGTGACACGTGAGTTTGCATAAGCTGGTGCATGACCTTTAGCCAAAATGACCATCCTTTGAAAGAGGAGTCGGGAACTTCTTAAGGTACTAATAAGGATTAATGTTACAAAAAATTTTAAACTGATACAGTTATGACAAATTTACCTTAAATTAATTTTTTTGACCACGAAAAATCCCAAACTAGTATATTAGTGACAAATTTACTATAAACTAATTTTTTTGACCACCAAAAACCTCAAACTAGTACATTTGTGATAAATTTAACCTAAATTAATTTTTTGAGCATCAAAAACCATAAATTGTTACATCTATGATAAATTTATCATACAATATTTTCCGTTAAATTTTATCATTGAATTGCTAAGTTGGACGACACATAGCAGTTGATGGATATACCAGTTTGGGGTTTTAAGTCCCATTTGTCACAATTGTACTAGTTTGTGATTTTCTATGGTGTTTATCCAATTTAATGGAAACTAACGGAGGATCAATTTGTGACAAATTTATCATTTTGGGGTTTTTAGTGGTCAAATAATGAGTTTAGGATGTATTAGATGTACCCTTTTGAGATTTTTAATGGTCAAAAAGTTAGTTTGGAGTAAATTTATTCAAATGTACTAGTTTGAGATTTTTCATGGTCAAACTATTAGTTTAAGGTAAATTTGTTACGAGTAGACCAGTTTGAGGTTTTTCGTGATTAAATAATTAATTTTGGATAAATTTATTATAAATGTATCAGTCCGAGTCTTGATATTAACCCTATTAATAGGGCATCTTGTGTGTAGGCGGTTTGGTGGAGGAGCTTGCGTTGCTCAAGGACGTGGTGCATGCGCCCTTTGGAGAGTGAGTCGGAAGCTTGGGTCTCTACACCAGTGTTGACGCTAGAGCTAGAAACCATGAGCTTGGTCTACTATTTCGCTAAGAAATCAATTTGCACTCCAACAATCAGGTCAAGAACTCCAATATTTGTATTTGAATTGGCCCATAATTATAGTGGTGAAAAAATCTATTTCTTAGCTCTCTCTATGTATGTAAAAGTCGTATTATTCATTTCCTTTGATGGCTTGCTAGCCTAAAATTGGAAAAAAAAAAATCGTGACTTCTAGGAGAAATGTTAATCAAGGAAAATCATGGAACATTGGCTTTTTCCCCCCTTGACCCCTTTAAAATTTTAAAGTGATATGCTTTCACAGGCAATTATTTATATGCAAATTAAACCCTTATTAAGCATTGGGTTTACTCTAGTGGCCATCCTTCTCCCGGGGGAAATGGGAGATAGAGGGTTCAAATCTTTATCTTCTTAAGGGAGGTTGGGGTGGGTGGGGACGATTTAGCTTCAAGTGTAAGTTTCAACTTCCACACTCTATAAGAAGGTATGACAAAAGTCTAAGAATGAAAGTTAGATTAAAAATAAAATAGGATCAAAAAAAAAAAAATTAATAATAGTTCTTGCTTTAGTACTTCCTCAACATTTTATTGAATCATATATTTATAGATTGAGGACAAATGAAACCACCCCCTAGACACTATTAAAGTTGTCTCATAGTGACCTAATTAATTAATTCAATACGTCATGCTTTGGTGCTAATGCTGGTTTCTAGCCAACATTGATATTGTGACATAATAAATTCCTCCCACATTGACTGACCAAGTAGCATAAAAAAGAATGCATCAGGGTATGAATTCTCCATCATTGTGTTGAGGTCTAACACAAACCCATGCCTCATCTTGTTGCAAAACTCTAGAAAATACGTTGTCACTTGTACTCATGGTCCAATCTAGAACCGAACCTCTCATCAGCCAGTACTTTGATGGCCATTTTTCCTTCAACTAGATGTAGTCGGCAATGCTTGTGATAAGGTCGATGAGGGCAATATTGTTGCCTGTCCATTGCCATACGCAAGTGCTCCGATGGTATACAATTCCCGTGAACTCGATCTTCACATCACCAATGTAGGTCTAGAGGTAGTCCGCATCTACTTAAAATTGGTCATTGTTATTGGTCGTGATGGTGGGGGATATCCATTGGCGACAAAGCTCTCAACGATCACTAATACCGTTGAGTAGCCTCTTCCCCCACTGTTGCTTTAATTGAACGTCTCCAAGACGAAGTTAGAAGCGGCTAATAAAGCTTCCACAACATATCCAGATCAAATCTCGTCCCTAAGGGTTCAGACCTATAATAATGCGTGTTCAACAAGAAAAAAAGACAAAAATTGAAGAAATTGCTCTTGTGGACTATCCTCGAGCTTCTAGAAAATGTGCACAGAATATGCATAACATGTGTGCGTCGCATGCACAGGGTGTGCGCATCGTGTGCATGGTGCGTGCACGTCAAGTATATCACCTAACCATTCATCCAAACTAAATGAATCACAACAAAAAGTAAATATAAAGAAATCACATCAAATACATCAAGAATAGTAATAAAGGATGGGTAGAAATAAATTTGGGATAAAGTGACCCAACATGAGTCGGGCAAATAATATGGCAAGATTGAGGGGTTTGCTCACATGATGAGCATGACATGCCACCCAAGGTCGAGGTGGAGCTTGGAGAAGACATACTTGGAAATTTAGCCGAAAATGGTGCCAATGTTGATGAACACCTAAGGCACTGAAATAGTGTATGCTAATGCGCATTCAACATGAATAAGGTAAAAATTGAAGAAGTTAATCCACAGATCGTCCTCAAAGAACAAACTCTCTAACCATGGGTAAATTAAAATTCTAGGCAAAAATTATCATTTAACCATAAGTCCTTTCAGAAAATGTGTGCATAGCGCATGCATGGCCTAAAGATTCATTTACGCTAAACGAATCACCAAAAAAGGCAAATGTAAAGAAATTAAAACATGTACATCAAGAATAGTTTTAAACTATGAGTCAAGATAAATTTCAGTAAAGTAACACAATACAACTTAGGCAAATAATATAACATGGCCTTACTATTAAACTTGGGATAGCAACCTCTGTAGGTAGATCTAAACCGAATCCAAATTTTATAAGGAAGTAATTTCAAACCTAAATTAAAACTTAGCAAACCCCATGAATTTTTTTTTCATGTTCAAAAAAATCGTGTCGGCATTTTCAAGCAATTTATAATTTATAACATCACCTATCGAATTTTATGATATACAAAACACTTATCAAAGTTAAACTGAAGCCTTGATCTATACCCTAAAGAGTTTGTCAACACTAATTGCAAATTCGAAACTGATAACGCAAATTGTCAGTCCATTTTGTGTAATGGAACTCGTCTAATTATGGAAAAAATAATAATAATAAAGCCGTAGTTTTGCACTACCATAAGCATCAAACTTTGGATCATAGCCTCATCGTGTATATCATCGATTTTTAGCATAAAGTATTTGAAAATTTTCAATTATTCACATCTATTCAATGTACATCCAACCTAAATATTGATAACACAGATGACATAATCACTATAGCGTGTTCCTTGTGGTTTCTTCCAAAAAAATTATAATCTTAAGAGTAAAAATTCGAAAATACTGCCAAAAGTGTAAGCATTTATGTCCTTCCCTTTCTGGATCAGGGTAAGCCAATTTGATCCAAATTCTTAAACTATTCTAAGAGTTGACACCAGTAGCTTTTTTAGGTTAAGTGTGAGCCAAAAAGTCAACTAAACTATAAAGCAACAAGCAAGATTTTAAAGCTCAAGGATTCGGTTACGCGTAGGAAAGAGTTAGCACATTCCCATCACCCTTTGGATGCCACATTCTTAGGTCAAATCCTCATATAATGAGATTTCCCAAAGTAATACATATATAGTTTTCTTTTTATGTTTCGAACACTAAAAAACTCTGTTACTTGTTCTTGGGTGAAATTGCCAATCTCTAGGGCAAATATAGCTCAGGTGTGTTTTCCAAGTTCTTTAAAAAAAAAAAAAAAAAAAAATGTTGTAAATGAGTTCAATGCATCAAACATGGGGAAAATTACCAAAAAGTTCTAAACCTATTGTGTGGATGTCAATTTAGTCATAAAATTTTTAATTTGGCCAAGTGAGTCCCAAATCTTTTAATGATTTATTAATATAGTTCTTCTGGCCAATTTAGCCAGTAATCGTTGACATAGACGCCGACTATCCAATTTGTTAGATTTTTTCATTTTGACTTTTTCTCCCCTTCTTCCTTCACCAGTTGTTGAGCCCATGGAAGAAGGGGAAAAATAAAGAAAGGAAAACTAAAAAATTAGAGAAAACTTAAAAAATTAAAAAATCCTCCACGTCAACACTAATCATCCTATAGTCATGTCATGTAGGATGGTTGACGTCTAAAGTTAGCAATTGCTGGCCATTATTCAAAATATGTAGTCCTTCCACTCATTATTCTAATAGGTGCAAAATGACTTGCAATTCAAATTATGGGGATGAATGCAGTACATATTCAAAATATGTAGCCCTTTTGCTCATTATCTATTTTTGTATATGCCCTTTCCTCATATGAAGAAAGATGGAATTACCAAGCTTGTCATTTTTCCACTTTACCCATGATTTTCAATATCAACTAGTGGTTAAAGCCCTAGACTCTTAGAGAATATATTCAGGTGACGATGTCGTGACATTTTCAATGAGTTGAACAAGCATTGCCATAGACTACAAAAGAAATTTATTGATATAGGGGAAGATGAATACCTAGTCAACCTATAGCACCCAAATACTCCTATTTTGGTCTTAATTTGAATTAGCACAAATACAAAAATTTTTTTTTTTTTGGTAAGGCACAAATACAAAAGGGTTATGACTCATTCGGCCTAAAAAAAAATTAAGAAAGAATTAGCACATTGCAATAGATTTATAACTTTTTTGATAATTTTTCCGAAATTTATTTACATCAGGGAAGATGAATACCGACTCACTCAACATGCAGCACATTGTTATTTCATCTTGGTATCAACGTGCAGGATATATACAAGCCGCGGCATATCTAATAGAAAAAGAGTTACAAATTTTTGACAGTCTTGTGAAGACATAAATGGGTTTTTCACTTTAATTTATGTCTAACGTAGATTAGTTTCCTAGTGCATATCCACTTTAGTTTGAGCCGGTCAATGTAGTCTTTGCTATTGCCTATACATAATCATACAGGTCAAACTATAATTTATAATTTGTAAGTCTTTGTATACTAAGGTCTTATACTGATTCTCTGCTGAGGCGGGGACATAGCACAGCATAGCTTCTAGGCCCTTAGCCTTCTTTAATCATTCTTTTTTTTTCCCAATTTTGATTGGGTGTCTATGCAATAGGTTGTGATACTCTTCGGTTTTCAATGCAAAACACTATTTGTGATGTATGACGTGCAATTAGTCAATTTCGTGACATGTGCAACCGTGTACGGAAATTTCATGGTTTAAATAAACGCAACATGTGCATTGATCCTACACAGAGCGACTTAGCACAAATCAATATTCACAAGTTCGATACATAGCATAAGTTTCACAAAATAAAATGGATGAGTCCACCTAAGTAATACTATTCAATGCATGTTGCCAGTGATTGAGAAATGAAGTCGATTTATCAAAAGCTATTTTTCAAATTTATTATTTTCAAAATTCTATAGACACCCAATTTTATTTAGCATATGTTTGACTAAAATGATTAAGAATATTACTTCCTTAAAAATAAATTCAAAAGATATAATTAGATCACACTTGTTAATAGTTTTCCAACAATATATTTCTTGCCAAAGTTGACTGATCGGTTCTTAAGATATCATAACTCTTAATTATAGTTATTGAACTATGACGTGTTAAGAATTTTTTGATTTGACCATATTGATTAATTGCATCTTATACATTTAGTCACAAATTTTCTGAAACCCCAAAAATCACATTCATCGGATTTTTAATGAATAAAATAACTTAACCTTCCACCACAATCTTTTGTTTGGCTCCATTCTTGAAAATCTGATTCAAGTCACAAGCTTTCTGTCGACATGAAAATCAAGCCAATCAAATTGAGGATGAAAATTCTATGCATAATCATAAGAACTAGTGGCCCTTTGCTAGAGAAAGGTCAAAGCTTTGTAGAACCAGTTTATTGCTGACAAGGCCTACGGTGCGCCTGCCCCTAAGCAGGGCACAAGTGGCCTTAGTGAAGCTCTCTAGCCTTTTACGAGGGTTCTTTTTAACTCAAAACGTCAAAACGTTTATATGGAGCTAATTAATAGATTTTGTCCAAAATAGATAAAATTGCCTCTATGAAGTTGCGTGACACTCCCTCTACTTTGGTAACAATACCAAAGCTCATCTGGCTATTTTCACACATCTCTATGTGAAATCCAAGGTCTGAAATAATTGGTTTCAAAGCATCAATTGGAATTTGAACTGAATCGATTTAGAGTTAGGTCTTCATTTCTAGGTACTTGGAGTACTATCTATTCTATTAATAATGTGACCTTCATTTACAAGGTGATACATCCAAAATTGGCGATTTCACCTAATCTTAATCTATTCATCTTCTACACTTAGGTCCTTCCAAGCATATTGATGGACTCGTGTTATCAAAGTTGTTCTCATTCTATTCGGTCTATCTAATCACCTCATTGATCCCATGTCCTTCGCTTGTTCACCAAAATTTAAAGGTTCTTCTAAGTCTAAACACTTTCCACTCAGCATCTTGTTCTTTATATGTAGAATAAGAAAATTCTTCAACAGCAAGGACATCCTGGTGCATAAACACACACACACACACACATATATATATATATCTTCAAAATGCATAAGGGGTCTTATTAACATAATTTACCTTGAAAAAGAGAGAGCATTTGACCCCCTATTTAAACGGAAAATCGGAAGAAGCAAGGGAAATGCAGCGTGAGAGACCTCGGGCCTTAATGAATGCCATTGGGCCACTGCACACTGTCATAGGATATTGAACAGGGCCCTCAGTACGGGGCGTGGGCCTCGTGCTGCAAACGCCGTGGGGCATTTGCTTGTTAGGAGTGCCACCGCCTAGAACAAATTTTCCATCTTTTAAAAAAAAATCTATTATTTTATTTTTATATTTATCCGAACTTTGACCCCTCACCAATTCACCTGTTATTCCCGTTCACGGAAAGCTCATGACCCAAATTTTCCGAAAATTATGTATGCTATTTGGAAAAGTGTTGAGATTATGTATTACGGCAAACTCAGATGAAAGAATGGTCATAGTGAAAAGTAACAGTATCTTTCTCATCGAAATTCTGATCGACCTAATTGTCAAGGCGTTAGTTGTGACTAGATAAACCTGAATTCAATACTTAATCTAGGAAATCACAATGGAAAATCACAATTTTCTCGACACCCTCAAGATCAAACAATTGTGGTTAAGAGTCGTACTATCTGTGGGGCAAATTGGACATTGTTGTTCTTGCAAAGCACAACCCAATTACGCCAATGATCGTAATTTCAACGAATTTTTTTTTTCTCAATACATTTGAAATCAAGAAATTTTCTACTAGAGCAAATTCTATCAGAGAACAGTTTGCATGGTCGAACATTGGTAAAAACATGAGGTGCCTCCAATAATAATTGCAAAGAGAGAAGTACTCGTATCTGTTAAGAAAATTTTAAACCCTCGTGCAAGGCAAATACCAAAGGATACAAAAGTAATTGAAGGCCACCATGAGTACATGACAATGAACTTTTGAATGTACAACTTTATAGATCTGGCTTGGTGTTAATGCTTTTCCTTACCCTTATTAGCCTAACCTTTTCACTATAACAAAGCTGGAAGCGTCATGTCCCCCTTGTCTTTGGGTTGTTTACAATCTTTATGACTATCTCAAAGCAATCATACGAGTAACTAGTAAAGCTGGAAACTTTTTTCTTCCACTTTGGAAAAATTTCATAGGTGACTTTAAAGTCTTCACTCCTCTTTTTTTCTGATGCTAAGAGAAAAAAGAAGATGCCATGTCTCATGGTGGAGGAAGCCTCATTAAGTGAGCAACGGGGACCATCGATATGCTCAAAACGTTCGAACTTGACTTGGATTCAATGACAATATGCATTTTTAGAATTTTCTTTTGATAATTATGGCATACATCATTAGTGTAAAAAAAGATTTATACAAGTGGCCTTGTAGTTACACCACTAACTTAAGAAAGAGGTGTTAGAATGCTAACATCAATTGTAGATGGGTTGATTTTGTAAAATATTTTATAAATTCACGGTGTCTTTTTCTTTGCTTTCATTTCTTCATGACAATTAAGATTCAAGATAATTTGATTTATGCAATGATTTCCAAATATGGTTTTGGGAGGGGGAGAGACCTGTGATTGTCGCGACCTAAATTTTTTGAAAATATAAATATATTAGGTTTAGGGGTATTATTAATTTCGGGCCGACGGCCCTTAATTAACTCGGGCTCTCCCAAACCCATACCCCGCGCGACATTGGGTATGCATAAAAAAATTTCAAACAAGAAGTCGCCACTAGTCTATTGAGGTCGACTAGGAACCGAGTGAGACATGGGAGCGTGTCTCACCTTTACGCAGCTAGAGGGTCTAGGGTCAAGGACCTGATTACGTTAGTCATGCGACTAACGCCCTTTCGGTACCTAACTTAATTGTGTGTTAATTAAAGACATGGCAACACATTCAAAAAAAACCTATCGTAGAGCCCTAAAGGCTTATTCAATTTTGGTCTTTTTCTTTTTTAAGGGTTTTCTGAATTTTTGCAATTTTTTCTGATTTTTCTGAATTTTTTAATTTTAGATTTTTTAATTTTTTTTAAAAGTGATTCGGACGGGGTCGGGTGACCCGGCCCTACTAAACTGACCCGGACCCTAATGGTCCGGGCTGGACTATTGACCGGGCCGGCCTCAAAGCCCACTTAAATTTCCGATTAAAATTGGCCCAAATTTTTTTTGCAAATCAGCCCATCTCAACCTTTTTTTTATAAAAACTCCGTTTAATATTTCACCTCGGCCCATGACATACTAGCCCGCACTTATAACAAGCCCCAAGCCCATTTTCTATTTTTTCTATCCTTTTTTCGAATTTTGGCTTTTTCTCTTTTTTTCTTTTTTTTTTAATTTTGTTCTGTTACTCTGTTACTCGCCTCCTCGTCTTCATCTTCAAGTGTTCTTGCGCCTAACACCAATTTTCCAGAATCTCAGGCATTAGTGCTCAACCATCCTAAGCAAAAGCCAGCAAGACAAACATTAAACCTTCGTCGATTTCACTGAAGACACCGGACTAGACGCTTCTTATTCACCACCTAATCGCCCTCACCCACTGCAAGAGGGCTGGCCACCATCCCTCATCGGACATTGAGCTCGAAACACACCATACAAACAAAAGTAACCGTGAAGGAAAGAAGCAAGAAACATGACCATGACCTATAAAAAAAAAACCACAGAACGAGGACAAGAAGTTACGGTTCGAGTAAGACAGCCAAGACGTTCGTAGACATACAGAGACGTTTCGTCGAACACCCGACGAGCGTCGACCAACGGGGGCAAACGATAACTTAATGAGGCATCGAAACTCGACCAAAATAGGCATAAGCAACCAAATGGGGCCTAGGTTCAAGAAAAAGCAGCACCATCGGAGTCAAGACTCAGGCGAACCGAAGCCACGCGAGCCTCGGTCAGGCGAGCTCCAAACAAAGCAGCACGGGGTTCTAGCGCGCTTGAGTGCTGGGGTCCTACCCGGCTCGACGGCGGCGAACGGAGGGCGAGTTCTACATATATCGGACTTAGTCTGGTCGCCTCACAACGCCTCTGGGCCGTCCTCGGGTCATAACGATTTCGAGACTAGAGAAAGCAAGGAAGGGAACTGACCTGGAAGGATGTGTCAAGGAAGGGAAACATTGCGCCGCCGGTCAAGACTCGGGCAGAATGGTCGCCGGAGGGGTCCTCTCACTCCTGGTTCTCACTTCAGCGCTTTCGGATCTCTCTCTCGCAGTTCTCCTCTCTCTGGCTGCGTGCGTCGCCGTCCGAAAGGCCTCCGGTGTCTGCCTCCTTTCGGATCTGCTCTCGTCAGAACTTCAGCCCCCGTCGAGCTCTTCTCCTCCTCTTTTCGCCGCGTGACCGCGTAGCAAGGGAAGATTCCCTTGCTGGCGTCACACGGCCGACGTCACCGCGGTGGGGGGGTCTTGTCTAAGCGGCGTCGTTGCCCCCCTCCGCTGTTCGTGCCTCGCCCTCCTTCTCTCTACCTGCGTGCGTCTCTGCTTTCTTTTTCTCGGCTTTCTTCTTCTGTTCCTCTGAAAATCGTCACCTTTCAGCCCTCAAACCCAGAACCAAAACCCCAGCCTCCATTCTCTCCTCTGGTTCTCCTCTAGCCAGCCGTCCTTTTTTCCGAAAAACCCCCTCTGCGTTTTCTCTTTTTGCTGCTCTTTTTTCTTTTTCTTTTTCTCCGGTGCTGTCCATTTCTGCTCCCTTCGAACCAGCAAAACCAGCCTTTGTTGTCTCTTCTGTTTAGTCTTCAAAAATAGCTTTCATCTTCCGATTTTTCTCCTCCAGAACCCAGAGAAACAGCCCCTTCTTTCTGTCTTTTCTTTTTCAGTTTACTCCTGCTCTTCTGAAAGTCGTCGCCGTTCTTCCCTCTGCAGCCAACGTCACCGCCGTGGGAGGAAGGGGTTGCGCCCGGACGGCCTCCGGTTCCTTCTCTTCCGCCCTGTCCAGATCTGCTTCTGGCTCGCTGCTCCTCTCTGCTCAGATCTGAAAATCGTCGCCCTATCTTCGCTCGAGCTGCCCTTCCCCGGCGATCCTTGGTCGCTGCTCCGTCGAGCTCTTCTCCTCCCGCTTTTCGCCGCGTGACCGCACAGCAAGGGAAGATTCCCTTGCTGGCGTCACGCGGCCGACGTCACCGCGGTGGGGGGTCGCGTCTGTGCGGTGTCGTCGCCGTCTCCCCGGCTGTTCTGTTCAGAGGGGCCTGTCCCGATTTTTTTTTGGCTTTTAGCATTTTTTCAAAAATTCTTTTATATAAGCCAAGACAATCTATATGATGGATTCATATATGGTCTTGAGAGGGGTTAGAGACCAATGATTGTAGAGGTGCTTGTCTAAGAGATGGACCATAGCTAGCTAGGTCAATTATCTTTATCAATTCCTTACTTAAGAAAAGCAGTTCTATATAGAAAGCGGCATAGGTGGCTACAGTTGAGAGAGGTACGTGCTACCTTGCTACCAAACCGGTGGAACTTCTTTTGAAAACCAATTATTTTTCTGATGAAGTGGAAGTTTGGTGCCCCCTATGGTTTCTATTTGTGGAATGGATCGATTTTTTACTTTCAACCATGGATGGAGTCCCGAAGTTCTCACGTGCTTCTTTTCTTAATAGAGGATAAGTCTAAATCACAGTAAAATCAATCAACTGGAATTAGTGATTATAGACGACCTTATCTTGAAGTTCACATGTGATTTTTTTAGCTCGAGAGGGTAAGTGTTGCACCCAAGTAATACCATTATCCAAATGAATGAAGTAGATAATGTGCGAGAGGAGATTTGGGCAATGTTAAGGGACTTTAATGCAAGGTGAAGGGTGAGAGTTTACTGCATCAATATTGGAGAGACTAAAGCTATAGTTCTTCCTTTGTGAAATTAACTATCAAATAATTAGTTTAGGGCATTTTATAGCGAAGAATGAGAAATTTCATGTCAAACATGATGGTGTATTAAAATCACTTTAATGCAAGGTGAAGGGTGAGAGTTTACTGCATCAATATTGGAGAGACTAAAGCTATAGTTCTTCCTTTGTGAAATTAACTATCAAATAATTAGTTTAGGGCATTTTATAGCGAAGAATGAGAAATTTCATGTCAAACATGATGGTGTATTAAAATCACTTGATGTGTATCACCACATATAAGGAAGAAACAAGTTAGAAGTAGCCCATGTCATAAGGTGACATCCTGATTGTCTTCTAGGTGTTCACATTCTTCATGACTATCTCAAAGCGTCGTTGTACCTCTAACTAGTAAAGGTTGAAACCTTTTCGCTCTACTTTGGAAAAATTTCATAGGCTTGCCTTAAAAGTCATCACTCTTGCTTTCTCCTAGTGCTAAGAGAAAAAGAAGATGCCTTGTCTCATGGTCCACTCTAGACAAAATTCAAAAGATGCCTTATCTCATGGTCCACTTTCGAAAAAATTTCACAAGCTTGACTTAAAAATCGTCACTTCTGCTTTCTCTTGGTACTAAGAGAAAAATAAAATGCCTTGTCTCATGGTCCACTTTGGAAAAAATTTCATAGGCTTGACTTAAAAGTCATCACTCTTATTTTCTCTTGGTGCTAAGAGAAAAAGAAGATGCCTTGTCTCATGGTGGAGAAAGCTTTGTTTAGTGCGCAACGGGACCAATAGCACACTTAAAACGTTTGAACTTGACTTGGATTTGATGACAAGAAATTTGGGGTTTCGAATTTATAATGAGAATTTATGATCTTCCGCAGTGAAGTTCAATTTTGTTGTACAAAGTCCTCTTACACCTATAAACATATCATGAAAATTAGAACTCATTCTTTGCCCACAAGATCATCCATGCATAAGTTGATGTGAAGCACAACAAGAAAATGCTAGGGGTTGAGTAGGTCAAGCCATCCTTAACGTGGGCCCCATGAATTGTGCACTAACTCAAAACTCTTTTTAAATCATCTAAAATAAATTATGTTACATCTGCCCCAATTTTAAGGTTGAGATATTGCCTTCTAAAATTATCAATGGAATTAGGACCCCCCGCAATTTCCCTGAAGATATTTTATCTTCTTTCAAATGGGTTTATGTTGGTCATTACACTTAAAATAACTGTCCTATTATTAACTGTTATCAGTCGGCCTACATAAAAATTGAATTGCACAAATAGTAAGTAATAGAATTTTCAAAAATCTGAATGCATTTGTTTTCTAGATTATTACTCAAAACGATCACAATAATCTGGTTAAGATAAATGAGGTAAAAAAAAATTATTCTCACACAAAAACTTTCACAGATACCTCATAGCAAAGCTAGAATCGTCGTCTCGTGATCGTTCACAATCTTCAGGACTCTCGAAATATCATTACACTAAGTAGAAAATCTAGAAGCTTTTTTTTCCTTGACTCTACTTGGGGTAGAAAGAAAAGAAGTCGAAAGAGCCTTTTCAATTTTCATAGGCTTGACTTAAAGTCGTCACTTAAAGTCGTCACCGTTCTTTTCGGTGCTAAATAGAAAAGAAGAAGATGCGTGTCTCATGGTGAAGAAAAAGCCTTGTTCAATTTTCATAAGCTTGACTTAAAGTCATCACCGTTCTTTTAGTGCTAAAGAGAAAAAAAAAAGGAATTCTCACACAAAATCTTTCAGACACCTTGGAGCAAATCTAGAAGTATTGTCTCGTGGTCGTTCACAATCTTCATGATTATCTCGAAACGTTGTTCCGCTAATAGAAAAGTTGAAAGCTTTTTCCCTCCACTTGGGAAGGACTTAAGGTCGTCGCTTTTCATACGCTTGACTTAAAGTCATCGCCATTCTCTCGGCAATAAAGAGAAAAGAAGATGCATGTCTCATAAAGCCTTGTTCACTTTTCATAGACTTGACTTAAATTCATCACCGTTCTTTTGGTGCTAAAGAGAAAAAAAAAAATTCTTGAACAAAACCTTTCACAGACACCTCGTAGCAAAGCTAGAAGTGTTGTCTCATGGTCGTTCACAATCTTCATTACTATCTCAAAGTGTTGTTTCACTAAGTAGAAAAGTTGGAAACTTTTTCCCTCCACTTGGGGAGACTTAAAGTTGTTGCTTTTCATAGACTTGACTTAAAGTCATTGCCGTTCCTTCGGTGCTAAAGAGAAAAGAAGATGCGTGTCTCATGGTGAAGAAAAAGCCTTGTTCACTTTTCATAGGCTTGACTTAAAGGCATCGCAATTCTTTTGGTGCTAAAGATAAAAAAAATATTATTCTCGCACAAAACCTTTCACAGACACCTCATAGCAAAGCTAGAAGTGTCGTCACGTGATCATTCACAATCTTCATGAATATCTTGAAGCGTTGTTCCACTAAGTAGAAAAGCTGGAAGCTCTTTCCCTCCACTTGGGGAGGACTTAAATTTGTCGCTTTTCATAGGCTTGACTTAAAGTCATTGCCGTTCTTTCGGTGCTAAAGAGAAAATAAGATGCGTGCATCATGGTGAAGAAAAAGCCTTGTTCACTTTTCATGGGCTTGAACTTAAAGTCATCGCTGTTCTTTTGGTGCTAAAGAGAAAATAAGATGTGCGTCTAATGGTGAAGAAAAGCCTTGTTCAATGCACAGCAAGATCGACTGTGCACTTATTTTTCTAACATTGGTGTTCTCTATCACCAACACACCCTCTCTAAAAGAAAAATAGAGACACTCAAAACATTCGAAATTGACTTGGATTTGTTGACAAGAAATTCAAAATTGAGAATTTCTAATGAGAATTTATGATCTTCTGCAAATTAACTTCAATTTTTGCGGTACTCAGCTGAATAAATTCCTCTTACACCTATGAATAAGATTAGGGGAATCACAATTCGTTCTTAGCCTATGAGATTTTCTATTACGACGAGGGATTAGGAACACGGCTAAACATCCTATCCGCTTGCACCATTATGATCATCCCCTAATTTTAAAAAATTGTTAATGAATCTAGTTTACCAAGGATGATTGGCTCATACACAATACAGAAGGTGGGACTTATGCAAGATCCATCCTCTCGATGCATGAGATTTAGCATATTGAGATTATACAAAGTTTTATTATTACCATCGAATTCTTGAAACGATTTATCTTAGGCATTAAGAAGTTGTGATACGGTTATCTATCTAGAAAAATTATGAAGTGAACATGTGCATAAAATAAATTGAATTTGAAAGTTAAAATTAGTAGACTCCATATGAATCTCTTCAACTTTTACTATTCAGATTTGGTTTATAATATATATAGTTCGTTCACTAATTTATTACCCATTAGATCAAAATAACTACCTCAATGTTTGAACTTTTGGTTATGGTATATATCTTGGGAAAAGTGCCAGAAAAGTCCTAAACCTATTACACTAGTACCAATTTAGTCTTAAAACTTTTGACCTAGTACCAATTCAATTCTAAACATTTTCATGGTACCAATTTAGTCCTAAACCTTTTGTACTAGTATTAATTTACTCCTAAACTTTTTGAATTTTTGCTAATTTAATTATTCCGGCTAATGTTGACTATGTAGTAAATTGGCACCAAGTTAGAATGTTTAGGGCTAAATTGGATTTAATTAAAAAGGTTTAGGACAAAATTGGTACCATTAATAGATTTAGGGCTAAATCGGCACCTAATCAAAAAGTCTAGAACTAAAATTGGTACCATTAAAAGGTTTAGGATTAAATTGACGCAAATACAATAGGCCTAAGACTTTGCTGACACTTTCCCCCATATATCTCTAAATTTTAAATCAAGTGGCACTCTAGATGAGAGCATGTAATTAACCAAATTCCTAAGCCATATTGAAGTGATAGAATTATTGCAGTGGGGAAATGCATGCGCAAGTAGAGAGATTGTCAAATGCCACTCCCAAAACATCTTGTCCAACCCATTTTAAAGTGAAATTCACAAGTACTCTCAATTTACTAAAGTTCATTTGGTAAATGTTATTCGTAAGTACTCTCCACGTGCCCTCATTTACTCTTCTCTTTTCTTGTGACATAGAATGGCAATATAAGGGGAGAACAATATCATGGCTCGGCAAGTACAATCATCATTATTTCTATGCATTGTTCAAATCATACCAATGGATACTATGAAATAACATGAATATTGCATGTACTCTTTATAAATCAATGCATCAGATGGTATGCATCATAGCATAAACCATATTGTAGCAAATTTCAACGTCAACCACTCATATCAAGAAACCTCATGGTCAAGTTTTGCCAATGCTTCATTTTCCATATAAGAGAGAGAAAAGTGAAGACTAAACAGATGAAAACCATTTCGGATTGCTAGTCTCAATAAGCCAATGGCTTCTTCATCGAAACCCAAAAGTAATTATGAGGTCTTCTTGAGTTTCAAAGGCACAGATCTACGTAACACCTTCCTTGGTCATCTCTACAAAGCTTTATACCATAATGGAATATACACTTTTGTTGATAGCGAGGAACTCAAGAAGGGAGACGAGACATTGTCGGTGCTCATGAAGGCCATCGAAGAATCATGCATCGCAATCATCATTTTCTCTAAGGACTATGCTTCTTCACAGTGGTGCTTGGAAGAGGTGATGAAGATTATGGAGTGCAAGGAGCAAAGGGACCTCATCGTTCTACCAGTGTTTTATAAAGTGGATCCAAGAGAAGTGAGACGGTGCGGCAAAAGCTATGGGAAAGCTCTAGCTAAGCATGAGTCCAAGTTTGGGAAGGATTCAAAAAAAGTGAAGCAATGGAAGAAAGCTCTCTTTGATGCCGGTAGCTTGTCCGGGTGGCATTTTAATGACGGGTAAGTAGAGTCGAGTCAATCGTTTGTGTAAGAAGCTAAGTATGAAGACTGTTTAAAAAAGAAACAAATCTAAACACACGAATGTAAGTACCCGTGCAGATGCTTCCTATTATGATTCTCGAAAATTCTTTAGTTCTTGGTCAATTCACAAGTGATATCATTTCTATGGAATCAGTCTTATCGAATCATTTGATTTTCTTGGCTTGGACGATTCTAGTTCCGTTCCTAGAAAATGAATATTTCTTTTGTATTGATAGATTTTTTAAAGAGTTGGTATACGTCAAATATCTATTAGTTAAAAAATCACCGGTCATATAAAACTTGAATAAACTATTGATAATTTAACAACATTCTCATGAAACTACTAGCTTTTTGATAGTTCATAAAATTACCACCATTTTTTTATCTTTTTCCAAAATTTGTTTGCCTTTTTTTTACTAACGACTTAACTTTACCAACTCTTAGGATAGTTTTGGTAAAAATACAATAAAAAAAAGTCCTAAATCGATTGAATTAGTATCAATTCAGTTCTAAATCTTTTAATTGGATCCATTTAGTCATAAACCTTTTCATGTTTGATTTAGTTCACTTGGCCAATTTAGCTTGGAAATTGCTAATATAGATACAAGCCATCTTACGTGGCACAATATGCGCTAGTGGAGACATTTTTTTAAATTTTTTTAAATTTTTTTATTAATTATTTTATTTTTTTTTCTTTCTTCTTCTTCCATGGCTATGCTGGCCATGGGGCCTCAAATGGGCGAGGGCTAGCGCCAGTGAGGCTGACTCTCACCCCAGGACAGACTCATCATAGAGACCACCAACTCATTGAGTACCTTGAGCGAGGACAAAAGCTTAATGATCTTTCAGTGTTAGCAAGCTAGCATTAAGCAAGAATCAATCCTTGGCAAGAAGATCAGGTGACCGGGACAGAGAAAAACCGTACCTTTGGAAGAGATTCGCGAGGGAGACGTGTTTCATGTGCTGGAACTACAAAAGAATTCGGTGGTAGAAATAAGGACGTCTCGTTTCGCAAAATGCCAGCAATTTCAGTCGCGACCTCATCTGATCAGAGAGGATGAGAATCCATTTTCTTCTTGGCTAAGCTTAGGGGTGTCAATGGTTCAGTTTAATTCTTCTTCTTTTTTAACAAAAACCGAACCGAACCGAACCGATAACGTGCACATTTGTACTGAACCATACTTCGATCCAAACTGAATATGACCCAAACCGAAAACCCGATTTTGATCGGTTTTCAGTTTTTCTTATCTTGTTTTCTTTCCTTCTTTTTCTGTTTTCTGCTTTTGTCCCCCCCAACAAACTTGAAACAACATTCCACCGTCTGATTCAATCTTGAGACCTCCGACAACATCTGACGGTGTAAATTAGCTCCCAGTAAACCATCCAAATCTTCCAGCCAAAACAAAAACATCCAAATCAATCCAATTTCTTTCCCTGATTTTCTCACGGACACAATCCATCACCTATCCGGGTTTGAGCTATGGAGAGAACCAACTTCGATGGGGCTTCATCCGCAAGGTGCACGGGATCTTAACCACACAGATTGTCCTCACCACTGTTGTCTCCTCCATGACCATCCTTTGCGCCCCCATCAAAGACCTCCGCGGCAATTCTGGCATCATGTTACTCCTCCTTATTTGCCTTAGACGGGCTTTGGCTTGGTTGCACTCTCGCCTTGGCTTTTAGTGCCATCTTTCTTTGCTGCTCTCTGTTCTTTTTTTTTTTTTTGCAAAGAGATAGAGAGAAAGGTCGCAGGAGAAGAGAGGGAGCAGCTTTATGTTTTCCTTTTGGATTTTTGAAACCGATAAGAGAGACACCGACCAAAAAAAAATAAAAAATAAGAGAGACGAAGATTAGGGTTTTTGTTGAGAGTGGCGTTTTTGAGAGGAGAGAGAAAGAACGGTTTTCTTGAACATTTCAATTTCGGTTTGACAGTTCGGTTAATTGAACCGAACTGAAATAATGCAAACCGAATATGAAGAATAGTTATTTTTTATTAACCGAACCAAAAACTGAACCAAATTAAAAATGCATGAAATTTCGGTTCGATTCAATTCAATTTCAGTTTTGGCTTTAGTTCAGTACTTGGTACCCTACCTAAGCTCACTAGTGCAATAATGGCCTCTTTCAAATTCAATTGTACGTGGCCACTAGATTTGGTAGCGGCCTTGCCCTTGCCTAAGCAAGGGTGACCATTGCTTAAGTGAGGCTAACCCATGCTGGCCATGGCCTATGCTAGTGGTCAGCATACCCATGGAAGAAGAAGAAAGGAAAAAGAAAAGAAAGAAAAAAAAAGTGATAAAAGAAGAAAAATACTAAAATTTCAAAAGAATATTTTTAAAAATGTCCATGTTAGCTCCTCTCTTGCCATGTAAAATGGTCACATCCATGTCAGCAATTTCCAACTTAAATTAGTTGGATGGACTAAATTGATACAAATATGAAAATGTTTAAGGCTAAATTGATCCAATTAAAATGTTTAGAACTGAATTGATACCAATGTAATAATTTAGGACTTTTTAGTACTTTTCCCTAATAGTTTATCAAGTTTGCATTTGAGTCATTTATCAACTCCTTTCCTATTAAATTATTAACTAATTGTGGATTATCATCCCTTATTTGAGTTACTTAGCAACATTTTTTTTTTATTGATTTTTATCACCGTTTACTAACTTTGATTTTTTATTTTTTTTACAAATACTTTTAAAGATTTATCAACTCTTATGAATTTATTAGGTTACCAACTAGGCTTGGTTTATGAATCCTCATCTTAGTTGCTTACCTATATTAGCTCTTCTTAATTTAATAAATTTGTTAGAGTTGTCAATTTTTATTTACCATACTTACAAACATATTAGATTTACCAACATTTTTTGGAAATTATTGAACTTAATTGTAGTCGCTATCATCTTTTGTCCCACTTAAGTTACCAACTAATTTTGCATTACCGACTCTTATTATACTTAGTTATTGGTATTTAGTTTTCTTTTTAACAAATTTTCTTAATTATCACAAAAGATACCTCTCTTATCTTTTGCCAACTTTTGTTCACTTTTCTTGCCAACGCCTTAATTTACCAACTATCTAGTTTTAGGTGACCAACTTTTATTTGATTGTTCTGTACCAACTTTATTTCTTTTACTAACTTACCAATTTTTCTTATAATTTAATAACTTTATTTGACTTGCTCAGCAACTTTTTAAATTTAGCAACTATTTTTAGAAAATGCCAACATCAATAAGATGATTACCCATTTCGGTCTTCCAATCTGTATGTGCCCTCAATGAAACAACATCTCCTCAAGGCGGTCAAAGATAAAGCTCTCTCCTTCAATTCGGTTGCCGACAACCCAAGAAACAGGAGACTGCAGCGTAGCTAGGGGTTAGACCCTAATATTTTTGGTTAGTCGTTGAGTGAGGAGTAGTCCTACTTCTCTTGTAGTAATGTATTGTAGTACCGTGTGGGTTCCTTTAGTGAACTCGCCCCCCCCCCCTCTCAAGCAACTTGTTGTCCCATTCAGTGTAAGCTAGTGCCGAGCCTTACCCCTTGTATATTTGTCTGGTTGAAAATCCTATATAACACTTACCATTACCAAAATAAATAAATAAGAGTGATTACCAACTTTTCTCCAATTAAATTACTAATTAGTTTTGCATAATCATCTTTTAATAAAGATAGTTACCAATTTTAATTTGTCTTCCTTCAAATTAACAACTTTTTTTTTTTTTTTTTATTTCTAACAAAATGAAAAAAATTTTCTTATCTTTTATTGACTTTTATTTATCTTCTAACTTATTATACCTGTTACTATATAAAATTAGGAATGCTAGGTTGTGTAACTTATCAACTTTTTTTGACTAAGTTATTAACTATTCTTTTATTATCAATACTCATTTGAGTTGCTTGCCAACATTTTAAAAAATATGAACTTTTGCATTGAGATACTACTTTTATTTGCCTTGCTTATCAACCTTTTGAATTTGCCAACTCCATTTCGAAATTACCAACCTCAATTAGAGTAATTATCAACTTTTCTTCGATTAAGTTACTTATCAACTAGTTTTTGGTTAGTACCTCTTACTTGAGTCAGTTCTCAAATTTTTTTCTAAATTACCAAATACTTTTTTTTTTGAAAAAATAGCTTTTCTCTTATTTTTCTACGAACATTATTTACCTTTCTTACGAATGTGTTAGATATGCTAACTATTATACAAGTTAACAATTTTTATATGTGATTATTGACTTTTCTCAATTAAGTTACTGACTACCATTGGATTATCAACTCTAATTTGAGTTGTTAACCAATTGTTCTATGTTTTCCTTTTTAATTTTAGTGACCATCTTCTACAATTAAGTTAACAACTAGTTTTATGTCACTAATTCTAGTTGAGTTTGTTACCAACATTTTTTTTTTAAATTACTAACTTATCTTATCTTTGGCAAAAAAAAAATGTATCTTATCTGTTACCAACTTTTATTTACCTTTTTTACCAATGCCTTAAATATATTGACTACTATATGAAATTATAGATTATGCTTGAGTTATTTACCAACTTTTTTCTTGATAACAAAACCCAATGAAAAAGTTTGTCAATTTAAAAAAAATCAAATGAACGTTGGCAGCTAACTCCAACAAGAGTTAGTAACCCTGAATTCATTGATTACTTAATCAAAGAAAAGTCGATAAGTCGCTTGCATCAAAGTAGTTTCGTATAAGAGTTTGTACATCTAAGATATGGTTTTAAATGATACATAAAATTGGGCAAATGATAAGAAAAATAGGCAATCAAAAGAAAATTAAACTTGGTAATAACTCAAATGAGAATAAATAGCAAAAATCTATTTATCAGCTTAATCAGAGAAAAGTTGGTAAGTCACTCTATTTAAGGCTGGCATTTCTTTAAAAGAGTTGGTAAATAACTCGAATGAGAATTTATGACCCAATAAAAAAGTTGGAAATTAAAAAAAGAAGTATTCATTAGTAAGAAGCTCAAATGAAGTTGGTAACCCAAAACTAGTAGATGATTCTTTGATATGAAAAAAATTAGTAAGTTACTTTAATTTAGGTTGGTAATTTGATATAAAATTTAGTATATTTGAACCGGTAGGCTATGCTAATCAACTTTGGTAACTTAGTATAAAAATTGGTAACTTGCAAACTATAAATAAATATGGTAATTTCATGTAAATGTAGGTGAGTTACTAACAACTAATGTGAAAGGAAATGTCCTATGTCTTTTGTTTACCAACGGTTTTTTAACACTTACCTACACTTATTGAAATTCATCAGCACTAATAAAAAACCAATTTTTGGGCGTAGAACAATTGAATTCCTCCTATGGGTTTTGATGAGCCATTTTATGCGAGTAAGTTTGATAGCTCTCTCTTTTGGATCCTTGTTGCCCATTCAAAGTATAACAAAAGTTTTGAACAACTTGTATATGAGCTATTTGCGTTCTTCAATTTTCATTTTTGTCAATTGGATTCTACAAATTTTTGATTTTGGTCAACTAATCCAAAACTCGTACCATTGGCCTTTTAATTTTGAAAAACACATATGGCTAACCATAGACTTGACAAGTTGCTTTTTCCAGTTATAAGAAATTAATAATAAGACGTCATTAGTGGAAAAGTTTATAGACTCATTTGAATAAAATCAAATGTTAAAACTGGATTAACCGATGGACAAATTGTTAAGTAGTTTTAATGCAATGATCCCATTTCTTTGAAAGGAATAAGAAAGCTTGCAACACTTGACAAAGGATTATTAATGTGCATAGGCCATGATGGGCAATGACATCGTGCTTCAAGATATTTAAGAGTTTTTGAATTGAAAACCTTAACCACCGTTAAAAGTTTTAAATAGCTCTTTTTGATTAAGCATACATATGAATAGCATATATCTATCAAAAAGAAAAATAAGTACAACATCATGTGTATATCAAAAGAAACATGTTAAAATGACTAAATGTTGAAGCCCTTAACTTGTTTCAATTGGTGTGGAGCTCTTGGAGTTCTAATTCAACTTGGTGGGAATGCATATTGTTTTGGTTGTGATCATCAAAAAATGTGATGCATTGCTTTATCATTGTTGGCTTCTAATTGCTCATTATTTGCTTATTCAAATTGCTAAAATGATCCTACAACTTCTTTTTTTTCCTTGTCTTTTTATCAGAGATGAGTCAGAGCTTGTAGAAAGAATTGTGAAGGAGATCTCCATTCTTTTAAATCGAACACCTTTGCATGTTGCTAAGCATCCAGTTGGGATCAATTCTCGAGTAGTTAAGCTAAAATCCTTGTTAAACCTTGAGTCTGATGATGGTGTTCTTATGATGGGATTATGGGGAAAGGGAGGCATAGGGAAGACAAGTTTAGCTAAAGCCATTTATAATGATATTTTCAGACAATTTGGAGGTTCAACTTTTTTGGCAAATGTTCGAGAAACATCAAAAGATTGCAGGGATTTAGTTGCTTTGCAAGAAAAATTACTAACGGAGATATTATTATTGAAACCAAGATTAGTAGTGTCCAATGTCGATGCAGGTACTAATCTAGTACGAGATAGACTTTGTCGCAAAAAGTTCTCCTAATCCTTGATGATGTGGATGACTTGTGTCAATTAAATGCTTTAGCAGGAGAAGGAAAGTGGTTTGGTTATGGAAGTAGGATTATCATTACTACAAGAGATAAACATTTGCTAATTTGTCACGGGATAGATAAAGATCATGTCTATGAAGTTAAAGCATTGGAGGATTATGAAGCTCGTGAGTTGCTTGGTAAGCATGCTTTTCAGACACAAGAAAAACTAATAATCAGGACGGATCTAGTGGATAGTATTCTGAATCATGCTGAAGGCCTTCCTTTAGCAATTGCAGTATTGGGTTCCTTCTTATGTGGTAGAGGAGAACATGAATGGAAAAGTACACTAAAGAAACTTTCTAGGATTCCTCACAAAACCATTAATAATGTGCTCAAAATAAGTTATGATGGGCTAGAGGATAATGAGAAAGAGATTTTTCTCCACATTACCTGCTTCTTTAAGGGGTGGAATAGTGAGTACATAAAGAAAGTTATTGAAAGTTGCGATTTCGATATAGCTATAGGATTAGAGATTCTCATTGAGAGGTCCTTGATAAGTATTGAGCATGGAATCGTAGAAGTGCATGCTTTGATTCAATCGATGGGTATGGATATTGTGAACCAAGAATGTCGTGATGATCCCTGGAGACGCAGCAGGCTATGGCTATATGAAGATGTTCTTGATGTTCTGTCCCGCAACATGGTAAGACTTGCAAATATAGTCAAAATTGTGCTCCTTATCTTTAACTCTAATTACTAAATATGCATTACTTAAATAGTCTCAGGGAGATTGTGTTGTAAAAGCCATAGTGTTGGAGCCATCGAAACAGAAAGAGATATATATCAAGCCTAATGCTTTCACAAAAGCGAGCAAGTTGAGATTGCTCATCATGCACAATGTGCATAATTCTTTCCAAGGTCCTATATGTCTTCCTAATGAACTAAGATGGTTTGAATGGGTTGGATGTGCTTCCTGGTTTCCTGATTTTTCCTTTGGTCCAAAGAAATTAGTGGGACTTGATATGAGTAAAAGCAGTATTACAGAAGTGCCAAAACAATTTAAGGTGAGCATTTACCTATATAGACCTTTTTATTATCTACTTCATTAGTATATGTACATGTGTATTATATGTACTAGCAAACAAAAGAAAGTGGTGTTCTTGCATTATAGAAAACACTTCTCTTTTTTTCTTCAAAATGACCCTAACTACTTGCTTTAGAAATATTCTTTCATGCAACAAAATTGGCATTTGAAAAATTAAGCGTAAATAATTTTTATAAAAAATAAATACAAAATACTAGGAAATTATAAAAATATACATGGGAGAGAAAGTTATATCAAGATTTGAATTATTTTATGAAAGTAATGTTGGGTAGTCTTCAACCTTTCTCATCCTACAAGTTAGCTTAAATGTTAAGACTTTCTCTCATACTTATAAACCAATCCCCAACCCATTTCACAACCGATGTGAGACAACCCTCAACAATCTCCTTCTCACACATCGGGCCTAGGTCGGAGGCGCAATAACTCGTAACTCTCCCGTGTGATTGTTAGGTTTAGACTTTTTGGCAACTTGGATTCTAATACTAGAGTGTTGGGTGATCTTAGGCCTCTTCTACAACTGATTTAGGACAACATCAACTAGTCATTCGATCATAAGAGAAAGATATGTGGAAAAGGAAAGATATTTAAATATTTAAATTTGCATCATAAGAAAATTGAAATTTTAGTATTGAATATGTTGTAAAATAATGCAGAAGCTATTTGACCACACAACTAAATCAATGTGAAATCACCAGTGCAATAAACAAGAAACAATAAATAACTTAACAGTTTTACTTAGTTTAGTTTAGTATCAATACCCACTCTATTGGGATATCTAACAACAAATAATTCAATAATCAATTGGAGAATTATAGAGTTACAATTGCTCATACACATAACCCACATTATTCACAAATAAATAAATTGATTTGGATGTAAAACTCATTGCACAAAATATCATTTTGTGTTCCCACTTCTAAACAAGAGCTTCTTGCTTGTTTCTTTTTTGTGCGGTTGCGGATGAAAGGAGAACAAAAACAAAGGAAACTCCACCTTATGCAGCATTCAAAGGAGTTCAAATCTTGGTCTGGGTCCAACCTTTGATAAATATGAAAAAACTGTTGGGGCTAACAATACAATCTAGAGAGGACTAACTAGATTAATTGAAAACTTAAATAGTTTATATTGTGTAAGATAACATGATGGACTTTGATAATAGCGAAAATAGAGTTCAAAGTATCAACCAAGTTGGTGTTGCCGTTAAACAATTATAGGCAATAATAAACACAAAAAATAGCATACAACAATAAATAGTGATTTGATCTTATCCTCAAACCTACATCCACTTTCTTGGGTAACACCTCAACATGGGTTGCAATTCGCTAGTAATCTTCAAGAAAAATTACCATCAACACAAATTGCTCTATCATTAGATATATCACATTATCAGAACAAAAGTAATGCCATAGCTCTTGTACATGTCCTCTTGTCACCGATTACAAAGTAGCAAAAACACCACAAAGAGTATTATAGATATATAATAGCACAGTTTGACCCAAACAAAGAGATGATATAATAAAACAAACTTTCTCTATTTTACAACTAACCCTTATTAGCTGCTTTGATCTTGTTTATTAGACATCTTCAATCCATCCCATAGAGATGTTTTAGAAGACTTAAGAGCCGTTGAGAGTTGATTGGAGGTATCGCTAAGATTTGGATTGCCCATACAATCCTTTCCTCAAGATGATAGCAAGGTTTCCCAAAATGGAGTCTATCATCTCCGTTACATTAATTGTACCTCTAATTGTTTGACCAAAATAGTCAACGGTACTCTGACTCATTTCTTGTTCTTCAACTGCAAATTCTCATACTATTAACGGCTATATTCTACCCATATAACAATCATATAAAAATGCACTTGTCATGCAGCACCTTTCAAGACTTGACAACACAATACATTGCTTTATATCACCTTATCATAGCACATGCCTCTATCACTAGTTCATCAATATGACCCATGATCAAACTATGTAGAATAACTTGCAATCAATTATCTAATGATCCTTTTGAGCATGTCATCTTCCAAAGACTTTACATTGATAACACGACCATGGCATCTCAAAGTCCTCATGAATGCCTCATCATATTTGACTTGTCCTCCTCCTGTCATGATCATCATCCTTTTAATCAATCTTAATCAATCTTCACAGAACTCACAAAGATCAACATCACAGTTTTTTTGAAATCATCATCGCGTCATTAAGATGAATATCTGTAGTTATCATAAAGATAGTAGACCAAGGGTAGTTTAGAAATCTTCAAAATATCGTAAGAATGTTTTGGCAACAGAAACCAATGTCAATTGACCGAATCTTGGATTCATATATCCAAAAAAATTTATAATCCAAGATCAACATCCGAAGAAGGAAACACCAAATCAAAGTCCAACTAGGACTTTCTTTTTACATCTCAACCAATCTGAATTGATCTACATCCTCCAATAGGATCGGGTTTAGTATACAGGTTCAAACATGAGATGTAATTTAATAACTCTCTATCTTGGCTCAGCACTTGCAGCCATCACCCACCATAGTAGCTCTCCCAATGCCCCCAATGCGCACTTATTCTCTACAAAGGCTAATTGAGCTCAACCTTTGGCATCATGTCTTCTAGGTTTTTCATTGTTAAGATCTTCTTCATAACAATCTTGCCCTTCGCAAGAACATCACGAATTAAATGGTACTTGATTTCGATGTGCTTTGTTTGCTCATAATAAAATGGATTATGAGCTAGAAATTTTGCACCTTGGTTATCATAATGTATTGCAATGTTTTGCTACTCCAACTCAAAGCTAGAGAGCATGCCCTTTAGCCATATAGTCCCATTCAATATAAAAGTCAATGTCATGTACTTTGCCTCAATCAAAGACAAGGCAATGTGGTCCTGCAAAGAAGTCTTCCAACTCATTACCATCTACTAGTCTAAACACATCTCTCGCTCATGACCTGCACTCATCGAAGTCACTAGCATGATTTGAAGTTACATAACTTTTGGTCTCTCTGCCATTGTCATCCTTTCGATACACTTTACCAATATGTGTTGTCCCCTTCAAGTATATGAGGATTTATTTCATAGGTTTTGATTGTTTCTTACCAAGACACTTTATGTAATGACTAACAATGCTCACAACTTATGGAATGCCAGGCCTTGTGCATGTCATGTTATACATAATACTATCCACTACATTAGAGTGAAAAACATGACACATATGTTCTTTCTCCTCCTCAATCTACATTGAGTTTAAAGTACTTAGCTAAAGGTATACTCACATATTTTGCCAACTCTATGCCAAAATCTTCTCAATATATTTCTTTTGATATAGACGCGAAACTCTGCAACTCTATCATGCAATATTTTCATACCCAACATCTTCTTTGCAGTACCTACAATTTTTCATTTAAAACTTGATACTTAGTTGGCGTTTTAGCACATGAATATCAAAAATATCCTTAGCTAATCAACAAGTTATCTATATATTATAATAAATAAAATGCTGATCTTCCAATTTCTTAAAGTTAGCACAGTTATCCAATTAACTTTTTAAATAGTTCAACTACTTAGGGAAGTATCAAAACATTTATACAAGTACTTGGGAGATTGTTTCAACCCATGCAAAAATTTGTTTAGTAAACAAACATAGTCTTCCTTACCGAAATAGCTTAACCCTCCAATTGCCTCATGTAAATCTAATCCTCCCATGCATCATGAAGAAACACTGTTTTCACATCTAGTTGCACCAGCTCAAGATTTTATGTAGCAATTAAGACAAGTGATACTTGAATAGAAGTTTACCTTATTAGATGAGAGAACACTTCACAGAGATAAATGTCCTTCCACTACGTATATTCCTTCACAACAACTCTCACCCTAAACATTACTAACCAACACAAGGAATGCTCTCCTTCTATTTTGAGACCCATTTGAATCTAATTATCTTCTAGCTTGTAGATACTTTGACCAGATCCCATATTCGATTCCAATAGAGTGACTCCATCTCTTTGCTGATAGCCATTAGCCACTATGACAACTTGGCACTAGCCATTGCCTCAAAATAAAATGAATGTACATCTATCTCCATCTCATCACCAAGAGTCAATGCATGGGCAATATATGTATGACCACAACATGTCGGAAGTTTGATTTGCCTTCTTTTTCTGCCCATCGCTATACTATGTTGCAACTTTATTAGCTATTTGGTATCATCGACTTTAGGAATCATAATCTCAACCTCAATTACCTCAAGTTGTCCAAAAAATCAATTTCACAATTGACATCATGATTCATTTGTTCAATTAGTAGTGTCTCAAGACTTCATTGTTAAAATATAGTAATCGTGTCTAATGTCACTTCTCTGCCAACTAAAAAATCAGGTGATTTGGGACCATTACACCACAACTGGTAAACTTTCATCCCATGTAAATAACCCAAAATTTTGCACTTTTATGACCTCAGCTCAAGCTTACCATCATTTTGCATGAGTATATGCAAGACATTTAAATATAAGTAGTTTGCAATAATCAATAGGATTCTCGCAATCATACTTCCTTATAAGCCTTCCAGTCGATAACAAATGATGGAGATCGATTAACGAAGTAATAGCCTATGTTCACTACTTTAGCCTAAAATTCCTCGCCCAGTTTGCATGCGAAAGAATGCACTTAGCTCGCTCAATCAAAGTTCTATTCTTTCATTGTACGACACCATTTTGCTATGGTGTTCAGGGTACATGTTGTCCTATAACCCCTTCTCCCTTGCAAAAATTAGCAAAATCTTTACTTCAGAACTTCATGTCGTTATTGCTCCTAAGGCACTTAATTTGATTATTGAATGTTTCCCAATAAGTGCCTTAAACTTTTTGACTTGGTCGAACACCTCGATTTGTGCATGAGGAATCATATCCATACCTTTTTCAAAAAACTGTCGATGAATATTAGTATATATCAAGCACCTCCTTTCGAAGAACCCGAAGAGGGCTCTAGACTTTTAAATGAATGTAACAAATTCGTTGCTAGGTCAAATGCATAGTCAATTTAACTCGGATTTGCTTACTAAAGATGCATTGGTCACACAAGTACAACTTCCCTATTTTCTGACCCTTGAGCAACCCACTCTCACTCAATATTATCATACTTGTCTCATTTTTATACCCCAATGGCATATGCCATAACTTAATCACCTAGTGAAACTATAAGAGCTCTAGTCATGGTCTTTCTCGGAAATGATACAACAGAATTCGCCTTTTCCCTTTCATCATTATCATGGCACCTCGAGAGATCTTTAGCACTCCTCCTTCACCGATGCACTTACACCTAATGTTATCGAGTGTTTCAAGAGAAATACAGTTATTCTTAAGCTTCATTATATGCCTCATGTCTATTAGTATATGCATTACTGTATCGTGTATCCGAATTCGAACTATCCCTATCCAGACAATCTTTTACGTTGCATTATTCCCCATCAAAACTCTATCACCATGTGAAGTCTAGTAAGTAATAAACCACTTCCTATGAAGAATCATATGATAAGAACACCCCGAATTCTAGCACTCTGCATCTCTTGACAAGTCCATTGTCACACTCAAGGCAACCTTTGCATCATTGGTGCTTTCTTTGGCAATCATTGCCACATTACACTACTTGTGATATTTTGCCTCCAATCTTTGTTTCTTAGTTTTGAGTAATCACTCCTCATGTGCCCCTCCTTGTGATGTTTAAAGCACATCATGCAACCCTTAGACTTTCTATGGTGAGACTTCGATTTGTTTTGACCTCTACTCCTAGACTCTGATGTTGATCATTACCTTGAATCATAAGTCCTCACGCCATCTCTTGTGCTAGATCCTTATCTTGCAACTTTGTCTACCACTCCTTAGAGAATAGGGTGAATTTTACCTCTTTGAGGTAATTGTAGTATGCCCTAATGGTGAATTAGTAAAGTACTCCCATGACTTTGGTAGAGAATTCAACAATATCATGCCTTATTTCTCATCACCTAGGGGTCTTTTCAACATTCTTCAAGTCCATCATGAGTTTGTTAAACTTATCTAAATGGAATTTGATGGAAGTATCTTTAGCATAACAAACTTAAAACATTCTCTTCAACATGTATAAGCAATATTCAAACCCTTCTTTATATAGAGTGCCTGAAGTTTTGCCTATAACGCTGGAGCATCCTACTCTTCAGCCACCATTATTAATACCTCATCTGATAAATTTAATAGGATTATACTCCTCGCTCTCTCAATTAACTCATCTTTGTCAGCTTTTTCATCATTTCTAGCAACTTAGCCTTGTCATCCAACGCCTTGGCCAAACCTTGGGTTGTTAATAACGCATGCATCGTACAACCCAAAGTTGTTCATGCATCGTACAACCCAAGGTTGTTCCTCCCATTAAACTTTGCAAAAATTATACTTTCGCTTTACACATGATTGCAATAACATAATTTCTAGACAATGATTAGACAAGCAAAAATTCCAAATCAAATCCAAAAAATTCTATTGGTACTTCTGATACCAATCGTGGTAAAATAATGCAGAAACTAATGGATCTTGCAATTAAATCAATGCAAAATTACTATTATTTTTTTTTTTTGGTAAGGTATGCAAAATTACTATTAAATAAAAGAGAAATGAAAAAAATGAGATATTTATGTGGTTCAGTCTTAGTATTGGCACCTGCTCCATAAAGAGAGCCAACACCAAAAAATCCATTTATTAATCGGAGAATTTCAGAGTTACAATCACTCAAATACTCAAGTTCTTCCCAATCCTAGATAAGCTTAAACCCACAATGCTCACAAAGAAACAAATCAGTTTGGATGTAAAACTATAGTGCATATATGTCACTGTGTGTTCCCGCTCCTTTGCCTGGCTAAAGAAGAGCTTCCCCTTGTTTCTCTTTTGTGCAATTGCAGCTGAAGGGAGACCAAAAATAAAACCCACACTTTATTTTCTATCTCCAAAACCCGTCTAGGACTTTCTTCAGAGTATTCCTTTTTGTTCCTCTTGTGCGGCCTATTGAAGGAAAGTCAATAGAGAGGAGTTCAACTCTTTGCCTCATACCTTGGATAGACATGAAGACACCCTTGTTGGTTGACCAAACATTAAATTCATATATCCTAACAAAGAAAACAAATTATAATCCAAGATTATCATCCGAAGAATGCAACACCATGTCAAAGACCAACTCCGACTTTTCTTTTGCACCTCATCCAATACGAAGGTCCACATCCTCTGGTTGGGTCGAGTTCAATATACTGACTCAAACTCAAGACGCAGGTATAAAATACGTGAGATAAAATAGAATAACCAATTTCATGTATTCGTCCATGAGTATAATATTTGTAAAATAAGTAATTGAGTATAATTGAAGGAAAGAATTAAAAAAATAAGCAGGATGTCCTTTCTATACTATATATAATAATATAGATGAAGTTCAAATACTTTTTCAATCTTTCAACCTAAAAAAATATTTTTTCAATCCAATGTCTCTAATAATTGACATAGTTATATTTCAAAATCAAATCAAATCTACCCATTGAAGAATGTATCTATGCTAGTATAGGCTATGTAACCCCATTCTAATCATGTCGGTCTTTACACATAATTTTTTTTTGTTTTACAGAAAATATGTGTATTGAGAAAATGTAAAATGAAACAAAAATATAAAGAATGAATCCATTACTAGTGGATATAAAAATTAAAACACCAAGTAGTAGGGAGTTGAGTGGCCAAGCGCCTAATTTGGATGTGGTATATTAGTATCTAGTCACAACATCCCCTACTAAAAGTAAACTTAAGAGGCTAGTTAGTTATCAAACGATGGAGTCTTACCCAATATACGTACCCGAACAACATGATTTGTCTCGTATTGATAGAATTATCAAAGGTTTGAATGCACTGTGCTGTAAACCAAGGCATTGTTAATTACTTAAGTCAGTTCTTGTTGACACCTAAATTTTGATTGATCATTCATAATTTAATGCACAAAAATTTAGGGATTAATTTTAACCCCTAAACAAAAAATATTATGATTAAATTGCATAGCATATAGTTTTAGGAGCATTTATTATTGCATTTGCATTGGACATGTGGCAGATGGGCTTCAATTGATGGTTCTAAGCTTTAATTTAACAAGTTGGACTAAGCCCACAAGGAAAAAGAATTTGGCTAGGCCCGTTAAGGGGTGACGAGTTGGAATATGAGAATATTCCCGGGAATATGAGAATGTTCCCGAGAATATTCGCATTATTCTTTCAATATTCAGGGAAGGTGTCGGATGAAATATTCCCGTTAAGGGGTGACGAGTTGGAATATGAGAATATTCCCGGGAATATGAGAATGTTCCCGAGAATATTCGCATTATTCTTTCAATATTTAGGAAATGTGTCGGATGAAATATTGGAAAAAGATTGCACGTGGGATACAAGAGCTAAATGGGCAACGTGCAAATTTATCATCTTTCCTTAAATAACATAGTCCTCTCACCTATAAAAGGGGGCCACACACACTGAAAAAAGGCATAGAAAAGGGAGTGAGAGAGACATGAAAGAGGGAGCCATGAAGGAGACGAAATAAAAAAGAAAGAGGGGCGTGGGGGCAGCACGTAAAAATTCAAGTGCTGAGGAGAGTCAAACAGTTGGAGTCTTCTTCATTGTTGCGGTGTCCACCACTCACCCTAACGCCGCCTTGCTGCTTCTTGCACCCCAAAATCAGCGACGCCTCACGCTCCAGCATTGCCCAGGATCCAAGCATCAGATTACGGCCCCAAATTTGCTCGCGTCTAGCGACGATTTCCACTGGTGACAAGACCAAATTCCAAGGCGTTTGTCGTTTCTTTATTTTGCAGGTCCGTCGATCGTGAGCTTGCCATCGCAAGCCCGAGTCACTGCTGTTCGCGACTCACTACTTGAGCCGACTACAACCGAGCTCGCCGCTTTGATCATCGTCGTGACCCGAGCCTTGTGTCGAGTTGTTGCTTGTTGATCCAAGTCAAGCTCCCACCACGAGCCCTGCCTAGTCGTGGGTTGTTGCCCCCTTGCCATCGTGCGATATCGAAAGCTAGGTAAGAACCCTAATTCATACAATTTTTCATATTTTATTGCCTAGTTCGTCGAATTGCAATCTTAGTTAAATATTTGATCAATATTGCCATGTCCAAAAGATCTCCTGACTCCTCGTGAACTAGGAAATTTTCCTTGTTTCACAACGTGCTTATGATTGTCAGTCCGATTTCAAGCCCGAAATACGACTCGCGATCGCACGGAAAAATCGTCAATCCGATCTCACGCCCGAGATATGATTCGCGATTTTCTAAAATATTGGCCAATCCGATTTCATGCCGAGATACGATTCGTCGATTTTATTTGTTTCCAAAATTAAATGGACGTGGAAAATATCTTGCCTGATTTGTTGCCATGCTTTTCTTGATGCATCTGCTTGAACTAATTTTGCTTATAAAAGAAAACCCAAAAAAAATATACTTTAGTTGGATGTGGTTCTTGTTAGGATATTTTCTTTTAGGATAGTTTGCATGTTTAACTAGGTTAGTTTTAATTTCGAATTTTGATTATAAGAAAGAAAACATAAAAATTGCCATGCTCATGTAGAATTAGGTCATCTTCCGTGTGTCATCTAGTCATTACATGTTTAGGGTCATTCGAATGCGTGACATGCTAGGATAGTTGCATTGAATATTTTCTAGCGTTAGATTAAGTTAAATAATTAATGTTGCGTGACATATAGTTTGCATATTAGGTTGCACATTGCATGCTAGTATAGTTAGACACCTTCATACGTCATTACATGCATTGCACATTAGTTTTAGGCCTCATTAAATAAGAGAAAATCCAAAATTTGAGTGATTGCGTATTAATTAGAAATCACTTTTAGGTTGATGTGATTTTCTAACTAATATTGCAGATGCTTTCGTTGCTTCGAGGTAAGTATTTCTTCCTTATGCTTGCAATTTATTTATCACTTTGCTTTATTGAGTGTTAAATAATGATTGCGCACTCGCATGATCACATTGCATGATAGGGAGTAAATTAAAATCAATGCGAGCTGCCTATAATTTTTAAAAAAATAAAAGAGAAAAGGTACCGAAAGGGCGTTAGAGAAATCTAACGTAATCAAGTCCCCGATCCCATAGTCTCGGTTCGTAGGAGTAAAGTAATCCTCCCGTACTTTACTTGGGTTTCTAATCAACCCACCAAAAATAGATTAGTGGCGACTCTAAGTAAAAATCATCGGCATGTTAAAAAACTTAAACCCTAAGTCGCGAATTGGTATGGACTTGGGAGAGCCCGAACTAAGTTTAGGCTTAGTAATCCATTAGCCAAACCCTAGGTGGTGCACCCGAGGTGAGATTGCGACAGCTCTTATGGAGCAACAGTTCTAAGCAAACATAATAAAATATTTATTAGAAGCTTTGCCATAATGTTGTAATGCGTTTACAAATAATGGGATCTTGTGGTGGCATACCACTAGTTTCTTAATCAAAAGTCAAAGCTAGCTATTGAATAGTATATGTGAATTCTTTTTCTTCATATTTTCTTTTTTCAGTTGATTCATTTTCTTTTCATGACTTCAAAGATATTTAAAATTTTATTTATTTTTGGAAAAATTTCATTGTGATAGAATATAGTCTTGACGTTAAGCTATTATATATAGTCTAAATCAGAATAAATGTTCACTCTAGTGCTTGCCGCATTACATTAATTTTGCTTCTCTAATTGACAGATGGCAGACATGTGGCTTAAATTTGTCACGTGGCATGCATTCGCATAGTTGCCGCATGGCACTTCACTTTACTTTTTTGATTTCCACATGGCATGACATGTGGCATAGTTTTACCATGTGGCCCACATCTGACCAACATCCATTAGCTTTTTTATTTATTATTTGTGAATTTGGGAAAATCCCAAATAAGGGCCCAAAGTGCCCTCAATTTCTCAAATAAGGGCTGAAGTGAACTTTATTTCATATAAGAGCCTGAAGTGTCATCATTTTTTTAAATAAGAGTCTAAAGTGGCTATATCGCTCAAAGAATAGCCTAACCTCAATAGCCGATTAAGGACATTTCCATCATTCATAATTTTTACATTTTTTTTCATTTTCTTTCCTTTTCTCCTTTCTTTTTCCCTTTTTATGTTTTTTTCCATAAAAGAAGAAAAAAAGGACTAAATTTTTTAAAAAAAAAAAAAAAACCTAGGCGAGAGAGGCTCTCGCTTGTGGCCACCTGCTAGCCATAGCCGACACCCTACTAGCAATGGGGCGGTGGCCCCTCCTACTTGTATTTTTTCTTTCTTTTTTTAAATTTTAGCCTTTTTTGCTTTTTGGAGTTTTTTTTGTAAGAAAAAATAGAAAAAGAAAAAAAATAAAGTAAAAAGTAAAGGAAGAAAATGCCCTAGACCATCCGGTGAGGTCAAGCCTTTCTTTGAGACCGAAATGGCTACTTTACCCTTATTTGAAATAATGTTCACTTCGTACTCTTAATTGATAAAATTAGAGCATTCTAGGCCCTTTTAAACAAGATCCAATTCAGCCTCTTATTTGAAAAAACAATGGCACTTCAGGCCCTCATTTGTAATTTTCCCTCTAAATTTCAATCTCTTACCATATATACATACAAATTTGTAATTACTAGTAAAGTTTCAAATTGTTTACTAATTTCTCAATACAATATGTAATTCTCAAAGAATCAATTTATAGTAACTTTTAATGAAATGTTGGTTTTGTTGTTTGCAGGACTTCCAACAATTGAAGTACATTAATTTCAGTAACTGTGAATCATTGATTCGTGTGCCTGACCTTTCTTGTACTCCAAATCTTGAGGAATTGGTTCTTTGTGATTGCAAAAACTTGGTAGAAGCCCATGAGTCAATTGCATATCATGACAAGTTACAATTGTTGAATTTAAGGGGGTGCAAAAAATTTGACAGTTTCCCTGATATTCCATGTAAACTCGAAGGCTTGAAAGAGCTTTACTTACAAGGGACTGCTATTAAAGAACTTCCTGCATCAATAGAAAATTTTGTATTTTTAAGAATAATGGATTTATTTAATTGCAAGAACTTGGTAAGCCTTCCGTCTAGCATTTATAAGTTACAAGACATTGAACACTTGGAACTTGGATATTGCCCAAATTTAATAAGATCTCCAAAATACAAGGATTCAGCTGATTTGTACATGAAGACCGGACTTTCAAATTTACTCTTTTTATCTCTTTGGGAATGTAATTTTTCCGGAATAGAATTTCTCAAGAATCCTTCCTGTTGTCCCTTCTTGCAACAATTAATTCTGGCGGAGAGCAATGTTACTAGCCTTCCCCCATGTATTCTTAAGCGTGACCATTTGTCCGTATATGCAAATTCATTTTTCCATCAATTACAAAAGCTTCCACCATTTTTTAAGCATCTTTCAGCTAATAGTTCCGAATTTCGACAAAAAGATGGAGATCTACTGTCATCCTCTGTTTTGGTCCGTAGAGTGTTGACTGGAGCTGGCATATCCTCTCTGGACCAGGTCTCTCTCTCACTCTCTCTCTCTCTCTCTCTCTCTCTCTCGCTCGAGTATATGCTGGATGTATTGCGTTGTTGTGTATTGCAATAGTAGTAAATGCAAAGGCTCAAGAAAAGCAAACATATATAAAGTGTTTGCATGTAATAAAGTTGGCTGACATACTTTTACGATAATTATTTCTATTACATGAGAGTTGTATGTTAATACAAGCAAGGGTCAATGAATCTCTATACATTTAGAGAGCTCTAGTTTGAAGTGGAATTCACTAGGATTAATCACTAGACTAAAAATGAATTCTTTTATTTGAGCACTACTTATAACAAACTTCGGTACTTTCTAATGGTCTATTTTTATAACAGATGCCTTTTGATCATACAATTTGGCTTCCTGGAGGAGAGATGCTGGAGTGGGTCCTCCCTATTCAAGAGAGTTCCATATCATTTATGGCTTCAGAGCACTTGTATGACAAGTTTCTTGGATTCACTTTCTGTGTCATTTTTAGTAATGATCATCAGGCAAAGTTTCCGATATTTGAGATTTTACCAAATGTGAATGGTGAAATGAGGAATTGCAAAGGAGGAAGAATTTTCTTGACAATGGATTCGGATAAAACCTTGCTTTGGTCTTTCACACCATATGATCTATGGGGGGATGTCAATTTTGGTCAAATTGATGGGAGTTATGTACACTTGAGGCTTACAGTATCGACTGCAAAGGTAAAAAAATGGGGATTTCGAATAATATGCAAGCCACTTGAGGATGATTTAGAGATTGGGATTCAAGACAGACAATTGATTGATCTAGCTTTACTCCGTGAGGTTGTTCTTGAACCAACATATTTAGAAGTTGAGGTCCATTTATGCATAGAGATACTTTGATTGAAACAAATCTACAAAAAGACTTGCAAGATTGTCAAAGGAGTAGCGAGGAGCATAGTCAAATAGTATCAAAAGGAAATCCTAAGCTTATTCTCCCTCATGGCATGCAAACCAGGACTATGCTGACTTCTAATTCGATCGATAGAGATGAGCATGGTAGCGTTGGCTTGCAGCTTTTATTGTTAGAATGATCAAAACTTGCTAAGGAAGCAATTAATAGGTAAATGAACTCCCCGATCTTGATTACGATGCATTCTTTCTTCTTGATCTTCTTGTTTTCTTTTCTCAAGAAAAAAAAAAGAAACTTGTAACGTGATGTTAGTACCTGTTTTTACCCATATATTAACATTGAGGTACTTTATGTGTCCATCTTAATTAGCGTTAACTTTGCTAGCTACAACGATGGAAATAATCAGTGCCATAGAGACCTCCACATGGAGAGAGGAGGTCGCCCTACTTCTCGACTTAATATCGAGAAAATTAGTTCGACCAAGAAAGCATGCAAAGGTTATGGCTGGAGATTTACATGAGAAGGAGGCCCGGGCGAATAATTTCATGGGTGTAGAGTACATTTCATGCGAAGAAAAGTCGAACAAGAACAAGATCACAAGCTCTTACCTGTGGCAAAGCATGCAAACATGGAAGGTGATCGGGATGGAGGATGATCTGGTCCGGACGCGGGATGATTCCAGCACATGTAAAGAGGTGGGAATTGATCGTGCGGTTTATCGACGAGGGATGTGCAGTTGATGCTGGTGGATTAAAATTGGAATAGAATGCACAACTTTCATGGAGTATAAGGACCAAGGCATTAGAGGAGAGAAGGAAGAACGCACGCAAGAATACGCTCTCTGTGAGTTTTATCTAGCTTTTTGTTTTTCTTCTTTTTTCTTTTTTCCTTCACTTGCACCTCTGGTTCTCGTCACTTTCATTTCCTTGTATTTTCGTCTCAAAATTTATTTCCTTTCAATGTGATATCAATTCCAATGTATCTACTTTTATTGACACTTAGTTTTGCGTAAATTCCCCCCTAATTCAAGCCCTGCTTGTACATTTTATACTCGAGTATGAAACCACGGAATGATCTCGGTCATGCTTCCTTCACTCAAACTATCGCTAGAAACAGACTCAAACACATGACTCATAAAAATTGCCCCCTTATGTCATTTTTCTGGAAACGATTTTTTGAAAACTATCAAAATTAAATTTTGGCGAAATAAAAGAAATCTAGGGAAACTGATTTTCGTCTCTGTCGAAGTTCCCTTCCATCGTTATGGAAATATGATAATATCTTTTATGGTCGCTTGCTTAAAATGAACAATTACCACCTTTTCTGTTTTCCTCAAATCCCCTTTAATTTACCCTGGTTAGTTAGTTAACTTCAATTCCCATACAGAATTCTGTAATTCTTTCTTCTCTTTATTCATTTTCTTTTGATTTTCCCGCCGCTAGCTCCTTCCTTTCTCCGCCATAGCCAAACTTCCGACTCCATCGACACGACGCCAGTGAGCTCCAATGCATTCAAGATCCGCCACCTGCCGACAGAGGCGAAGAACGGAAGAAGAATTTCATCTTCCTGAAACAGAGTCCCTAGCGAACCAACGGCGATGGAGACCGGCCCATAGAGGCAAAGGACTACCACCGCCAATCGAAGCCAGGGAAACTGGTGACGTAGCATGAGGCGAACGATTTTCTCCCGAGGTTCGTTCTGGGCTCCTTGCGGGTTGCTACAGATCAGGTAATGCCTGGCTCATTGAGATGGATTTTGAATTCGATTCGTATGGTGCTGCAATTGGGCGGGAACTTCAAGCATGTGTCTTGAATTTGTTCGAGAGACACCGAATTGGTGTTTCTTCGTAAGTTCTGTCTCTGGATGGTTGATAGTGAATTCATAGGTTATCGGTAGGGGTGTCAAATGGGTGGGTCGGGTCAGGTTTGGGTCGGGTCGAAAATGATCCGACCCACATCGACCCATTTAACCCGTTTTGACCCATTTTCATGCAATGTAAATTTGATGACCCATACTCGACCCGACTCATACCCAACCCATACCCGACCCATATTACCAACACATATTAATATTTAACTTAATTTAAGAAAATCTACTCCCACTCATTTAGTCCACTTTAAACTTTTCACATATAAATTATTTGAATAAAAATTTCACATCAAATTTATAAAATAAATTAAATAATAAAAAATTAGTAAATAAAAAAATGTAGATACCTCTAAATTGAAATAGTTTGAGGAAAATAATTTTTTTAAAAAATCAATTTTTTAATTATTGTTGAGTGAACCTCATCGACTTGGCAACGAAGGTCGAGAATGCATAAAGGAGGGGGATGGAAGGAGAGAAATGATGGGTCTATCTAATAACTCACTCAACCCATATTTTACCCATATTTAACTTTCACTTGACCCATATTTAACCCATATTTAACTTTCACTTAATCCATATTTGACCCATATTTAACTTTCACTTGACCCATTTAACTAAAAGTGGGTCATAATATGGATTTATGACCCATATTGACACCTCTAGTTATCGGCATTGCACGCTGCAAAAATAGTGACCATAGGTAGAGCTTTTCTTTCTCTTGTTTTCATAGGTGGCAATTTATTGAAAGAAGTAGGTGAAGTCTAGGCTCAAAGGAAAAACAAGCATGGAAGAGTGAAATAATGGGAAGGAGGCTGTACATGGGTTGGCTCGGGTCAGTCCCCTTTTCAGGCGAAAAACTGAGCCAATCGGGGTGCTTTTGAGGTGTCTAGGAAATGTGGATGTGCAGTTTGTACTTATCATATAGATGTGCCGTGGGTGATAGGTTTGCTAGGAGAATTGAATTCTGAGAAACTTCGATCACTGTGATAGAGGGCTCTGTCTCTACGTTTTATGAGGCGCTTGAAGAGGCAAAACCATAGAGGAATGAAGAAGTTGCAGTGAGATGGCAAGCCACCAGGAAAGGTTCCTTGGCAGTTGAGTCCTCTAACCACTTCTTGATTTTGGCAACAAGGGAGAATCGAAAACCAAATTTTCTTGGAGTGTGAGAGAAATATGAACATCGGTTGTGCGCATGGATAAAAAGTTCAATGGTTATTTTATTTCGCCTGTGGACTGTGGAAATGAAAAAGAAATAATAACAAAAAACATGGAGTTTACATAAGTTAATTCAGCAGAATAGAGACCAAAGCACAAGAAACTGATTTTCAATTCTCAATTCTGAGGCCTTTGCAACAGGTTAGGATTCTCTTATTATCCTTATGAGCCATGACTTTTATAATAGAAAATGACCGAGAAGCTAAAACTCCAGGATGCTTCTTGAATGTTTGAGTGAAACCTGCTTATTGAAGGAAAAACTTCTGCGGTAGTAATAATAAGACACATTGGAACAAGCAACATGTAGTTTCTCAAATTAGTTGTTGTTTTTGCTTTAGTGTTGTTAGAGTCATATCAGTTTGAGTGTTAGGTGGGATTTGCATCTAAATTACAGGATGAGCGTTATTTATAATCGTTACTTGGAAGTTTGTGACCAGTATGTTATACCAAACCTGCAAGATCCTGATCTTATAGCTAGGAGATATGGATTCATTCCATTAGTAGCCGCATATTGATACTGAAATATTTCTGCTGCTGGCAATTTGATTCTAATTTCCTCTCAAGTTGCCTATTGTCCTCATATTTTTTTCTCCTAACAAGTAACAAGACCTATTTGCCTTTCTTGTACAAGGCAAAGCTTGCTCTGGACAGCCTTGAAGTTCCAGTCATCTAAGAAACTAGTTTGAGTAACCAGGTGCATTTCAGATACGTTACTTTATTTTCTAATGACATTATTAGTATTTCAGTCTTAATTAGTGAATGATCTCAAATTGTCCTTTATATATATTATAGTTTGATTGAACCGCTTTGTGATTGTTGAGGATGCAAACATTATTGCAGCAGGAAGAAACTGGTGTAATGAGATGCAAAATGTATGTTTATCATTGCTTCTCCACCCCTTTTTATAAATTATGGCCAACGACACTTTGTCATTGTTCTGAACTGATGCCCTCAAGAGTATTCATAGTTTATTGTTGATCATTTTATGTTCTTCCCTTAATTATTTCTTTATGAAATGATAAAATAATATATCTGCACAAATCTGTTAATAATTGGAATTTCCATGCATATTATGCTGTAAAGGGTTTGTTCCCATTATTCTTTCATAAAATATGGCTACGGCTGACAATAACAGTAATCTTGCTTTATTATTCCAATGTTTAACGTTTTTCATTTGCCACTGTGCTCTGTCTGGAACCATATTACTGTCTTTATCTGCTTTGGTGAAGTTCCTAAGGTTGTTTTCTTAGGCTGTGTGGTAGCTAGACTTCTGGTATACTTTTTTGGTAGGAAAATGCATGGTGAACATTGCATTTCCTTCGATGAAATGACCACATTTACATCAATAGTTTGAGCCTGGTTTCTAGTAGAAATCTCTTATCTAATAGTCTATTTCTGTCATCATTTATAGTTTTGTGGTGACAATTCGCTACTATGAATGACTTTGTGGACATGAATGGATAGTTGATGCCAAAATAGTTGGCCCTTTTATTATCTTGGTGGAGAATAATTTGAAACCAAAGGCACCTTGCTACAGGAATATATATAACAAAGTACCGTTAGAAAAGGTGGAGGTGGCTAACCCAATGAGAAGCCTCTTTTTCTATGTAAGATTCATGGCAACTTCAAGTGAGCATCTTGTTGAATTCATATAGTATGCCTGGATCAATCTTATATACACTCTCAAATAGTTAACCTGAAGGAGAAAAAATTTCTCATGAAATGCATTTCCTATATTTATGTTGAAACTACACTAAGAGCAACTGTCTCTCTGATAATGCTTCTAAATTTGATATGTTGCTCTGCTTTCCTCCTCACGCTTTCGTAGGTGAGAAGACATGCAGAGATGGAAGCTCTTGATGTTCTTGAACAGTGGTAGAGGACTGGATTTTTGGCTATGACAGTTACAGAGAAGCTTTCAGCGTCCTCCCTGTATGTGACATGTGGACCATGCATAATGTGTGCAGCATTATTATTGATCATTGTTAATTATACTTAAACAAAACAAAACTTTCCTAGAATTTGTTTATCCATATGATTGATGACTCTGACCCATTTTTAGGTATAAAGAAGGTATATTATGGCCGTGCAAATGATAAATTTGGAGGCTGTGGCTCAATATTGTCGTTGCATTCAAGTGACTCTAAGGCATGCGATAGGTCAGTTTCTGAACTTGCTTTTGTTGCTGGTTTTGTATCTACATAGCTTTCCTTTGAAATTGTGACATATGACAATTGACAACTAAAGCTTACTGGAGGTTCATGATTCTTTATGTTGATTACTGATGGATATGGGTTTGTAGTGATTCTGTATGTTGTTGCCCTTTGAATATTGCAACACTGACCATGAAAATAAATGGAGGTTTGTGGAAAAAAAATTTTAGAAACCTTCTCTTTTCTGTCAATTTTGTTTGGTGAGTACTTGTCAATGTTGTTTGGTTTGCTAGATGTTTGTTCATTTGGCTGTGTGTGGCTAATATGATGGCGTATCTTTCAATAATTCCCAATCTTGATTTAGCTCGTAACCTTTTTAACCTGTATGATGAGTTTATTTATTTATTTTGGTTTGGACCTTAGATATTCGGCAATTTCTTTTACTGATTCATTTCCTTTTCACTGGGTTCTTTTGGGATTAGAAACTGGTGATCTGATAAGTGAAAGTGAGAAGGATGGTGATGGCGGTGTCGAGATTAACTCCCCAACATCTGAGGACCACCCTCACTCATTCAGTGAGGGCAATGAGGACTTAAAGAGTGGAGAATCGCCATCCGTTCACATCTATGAACGAGCCTCCAGGGCCAAATGCGGTTGTTCAAATTGTTGAGAAGTAGAAGCTGGAGATGTTTTACAGGTCGAACGGAAGGATGTTGAGGAAGCTGTTGGCGATGAAACTGACAGCCAAGGAACTGAGTTAAAGCCTAATGGTATTCTTATAGTTAAGACTGTCAAGAAAGAGGAAACTGAGGAAGAGTTGGAGAACTTAAGTATCTGCATCTGGTGGCTCAAGTCCATGAAGGAATCATACAATGGAGAGAGTGAGAGTTTGCCCATGGCGAATTCGGCAGAGCAGCCGGTGCTTCACTTATTTTTGATCAATTGTAGCCTCCAAATTTATGATTATTTTGAATTTATGCATCAGTAATGGAATCTGTTTAATTATTTATTGAGCTATAGCTCTGCAGCATGAGGTAGCCATGACTCCTAGAGTGGCGCAAAGGACTTCATGGATGAATTGCTGTGGAATCTGCTTAATTGGGTCCTGGACATAATTATGATGGTTTCATGGCAAAGAACGGTATCTATTGCATTCTATAGCTGTAGAAGCTCGGCACATGTTTATCAATGGAGTCTCTCTACTCTTTGATGTGTCAGTTGTTACCGTTGAGGCGAGGCTAGTGCTGAGGAACTCGACCATCGTCGAAAACTGTGAAATTCTCTTTTGTACATGCCACATGCTTAGACTCATCTTCCCTTCCCTATAGCTATAAACTCAGTTGTTACTTCCGGATGTTTTGACATCCTTCCTAAATAAATGAACTTGTTACTTAGCTTGATCAACATTTTCAGGAAACTTTAGTAGACTGCGAAAATCATTCTTGTTGCTGAGATCCTCCTAGACTGCGAAGTTTAACAAATCCAACTTGCGAGTACCTCGGTTCTATTGGATGAGGTAAAGAGGAGTTCCTCTCAAATCACTGTTCTCGCATGGAGATGCGAGTCACGGAAAGCAGCGTTAAGTCACTCGAACCAAGAAGTTAGCAGCAGCAGCAGTTTACTACGGCTGTTCTATACTTAGTTACTCCATATTATTTGCTCCGGCCAATGCACTATCACCGGATCACGTGTTGATTCGTGTGGATTACCCTCTTCTCTATTACTTTCAATAACAGTGTATATGTTGGCCAAAGGGAATGACAGACTTTTCAAAGAATATATGGCATTGGGACTGAGTATTTTCAGACTTGGACCCATGAAAACATCCGGAGCATCCTCCGAAAGTTAATTCTCAAGCGGGATTCCTTCTAATTGTCTTTCGGATGCAGAGAGAACAGGGAATTGGTTTTTAGTCGAAAGGCAGTGAGCTCAGCAAAGAACTGATAGTTTGCTTTTGGCCCTATGCGAATGTTATATAATCCTCAGATCGCGTGCACATAGCTCATGCGCAATTTTTTTTCGCACATTTTGTTTGAAATGGTATATCTAAAATTGTAAAACGATGTGACTGACTGTAATTAACAGCTAGCGTAAGGTAGGAAACAGAACAAAAATGTGCCTAAACTACATTAAATTCAAAGATTGTGATATTTTATCTAAGAAAGAAAAGTTGCTAATTGTGAAATTATTGTTGTGCTATGTACTCAAAATTACAATACTCGCATTGTCAATGTGATTTTTGCATAACGATTTCACTTTTTACCGTTTTTGCAGAATGATCTCAATTACTCAAAAATTAGTATCAACTTGAACAGTTTCACCTCAATCTCAACTATTTTTTGTGTAGCTTGATTGCCTTATAAAACTGTACAATAAGTTGATAGGGGAAGACAAAGATAAAATTAATTACCTTGTGTGTTGGAAAGATTATTCAAGAATATGTTTGTAGCCATCGATTGCATGCGGAACACTTTGATTTGTTAACCATTTTGAGAAAAGTACTAAAACATATTTAGAAACAAAAAGGAAAAATATAATGAAAAATCTGAAACTATACTGATTCCAACATCAATATCCTAAACTTTTTTTTATATAACAAAAAAGTCCAAATTTGAAGTAGTCTGACAAAAATGCTCTCTATGTATTTAAAAAATTAAACACTTTGCCTTCTACGATACAATACTCTAAACTTTTTCTTTCATCACAAAATCCCCAATTTATGCAAGTGTGACAAAAAGATAGTATTGGTTTGTGTATAATTAAGATTATAAGTAAAACAAGAAAAAGTCGGTGTTATAATAGGCATGGTTTATAATGTTTGCAGTTATTAATCGAGGAAAAAAAAAATTAGAGTGCATTTACCTCAGCAATTCTGTCGCAACTTGGCTGCAATTCTCTTATAGTCATGAGATGTGTCTCCGGGCACACGCAAAATCTATAGAGAACAAGATAATTCTGTAAATAAGTGAAGAAATTTAGAATATCAAGAAAATTCCTTAAAGAACACTAGCAGCACGTTACTCCGAACATTTACTGAGTGATTCTGAGAAAGGACAAGGGAAAAACACATGAGACATTATAGGATTTGCTCATCCTGTCAAAGGTTTGAAACCTGTTCAATCTAACTATCCAATTTGTTTCTTACTTTACTTTTACTTTAACTCTCATTCTCAAATTTTTGCTTGGTCTCCTTATAGGGCGTGGGAGTTAAAACCTATACCTGAGACTAAATCGTCTCCACTCCAATTCCCCTGAAGATGTGGGGATTCGAACTTCCCACCTCCCCCTTCCCCTGTGAAAATGATAGCCATTGGGGCAAACCCCAGTGGTTGTCATTTTACTTGGCAACAGCAAATTTGGGAACACTAGGATGAAACAACACCATTGCTACCAAGTCATTGTCAAGCCTCTATTGCCAGCAAGTTCCCACGCCTCATCCCAACTAGAAATCACCACTTGCAGATTTGTTGAAAATAGTTCTGTCTTCTATTCTTTGATTTGGGAATTGCCTGTTTACCTTTTTCTAACATGTGGTGTCAAGAAGCTTCTAACTTTTTAAGTATTTTCCTCCAAACAAGTGCATTGTCTGATTTTACATTTTAAAAATCGGGTTAGTTTTGAACCCAAACAATCCTCGAGGAACCTTACTTCATCAAAACATACCACATAGGGCTGGGCACCAGGCAGCACAATTAATTAATTTTGTTAATGACAATAAATGAAAAATATTAATGTTATTTTCTTCAAATGCTAAAACAATTAATTGAGAAAATTCATGAAGAATACTCAGTCAATCAAACCACATTACAGGTGCGTCTTCAAATAATTTTGTTGTATACTTAGTGGTGCGTTGATGATGATTACACACAAACAACCGTGTCCTTCACCATGATCCGGAGTACAAGTGTTGTCGTTGTTCTCTTGTTCATGTTTGGAACATTCCTTTGGAGTCAATTTTTGCAAAAACCTATTATGCCCTACGCCAGTCATTTCTAAATTTTTCGCAGACAAACTAGACCTATTATCTTTCAAAATCCATTGGCTAATACCGAACCTGGACTATAAAGGTACCAGAGAAGCTGACAAGATGAGTAAGTCATGAACCATGGTGCGAAGAATCAGAAAAGTGGCGGCTTGCCTTTTCCACCATTTCATAATGTTGGTGTTGTTTTCGCCAACTCTATCAATGTATTTGGAGAAGTTTGTTCCCTAGTTCATCTTATTTGTAGATGAAGACAAAGACCTAGCAAAAGGTCGTGAGGCGTTCTTTTCACAAAACAGAAAGCAAACATGTTTTGAAAGCTCGTTCTTAGTTCTAAGGTGTAACTTGTCATATCGAATCAAACTCATATATGTGCCATACGTATTTCAGAGCCAAGTTATCGCGATCGCCAATATCTATTCTACTAGTATCTCCTCTAGAGTTGTCAAAATGGATCATATACCCTTTCAAGTGAAAATTAAATATAAGTCATAAATGGATCTTAAAAAGTAAAGCAAAAATATAAATTAATCTTAAATGAGTTGAAATTAAAACCCATTTCTAACCCAAGCCATACACTATCTCTTTCCCTCTTTAATTTTATAAAAATATTCTTTTTATAAAATCGAAATTGTAATATATTTTATATTTCCTTTTTCTTTTCTTTTCCTTTTTTTTTCCTTTCTTCTTCCTCCTTCCTCAACTGGTGGCCAGCATAGCAACGGTCGATGCTCGGCCAAGCGAGGCTCGACCTCATCGACAATTGGTGAGACTCGAGCTCCCCAGCGTTGGGCGAGCTTGAGCTCGCCAGATATGGCGAGGACAACACTAGTAAGCTCAAGCCTCATCGATTTGGCAGACTCGAGCTTGTCGGCATCTAGCGAGGCCCAAGCCTTGTCGATCTGGCAAGACTCAAGCCTGCTGGCATTAGGTGAGCTCGATATCGTCAATCTAGTGAGGCTGAGGCCTTGCCGACGTCTAGTGGAGAAATGCCAACATGGTTCCTCCTTGTTGGAGAGAGTCATGTATCCTTTCAGGTTTTAGAGGACTTGTATGACAAGTTTCTTGGATTAGCTCTCTATTTCGTTCTTAGTAATGATGAACAAATTGCATAAAATCATATGTCAATGGCCAAAGGTGGTATGACATGAGATGGCAACTAATTTCGTTAGATTCGGATCATATCTGGCTTCAGTTATATGCACCTTCTAAAATTTTGGGAGTAGTTGATTTTGGTCAAATTGATGGAAGTTATGTACAATTTAGGCTTATAGCATCAGGTGGAAATGTGAAAAAGTGGGGATTCCGAATGATATGCAAGCAACTAGAGGATGATTTAAAGGTTATGCTTCAAGACAATCGGCTAATTGATCTAGCTTTACTCTACGAGGTTGCTCACGAGCCAACATATTTAATAGCCGAGACACTTATGCACGAAGATAGTTTAAGTGAAGCAGATCCACAGGAAAACTTGCAAGATTGTCAAGTGAGTGCTGAGGAACAAAGTCAAATAGTATCAAACATAAATCAAGAGATTTTCTCCGTCAAGGCATTCGAACCAAGACCATGTGGACTTCTAATTCGATTGGCAGAGATGAGCATGACATTGTTTAATCATTGCTTTTGTTGTTAGAATGACTCGAGAAACTTGCCAATTCGTCGGTAAATGGACTCAGATGATCTTCATCACAATGCCCTCTGTTTTTTTTTTTTTTTTTTTTTTGGTTCTTTTTTTCTTCTCTTCATCTCTTTTCTTTGTTTTTAGTTTTTCTCTCTCCCCTTCTTTCTTTGGGTATTATACCCAAGTATGACATGTCCTTTATCTTTTGGCTAAATCCTCTTTTCTCCGCCATAGGCAAACTTCGAGCTCCACCGTTTAGCACCACAAATGATCATCTTCCATTAGGCTCCAGCGAGCTCTGACGAATGTAAGATCACCAACTGCCGACAGAGGTGACCAACAAAAGAAGTTTGTCTTCCTGAAATAGAGTCCCTAGCGAACCGATGACGATGGACGCTGGCGAGTGGAGGCGATGGACTACCGCGATGGACAACCACCGCCGATCGAAGCCATGTAAACTGATGACGTAGGTTCTGGGCGTCATGGGGCTTGCTACAGATCAAGTAACGCTTTGCACATCCGAATTGTATTAAGTTGGTGCAATACTTGAGCTGGATTTTGAATTCGATTGGTTTGGTGCTACAATTGCGTGGGAAGTTGATAAATGTGTCGTTCAATATGTTGGAGAGACGTTGACTTTATGTCTTCGCAAGTTTTGTTTGTGGATGCTTGGTAGTGAATTCACTGGTAATCAACGTTACACGTTGCAAATTCAGCAACAATCCCCGAAAAGGTGGCAAATTATTGAAAGAAGTAGGTGAAGCTAAATTCCCGAATCGCGAGGTGAGTATGTGGTGATAATCATTTCTTGGAAGTTTGTGACCGGTATATTATACAAGACCTAATCATTTCTTGGAAGTTTGTGACCGCTACATTATACAAGACCTGCAAGATGTTGATCATATAGCTATGAGACATGCATTTATTCCATCCGTAGCTGCATATTGATGCTGAAATATTTCTACTGGTAGCAACTCCACGCTGATATTCCTCTTGAATTGGCTGTACGCGTGCATGCTTGAGAGAATTTCTGACTCTTATCCTCATTTTTTTTTCTCTTAAGAAGTAATGAGACCAACTTGCTTTTCTTGTATAAGGGAAAGCTTGCTCTAGACTGCCTTGGAGTTCCACTTGGCTAAGCAGGAGCATTTCGATATGATACTTTATTTTCTAGTTAAGATGATTAGTATCTCAGTCTTAATTAGTGAATGATCACAGATTGTACTTTGACTGCTGAGGATGGGAACATTATTGTGGCAAGAAGAAACCGGACTAATGAGACATGAAAAGTATTTTTATAATTGCTTTCCACCCATTCCTATAAATTTTGGCAAACATCGCTTTGTTATACCCTTATAATTTATTGTTGATCATTTCATGTTTCTACCTCAATTGCTTCTTTACTAAATGATAGAACAATATATCTGAACAAGTGAACAAATCTGTTAATAGAATTATTTCATCCATTATTATTCTGTAAAGGGTTTTGTTCCCATCATTCCTTCATAAAATATGTCTACGGCTAACAATAACAATAATATTGCTTTATTAGAGACAATGTTTTACGTATTTCATTTGCCATTGTGCTTTGTCAGGATCCATATGGCAATCTTATGGTAGCTAGACTTTTGATATGGTTTTTTGTTATGAAAATGCATTTTGAGCATTTTCTTGCTTTTCAAGATCTAAGAACCTGCTCCTTGGTCACATTTCGTCGTACAATGACCACATTTACACAAATAGTTTAAGCCAGGTTTCTGGTAGACATCTCTTATATAATATTCTATTGCTGTCACATTAATAGTTATGTGGCGACAAATAGTTGATGCAGAAATATATGGCTCGTTTAATATAATTTGGAGCATAATGTAAAAACAAAGAAACCTTGCTAAGGGATACATATGAAAATACTGTTAGAAAAGGTGGAGGTGGCTAATCCAAAAAGAAGCCTCTCTTTACATGTGAGATTCTCAGCAACTTCAAGCGGGCATCTCGTTGAATTCATGTAGTATGCCTGGATCAATCTTATATGCTCTCAATTAGTTAACTTGAGGGAGAAACATTTCTCATGAAATGCATTTCCTAAATTTATATTGTAACTACACTAAGAGCTACTGTATCTCTAACAATGCTCCTAAATTTGATATGCTTGCTCTGTTTTCCTCCTCACGCTTTCATAGGCAAAAAGACATGCATAATGTGTGCAGCATCATTATCGATCATTATCGATTATAGTTAAACGAAACTAAAATTTGCTAGAATTTGATTATTCATATGATTAGGTGACTCTTACCCAATTTTAGGTATAAAGGATGTATATTAAGGCTGTGCAACTGATAAATTTGGAGGCTGTGGCTCAATACTGTCGTTGCATTCAAGTGGTTCTGAGGCATGCATTAGGTCAGTTTCTGAACTTGCTTTGTTGCTAGTTTTGTATCTACATAGCTTTACTTTGAAATTGTGACATATGACAATTGACAACTAAAGTTTACTGGAGGTTTCATGATTCTTTATGTTGATTACTGATGGAAGTGGGTTTGTTGTGATTCTCTATGTTGTGCACTTCGAATATTGCAACACATGACCACGAAAATAAATGGGGGTTTAAGGAAAAAATTTCCATAAAGATTCTCTTTTCTGTCAATTTCATTTGGTGGACACTTGTCAATGTCGTTTGGTTCGGTAGATGTTTGCTCATTTGGCTGCTAAATCTGATTGCTTATCTTTCAAAAATTCCCAATCTTGATTTAGCTCGTAACCTTTTCAACCATATGATGAGTATTTATTTATTTATTTTTATTTTTTTGGTTTTGGGGTTAGATATTCGGCTATTTCTACTGATACGTTTCCTTTTCTCTGGACACTTTTGAGATTAGAAAATGGTGATCTGATAAGTGAAAATGAGAAGGATAGTGATGGCGGTGTTGAGAATAACTCCTCAACATCTGAGGACCACCCTCACTCATTCAATGAGGGCAATGAGGACTTAAAGAGTGGACAATCGCCGTCTCCTCTGTTCACATCTATAAATGAGCCTCTAGGGTCAAATGCGGTTGTTCAAATTGTTGAGGAAGTGGAAGCTGGAGATGTTTTACAGATCGAACAGAGGAATGTTGGGGAAGCTGTTGGCGAAGAAACTGACAGCCAAGGAACTCAGTAAGAGTCTAGCGGTATTCTTATAGTTAACGTTGTCATGACAGAGTAAACCGAGGAAGAGTTGGAGAACGTAAGTATCTACATCTAGGGGCTCGAGTCCATGAAGGAATCATACAACGGAGAAAGTCAGAGTTTGCTCATGGTGAATTCGGCAGAACAGCTGGTATTTCACTTGTGTTTTATCCATTGTAGCCTCCAAATTTGTGATTATTTTGAATTTATGCATCAGAAATGGAATCTGCTAAATTACTTATTGAGCTATTGCTCTGCAGCATGAGGTAGCGATGACTCCGAGAGTGCCGCAAAGGACTTCAGGAATGAATTGCTGTGGATTGCTTGATGTCATAACTGGGTCCAGGACATAATTTCGAGGTTTGTACTTCCCAGTCACCTGGAAAATTGGTATGATGGTTTCATGGCTGAGAACGGTGTCTATTGCATTCTATAGTTGCATAAGCTAGGATTTGTAATATTGCAGCATTTACATTTATATCAAGGAGTGTCTCTACTCTTTGATGTCTCAGTTGTCACCTTTGAGGCTAGGCTAGTGCCGAAGAACTTGAACATCGTGTTCCCTTCCCTGTTTCTATAAACTCAGCAGTTACTTCCAGATACGTCTACATTACAACTATAAAAATGAACTAGTTACTTAGCTCGGTCAACATTTTCACGAACTATTAGAACCCTTATTGGGCTTTGATGGTCCTCAAGTCTGAAAATCGTTCTTGTTGCTTAGATGCACCCAGACTGTGAAGTTTACTAAATCCAACCTGCAAGTACTTGGGGACTCTCGTATGCGGGACTAAGGAGTTCCTCTCCAACCTGCAAGTACTTGGGGACTCTTGCACATGCAAGTTGCAGAAAGCAACCTTAAAAATTACTCGAACCGAGAAGTTAGCAGCAGCAGTTTATTATGGCTCCTCGATACTTAGTTACTCCATATTATTTGCTCCGACTGATGCACTTTCACTGAATCACGTTTTGATTCTTGCAGATTACCTCTTTCGCTGTTCCTTTCAACAACGTTATATATGTTGGCTAAAGGGAATGACAGACCTTTCAAAGAACATATGGCTTTGGACTGAGTATTTGCAGACTTGGGCCTATGAAAACATGCAGAGCTTCCTCCGAACGTGAACTCTCAAGCTTGATTCAGTCAAAAGATAGTGAGCTCAGCAAAGAACTGATAGTTTGCTTTTGGCCTGATGTAAATGTTATGTAAACCTCAGATCTTACTCGCGCGTAGCTCATGCGCAATTGCTTTTGCCACATTTGGTTCAATATGGTATTTCTAAAATCGTAAAACAATGCGACCGATAGTAATTAACAGCTAGCGTAAAGTAGGAAACATAACAAAAAGTACCTCAACTACATTAAATTCGAAGATTGTGATTTTTTTTTAGAAAGAGAACTTGTTAATTGTGAAGCTACTGTTGTGCTGTGTACTCAAAATCACAGTGCTCACATTGCCAATGTGATTTTTGTTGAATGATTTCACTTTTCATGATTTTTGCAAAATGATCTTAATTAGTAAAAAATTAGTATCAACTTCGATAATTTCAACCCAACTCAACTATTTTCTGTGTAGCTTGATAGGAGAAGAAATAGATAAATTAATTACCTTGTGCGTGAAAGATCATTCAAGAATATGTCCGTAGCGTCCATTGCATGCGGAACACTTTGATTTTCTTAACCTTTTTTTTAAAGAAAAGTACCATAATGTATTTAGAAAAAAAAAGGAAAAATATCACCAACAATATGAAACTATACTCATTCAAACACCAATATCCCAAACTTTTCTTATATAATCTCTAAACTTGAATTAGTTCGACAAAAATACCCTTTATCTACTACAAAAAATAATACACTTTGCCTATTATGATGTAATACTCTAAACTCTTTTTTCTCTTATCACAAAAACCCTAAATTTGTACAAGTGTGACAAAAAGATAGTATTGATGTTACAATTGTTATAATTTATGATTATTAGGAACACAAGAAAAAGTTGGTGTTATGGTAAGCATAGTTTAAATTTTTTGCTTGTATTAATCCAAGAAAAAAATTGTAGAGTGTATTTACCTCAGAAATTCTACCACTATTTGGCTGAAATCCTCATGTAACCATGAGATGGGTCTTCTGGGCACATGCAAAAATCTGTGGAGAACAAGACAATTCATAAATAAGTGAAAATTTTAAGAATATAAGAAAACTAGTCTCAATAGGTATGTTAATGAAGCTGGATTTATAATTTAAAAATGATGATCTTCCCCTGACTGAAGGTGTTATCCAAACTATGTGTGTAGAGAAGAATAGAGTTAATTTTATATCTATAAGTATAAAAATTTATATGATTTATCGACATTTTCTAGGCGTCTAGAATGTAACCTAACGAGCGTATTAACAACCATTACCATTTTTAAATAATAGTTTATTACATTAGTTACCGCCCATGACTACTTGACTCTACCTGCAAATAGTTGCAATGAAGAAATTAATCGATTTTCTTAGTCAAGAATGAGGCTAATTTATTTAGTTATCTCCGCACTTGCGGCAAAGTTTCTAATAGTAGCAAGTGAATGAATTGCGCACAGTCTATCCAGAGCCCTTTTTTTCATCTGAATAAGACAATTGTTTTCCCACAACTCATTGGAATAGGTTCGATTCTTATACAAAGTATTTTAATTCCTCTTTTAGCTGTATTTTAAATCATTCTTGTAAACTAACAGAGTATATGTAACAAAAATAACAGATTAATATCATGAAAAAACTAAAATTGGTATATCTGTGACACATTTACCCTTCATTAGTTTTCATTAAATATTATAATCAAATTGCTAAGTTGGATAATATATAACAGTTGACAGGTGTATTAGTTTGCAGTTTTACCCTTAGTTGTTCACAAGTTTACCAGTCTATGATTTTTCGTGATATTAATTTAATTTAAGGGAGATTAATAGTGGGTAAATTTATCATAAATGTACCGGTTTGAGGTTTTTTATAATCAAAAAATTAGTTTTCTTTAAATTTGTCATAGGTAACAAGTTGAAATTTTTCATGATATTAACCCCTAAAATTACTTCCACTTATAAAAGCCTGCTAACTATCTCCCCTTGGCATATTCATAATGTTTCCACTCTTCTCTCTTACTTCACTTTGGACTCATTTAAGATGTTGAAGCCAATGGAGCAAGAAATCTTGGATCAATTTATGACGTTGAGTTGTAATGTCATTTAAATCCATCGAATCAGGGACTCTCTAGAGGATCGAAGTCCACAAAAGTGGGCCCCAAAGCCAGCACTCTCGAATAGGCAGTTGAAGCGTTGTAAAGGGAAACAAATTGAGGACGATGCAAAAAGATCAAACATAGTTAAGTTTTAAGATGGCGAGTGATTTGATGAAATGAATCGGATCTTTTTCAATAAAGATTGTGATGTCAAGAGTTGCCGAGGGAAGCCAAATTTAAAGCGGTTTTGTATCATGCTCTCTATGCTCTTCCATTTCATATTAGAAAATGAGTTGAAGTTTAAAGAATATGAAGAGTTCAACATTCCTCCAAAATCTCTATTTGACAGGATGAATATCGACTCAAATGTTATCATGGTGGATTGACAAATATCCATAATGAATGAAGATGAGAGGGAAGGGAATGTTGTTTTCACAATTAAAAGACGAACTATTTGATTGATCTCTCTGGTAAATTCGAGAAATAATGCTTTTCATGACTCGTTTGATGCGGCAAATCTACAGGTGTCAAGGGGGTGGGTGTTGAGGTCCTTGGATGATAATGTGAAGTAATGAGTGTGGCATTTATATTGTCTTACACACATATGTTGAGCTCATCATATAAAGGACTTTACAACATCTCGTTACAAAGTGCATCAAAATAGTGATGTATATAATATTCCTTTGGGAGATGCTTAGTGCTTGACAAGTCAAAAATGCATTTTTATAGATAAATAAATAAATACAAAAATAAAAAGTTTAAACAAAAGGAAAAAGAAGAGGGAGAGAATAGAAAATAATAGAGCTCCAGCCCATCCCTTAGGTTCGGCTCTATGCAGCCCTGTCTGACCACAAGCGCAGCCCAGACAATTGCATCAGCCCATAACTCGAGCCGATGGAACATTTAACTCGCCATCGCTCCGCCTTCGCCTCCACCTCCACCTCCGGCGCAGCTCCTCTCCCACCGCCGGCATGTCTCTGCTACCATCGATGGCTCCTCTGTTTTGTTTTTCCCTCTCCAGCGACCATCACTACCACCGCCTGATGATCTCGATGTCAATCCGACTACGCTCGCTTCGCAATCCTTCAACCACCGAGCTCCAGCCTCCCTCCTCCTCTTCCGTCATCTGTCCCTCCTTGGCGTTGCTTTGGGCTTCGGTCTCGGGATTGCGCGTTGAGATTTCTGAGGGCGATGGTTTGAAGCCGTTTGTGGCCTTTGCTGACTCATTGATGACGCCTCCAGCTGAATCAGGTCGTTTTGTATCCGATTACATTCTTAGATATGATTTCAGTTCATTCCTGCTTTGCCCTCGCTGTGTTCCGAGTTCCATTGCCGCTGATTACGCTGTGGAGGAGGAATCGAGTCTGCAAAGAAGGTGTTTGATGAAATGAAGAAGCTGGACTCTGTTTGGAGGAAGTAACTTTTTACGATAGAGATAATCCAGGATTCCGCGGTGGTGACCTCAAGCTCTGGACTGGTAGTCGAGCCAGAGCAGGTCTCAAGAAGATTGAAATCCAGAGAAGCTCGCTGAATGCGCTCGACAACACCATGATCGTGTCCATGGACTATCTCTATCGCTCCCTCTATCTGCATTCCTCGTCTTGGTTATGTGTGCTTCTTCTCTTCTGTCCGCCATTAAGGCCTCTCTGTTGTTGCTCTGTTTCGAGGCCGGGGACTTCTCGCCCAGGGACATTTCAGGCACAACAGTTGAGGATCATCAACGCCAATTGTTTCCCATGAATTCCAACTCCAGCATGGTTCGTCATTCCAGATGAGGATCTATGGATTTACTGTTCTTCAATGTTGATATGGGTAAAAAGCTGCAATGGATTTTCTTTTTTGCTGAAACAGTTCGTTCATTCCCTGCCCATTTTCGTTAGGAACCTAATTAGAAATAGTCTGCCTTGTTAAGATGCTTCTATGGGCTGCCTTATCCTTTTCTGTTTCAAGAAAATGATCCCATCCGTGGAATATGTCTTAGATCTACTTCAATTGATGCACTAGTTTTACTTCCTAGTTCCCAAGTTTGGAGTGTTCTGATTTTACTCGTAACATCATGCATTGGAGCCGTAGATTTCGTGATATTAGCAAGTCCTTGTTCCATGAACTTGTGATTTTGGTGTTTCTACATTTTCTTTTGTGAAGTAAAAGCTCAGTTTACCCATAAATAAAAGAGCAAGGATCAAATCACCTTTTTGCAAATTGATATGGGGTTGTATCTTTCTTTCCATGTGAGGGAGGAACGAGTTCTTTGCTATGTTTGACTCTAGTGGTTCACTTGAATTTGTGGTTTACTCTGTTATTACCGCAAACATGATGGAAATATGGGCGGTAGCATCGTTAGCTTCTGCTGGTCAATTGGTTGTTTAAATTTTTGCTTCTAGATAATGGACTGGTGATCTCTTTATAGCTCATTTGCTTTGTCTGGGTTTGTGAAATGTGGTTTTATGGTAATAGGTAATCTGAAAAAAATCATCAATCATTTTTCTTGCGAAAATTCATAATCTAATGCATTTAAATAATCGTCACGCTACAGGATTTGCGTAGTGTTTAATTGGACCAATTTCATTTTGTTTAATATCCAATCTCCATCATTTAACTTTGGAGTCTCACATTTGGTAAATTAGATTAATACATGTTCACTTTCTTTTTTTCTTTCTTTCTTTCTTTTTTTATCTCTTTTGCGTAGCTCACGAGGTTATTGTCTTGAGACTTAATAACAAGACCATGTATATTCTTTACTCGATATAGTATTGGATTAATTTTCTTGCACTTTATGTTAATCGCGTTGATTAATTGAAATATACGTGAACACCCACTTCACCTATCCCTCTCCCCATCGAAGTTCTCATTTACCGTTCCATATCTATATGAGACTAGTAAATGAGTCTAGAAATTGCAGTTCCATTCCATATTAAATTCAATAACAACACTACTTACGGAGCCGATTAACGAAACATATCACAAAACTTCATGTTTAAGACTTACCAATATCTCAGCAAACCTAATCCATCAAACAATTGCTACGCTCAATCACCAAATTACCCAAAATATATGCCCAATTGCCACTCTTATCTATCACTTACGAACTAAAAACACACAAGCAAATGCCCGACACCGTAGTTCCATTCTAACTTAGCGGTCCACGGCCAAAAAACCATTATAAGCCAAAATGTGTCAGCTCAAGTCATCAAGCCACACCAATGACACTCCATATTACACAGAATTCCCATCAAAAAGAAGAAAATGAAGAAGGGGCATCAAGAACATCTTTCCAAGGTTCATTCCCTCGAGACCGGAGCAAGCAGATCATGGGTGGAAATCAAAATCCGAACGCCCGAATGGCAGGGTTTGTGGGCTTTATTCCATTCTGGTTTTGGGCCGGACCTTCAAGCTTCAATATCTAGTCTGAAATGGCTTGGCCCAAAATATTTTACTTTGCAAATACTTTTTAATACGAATATTTGAAAAAATTACATTTCTACCTTTAAGAGTCACGTTTATTACACACCTCCATGGGGAAAAAAAATAGATGACAAAATAAAAGTTTAAAATAGTTGAACGTAAGAGAGAGTCACTCCAAAGTTTATGTGAGAAGATTTTTCATGCGATGATTTTATTGAGCGATGGTATCACTCAATGTACCAAGTCAATAAAAAATCAATGATTTCAAAATTTAAGTGCCGCATGATGCAGATTATGTAATTGGTTGATTATATGACAACGATCATGAAAGGGACATCTAAAACACTCTCAAATTTTAGATTGTATCGTAGGTAATTTTCACATTTAATAAAAAAAAATTTAAAGGAAACCAAGCTGACGCCTTCCTTAAGTGAAAATGTCGGATGCTTTTCGAGAGGGGAGGAGGGAAAGAGCTTTGAAATTCACGCACTCACGCACATACTAGACAGCTTCAGCCGAATTGCACTCCTACGGTCTCCTCTCCATCTGCCTTTCCAACTACTTTCGTTATAAACCTTCGTTCATGGCATTCTCAAAAATTTCTCTGTGCTCTCACACACAGACATACAGAGAGAAAGAGAGAGAGAGAGAGAGAGAGAGAGAGAGAGAGAGAATTACAGATTTGGTGCCTGGCTGCACTGGTGTTGCATAGTGTCCTGCTTTTTTCGTGGCTTGAACTCAATTTGTGGGAGGGCTTGTCAGGCTGTGGACCTTTGAGTCCGTGATCGAATTTTATATTGGTGTTTTATGACGTACTGCTAGTTTGGTGCATCATGGGGACTAGGAGTAGAGAAGCCCATCGTCAGAGAAGCCCGTCGTCATGATCAGATTTGGCGTCATCTTTCCAAATCTCAGATGCTCCTGCACACATTCATTACCTTCTTCATGGCTTGGTTCATGCAAAGCCTCCACAGAACTCTCCAAGCGCTTCTTTAAACGTGCGAGTTATGCAAGTCATGATGGTCCCGTGTCTCTGCACAACTTAAGAACGAAAAGCTAAATGAAAGTGTTCACAAAGATATTCGTTCATTCACAGAGATGATCATGGGGGTTGCGTGCAAAATGGCTTCTTGATCAAAATCCCCATGAGAGACGCAATTTGTCGGAACACAGCTATCTAAGGCTGCTTAGACTGCGGGGACTTATTGTTGGCGGAAGAGCTTTTCGATGACATGCCTGAACGAAGTGTCGTTTCCTGGACACGCAATGATGGATGGGTTCTTTCGATTTGAACAGGTTGAGCGGGCATGAATTTTTCAAACAAATGCCCATAAGAGGTCTCGCTGCATGGAATGTGATGCTTCATGGGTACTGTGAAAATGCGATGGTGAACAATGCTGTGAAATTGTTTGAGCAAATGCCTTCTCGAAATATGATTTCATGGACTTCAATGATTGGTGGGCTTGACCAAAGCGGTAAGAGTGAAGAAACTTTAATTGCTTTTGTGAGAATGTTTGTGTGACGGCCCAGGAGGTAATGCGTGGGGAGGAGGGATGACGGTACGTCCACGCTTCGGTTCTCGAACGTGTGTAGGGGGTGCATCTCCTGTCCCATATCGCATAGGGAGGGAGTCATGGACTAGTTTATAATTATATGGATTCTCTACTTATACATACGCGTTTTCTATGCGAGGCTCAGAAAAACAAAATCATGAGGGCCTAGTGGGATCCAAAGCGGTGGACCCATGATGTTACTTTGAACCCTCATTTCTCTTTTGTCCAATTCACCCATTATTCACGTTCATGGAATGCTCATGACACCCGAATTTTCTGAAAATTATGTACAATATTTGGAGAAGTGTCGGGATTATGGATTCCGGCAAACTTGGATGAAAGAATGGCCATAGTGAAAAGTCACAATATCTTTCTCATCGAAATTATGATCGACCTAATTCTCAAGACATTAGTTGTGACTAGATAAACATGAATTCATCGCTTAATCTGGGAAATCACAATTTTCTTGACACCCTCAAGATTGGACAGTTGTGGTTAAGAGTCATGATATTTGTGATATGGCCATCCAACATGGGCAAATTAAGTGTTGTTATTCTTGCAAAGCACAACCCAATTACGCCAATGATGGTAATTTCAACGATTTTTTTTCTTGATACATTTAAAATCAAGAAATTTTCTACTGGAGCAAGTGTTATTAGAGAATAGTTTGCGTGGTCGAACATTAGTAAAAGATGAGGTGCCTCCAATAATAATTGCAAAGAGAGGAGTACTCGTATTTGTTGAAAAAAATTTAAACCCTCGTGCAAGGCAAATACAAAAGAATGCAAAAGTAATTGAAGGCCACAATGAGTACTTGAAAATGACCTTTTGGATGTACAACTTTATAGATATGGCTTAGTGTTAATGCTTTTTCTTACCATTGTCTGCCTAAACTTTTCACTGTAACAAAGCTTGAAGTGTCATCTCCGGGTCGTCTTTTGATTGTTCACAATCTTTATGACCATCTCAAAGCATCGTTCCACTAACTAGCAAAGCTGGAAACTTTTTTCCTCCACTTTGGAAAAATTGCATAGGTGACTTAAAAGTCTTCACTCCTCTTTTGTTGGTGCTAAGAGAAAAAGAAGATGCTGTGTCTCATGGTGGAGGAAGCCTTGCTAAGTGGCTAGTGGGACCGATAATACACTCAAAACATTCGAACATGACTTGGATTCGATGACTATATACATTTTTAGAATTTTCTTTTAATAATTATAGCATACATTGTCAATGTATAAAAAAGATTAATATAAGTGGCCTTATAGTTACACCAATAATTTAAGAAAGAGGAATTATAATCCTAACATCAATTATGGATAGGTTGATTTTGGAAAATATTTTATAAACTCGTGGTCTCTTTTTCTTTGTTCTCATTTCTTCATGATAATTAAGATTCAAGAAAACTTGATTTCTACAATGATTTCCAAATATGGTTTTGGGAGGGGGAGAGACTTGTGATTGTTGGGGGCTTGTCCCATGGCTTGCACGCAATTCTTTTGCCAAGAGAATCTATATGATGGCTTCCATATATGGTTTTGGGAGGGGGGAGAGACTAATGATTGTGAAGGTGTTTGTCTCAAAGTTCTCACGTGATTCTTTTTGCAATAGAGGATAAGTTTTACTAATGGTAAAATAAATCAATTGGAACCAAGGATTATAGATGTGAACATCTTGAAATTCGAGCCCTCTGAGAAAAGAATGAACGTTAATTTCACCAGTGCATTGTTGGTTGATCTCACTCGGAACTGATCACTCCTGAGATACTGACCTTGAGAGGAAAGGCTAATGAGGACAGAACTCGTGCGACTAAAGAACTTGACCTGGGAAAAACAACTCGACCGTGAGACTTGCGTAAGGTCGATCCTGTAGTCATGCAGGCCGACTTCAAGGATGACTAAAAGTCGATTTGCGGGCAGAAATAATGGGATGACAGGTGATTCCGTCTACTGTTATCGAACCCAGGAACGGCCCTATGTCGATCCTTGATAATCGTGTACTTTGAAATAAAAATCGATCCTTTGCAATTTCATGTAGTCAAGGACGTCCATGTGTCAAGAAGTCTTGAATGTGAATTGGCATGAGTCGGTTACACGTGAATCTTCAAAGCCGCCTGTCAGTCTGAGTAATACCAAAATGTCATTCGGGCGAAATTGACATGGCATGAGAATCCAATATTGGACTTCGAATTTTCAGGAACGTCCGGGACGGACTTTTGGATGATGCTTCCTCGACAGTTGACAGTGTCAATTAAGCCGAGTTTTTAGAAAAGGGGTTTACGGACCGAGGAAACGAGCCTACGAGGACGTGGGCCGGGCAAGATCAGTGTGGGCCTCACGCCTAAGGTGAGACAGCCATCGTGGAAAACCGAGACAAGCAAGTGCCCGTTGGGCCAAACCGATCATTAACCCTCCCGAGCCCGTTGTCTAAACTTAAGCCAATTCGAGCCCAACAAATTCCCAAGCCCGTTCCTATTCAATTTCCGGCCCGTTTCCTAGGCCCGCCTTTCATTTTCAGCCCAAGGACAGATTGGGAAATGTGCAAGGTGGAAATGACCAAAATATCATTGGATATTTTGAAGAAAAGTCAAAAGAAGAGAGAGAAGATGATGTCATCTTTCTTGGAAGTTAGGCAAGCCATTTAATGGCCTTAATTGAGGCTTATCTCCAGCTCTCATCTCCCTCTCTCTCCTCCTCTTCAGCCCCTTCAAAAAATGCACCTCTCTCCCATTGTTTTCCCTTAGTTCCTGTAATTTCAGATTCTGACCTTCCTTCAAAAATCGAGTTGTTCATGGCCTTCCCCTGTGCATCTCGGCCCGTGCCACCCACCGTTGTGCTCAGGAGAGATAATCCGTACGGATGGAGTCGGCCGTTCGTCGAACGGAGCTGTTGGTCGATCCGTACGGCAGCCGGAAGCCGGTGGGTCGCTGACCGCCACTGTTCCACCTGTCTCTGCTTGTTCCGCCTTTTCCTCAATTTCTCTCCCATTTCGGCCAAACCACCGCCCACACCAGTCACCCACAACTCCCCCTCGACCCCCTAGAGTTGCCGGTCATCGGCCACCAGCTCGCTGGAGCTCCAGCCAACCTCTTTTTGCTCCGACCAGCAGCTTCCTCCTACTATAGTGCTGTCTTTTGAAGTTAGGTGTTTGAGCAGAGGCTATTACTGTGATTTTCACCCCGGGACCACCTTGGAGTGCCGGGAGAGATGTCCCAGAATGTCGGGTTTGTCGCCGCCGTCACGTTTGTGTCACCGGCCCACTTACTGGTGAGTTTAGCCTCTAATCCCTTAGTTAGTGCCTAAATTAGCTTAGGGTTCGATTAATTAGTGTTAAGGGTTGCTTAGGGTGTTTAATTAAGTGCATTATCCCTAAGATAGGTGATTAGATAAATGATTAAGATTAGCTTAGCTTAATATTGCTTATTTATGCTTATTTATGCTTAATTAGGCTTAATTGAGTGTTATGTGCTAATTAAGCATGTTTTGTCTTAATTGTTTGAATAATGTGATTAATTTTTTTAATTAATCATTTATTTAATTTCTGTATTTAAGTATTTAATTATTTAATTATTTAATTTTCGGAATTTATTTATTTAATCATTTAATTATTATATTCTGAAATTTCACTATTCATGCACTGTTCATCCGGAAGTGAATTTGTGCATAATTTCATGTGTCTTGATCATATGAATTGAATTTGATATGACATTGCATGAACATCCGCTTGAATCGCTGATTTTCACAAAAAAGGGGGAAAAATAGTTTGTCCGAGGGACACCGGAAACAAACTGCATTTGTGAGAAATGACTTGAAGTTTTATATGCAAGCATGTGTGCATTGGCTAATGCTCTAAGATAATAAGTGGGTTGTGACGGCATGCTTGTGTGATCACTAAACTGAACCCGCCATCTCAGGAGAGTATCCCTTGACATCCTTTGGAAAATGCCGTCTCGGGAGAGTATCCCTTGACGTTCATTGGGCATGCAGTCTTAGGAGAGTATCCCTTGATGTTTGTTGGGCATGCCGTTTCGGGAGAGTATCCCTTGACGTTCTTTGGGCATGCCGTCTCAGGAGAGTATCCCTTGACGTTCTTTGGGCATGCCGTCTTGAGAGAGTATCCCTTGTCGTCTTTTGGGCACGGAAGGGCACTGTTGCGCCTTTGCGGAGGAAGGGCGCCGTAGCGCCGTTGCGCCTCGATTGTAGCCCTATGGGGCAGTAATAATCGAAACATGTGTGAATGCAAGAGTGCATGAGAAAACATTGCATCATTGGTTCCAATTATGCATGAGATGATCACATCATTTATGGCACACACGCATGAATTGATAACGTGCAGGGTGTGGCAATAGCTAGGTGAGATCGCTTGTGATTGGTGAACTGCATCTTCTAACCGCCATGTGCATTGCATCTATTGTGCTGATAGATAACGTGCTGGGTATGACATACCGGGTAAGGTTGCAAGCGAACCGGCTTTTGATTGTTGGTTGACCCTGCCTGTTATTTTATTGCTGATTGTTGGTTGTTTGTTGTGGGGTTGAGTGAGGGGTGGTTCTAAAGAGATACCCTAGGTTGAGTTGGTGTACTAACCGGGGCTTAGGGAAAGAACTCGCTGGGATTTTATCTCAACTCGTCATGGTTAACCTTTTTCAGGCCCTTAGGATGGTGCCGCTAGTGCGGTTTGGGGTCCCCCAGGATTGGGAGACCATTGTGTCGCACCACCGGTTCCCGAGTCGAGTGCATCTGTATGAGAAGTATGTCATCACCATGTGGGTGGATGAAGGACCGGGGCAATGGGTACCCCATCGGTTCATAGCTTGGTACATTCGGCATGACAATATGCTGCTCTGTCCCCTTTGAGGTTTTGATGGACTGCCCGGTAGGGGCCCTGAAGACGACGACTGGGATCCCATGGAGCTGGACCCTCCTGACGGTGCAGTTGAGAACCCCGGCCCCGCTCCTCCAGTGACTGGCCCGAACTATGACGACCCAAACTACGACCCTACGGAGCTCGAGTCCGACGGGTCAGAGTGATAGTAGCTGAGAATCGAGGGTTCTCTTTGTATAGGTGGATTAGCCGAGCCTAATTTCTTTTTGGTCAGGCCTAGAGAATGGATCGGCCCCTTTTGTCGGGCTTGTAATTCGAAAGCGATCCTCCATTGGTTAATCTAATAATTGTATAAATGAGTAGTCGAGATTTCTGTTGTTCATCCCTCTATCCCTATTTGATTGTTTGATTGTTTGTTTGGACTGTGGATAGTTCGTCTTCCACTTGCGCATAATGAAAGATTAAAATGAATGGTCGTCGACGAGTCCTGGGACGTCGCTTTCAATTGACCATGGTAAGGGGTTATCGCGTGCTCGGGATTCAGGGCGTGACATCCCCGTTGGTTTTGGTGTCAGAGCGAGGTCGAGACTTGGAGTGATAAGGTGCGTGTGATTTTTGGGATAGTGAGATAGGGATGGCTTTTATATTACGCGCCTGTGATTGCTTTTGTGATTTTGTGTGGTGGCGGGTTGCTCATGGTCCAGAGTGATGAGCAATCCTAAGCAAAGTGAGCCCCTAGGCATAGGGCAGCGTCTGGTCAGACCAGTGCTAAAGGTAGCGTGCAGACAGATCTTAGATTAGACGGGATCCCGCTGGTGCTAGAGACCCTAATAGGACAACAAGCTGAGGATCAAGCTGCTACTGCTATTGCTACAGCTGCTGCTGCCGCCGCCACTGCCGCTGTTCCTGTTACTCCTGTTCTAGCCCCCGTGATTCCCTTAGAGAGAGGAGAGGTCTGTGAGAGGCTGATGCACAAGCTAGTGAAACAGTTCCGGAGATTGAAGCCATCAAGGTTTAGTGGCGTAGGCGACCCGGAGGCTACGACCCTTTGGATAAGGGACATTGAGAGGACCTTCACAATATTAAGATGTTCAGATGAGGACCAAGTACTTCTAGCGGCTTACTAGCTCCAAGGTAATGCCATTACATGGTGGGAAGCCACTCAAGGAAGAGTGTTCCCTGAAGGCATGGCTCAGACATGGGTTGTCTTTCGTGAGGCGTTCAACGGGAAGTACTTTTTGGACAGTGCGAGAGAGTCTAAGATGGAAGAGTTCCAACGGCTTCGCCAGAATTAGATGTCAGTGGATCAATACGAGGCGAAGTTCGCTGAGTTGGCCAAATACGCGCCAAGGTTGGTAGAGGACCCTTTGGATAGGGCGAGACGTTTTAGGGATGGCTTGAAACCTGAATTGAAGGCCCAGCTGGTGCCCTTGAACTTGAAAATTTTTGAGGAGATGTATGAGAGGGCCTAAATGATTGAGAAGAATGTGCTCGAGAGGGCAACCGCATCTGGCTCGCGGTTAGTGCCTAACAGAGATAATCGTCGGTTTGGGAAGGCACCGATGTTAGGGCGAAGAAATCCTATCCCACCCAACATAAGGAATTTTGTGGGGAAGCCGATACCCAAGTTCATAGGAACCTGCTTCGGATGCGGTCAGCAGGGCCACCAAGTGGCTAATTGTCCGAGTAGGCCTGTGAGAACGATCTTGCCACCGCCGTAGGGAGGACGACCTGCAGGGAATGCGCTGCCGAACAACCAAGGTAGACCCCCAGCGCAAGGACGAGTTTATGCCGTAACCCGAGGAGAGGCAGAGGACTCACCCGCCGTTGTTACAGGTACGGTCTCCTTGCACGATCATGCTGTTTATGTGTTATTTGACCTGGTGCTACGCATTCTTTTATTGCTGATCGTTTTGCCAAGTTAGTGGGTTTAAGTCTCAAACCACTGGGAGTGGTTTTTAGCATTTCTACTCCGTTTAAATATAAGATATTATCTGAGTTAGGTTGTTCGGGTTGTAAGTTAGTTGTGGGCAGTTGCGAGGGAGTCGTTGATTTGATTGCTTTAGCAATGTATGACTTTGATGTCATCATTGGCGTGGTTGGCTCACCAAGCAACGAGTTACGGTAAATTGTCATGGAAAGACAATTCAGTTTAACCTAGTAGTGGGTAACAATTTTGAGTTTGTGGGAAATTGAGAGGGACCTTTTGTCCGTCTAATTTCATCACTCGAGGTAACAAGGTTGTTGGAATCTAGATGCCAAGGGGATTTGGCATTGGTGGTGGATACACTGGTAGAAGGGTCAAAAGTAGAGGACATTGCAGTGGTACAAGAGTACATGGATGTGTTTCCTGAGGAACTACCGGGATTGCCTCCAGAGAGGGAAATTGAGTTTGTGATTAAGTTGGCCCTCGGGATTGAACCGATTTCCAAAGCGCCTTATAGGATGGGCTTATCAGAATTGAAGAAACTAAAGGTGCAAATGCAAGAGTTACTGGATAAAGGTTTCATTCGTCCTAGTGCGTCCCCTTGGGGAGCGCCGGTGTTGTTTGTAAGGAAAAAGGACGGATCTTTACGCCTCTGCATTGACTATCGGCAACTCAATCATGTGACCATCGAAAACAAGTATCCGTTGCCAAGGATTGACGATTTGTTCAATCAACTTCAAGGAGCCTCGGTGTTTTCCAAGATAGACCTAAGGACAGGCTATCATCAATTGAGGATAAAAAATAAGGATATACCGAAAACAGCATTTAGGACACGCTATGGCTATTACAAATTCACGGTAATGCCATTTGGATTGACAAATGCCCCTACTACTTTTATGGACTTGATGAATCGGGTGTTCAATAAGTGTTTGGACCAATTCGTGATTGCGTTTATTGACGATATTTTGGTATACTCAAGGAGTCCACAGAATCACGAGAAACACTTGAGATCCGTACTACAGACCTTGAGGGAACATGAGGTGTATGCCAAGTTTAGCAAGTGCGAGTTTTGGTTATCTCACGTAACATTTTAGGTCATGTAATTTCAGGTGAAGGGATTGCCGTTGACCCTACTAAGATCGAAGCGATCATGAATTGGCCGAGACCTACGACGATAACTGAGATTCGAAGTTTCTTGAGATTGGCTGGATACTACAGACGTTTCGTAGAGAAGTTTTCTACGATAGCCATGCCATTGACGGGGTTGTTAAAGAAAGAAGAGAGGTTTGAGTGGACGGACAAGTGCGAGCGTAGTTTCCAAGAGCTCAAGAGTAAATTAATTACAGCACCTGTCTTGACAATACCGTCTGGTCTTGGTGGGTACGAAATCTGCAATGATAATGCAACATGGCAAAGTGGTTGCATACGCATCATGACAGTTAAGGCCTCACGAGCTTAATTATCCGACTCATAATTTGGAATTAGCGGCGATTGTCTTTGCACTCAAAATTTGAAGACATTACTTGTGTGGGGAAAATTTTTCAATTTTTACGGATCATCAGAGTTTGAAGTATTTCTTCTCTCAAAGGGAGTTGAACATGAGGCAAAGACGATGGATGGAACTTCTTAAGGACTACGATTGCGAAATTTTGTATCACCCGGGGAAAGCGAACAAAGTAGCGGATGCGCTTAGTCGAAAGTCGTCAATTGCTCAGATGATGGTACATGAATGGATTCTTTTGGAGGGAGTTAAGGACTCAAGTTTTAAAATCGAGGTTGGCCATCTTACTAGTCTAATGGCTACTCTCAGGGTGGAACCTGAAATATAAAGTAGAATTAAGAGTGCCCAAGCGACGGATCCTGAAATTCATAAAATCCTACAGATGGATCAGGCAAAAAGGAAAGCAGACTTTCAAGTGTCCGAGGATGGGACTTTGAGGTTTCGAGGGCGATTGTGCGTTCCGAAAGATGCAGAGCTTAAGGAAGCCGTCTTGTCGAAAGCTCATTGCAGTAACTATAGCATCCACCCTGGCAGTACGAAAATGTATCAGAATCTAAAGAAGCACTTCTGGTGGAACGGCATGAAGTTGGACATCGCAAAGCACGTGGCTAAGTGCTTGACATGCCAACAAGTAAAGGCTCAGCATTGTAAGCCTAGTGGATTGCTGCAACCTCTTGAGATTCCTGAGTGGAAGTGGGAACACATTACGATGGATTTTGTGATGGGACTGTCAAGGAGTCAGCGAGGCAATGACTCGATTTGGGTAGCGGTTGACAGATTGACAAAGTCGGCTCACTTTATTGCCGTACAGAAAGATTTCACATTGGATAAGTATGCAAAATTGTACGTACGTCAGATTGTACGCATACATGGAGTTCTAGTGACGATTACCTCGGATCATGACCCTAAGTTTACGGCAACTTTCTGGAAAAGTTTGCAGTCGGCCCTGGGGACGAAACTGCAATATAGTACGGCGTACCACCCACAAACGGATGGTCAATCATAAAGGACGATTCAAACTCTTGAGGACATGTTACAAGCCTGTGTCATAGATTTTAAAGGGAGTTGGGAAGAACAGCTTCACTTGGTGGAATTCGCCTATAATAACAGTTATCAACAGAGCATTAAAATGGCACCATTTGAGGCTCTATATGGGAGACCCTATAGAACTCTGCTTTGTTGGGACGAGGTTGGCGAGCATAAGATTACCGGGCCAGAGTTAGTACAGCAGTCTTTGGACGTAGTTCAGATTATCAGAGACAAACTTAAGACCGCTCAAAGTCGTCAAAAGAGCTTTGCAGACAAGCATCGTAGACCGTTGGAATTTAAGGTGGGCGACCATGTATTTCTGAAAGTATCGCCGATGAGGGGCACTTCTAGATTCGGCAAGAAAGGAAAGTTAAGCCCAAGGTACGTTGGACCCTTCGAAATTTTGGAAAGGATCGGGGTTTTAGCGTACCGTCTTGCATTGCCATCGAAGCTTGCTCAAGTACATGATGCTTTCCACGTGTCCATGTTGAGAAAGTATGAACCAGACCCAACTCATGTTTTGAACTTTGAAGAACTGGACATAGACGATAGGGTGTCGTACGTGGAGAGGCCGATACGAATAGAAGATCGTAAGGAGCAAGTACTTCGAAACAAGACTATCACCTTAGTTAAGGTGATTTGGCAGCATCACGGAATAGAGGGAGCGATATGGGAAAGTGAGGAAGTGATAAAGCATCAGCACCCCTATCTTTTTGGAGATTTGTCAGTGGTTGCAAATTTCGAGGACAAAATTTTTGTAAGGGGGGAAGAATTGTGACGTCCTGAAATTCGAGCCCTCTGAGGGAAGAATGAACGTTAATTTCGCCAGTGCATTGTTGGTTGATCTCACTCGGAACTAATCGCTCCTGAGATACTAACCTTGAGGGGAAAGGCTAATGAGGACAGAACTCGTGCGACTAAAGAACTTGACCTGGGAAAAACGACTCAACCGTGAGACTTGCGTAAGGACGATCCTGTAGTCATGCAGGCCGATTTCAAGGACGACTAGAAGTCGATTCGCGGGCAGAAATAATGGGACGACGGTCGATTTCGTCTACTGTTATCGAACCCGGGAACGGCCCTATGTCGATCCTTCACAATTTCATGTAGTCTAGGACGTCCATGTGTCGAGAAGTCTTGAACGTGAATTGGCATGAGTCGGTTACGCGTGAATCCTTAAAGCCGCCTGTCAGTCTGAGTAGTACCAAAATGGCATTCGGGCGAAATTGACATGGCATAAAAATCCAATATTGGACTACGAATTTTCGAGAATGTCCAGGACAGACTTTTGGACGATGCTTCCTCGACAGTCGACAGTGTGGACCGAGGAAATGAGCCTACAAGGACGTGGGCCGGGCAAGATTAGTGTGCGCCTCATGCCCAAGGTGGGACAGCCATCGTGGAAGACCGAGACAAGCAAGTGAGCCCGTTGGGCCAAACCGATCATTAACCCTCCCGAGCCTGTTGTCTAAACTTGAGCCAATTCGAGCCCAACAAATTCCTGAGCCTGTTCCTATTCAATTTTCAGCCCGTTTCCTAGGCCTGCCTTTCATTTTCAGCCCAAGGACAAATTGGGAAATGTGCAAGGTGGAAATGACCAAAATGCCCTTGGATATTTTGAAGAAAAGTCAAAAGAAGAGAGAAAAGATGATGTCATCTTTCTTGGAAGTTGGGCAAGCCATTTAATGGCCTTAATTGAGGCTTATCTCCAGCTCTCATCTCCCTCTCTCTCCTCCTCTTCAGCCCCACCAAAAACTGCACCTTTCTCCCATTGTTTTCCCTTAGTTCCTGCAATTTCAGATTCTGACATTTCTCCGAAAATCGAGTTGTTCATGGCCTTCCCCTGTGCATCTCGGCCCGTGCCATCCACCGTTGTGCTCAGGAGAGAGAATCCATACGGATGGAGTCGGCCGTTCGTCGAACGGAGCCGTCGGTCGATCCGTACGGCGGCCGGAAGCCGGCGGGTCGCTGACCGCCACTATTCCGCCTGTCTCTGCTTGTTCTGCCTTTTCCTCCATTTCTCTCCCATTTCGGCCAAACCACCACCGACACCAGCCACCCACAACTCCCCCTCGACCCCCTGGAGCCGCCGGTCACTGGCCACCAGCTCGCCGAAGCTCCGGCCAACCTCTTTTTGCTCCGACCAACAGCTTCCTCCTACTGCAGTGCTGTCTTTTGAAGTTGGGTGTTTGAGCAGAGGCTATTGCTGTGATTTTTGCCCCTAGACCACCTTGGAGTGTCGGGAGAGATGTCCCAGAGTGTCGGGTTCGTCGCCGCCGTCGCGTTCGTGTCGCCGGCCCGCTTAACGGGTGAGTTTAGCCATTAATCCCTTAGTTAGTGCCTAAACTAGCTTAGGGTTCGATTAATTAGTATTAAGGGTTGCTTAGGGTATTTAATTAAGTGCATTGTCCCTAAGATAGGTGATTAGATAAATGATTAAGATTAGCTTAGCTTAATCTTGCTTATTTATGTTTAATTGTGCTTAATTAGGCTTAATTGAGTGTTATGTGCTAATTAAGCATGTTTTTCCTTAATTGTTTGATTAATGTGATTAAATATTTTAATTATTTAATTATTTTAATTTCGGAATTTAATTATTTAATTATTATATTCTGAAATTTTACTATTCATGCACTATTCATCCGAAAGTGAATTTGTGCATAATTTCATGTGTCTTGATCATATGAATTAAATTTGATGTGACATTGCATGAACATCCATTTGAATCGCGTGATTTTCACAAAAATTGGGAAAAATGGCTTGTCCGAGGGACATCGGAAATAGACTGCTTTTGTGAGAAATAACTTGAAGTTTTATATGCAAGTATGTGTGCATTGGCTAATGCTTTAAGATAATAAGTGGGTTGTGACGGCATGCTTGCGTGATCTCTAAACTGAACCCGCCGCCTCAGGAGAGTATCTTTTGACATTCGTTGGGCATGCAGTCTCAAGAGAGTAACCCTCGACGTTCTTTGGGCATGCTGTCTTGGGAGAGTATCCATTGACGTCTTTTGGGCACGGGGCATAGTTGTGCCTCTGCGGAGGAAGGGCGCCGTAGCGCCATTGTGCCTTGATTGTAGCCCTGTGGGGCAGTAATAATCAGAACACGTGTGAAGGTAAGAGTGCGTGAGAAAACATGGCATCATTGGTTCCGATTATGCATGAGATGATCACATCATTTATGGCACGCACGCATGAATTGATAACGTGTAGGGTGTGGCAATAGCCAGGTGAGACCGCTTGTGACGCGACTCACATGTGATTGGTGAACTGCATCTTCTAACGGCCATGTGCATTGCATGTACTGTGCTGATAAATAACATGTAGGGTATGGCATACCAGGTAAGGTTGCAAGCGAACCGACTTTTGATTGTTGGTTGACCCTGCCTGTTATTTTATTGCTGATTGATGGTTGTCTATTGTGGGGTTGAGTGAGGGGTGGTTTGGAGAGATACCCCAGGTTGAGTTGGTGTACTAATCGGGGCTTAGTGGAAGAACTCACTGAGATTTTATCTCAACCCATCGTGGTTAACCTTTTTCAAGCCCTTAGGATGGTGCCGCCAGTGCGGTTTGGCGTCCCCCAGGATTGGGAGACCATTGTGTCGCACCACCGATTCCCGGGTTGGGTGCATCTGTATGAGAAGTATGTCACCACCACCTAGGTGGATGAAGGATTGGGGCAATAGGTACCCTATCGGTTCATAGCTTGGTACATTCGGCAGGACGATATGCTGCTCGGTCCCCTTCGAGGTTTTGATGGACTGCCCGGCAGGAGCCCTGAAGACGACGATTAGGATCCCATGGAGCTGGACCCTCTTGACGGTGCAGTGGAGAACCCCGCCCCCGCTCCTCTAGTGACTGGCCCGAACTACACGACCCAGACTACGACCCTACGGAGCCTGAGTTCGACGGGTCAGAGTGATAGTAGCTATGAACCGAGGGTTCTCTTTGTATAGGTGGATTAGCCGAGCCTAGTTTCTTTTTGGTCAGGCTTAGAGGATGGATCGGCCCCTTTTGTCAGGCTTGTAATTCGAAAGCGATCCTCCGTTGGTTAATCTAGTAATTGTATAAATGAGTAGTCGAGGTTTCTGCTGTTCATCCCTCTATCCCTGTTTGATTGTTTGATTGTCTGTTTGGACTGGGGATGGTTCGTCTTCCGCTTGCGCATAATGAAAGATTAAAATAAATGGTCGTCGACGAGTCATGGGATGTCGTTTTCAATTGACCATGGTAAGGGGTTATCGCATGCTCGGAGTTCGGGGCGTGACAATAAACGACCTTATCTTGAAGTTCACACGTAATTTTTCTAGCTACAAAGGGTAAGTGTTGCGCCCAAGTAATATCACTATTTGGATGAGTGAAGGAGAGAACATGTGAGAGGAGATTTGGACAATGTTAAGGGACTTCAATGCAAGGTGAAGGGTGAGAGTTTGATACATCAATATTGGAGAGACCAAAGCTATAGTTCTTCCTTTGTGAAATTAACCATCAAATAATCGGCATAGGGCATTTTGTAGCAAAGAATGCGAAATTTCATGTAAGACATAATGGTGTATTAAAAATCACTGGATGGTGTATTGCTACATATAAGGAAGAAACAAGTTACAAGTAGCCTATGTCATAAGGTGACATCCCTATTATCTTCTAGGTGTTCACATTTTTCATGACTATCTCGAAGCATTGTTGTATCTCTAACTAGTAAAGTTGGAAACTTTTTCACTCCACTTTGAAAAAAATTTCAGTACTTTGGAAAAAATTTCAATAGGCTTGACTTACAAGTCATCACTCTTGTTTTCTTTTGGTGCTAAGAGAAAAAGAAGATGCCTTGTCTCATGATCCACCTCGGAAAAAAATTCATAGGCTTGACTTAAAAGTCGTCGCTCTTGTTTTCTTTTGGTGCTAAGAGAAAAAGAAGATGCCTTGTCTCATAGTCTTCTTTAGAAAAAATTTCACAGGCTTGACTTAAAAGTCGTCACTCTTGTTTTCTTTTGGTGCTAAGAGAAAAAGAAGATGTCTTGTCTCATGGTCTTCTTTGGAAAAAAAATTCATAGGCTTGACTTAAAAGTCGTCACTCTTGCTTTCTTTTGGTGCTAAGAGAAAAAGAAGATGCCTTGTCTCATGGTCCACTTTGGAAAAGATTTCATGAGCTTCACTTAAAAGTCATCACTCTTGTTTTCTTTTGGTGCTAAGAAAAAAAAGAAGATGCCTTGTCTCATGGTCCATTTTGGAAAAAATTTCATAAGCTCGACTTAAAAGTCGTCACAAGTTGTCACTCTTGTTTTCTTTTAGAAGCTAAGAGAAAAAGAAAATGCCTTGTCTCATGGTGAAGAAAGCTTTGTTCAGTGCATAGCGGGACCAATAGTACACTCAAAACGTTCAAACTTGACTTGGATTTGACGACAAGAAATTTGAGGTTTAGAATTTATAATGAGAATTTATAATCTTTCACACGTTAAGTTCAATTTTTGTGGTACTTGCTAAGCAAAGTCCTCTCACACCTATAAACAGATCATGAATTATAACTCATTCTTTGCCCACAAGATCATCTACTGCGATCTAGGGATTAGGAACATGGCTAAATATCTTATCCGCTTGCAGCATTATGATGACCCCTCTCATTTCACAAATATATTTAATGAATCCGGTTTACAAAGGATGATTGGATTGTGCACATTAGATAAGGTGGTGCTCCGTTCGTTTCACGGAAAATGTTACTTTTCTGGAAAATATTTTTCAGAAAGCTATTTTCCAGGAAAACGTAATTATTTTCCGATATTCGGGTGAAACTTGATTTTGAAGTGGAAAATATTTTCTGTTGTTCGCTTGGAAAAATATATTACTTTATAAACTCTTTTCAATAGATTTTTTATTATTTTATTATTTTAAATCGTTATTTATTATTTTTAAAATTGATTATTAATTTATTTTTTTCTTTTTTTTTGTGTTCTCTCCTTCCTTGGCCGGTTGCCGGCCGGCAGCCGGCCACACCTCGAGCTCACCCGATCAGCTCACCAGCGAGGCGAGCTCGAGGCGACGAGGCTCAGGCGTCGCCGATCCGTGAGGCCCGAGCCTCACCATTGTCTACGAGGCCTGGGCGTCGCCGATCTGCGACGCTTGAGCCTCGCCGCCATTTGGCGAGGCCAGATCGGCGAGCTCGGCTCGCCTGTCGCTAGTCGCCGGTCGTTGCCATGGCCGGCGACCGGCCGAAAAAAAAAAATAGCAAAAAGGAAGAAAGAAAAGAAAAAGAAAAAGAAAAAGTAATAAAAAATCGATTTTATTAAAAAATAACAAAAAATTCGAATTTATGAAAAAATAAAAAAAATTGATTTAAAAAAATAAAAGAAAGAAGTGAGGACTAATAGGGGGTGTGAGATAGGAGAGAGTAAGTGTGGAAAATGTTTTCCCCAATTTGAAAAGTGGAAAACATTTTCCCTCACTTTAGAAGACTTTTTTTCCTTCATGGAAAATGTTTTCCCCAATGAATTTATTTTCCGTGAAACGAACGTCAGAAAATCGGGAAAACATTTTCCCAAGAATTTTTTAAGTGAAACGAACGGAGCATTAGTAGTAAAGAAAGAACGGAAGGAGGTAGAGAGGGTTTGAGACGTTGGTGAGGGAGCCTAATTGGTGAGATTTGGATATCGTCATAAACTTTTTTGGGCAAGTGAGATGTTCAAAATCATTTTATCCTATATCGGATTGCATTAAACATGCGATGGAATTTTCAACGATTCCTAAGATTTTTAATTTGATCTTATCCTATTCTTTCTTGATCCAAATCTAGATGATTAAATGTGGTCTTATTATAAATTTTGAGATAATGACACAAACAGTTCTTGAACTTTAATCCAATGTGAAATTTGATCCTTGAACTTTTAACTCCTTGAATTTTACCTCAATATATAATGTGGTGTCTGAACTTTTAATTTGTGTAATGTAATACAGTTTCTAAACTGTATGAAAATGTTTAACAGTTTAGGGACTATATTGGATATATATTAAAAGTTCATAAACCAAATTACATTGCAGGCCAAAATTCAATGATTGTTGGTGTCATTTTCCTATAATTTTCAGTCAGTAAGCAACGAGTATAAGAACCCCACCTCCGTCAAGTCTCTTCTCTCTCTCTCCTCTCTCTCTCTCTCTCTCTCTAAAAGCGAAAGAAAGAGAGCAGATCTTGACCTTCCAGGACAAGCCAGAAGACAGGAAGAAGATGACGAGCCAGCTCATAGAGACTCATCGGGAAAACGCCGAGGTCTACCAAGGCGACTCCATGTGCAAGCTCAAGTCCCGCGAGGCCCTCTCCTTGTTCAACCTCCCCAGGGGCCTCCTCCCCTTCGACGACATCGTTGAGGTCGGCTACAACCGCTCCACCGGCTTCGTCTGGGTCCGCCGGAGTAAGCCCAAGGTCCACTGCTTCGCCGCCATCTCCCGCACCGTCTCCTACGACGCCGAGGTCACGGCCTTCATCGGGGACCGCCGGATAAACCACCTAACCGGGGTCAAGAGCAAGGAGTTCCTCATCTGGGGCACCATCTCCAACATCCACATCGACCAAAACGACCCGGCCAAGATTTACTTCATGAACTCGAGCGGGCTCTCGCGGTCCTTCCCGGTGTCGGCCTTCGAGGTGGAGGAGGAGGAGGAGGAGGAGGAGGAGGAGGAGGAGGAGGAGGAGGAGAAGAAGAAGAAGAAGGAGAAGGATGGGGAGGGACGGACCGACGGCTGAAGCGCAATTTCGATTCCAGAATAGCCGGAGATGATCGATTTCTGGGTAATTTAGGAATCAGATCTTCGTTATGAGTTAATAAGCCGTGTGTTTATACGGGATTATTGCTGAATTTCGAATTATGCATTAGCTTGATTTTGGTTCTTGGTTGTGCAATTGGCGATGATGTCGGTAAGGAGCTTGCAATGTCTTGCTCGCTGGTGGCGGAGTGAAAGATTGATTCATGCGTACCCACCAAGCGACGGTCACTGTTGATTCATGTCAAAGAGAGATTTAGAGATTATTAATATTATTACTCCATTGTCTGATTGGCAACCACGCAAATCTGTCTGTTTTTGCTTTTCCAATTTTTATTTTTTGTTGAGATTGTGATGAGATATGATCAAATGCATGATGTGTTATAAGGATTGTTTGATGAGTTAATGATTTGGTTCCCAATCCATTTCGCAATTTTGGGAATCAAGGAGTGGATTGTTGGCCTAGGATTGGACTGGATCGTCGGTTTCAATCAGGTCCGATCCCATTGGATCGATTACTCTCTTTTTTTTCAATAAAAAGTGACTATGCACAATAAGAGAGAGCGATAGATCTTAAGAGATTGACAGAAGCTACAATAAGCGAAAAGTTATTATGACATAACTTGTGGTACCATTGGATGAGATATAATGTAGTTCATATTTTACAAATTTGTTTGAAAAAATAATTAAAAGAAGGCATATGTAGTTGATTCGGTTCAATTCCTTCTTGGAATCGGGAATAGGATCGCCCAAATATTAGTTTCACTTTTAGGAACCGAGTACTGGATTGACCCTCGCAAGAGTCGAACTATATTGGCTGGTTTGATCCGGTCTGATCCAAATGATTTTTGGTTTGGGCAATCCGTTTTGCACATCCTTAATTTTACTTAGCTAAAAAAGGGAAATTATGTTAAAAGAATAGAGTATGTCTTTGACCCTCAAATTCTTTATGTAAACATGACACCTGTTCAAAAAGTGCAAGGTTTAGCATAATCAATTAAAGAGCGCATATTATCGTTCACCTCATTTAATGTAAATTTACATTTTCAAGGTTAATTTATATTAATGAAATCATCGTTGGAATTGGGATCTCATTCAAAAAGAAAGAGAAAGATATCGAATATCTAGAGTTTTTTTTTATATATTATACACATGATTTGATTTGTAAGGACCATGATTGAGAATTTTTGGATCATCTTTCTTCAAATAAGAGATGAAACCTAATTAATTTGAATTCGTGACAGCTATTTAAAATTTTAGTAAGATTGAGTTTGTTAGCTCATGTTTGAAAATAGCCATTGAAGTGGAGGGTTTCTTAAATATTGTTAAGGATTGTCTCCAGTATGTGCGATATTCAACTATAAGAAATTTGTTTCGATAAAAAAAATTTGAAAGAAATTTCACCTTCTGGGAAAAAGAAATTTTTGGTATTTCCAGTGGGACTGTTTGATGGGTTTTATCTATAATGGTGAGGACTAGGAACCAAAAGGAGGCCAATAATGTTGCTGACAATTGACGGGAGAAGAATACTAGGAGTGCCACAACTTTTGTACGATACTCACTTTGGTGCTAAAACTTTTTTTTTTCACTCACTTAAGTGCCACAAGTTTGAAAAGACGTTCATTTGAGTGTCACTTTCGATTTGCCCGCCGGAAAAGCCGACATGGCCACGGTGAATAGTATTTTAATATTTTTATTAATTTTTTTGAATTTTTTTTTCTAGGGCCGGCGAGGGCCAAAGTTGACCCTCGTCGGCTGCCGAACCCTCGCCCAATTGGGTGAGGGCCCCTCACCGTTGGCTGCGAAGGCCCTAGGTGAGGCCAGCGAGGTCGTTGCGGCCTTGCCCGGGGCCTTTGCGGCCAAATTTGGGAGAAGGCCGCCTAGCCCTCACTGTAGCCGCTGCGGATGAGGCCATCGATTCCTCATCGATTGCTAGCGAGGCACGGCAACCCCTCGCCAGCTCTAGGCGGTGGGTTCAGTGAGCGAGCTTGAGATCTCACAAAGGCGAAGACTCAAGTTGTAAACCCATTCATAACCCATTAAACACATATATTATATTTTAGCCCATTTATGATCCATTTACAAAATATAACTAATCCAACCAAGCACATTTATGGGTTTATGAATTATTTTGACAGGTTTAATATTATGCAACAATTTCTGCAACCCAATCACATCTCTTTTACTAAATTTTATGAATTTTGGTGTATTTATCCTCTTCTTTCTTTCTCTTTTGGTTAAACATTCCTTTTGGCTCCGAGAATGTCCTTGTCCATAGGATTTTATTAGACAGTCTTCCTCAGCACTAATTCCGAAAGTGAGTCAACTTGAATTGGGGAAGGAAGGATTACTATCGTTAAAATTTCTAAACTGATACTTTATGAAACATTTATTTCAAACCAAATTCTATTTCACAAAAACTCCTAAATTGGAACCTATGATATATTTATCTTAAACTAATTTTTCGTTACGAAAATTGAAAGGACCAACATGAGAAATCCACATATCTTGACATGCATCTACTTTAACATAATGTAGATTTGGGTCAAGGGTATCGATTTGAGATTCCTCATAATACGAAAATTAGTTTAGGGTAAATGTGTCACGAGGCCCCACTTAAGGATCTTTTGTGGAAAAAAATTAGTTTGAAGTGACTGCGTCATGGGAGGTACCAATTTGAGATTTTCAATGTTATTAACCCGTGAAGGAATTAGAACCTCACGCCTCGAAAAACATCAGTATCCCAAGATAAATTTCACAGCCAGACTTTATCATAAGAAAGCAATTCTTAGGAATCTCTAATCTCAATTAATTTCAATGCAAAACCTAATCATAAGGAAAGCAATTTCTAGATATTTGTACGGACATCCTTGGCTTATGTCATTCTTAGCAAAACCTATCGGGCAAGGACTGTAACATCCTGAAAATCGACTCAATTTAGTCCCGAATTTTAATCCGATTTTGGGAACCGACTTCTCAGTGATATCAGGACTAAATACTTGGACGTCACCTCATTTATTTTGGGATTTTCCTTTGGACACGGAAGCATCGGAAAAAGGAAGGATTGGACCGAGTTTTGGGCCCGCGGGTGGGCCGGCCCAAGACCGGAGGCCCAATGGGCCTTGCACCCATTCAGCCTAGCCCAAGAGGGGCCCAAGTTGGCCCAAGTTCCCCTCCATTTCCAGCCCATGGGCTTCTCTCTTTTGGCCTTTTGCTTTTGAGCCCAAGTAGGCTTTGTTTATGCTTGTTTTTGCTTTGTTTTGATTGGTTCTTCAACAAGTGGCTTGCCCACTTGCCTTGCCCTTATCCAAGTCTTCAGCAGCCCCTTCTCTCTCCTCTTTCTCCTCCAAAATTCGTGCACCAGCCCAGCCACTCTCTCTCTCCCTTTTTCTCTTCCTTTTCTCTTCCATTTCTAGTGTTCCTTGCTGTCTTTACTGTTTTCCAGTCGGAAAACAGCCTTGCCGCCGTCACCGGAGCCGCCACCACCGCCCAAAGTGTAGTCCTGGAAGTTAGGAAGCCAGCCGCACACCCCTGGTCACCCCTGGTCGCCCCGGACTGCCCGTTTCGGCTTTTTTTGCACTGCTGGTTAGGAATGAGTAATTGATTTGATTGTTTTGGCGATGTATGACTTTGATGTCATTATCAGTATGGATTGGCTGACCAAGCAAGGAGCTACTATGGATTGTCGGGAGAAGAGAATCCAATTTAATCCGACTGGAGCTAGTAGTTTCCAGTTTGTAGGGAGCCGAGGAGGGTCCTCGATTCCCTTGATTTCTTCTTTGGAAGCAACCAGATTGTTGGGGTCAGGATGTCGAGGCTTTTTGGCGTCTGTGAGTGATACGTTGAAAGAAGGACCGAACCTGGAGGACATCGTGGTAGTACGAGATTATCCTAATGTCTTTCCAAAGGAATTGCCAGGATTACCCCCGGCCAAAGAGACAGAGTTTGTAATTGAGTTGGCTCCTGGGACGGAACCAATCTTGAAAGCACTATACAGGATGGCGTTATCAGAGTTGAAAGAATTGAAGGTACAAGTGCAGGAATTATTGGACAAGGGCTTTATTCGCCCGAGTGCATCGCCTTGGGGAGTGCCAATCCCGTTTGTCAAGAAAAAGGACGGTTCATTAAGACTGTGCATTGACTATCGACAGCTTAATCAAGTGACGATTAAGAACAAGTACCCGCTGTCGAGGATTGATGACTTGTTTGATTAGCTCCAAGGAGCATAAATATTCTCTAAGATAGATCTAAGGACGGGTTATTATCAATTGAGAATCCGAAAGGAGGACATACCAAAGACAGCTTTCTGTACTCGTTATGGTCATTACGAGTTTACGGTAATGCCATTTGGATTGACAAATGCCCCTGCTACTTTCATGGATTTGATGAACCAAGTGTTTAAGGAATATTTGGATAGGTTCGTGATCATGTTTATCGACGACATTTTGGTGTATTCGAAGAGTCCGGATGGACACGAGCAACACCTAAAGACCGTGTTGCAAACCCTAAGAAATCACGAGCTGTATGCGAAATTTAGCAAGTGTGAATTTCGGTTGGCTCGAGTGGCTTTTCTAGGCCACGTGATCTCAGGCGAAGGGATTTTGGTAGACCCGACCAAGATTGAAGCGGTTATAGATTGGCCGAGACCGACTTCAGTAACCAAGGTTTGTAGTTTTCTGGGGCTGGCTAGTTATTACAGACAATTTGTGGAAAGATTCTCTTCAATAGCTATGCCATTGACGCAGTTGCTGAAAATGGACAAGAAATACGAGTGGACGGATAAGTGTGAGCGTAGTTTCCAAGAGCTTAAGCATAAGCTGACTACCGCGCCAGTTTTGACTATTCCGTCAGGCTCAGGAGGATATGAGATTTTTAGCGATGCGTCATACAAGGGACTCAGTTGTGTTCTGATGCAATATGGTAAAGTGATAGCATATGCTTCCAGATAGTTGAGGCCTCATGAGCTGAATTATCCGACATATGACTTAGAGTTGGCGGCCATCATATTTGCGTTGAAGATATGGAGACATTATCTCTGTGGAGAGAGATTTCAAATTTTTACGGACCATCAAAGCTTGAAGTATTTGTTCTCCCAAAAGGAATTGAACATGAGGCAGCACAGATGGATGGAACTTCTTAAGGATTATGACTGCGATATCATGTACCATCCAGGCAAGGCAAACAAAGTGGCAGATGCTTTGAGTCGCAAGTCATCAGTTGCTAGTATGATGGTACAAAAATGGATTCTGTTGGAGGGAATCCGCGATTCAGAATTCAGGCTCAAGGTATGCCATCTTTCCAGTTTAATGGGTACCCTTAGGATTGAACCTGAAATTCAAGCCAAGATTAAGGCAATGCAACATTTGGACGTTGAGATCCAAAAGATTCTACAAATGGACGCGATCAAGAGAAAGTCGGATTTTCAAGTATCCGATGATGGGATCTTGAAATTTCGTGGACAGTTATGTGTACCAAGCGACGCCGAAATTAAGGAGAGGTTGTTATCCGAAGCGCATTGCAGCAACTACAGTGTGCATCCCGGCAGTACGAAGATGTATCAGAATCTACGACAGTATTATTGGTGGAACAGTATGAAGCTAGACATCGCCAAGAACGTGGCGAAGTGTTTAACTTGCCAACAAGTGAAAGCGCAGCATTGCAAGCCAGGAGGGTTATTACAACCTTTTGAGATCCCTGAATGGAAATGGAAGCACATCACGATGGACTTCGTGACGGGATTACCAAGAAGTCAGCGGGGTAATGATGGGATTTGGGTTATAGTGGACCGATTGACGAAGTCAGCTCATTTCATCGCCGTACGTAAGGATTTCGCTTTGGAAAAGTATGCAGAATTGTACGTGCGACAGATTATTCGTCTGCATGGGGTGCCAGTGACGATTACTTCAGATCGAGACCCCAGATTTACGGCTGCATTTTGGAAGAGTCTACAGACTTCGATGGGAACAAAGCTGCAGTTCAGTACGGCCTACCATCCTCAGACAGACGGTCAATCAGAGAGAACGATTCATACCTTGGAGGATATGCTGAGAGCTTGCGTATTGGATTTTAAAGGAAGTTGGGAGGAACAACTTCATCTCGTGAAGTTCGCGTACAATAACAGCTTTCAGCAGAGTATCAGAATGGCACCGTTCGAAGCTTTGTATGGCAGATTGTGTAGGACTCCAATTTGTTGGGACGAAGTCGACGAGCGGAAAATTACAGGGCCAGAGTTAGTGCAGCAATCGATAGACGCCATCAAGATGATTCGAGAGAGGTTAAAGACGGCTCAGAGCAGACAGAAGAGCTATGGAGACAGACGACGTAGGCCATTGGAATTTCAAGTGGGCGATCATGTGTTCCTTAAAGTATCGCCGATGCGAGGTACATCGCGATTTGGAAAGAAAGGAAAACTGAGCTCAAGGTACATAGGACCGTTCGAGATTCTAGAAAGGATCGGGAATTTGGCCTATCGTCTTGCACTACCGCATCGACTTGCTTAAGTGCATGACGTATTCCACGTGTTGATGTTAAGGAAATACGAGCCGGACCCGATGCATGTGTTGAATTTTGAAGAGATAGAGGTGGACGACAGGGTGTCGTATGTGGAGAGACCGATTCGGATTGAGGACCGAAAAGAACAAGTGTTGAGAAGCAAGACGGTCTCCTTCGTCAAAGTCATTTGGCAGCATCATGGTACGAAGGGAGCTACGTGGGAAAGCGAAGAAATCATGAGGCGTCAGCACCCCTATCTTTTTGAGGATTAGCGTGTCAGTTCAAATTTCGAGGACGAAATTTCTGTAAGAGGGGAAAAGTTGTAACATCCTGAAAATTGACTCAATTTAGCCCCAAATTTTAATCCGATTTTGGGAACCGACTTCTCAGTGATATCAGGACTAAATACTTGGATGTCGCCTCATTTATTTTGGGATTTTCCATTGGACACGGAAGCGTCGAAAAAAGGAAGGATTGGACCGGGTTTTGGGCCCGCGAGTGGGCCGGCCTAAGACCGGCGGCCCAATGGGCCTTGCACCCATTCAGCCCAGCCCAATAGGGGCCCAAGTTGGCCCAAGTTCCCCTCCATTTCCAGCCCATGGGCTTCTCTCTTTTGGCCTTTTGCTTTTGAGCCCTAGTGGACTTTGTTTATGCTTGTTTTTGCTTTGTTTTGATTGGTTCTTCAACAAGTGGCTTGCCTACTTTCCTTGGCCCTTATCCAAGTCTTCAGCAGCCCCTTCTTTCTCCTCTTTCTCCCCCAAAATTCGTGCACCAGCCCAGCCACTCTCTCTCTCCCTTTTTCTCTTCCATTTCTGGTGTTCCTTGCTGTCTTTACTGTTTTCCAGTCGGAAAACAGCCTTGCCGCCGTCACCGGAGCCACCACAACCGCCCAAAGTGTAGTCCTGGAAGTTAGGAAGCCAGCCGCACACCCCCGGTCGCCCCGGATTGCCCGTTTCGGCTTTTTCTGCACTGCTGGTCAGTTCCACGTGAACAGTAACCAGCACTGTTTTTGGCCTGTTTCGGCCACCGTTTGTCATCCGTTCTCGTCCCCGAGCTTATCCTTCGTAGCCCTCGTTCCCCTCTACGCGCCTGTGTCGCCGGATTTCCGATCCAAGTAAGTTAACTTCCTAATCCTTGTTTAGGAGTTAATATTGCTTAGGGAGTTAATTAGTGTATTTGTGTGTTTGTATTTAATTAAGGTTGATTGGTTAATTAGGCTGGTTAATTAGTGCTGACTAGGGTTAGTCAATTGACCATAGTTAGTAATAAAGTAATTAAGGTTAATTAATTAAAGTAACCATGTTAATTTTAAAATTAACCAAGGTTAAAAGTTAATCATGGTTAGGTTAGATTAACTAGGGTTGAGTTAAATTGTTAACCATGGTTAAGTTTATTTATTTTATTTATTTATTTAATTTCGGGCGAATTTACTGTTCACGGATTACTGTTCACAATTACTGTTCATACAGAAACAAATTTGGTTTCAAATTGTTGTGTTCTTGCTTATTAAGGCTTGTTGAAGTGCAAATTATTAATTATTCCCAAGAATTAGGGAATATACGTGATTGTTGATTGGTTGGAATTGAATTTCGGTTTGTCGTAATTTTCACAAGTGATTGGATTGTACTGCATGACATTATACATGTGTAAATTGCAATAGCATGTTGCGTGAACACGAATTGTATGTGCATTCACGACAGAGCAAAGAAAAGAACAGATTATTTGATGATGTGTTGCATGGTCACATTAAGAGGAGAGCCCGGTGTTGCCGGATGACCGCCAATCCTTATGGGGTTGTGCCGTGGCCGTTTGGTCACCTGACTGACTTTGGTCAGATGCCTGACAGGGAGGGGTTCTTTGTGGGGCTACGGTAGTGGGCGGGTCCCGGGCCTCTATCAGTTGCGGGGTTGCGGTAGTGGGCGGGTCCTATGCTCCTTCGGGAATGCCGTCTTGGGAGTGAGCCATTGACGTCGCCGTGCCTTGAGGTAAAGAGGACGAAGCTGGCTTGGCCAGGAACCGCCAACCATAAGGTTGTGTCGTGGCCCAAGAAGAGGGGTCGTAATAATCGGAGCATGTGTAGATGTGAAACATGAGAAAACTGTGTACAATGCTCTGATTATTTGCATGCCTCTTACTGTTGTTGTGAGGCGGTTGACAGTTTCTGCAGGTCATGTGTGCCAAGGCCAAGTAAGGTCGCATGTGATTGCACCTGTTTATTAAACTGTCTTCTGTGGTTATCTCTCTGAGATGGTATTGGATGATTTGATGAATTAGGTTGTATGTTAAACTCTTGAGGCGAGCGAAGTTCCTAACCGGGGCTTAGGACTTTAACTTGCTGAGTTTATCTTAACCCGTCGTGGTTAACCTTTTCAAGCCCTAGATGATGCAGTACTCGAGGATCGAAGAGAGCGATCCCTCTGAGGCCCGTGAGTAGGCAGCTGTAGCCTATTTCCTTTTTGACGAGCCTTCCCCCACTTGTACAGGGTTAGGTTAGCTAGGCCGGTCCCTTTTTTAGTAGACCTTAGCTTGTCGCCTGTAGTAAGGCGTGTTTCTATGTGCTGTAGTTCGGATAACCTTCAGATATATATATATATATATAATGGTGTTTGTCTTTCCTCTGTTGCTGTTGTTGCTATCCCTGTTGTTTTGATTGTTGGTTGGGAGTTCTATTCGTTTCCGCATGTGCATAATTACAAGATAAAAATGAATTGGTCGACGATATTACCTGGGACGTCATACAAGTAGACCTCAAGTGAAATGGGGTTGCCGCGAGCTCGACAGTCGGGGCGTGACAAGGACGACATTGATCATGGGGCACCTAGGAAAAGGGAGGGAGGGAGGAACACAACCAAAACATAGTAAGTCATGCCGTGGATGCTAGGCTTAACTCAATTAAAATGGTTATCTGCTTTGATGATTGACTCTTTTTTCTCTTCCTTCTTTTTGCCAAGTCAAGTTTCACATCATTCTCTTTACTTTTTAAAAAGTGTCCATTTGTAGGGCTGGGAATCATCTCTTTCCACACTATCTAAAAGCGCGTGTTTTGGATCGGATATATATGTTCACCGCAAGTTTTTTAAGCATGTCAATTCCAATAATTCAGACTATCATGTTAACGCGAAATCATTCTAATAATTTAGACCATCATGTTAACGTGAAATCTCATGATTCAAATGGTGATGGTAATTTAAGAAAGCAATTAAAATTGATTGAAAAGAGTCTTTTATTAGACATTATTAAGTCATTACTACTTGTTGAGCGCATGCCTGATTAAAGTTCTTGGTACATCATAAAGCTGGATCATAGATAGATTAGTTATATTTTGTGACCTACTTTTAATTTGTAGTCTTAACTTCCTAGTTTCCTCCACCAAAAACAATTAGTAAAAGTGTCACATGCCTCCTTGTCACTCCACGGATGAATGATATTTCGCATCACACATAACTTTCTTCAATGAGTCTAGCAAAGAGCTCTCAATTTTCGCTCATACTACCATCCAACGATGGATCAGTCTGCAAATTCTCGATAAAAACTATTTCATCTTATCATGATGTCATAACGAATAGATAAGGATATTCCATTCCGGAATTTTATAATTCCGACTCTCTCAGTTGATTGTCTGGGAAGAGCACAAAGCAGGAATCATGGTGGTTAGCCCATCTACATCGTAGCGAGAAGGGAGGGGCAAGCAAAGTCAGTCTTCCACCATCTTACCTTTCTATGGCAGCATTTTCGTTTTTCCAATTCTTTGTTCCCCACCATAAGATAGGGACAGGGAAAAAGCCGGACAGATAACCCTACTTAAAAAAGCCAAAAAGTCTCCGGTTAACGTTCAAAGTTGGAGGGCTTTCCAGTTGTTGCCCTGAATTTTCTCCGAAGTTGTGCTTAGATCAGGTACTCCGTTTTTCACGGTTCTCGCAGGGTCAACATTTCACGTGGTGGTATCCGTATCTCCATAGGCGATCGAGGTTACAAGCATACAGATTATGATTAGGGTGAAACGAGAGACTAGTGTACATCGTGAAAAAAAAATTAATATCATGAAAAACTTTAAACTAGTTACACATATTACACCAAAAATCTAAAAGTATATCCGTGATAAATTTATTCTCTATTAGTTTCTATTAAACTTTACTTTCAAGTTGCTAAGTTGAATGACACGTGACAGTTGATAAGTGTATTAATTTGGGTTTTTTCTCTTCGTTTTGCCTATGATACGAGCTAGGGAAAACAACAACAAAATTTATGGCATGTATACTATCCCACAAAGACGGCCCTCTGCAGCCTCGAAATAGGAATTGCCTTTTAGCCACCAAGTTGCTATTCATTCTTTGACTCATATCATGAAAAATTTTAAGGTGGGAAAATTCTGATGCTCAAATTCCATATTGTGGTAAATGCAGAGCATACTAACAGGATTAATCAAAACATCCCTAGTTTTAGGGAATCATACTAGACATGAAGGAAGAGAAAAGAGTTTTCGAGATTCATAATAAACCATACAATTTTTTTTTGGGAGGACGTTACAAGCCTTGCCTTATATAGGCACAAAACTATACAAAAGACGAATGTCAAATATAATTATTGTGAATAGCTCACTATTGACTTTTACAAACTTTTTAAGGCCGACCATGGCTAATTATTCAACTCTTATATAGACAGGTTGAAATTTCGCTTCCAACAGACCATGATCTTACTTTTTTACATAGTGTCAAATAATACTAAATAGTGCAAATAGTGTCAAATAGTGTCTTGACCAAACTTTCTTCATGTAACTCTTGCTTTTCCTTCTTTTCTTTTTCTCTTAGTTAATTGTTCTTATCCTCTTGTGACTCTTATGTAGTCTTCCAAGTACATTCCCCTTGGCCATATAATCCCATCTCAAAATACTTCAAGTCTTCAACTTTCTTTCTGAATCTCACTTTTGGATCTTTTTGAATGAAAGCAAATGTTCCATACTCGTGTTATGGAAGCTTCTAATTTCACATTTCAAGAGTTCACAATGAGGTTAAGGCTTTGAGTTGTCCAAGTATTTGTTCAAGGTAAATGAAAACTCTAGGGCTAAGCTAGCTTAATCTACCTAATACTCTTGACTTGATTGGTGTTTGTTAATTCAGTTTGAATTTTGACATTGAGTGTGAATAAGTTTAAGTTATGACATGTTGGATCTTTATGTTTTCTTGACTTGAATCAATAAGTTTGTGCATGTCTAGGATGTAATTTGTTTGAAAGCATAATTTTCTTACTATGATTATATATATATATATATGCTCAATGTAAACCCCACTAAACATAATATTACAATTCTACCCTTGTTATCATATTTTCTAACACTCCCCCTCAAGTTGGCATATAGACATCAAATAGTCCCAACTTGTTACATAAAAAACTCACTTTATTCTCTCGTGGAGATTTAGTAAAGATATCTAACAGTTGATTATCTGCCCTCGCATGTTGAAGAATGATCTCGCCTTTGTGCACCTTCACTCGTTGTTGACACCTAAATTTTGCCGTTTTATTTAAGACTTAGTAGCATTAAAAATTAAAATTAATTAAAAAATTCGAATTTATAAAAAAAAAAAAAAAACAATTGTGGGTCGGGCCAGGGCTGGGCCTGCCAGACCCCTTTCTTTTCTTCTTTTCCCTCCTGCACGGGCTTGGCCCATACTTCTTCTTTCCTTCTCCCCTGGCCTCAGCCCGGCCCACTCGGCCTTCTTCCTCCTCCTTTCTTCTCCACGCGTGGAAGCAGCAGTAGAGGCAAAAAAACTAATGAAGCAGGTTGCTACAGGAGGTCAGACGACAGGGTTGAGGTCGACAAGTCAGAGCAGCAGCAAGTCAGGACAAAAATGGAGAGGATAGACCGAGAGACAGGGAGAGAATTCTGAAGGTAAGAGAGCAAACCGGAGGGAGAAGGCAAGCTCGAGGGAGCAGCTAGCCGTTGGCGGAGGCTTGTCCGCCGCAACTCATCCCCGAACGAGGTAGGTCCCCCTGAACCTCCGTTGTTCCATTTCTGGAGAATACTAGGCCGGAGCTCATGGCCGACCAGCTCATGGCCGGAGCTCATGGCCGGAGCTCATGGCCGACCAGCTCGCGCAAGCTCCGGACCTTGTCATCCTTGCATTTTGCTCCCACTTCCCTTGTATGTTATGTCCGAAGACCCCTAGAACATGTTCGAGGCTCGGTTGAGTTGGAAACCTTTGAATTTGGTAGTGCCCATTAACCTGTTCGATGAAATACCTCAATGAGAAAACCGAACCCAACCCTTGACCCGAGCTCGGCTTTCGGTTTCTTTTGCGTCGTTTGAGGTTATACTATTGTCACGCACCGTTTCAGTCATTTTCCTAGCTTTTTGGTAGATTATTCCGCGCCGTTTGGGTAGGCCAAGGCACGTATCTTGCCAGAGTCAACCCGACGACTCTCGAATGCCGGGCAGCTGGCGGCTGGCGGCTGGCGGCGCTTGGCATCGATCGGACGGAACGATTGCCGAACGACTGACTTACGGTTGCAGCGACGCCAGCTCTATTTTTTTTTAAAATTGTAGGACCTCCGGCGAAGAAGAAGACGTCGGGCATGCATGGGGATGGCAGGAAGAAGACCAAGAGAAAAGAGAAAAAGAGAAACGAAAAAAAAAATCGAAAAATAGGAAAATATAAAATATAAAATGGGCTGAGAGTTTATTGAGCGGGCCTGGGCCGCGCTAGACATAGGGGGATGGTTGGGCCGGAGAGACCGGGCTAGAGGTAGAGGTGAGAAACAGGCCTCCAGCCGAGCTAAAAATGGAAGTCGAATTGGGCTTTTTTCTAAAAAATCCGTGTGGGTTTTTAGTGGGCTTGAGGCTGGCCCAATTCCTTCAGCCCAACCCAGGCCGATGGGACCTGAACCGGGTCAGCGGGGCCGGGTCTCCTGACCCGGTCCGAATCATTTTTTAATAATAAAAAAATCATTAAAAAAATCCAAAATTTCAGAAAAATAAAATAAAATAAAAATAAAAAAATCATAAAAAATCATAAAAAATTTCGAAATTCCAGAAATTTCATGGAAAATTCAGAAATCTGAACATTTATAAAAATTTCGAAAAAAATATCTTTTATTTTTTTTTTTAAAAAAATTTCGAAAATATTAAATATTAGAAATTCCGAAGAAAAAAAAAATTTCAAAAATCTCAAAAATTTCAAGTTTGTTTTAGAGTTCCCTAAAAAGCTTTAAAATAATTCTTGGACAATTTTCTCTTAAAAAGGTGTGGGAAAATTATCGGCCTAAGATTGTGCTTTAAATCGAACAAGCCCTCACGGCTTTGTCTTAGAGTCTTAATTATCCTCGGATACAATTACCCTTGATTGTACGCTCATGATGCGATAATTATGGTTCCCTCCTAGTCTAATTAGGACCGTAATTTGTTTATCTCTCTTAATCCTATTTGCTTATTTTCTCTTGCAATACATTTAATGCTTCCTCATATTACTGATTGTTATTTTGATGATTACGCACCCACATGATCACCTCACATGTTAGTAGATAATTCTAAAATCAATCCAAACTGTTTGACAAAAGTCTTTTTGAAATGAACAAGATTAGGCACCGAAATGGCACTAATTGATTAATTGGTGTAATTAAGTCCCCGACCCTAGATTCTCTTGTTGCGTAGAAAGTGAGGCACACTCCCATGCCTCGCTTGGTTTCTAGCCGACCTCAATAGGCTAGTGGCGACTCCTCATTAGAAGATTTTCATGAGCACCCAATGTCACGCGGGGTATGGGCTTGGGAGAGCCCACGTCTAGTTAAGGGTCCTCAACTCATCTTCTAGATAATACCTCTAAACTTATTTATATATGCATAGATTTCCTTTCCCCCTCGGGATGGAAAAAATAGGTCACGACAACTTGATAACTCCACTGGGGACTTGGTTTTAAACCTTAGAGGACTTAGGCTAAAATTAATCTTGTTCAAAATTATTTTTATTTGGCAACGAGGATTCCAGGTACGCCCCTAACATTAAAGGTGTTAAATGTTTTTGCAAAATGTGAGGTATAAGGGGAAGTGTTTGCTCACCTTTGTTTGTAGGGAGGTGTAGGAATGTATGGTTTATTGTTATGTACGAAGTGTTGTTTGCTTATAAATTGTTGTGCATGTATCATTTGCATTACACTACACCTTAGCACATACAACCTACTGCTGGACCTGGGCCGCACAGGATCACTTAGGAGGGTATTGAGGTTGATACTACTTCGACTACAATCTTGAAGTATGAGTCACCCACCTCAATTTCGAAATTTCCTTCTTGTGTCAAGAGTTCCCACCCCGGTTTGCAACCACGCGACACGGGTTGACTCTTTGACGAAGCCGAAGTCATGGGAACCCCAACCTAACCTTGATCATGTTGGTTCAGTCTAGTAATCCCGTGGCTCCATTTTGAGCTATCTAAGTAGAAATCAAACCATATCTCATGCGCATGTGTCACGGGCCGATCGATTTCTCGTTCCCTTGCACCCGTGCGGCCTTAGGATTTCTCCCAAGCAGCCTTTTCACTCAAACTCACAAAACTTCTAGAGAGAGAAACTCTAGAGAGAGAACCTCTGGTTTTCTATTTCTTGTGTAGAATGAGATGCTACAATGAGGGGGAGGAGACCCCTATTTATACAAGTATAGGCAAACCGTATCCGTAGATCTCTCCTCGATCTAACGGTAGAGATTACATCTCCCCAACTACCACCTACCCGCATTAATTACATAGGTATATCCCCATCTACCACCTACTTACATTAAATACCTTGGTGTACAATTACCGTATCGCCCGCCCCTAGGAATATTCTAGAAGACTCAAGAAAACCCTAGAATACGGGGATCACGGTTGAGGATCGCTCGTACCAAGGATCGGTCATGGCATCGACCAAGAACCGTCTTGGATTGTTCATGCCTTCGAGCCGTGACACATGTCTATGTGATTGGGAAAAAGAAAGAGAAGAGGAAAAGGAAAAAAAAAAATCATCACCTATTGTAAGTATGATTTCTTCTTTTACTTGTTCATTATTTATTTATTTATTTATTTATTTATTTATTGAAACTTTCATTTTTGAAATTTGTGGTGATCAATCGAATGCCCTTCGTGCCATAGGCTTCTAATTGGAAAAACCGGGAATTACTCTTCATAAGTGAAGATTGAGTATCAATTTCAAATATCTCTAATTTGCGTCTGCACAACGGATGATTTTGTTAAAGTTTCCAATCATGGGCTTAAAATTACATCTCATCAAAAAGTTCTTCCAATTCATGATTATGTTTTGGGTCACAAAAAAAAAAATTGAAATCACACTTTTAATCAAATTCTTTCCTTCTCACATTTTGGGATTGAAAAGTCAAATCACATTTTTTTGTATAGATTTCTTATAATAAAATCACTTCATTTTCACAAGAGTGAAAGCACAAATCAGTCTTTTAAAATTAATACCACATTTTGCATATGAAACTTTTGGGAATAGAGTGGACATTCGATCGATAATCGCGGATTAATCTTTTAACGATGTCTCTCTTATGATCAAATCTTGGCGAAATACTAAAATCCCGCAATAGAGACCATGGGGCATGTGCCGTCGTCTTGATTTCATTGTAAGAGGTAACATCATTGAAAGATCATTTTCTCATTCACATATTGACATTATTTCCTTTTTGTAAGATACGAGTAACATTTACTACTTGACATCTACTTGACCATACATATAAGTGGACTTTCAAACTTGGACAAGACTTGATTTTTACACTCATCTATATAAGATTTTCTTGTATTTTATCATTGTTTTCATTCTCATTAAGAATCATGTTTTCCATTTTGGGTTTCAATTGCAGGCCCAATTGACACTTTTTTGAATTAAGCAACTTACATTTTTTTGTAATGAAATCCAATTTCATGAAAATCATCACAAAAGCCCAAAAAAAAAAAATTTTATTGAAGTGCTTCAAACGGGCTTTTAGGGTTAAGCTTTTATGCCTTTAACTTCAAAATGTTTCAAAAAATGATTTTCAAGAAGAACTCGCATAGGATTTTATCTCTTCTCATTTTATCTTTTCTCCTAACCACCTTCGTGAGTTGACCCGCAAAATGATACTTTGAGATGGTAAGGTTGTAATCGTTCAAATGGGAATTTCTTGTACAACAACTGACTCATTCATTTTTTTTCTTCATTAATAAGGTAAAATGAAGGGTCATTTGAGGTTGTCAATTGCCTCCTCTAAAGGACAAAAGCATAGACCCTTAGAATTCAAGATGAACACAACATACGTGATCGTCAATGGAAATGCATCAAGGGAGATACATGTATTTGTGAGTTTCAACTCGATTAGCCTAGAAGACATATTTTCCTGGAATCCCAAAGTGTAGGAGATGATTTTGGATTAGGATCAACTGAGGATTCAAACACGTTGACTTCCAAGACTTTCATGCTGTCTTTCACCTACAATCTACGCGGGTCTCTCCTCTACTTGGAAGAATGCTATTTAGCAAATCCGATACTCTTTTGAAACATTACCCAAAATGAGAGGAGAAAAATCCTACCCACTAATCTACCAGAGCACAAGATGAAAGACCGTCATGACCATTTGTTGCAATTGTATGGATAGAGAATTTGCACAAGGAGGACATGTTTGTTTTTGTTGCTCTGAAGATTTTAAAGTCTGGGAATGTTCACTTCTTTTAGGTCTGCTCAGAACTACCGATGCTATTAGGAAAGCAATCCACATTTTAGTCACATCAGGTTATCTAACTAAATGTGAAGGGCATTTGACCGATGAATAGTAGTCCACTAGGCTAGTGTGATAGAGCAACCGATGTTGGAGGAGAGTCCGTCAAAGGGACAACGCCTCTCGCTAACGAGGTGATGATGAGTCACTCAAAGCATTGTGATTCTCGCTCGTGAAGCAAGATGAAAGAGAGTCAATGGATTCAATACAAAAAGGGAGTGTCGTTCCTAAATTAGTCCAACTCAATTTAGGAACCCAAGTAACATGCCCATTTGTTGCAGAAAAAGGCACACATTGACCATGGGAGTAATGCCTTCCATCAAAGAAGCATGTTGAAGTTCAATTGTCCGTTTTGACGCTATAAATGGGGCAAAGTATCCAAGGAACAATGCCCTCGAATGTCCAAGCAAGGAGTACCCCTCTCTTTTCATCTTTGACACTCACTTAGGATTAGTGAATTTAATGACATCGGAATGGCTCATTTAAAGGCAAATTTGAAAAACACATTTAATGACTCACTTCTAAGTTTTTCAAACTTCCCATTGATTAGATGCCTCTTTGAAAAGAAAAGACTTGAACGTTGTAGAACGTTGTATGCAATAAAGAAATGCTTCCCATGAATAAAATCAGGGCCACATGACCAATTCTTTTCAAGCAATCCTAGTCACTTAGATGACTCGTTTTACGCATGTCAGGCGTACATTCTTTGCATGTATTTCCTATTGAAGATGCTGAAAATTTTTTTACAAAGAAAGTCAATGAATGGCACTCTTGCATTGATCCTGTTCACCCTTGATAATTTTTTCCTAACACACTTCGTTGCCATTCTTGCTAGGGTATGTTGATGCCCAAAGAACAAAAGCACGTGAAGGGAAACGTTGGACATGTAAAGATAAATGCAAGTGAAGATCTGGAGTTGCCAAATATCCAAAAGGGTGATATTAGCACTCAAAGGATAAATGCGAGTGAGGGGTAGCGATGTATCATTTCCAATCTTTAATTCCATCAAGGTTCTTACACTAACACATTCTTTTCCATTGTTTACAGGGTTGTCATGTCGCCTCATAGCAAGTAAGTACCCTTCTTCTCAAAATTAGAAGGAAAGTAAATGGATAATTTCCATCTCAAAAAAATCTTCAGCATTTTCCTAGAAAACAAACATAAAAAAATGGAAATTGAAAATTTTTTTTCCACAAAGCCTCTAAGCATCTTTTTTATCTCAAAATTGTCTATCTACTTGGTGGATCACTCATTTTGAATCAAAATTCCCCATGGAGATTAATCTGCTTAGATGTTTTTGACCAATTGAAATTGTGATGTCAATCATGCCAAGCGAGAGACACTTAGGATGAGGAAAGGCAACCCATTTCCAAACACGTCCTCTAAACACTTTGAGAGTTGAGCAAGAAAGAAAAGATGTGTCATTTAAGGACAAGGGATTCATTCGCAGGTGGTACATGGATCAAAATGAAAAGAGAAATTTCTTTCTGTTGCCCTACACACCGCATGTGAGAATAGTTTGCCCATTTGAGCCTTTAAATACAGAGAATTTTCTACAATGGGGCAATTATAGAGGTTTGGATTGACATTATTTGAAGAAGAAATGATTGCTTTGCTCTCACTTGCATTAATCTTTTGTAGTAGCTTCAAGTGAGTCATTGTGGAAACTCAAATCATCCCAAAATGAAGAAGAGCATTCATTTCTCTACCTAAACACTTATGCCCTTTGCTTAGCCAAGTTGAGCCTGAACATTCATTTCTAAAGTCCGAATGGTGATTATCTCCCCCCACTAGGACAAGGCATATGATTTATCAAGGCAATTGGCATTTACATGAAAATGTGGAAAGTGTCTCGAAAGTCCTAAGGGCTCAAAAATTTTCAATGAAAATTAAGGGGCATGAAAAAACAGTGTGCATTGAAAAAGCCCGATTTCAAAAAATGAGAAAAAAAGAGCGAGGAAAGTCGCATCGAAGAAAAAAAGAAGAAGCTTTCTTGTGAAGAAAAAAAAAATTGGCAAAGCTCAAAATGCTTGCATTGAAAAAAAATCATTGCAAATGCAAAAGCCATTAGATGAAAGAGCAAAGCTCTCATGTTAAGATGTTTAACCAAAGAACTTTTGAGAAAAAGTTAGATTTCCAAAGTCAAGTGCCTTTGAAAAAATTGGATGAAATGGTAATGATACCATGATGATCACCAACTCTCAAACCCCTCTTCAAAGAAAATTCTAAGCCTTTTGAGTCTATAATCAAACCAACATTACAACCCCTTCCCGAAGTCTCTTCATATTGGGATGACTCGAGTGAAAGTAAGGACTTCTCAAAGAAGCTACCGCTTAAAGAAGCGGGGGCAAAGTTGTCTTATCTCATAAGGTTTATGGACTTGTAAACTTGGCGAAGATGTTGATCGATGACTATTTCACTACATAGCCAATTATGTTTATCTTTGTTGAAACCTTGACCAAATCACATCATGGCCCTTCCAAAAGACCTCTTAGATTGATCAATATGTACTTATTGCAAATGATTCTCAAAGCCTTTGACATAGGTTATGTGAGATACCCCCAATGATCAGCCATGCTTCCCACATTAAGGGATGGGATCAAATAGCCATTTTCTCGAAAAGATGTGAGAAACCCTTTTTGACTAAGAGACCTTGCTTGGCATGTTTGACAAATCCTTCTCATAAGTCAGGATCACTTTGATATCGACTTTTCTTCTAAAGGAATTTGAGAATTGATGATATCTTCCAAACTCAATGACAATTTTGCGATACCAAGCAGTGTTGTATATTTACCAAATAATTGAATTAACTCGATTTGCTCACGCAATCAACGCTTTCTCATCTTCAATATTTTTCTAGATTGTCTCTAATGACACTTCTTTCAAATTGATATTGTCTGGTTCCCCTAGTGAAATCATGTATTCTCAACATGGTTTGTGGTCATTCGAAACCACACGGTTTGTGGTCTACCCTTAAACCACACGATTGGTGGTCTACCCTTAAACCACAATGTTGATAGTCTATCATTAAACCACGGGGTTTGTGGTCATCCAAAACCACATGGTTTGTGGTCTACCCTTAAACCACACGGTTAGTGGTCTACTCTTAAACCACGGGATTTTTGGTCATCCGAAACCACACGGTTTGTGGTCTACCCTTAAACCACACGGTTGGTGGTCCATCCTTAAATCACGGGGTTTATGGTCATCTAAAACCACACGGTTTGTGGTCAACCTTTAAACCACACGGTTTGTGGTCTACCCTTAAATCACAGGGTTGGTGGTCATCCGAAACCACACGGTTTGTGGTCTACCCTTAAACCACACGGTTGGTGGTCATCCGAAACAACATGGTTTGTGGTCTACCCTTAAACCACACTGTTGGTGGTCTATCCTTAAACCACGGGGTGTGTGGTCTTCCGAAACCACACGATTTGTGATCTACTCTTAAACCACACGATTGGTGGTCTACCCTTAAACTACGGGGTTGGTGGTTATTTGAAATCACATGGTTTGTGGTCTACCCTTAAACCACGGGGTTTGTGGTCTACTCTTAAACCACATGGTTGGTGGTCTATCCTTAAATTACGGGGTTTGTAATCATTCGAAATCACACGGTTTGTGATCTACCCTTAAACCATACGGTTGGTGGTCTAACTTAAAACCACGGGGTTTGTAGTCATCCGAAATCACACGGTTTGTGGTCTACCCTTAAACCACACGGTTTGTGGCTTACTTTTAAACCACGGGATTGGTGATCATCCGAAACCACACGTTTTGTAGTCTACCTTTAAACCATACGGTTGGTGGTGTACCCTTAAACCACGAGGTTTGTGGTTACCGAAACCACACTGTTGGTAGTCTACCTTTAAACCACGGGGTTGATGGTCATCCGAAACAACACGATTAGTAGTCTACCCTTAAACCACGGGATTGGTGGTCATCCGAAACCACACAGTTTATGGTCTACCCTTAAATCACGGGGTTGGTGGTCTATCCGAAACCACATGGTTTGTGGGTTTACCCTTAAACCACGCTTGTTCCTTTTTAGTCAAAACTCATTTTTATACGGTGAGACTATCACATTCAGTCGAAACTCATTTTTACATAGTAAGACTATCATATCCGGTCGAAACCCGTTTTTACACGATGAGATTATCCCATCCGGTCGAAACCCGTTTTTACACGGTGAGACTATCATATCCGGTCGAAACCCATTTTTACACGGTGAGACTATCATATCCGGTCAAAATCCGTTTTTACAAGATAAGACTATCCCATCCAGTCGAAACCCGTTTTTACACGGTGAAACTATCATATCCGGTCGAAACTTGTTTTTACACGATGAGACTATCACATTCGGTCGAAACCCTTTTTTACACAATGAGACTATCACATTTGGTCGAAACACGTTTTTACACGGTGAGACCTCCTTCCTAGTCGAAATCCATTTTTACAAGGTGAGACTATCCCATCTGGTCGAAACCCGTTTTTACACGGTGAGACTATCATTCCCGGTCAAAACCCGTTACCCGTTTTTACACGGTGAGACCTCCTTCTCGGTCGAAACCCATTTTTACACGGTGAGACTATCACATCCGGTCGAAACCAGTTTTTACACGGTGAGACTTTATTCTCGGTCGAAATCCGTTTTTACATGGTAGGACCTCCCTTCTAGTTAGAACTAGTTACCACACAATAAGACTTTCCCATCTCGGTTGAGGGACATTTTTTTTTACAAGATCATCCCTTCATATCATTTTCTTATCGGCAGCCCCCGATCGTCATCGTCTACGAAATTTAGGTTTCTCTTGTCTTTGAAAGAAACCTCTTCGAGCTCCCATTCAAAGAGAGGCAACTGTTGACACCTAAATTTTGCCGTTTTATTTAAGACTTAGTAGAATTAAAAATTAAAATTAATTAAAATTAATTAAAATTAATTAAAAAAATTCCAATTTATAAAAATAAAAAAAAAAAGAAGAGAAAAAAACAATTGTGGGTCCGGGGCTGTGGCCGGGCTTGCCCCGCCCTTTCTTTTCTTATTTTCCTTCCCGCACGGCTTGGCCCATTCTTCTTCTTTCCTTCTCCCCTAGCCTCGGCCCGACCCGCTCGGCCTTCTTCCTCCTCCTTTCTTCTCCACGCGCGGAAGTAGTAGTAGAGGCAAAAAAACTGATGAAGCAGGTTGCTGCAGGTGGTCAAACGGCAGGGTTGGGGTCAACAAGTCAGAGCAGCGGCAAGTCAAAGCAGAGGGAGGTTAGACGGCGGCAGCAAGTTAGGGAAAAACAGAGAGGAGAAACTGAGAGAAAGGGAGAGAGTTCTGAAGGTGAGAGAGCGAATCGGAGGGAGAAGGCAAGCTTAAGGGAGTAGCTAGCCATTGCCGGAGGCCCATCCGCCGCCATTGTCTGCCGCAGCTCATCCCCGAACGAGGTAGGTCCCCTTGAACCTCTGTTGTTCCATTTCTGGAGAATACCAAGCCGAAGCTCGCGGCCGACCAGCTTGCGCAAGCTCCAACCCTTGTTGCCCTTGCATTTTGCTCCCACTTTCCTTGTATGTCATGTCCAAAGACCCCTAGAACGTGTTCGAGGCTCGGTTGAGCCAGAAACCTTTGAATTTGGTAGTGCCCACTAACTGTTCGACGAAATGCCTCAATGAGAAAACCGAACCCAACCCTCGACCGGAGCTCGGCTTTCGGTTTCTTTTGCGTCGTTCAAGGTTATACCGTTGTCACGCACTGTTTCAGTCATTTTCCTAGCTTTTTGGTAGATTATTCCACGCCGTTTAGGTAGGCCGAGGCGCGTATCTTGCCGGAGTCAACCCGGCGACTCTCGAATGTCGGCCAGCCGGTGGCGCTCGGCGTCGGTCAGACAAAACGATCGACACGGGATGACTGTATGGTGACCTCCCGAAGGCCGGCAAAGACTTGTGGTTGTAGCGGCGCCGGCTCCATTTTTTTAAAAAAACTGCAAGAGCTCCGGCGAAGAAGAAGACGTCGGGCGTGTATGGGGGACGGCAAGAAAAAGACCGAGAAAAAAGAGAAAAAGAGAAACGAAAAAAAATCGGAAAATAGAAAATATAAAGTGGGCTGAGAGTTTATTGAGCAGGCCTAGGCCCACGTTAGACATAGGGGGATGGTTGGGCCGAAGAGATTGGGCTAGAGGTAGAGATGAGAAACGAGCCTCCAGCTGGGCTAAAAATGGAAGTCGAATTGGGCTTTTTTCTAAAAAATCTGTGTGGGTTTGTTTTTTTTAGTGGGCTTAAGGCCAACCCGGCTCCTTCAGCCCAACTAGGGCCAATGGGACTTGAATGGATCAGCGGGGCCGGTCTCCTGACCTGGTCCAAATCATTTTTTAATAATAAAAAAATCATTAAGAAAATCCAAAATTTCAGAAAAAAAAAAATATAAAATATAATATATAAAAAATTCGAAATTTCAGAAATTTCATGGAAAATTCAGAAACCTTGAAAATTTATAAAAATTTCGGAAAAATATCTTTTATTTTTTTTAAAAATTTTGAAATTTTGAAAATATTAGAAATTCCCAAAAAAAGAAAATTTTCAAAAATCCCAAAATTTCAAGTTTGTTTTAGAGTTCCCTAAAAAGCTTTAAAATAATTCTTGGACAATTTTCTCTTAAAATGGTGTGGAAAAATCATCGACCCAAAATTGTGCTTAAAATCAAACAAGCCCTCACGACTTTGTCTTAGAGTCTTAATTATCCTCAGATACAATTACCCTTGATTGTACGCTCATGATGCGATGATTATGGTTCCCTCATAGTCTAATTAGGACCGTAATTTGTTTATCTCTTTTAATGCTATGTGCTTTTTTTCTCTTGCAATACATTTAATGATTCGTCATGTTGCTAATTGTTATTTTGATGATTGCGCACCCACATGATCACCTCACATGTTAGTGGATAATTCTAAAATCAATCCAAACTACCTGACAAAAGTCTTTTTGAAATGAACAAGATTAGGTACCGAAATGGCACTAATTGATTAATTGGTGTAATCAAATTCCCGACCCTAGATTCTCTAGTTACGTAGAAAGTGAGGTACACTTCCATGTCTCGCTTGGTTTCTAGCTGACCCCAATAGGCTAGTAGCGACTCCTCATTAAAAGATTTTCATGAACACCTAATGTCACGTGGGGTATGGGCTTGGGAGAGCCCACATCTAGTTAAGGGTCCTCAACTCATCTTCTAGATAATACCTCTAAACTTATTTATATATGCATAGATTTCCTTTCCCCTCAGAGACGGAAAAAATAGGTTGCGACACTCGTACAAAGTGACAACAAACCTCAATGTGTTTGGTTCGTTCATGGAAGATAGGATTGTTCCCAATATGGATAGCCGATTAATTATCACAATATAATGTCGATGGATTTGATGTTGATATACCAATTTCAGACAATAACATTCTCAACTAGGGCAATTCAACTGTCACATGTGAAATAGCACTTGATTGAGAAATCACATATTATTTTTTACTCTTTCAAGCAACTAAATTGCCTCTAGGAAATACGCAATACCCTAAAGTAGGCCTTCTATCAATAGGGCATCTGGCCTAGTCTACATCAGTGAAAATTCAAATGGCCATAATTTTTGAAAAGTAATCCTTTACCAAGCGTTCCCTTCAAATGGATAGCCGATTGATTATCATAATATAATGTCAATGGATTTGATGTTGATATACCAATTGCAAACAATAACATTCTCAACTAGTGAGTAGTGCAAGGAGAACTCATAAACTGACATACTACACTGATAATACAAGATATATTAGGTATTGTGATAGTAATATAGTTCAACTTACCCACTAATCTCTGATATTTTACTGGACCATGTAATAGTTTTCCATGTACTACATCAAGTTTCACATTAGACTCCATAGGTGTGTCAACTAATTTTGCTCCAAGAAATCTAACCTCATGAAGAATATCAAGTACATATTTCCATTGTGATAAATTGATACCCGCATGTGAATAGGCAATCCCAAGAAAATATCGTAAGCGTCTCGAATCCATAGTATTGGATTCTATATGTAGAAACTGCTTAAGTCATTACATACCATCTAAATCAATACCAATGATAATAATATCATCTATATATACCACTAAGAGGACACAACTGACTGTAGAATGATGGGTGCTTCTTGGTGGTGATACATGATTGTGGATGGATATGGAATGATCAATGATGATGGATGACGGAAGATGGCAATGGTTAGGGTTATGCTAATGGTGGCAGTGGTGACCTTGAAAAAATTAGCTTTTGTCAGCCCGCTTTGATACCATGTTTGAGAGGATAATAATTGTCTTATTATGTCCAATGAAAGCATTACAATATATATGCTTAATGTAAATCCATCTAAACATAATATTACAATTCTCTCCTTATTATCATATTTCCTAACATATTTGATTGATTTCCATGATTTGGGTGATATTTTAGGTATGAAAATTGTGAAATTGGTGAAACTAGGCTTATAAATGAAATTTTTATAAATTGGACTAAGTTACCAATTTACTCGCTGTATTGTTTGACTAATCAAGTTATCGATTAAAGTTGCCAATCCTCTAAGTTGTTGATTATATGTGTTGTCGATTTTAAAGTTAGTGATTTTTTGAGTTGTTGATTGTCGATGTCTAAGCTACTGATTATTTGAGTTGTCGATTTCTAAGTTTTCAAATTCTTTGGCTTGTCAATTTTTCTCATGAATTTACTGATCTCTCTAAGTATCTTATCACTGCTTACATGGGAAATGCAAAGAAGTAAGTATGTAATTACTACTTGTGTAAGTTCTTATCAGTAAAGGCATGACAATTTTGGTAACAAATTGCATAAAATGATGTTATGTAACAAATGTTGATTTCTGAGAATGTGTACGCAAGAGATAATGAATAGGTGTTGATTATTTCTTTTTATACAATGAAATTATTATGTCATATGTCTATCACCCATATATTGAAGGTAGAAATGCCTCATGAGTCGAGATGACTTGTGTGTTGCAGTTGTGGGGGTGGGTGAGTGTGTTTTAAATGATGCCGAAGGAAGTATGGAGAGACTAAAGCATGAGGGGATGGATGTTAATGGATAAACATAAATACACTATCACCACCAAGGCAAAAAAAACACATCACCGGCCAAGGAAGAGGATCGAGATCAATGAAATTCACCACTAAGGTTTAAAGGCCAAGTTACCCGCTAAGGATAAAGGACTTTAAGATAGGAGAAGCTTACTAGTGAGGCCTCAAAGAATACCACCAGCCGAGAATAAATGGCTTCTTGGCTCATCACTAAGGAGGTATCCACTCTTTGAGGATAAAAAAATCGGGGTAGAAGTTATCCACTCTCAAAAGATATTCGCTCAAATAGAGGACAATCTCATATATTCTCATTCAAGTTGTGTTTTTTTTTTAAAAAAAAAAAAAAGAGATTACAACTCTATAAACAAGAGAGAAGACTCTTTTAATTCATGAACTGAATAAACTCTTTGGGAATTCACCTAATTAAGACTCTTCAAAGTAACATCACAATAAAAACTCATAAAAAGCTATGAATAAAGAGACTAGATGCATGCAATTAATTATTAGATGCATTGAAACTTGACTAGACTAATTATTCACCTTTTGTAAAGAGGATTAAAGCTACGCCAAAAATTAAAAGGTAAGACGTGGTTCAACAAAGTGTAGACTTAGAATTTTTTTTTTTTTTGTACGGCAGTTTTTGCTCAGATTCTCTTTTCACTTTCTCTTCCTCTTTAATTTCTTTATTTGGCTATTCTCTTAGGTGAGTTACATGTCAATATGAAATATGGTACAAGTAAAATCTCTTCATTGTCCTGCCAACTTGAAATTTTTTTGGGGCCGGGGGGGGAGGGCTCAATATGGATCTTTAATCAATTGACCAGAGGATGCACTTTAATTTGGTGTACAACTTCTTGTGAAATAATGTGAAAATTTACAGATCTTGCAATTCAATTTTAACGTGAGGAGAAAAAATTACAAGAGAAATCAACAATAAACAATAAATAAGTTAGAGGCTTACGTGGTTCAGTTCAAGTGTAGGTATCTATTTCATGGGAAGAGCCAATCACCAATAAAACCACGATGTATTCGGAGAATACAGAGCTTTTAATCTATTAAGAAATCCATAAGTATTATTTCATAATCTCTCACAAAAAAACGTACTCAGAAAACTCACAAGAGAGAAAACCCAACACTCATCTTGTTTGCTTTATTGTGTAAAAATCCAAGTAGAATTCCATTTATATATTATCTACATCCAAAATAGCAAAATTGTTTGTAGGAAATCCACTCAAATTAGGAAATTACTCAAATTAAGATTTGATTTTTTTTTTACAAGCTCAAACTCAAGACATATTCACCAACCAAAAAAAACTCGGGACATATTCTAAATACCTCTTTAATTTCTATCTTTCAAATCTTCACAAGAACGATATGAGTTCCGGTCAAAGTCCAACACTGTTGGGTCATTGTCTTCAATCAACATTAGCTGACCAATAAATAGGATGGTGGCACTTGCATGCCGTACCGCTTCAGTCACAGAACCGTTTGATATGATATGAAATTGAATATTCAATGCTGATGGAATGTAAATGAATTCCTGCATTATATCATCGTCAAAAGATGAGGAGACCTTGGCCCATCCAATTTCATATAACCCTTCTACTAAAAGGATGGACTCATGCTTGTTTTCAAAGTTGTGCCTAAAAATTCTTAAGTGATTCAGGCACATGTAATTCTAATATATCTGAATACTTAATATTGATAGATTTCACATGATATTCACGTGATTTAAGAGTCGATATCTATTAGATGTTTGTTGTAAACGTGGCTTCGCGAAAGCCTTTTCCCCAATGAGTCAATCTTTCTGAGCCACCCCTCTCTCTCTCACGCCACGTTATCAAGTGCTGGTCAAAAAAGTAGAAAGACAGCTCAGAGCGATTGGTGCCAGCAACAGCATGTCCAATAACTAATCAACCGCCGTCTCTATCTACCAAAGAAAACCAGCGAAAAAACAAACTATATCCTATATGCATATGCCACGTCGCGGCCCTAGCACGGACCTTTCAAGATTTTTCAACGTGGACCATCTTGACTAGAAAATCTTCATTGGTGCATCTTCAAGGTCCCTGCGAGTTTAGGCCGATGGGGCCACTGCTCTTGGTGAATGGGACGAAGATGTAGATGTCTCTTGGCGACAACAAGGCAGAGGACTCGGAGGAAAAAGTTTACACGATCAGATTGATATGCTCAAATCCTAGCTTGAAAAATTCCATTCTGGGTTATTAAGATATAGATTGTGTGACCATGCATTTTGTTTCTCCATTTTTGAAGGTACATGCTAATGCAGATTATATGTTTTTTTGTTGTTGTTTAAACCGAGCACTCGGTTTGTCACTCCAAAAGTTCAAACTATTTTAAACTATCGAGCAATATATTGATAAATAGTATAAGAAAGGGCATTGTGAGGAATTGAGCAGACGATCTTCGGGTTATGAAACCACATCAAATTGAGGGTGCGCATCGATGAATCCAAACCAGAACAACGATATATTTAACAATTTTTGCTTGATCAATGGTTTTGCTTGATTGAATAGGCGAATGGTAATGTTAATCCATGCACTGTCAATTCCAGCTCTGCATCTTCAAATTCTTGTTGAATTTTCCCGTTGCAAACTCTATTGTTTAAGTTGGTCAAGCGATTAGATCACATCCGCAATGATTTTCAAACGTGAAAACGATTTGCAATAAACGAGTCAAACATATGCAACCACATTAGTAACCAAACAGATCACGTCGGTTGATAACTACACACGTATGTGACTCGGGTGTACGTTCTGGACTATGGTCACGCAAATTCTCCTCAAGTTCGGTCTATATATACGTCTCTACCCACCTCACGCAGACACGCTCACACCCTTCACTCATGCTCATCGTGAGCTAGTTGTGAGCTCCAACACCACAAAATGGAGTCCTCAGATACAGGTGCTTCTGCATCTTCTCCTCCTTCTCCATCTCCAGTTCCTCCGTCTCGGTCATCTCCGACTCCTGCTCTTCCACTTCCGGTGGCTGTGGCCAGCCCCTGTGCCGCATGCAAGACATTGAGGAGGAGATGCTCAGAGAGCTGTGTGTTGGCCCCGTACTTCCCTCCCTCAGAGCCCGCCAAGTTCACCATCGCCCACCGCGTGTTTGGTGCTAGCAACATTGTCAAGCTCTTGCTGGTACGATATCAATTGATACCCTATTATGATCTGATCTTTCAACTCGATGTCGAGAATTTTAGTGACTCCCTTTCATTAGAAAATCCAATTAAAATGAGCTTTCAATTGAGATGTGTTGGACTTGAAGTCAATATGGACAGTGTTCTATTTTAGTTACTATCGAAGGGTCGATCCTCCCTCATATCTCGTTATACACTTACCTATGTTGTCTTATTTCAATGTACACTTTGCATAAAAGCCGGGCTAAAAGTTTTTTGAATACGACTTGGTACAAGGAGGATCTGTCCCGTGGGATCAAAGAAAGCCACGCCGTCTCATACCCATTTTTCACTATGTCAATAGTTGTTTTTTTTTTTTCAGTGCGGCGTCAATAGTTAAAAGTTAACAAAGGCTGAAAGAATTTAATGAGTATCTTCATGTTTGAAAATGAGGTTCTCTTTCTATTAATTTAAGTTGTCAGGTGCAGATGGTGGAGAATTTTGATTTAGTGCGAGTGCCGTGAAGACTGGGTTTTTTATTGTTGTTTGGTCGAGGAAATTCTTGTTCTATTGATAGTGTGCACCTTAAGAGTGATGACATAACTATTTTTTGGGGAAAAATTTACTGAACCTTAGTAGATTTTACAAGCAGGTCGCTAAGTTTTGATCTGAATCGATGAATGTATTGAGCTTTTCATGTTTTACCATGAATGCGCTTTGACTTGAAACGGGGCAACAACATGTAAGAGCTCATGTAGGGCCAAAATAATAGGAAAAAAATAGGCTCGATGGTCAGGCCTAAAACCATTGCCCAAATGATTAATAACTTCTTGAAGTTTTACACGAAGATCGATTGGGCTCACTTAAAAGAGAAGAATTGCTTGGCCATGTTAATCCTCTCCTCTACAAAATAAAGTTGGTCAGATCTGGCCTTAGGTCACTCATTGGGCCTGTTTGCATTCTCCAGGCTCATCTCATTGACTGATGAGGCAATTGTGCACACACAGTAATATGTAATATACATATATTTCTATTGCTGAATGATTTAGATCTTCCGAAATCTTTCTTTATTGTACATATAGCTGTTGGGACTTGCATCGAATGTGCCATTTTGCTCTTCACTGTCTATATGAGAAGCAATTAATTGATGGAGGCATGCAATTTCGGAATTTTCAGACACTTCCCGAATCGCAAAGAGATGATGCAGTGACCAGCATGATTTACGAGGCCAGTACGAGGATTCGCGACCCCGTCTACGGTTGTGCTGGGGCCATCAGCCAACTCCAAATGCAAATCAGCCTACTCCAAACACAGCTAGCCAAGTCACAAGCTGAGCTCATAAGCATGCAAATCCAACGGGCTAATCTCACGGAACAATTGTACATGACGAAGTCTCAGGATTCGTCGCTGCAGCAGTCCATTGAGAGTCTCCTTAATAGTCCATACGACTACCAAATCAACTCGTGCTTGGACGATTATAATGGCTTTGACTCAATTTGGGAGCCTCTCTGGACATGACTGATGGGTCGTGCTTATTGAACACATCTAAGCATATAGTTTGGTGAAATTTGCCTAACTTGGGGGACATTATGAGTTGTTGTTTGGATCCTAATACCCTCTTTGATGTTTGTGATGTGGTTTTGTCATGAAGACGCTGAAGCGAGATGGCTCTATATTTTTTATGAGGAAGCGCACTAGCTGAACCCTAGACCATGAAGTTCTTCACTAATTTTATGAGTCAAGGCATGAGTCAAAATCAACTAGACATCTCAAATATAAGGACTGTTTGCACATGGTAACAGGAGAAATAAATATGTATTGTGCGCTTTAAACTGCTAGGAACATGATCAATAATGTATTTACAGCAGATGACTTAACACTCCTTGTGTGTAAGTCGGTTTTTACACGTGCAGGACAAATTTTGAATGAAACAACAATAATGGGATAAAGAGTGAAATGGGAAAATAGGTAAAGTAATAGGAATCACAAGTAGGAGTCAAGATTTGAACTATAAATGTGTGCTATGATACCACATTACACAATTTTTGCAAAAGTTTAAGCAATTAGAAAATGAATGAACAATTTTTTTTATAGCATATGGCTTAACATTTTTTAATCACTAATCAACCCTTGGAGTAATATAACTATTGGGACCCTTTTTCTAAAAGTTTCTTCTTTAGGGGAAAGAAGGAAAGAAGGTTTAGAGGTAATGCCTAAAGGCATGCCAATTAGGGGTGAGTAACCCTAGACCGACACCGGCCCAACCCTGCCGGTCCTGGTCCGATTCCCAGGGGGATTGGGTCGGTCCTTGGTCCTAGGATCCTTGGACAAGTACTATGCGGATTGGTCCTCAGTCTTAGGAGTTTCGAGTTAATCCTACCCGGACCAACCCTGATCTTATATATTAAATATAATATATTTTAGATATATTATATATTATATATCTAATATATTATTTATAATTTTTTTTAATCTATTTTAAAGAGCAAACCTTAACTCAAACGGCGTCCTCATCCTTCAATACTATTGTTCTCTTCTTTTTTCTTTATCCTCTTAGTATTTAATTTGCCAAGTAAAATCAAAAGAAACAATTTTAGTCGTAAGCAATCTTGCCCTACTCACCACTTGACACTCACCTCGCTTACCTCTATTTGCTTGCCACTCTACATGCTTGCCTCACTTGCCGTGCTCATGCCGTTCGCTACTTGACATTCACCATGCTCACCTTTGGTCGCTCGTCGCTCGCCACTTGCTGCTTGCCTCACTTGTTGTGCTCAACCCACTTGCTGCTCGACACTTGTGCTCTTCACCTCTCTTTGCTAACCTTGCTCGTCGCTAAGTAAATCAAAAGGAAACAAAACCCTAAGATTGCTCATAGAGCCACAAGGCGAGCATTGCTCACGAGCAATCTTAATTGTTTTTATGGTTTCTTGCTTTTAGCAAATGTAAAATTTTTAATGTTGCCTTATTTTAAATTTGTTGAATATGTATTGGTATTTATAGTTTTGTTACTTGAAATTAAATTATTGATGGATATGTAATTTGAAATAGTAGGTTTGCCTTTTTAAGAATACAAAAAATGAAAAAAAAAATATCAATTGGTCCTCGGTTAACTCTAGAACTAGACAACATTATGTTGGGTTCATTAATGTATTTACAACAAATGACTTAACACTCCTTGTGCGTAAGTCGGTTTTACACGTGCAAACAAAATTTAAATGAAACAACATTAATGGGATAAAGAGTGAAATGGGAAAATAGGTAAAATGATAGGAATCACAAGTAGAGTCAAGATTTGAACTCTAAATGTGTGATATGATACCATATTAGACAATTTTTTTGCAAAAGTTTAAGCTATTAGTAAATGAACCAACAATTTTTATTATAGCATATGGCTTAACATTTCTTAATCACTAAGTCAACCCTTGGGCTATGTTTGATTGTCTAATTTCTATTTAGGATAAAATTGAATAGGATGGGATATAAAATTCAAGGATTTTACTATGTCTTATCTACTATTTGGTGAATCGTAATAATAAAATCGATATATTCACATCATATTATGTAAATTGTTTGGTTTAAACTGCATATCAGTGTTAGCGAACCTAAAAATTCACAAATGGAGATTGTGAAACTCTCTCATGACACTCTTGCTTGCTTTTATTTTTATTTGCTTTTTTATTTTATTTTTTCTCTTTTTATATTTTATTTTCTATTTCTTTTTTCCCCTTGCATAATTCTCTAATAAATATTATTAAATAGTAAAATGTACTAACATACCTAAAATTTGTAATAATATATATCTATATTTATATATTGAATTTATGTTATAAGATAAAATTAAATTCGAATGTATAAATAAAAATAAGATTAAAAATATTTAAAAACTAAATTATTATTTTTTGTTATTTTGAATTTTTTTATATTAGAATCCAAATAGTATATATATTGAAATGTAATTTTAATTTTGTTTATTTAAAATATTTATTATTCAAGAAAAATAACTTTTTATTATGGATATTAGAAATCCTATCCATATTTATCCTACCTCTCTCATAAGATAATTTATTCTGTTATATCTATTTTATATTTGATTTTATCATGTCTTGAGCAAGCATTAAAATAAGATAGGATAAATCCTGAATTTTATCCTAAATGCCAAATGTAGCATTGAAGTAAATTTATTGGGACCCTTTTTCTAAAAGTTTCCTCTTCAAGGGAAAGAAGGAAAGAAGGTTAAGAAGTAATGCCCGAAGGCAGGCCAACGACTCTTGATTAGATGCGGGCTCTCTTAAGCCTATACCTCACTTGACGTTGAGTTCATCATAATTTTAATTTAATCTAAGGATTCTACATGAGACAAGTTGCCATTGTTGACATTTGAATTTTCGCTGACAAATCTAATAAAGGTAAAAACTTGAGAGTCAAGATCCCTAATTGGAACAGGACCTTTTTCTTGGCAAAAAAGAGTCATTTTAGTGTCTTCAAGTTCCATTTCATTTCATTCGTAACATGTTAAAAATTGAATTTTAGGTTGACTTTTAAGTAGATGTCATTACCTTAATTGTTTGATGATTGTAACTTGATTGAGAGGTCCTCACAAGACAATTTTGTCCTCAATCCACTCTCAACCCTTGTATAAAGTCTTTGATTCTACGATACGCGTTCAAAATTATTTAGTTGAAATTTTTTTAAAATTGATTTCTTTTGGAGACCTAAGAAGGGAAATAAGAACAACAATGGAAGAAACAAATGTAAAGATGTCACTTCACATGGTGTACAACACATTGCTTTGAAGACATAGTACGAGATTCCTCTTCAAAGACAAAAAGGAAACAAGAGAGCAACCCGACTACAAGAAAAAAAACACAACTCCTTATAGCCAAGTAACAAATAACCTCTCTCTCTCTCTCTCTCTCTCTCTCTCTCTCTCTCTCTCTCTCTCTCTATCTCTCTGTACAGTCTCAAGAAAGTAGCCATTGATCTTATCCTTTCAGATGAAGAGGAAATATGGTGGGAAGGTCTTGTGCCTCGAAGATGCACACCGTCACCATCAGCTAAGAAACACGCTCATTTCCGAACAACAAACAAAGATGTTCGGACTTTGTTGAAGTAGACCTTCGAGTTCAAACCAGTTGAAGTGGTTACTGCCCAAGAAGCAGAAGATCTTCCTGGAGAAGAGAAGAGAGAAGCATTACTGAAGCTTTCATGTGCATGTCTCTCTTCTTCTTCTCTGTCTTCGCGAATCGTATCCATCACGATGCACGGTTTGTGCGGCCTCCTCGTGGCACTTGCAAGTTGTGATGGCACAACTTCTGTTATAAATCTTGCAAGGCGTAAACTGGCCATTTTCTTTCCCCTCTGATGGATGTTTTGAAAGGAGTGGAGGGAGAAAAAATATATGCTGTGAAGGAGGATTTGCGGTGGGATGGTTATGAAAAAGAAGATGGAGGAGGGAATTTATAGACGGCCTTGGGAGGTTTTCTTTTGTTTGTTTGTTTGTCCCTCCGAAAATATTCTTTTCTCTAATAGGTTTAATTGAAGAAACAAAAAAAAATGATAATTATGGTGTCCTATCTCTCAAAAAAGTTTTAGTCATGCCATCTTCATTTCAAGTGATATACCAACGTAGTATTACGCAATTAATTCCACCTGTCTTTTATTTTTGCACATTAAATGATCATAAATGTTCGCATATTTGGAAAACAATATTTTTTTTTCAAGGATGTTGGTGCTTTAACATTAGAAGGCATGTTGTGCCCATTCTAAAATAACCTTTATAAATCAAATAATTAAAACCTCGATATGAAACAAAGTCATTGACTCTTTGGAAATATGTAAATATATATATAAATTATGAAACTGATCTATTCACCTTTCTTATTCGATGTGAGACTTAAAATGAGCGGCTTATCCCATTGTATTGATATAGATGATATATAACATTAGATCGAGGCATGACATTAGTCTTACATAATATTTTTATTTCCATTATTTACTTTTTGATTACTTTTTACTCAATATCGCTCGTTATTGCCGCCTCTCGTTGCTTCCGACATTGATTGGAGGATAAGGATGATGTTCCGTATTAAGGAGGGAAGTCATGTTGTTGGACTATATTAGGCCACGTCAATTTGTGAGTCCACTTGGGAAATCACTAAGAGGATATGGCTCTTGTTTGATTGGAGACGAAGCCAAATTTGCACTTTCCGGGCTTTAAACGGGGAGGCTTTTCTGGCACCAGTAAAAGGTAGTCCAAAGGTCAAAAGTTAATATAGATGATACTTAAATATCAAAAGTTATGGAATATATATTTAAGTGTTATTTTTTTTATAATTAGATTACTTAAGTACTAATTCTGATGAAAATCGCCGGAAATTTGACATGGCTTATTTCAATATATCGTGGCTCGCCAGAAAACTTAATCAACAACAACTTAACCAAAATGACATCATTTTGACGTTGACATGGCATTTAATATATATATTAACTAATATAAAAAACTTAAATTATATTATTATTGAAAAAGACAAAGGAAGGTGAAGGTGGGGTGAGGGCTGCCTCACCATCGTCGGGCCTTGGCCAATGACTGGCAACCCTAGCCGATTGGCCCTCACCTAGCCAGGGCCAAGAAACGCCGGCCGCTAGCTAGGGTCCCTTAGTTATAGCTTGTGATTGGCGATCCTTGCCCATCGTCACTAGCCCTTCTTGGCAATGGTGGGCAACGGCGAGAGCTACACAACCCTTGCCCGACCCTCATGGATTTTTTTTTAATATAAATAATAAAGTAGATTTTTGGGGGGTTTTTGTGTTGATATGGTTTTTTTTTTTTGCCACGCAGACAATTTTTTTTTTTAAATTGTCACATAGATATTCTTTTTTTAAAAATTGCTATGTCAGCAAACAAAGTCGCCGGAAAATGCCACGTGTGCATTTTAACTGGATTTTCTTGTTGTTAGTACTTAACTGATCCATTTTACTCCGATTTTAGCACTTAAATATACTTTTCGTAGCTTTTGATATTTAAATGTCCTTCCGTACCAAGTTTTGGCACTCCAAAGATCTACAACTCCCAGTAAAATTGTGAGAATGGTAACCACTGTTAGTGACTTCCTATAAGCGTTACAAATAGAGATCTTATATTTGCAATGAGATATTGAATTGATGAGCCAGAACTACTTTGCACTACTACTTGTGATGTGAAGGTGTGAGATTTGTGTTTCTGTCACCATAACCTTACAAAGAAGTCATGTAGTGCTGTAGATTATGAGACTTCCGTAGCTCATAGAGTTAAAATGTAATTTCTTCTTCGTTCCAGCCTCTCTTACGATGAGAAAATCAAATTTAGATAGGTTCACCTCGGCCCAAGAAACGTGCCACTAATTAAGTTCATGAACCACGTAATGCAAGAGCCGAAGTCCGAATGATGGCCCAAACATGCAGATGTTTGCACTCGTTGGGATAGGTCTTGACCATATGCGTCCACCTAATCTATTTCTCCTGTAATTAGTTAGCTTGTAGTTCATTTGCAAACCGATTAATTAATTGAAAATGTGGAAGTAAGGGAAACAAAATTGTCACATTTTCAAATTCCTCTCCAACCGACAGGGCATGGATGTCCTTTGGAGAAGGGAAATAGTAGATCACCACATATGAGGATGACTTGGATGTATTATACCCATCACGTGTAGATGCTCATTCCTTCATTCGAGAAGTCCCCCTAAAGCCTGCGATAATCGGCACTTCTTTATTTAAAGGATAATTGATGAAAACAACTTTCCCTTCGAATTGGGGAAAAGTACCCTATTCTTCTCTCTCCGATCACATCGCTGGTCATCTGTCTTTATCTAAACACTCTTCTTCTTATTATTATCATCCTGCTCTTTCTCTCTCTCTCTCTCTCTCTCTAAATATTTAACGTTTGCTTTCAACCTATACAACAGTGTTCATAAATTGATGCATGAGAGCATGGATAATAGTCTCCCAACTAGAGCGGGAGTCTACTGAACATGTGAACATCAATAAGAGCAATATATATTAAGTGAAAGTACTTGTTTAATGACATAACGAGAATTTCATAATGGAAACTTGTCAATACATTTATTGAATAAGAAATGGACTTATGTGAGTGACCTAGACATGGATTCATGAAATTTGATTGGGTTGATCGAATAAAAGTCCATGGTAACTTTGTTTGATCAAAGTGCTGGACTCCATCTGCGTTTGTATTAAAATATGCTACTTTCAACTTTGGGGTCCCATTGGTGGAGACTTAGCTATCTATCAAGGTCTAGAAGAGTGGGTCAAATCGCCTGTACTATCACTGCCAACTGCAAAAGAGAACTGAGACTTGCATAAAGATGCTAAAGTTGCATTTAATTCATAAAGGGGTCATCCTCTCCCTATCATTTTTTTAAGTGCCCCACTTTTTGTGGACTTTGACTACACCAGACTATTAACATATTGAACCTGATCCTAATCGATCAAAAGGGACCTGAGAGATGGAAAAAAAATTTGAGGTTTTTAGTTGGGGTCAAGACACTCGATCTACACCAGATAAGGTTACCCATGTCCGTGGCTATAAGAGAACCGTGAGCTTTGTGATAGAGCTTGTATGGCCATAAAAGGTTCTATCCCAAAGCTTGTTGGAGAGAATTGAGAAACAATCACCAAGAATTAATCAAAATTACACTGACCGAAATCAACTTAACTCCAATAACAACTAGTCATTATAACCTCACAATAACTAAATATAATGCTGAATTGATAATGAGACAAATGTGACAATAACACTAAGATTTTACATGGAAACTCAATATGAGAAAAACCAGAGACTGCCCATAAACTATTACTAATCATCAAGAATAGTAGGATATACAAAGTATTTTTTTCTAGTCACACACCAGAGGCTTAACATCAACAATACGATAGTATTTCATTACTGATATTGCAAATAAGAATACCCTAACCATTACTGAAAATTTTGGAGAAAATTCTTAATGAATGAAACTCAACTCGTAACCTTCAATCTTATGAACAAGATACTCAAATTTGAGAATTCTGACAGTGACCTTCAAATCGGCACTGGAAGCTGCAACCCCTTTTCTTCTTCTCCTCAAGGTCTCTCTCTCATAGTAGCTCTTTTCTTTTTTATTTTTGACCTCTTTTTTTCTCTTTTAATGTTAGCTAGGCCCCACAAACGAGGTGGACCCAACCAACACACTGATATTGCATGAGCACGAGATGCAAATTGTATGTTTTGAAAACTCGTGATGATTATTGATAGAGGTGTGCCAAATCTGTGGATACGATTTTGCTATTATCCTTTAGTTCTATCGGTTAGTTTGTTACTCATACGTCTCTCTCTCTCTCTCTCTCTCAAAAAATGCAACTAGCCATCCCGAGTCGTGGCATGATAACTATCAAATAAAAATGTGTTAGTCATAGTGCAAGCAATACAAAGTAGACATGATACAAACGGCATGCATGCATGCATACATACATACATACATACATACATACATACACACACACATATATGTATATATATATATATATATATATATATATATATATATATACATATATATGTGTGTGGATATTTTATGGTGTCCGTGCCTCTCTTTGGGGCACTCAAATTGTTTTCTAAAGTAACTTTTCGCAAAAAAGAAAAAAAAATCAATGTATACCGTTATATGCACAAATAACGGTAATAAAATGATAACATGAACATTTCTGATAAAATTCATCAAACTTTAAATGCACCTAATATAACATCAAAATAATATGTACAACTTTCACGTGTTATATCTTTAAGTCAAAATTTACTATTGGCTGAAGGGACAAGAATTTGGTTCAGAGACGCGGTAGATTTCATATTCAAATTCCAATGACTTTTCTTTCGAAATAATCTTTGGGCTAGGCTCATATCACTACTCACGCAAAGTGTGGAGCTTTGTCTTAAAACTGGACAGCTTTTGGTACATTTATAAAGATTGTTTGACTCAAACGGTTTGGGCACTTCCTATCTTATATCAAATGGCATGCCCATGGACCTGCTGGAACATGTTTCCCTCTTACCTTTCAAGGGTGTTTCCACCTGTCCAGTAGATATACTAATGGGCTGCAAGGATCCTTAGTTTATTTAATGACAACGAGAAGCCTGCCTTCAACACTCCAAATTGACTTTTCCCCAAGGTCAAGGAATACGGAGGACTCTCCAGGAGGCCCGTCTCTGGGTTTTCTCTTTTGAGCCTTTTAAGGACTGCTCAGGTCTAAAGGGCCCATGCAGAATGTGAGGTACAAAAGATTAGGATGCCTTGATGAATACAGACATGCCAAAAGCACCCCACTCCTCTTGCAGGGTCCTTTTCCGTCCTTCCTAGAGATAGAGAGCCTTGTGACTCACACCTTTCATCCATTTGACAGGAACAATTTGACACACCTTGGGGGCCATATTTTTTACTGAATATGGAGGAATAGGAAAGCATTTAATATGTTAAGCTAAAGCAAAAACTTTTGGGTACAAGCAGTTGAAGCCCCTAGCTTTTCTTGAAGGGATTATTAAGATGGAACTCAAGTCCGACCTAATTATTGTTTCTAGTTAAGAATCACCTTGAATGAAAAATTCAAATTAATGAGATACGAGCAAATTAGGATATAACATATGTTGTGCATCGTATCAACTCTCTAACATTAGACCATTGCCTAGCATTTCTGTAGCATCTTGAATTTTGCAAATTGCTTCTCAGGATCTTTCAAAATCTAAAGCAATCATTAACTTAGATACTGGACTGGAGTTATCATCAATTGGTTCAAGAAATCTAGGTCGAGTAGACACTAAAAAGCTCAAGCAGTAATGGGAAAGTGGGTTTCCTAAGTGTACTTTTGAAGGAGCCGGTCAACTAAAACCTAAAGATCTTTGGTACTAGGCTCTGATAACGCACAAGTGAGATTATCATTCCACAACGCCCTTTCGGTACGACAATCTTCTTTTTTGTTAAGTTCTAAATCACTCATTGTTAATTTCTTAAGCATGCATGATGGTTAGTTTTAAACTTTAAAATGTCGTCAAAACACTTATCCAACGTAGTTTAAAATGGCAATATTCTCGTGTAGTGGGATGACTATTCATATATGTTTAAGTGTGTACACCAATTTCAATTCGAATACAAAATATAAGCATGATTTGAGACAATAATATGACATGGCAACCACAGCAAATTTGAAATTTTGATGAGAAAATGATATGACAGGGCAATGTTGACATGCTACATGTATAGTAAATTAAATTCGAATATGACAGTGAAATGAAATGACACGCAATAGTTCTATGCACGTGATATGGCCAATTAATTCAAAATATGATAATGGAATGATGTGAGGTACACCATTTATACTATGTGAGGGGTTGTTTTTCCATTCAATTTGCGGCTTTACTCGGACATGGTAATTTATATAAAAACGCACATTTTTCCTTTTGATTAGTTCAAAACATAATCAAAGTTCAATTAAAAAATATGATTTGATAAGAAAAAATGAGGATTTTTTTGAAAAAGAAGAAAAATCTTTCGTATATAACTCTTTGGAAAAGATTTTTGGAATCCCATTATGGGGTTTGTAATTTATGTATTAATTATACTTAAACATGGCTACTGGGAACTAGGCACTGGCACCGACACTAGGGGTCCTAGGCCATAGTTGTCGGAATTCTTGTGCTCGAGTGTTGAGGTCTTGTCATATTTTGAAAAATAAATTTCTTATTTTTAATAGAGAAAATTGTTTTCTTAAATTTTTGTATAAATTTGCCGTTGACTTTGAAAAGATTGCATTAATTTATTTTCCTAAGATATTCAAACACCCAAAACTGAGACAAATATTTTACGACAAATTTTTTTTGCTTTGAAACAAACAGTTCCTAAGTAATGTAATATTCACGTCTAACCTGAATGAAATCGGGAGAAGATCTTTTTAATCTATTGTTTTCGGAAATGCATCCTAAGATGCCAAACATGCGAAACATGATTTTTGTTTCCTTTTTTAATGGCATGCTGAGTGCAATGAAGTATGGAAAATAAATATATAATGAAATAATTAACTCCTCAATATGCATCACAACCTTTATAGGTAGGTTTTATGACTTTTATCAATAAATTTACCAAAATTCTAATTACCATCAATTATATTTCTAATGAACGACTTAAGCAACCTTTTCCTTACTTACCAAATAAGTGAATTTTTACTTAATTGAATAGTTTAAGTCAATGTTATTTAACTTTATCAAACAAACCAAGATGCATTTTGTTTCATGGAAAGTGTTGGAAATGTTTTCCTCATTTTCTGGCATTTGGTTTGCTTAGGTAATGGAAAATATTTTTCATTGAATATATTTTCCTATTCAACGAAAAATATTTCCCTAACAAAGCTTAAATTTAGAAAGAAAAAAATTTTCCTTTAAAAGAACTACAAAACGTTTTCCAAAAGGTTTTCCTAATCTTATGTCTTGGTTGTAAAAAATTTTATTTTTATAAAATAATTTTGAAAAATTAAATTTTTTTTTTTAAAATTTTCTTGTTATTAATTTTTTTTCCTTTTTCTTTTATTTTATTTTCTCTTTTCTTTCCTTTTCTTCCACCTTCTTCCCCCTTCTTGCTCCACTAGCAATGATTAGCCAAGATGACAAGTTGGCGAGCTCGCCAGCTAGAGCTTTGTTGAGGTCGATAGACGAGCTCACCACTCGGCTAATCCAAGCAAGCCCGAGCCTCCATCAAGGTCGGCGAGCTCGTGACTTGCTAGATCCAAGCGAGCCCGAGTTCAATCAAGGCCGATGAGCTGGCAACTCACCCAATCCCAGTGAGGCGAAGCTTGCTTGTGGAAGTTGCCAGCCGGTAGTTGTAACATCCTGAAAATCGGCTCATTTTAGCCCGATTTTTAATCCGATTTTAGGAACCGATTTCTCAGTGATATCAGGATTAAATACTTAGACGTCGCCTCATTTATTTTGGGATTTTCCGTTGGACACGGAAGCGTCGGAAAAATGAAGAATTGGACCGGGTTTCGGGCCGCGGGTGGGCCGGCCCAAGACCGGCGGCCCAATGGGCCTTGCACCCATTCAGCCCACCCCAAGAGGGCCCAAGTTGGCCCAAGTTGGCCCAAGTTCCTCCATTTCCAGCCCATGGGCTTCTCTCTTTGGCCTTTTGCTTTTGTGCCCAAGTGAAGATTGTTTTTGCTTGTTTATTGCTTGTTTTTGATTGGCCCTTCAAGCAAGTGGCAAGCCCACTTGCCTTGGCTCTTATCCTTGACCAGCAGCCTCTTCTCTCTCCTCTTTCTCCCCCAAAATTCGTGCACCAGCCCAGCCACACTTTCTCTCCCTTTTTCTCTTCCTTTTCTCTTCCATTTTTGGTGTTCCTTGCTGTCCATGCTGTTTTCCAGCCCAAAAATAGCCTTGCCGCCATCACCGGAGCCGCCGCAACCGCCCAAAGTGTAGTCCTGGGAGTTAGGAAGCCAACCGCGCATCCCTGGTCACCCCTGGTCGCCGTTAGCCGCCCGTTTCGGCCTTTTCCGCTCAGCCCGCACCGGTTCCGCGTGAATAGTAACCAGCACTATTTTTGGCCCGTTTCAGCCACCGTTTGTCACTCGTTGTCATCCCCGAGCTTACCCCTCATAGCCCTCGTTCCCCTCTACGCGCCGGTGTCGCCGGATTTCCGATCCAAGTAAGTTAACTTCCTAATCCTTGTTTAGGAGTTAATCTTGCTTAGGGATTAATTAGTGTATTTGTGTATTTATGATTAATTAAGGTTGATTGGTTAATTAGGCTGGTTAATTAAGGCTGACTAGGGTTAGTTAATTGACCATAGTTAGTAATAAAGTAACTAAGGTTAATTAATTAAAGTAACTAAGGTTAGTTTTAAAGTAACCAAGGTTAGAATTTAACTATGGTTAGGTTAATTTGACCATGGTTAGGTTAATTTGTTAACCATGGTTAAGTTTATTTATTTTTATTTATTTATTTAATTTCGGACGAATTTACTGTTCACAAATCACTGTTCACGGATTACTGTTCACGAATTACTGTTCACGGCACTATTCATGCAGAAGCTAATTTTTGGCTTATTTTGATGTGTTCTTGGTTGTTATGATTTGTTGAAGTGCCGATTGTTAATTATACTCGTAAATATTGATGAAATGCGTGATCGAATGCTGATTGGAAATTGGATTTTGGAATTGTCGAGTGAGATCGCATGACATGTTGCGTGGGTTATCTGAAATGGCATGTTGCATGAGCATGAGTGATGTTGCATTCACGACAGAGCAAAGATATAAATGGATTGCTTGATGAGGTGTTGCATGATCACATTAAATGAGAGAACCCGGCATTGCCGAAAGACCGCCAATCCTTATGGGGTTGTGCCGTGGCCAGTGGGTCGCCTGACTTCGGTCGGATGCCTGACAGGGAGGGGTTAACTTTGTGGGACTGCGGTATGGGGGCGGGTCCCGGGCCTCTGTCAGTTGCGGGGCTGCGGTAGTGGGCGGGTCCTATGCTCCTTCGGGAATGCCGTCTTGGGAGTGAGCCCTTGACGTCGCCGTGCCTCGAGGTAAAGAGGACGAAGCTGGCTTGGCCAGGAACCGCCAACCATAAGGTTGTGCCGTGGCCCAGGAGGAGAGGTCGTAATAATCGGAGCATGTGTGAGTGTGAGACATGGGAAAGTTGTGTGAGATGCTCTGATTATTCGCATACTCTTAATGTCGTGATGAATTAAATGACAGTTTCTGCTGGTCACGTGTGTCTGCTTATTGAACTGTCCTATGCTTTTGTTTCTCTTTGCATTGTGCTGACTGCTGGATTAGGTTGTATGTTAAACTCCCGAGGCGAGCGAAGTTCCTAACCGGGGCTTAGGACTTTAACTTTCTGAGTTTATCTCAACCCGTCGTGGTTAACCTTTTCAAGCCCTAGATGATGCAGTACCCGAGGATCGAAGAGAGCAATCCCTCTGAGGCCCGTGAGTAAGCAGCTGTAGCTTATTTCCTTTTCAACGAGCCTTCCCCCACTTGTACAGGGTTAGGTTAGCTAGGCCGGTCCCTTTTTGAGTAGGCCTTAGCTTGTCGCATGTAGTAAGGCGTATATATATTTGCTGGTATGCTGGCTAACCTTCAGATATATAAAATACTGGTTGTCTTTCCTCTGCCACTGTTGTTGCTATCCCTATTGTTTGGTTTGGGAGTTGTTCGTTTCCGCATGTGCTTAATTACAAGATAAAATGAATTGGTCAACGACAGTACCTGGGACGTCGTACAGATAGACCTCAAGTGAAATGGGGTTGCCGCGAGCTCGAGAGTCGGGGCGTGACAGTAGTAGCGAAAGAACAAACGAGGATGGTGTGCAAGGAAGTAGACAAGTGCTGGAGAAGAAGAAGGAAAAAGGAAAAAGAAGAAAATAAAAGTAATTTAAAATAAAAATGATTAAAAAATAGAAAAAAATAAAATATTAAAAAATTGAAAATTTTTGCTGAGATAAAATTATTTTCTAGTGAGGTCCAAACATTAGAAAATGTTTCCGATCATACATTACCAAATAGGGGTGTGCAACCGGACCACCCAGAAAATAGGGGTCGGGAACCGATTCCCAATTAAACCGGTCCGGGAACTGGTTCCAATTTTTGGGCACCGGTTGAAACTGGTCCAGGAACAGGGTCCAAGTAAAGACCTACTTAGAATCGGACCGGTTTTTGGAATCGATTTTTACCCTATTAAAAAAAATCCTCTTTCTGTATAGTGCCTTTGAGTCTCTTTATCTTCGAAGAATTGTTAAAAAAAGAAAACTTCTCTCTAAATTAAGTTAAGGGAGAATTGTTTTGAAAAAATTGTTAAAAAGAACTGTTCTCATACATTATTTTTCTTTTTTAATGGTCTCACCTTCAACTATTACTATAGTCACGGAACAAGTGTTACTAACTATTGTAGCACTAATTAAAGCATTCTTAGTCTAACTCAATAAAGATGTCTACTTAATAAGAGCTTCGTCGCATACACATGAGCAAGCACATTAAATCATATCAGAAATTGCTAATATTTACGCACTGTTAGGATTTTTGCTTTGTCTTATAATGTTAGGAAGATTACATTGTTGTTTTTTCACTAATTAATATAAAATTTGAAGCCGTATGGGATATCGAACGTTTGCAAAACGGGTTCCAATGAAAACAGGATTGACCCTGTTCTCGGATCGAAAAAATAGGGTCAGGTCCAAAACAAGGTCCAATAAAAAAAGGTAGAGTACGGGGTCAAAAAAAAAGAACCGGTTATAATAAGGTCGGGTACAGGGTCCGAGCCTGGACCCTACCCATCCTGGACCCGATCACCCCTATTACCAAATAAAGGAAAATCAACTACTTTCCTTGAAAAATATTTTATTTTATCATTGAATTTTCCATGAAACAAACTTACCTTAGTCTCATTAATTGCTAATTGGGTTATCAAACATGCCATAATTTTTTACAATTGTAATTTGAAACAGGCCTCCCTAAGACAATTTTGTCCTCGAGCTGCTCTCAACCCTTGTAGAAAGTCATTGATTCTGCAATACGGGTTCGAAATTGGTTAGTTGAATTGACCATTAAGTCTTAAAATTGATTTCTTTTTTGAGACCTAAGAAGGGAAATAAGAAGAGGATCGATGGAAGAAACAAATGGAAAGATGTCACTTCACATGGCGTACAGCAGATTGCCTTGAAGACATAGTACGAAATTCCTCTTCAAGGACAAAGAAACGCAAAGGAAACGAAAGCACCCGACTACAAGGTGGGGAAAAAACCAACTCCTTACAGCCAAGTAATGAATAACGAGAATTCCTCTTCAAGGACAAAGGAAACGAAAGCACCCGACTACAAAGTGGGGGAAAAAACCAACTCCTTACAGCCAAGTAATGAATAACCTCTCTCTCTCTCTCTGTACAGTCTCAAGAAAGTAGCCCCTGATCTTACCCTATCAGATGAAGAGGAAATATGGTGGAAAGGTCTTGTGCCTCGAAGATGCACACCGTCACCATCAGCTGACAAAACACGCTCATTTCCGAACAACAAACAAAGATGTTCGGACTTGGTTGAAGTAGACCTTGGTATTCAAACCAGTTGAATCAGTCACTGCCCGGGAAGCAGAGGAGCTTCCTGGAGAAGAAGAGAGAGATGCATTTCTGAAGCTTTCACGTGCATATCTCTCTTCTTCTTCTCTGTCTTCACGAATCGTATCCATCACGATGCATTGTTTGCGCGGCCTCCTCGTGGCACCTGCAAGTTGTGATGGCACAACTTCTGTTACAAATCTCGCAAAGCGTGAACTGGCCATTATCATTCCTTTCTGATGAATGTTTTGAAAGGAGTGGAGGGAAGGAAGAATATGCTGTGAAAGAGGGTTTGCGGTGGGATGGTTAGGAACATGAAGATGTAGGGGAATATTTATAGACGGTTTTCGGGGTTTTCTTTTTGCTCGTTTGCTTGTTCCCCCAAAAAATATTCTTCTTTTCTAAATAGTTAACCGACGAAAGAAAATGATTACGATTATAATAAATATGGTGTTCTATATCTTGAAAAAGTTTAAATCATACCATTTTTATTTCAAGTAATATAATGACGTGGTATCATTCGATTAATATCATGTCTTATTTTGAACATTAAGTAATTATTAATGTATGCAAAAGGAAAATACACATGCACACACGAAAAATGGGATTTTTTTTTCTCTGCTTCAAGGATGTAGGTCCTAAAATTTGACATTACTGAATACCTTGTGCCATTCTAAGATGGGAAGCCAACCATCATAAATTAAACGATTAAAATCCAGATGTTAAAAAAAGGTCACATGACATTTGGAAGTGCTGATATCATGATTAAACAAACATGATAAGGGAGAGAGTAGTTTAGGCCAAACCCCTATGATGTTCAAAACAATTCATTATGTTGAACTGTCCACCTTTCTCATTTGATGTGGGACTTTAAAATGAGTGGTTTACCTCGCCGTATACATACAAATGACATACAACATTGTGATACGAACTTTACATTACATCATTTCTTTAGTTTATTATTATTGTCGTTGTTTTTCACTCAATGTCGTCTGTTAGTGCCGCCCATTGTTGCTATCGACATCAATTGGAGGATAAGGGTTGTGTTCCGTATTGAGGAGGGAAAAGTGGTCGTGATGGGACTATGAGAATCGGTGGCTTTTGTTCGATCGGAGATGAAGCCGAATTTGCACTTTTCCAGGCTCTGAACGGGAAGCATCCGGAAAGAATAGTACTTGCTAGCACGTTCGCCTCCTACCCACGTGGTTTATTTTGTTGGACCACACTCCATGCTGGCTAGTCACAATAAGGAGCCCAAGACAATGAATGACTGCGCTACATCCCGTGAACCGAGGGAGTGTTGTATTCTGTATCTTGAAAATTTGGGAAGAAGCAACTTAAGTATGATAATGCTTTGCAAAGTCTGGGAGTACACATACAACCCCCACACGCTTGAAAATACGAGGTGCTTTCCGGACCAGTAAAAAGGTAGGGAGGGGCGACTATCGCTGGTGACCCCCTTAGACATTACATAGAAGGATTCCACATTCGCTATGAAATATTGGATTGATATGTCGTGACTACTCCACATTATTTACGACTAAAATGTCTAATATTGGGGGGCTTGTCATTGCCGCCCAACAAAAGAGCTAAAAGTCGGACCTCTCTCCACACAAGATATGCCATAGGTAGACGATGAGCACATGGATCATTGTCTAGAGGCTCATTCTTGATGTAAATTGGACTGGGGCCTTATAGAAGAAATGTGACCCTTTTACCATCTATGTCAACCATCTTGATGGTAAGAAATCGAGATTGTTTAGCACTTGCATGGACTGTGGATTGCAATACTTCCATAATTTATAGAGCTAAAATGCTGTTTCTTCTTTAATCCAGAATATTTTCATGACGAGAAAATTAACTTTAAATAGGTAAACTTCGAGCTCATGAAATATGTCACTGATTTATCTGATGGGCTAAGTAAAGACAAGCTGAAATCCGAGCGATGGCTCAAATATGTAGTAGGCCTTTGCACTTGTTGACATAAGATTTTGACCCTATGCCTGCATGAACAAGCTTGTTGAAACGGGGATGTATTCGCCGGTGGTGATCAAATAGACTGAGGTGGAGCAAATGCACGCCATGAACGATGAAAGATTGTGGCTCACGTAGTATGGTTTTCTTGCAATCAGTTAGTTTGTACTTCGTCTGCTTATTGATTGAATAATCGAAAACGTGAAAGTAAGGGAAACCAAATATTGTCACGTTTCTTAAATTCCAAACTATGAAGACGGGGCCGACATGTCCTTGGAGGAGGGAAATAGTACATCATTGTAGATCTGCCGACATGTCCTTTGGAGTAGAGCAATGGTACATTTTTAATACCTATTCGACGAGCAAATTGGACGTATTATTCCCGTCGCTTGTCGATGCTCATTTATTCACTCATCCGTTCATTCAAAAAATGCCAGCAAAAGCCTAAAAGAATGGACTTCATCTTCATTTATGGATCATATTCATGGGTTAATATCATAAAAAACCTCAAATTGATACACTAAAAAAAATTTATCCCAAATTAATTTTTTAACTACTAAAAATTTCAAATCAATAAACCTGTGACAAATTTTACCCAGAAATCCATATCAGCATTTGTGACAAATTTACCCTCTATTTATTTCCTTTAAATTAAATTAATAACATAAAAAATCACAAATTTGTACACTTGATAAAATCCTAAACTAGTGCACTTATTAATTATCACGTGTTATCCAACTCAGCAATTTAATGGTAAAATTCAACGAAAACTAAAGGAGGGTAAATTTGTCATAGGAGTATCAATTTAAGATTTTTTGTGGTTAAAAAACTGTTTAAGGGTAAATTTACCATAAGATTATTAATTTTGAGTTTTACGTAATATTAACCATTCATTCAAACAAAGAGTTGCCTTTTTCTTCTCTCTCCAATTACATCGTAGTCTCCTCCAATCACAACAAAGTCTTCTTATGACGGTTGATGAAAGCATGTACTAGTCTCCCAATGGGCACGAGAGTTTACTAATCATGTGAGCATCAATAATATCAATACATAATAAGGCAAAGTACTTATTTAGCTTGAAAAAGCGAGGCTTTTTCTAGAGCAGTTAAAAGGGGGGGAAGGGCGACAATTGCTAGCAACCTCTTGTGGACATTATATAGGACCCGTGTTCGTTATGAAATGTTGAATTGATAAGACGTAACTACTCTGCACTACGTGCGACTAAAAGGTCCAATATTGAGGCTTGTCACTATAGCCTAACAAAAGAGCTAGAAATTGGACCTCTCTCCACATGAGGTATGCCATAGGTGGACGATGTAGCACGAGGGTCGTGAGGTTCACTTTCGACATAAATTGGACTACGACCTTATAGATGACATGCGACCCTTTTACCATCTAGGTCAACCATCATGATGTTAAGAAATTGAGATTGTTTGCACTTCCGCAGCTTGTGGATTGCAAGTCTTCCATAGTTCATAGAGTTAAAATGTGATTTCTTCTTTATTTCAGCATGTTTTCACGTTGAGAAAATTAACTTTAAATAGGTAAATTTCGAACCCACGAAATATGCCACGAATTAATCTCACGGACTAAGCAAAGATGAGAGCTGAAAACCGTGCAATGGCCCAAACATGTCGTCCTTTCCACTCGCTGACATAAGTTACTGACCATATGCCTGCATGCACAAGCTTGTTGAAGCGGGGATGTATTCGTCGGCGGTGATCAATTAAGACTGAGGTGAAGCAAATGCATGATTGTATCCGCCATGAATGATGAAAAATGGTGGTTCATGTAGTATGGCTCCTCTGCAATCAGTTATCTTATTCTTCGTCTGCGAATTGATTGAATAATTGAAAAAGCGAAAGGGAAACCAAATTGTCTGTCACGTTTCTTAAATTCCGTACTATAAAGAAGGGCCGGCATGTAATTTGGAGGAGGGAAATAGCACGTTTCTTAAATTACTAACTAGCATGCATTTGTCACCAGCCAATACCGAACAAGCAAATTAGGTGATCAGATAGAAGATAAAACTGATTCAATATGCAAAAGTTAGGCCCTTTCATTCGTTTCTTGGCCAATGGAAGATTCGGATACTCGGGTTGCAGCACTTTCAGAGAGTACCAGCGGACAGCTTATTAAAGGGAAAATTTAGGATGGCTCGACACGACCCACATTTTTTCCCCTCTTTCAGGCCTTGCATTTGTGACAATCTGTGTTAAATCCATATTCCATGCAACAAAAAGAATGTAAGCTCAAAATAAATAGGGTTCCACGATCCATTTTGCCACCTTTAGAACACTTCATACTATATTATCCTCGCTGTGTCTATTTTGTATTTGTCGCCTACATGAAGCTTCATTCCTATCATGTTAATTTATGATGCTTATATCGGGGGTGACAAATATGGAAGAAAATCCACCCCCTGTGTAATCTAATAACTCAGAAATCAATTTAGGAGGTAATTCTTTGCCTCATCCACTTAGTAGCTGACCATTTCTCACCAGCTAGAACCTCGCATCCTCCATGTATGCTCTTTGGGTCTGACTGTCCATCTAGTCCCTGAAAAGAAATGAAGATGAGCCAGAATCAAAATGTGGAAATTGTACTGCCGATCACATGGAGCTAAAAAATATATATATAATACCCAGAATCAAACTTCTACTTTGGTTAGTCTAACATCTCATTTACTCACCATATCTTGATTATATCTCTCTCTCACGACTTACAACTACAAATTGAAGTCTCCTCCTTAGAGTAAGATAATTGAGTCCCGAATCTTTGCATCTCTCTTATCATTAATATCCTGAGGAAATATCACTTATTTGGATACACATGTGAGGCCACACAAAAACTAGGTACACTAATGCAACTTGACAAACTTGGATAAAGATCAGAGGTTTCCACTGCATTGTAGTCCCTGGACCCACCAAACAATTCCAACTTCCCTGTCTAGGTAAATGCTTGCATGAATCATTGCCAACCGATTTTCCTTTAGTAAATATGCACTCTAACAGGTGCACTGATGCATCATATCTATGTAAGCAAGAAATGCCCAACTCTAGTAACAAATAAATTGAGACAAACCATGCTCCAGAAGAGCACTGCATCTCCTTTCACTGGCTTCACTGACAAGCCCTTCATCATCTTTCCACCACAGCTACATTCACCTGTTCCAACCTATCAATGCAAATGCCAAGTCAACAAAAAAATCAGCATCTCATACAGAGATAATAGACAGCAGCAAATAATAAAATTCAAGAGCACTTAATGCCAATTTCTTGATCAATGCTGGCCACATCACATGTATCAATGTAAAATTAATTGAGTGTTAGCCCATGAATAGAAAAGATCCATTATGAATTTGATCCAAAGCTAGCCTCAAAACCATGGTGATTATGTAGCAAACCAAAGAAGGCATCATGGGATGCCAAATTTTATTCATAGCAGAAAGCGTTGAAAAGGGCATCAGACAGGGAAGGATCCAAAAATTTGGGTAAACAAAATCACAGAAGATGAACAATTGCACAGACTCTTTTCTCAGCACTCAACTAAATTGTTGGTAACATTGAGTAGCGAATTCTGCAAATCACCGTAGAGATTGATCAACCTAGACAGTACAGATTAAGAAGTGAAAGTTCTAGAAGGCCTCAACCTCACCCTCCTCATAAGGCAGCTCCATATTGCCAGCCAAAGTTACAGAAGAGAATCTGATCCTCCACATCATTTTATCGTCCAAACGATCAATGTCATTCCAATTTGATAAGGGAATTTTGATCATTATATGCTCCAGAAATTAAAACAAATACATGCAGAATGCATAGAAAAATTAATTAAGAAATAAAGCAGACACTGAGAAATGCATATTTCTTATTAGAGAAGAGTTTCTGAAGGTCCTTCATGTTCAACCCATTATCAAGAAAAAAAACAATATTTACTTGCCCTAGTAAACAACTGGAACTAAAATGGCTGAGTTACACAAGTACTTAAACAAATGGGAGCTTTCAGGCAGTAACCGTATCCTGAAAAACACAAGTTGATACATATGTAATAGATGGCCACAAGAACATTTGAAAGTTCCAGTTATCTGAGCATTTACAGAAACAAGATACCCGTAGCATTGTTTTATGACCTGAATGAAATTTGTTGGATCTAAACTGAACCTCATGAAATAACTGATTCAGGTGCTATTTAACAATTTGATTTATTCATCCAAGAGTTGGCCCATTTTTGGCTCAGTGCAGTGTTTATATTTATGAGAAGCAACTTACTGAGGCAATATATCAATCTAAATCCAAATGATGACATCAGCAGAACAGACACTGACTGTGTCCAAATCAATTGCTTATTGTGGCAGTAGGAACATTCTTGACAAATATTGAAGCATTCATAAAATGTGTTTCTAAGTTGTTGGGTCACCCTAAAGTGACATGGTCAGCATCCATCCCCCCTCTCCCAAAAGCACCAAACTTTGATATCCGTTAGTAGTGAAAAAAACACATCCAGCAAAAGAATAACATGGTCAGAAATGGAAATTTAGAATCAAAGTGGAAAAATACTTACCATAGGAAAATAAGTTTCTCCTCCCTCCACATTTTCACTCAAATACATAAGCATCGTGGCAACTCGCTGACCACCACGCTGCAAGTTGAACTACAAAGGGGCAGATAAAATATATTTCAGTTTCGTATACAGGCAATATATCTTTATACAACAAGATAATAGTGCAAGACCAAGCAAAAGAAAGTACAACAGCTGAAAGAGACTAGGTGGACTTACAGTGTCAGAGAAGTAATCATGGTGTGGCTTGTAATACTGATTCTTTTCATACCTGTGCCTCTGGAGATGTTAGCTTGGATACTGAAACATATTAGTCTTCTGCTCAGGATCAACAGCTTACAGGAGAACTGACTTCCTACCTTAAGACTTGAATGAGCTCCCCATTCTCTATAGGAACTTGAGCATAGACAGAGATGCGCTTTTCAATTGCCTGAATTTGTTAAAGAAATGGTATTGAAAGCTTCATTTTGAGAAAATGACAGGTCCCCCATATCAAAGAAGGCAAATAGCACTAGAGGTCACTTAGTTGTATTCGTAAATACCAGCACTATTTCCAGATTCAAAGAATAGAATCATGATCCTGAACTAACCTCCACCATAGGATATTTCCTCTCTTCATGATTCAGAAACATACCAGAGCTTGTCCTAACTTCACTCCTGATTCCCTGGTCAAAAGTTACAGAAAAGTTCACACTAGAGAGTCAATATCATCCAATTGAGATTATCAGGCACTATTTAAAATAAAACAACGGATCAACAAATCTAAAAAGGAGAAAAAAAGTACACCTTCCCTGTTTTTGAATCCACCACTGTAGAAACCCGAAGCCTCGGACGGGCAATGCCTCTGAGATAGTCACATTCCTGCAACATAAACAAAATTCCAGTTAACCAGCTGTAGGTATCAGCAGAGTGCATCCTCGGATTTCAATAGCAAACAAATCCTTCCTACTCTCCTAAGTAGCTAACTTTCGTAGTATTTTAAAATGCATGAGTGAAACTATGACACTATTATCACAAAATGATACATCCATAAACTACGTCTTATCCCACTAATAATTGTGAGACAATAATTCAAAAAAATTGTAAAAAGGTTTACAAAAGCAGTTGAGCCAATTGTTAATCCATTCATGGTCATGAAAGAAGATATTGTTAATATCTTCACTCCTCCAAAATTATTTCTGAGAATTATGGTAAGGCTGCTGTCCTTCATCTTGTTTTCCTTGGAAACTAAATGAACATCATATAGCCAATGTTCTACAGACAAGCCTGCAACTCTTATAGGGGATAAACAGTAGAGTGATCAATGTTCTAAAAGATTCTCTGTGCTACCAACAGCTTGTTCAAACCAAACTGCAGATCTTAACAAGCATCATATATGTCCTTATCCAGAAAAAGAAACAAATCTTATGTCCAAGAATATTTTTGAGCTATAGCTGCAAGTCTCCAGCAACAAGTAACTCAAACTCACAAAAAGAAAAACTCTGATGACTCAATAAGCATTCCAGACATGGAGATTTAGACTGTATTAATTTATCAAATTTAATCAAGGTTGGACACAATGAATGCACGAGAACTGTCACAACAATAAGACAGCAAACATGCAGAAGGCAGAAATGTAATCAAGAACAACAAAAGAAAAGTTTGACTTTATCATTTGTGGCAGCATAAATCTCCTTCACCATTTATTAACCCTATTTAGTATAATGTTCCTTGGGTTGTGGTTCATTTAGGTATGCAGTACATTTATGGGTATGTGGTTTGGGATTGTGATCTGCTCAAAATGATTTGCAGTTGTGAACAGTTTCCTTTGAGCTCAAGACAAGTAATAAGAGATGATGGACAATATAATGAAAGCTTTAGGAAGGAAAGGACCAACTGTTGTCATCAATTATATACATTCATCCAGGAACATGAATGAAAAAATAAAATGTGCCTCTATCAGTTGTTTGATGTTTTTATTCAATCATTCAATACTCAAGCTAGTTTAGAAACAAATACAGTAAAGCCTACTCTTTTCTTAATAAGACAGGCAACAATGGTAATTGAAAGATAAAAACAAACAGAAAGCATGTCCACAATCATTATGCTGCCAAGTCCAAGTCCTTATTTGTTTGTCTTTTCCCTGTGCATCAGCACCATTATTGATATGAGCTTGCTATAATCAACGAGATTGCTACACAGTCCTAAAAATTGGACTCGACTCTGGAACTAGAGGAGCCTTCATTACATTTGACAGCACAGCTTCATCAACTTCATGAATTTTAATAGGGTCAAAGTCATAGTCACAGACAAATGAGCACCACTTCACATTGTCTAACTTGAGAGTAGAATTATCTACAGAATCATCTTCTGAATTGTTCATGCACCTTTTAGTAAAATAAGTCATCAAATAAATAAAAAAAGTGAAACAAAACCATTTTATTTGCTCTACTAGAACTTGACCTGTTTCTCTTCAAACTATAAATGTAGGGATGAAGTAGTTCAGCTCCACTAGGCTGAAAGCTTGTCATAGGTTGAGACAATATTTTTAGCCAACCCCACCCTCCCCCACCCCCTAAACCATGGACAAGAGAAACTCACATTCAGCATACCTATAACAATACTATCTACCAAGAAAGTTGTACTTTCTTTTCTCTAGCTTGAATTCCAAAGGATAAGCTTTTAGTCTCTGGTTTCTTTTCAGCTATCCATGTTTACTTCTTTAAAATATGATCTTGGAACAAAAAGCATTGAATGAAAAATTGGCCTACATCAATATGCTTAGTTATTATTCCCAAACAAGTATGAAGAAAAAATAATTTGTAGGAGCTACAATGGAGAGATTCCACTTTATCTACTTCAAAGGTTTGACAAACAAGGTGGTCAATAGTAGCAACCTAGATTACCCATATGACCTTAAAATATGCAAAAGCACCCCAGTCTTAGAGGTGGATTCCCAACAAGGCTCAATGTATAGAGCATTCAAAGATGCAATATTTCTAATGATAACAAGAGTTGCCCATGAAATGGAATCTTCAACCAATTGCTTGATTAATATATACTTTAAGGTAAGTTAATCCAGCTTATGCATTCTTACTACTGCTCACAAATTAATGAATGGAAAATTGGTAAATGCAGTCATACATGTGATGATAGACATACCTCCATGCTTAAAAAGTTGTGTAGCACGATGATTCGAGGTGACCAACTAACAACCTCAGGTTTGACCTACAAGAAATATATTCATAGAAAACCTTAGAAGATCTACCAACAAAAATATGATATAACAACACAGTTAATCCGTACATTAAAAGGGCTACATTTCCAAAATCACAAACATCAAGATTTATGAAAACTTTGGATGGCGTGACACAAATAGGGCACAATTGCAGCAAGGGGTGCAAATACAGATGACTTTCTCTGGCTAAACACAGTTCTTTGTCCTTTTATGTCTGCAAAGTATATTTCACAATGAAGATTAGGCTTTTATACTTCCCTTCTCATGTTAGTAAAAGTCTAGAGGACTGACTTCAAAATTTGGTAAGATAGGTGTGTCTATATAATGAAATCTAGCTGGAAAACAAGAGCCTTCCAAAGATATTGATCGAAAAAGATGAGAAAGCCTGAATTGTGATCCACTAGTTTCATCAGCAGATAAGAGTTTAAGCCAACCTAGCATGCTCAAAACCAGAACAATCTTAACTCGAGCAGGTAGCATGCCCAAGAAGTACAAAGACATAAGACATATCACCAATGGCTACTCTGGGACACAAACAGTGAACCCCTGACAAATTGATGATGTAGAAGAGTGAGCCAGTAGTAAGCAACCTCTGACAATGGCACATAAAGTGGATCTAAATGATCAATGGTGGGGAAAGTAAAGCAGCTAACCTAAATGACTAGATCATATGAGGCTGGTTTATCACAGGACGATTGATTAAAATAACAAATATTCTCTTCCAACTGCAGAAAAAGAGGCTTTGTAGCGAAAAGCTTCTTTCATTCAACTCTGTCGTGACATACTACCAACTTGTCATAATTGTAAATAAATACAGCCAACCATTCGTTCTCTACTAACCTTGGGTACTTACTACCAGTAATCTTCAAATAATTTTGAAACATTGAAGATGCAGATGTGAATTCAGCAATCATTTCAAAAACAACATTCTTGCATACATATAAGTTGATGTTAACTCCAAGAAAGAGCTTCCTGTTGGGTACTTCCTCAATTGATCTTTGAATATTTGGTTGAATAATGAAATTGATTGTGAAACCAATTCAAGAAACAGGATCTTAACAAGATTATAAGTACTTGTGCAATCAGACCACCATTCTTTCAATTTATTGCAAATTCACTAGACACAAGATTATCTACTGAAATTAACTGTAATCAACAAATTCGTACCCTTGTGACAACGCCATACTTGAAAAGAAGCACTAAAAGTTTAATTTAAAGAACAAAAGCATCCCTTAAAAAGAAATGCCTCAACTTCAAGTTAGTTTTGATTTCACAATCAGGTTCACTCAATTATGCATCAAAAGTGTTTGTTTACACTACATAATAAGGTACAACTACGAAGAGACCAGATGCCAATTTTATAACACACAGCAGTAGCCACTAAATGTTGTCATCAAGCATCATGTAAATTTGGAGAGAAAAGTTACTTGAGGTCACCACCAAATAATTTATAATAAGTGGGACATCATTGTTAATTAAGTTTCCTTAAGATGCAATGGGCTTGTACCAAAGTGTAGTCCTCCTGCATTGGTTTTGTCTAATAAATCACTTTACTCATGAGAAACAAATGCTGTGGACTTGATTAAGTTGATATATCAGTAAGAATCGAGTGACTTCAATTTATAACAATGGAATATGAGAGATAATAGACACTTCTAAATCGATACAGTTACCCTTTTTTTTTTTTCTTTTTTTTTTAAAGCAGCTCAAAAGCCAAATTAATTTTTTCATGCTCTGCTTATTATTAAAAATTCATTATTATTTCCTTGAGGAAAGAATATTCTAGTACGTGAGAGATGTGCAATAGCTAAGGAACAAAAGAGCAAATAGAAATTACAACAATACTAAGACTAGGCAAAATTTGAGCCTGTTGACCAAAGACAACTAAAAGAATATAAAATAATAGCAATGGAGGCTTCTTTACCCTCAAACAATCTATTATTATGTTGAACAAAATCAGCACATTAGGCAAAGCGCTCCGAGATTTTGATTATTGAGATTAAATCACCACCAAAAGCATTCAAACAGCTGAATAACCAGATACATTTTCAAAAATGGAAAAACACACCTTCGAAGCACTATAGATAGACTGAGAATGATGGCGCACAAAAGGAGAAGATTATCAAAACAAGCCATTTTGGATGGATAAACGGTCTTGGAGATGATTTTCAAACCACTTGAAAGGATGAGGTGTTAATTGCCAAAATGAAAAGGACAAGAGTGACTCTACAAGTGACATGTTTTTAAAGACAATAAAGTTAAAAAACTTGCACCATCACTTTGAAGACTCTAGGCCAGTAATGTAGGAAAGGTAAAAATTCGAACATTTTTGTCCACCCAATTGCAAAGGCTAATGTGTACATTCAATCTATAAAATGGGAGTCACCTGTAAAGGAAAAGGTTGGATGCAGAATATAAAAGCAAGCATTTTCCACCAGTTGCATATGATAATAACAAATACCAAATTAACTCTCTACTTACATAACCAAGGCGCAAGATTTCAGCTTCTTTATCATTATCCCAAAATGAGATGCCTGGAAAAATGCCAAAACAATTTGGCCTTAGTTAAAGTAATAGGACAATCAGGAAAAATATCACATCATGCAGCTTCTGTAATATACCATATGCAGACTTGCTGAAAGGTTTAACTGAGACAGATTTTGATGTAGGACAATGAGTCCACAACAAGGAATAATTCTTAGGCTTCATCACAACCAAAAGATCCTAAGCATCACACCTAGGGTTTTTAAAGCATCACACCTAAGAGAAGACTTGTGTCACACAATTCCAAAGCAAAGAATTGCCAATTCAAACAATCATCAAGTCTATTAAAACAATGTATGCAGACTCTAAAATGCTGAGAGTACTTCAAGTCAAAATAGTAAACCTAAATATTCAAATAAAATTAGGAAATACATATTCACTGCCAAATAGGAGAAGGAAACATTAAATCCCATTCCAAATATAATAGACTCCAAACAATAAATGAAAATTCCTAATTAATCAAAGAAAATAAACAGCACATCTTCATCATGCATGCCTTTTTTAAGTCTTCAAAGGTCATTGCCATTGTTCTCCATCAGTTTTTGGGCTTACTATTCAGAGGAATGAGAACTACATAGAATTTGATATCCCATTGTATAAGTAAGGATTTTATTAGTGCAAGGGGAAAAGAAGAATATTCTTATGCTCTACTTGTTTCGCACAAAATGATATTTGGGAAAACATTTTTTTTTTTTTTTTTGTGTATGTGAAAGATTCTGATAGAAATTGGACTATAAATTTTCACCAGCATCACTGTGTCAGTTATTTTATTACTAATAATTAAAATAAAATTAGATGTGTCTCCTCTCTTTCACATGAGTCAACTGTTCAAGAAAGACCACAGTTACTCTAATTATAAGAAAAAAATGGATTATTTACAATTGAAAGAGATATTTACGTATCATAATAAATTGATATGATGGGATTCTGCTCAAATTAATGAAATAGCTATATAGAATTTAGATCACAGGTATAGCTGAAATTCCCTTTATAAAAGTGAAATATTTTCATTCTAAACAGATGAAAATAATTTAACCATCATTTTCATGAGTTCAGCCAAATGCCAAAAAAGATAGTCCTTTTCCTGGAAAATGACTTCATGGGAAACATTTTCCCAAAGTATCACATTTTCCATGAAACAAATGGAGCCTCAATCTCATGTTAAAATTATTTGAGTTCCTCGTTGACCAAGTTACAGTCTTATCTAGTCATAAGCTTTAAAATAAAATTTGCAGTCACTAGAAAAAGATGAACTGAAGAAGTCAAGAATCTAGAAGTTGGAAAAGTTGCTCTATCAGTAGGTGATCTTGAATGAAGGCAATGCAACCTTCTTCCAACATTGGCATACTAACTATTCTTTCTTTTTTCTGGTAAGCATGATAACTCTTCTTTCACCACCAACCATAACAAAAAGCTCAATCAGCTTGCCTTCAATTCATCAGGATAAAAATCTCATTCAGCTAGCCCTTTTATATAGACTAGTGACAGGGAAAATATCAATCTTTCTATGATTAATGAGGATTGACTAGAAAAAAACAGCCATTCACATACATCAGGAGAAACTTAGATACAAAGAGATAATGCATACACTAAACTCTAAACTCTAGGGAAGCATTTCAAAACAACTTCCATTCTTTGGGGAAAAAAGAGCAGACAATGGCATAAGTTGGATTCTTCCATGAATCAATACAGGCAACAAACAATCTCATCAGAAAGCCTAATTTTGTCCTGGACAATGTAGTCCAGAAGATGCAACCCTCTGCAGCTGAATAATTATATTCATTATAACTACTGTTAATAAAAGGGAAACAAATAAATGACGCAAAAAGTTATCACAGATCATCCATAATGAGCTCAAGACCACATGATAGCTCATCCACGAATAAAATCACTATCTGACAATGCATTTACAATGAAAGACAAGGGTATGAACAGCTTAATAACATGAACCTGTGTTCTTCAAAGGGATTTAAGCTATACATACCTCCAGGTAACTTAAGATAGACATCTTGCTGAACTTTACGAGATCCTATAAAAGATGGAAACTTCGTGCCTGTGAATAACAATGCTCTTAGAAGATCGATATGATTCTTTAACAACCCACTTGCCACCACACAACCCCTCTTTCCCAACCCTCACAAAACCACTCAAACAAGGGAATGACAACCTACAATCGAATAAAGAATATTCTACCATCAATCATGTCCGAGTCAGAGTTTATGTCTTCCTATTCAGACCTTAATATGATGTCCACCTATTTGTAGATTAACACCAATATGCATCTTGAAATCCAGAATCTACTTCATGGAATACAAGTGAAATTACTGGCTGTACTGCTCACCAATATGACAATTCCTTTTATTAAAAACTAAAAGAAAGTCAACTACAGGATACCAAGAGGGGTACAAACCCATTTTCAAAAAGAGCTCAAGAAGCCCAAGAAAGAGCTGTATTACAGGACAAAGATTCTATTGTTTATACTAGACAAGGAAAATATGGAACTATTCATTTATTAGTAAGAATAATAGAAAAACTAACAAGCTGATGATTTTAAAGGTAAAAGAAGGCATAAGAAAGTCAGAGACAGCTTTACAGTTGCCTATGAGACCATGCCAAACTCTATATTCATAATGCCTATAAAAATTAACAAAATAAGCAGGGATAGAAACCTAGTATGGCCCATCACTCTCGTGGCTCTCGACTAAATAGTCCATAAGAACTGACTCTCAAACTGTCCTTGAAATTGATGGGCACAATTACAGTTAAATTCAAGACCTCAAATTCTAGCTGCATATGTAGAGACAGAGCTAAATTAAACTTTTGGGGCAAAATTCCAGCAAATCTTGCCTGAAAAATTCTGACAGGTTCCAAACCTAACCGAACTCCAGGAAAAAAGAGCAAAACATGTTCTGGCAAATACCAAGACAAGAACACCAATGCAATCATTGTCAAACTTCAAAGTATTATCAACGGAAAGTGGAATGCTTTGAGTTCCCATATTTCCATAACTTATTCTGGTACTGAACCTATCAACCACTCTCTAGCGTATGAAACTAAAGGCATGAAATTTGTAAGCACAATAAGAACTCAGGAATAGTTCACTAGCGAAAATGTTCGGATGCAAATCAACATGTAAAAATCGAGAAATATTATGTGTACCGTATGAGTCTTCCAGCTGTCGAATAAATGCTAACTGAAGAAAAGCACCTGCACTTCCCCCAGAAGCAAGCCAGAGTTGATTATTATTAGGTGCAGATTTTATACAGGGAAGTCAAGAATAGCTGTCCACAATCAGACATCGATCAACTACCAAAATATATAAGAAGTCAAAAAGCAATGTCCCCCAAATGGTCCGATGCAATAAATCAACGAAGCTTAGATCCACGTAAATCAAAATCCAGTTCCAACCCCATTGTTCTCAAAGACAGCAAGTGCAGTCTTACATGCAAAATTGATTGTTCACAGCTAACAATATTTCAGGAATCAATTAGTAAGATGAATCCCTGCCGAATAATGGCACTTTCCAGTTTTTTTTTTTCTCTTTTTTTGGGTCAAACGGCACTACCCAGTTTTGATCCCTTCCAAAATATGAAAAATTTTAATCACGACCCACTTCATCAGTCGATCAAAGCATAACCCAGATGACTACAACAGCAGGATATCACCGTCAATCGGAAAGCTTACGTACCGATGATCATTCCCACAGTGACGAACGTCAGCAGCCCGAACACAATTTTCATCGAAGGAGCCATCGCCTGCACACCATAAACTGCGAACACCCGTCTCAATTACTAGAATCAAGAAAACGGGGAAGGGACGGAGGGAATCGTGCAATGAAGCGGACGATCATCAAGCCCAGCAAATTCGATCGAATTTACCTTCCCAAGCGAGAGAGGGAGCTGGACGCGCGGTGGGGGAACACAGGGACCGAGGGGTTGGTTGGCTCGAGGCGATCTCGAGAATCTGCAACGGAGAGACTCTTGGGACGCCGGACCAACAGAATCCTGCGAATTGCCACGCGAGAGGGAAGATACAAAGAAGAGAGAGAGAGAGAGAGAGAGAGAGAGGGAGACTTTCTTCTCCTCGTAGGGCTTACGTTGGGGCGGTCGGAAAATGGCGAAGACAGAAACGGAGAAAACGACAGAAACGTAACCCCCGGTCTGTACGTTCGAACTTTTTTCTTTTTGTTTTTTTGACTCCGCTTATCGTCGTTCTCACGTCACGTGACAAGTAATCAACAGCGAAGCTCGACACCGCGGCGGCTCTGAGGCCAACCATCTGGCCCATGAAAATGCTTTCAATTTTTTAAGTAAATATTTTAAGTGAATTTTATTTTAAATAAAAAATTAAAATAGCCAAATTATTTCAAATAAATGATGAAGATGTCAAATTATCTTAAATAAAAATATAAAATAAAATTTATTTTAAATAAAGGTTTGAAATAACTATATCATTCTCAAAAAACATATAATTTTTATGTTTAAATGGCATTTCCATCTTTTACTTTTTAAAATATTTCTTTTTTCTTTTTTTTTCTTTTTCTCTCTTCCCTCCGCTAGCCATGGCGAAGGGAAGCCAAACTCAAGCAAAGGCCCTTGCCCAATGCCAACAAGGGCAGTTCTCACTCGAGGCAAGGGACCTTCACCGGCCATCGATGGCCATGTCCAAGAGACGAAAGAGAAAAAGAAATTTTTTTTTAAAAATACGAATAGTTACAATTTTTTTTTTCTTAAATACCCCCTTCTTCAATAGCCGGAATAGTTACCACCAACCAAAAGCCCTTATTTGAAACGATCTAACCACTTCATACATTTATTTTAAATAATGTTCACTTTGAGATCTTATTTGATAAAATGATAGCACTTCAAGTCATTTTTTAAAATTTTCCCACTCTTGATAATGGTCTTTGTGACATCCATAGTTTTGACTTATAAGAAATGGCTATGGAATTGATGCACTGATAGAGGGGATTAACAATAGACCCATCTAAAATCAATCATGGACCAATTGACCAAATTAGAAGGGTGATCAAGGGATCAATTATAGCCCAAAAAAAGGATCAGTCAAAGATCGATCAAGGGATTGGTAGTGAACCAATTGAGAGTGAAGAGAGATCCGGATTGGAATAATGAAATAATACACAGCAATCATGCTCATTACTAGAGATAATTACAATATTTGCTTTTATTTCCCATGGCCAACTCTTGCTCCGATTGGGTGGAGGGACCGATGTCTAGCTAGGAGAAATACCACTCAAATGGTGATTATATTGAATTGCGAGAAAAGGAATAATCATTGTGATTAAGATGAGCATAGAGTATGTAGATATCATGGCGGATGGGACGACTCCTGTCATTATCTATTTTTCCATACAAATTGAACTTCGAATGAAGAACAAATTTAAAGTGATGTACAAATTTTTTTTATACTTTTCATAATCAAAACTCTAACTACAAAATATAAAATTCTACTTTTAATGCCCATTATGATCTAATTATCAAAAAGATTTTCGGAAGGTCAAATCTTAAATGTCCTTAAACTACCAATCTATGATTTATTAGAGTGAGTATAGTCTCAGTAAATGGAAACTCCACATCTAAAATAGGAGATTTACTCAACTCTCATCCAAGAGCAAAACAACATAATAACAATTAATAAGCTATCATTTATCATTTAGAGGATCTACCATAATTAGAAAAATACTAATGACTCAGTCGGCAAGCGCACAATATAATTTCGATTTGTTTCTTAATTTTACATATTCACAATAAAAAATTGTAATCAGTCAAGGAATATAACATGCATTATCTAATCTCAATTTAACATGTTAATCAATTCATCTTTTGTGAGCACGTACCATATTGTAGATTCACAAACATATAGAAAATCCATATATTCATAAATAAATAAAAATTGTTATAAGCACTAACTGACCATGTCAATTTTTTCTAAAAATTTGCCTACTATTGCAATAAGGATATTAACATACTCGCAACAATGAAAACATACACTTTGCAAACATCTTATCTAAATTCATTTAAGATATTGTATTCAACTATGATATTTTGATCCTATATAAATATAGTCTTGCCTCTCAATAATTCATCATGTAATTATTATTTTCTTTTAATAACATGATATTATCCTTACTTAAAGCTGCAACAAACAAAGAATAAATGGCACTAAATAGTTTGACCCACTTTAACCACTAGAGATTCGCTTATCTTAAATGGAAAGACTTGTGTGGACGAAGAGTTTTGATCCACTCAAAATTAAGTGATAAGATCTTGAATTAGGTGAATAGAACACCTAACTTGAGGTAAGAAAAAGCCTTATCTTAGAGAACCTTGATCAACAAAAATGGTAACTCTTAGCTAGCTTTTACCTATGCTAGAGCATTGTGAATTTATCCAAATGAAGACTTTTATGACTTGGGCTCTCTGGACACGATTTGAAGAAATGGAATTAGGTGGTAAGTGCATGAATGAGGAGGTTTGATTTGCAATCTTATCAAGAACATTAATGAGCTAAAATTTAAAAAAAGAATGATATCATGCATGATGTAATAGCATAGTTAAAACATGTGGTTCAAAATGAAGGAAACGTGTCAAAATTAAAGGAGTGAAAGTGGCTATCTTTAGTAGGCAAAGCTTGTGAGTATAAGAGAGGGGAGAATGAATGTGATTGAATCATGTGATAAATATCATTGGTAATGCATAAAATATAGAACAATCGTGTATAAATTGATTTAAGTTGGCGTCCCCAAAAACATTTTGAGCAAAATATTGACTATTTATTATCCATGGCACATAGAGTTGCATACATATATGGTCACATTTTTCCTAATTTTAATGTGAATTTCGAATTTAAGGAAATATGTACTAGTTAGCACAGGTGGATAGAAGTGTTTTATTACTCTGATAGCTTTGAGTATAGTAAAAATTAGAGCGAAGAAGAGATGACAAAGCATCTGTTGCAATTTGGTTGTAGAAGGGAAAGATTCGAAATCGATGATGTTTTCCTAGAGACTCAAGTCAAAACAACATTTCTTGTGATCATAAATGCATCCAGGGCCAAAGGTGAGCACATTAATATTCATTCAATTGCTAATTACAACCGACCGGAAATTGATGCTTTTGAAATTCCTAACTTAGAAGGTTGTTTTGCAGGCCTCTAGGTCAAAATAGCCAACACATTGAATAAATACAAAGAATCAACACTCAGGTTTTTGAATTTTCGTTCCAAAGTTTAGAAGATTACGAATGGTAATATGGATTTTTAGAAGATTATTGTTTTGAAGACTTCAGTTTTGGGGAAATAATTTGAGTTCATAAGAAAATTTGCCAGAGTCAACTTTGCAAAAGAAGTTTCCCCACCGGCATAGAATATCAAAGAATCAACTATTAACAACACTCTATTTATTTCGCGAAAAAATGTGATATTTTGAAAAAATATTTTTAGGAAAATGACAATGTCTTTTGGTGTTTGATTGGAACTTAAAGATAAGCTAGAAATTTTTTTTCCGCTTTTTGTTATGAACAATCTAATTTGATTTTCATATATATACATATACTATTTGGGAATCAGTAACTCATGTATGGGCAATCAAGTATATCACTAGAGTTTTGAATTTGGCCTTGATGGACCCCGTCCTATGAGTCAGGGATTGGGGCATGGGCACTTGGGTCCCAAACCTAGCCTCGATGGACCTAAGTGTTAGAACCGGGGTCCCTAACCTATTCTTGATGGAGTTGGGCATGGCTTTTGTAGACTTGAGCCGGGGTGTTGGGGATCCAAGCTTGGGTACTGGGATCTCATACTTGGCCTTTGTGGCACTAGGCCTGAGTGTGAGGGTAACAAACACAAGCACTGAGGCTTCGGGGCCAACCTAAATGCCCTTGGGCGTGAGACTTTCTTCTCCTCGTAGGGCTTACGTTGGGGTGGTCAGAAAATGGCGAAGATAGAAACGATGAAAACGACAAAAACGTAACCCCCGGTTTGTACGTTTGAACTTTTTTTTTTTACTCCGCTGATCCTCATTCACACTGTCTCACGTCACGTCACGTGACAAGTAATCAACCGGCAAAGCTCGATACCGGCGGCGGCTCTAGGCCAACCATATGGCCCACAATAATATTCTCATTTTTTCAAATAAACATCTTAAATGAATCTTATTTTAAATAAAAAGTTAAAATGGTCAAATTATTTCAAACAAATGACAAAGGGATCAAATTATCTCAAATAAAAGCTTGAAATAAAATTTATTTTAAATAAAGGTCTGAAATGACTATATCAATCTCAAAAAAAATGCCTAATCTTTCTAGTCGAATGGCATTTCCATTTTTTACTTTTTAAAATATCTTTTATTTTTTTCTTTATCTTTTTCTTTCTTTTTTTCTTTTTTCTTTTTCCCTATTCCCTCCACTAGCCATGGTGAAGGGAAGCGAAACTCAAGCGAAGGCCCTTACAACGAAGGCCCTCACTCGACATCGACGTGGGCGGTTCTCACTTGAGGCAGGCAACTTCCATCGGCCATCGATGGCTATGTCCAAGAGAGGGAAGAGAAAAAAAAAAAAAAAAAAATCAAAAAAAATCAAAAAAATTAAAAAAATATACATAGTTACAATTTTTTACTTAAATGCCCATTCTTCAATAGTTGGAATAGTTACCATCGATCAAAGGCTCTTATTTGAAACAATTTGGCCACTTCATACCTTTATTTTAGATAACGTCCACTTTGAGATCTTATTTGATAAAACAATAGCACTTCAAGCCACTTTTTAAAAATTTTCCCACTCTTGATAATGGTCTTTGTGACATCCACAATTCTAGCTTATGAGAAATGGCTATGGAATTGATGCACTAATAGAGGGGATCGGCAATAGACCCATCAAAGGATTGATCATGGACCAATCGGCCTAATCAAAAGGGTGACCGAGGGATCAGCCATGGCCCAATCAAAGGATCGGTCATGGATCAATCAAGAGATTGGCAATGAACCAATTCATTGATCATGCAAGTCGACCCAAGCTAGTTGGCCATGAATCGGCCACTCGATCATAAGAGTTGGTCGTGGGACGATCATGCATTACCACGAATCAATGGACGATCAGGAATCAACCACATCCAATCATGGGTGATTTTGCACGGTCATGTGCCAACCGTAGGCAACCATGAATCAATCCCGTGAGATCATGTATTGGTCATGGATCAATCGGTCTCATGCAATCACATGACCATCGAAGGTCGGCCATAGATCAATTATTCTCATCCATGGATCAATCATGATACATCATGGACTACTTGCTATGGATCAAGGACCAATCATGGATCGACCATGGATTGGCTAAATGACCTTGCCGCCTGGCCATGCATTAGGCCATGAGCCCACTATGCACTAGTTAGTCCTATTCAAGCATTAGGCCATGACCCCGATCCAATGCCCGGTTAGCTTTGGTCCTATTCATAGCCACAAAGCTAGTTAGATAGGCCACCGACCTAGTTACACTAGGTACACTTGGCCACGACTAGCCTCGCTTGGCCATGAATTAACCACAAATCTCGGTTCTAATAACGTTGTTGATCGTGGATGAACATTATAAACTCTCGCCCAATGATGTTAAACACTTTCATCGGCTTCATTCTTATGCTTGCTTAATGTTCTTTAAAATTTATTCCATAAACGAAGGAGATGAATCTCCCCCATTATGTGGCAAGAAGAGGATATGGTAATGATTTTAAGAAGATTTGGCTTGGTAAGCAAGGAAAGACATAAAACATGTGACAAAATCCAAGCCTCGTGATTATCAAATCTAAGCATTTAATGAAGAGGGTGACTTATAAGGTTAGGTGGCCATGCGATGATATGATCATCATTACAAAAGATTTGGCTTGAGGAGCAAGTTAATAACTTATGGCTTTAAGTGGACTAATAAGAAAAACACACGAAGAGCACCAATCATTTCCCCAAGGCATTAGGGCGCCACACCAACAAAGTAGGCGTACCACCTCTTTAAGTTAGCCTATAATTATGTGATGATTTATGACATAAGTAAACCAATAAGAAAGGCACACAAAGGCTCCAATCATTTCCCTAGAACATTAGGGCGCCACCTCTTCAAGAGTCTTGCCACTCATTCTCTTAGGCGTGCCACCCAAAAGAAGCTCATTAGGCCATTTGGAATGGCAATTATTGAGGTTTGGCCTATAAATAGAGAATCACTCCCTTCATTCCCCAACTCTTGGCTCACTTCTTCCCCTCCTCTCCTTTTGCACGCCTCCCTCTCCCTCTTGGCCACACTCGCCCGCCACACTCGCCCGCCACCCCCACCGTTTGGCCATCCCTTGGCAAATCACCCTAATTCATCAAAATTAAGTTAAATCTCTAATCCCTGGCTAGGGTGATGTGCTGCATTGTTGGGTGTGGCTGTATTCTCACTCGTGCTTGTTAGTGTACAAGTAATGATTATTTTATATGGTTCACTCATGTCCTTGCATTCATAAGCCGAGTCACATCTCGAGTCCCAGGACTGGTCTCATTTGGCTTTGGATCAGAATTGAGGAGTGTCGATTCAAGCTGCGAGTCACATTTCGTGCCAGACGTATTTTGGGCATAATTGTATGCAAGTCGATGAGTGTTTTGTGTGATTTGCTCATGTCTTGCATTCATAATGATGATCACGGCTCAGGTTACGAATGAGCCTCGCTTGGTTTTTTGGAACAGTGTTGATGCGTGACGGATCGAACCTTGCTTGGCCTTAGATTGGCATTAAGACGTCTCGGTCCTAGCCTCACTTGGCTTCGAGTCAATGCTTAGGCTTGTCGGTTCAAGCCATGAGTTACGTACCACACCCAACATATTAGTATAGTTATGATGTTATAGGTCATGACACACACACTTGCATGAACTTGCCCTTGAGCCTTATTTGCATCAGCTAAGGTAAAAGACAATTAAGTGGTTTGTGATGCATGACATGTGGTCACCTAAAGAAAAGATAAGACCTGTCATCAATTGAGGTGGTGAAGATGCCCCCATGACAATGGAATGTCGTTGCCATTTGAGATGGTGACAATGCCTTGTTTAGGAGAATGAGATGCCCCTACACCAACGAGATACCTCGTTAATGAGAACAGGATGCCCCTACGCTAATGGGATGTCTACCTTGATAGCCGAATGCCATAGTTGAGTTAGGATATGCCTAGCTTGAGACTAGAGAGGCCCTGGTTGAGCCGGGGAAAAATCATTTGAGACAGTTAATGAACCTTTTGTGCATGTTGTTGTGTGTTGTTTGATATGTTTGTTTAGTAAGTTAAAAGTAAATTATAAATTGATGATAAGCTAAAATGGTTCTCATGCATATGATGCCTGGCTTGAGGTTGGAAGCCCCTAAAATTATGGAATGCCCTTATTAAGTTGGAAAGAATCATTTGAAATGATTAATAAACCTTTTGTGCATGTTGCTATGTGTTATTTTGTATGCTTGTTGATAAGCTAGAGTTAGAACATGTAGTGATGATAAGATGGAATCAGTTACATGCATATAGTCGAGGCAAAGCAATAATAATACTATTGATCTGCCATCAATGTGTTAGTGCGAGTGATGCTCACATGCTAAATCGACCATGAGACATCCTCCTATTTAAGGATTAGTGATTTTATTTACTGAGTCTTCAACTCACTTTATTGTTTCTCTTCGTATTTGTAAGTATGGAAGTCTTACCCCCTTGAAGTCGGGGCCACACTAGAGGAGATAGGATTTCCTTGGTCTACACAGGTATGTGTAGAATGATGTAAAAAGAAAAAATGGCTCGTAGAAAATAGCTTGTAAATGTACTGATATAAAATGGAAGTAGTGGGTGTTGTGGTGTGTACTTCCTGGCTATATGTTTGTTGTGTTATCTAGGAGATTATCAATGGACACACTTCCACATGTTCATAATCACAAGATAAAATAAATGGGTTGGCGACATGCCTGAGACATCACAACATAACCCTCACTGATCACGATCTTGGGATGAGGTCATGACAGTCTTGAAGTATCTCAATAGGCTATTGAACGACGACGACTGCATGCCACAGTTATTCGGTTGAAAGGCCGACGGTAAATTTGTAGTTGATTGAAAACATTGAGAGTGAAGAGAGATCTGGATCGGAATAATGAAGTGGTACACGGCAATCATGCTCATTACTAGAGATAATTACGATATTTGCTTTAATTTCCCACGGCCAACTCTTGCTCCGATTGGGTGGAGGGACCGATGCCTAGCTAGGAGGAATACCACTCAAATGGTGATTAAATTGAATTGCAAGAAAAGGAATAATCATTGTGATTAAGATGAGTGCAGAGTATGTAGATATCGTGGCGGATGAGACCACTCCTGTCATGATATGATTTTTCCATACAAATTGAACTTCGAATGAAGAACAAATTTAAAGTGATGTACAAATTTTTTTTATACTTTTCATAATCAAAACTCTAACTACAGAATATAAAATTCTACTTTTAATGCCCGATCTAATTCTCAAAAAGATTTTCAGAATCTCATATCTTAAATGTCCTTAAACTACCAATCTATGATATATTAGAGTGAGTATAGGCTCTGTGAATGGAAGCTCCACATCTAAAATAGGAGATTTACTCAGCTCTCGATCCAAGAGCAAAACAACATAATAACAATTAATAAGCTATCATTTATCATTTAGAGGAATTGCCATAATTAGAAAAATACTAATGACTCAGTTGGCAAGCGTACAATATAATTTTGATTTATTTCTTAATTTTACATATTCATAATAAAAAATTATAATCACTCAAGGAATATAACATGTATTATCTAATCTCAATTCAACATGTTAATCAATTCATCTTTTGTGAGCACGTACCATATTGTAGATTCACAAACATATAGAAAATCCATATATTCATAAATAAATAAAAATTATTACAAGCACTAACTGACCATGTCAAATTTTGAGAAAAATTTCCCACTATTGCAATAAGGATATTAACATACCCACAACAATGAAAACATACACTTTGCAGACATGTTATCTAAATTCATTTAAGATGTTGTATTCAACTATGATATTTTGATCCTATATACATATAGTCTTGCCTCTCATTAATTCATCATGTAATTATTATTTTCTTTTAATAACATGATATTATCCTTACTTAAAGCTGCAACAAACAAAGGATAAATGGTACTAAATAGTTCAACCCACTTTAACCCTTAGAGATTCGCTTATCTTAAATGGAAAGACCAGTGTGGACGAAGAGTTTTGATCCACTCAAAATTAAGTGATAAGGTCTTGAATTAGGTGAATAGAACACCTAACTTGAGGTAAGAAATAGCCTTATCTTTGAGAACCTTGATCAACAAAAATGGTAACTCTTAGCTAGCTTTACCTATGCTAGAGCATTGTGAATTTATCCAAATGAAGACTTTTATAACTTGGGCTCTCTTGGACACGATTTGAAGAAATGGAATTGGGTGGTAAGTGCATGAATGAGGAGGTTTGATTTGCAATCTTATCAAGAACATTAATGAGCTAAAATTTTAAAAAAAATGATATCATGTATGATGAAATAGCTTAGTTAAAACATGTGGTTCAAAATGAAGGAGACGTGTCAAAATTGAAGGAGTGATAAGTGGCTATCTTTAGTTGGCAAAGCTTGTGAGTATAAGAGAGGGGAGAATGAATGTGATTGAATCATGTGATAAATATCATTGGTAGTGCGTAAAATATAGAATAATCATGTATAAACTGATTTAAGTTGGCGTCCCCAATAACATTTTGAGCAAGATATTGACTATTTATTGTCCATGGCACATAGAGGTGTACACATATATAGTCACATCGTTCCTAATTTTAATGTGAAATTCGAATTTAAGGAAATATGTACTGGTTAGCACAGGTGGATCAAAGTTTTTTATTACTTTGATAGCTTTGAGTAAAGTAAAAATTAGAGCAAAGAAGAGACGACAAAGCATCTGTTACAATTTGGTTGTAGAAAGGAAAGATTCGAAATCATGATCTTTTCCTAGAGACTCAAGTCAAAACAACATTTCTTGTGATCATAAATGCATCCGGGGCCAAAGACGAGCACATTAATATTCATTCAATTGCTCAATTACAACCGACCAGAAATTGATACTTTTGAAATTCCCAACTTAGAAGGTTGTTTTGCAGGCCTCTAGATCAAAATAGCCAACACATTGATGAAATACGAAGAATCGACACTCAGGTTTTCGAATTTTTGTTCCAAAGTTTAGAAGATTACGAATGGTAATATGGATTTTTAGAAGATTATTGTTTTGAAGACTTTAGTTGTGGGGAAATAATTTTGAGTTCATTAGAAATTTTGCCAAGGTCAACTTTGTAGAAGAAGTTTCCCCACTAGCATAGAATATCAAAGAATCAATTATTAACAAAACTCCGTTTCTTTTGCGAAAAATGTGATATTTTAGAAAATTATTTTTAGGAAAATGACAATATTTTTTGGTGTTTGATTGGAACTTAAAGATAAGCTAGAAAAAAAAATTCCACTTTTTGTTATGAACAATATGATTTGATTTTCCTATATGTACATATACTATTTGAGAACCAGTAACTCATGTATGGGCAATTAGGAATAACACTAGAGTTCTGAATTTAACCTTGATGGACTTGTCCTACGAGCCAGGGATTGGGGCATGGGCACCAAGGTCCCAAACGCAGCCTCGATGGACCTGAGTGCTAGAACCGGTGTCCCTAGCCTAGTCTCAATGGAGTTGGGCATGGCCTTTGTAGACCTGAGCTAGGGTGTTGGGAATCCGAGCTTGGGTACTAGGATCTCGTTCTTGGCCTTTGTGGCACTAGGCCCGAGTGTGAGGGCAACGGCCACAAGCACTGACGCTTCGAGGCTAGCCTGAATGCTCTTGGGCGTGAGCAATAAAGTCCTTAGCTTAGCCTTGATGGACCGTGGCACATTGCTAGGGATCCAAGCACATGGTCATGGGGCCGACTTCAATGAACCCGGGTCCTAACGTCAAAGACCTTATCCTGGACGTCGAGGCAAGGGAACCAATATTGGCGTTTTCGTGCCCAACTGTAAATTTTCAAATCTAAGTATCGATATCTAATCATATTTTAGAAAATAATTTCTGATTTTTTAAAAATCATTTTCCTTAATTTAAGCATATGTTTTCCGTTGACTTATTTTCTAAGCAAACCAAATATCAAAAAATGATAAAAATATTTTCTCAAAAAAATAAATGATTTGAAAATTATTTTCCTAAGAATAATCGCTGGTATCACTTACAAAAATAAATGAAAATAATATTTTACTATACACAAAAATTTATAGATATGAATTGTTGTCGATAATGAAAATATTTTCATCATCAACTAATTATTTCAATGTGATACTAGTTTTTGAAATATATATCCTAAGTTATTATACTAGTTTTTGAAATATATATCCTAAGTTATTTGATTTGTTTTTCATGAATATGTGTTCCCATTTAAGGAAATGATATCTTCACTAGAATCAACCTTACCATCTTCAGAAAGACAATGACCATTCTTATCTGAAGAAGATCTATCTATGACCTTGCCGTATTATTGAGGTATGGACCCCAGGAGTACCAAAAGTTGGCACGGAGGGACACTTAAATGCAAAAAATTACAAATGGTACACTTAAGTGCCAAAATCGGAGCAAAAGGGATCACTTAAGTGCCAACGGCGAGAAAATCCAGCCAAATTGTCACGTTTCCATTTTCCGGGGACTTCATTTGCTTGACGGAGCATTTTTTTTTTCAAAATAAAAAATTCCACATGGCAATTTTAATAAAAAAAATTGTCCACATCAGATTTTAAAAAATTAAAATCGATTTTATTAAAAAAAAAAAAAAAACAGAAAATCGGCGAGGGGATCCCCTCCCCGATTTTTTTTTTTTTTTAAATTAATCAATTTTAAAATAATTTATTTTTTAAATTATTTAATATTATTTAATTAATAATTTTTAAAATCCACGTCGCACAAAAATGACGTCGTTTTGCGCTGATTTTTCGTCGTTTCAATTTCCGGCGAGCCACGTAGGCAAAAAAATTAATAAAAAAATGCCACGTAGGATTTCCGATAGGGTTTCGACGACATGACACTTAAGTGATCCATTTGTTTTGAAAAGTGGCGGCTTTAAGTGTACCGTTTGTAAGTTTTGACACTTAAGTGTCCCTCCGTGCCAACTTTTGGCACTCCCGCTGTATTTTCCCCCCGTATTATTTAATTGCACCAGAGCCACCCACGGCAGAATCTGTGCCATCACCAGAAGAAATGCAAGGTATTATGGAGGAATCACAAGAAGTGGATATTTTGTCTTCCTCATCAGCCACAGCTACTTCAGAAACTTCTTTCCATTCTTCACCAATACCTGAACAAACATTAACCCAGCAACTTCAGTGTTCCTAGCGGCATACTCGTCCCACTTATATGGACTAAATTATATATATGTTCTGCAGCAAGTTCTCTAGGTACATATTATCATGTATCATTGTATGTCTCTTTTACTCGGCTATCTCCCGAGCACGTGAATTATATCAACCGAATATTAGAAGAAGATGAACCATCCTCTTTCGCTGAAGCAGCACATGATCCTCAATGACAATGTGTAATGGCATCTAAATTTAATGATCTTATGGGGAATCACACTTGGGATATTGTTCCATTGCCTCCCCATCAAAAACTCATTGGTTGCAAATTGGTGTATAAGATCAAGTTCAAGGTAGATGGTTCGATTGTAAAAATACAAGGCTCGTTTAGTTGCAAAAGGATTTACCCAATGAGAATGTTTCGATTACCATGAAACTTTTTCGCCAGTTGAAAAGAAAGTCATATTATGCTCCTTATCTGTTGCAGCCATTTAGAATTGCTCTTTGCATCAAATGAATGTCTACGATGCATTTCTACATGGAGATTTGGATAAAGAAATTTATATGAATCTTCCTTCGGGATTACACAGACAGAGTGAGTCTCGAGTATGTCACTTGCATAAATTCAGTTAAAACAAGCGTCCAAACAATGGTATGCTAAGTTCACTACTGCATTAATTAATGCAGAATTTCAGCATTCAAAACCTGATTATGCCTTGTTTACATGAATCATAGGTAATTCATCAATTTATTTGCTAATATATGTTGATGATATACTTGTCAAGGGAAATAATGAATATCATGTTGCAAAATTTAAGGAGTATTTGCATTCAACCTTTCATATCAAAGACTTAGGACCTCCCAAATACTTCCTTAGCATTGAGATTGCTCGAAATGATAAAGGAATCAGCCTCAATCAAAGGAAATTCATCTTGGAAATTGTTTCCAAAGCAAGATTATCAGGATGCAAGTCTATAGTTATCCCAATCAAGCAAAATACCAAACTCACAACACATGAATATGATTAGAGATATTTTTCATCTTCAAGGATGCACTACTCAAAGATCCATAAGGATATTAGCGACTTATTGGCAAATTAATATTTCTTACCATGACGAGATCTAACATATGTTATGTGGTGTAGATTCTCAATCAGTTTATGCATAATCCAAAACAATCCCACATAAGTGCAGCTCTAAAGGTTGTAAAGTATTTAAAGGGTGTCTTGAATTGGCATATTTCTATTTGGTGATTGCAACATGAAAATGATAGCTTTTTGTGATACACACTACGCCACTTGTCTAGTGATGACCACTGGTTTCTACATCAAATTGGGAAATTTTGTGATATCATGGAAAACAAAGAAGCAATCAACTATATCATTATCATCATTTGAATCAGAATATCAAGCCATGATGAAGACTATGTGTGAGATTGTTTAGATATGAGGACTACCCTCGAATCTTGGAATACATATCAATGAACCCGGTGAATTATTTTGCAATAATGACTTCGCACTCAAATTGGCAGTAAACCTAGTTTTCCATGAAATGAAAAACACATAGAAGTTGATTGTCATTTCACTCGGGATAAAATCAAAGAAGGAATTTCTTTTATAAAGGGCATTGGAGCTGTAGAACAACCCATAGACATTTTTACAATGCCCTTAAGCCAAAGACAGCACACATACTTATTAAGCAAGTTTGGTGTCCACAATATATATAGGCCACCAGCTTGATAGAGAATGTTGGAAATATATATGGAGATTCTAATATTGATTATCATTGAAGATTCTAATATCAATTACGGACAAATTGATTTGGATAATCCGTAATTGATCTAGAGAATAGGAGATTGTAATCCTTGTATATTATTTCCTTTTTTCCTTTCCTTTCCTTTACATTATAAAGGAATTATTATACACAATACAATACACATTGAATAGAATATTTTCCCAATCCTCCTTATCAATTTCTGTCAAATCCAAATGCAAAGATTGTTAACAAAGTTTTTCCATTGTGGTAAATTTGAGGATGGACACCCATTTAGAAATTTTTTTTATTAATTAAAGTTAATACAATGAAAAACCTCAAACTAGTAGACATGTGACACATTAAAAACCCCAAATGGTATGCCCTTGATAAATATATCCATATACTAATTTTTTGACCACAAAAAACAAACTAATATACTTGTAACAAATTTACCCTCTGTTAACTTCCGTCAAATTTTACCATTAAATTCGCAATATGGTGATTTGGCAAGTCATTGTAGAAATCCATAGGAAAAAATTTTCATAGATGTATCATTAAATTTAACATAGTTATACTGTTAAATTTTTATAGGTGTGGTGATTTGAGATTTTTCGTGATGTAAAACCTTATAGATTTTCACATCATACTACATAACCATGTGTCATTTAGGTCGGCAATTTTAATAATTAAATTAATGGAAGGTAAATATGTTATAAATATATCAATTTGGGGTTTTTTGTGGTCAAAAAATTTATTTTTGAGTTAATTTATACAAGTGTGCCGATTTGGATTTTTAATCATCAAAAAATTAATTTATGATAAATTTATCATTAATATATTAGTGTCAAGTAAATTTATCATGAATACATAAATTTAGATTTTCAGGTATTAACTCTATTAATTAATAGTACATAGGTGAGTAAAAAAACTGCAGTGAGCAGTCTGCTGGCTTCACGTGCCTCCACCCAATTCCCTTATTTTACGCGGCTTATTTAATATCTTCCCTCAACACCAACAGCCACGGAAAAAAAAAAAAGAAAAAAAAAGAGGAAAAGAATAACAAAGACCGCTCAAGACCAAACCAAAGTACATCTTCACATTGGATCCCAAACAAAATAAGCCCTCACGGACCGGACCCCACAGATCCTACGATCCAACGGCCAGGAACGTCCCGGGATGGTGATCACGCTAGAATCATAGTAAAACCCCTCCTGCCTTCCTTGTCTGATTTCTTTTCTATCAACAGCTGCTAAAGCCCCTCACACCTATCTCTTTCTCCTTAGTCAAACTCAGTGAAGTGAAGAGTGAAGTGAAGTGAGCTCAGAAATAGGAAAGAAAAAAATTACAGAGCTACTCCAGAAACCAAGGGAAAAACACCCACAATCAAGATCAAGAACAAGAACAAGAACAAGACCAAGACCCAGAATCAAGATCAAGATCAAGAACAGGAGCAACAGAGAGAGAGAGAAAGACCCAGAATCAAGATCAAGATCAAGAACAGGAGCAAGAGAGAGAGAGTGTGTCCTGTGAAAGATGGGATTCACTATGGGGCTGAACCTGGTTCTGCTGATGGCCATGGTGGCCACCAACATCCTCTCCCTCTACCACCTCTCCACCACCGTCCAGTCCCCCAGGGCCCCCACCCCTCAGCCCGTCCCCGACCACCTCCTCCACCAGCTCCGCACCATACGCTCCACCATCAACCACCTCACGCGCCTCCAGCCCCCCTCCCCGCCCTCCGCCGCCGCCGCCAACCCCGCCCCCGCCATCCCCTCCGATCTGCTCCTCCACTCCCAGCTCGCCCCCATCGCCTCCGCCTTGCCACAGCTACCCGGACCTCCTCCACCGGTTCATGAACTACACCCCCTTCTCCCTCTGCCCCCACGACCCCGACCTCGCCGAATCTCTGATCCTCCGCGGCTGCCACCCCCTCCCCCGCCGCCGCTGCTTCTCCCGCACCCCGCCGAAGCCCGCCGCCTCGTCCTTGCCGCATAACCCCTTTTCTCCTTCCCTCCCGGACAGCAGCGTCATCTGGGCCAAGTACTCCTGCAAGAGCTTCTCCTGCCTCAATCACTACAACCCCAACTTGGGGTTCGACACCTCCCATGAATCCTCGAAATTTACCACCTACAAGTCTGAGCTGGATCTCCCTGTTTTGCAGTTGCTTCAGATTGCTAAGTCTGCCGGTTCGGTCCTTAGGCTCGGGATCGACATCGGTGGTGGCACGGGCACTTTCGCTGCCACCATGAAGATGCACAATGTGACCGTTGTGACGACCACTATGAACCTCGGCGCACCTTACAATGAGGCAGCCGTGCTTCGGGGGCTGGTGCCCTTGCACGTGCCGCTGCAGCAGCGGCTGCCGGTGTTCGATGGGGCGGTGGATCTGGTCCGGTGTGGGCACGCAGTGAACCGGTGGATACCGGAGACGGTGCTCGAGTTCATGCTGTTCGATATCGATCGGGTGTTGAGGGGCGGTGGGTACTTGTGGTTGGATCACTTCTTCGGCAAAGGGGTGAGTATAGAGAAGGTCTACAAGCCCTTGATTGGGAAGCTTGGGTATAAGAAGGTGAAGTGGGCGACAGCGAATAAGACGGACTCGAGCGGTTTGAAGAACGGGGAGGTTTATTTGACTGCCCTGTTGCAGAAGCCTGTCACCAAATGAAGAACCAGTCATGGAAACACACAGGTAAATTGCTCTTCCTTTTATGTGATTTTGAGTATATTGACTGGCCATCTTTGTATAGCGATCGGAATGCATTGGATTGATTTAATATGCAATTACTGCCATTGATCTCTGTATTAGCCACATATGGTTAGTGATTGCCTAAGTCATTGTTAGGGTACTCTGGTTTAGTAGAGATGATGTGAGTTAGAATCGTGTCACAATTTGCTGCAATATTACTTTATTGTGCTCTTGAATTGTCCCAAAAGTGATAACAAGCGTGTCTTCTTCAGTCACACTCCATTCTTTATCATAAATTTCTTACTAATGAGTATGTCTTGGTTGTTATAAGAAGGCAAAACAAACATATGGTTTCACTGTCATTTCCAACATATATTGCTAAATCTGTATTCTATGGGTCATCAAAATCATGATTAGATGTAGACAAAACAACAAGTATGAAATATAAAGGCATTAGAAAAGCCACATTTTATTCCTTTATGAGGAGGAAACTTAAGTATTAAAGGTGGCGAGCCATACTCGCCCATGGAATAATTCTGAAGAATCGGTTATGAGAAAAGAAATCAAATCAGCAATGTCCCATCCATGCGGCCAGGCCATTGAAGGGATTAAAACGAGATTTTTTACTTGGTCTACAGTCTAAAAGATTATCATATGTGAAATGACCACCTCTAGTTCATCCAACGTTCTGACTTGACCCTGCTCTATTCAGGCATACTCCCATAATTGATAGACATGAGCAATTATGACTCATCAGATTGCAGTGTAGTTGAGGATCATTAACTGATATGACTGCTAGTTCGCATTACAAATCATCCCCTTCATTGGAGATTACCACCTCAAGATGCCTTAAAAAAATTATCAAAGTTAGCATTTGTACTCATTCTGAAGTTTTTCGCATTTGAAATGCCACCAAAATTGTTCTAGATATTCAGCAGTAGATGCTGCCTTTTGCCCTCTCACGATGTTTAGCTTCCTTCCTAAACCTTCTCTGTGTCATGTAATCCCACTTAATAATTCCCATTCATTAAGGCAGTGAACTTCAAAAAAAGTCAAGTTCATAGCATTTCCTTAGTTCTTGTTCCTCAAATAGTACTCCATCTGATGCATGTTGTTTTTTCTTCAGGAAGTATCAAATAATGACCCTCCCCCCTCCCTCGGGGGGGCTTTTTCTCTGTGTTTCTGTTTCATTGGAGTATTTCGGTGTCCTCATATTGTATATTCCACTGACCAAAATTCTCCGGAACTCTTTCAAACACTATGGTAGGAATCCTTAAAGACATTAACCATTTAGTGATTGATATAGCATCAGACAAATTATAAGGGAGCTAGGACACAATGTTAGGAAACTTCCTTGCTTGAAACTTTTCCCTAAAACATCATTTTCACGTGGACATACAGGAGAAATGTCATTTTCACATGAACACACAGGAGAAAAGGGAGCATAGTCTTTAAACACGAGAATACCAGAAAAGGTACAACTCAGGAGGTTGAAAGGTAGCTGTCATCAGACAAAAGTAAAAGAACAAATCAATATCAATTTCTGTAGATTGTCAAGTTGCCTCATATTTGAGGAAGCATCAAATGGTTAATGTCTTCAATTAGCATCGGTTTTGTGTGTCTGTAGCATTGTGGTCAGCATAATGTTCAAATAATTTTTATGGAGACTGAGTAACATTGCTGTGCTTTATCATGTATAGCCAAAATATCCTTGTTGGAATGTAGTTCCCTAGAATAAACCGTTTTGGCTCTATTGATTGTGTGAGAATTATGAGCCAAACGGGCATTGTAGTCAGCAATAGGAGCTGATTTTGTCTGTGTAAGTGTTGAACTTTATATCTATAGTACTGCGAGTTAAGCCAAATACAGCTTTCCACATTGCTGAATTTTTGGTTTTATTTCACACTATATGACCTAGTAGTAGAAAATCAGTTTCGTTCCTTGGTTCCTATTTTCTTTGCAAAACCCCTCATTTCCATTCCAATAATCCATTGCATCCTCCTGTCTTCTTTTTTTCAGGAACCACATCGAGATTATGAAAGTTCTGATAGGAAAACAACAAAATTCCACCAAAGACGTAGTCGAAGATTGACTCCTCCCCCGCCTGGTGTAATGAAAGATTTATTCCTTTCTATTGCTTAAAAATAAGGATTCAGAGCAACTACACAGAAAAAAGATGGCAACTTGTAAAGGGGCCTTGAAGGCTTGTAGTTCTGGGGACAGCATGAACAATCTTTTGTGTTTTTGTTTTTTTGGCTGTAACAATTGTTGGACAATAAGTATGGAGAAAGAAATTATTTCATCTGTTCATGCATATATGGAAAGTTCTTGAAAAGTAGGTCTCCTTGTAGCATATGTGTGGCTAAAAGCAGATCTCTAAAGCAAAGTCTGATCCAAAAGGCCTGATCTGAATTGAAAGAAAGAAAGGCAGAGATTTCCACTCCCTGCCTTTTGCTTCCAAATGCTGCCCCAGTCTTCAATCTGATATGATTGCTTCACTTGGTTTTTTGTTCTTTTCCCCTTTTCATGAGCGTGATCCATTCAGTTGTCTTGTTCATTGGCAACTGCGTGGCCATAAACTTGATTCTGAAAAGGACTTTTTCAAGGTCTGGTTGGCTGGGCCATTTCCGGAAATTGTGAAACTTGTGATTCGAGTTATGATATCAACAGTTTCGCAGTCTAGATGTTGTTTATACTCCTTCAAAGGGTTTTGTAAATCATCTTCCAACAATAATTTTTGTAGGATACTCATTTACTGCCAAAATTTTTTGATGAATCATTTCGGTGCCACTTTGGAAGTAACGGTCACTTTAAGTACTATTATTGATTTGGGACACCGGAATCCGACATGGCAATATTTCAGTGTGAATGCGCTAAACAGCATTGACACATGATATTTAAACCCTAATTCAAAAATACACACAAATCGGGTCAATTTTCCCCTCTTCTTCAAACCCTAATTTGGATCGAGCATTTTTTTTTGTGACAAAATTAAGGGTCGAAATCTTGCGATGGGGAGTAGGCGCAGGACAAGCCATGGGAACGCGTCATCTTGCATGTTTGTCCCAAATTTAGCCTCTTTTTTAAGCCCTAACCTCCCAAATGATGATTTGGGCAAAATTAGTAACTCAAACTTGCAATGAAAGGGGTGCTATTCATTTGTGATTTCATTTCGCTGCGATTGAAATTTGCAACTAGAAGAGGACGTCCGTACTTGACAAACGAAACTCCATCCCAACATATTCTTTTGCTCTGCGCAGTAGCTGAGTCTAAACAGAGGGATAGGGAAAGGATAAAAGGAAAAGAAAAACAATTTCACACTTAGTGGTGAGCATGGTTAGGGGATAGTTCCACCTTGAAATCGGGAACCGGCCCACTAAGAATTGGTTCCAAAAAATGAGAACCGAGAACCACCTGTTGCTTTTATAGATTCACCCAAGAATTGGACAGCTGATCCAATATAGTTCTTGAGTGGATCCATAGAACTGGTTCTCAATTCTTACAAAATTGCACTCATCAATTAAAATGAGCCATTAGCTTTTAATTTTGTATCATGAGGACAAAGCATCACAACATCTCCAACTGGTCCTTTCCCTCCTCTTCGTCTGTTTATTTTGTTTTGGTTGAAAAAGCAAGTAAATGGACTATCAAAATAAAAAATAAAAGTAGGGGAATAATTCTATTACACACGGAGAGATAAAATTAGTCAATAATGTCCCATAATTACAAATATTTATTTGAAAAATTACAAAATAATTAAGTAATTGAGATAGAATTTCCTTTTCAAAATAAATAAATAAATAAATATATATTTTGGTTCAGCTAAGAGGGTGGACGGTTTTATGCCTAGAATCAAGAACCACACCAATATTCACTGGTTCCAAATCGGGAACCGAACTAATCCTCATGAAAACCATTAATGGTCCGATGCAATTCTCGATTCCTTTGTATGCTGCTACTCCACGCAAGCATAAGAAAAGACGAGATGTAACCAAGGAGTGACATCTCCCTTCGAATCTGCTAGAAGCCCGCCGCTTTACTCGCCACAGAATAGGCGCAGAGAGAGAATCAGTATTATAATACAACGGGGTCGCTTTGTCAAGAGCGGCGGGTAATTGTCCACATTGGACTTCTTTTCTTATTAAAAAAGCTATCTAGGAATTAAAATTTATAGGAAAGGAGCGATTGTTTTTTCGTTGATACTCAACGAATTATTTGAAAAGTTCTTATATTAAAGTGAGTGTGGTATGAAATTATAATAATAATGGAGTTTTTAAATCCTAAGATTGGAAAATCCATTAAATCCTACACATCGGATATTGCTCTCTTTCCTGTAAACTTTGCTCTTGCACTGCGAGGTTTCTACATGAACATTCTTTTGCCTCCTCGTCGTAGTGCCTAAGATTCTTGCTCCAGATTTATCAGAATTGGGATACCCGCAAATCCTCATCTCAATTCCCAACTCGGCTCCTTGTGCATGATCATAAGCCGGAATTCGTTCATAAACACAGCATGACCAGCTTCGAGTCATAGAATCACAGTAAATCTCAACGCTACCGGCTAATCGATGATGTAGAATCAATAGCGAAACGCTGCAACACGTCCCAAGAGATTGTCCATACCAAGGAAGACCTAGGACTTTTATCAGTTTTGCAGCATGCGTCTGGCAAAAGCAATATCGACTAACCAGTCCAATTCTATAGATCCAAACTGATTCAGAAAGGTGTCATTGGAGCCTATCAAAAGGCAAGAAACTCGCATCTTTGTTCCAAGAGACTACTCTTTTTCGATGGCGATGCTGATTTCACAGCTCTCTTCATGATTGGAGAGTAGCACCTTCTTTTAAGATTCAATGGGCAAGAAATATACATCCAATGGTAATGACCATATGAAGATTGGGCCGAACTGGATTCACTCAAATTGGAATTGCTCAAGATTCAGGTGAAAAAAACATGTGCTGTCTGATTGATGCTATTGACAAAAGCAGCTTTGCAACATTGCCTGATGAAGTAAAAGTAGCAACCTCAATCTAACTTTGGAATTACTATCCTGTATGGAAACTTATGTAGATTGGCTACATTTATGAAAATAAAAATCATCTCGAACAATTCATCACCACGTATTGAGTTTCCAAAAGCTGAGATTTATAATCCAGAATGTATTCAGCTCAGAAGTCCAGTATTGCTCTATGAATTTTCCATTGACAATTGCAAATCAATTTTGTTAGGCATTTTCATCGACCATAAATCCTTAGATTCATGTGCATCATATTCTCTAGAGACAATCTGAATATGGAACATTACAAATAAGGATGGACAATGAAGCCTCTACTCATGTTGAAAAGAGACAACACTCATTGATTGTGTTGCTAAATTTGTCTAATGGAGGTCAACTGGAAACTACATCAGCCCTGAGACTAAACTTTCTCCATACAGCTATTTGGAGTTCAGTCTCAGTGCCAACCCCCTCATGGAGGTCAGAGAGGACCTCCAAAATACTGCTTAAAATTCTAGTCGAGCTCACACATGCAAGAAGAACATCAGTCTGCTCGTCACACATCGGTCTTGTTAGCATCCTAGTTTCAATTTGATGTTACAAGCATGAAAGAGCCATATCATGCATGGGTTGAGGTCCTAGTTGAGCTCCACAAAATGTATCAGTACTTGGCAATTTTATTGTGAGTTTAGGTTTCACAAAACTATCACCATTTACATTACTTTGGACACAATAGTACCGATGACTCGATGATGATGAAACATTATGTGTGGAGGAAAATGTGTGTACCACAGCACCAAGGGACCATCTTAGAGCATGTCAGTTCTTGGCTTTCCTCCTCAACAGATCTTGCAGGGGCAGTCCATTGATTTTAGCAGCAAGAATGAAGTCATTTTCAGTCAACCCACCTGAGAAACAGATGCATAAAAGGCAACTTAAGGAGAATGCCTAAGGTATTTCAGCAGGCAAAATTAATGAAAGATAGGAAGGCATTTCGTGTATCTCAAAATGATTAAACTTTCTTGTGATGATCTGAAAATGGAAATCCCAAAATTTAAATTCAACTTCTTTCGGTTTATTCTGACCATCCAAATTAGGCAACATATTGATTGTCAATTGTTTTCCCTTTCATACTGAGATGAAGAATTCTCATCACATTTAAAGAGGGGAATGAAAAGTTCACCATTAATAGAATGATGAATTTCACACAAATGAATCCATCACCAGAATGTGGTATCACACTCACAATAATCATAAGGAACCAAACAAGATAAAAGCAACATTTTCCTTTACTGATGAGGTTAGTAATGCAGCTCTAGCAGAAAAAAAAAGTCTTTTGGTCATTGTTGTTGATGCTGTTGTCAATGCCTTAACTAATGCCAGTATATCAACATGGAAAGCACAGAGAGAGCGAAAGAGGGGGAGGGGAAAAATAGAAACAGGAGCGAATTCTCACCAACTGCATGCGTCCATATTTCAATGGTGACATTATTCCATCCAACAAGATGCAGATCTGGATGATGACCTGCATTAGACACATCAAAGTTACTCACATGTCAATGATATTGTCTACTCCATGGCATCACTAAATAATAAAAGTATAAACAGTCAACATCAGAGACCTTCTGATTCTGCAACTTCAGCTACAAGCCTGAACAATTCCAGTCCTTTAAGAAAACTCTTCACTTTCCAAGCACGATGCAGCTTCAGAACACCACTTTCATTCACCAAGTTCCACTCAGGTACCTATGGACAGAATCAACTACTGAGAGGATCCCTTGGGGCAACAATACAGAAAAAGCAAACAGAAAAAAAAAGCACAAAAAAAAAAACCTTAGGAATTAGTTCATTGGCTGCTTCTTCAGTCATAGGGCTCAGGTCCTTTGCGTTGCATGGCACACATTTCTTTGCCGAAAAATCTATGCAAAGATCTCAATATCTTAGAGAAGAAGAAACTGTATAAACAAATGTATTAAGATTATAACAGATAGAAGTGAGGCATTTATGCGTAAACTCTAATTGCAAGCAACTATTTAGATGGTGCTCAATTCAATGCTAATTGTAGTGCTCACTTTTGCTTTAGCTGGCACAAATTAGGGGAACTTTTTCCCTTAAAATTTGGGAAACTTGTATTGTAGTTTTTTGGCACTAAATACTTCATCACATACTACACCTGATGCAAGAGACTATTCAATACACACAATAGTAATATCCAGTTTCTGATTAAACAGATACAGCCCCTCAATCAATAACTTGAAAGTGCTGGATACAAATGATATATGAAAACAACTGCTTTAAAAGGTCATGTTATGTTAGATCATCTTGATAGTCCAATACAAACAGTAGCTAACTAGAAGCTCAATTTCTCTCTCTCTTTTTTTCTTTTTTTTTTTTGGAAGAAATTTAAAAAAGGCTAACTACTGTAGAGAACTAGAATGCAAAGCAATTGAAGTATGAAGCTTGTGCACAAACCTTCACTAGTAGAAAAAGTTCTAAATCCACATTGCAACTTCCTACTTGACGATAGTGCCACATGATTCTGGAATATCTGGTTTACTTGAGTAATTGTGCTGTAAATAAGTATGTTTATTCATTCAAGAATATCACTTCCACAAGTGGTATGAAGAAATATTTCAAAATCACACCTGCCTCTAAACTGAACAGGAGGAAAAAGGCAAAATGGTCATTCAGTCAAGCCAAAACCCTTTGTCTCAAGGAAATATGAGGATGAAACTCCAAAGAAATGACATTTGATACATTATTACTGGGAAAATTTATGCATACATATATGACACCTTTGTACCTTGGCGACTGAGACACAGGTAAATGCTAATTCTAAGCATTAATTAAGAGTTACAACACTCTCACAACTCAACAAAATGAGTAACCAACTGATGGAAACTTTCATATGACATACTAATCTATGATTTTAAGCCAACTTACTTGCAGCTTTCATTCATGGTCACAAAGAAATGCTAGGCATTCTCACAAAGAAATGAACAATCTTATTTTAGGTCTTAAGGAAAAAAAGAATTGATTGGTTATTCAACTGCTATAACAGAAAAGCATCCAAGAAAAGCATTTTGTTTGAAGTTAATCTACTTGCTGCAAATACAAAGTTCTGACCAAGAAAAATGATACCATCTCACTCACACTATCATATAAGTATCATACAGCCAGTTTCATACCACCAAAATTCAAAGTTGCCACAATTCAGGAACGCACAGATGCTACTTTTTAACCACAAGAAGAGAAAAATCATCCTCCATGCAGATGGTCCAGAAATGGGAAATTCGAACTCTTAAAAATATCTTCTGAACTTGTATAGAAACCAGATTGCAGAGGACAACGTAAGTTCAGATGGCTCTTGACCACCAGAAATCTTCTCAAGTCCTCAAAAGAAAAATTATGCTTTACACTCTTCTTCAATTGGAGTGTGAACTTTCCTTGAAAATGACCTGGAAAACCAGAATTTCCACTAGGAATAGGCGGCATTAGTGCCACTTATAGAGAAGGCAGTCCAGCCAGAGTTCCCTGAATGTTATTTTAAAAGCTGACATCTGCAGGGGAATATCTGTTTTTCTGGAAAATATGGCCGCATTCAATTAATCACCTCTTAATGCTCTGCTTTGGGATGGGACAGCTATGGGAACTGATTTGGCACTCTCTTTTGGACATACATTGGCAGAGGATTTGTCAATCTCATTCCCAGATTGACCATGTGTGTGGAAATGAATTGGTGATAAATAAAAAGTGTAGGAGTTTCTACTTGCTACCATCCTTATGCCACCTTTTGGCTTATTCAAACAAGATTAGAAATCTTAGAGACTCTCAGATCCCACAGACTAATTTCTTTGATGCAAATGTATAATGGCTATAAATGATAAGCTTCTGGGTTACCAAAACAACGAGGCACTCTAGCCATTCCCTGTTACAACTAATCGATTCGTTCCCTCGTAATCAATCGTATCGGAGCAGTAGCTCTGTAGGAATTTCTACTTGCTACCATCTTTGTGCCACCTTTTGGCCTATCCAAACTAGATTAGAAATCTTAGGGACTCTCGGATCCCATAGACTAATTTCTTTGATGCAAATGTATAATGGCTATAAATGATAATCTTCTGGGATATATATATCTCGCAAAAGTACATACACTCAGATTTACATGCAAACTCCCATCTCCAAGTGAAGAGAGCAAATAAAGTGAATAAACTTATAAGGGAGGACATGTGAATTTGACAAGGATCAATTAGATTGAAGACACCATGCACCAACACTCTGATTTACATGCAAACTCCCATCTCCAAGTGAAGAGAGTATATAAAGTGACTAAACTTATAAGGGAGGACATGTTAGTTTGACAAGGACCAATTAACAGATTGAAGACACCATGCACCAAAATAGTTGCCTCTCTCTCTCCAACCAAACAAGCAATCTTCTACACGTAATAGTAATCAAATACCAGAGCGAACTTCAAAGGCGAAATACAACAATCAACCCAGTTCAAATTCGGTGAAAAGCAATTGTTCTACCCAGCCTACTCTCCAAATTAACCCACGAATAAAATGCAAAAGAAGAGCTCTCATCCACCCAATTCACAGCACAAGACATCATCAAACACAACGTTCGATGGAAACTCCAAGAGAGAGCAAAACATCAGAGTAAAGGCACCGGACGAGGGAACCCACCATCCATGACCCGTTCGCAGTCGCTGGAACAGTGACGCCAGCCTCACCTGCCGAGGAAACGAAGCGCGGGACCAAGGAAAGGATCAGCAGATAAAAGGGTAGAACCGAAGCGGGGAATCGAGAAGAAGGACCCACGAAGGGACGCGCGCGACGAGGAGGAAGAAGAAGAAGACGCACCTGAGCTCGAGGTTTGGAGAGAGAAGGTAGAGAGAGATGGATCATTCGAAACATGGACGCGACGGGACGCTTCGAGTCGGTTCCGGTCTCCGGGCCGTGGGGGGTTTAAACGACGGTGCGCTGGTGCATTGAGGTAAGTTCGTTCATATAAGCATAGGAAAAATACGTCGGTTATTGTCACGAAAAATTCAAATTGATATATCTACAATAAATTTATCTTAAATTATTATAAAAAATTAAATTAATACATTTGTGAATAAACTAATTTTTCATTACCAAAAATCTTAAATTGGTACATTTATAACGATTATGCCCCCATTAAATTAGATTAATGGCACAAAAAATCACAAAACTAATATAACTATGACAAACGGAAAGTAAAATTCAAAATTAGTATACCAATCAGTCAATTGGTATGTGTGATTTAACTCAATAATTTGATTGTAAAAATTTAACGAAAATTAATATAAGATAAATTTATCATAAATATACTAGTTTTTTGAGATAAAATTGTCAAATATGTACTTGTTTGGGGTTTTTAGTGATCAAAAAATTAATTTTGGGTAAATTTGTTAAAAGTGTATTAATTTGGAATTTTCATGGTATTATTAACCTTAAATATATTTAAGGTCTTCAAACTTATCATGAAAGTAAAAGTATAATCAAATCATAAAATATGTTAAATTAGTATAATCAAATCCTTTAATTAATTTCATTCAATTTGACAAACGAAAAATACTAATATATTTTAGAACTTGATTACACTAATTTAATAAGTTTTATGACTTAATTTTACTTTCATGATAAGTTTTAGTACTTCAATTTTATTTCTATAAATAATTAAAATAATAGTGCTTATTTCACGCAAGAGCATAGGACTCATGTGATTAATAACTAAGTGTAAATTTGTCATGGCTGCATGTATATGTATAACTTGAATAATAATTCAAGAAATTATTGATTAAATTTCCGGCAAGGACCTCATTGGAATCAGTGATGCACATCGATATCTTTCCAAGCAGTTCCTATATTTTTTCTCGCGTATATACATGATGTATGACCAATTTGTCATTTTGCAACTAATACATGTTAAGAATCTGCCTAAAGTCAACGGCGGGAGACACGTTGCCATCGATTTCAAATGGTCAAGGGAATTTCTGTAAGAATTGAAATATTATGGGGCAACTTGTCACGATCCAAAAACTTAATTGGTGGAACATAATTCCAAGAAAATTATAAATCTTATTACAATATATAATGAGTATTTTTTCAAGACCCTTCTTCGGTAGAGTAAAGTGCAATCTTTAATATCTAAAGCGGTTTCGGGTTAACACGGGTTTTTGCTTCACCTAACCTATTCTCATGTACATATCCTCATTTTATGGAATTTGGAACGTACCCATTGGAATCTAAAACACAGAACCTACCTTGTTGCAAGTTTCAAGGTTGGTTCCAAGTTCTAATAAGTTCTTTTTTTTCATTTTTAGTTAAGTATAATGAAAATAAATGCAACAATAAATATGAACAATGATTTTATTATCGATTGACTAAGAATAAGTGTCCATATGCACTCGTCAAACGGTATTAAGGAAATTTTATGGTTTTAATGCATTGATTGTTTTTTTATTATATAGAATTATTATCTTGAAAAAAGTAATTGCCAAAACATAACTACATCAAATAAGCAATTTGAGCTTTCATTGGTCCCATAGTTTATGGAAATAAAATTCGCAGTTTAGACTAATGGTTTTGAATTAGACACTTATCATTAAACATCATGGAATACCTTAGAATTACGTAAAAACATAGATTAAGAAAAACACAAAAACATATACTAGATTCTAGGTTTTAGATTACGATTTTAGGTTCTAGGTTATAGATTACGGATTTTAGGTTCTAGGCTCAAGATTACGAATTCCACCAACCTAAAATCTAGAACCTACCATCAGGTACAAGTTTCTCAAATTTTGGAATCTATGACCTTATCTTACATCCCTTAAAACTTGAAACTTACAAATTCTTACCAATACAATTCTCAAATTTTAGGTATTTTGGAACCATGCTCGTCCCTCTAATGTCAAGTGTCAACTCTCACCCCCTCCCATGCATTTTTTATTCCATCTTTCCCTTCTTTTCAAACTTTTTACCCCACCAGCTCTCACTTGCTTCTCAATTTTCTACTCTCCACATCTTTCTCCTTTTCACTTTCACTTTAACTCTTTTTTCTGTATCTATTTTTACATTTTTCCATTTATTAAGACATATTTTATGTGCTTTATTCTAGATTTCTTCCTTTTTCTTTCTTTATTTAATTTTTTCATTCTTTTTTAAAATATTAATTTTCTCACGTATTAATACATATAGAGATTCTCCCTTTGTTCCCTATAAAAGGCTTAACACATGACACAAAATTTGACATTTTGGAGGTTCTATTCCTTTTAAAATTATGCATCCTCATTGAAGGAAAAAAAAATGAAATGGCTGAATAAAATAAAATAAAATATATTTTTTTAATTATGTTATAAAAAACCTGAATTTTGCCTCATATTTTTAGATTTTGTTCTCTTTTACTTTCGTTTTTAATAGGGCAAATCATATAGTCTCTTAACTTTGATTGAATATGCAATTTGATCCTTAAAATTTTAATTTATTCAATTTAGTCCATTAATTTTAGCCAAATGTATACTATAGTCCTTGAACTTTTAATTTATTTAATTTAGTTCTAAACTTTTGGTACATGTTTAATATAATCCCTAAATTGTATAAAAATATTTAATGTAGCCCATTTCCATTAATTTAAGACGAGAGGACTACGTTGAATATTTTCATATAATTCAGAGATTATATTGAATATAACCAAAAATTCAAGGATTATATTAAACAAATTACAAGTTTATGGACCGCATTACACCTTTGGTTAAAGTCCAGGGATTATATTGAATAAATTATATGACAAAAAATATTGAATAAATTAAAAGTGCAGATATCAAATTACTTATTGAACCAAAGTTAATTAATTATTATGTGATTATCCCTTTTTAATATTCTAATTTCCAAAAATCAGCGGTCGCGTGCGCGTGGAGTGTATATAGTCCTTTTTCTAAGCGCATTCAATTTTTCTCTACCCTGCGTCCTGTTTCTCCCTGAAGTCAGCACTGAGCTCATAGCGGAGGTTTCGGCGCGAGCGTTTCGACAGCCCTCCGTCGTCGCCGAATTCCCCTGAGCTAGCCGGTCCCCGAGAATCTGCGAGGCGTCAGTCGCGTCATGGTGAGTTGGGTCTCTCTGTTTCTCAGCACAATATCATGTCGCTCGTCGTTTGATCGAATTCTTCATATTACGTGTTTTGTGGTAGCTTTTCTGGCCGTGAAAAGAAGTTGCGGTTCTTGTAATCGCACTGAACAGTGATCATCTCCATGCATGTGCTTACTGCTGGAGAGGATTCTTGTTTCTGGGTATTAAAGGGTTTCTTGATCTGGGACTTCGTGTTTCGGTTTCGTTCTTGGAAGTTGGGACGTTACATGTAAATAGATTGTTCCTTTCTAGTCGACTTTCGGGGGTGATCCAAGGCTGTTTTTTGTGAGCTATCTGCTATTTATTATGAGTAGCGATTGTTGTGATCTTGGGTTCTTCTTTTCTTGAGAATTTCTTTGATGGATTGTAGGAGTTGTGCCCTTCTGTGAAGAATGTACTCTTACTAGATTCTGAAGGAAACCGCATTGCGGTTAAGTACTACTGCGATGACTGGCCGACCAATAGCGCGAAGGAAGCTTTTGAGAAAGCAGTATTTGCTAAGACCCAGAAGACCAATGCAAGGACTGAAGGTAAAAAAGGATAGAAACTTCAGACCTATTTGATGAAATCAGTGCATAACTGTGTATATACCATTAGATCAGATTAATGCTGATGTCCATTCACTGATGCTATTTTTTGGTATTTGTTTTAGTTGCTCTTATATGTGTGCCGATATCCATTCTATGATGCTCTCATTTTTTTTTTTTTTTTTTTTTTCGCTTTTATATGTTTGAAGTCAATATTATTTTGTTTCTGTATCAATCATGACAAGTCATGCCTCCCTGCTGTTCTTTTGCGGTTCTTTTGTGGACAAATGGAATTGTGTGCCTCAAATCAGGCACATTATTGGAGCTTTGGCAGAGATTCATTTGATAGTCCTATACTTATTCATTGTTGTGGTGTCTGCAGAATCCTTTTTTGGTCTTGTATTTCCCATCCCTCATATTTTTGGTTCTTTCCTGTTTTGGATATTTTTGTATTGCAAACGTTTTTGTTATAATCCTCTATTAGATGAAGTTGTTGACTTTGACTGCCTCCAAGAATTGAAAGATTGCTACTTCATTTACAGCTGAAATAGTGATGGTCGAAAACAACGTCGTCGTTTACAAGTTTGTACAGAATCTTCACTTTTTTGTGACTGGAGGTGAAGATGAAAATGAGCTCATTTTAGCGACAGTTCTTCAAGGATTTTTTGATGCAGTTGGTATTCTATTAAGGTCTTTCTTCTCATTCCTGTTAACTCTCATACTTAGTGTGTCTCTTCAGAACTGGTTAATTCTGATGTCATCTGATTGCACTTGTTCCAGGGGCCAGGTTGACAAGAGGGAGGCATTAGAAAATCTGGATCTGATCCTAATGTGCCTTGATGAAATTGTTGATGGCGGGTAAGTCATAATTAGCCTTCATATTAAGTATCACTGCCCTAAATGGAGAGGCATTGTGGATAACTTCTGGAGTATTCTAAAATGTACTAATTTTGTGCATCTTATTACTGAGATTAGATCAACAGGGGATTAAGAAGAAGTACTTATTATTTTAATATGTGCGAGGGCTATGGCTAGTGAAATTTTTACCTGGGTTTAGGAATCTTATGGTGAAGTGTTTACACTGAGTTTTTTTTTTTTTTTTGGCCACCGAGTTTGAACTATACTATTTGATCACAATGTAGCATCTGTTGTCCCTGGCAAGGAAGAATGTTAAAGAGTCAGGACCATGTCGTGTTTAATGGAGCTTTTTGGAATTTTGATATTTGCTTTCCATAAAGTTGGTGTCCTGAGTTTTACATGAACAAATCCTAAAGGAAAAAGTACACATAGTCAGCATTACTCATGCATTTGAGTGATTGATGTTTTGGCAAACTTCCCAAAATAGTGTCTTTTCCAATTGCACAATCAAAGCATTAGAAATGCAACTCTAAGGATATTCAAAATCAGCCAATTTCGCTTCTCTTCCTCTTTCTCCTCCTACTTTTCCTTGCCCATGTAGCCTTGAACTGGTTGGAACTCATTGAGATATATCATTGATTTCTCTCCTGGTTGAATTACTTAGGATAAGAATCTCAAAACTATTTAATAAGGATATAATTGGTAGATTTTAGTAATTTAACTGGTAATGTTCTATGTATCACTAAATGTTTTCCATTTGGAAAATTAAGTAACCCCTTTCTTGGTTACCTTATCCAATGGATTCTTTACTGAACTAGTTGGCATTATCAAGCATGCTTGATCTCATATATTGTTCAATGTTTTGATATCAACACTTCAGATAGTTATTGGAGGCTGAGTTATTGCTATTTCTATGATTCTGTCTGAAGTAGGATTCTGGTATCTGTTGTCTACTTAAATTAGGACTTTAGTAATCTATTAGTACAAATACTTTCAGTCAAAACTTTTACTCAACAGCTTCACAATCTCTTTATAATTTCCATTATAGTTCAGCATAAATAGTAAATGAACTCTCCATGGGTGCCATTCATAGTATTGAAAAGTACTTCCAAAATCAGAATTACATCTGGTCAGTTTGTGGTGCATCCTTCATTCTTCTTCACCTTTCTAATTTTTGTTCCGCTTTTTTACTGGAAAGGGGGATTTGGTTTTGGGGTGGGAAAAGGGAGACAAGCAGGTCGTCATTTTTTATATTGTGCCTTTTAGATTTCCTCCATTTTGTTTGCTATATTATTTCTTTCCATTTCATGTTCCCCTTACTATTTATCACGAGGAACGATGCATCACTGATAGAGGAGATTGAGCCCTTGGTATTCTCAGTGTGTTATCCTTGTATTGTAGCTCTGCACCTTTTATTGGCTGTTAGACCCTCTTAAAAGGCTCCCACCCCACCCCTCCTCCATCAGCTCCCCTTTCTTTTTGGCAGACACTAATGTTAAATCTATCTCATGCAGCATTGTTCTTGAAACGGATCCAAATGTGATAGCGGGGAAGGTTGCAAGTCAAAGTGTGGATGCTGGTGGTCCTTTGTCTGAGCAGGTATGGTCAACCTGATTTCCATACGTAACAGAATGGCTTACTGACATATTCTTCACTGTTTGGTTTCTCAATCTTTCCCGCTACTTTCTGCAGACAATAAGTCAAGCACTGGCCACAGCGAGAGAGCACTTGACCAGGTCTCTTCTGAAATGATTCTTGCAACTGATAGAATACATTGCGTCTTGTTATTTAACATAGGTTAGGGTCATATCCATACGCAGCTCATTGCTTTTGATTTTCATGCCAATGGAACTATCAGTGGCAATTTGAATTCTGGATTTACTGAATGACGTGGTTGGGCTTTTGTGAGGCTTTTTGGTGGCTGCTAAACTGAGTATGGTCTGTAAATCTTGTACCAAGCTTAATGGAAAAGATTTTCAGAAGAAAGAGGATGTGGTTTCCAGATTAATCATGTGTCCACCACACTTAGAGTTGTGTTTAAATCTGATCTTTATCATCCTAAGCTGTCAAATTTTGCTATAACAGAAGGAGGTAATTCCATGGACATTGATTAGTAATCGACGACCTTCCCATGATGGCAAAGCTTATGCCAAAGTTTGTCTTTAGTTTTTCTCTTCACTTGGCTGATGAAACAGATGGGGAAGTACATGGCAATCTTTTAAGTTTTGAGGGACACTATGGATTATTCTCATTTAAGTCGATCAAAGACAAGCTGAGGTCGAAAAGTCGATTAGTAAAAGGCTTCATGACGGGGGGAACGCTTGTTCTTAGAAAAGATAGGCCACTTCTATTGTTCTCAAAGGACGATCATTGATACCGTAACTCCTTACATTTTTCTTTTCGTAACTCCTATATTTGTAACATAAAAAATTTAAGGATTAATATCATAAAAAACTCCAAATCGTTACATTTATGATAAATTTACCTTTCGTTAATTTTTGTTAAATTTTGCTGCCAAATTGTTGAGTTAGATAATATGACAATTGATAGGTATACTAATTTAGGGTTTTACTCTCCGGTTATAACATATGTACTAGTTTATGATTTTTAGTGGTATTAATTCAATTTAATAGAAACTAAAGAATGATAAATTTGTCACAAATGTATTAGTTTGGAGTTTTTAGTAGTAAAAAAAAATTAGTTTGGGTTATATTTGTCACAAGTATGCTAATTTGAAGTTTTTTGTGGTAAAAAAATTAATTTTGGGTAAATTTGTAATATTCGTGATATTAATTCATAATTTAAATGATTAATTAAGTTATGAGAGTTAACTCTCTTCTCCTTTTACCCAACGGTCATCAAGCGATCAAGGATCCATCCTTTAAGAATCCTTACAAATCTCCGGAAAGGACTTAGAGACAAAATAGACTAGAGTGCCTTAAAATATAGTAGACTCTAGTTGGTGAGACAAGACTTGTCTTTATATTTTACGTGTAGTTATTATTATTATCGTAGCCGTTAACTAGACGATGATAAGTCTGTGAGGCCTTTGATGAGTTTGAACCTTTAGGACCATTTCCAATCTTCTCATTTATATGAATCACTATAGAAAATCAAGTCGAAAAAGGTGTCAAGTTGTCCCGAGGGATGGATTTATAGCAATGGACTGAGAATGAGACAATGCATGGAAGCCTTCCTAGCTGAAGCCATTGCACTAAAAGATAGTCAAATAAAAGAGCAAGCTCTTCAGCCTACGTTGTTTTTAAGTGTTGTGTAACCTACATGTAGTTATTAGTATTATTATTGTAGCCGTTAACTATCCATCTCAAAAATTAATTGAGGCGATGATAAGTAGTGAGGCCTTCGATGAGTATGAACCTTTAAAACCATTTTCTAATAACCTCATTTATATTAATCATTATAGAAAATTAAGGGATGGAATTATAGCAATGGATTGAGAAAGAGACAATGCATGGAAGCCTTCCTAGCTGAAGCCATTACCCTACAAGATAGTCAAATAAAGGAGCAAGCTCTTCGGCCTACGTTGTTTTAAGTAGTGTGTAGCATACATGCATCGCTAGTTCTACATGTAAGTATGTGTCACTCTATACACATACACTACAGGGCTTAATTTACAAGAGGGCAAAGAAAATCGCTGGTTGGAAGAGATCATTGATCCCCTGCTCCCGAAGCAATAGTTTTAACCTTTTCTGGAGACAATTGCATAATCGACATCAATTCTCCATGCCTCGGTTATTCTTCATGGATTTTTAACAAAAGCCAGGCATCAGACCCCATGAAATCAAGCACCATTGGCTTCCATCAGCAAAATTTAGTGTTTCCAAATGTACTTGACATAGAAATCTAGAGGAGATTGTGCAACTCTTTTGTGCAATTTATTTGGCACACGCCACCAGCTTTTGTTTTCTATACATAAGGAAACTATCTTCTGCCTCGGCCTTTCAAGTTCCACTGCTTTCATGGTCATAGAGATTCCAACCTCTATAACCAGAACGCAATGTAGCCGTGGCCACTTAGTACTAAATATATGCCTAAGTTTTACAGGTGGCCGATGATTTCCCACAGAATCATCCTTTGCTAGCAATAAAAAAGAACCTTTCACATGATATTTTTCGATGAAAAATAATTGCATACTCCCACATTTGCCCACAAATGCACTTGAGATTGGTTCTAAAACCAATTAAGCAGAGTACGATAAGATACAATCGGACAACATTGTCATGCTAGCGTCTAGTGGCGCACCACATCTAATGAGGTTAGATCATGACCATAATAGCATAAGAATTACACAGGCCGGTACATCTGAAGTAAATGCAATTTCTCTATGAAAGGAACGAAACACGAGGACAGTAGGGAGGCAAAAAGCAAAGCAAAACAGAACGAAACAAGCAGACAGAAAAATCCACCATTCCGAATTAGCACAGGTCCCTACGTCAACCTAACTCGAAAGGGTATCTGTAAAATACAACCTCATGGCTCAAAAAGGCATCCAGCCAAGGTCCTTTAAGGACCCCCAAACGATACATGATGATTCCGCTCTGCACATGGATGCCCTTCATTAGCCACTTTCAAACCAAGAACTTAAACCCTAAAAAGACGGGAAGGAATAAGATTAGTAGGTGTTCTGCCATATCTGAGCGGACTGTTTAGCTTGCTGGCTTTGTGAGCCACTGAGCGAACTGTCTCTAGCAATTTGCTGTTGATGTTCCAGTGAGATCCCAGCTGATTGGTAAAAGTTTGGGTAATTAAGAGACCCAAAGTGCTGAGAAGGCTGTTGGCCTTGTCCTTGTCGGAGACTGGTGGGTTGTTGAGTTTGCCCTTGGAAGTTGTAATATGTATTGGCTGCGACTGTAGGCATTGTACGTGCACCAGGACCTTGAAGCCACATAGCTGAATTCTCATTCTGAGGAAAATATGCAAAGGTTAGGATGACATCCATATGAATGAGTTAACTAGAGAGAGAAACCTTATAGCATTTGGAAGTTCATGACGATAGATCATGAGCAAATCTCCTCAGCAATCCCCACTTTGCCCCCATAAAAGTGTCCATTATAAGTTTCTTTTAGAAGAATGGTTGATTATAAGAGACCACAAAGACCAACACATGAACCAAGAGGATGTTCTATATAACTATAAGGCTACAATTACAGCTTTTAGAATGGTATCCATATGGCCGGCCAATCCGTGACAAACCCACAACAAAGAGTGAAATGCCATTACTTTCAAAAAGTAGTACTAAGCAAACACCTCACGGCAACACCCTCCCTCACAGTTGCTACACGTCAACCCCAATCGCAACACCTCATCTCCAATCCAGCTTCAAGGTATTACAAGTTAAAACATGTGTTCAAAACTACAACAGATTCCAGCAGAACTGCACCAAAACAAAGCTACAACACAGATATAGCAATAACAGACAGATCCTAACAATTTGTTTTGCTGAGTGGTCAATGGAAGTGGGAGAAAAAATATCTACAGAAGTACCTTCATCATGGACAAAAGAATGAAAGGAAGCAACAAAAATCACTTCCCTTTGCGCACCAGAGAGCAAAAAGTTGCCCGAATTGGAGAGAAATGCGGGGGGAGGGAACTTGAGTCTAACTCGATTACATGCAAACTGCACCCTTCATAAAGATAATAAAGTGCAAGAGGCAAGATACACTTTTCCTGGATAAGTGGAGGTAAAAGGAAGTGGGAGGAAAAATACCTACAAAAATACCTTCATTGTTCGGTTATCATGGAGAGAAAAAAAATGAAAGGAAGTGAAAGAAACTACTTCCCTTCAGCACAAGAGAGGGGAAAATTTCCCCAGCAATGGAGAGAGATGGGGAGGAAGGAAAAATGTGTCTAACTCAGTTACACACAAAAGTGCTCTTAATAAAGAATATTGAAGTACAAAAGGCAAGAAGTGTTTTGGACCATCAATAAACTCAATTTCCGACATCATTTTCCTTTACCATTAAAATTAGCAAGAAAGACAAATTACAATTTTCTTTCCTTTCCCCTTGCTTTCTTTCTCTCTCTTTCCATTTACATCCATGTTAATCCATGTAACTCAGGATAAAACTCCTATGAAAGAACAGAAGTGGAGTATAAACAGCTTTATTTGGCCAAAAAGAGTATAAACACCTTAACCAGGCAGATTGCTAGCAATAGAAACCATAAAAGGTATTATTCTAAAGTCCCAAAAGGTTCCATTATGATTTTCCCATCAAATTAAACTGACTGTATCAGGCAATTACAGGAGGAACATTCTCTTTATTGGCCGTACTTTGAGCAATTATTATCTAGTGCCACAACAACAATCATTAAACAATTACCTGCTGAAGAGACAGCAAGCTGTTGGCATCCTTGTACTGTGAGCTCAAAGCATCATCATATCCCAAAGTAGTGGTTGCAGGTGCAGTTGGTGGATTTAGAGAGAAATTCCCTCCAGGAATGCCCGTTGAACCATTAAACCCATAACCAGAAGGAATTGCACCAGACTGAGGCAAGCTGCTAGACGAGAGGCTATTTTTGTATTGGGGAAGAAGAGCAGCTAAAGATTGATGATATGTGCTATTGCCAGTGAATGTTTGCTGGAAAGCTGACGGCACGTACGAGTAGCTCTGAGGCAAGAAAGGGTAACTGACCATATTTGCAAAATGGCCCAGAGGAAGGGTAGGCTGTGAATAAGGGTGCATTGCTGCAAGGTGTTGAGGAAGAGCGGGTCCTGCAGAGAGACCAGCATTGGTGAGGTTTTGTGGAGTTTGCTGAGCTCCAGAGATATTAGCTGCTCTGAAAGCCTGCCAAAAGTAACAAACAAATATCATCAGCATGGACAGAATAAAATTTACCTTTTTTCTTCTTTCAGTATTCTTTTTGGGGTCTATTCTGAAGAGAAGTGATGGTGGGGAACATTGGCATCAAGGATAGACAAGTAAAACCAATTAAAATGGAGACGTCCCCCTTAGTCTACTCTCTCTCCCCCTCTCCCCCTCCCCCCACCCACCAAAGTAATTCCGATGTTTCTGTCAAAAGCAATGCACTGTATTGATAGTTTGGCACACATCCTCTAATAGAAATAGTGAACTACAGTTGTCTGAGAACCAGAAATGGCTACTTCTGGACCTACAACATTTCCCTGGTTTGACAAAGTAAACTCAGAGGTTCAATGGAACCATCTTCACATTCAATGGACAAAACATGTGATATTGATTGTAAAAACAACAATGAGAAATTATACGATGTGCCCTTGGAAGGATTTCACATTCACTACCTTCTGTTCCTTCAAGAAACAATCGTTCATGTAAGATTTTTTTTCCCCTCACAAAAACATTACAATAATGTGACTTCCATAACCAAGACAAAATGGAAATGCAACTGTAAAGAGCAGCTACAATAAATTTAAAGGACACAAGCATCCACTTGGCATTTTTCTGCTCAAGTCTAAGCTGCAAAAAGGTGGAAGGATGTGAAGCTTCACCAATTTAATGGTTCCTAAGAGCAGACAGTAGCAACAATTTCAGCAGACAATTTTACAAGCTCAATTATGCCTCTGTGGACTCCTATAAATATGGACATCTTAGCTATTAGTTCAGGTCTAACAAATCATGTGCCACCAGTAAGCATCTATATATATATATGCCTACTTATATATAAGCTTAAATTGTTAAGTAGATGTCCGATATTCAAATGATCTACGAAAGCACCTTATCTGAACGCTAGAATACAACCAAAGTATGGAAATTATTATCAATTGGGAGACAAACAAGGGCTGGAGAAATTCAAACACATCAACATTCTGCCCTAATTATCATGTGAAATATATAGACCCACAGCGCAAATTATCTAAAAAAATTAATCTATTGGATCAAGGAATGATTTAATATTTAGATTCTCAAATAATATCAATCATATTAAATGGTTGTCCATAATCACAGTCCCAAACTGCTTGCAAGCCTTTCAACTATGATGAATGCCAAGCTACATTTACCCTTAAAGGTAATAAATGAAAAAGAGCTCAGAAAGAGGAAGAAAAGGGCAATAGTACCTCTGGCGTAGAAAGGACTGAACTACTCATTGAAGAAGTTGGATTGCTGAATTTTGTGGGCATTGACTGTGTCACAGGGAAAGGCAAGTATGGGAGATCAGACTCTCTTCCTGTCTGAACAGTCGAAGCTAACAAAGCACTGGGTAATGAACTTGAATATGATGGCTGCAATTTGTGACACATGAAAAGTTATAACTGTTGATTGTCAATAAAACAAATGTGCAGCCACTCCCGAATGGTAAAGCTAAATCAACTAATACTACTAAAGAGAGAAACCTAGCACAAGAGAAGCTCATTCACAAAGGTCTGCTTCAAACAAATCCAAACTAGCTTTTCAATGAATATAATTCCTAACAGCAATTCAGTGGTCTATTTATCACTCAAACAAGCCTTGCCCTCCTTAATCAAATCAAGCACTTTTCATACATTCTATCCCTTCCATCTCCCTCTCCCCAGAAAGGAGAATTAAGAATTCTGTCACAACTTTACCCGTCAGCAGTGACATTATGTTCTAATTCTGCTTGAAATCTAGAACAGGATCATTAGCCAAAAAAATTTACTCCTTTATTTTGAAATTACGACAGAAGTTAGATCTTAATGGCTTTCTCTCTGTCTCAAACTTCCCAAGCTCTGGGGCATCATGAAAAGGGCAGAAAGAGTTCATTAAGAGTACTGTTCATTACATAGGATCGTCACAAGCTCTTGGCAGCCTACGCAACATGCATCGGCATTTGCTAATGCAGTCGCCCTTCTGTCCACCAGTCAATGCTTTATCTGAAATATAACTTAGGTCTTATAGTTCATGCACACACAAACCACCTCAATCGCCTCATGCACACTTGTATCCCATGATCCTAGTTTTCTCCAAAATTAAACTGGCAAAGGACTTTTATCTTACCAGTACACTGGAGAAAGAAGCAAGGTTTTGCAACTGTGAGCTAGTTTGCTGGTGATTAAATGCAGCATTTAGCTGTTGGGCGTTATCATAACTGAAACCAGGTGCTGACGATGGGAAGGTGTACTGATTCCCTGAAGTAGTTTCAACTGACTGCTGCTTCAATGAATCTGGTTGAGAAGCTGAAGGAGCTTCATAGCTTCCAGCACTTACAACAGTAGCATGAATATCATCTCCATCTGAAGGAGGCCTTAGATGCTCCTCACCATAATGTTCCGTATTTCTGGATGTAGCAAAAAAGGTTTCAGTTTCAAACCATAATATGAAAAAGGATGAATAGATTTGATTTGGAAAATGGACCTGGTGTCAGACAGGGCAACTGAAGAAGCATCTGTAACTGGTTGTGTTTCGGCCAAATTACTTTGCAAGGTCCTAGCACCAGCGCCAGAGCCAAAACTACCAAAGCTCAGGTGCTGGCAATCTGGTGTATGGACTTGCAAGTGGTCGGGAATTACTACAGCAGGACCATCTTCCTCAGATAGTGATTCCTCATCACTGTTCTGTAAATTAAGTTGTTCTTGCAAGTTTGTGGCAACTGTCGTAACATCTTCAGCTAAAGAACAACAATCCCAAGTACAAATGAACATTAGCATTGACCCAAATGACCAGATAATGAATGGCTCCTAACATGGTTGACTGCAGAATATTTAGATCAGACATTTTCAACTAGAATCCATATTGCAAAACCGGTACTATCTAAATGTATTTGCAAAATATTTCATCACTAGAACTTTTAACATCCTTTCTTGACAAATCTCAATTAGCTGTGCCACAAAGTAACTCAATGGCATTTAAGTCATAGGATCCTGTGTTCAGTAGAGCATACTCAGATTGAAGGATCATAAAGTAGAAGAATGTAAGGAAAATAAGGGAAGGTCAAAAACCACACAACAGACCAGTTTGAAGTAAACATCAAGCTCAGCAAGATCATACAAGAGAAAATATCTTGGCTAAAAAGGATAGGCCAACAGTTTGACATGTAAAGCATAGAGACATTAAGAGCCAAATCAAAAAGAAAGATGTGAATTACACAAACTGAAGTATGTCCTAAACCAATAGTAATAAAGTGCATAGACCCACCAAAAACATGAGCTTAATCAAAGTAATCACCTTCATTATGCTCATATGAATGCACGTGAGGCTGGAAAGCATTGATGTTTTTATAGACATTATTATCCAAATAAGATGTCTCTACATCATCATCGTCCTGAATGTTTCTGTTGGATACTGAAGCAAGTCCCATATGGTTCGCATTGTTTTCCAAAGATCCATCTTCTAAAAGATGAACATTGTCAAGCTGGGATGTCAAATGCTGGCTGGTTCCATCCAAGGGCAAGTCAGATGGACCTCCATACAATTTCGACTCCACCACTTGTGAATCCAAAGTAGAGGATACTGCAGTCCGTGTATTCTCAAATGGAGGCCACTCTTCACTAGCAGGAGGTGCCTGCTGCTCATCCAAGGGCCAGTCATCATTGGGATCTGACATATATACTTTAGAAGATTGATCCAATTGTTGAAAATCGTCATGTGAAACTGCCGAAGAAGGCGGAAGGACACCTTGATGAATAGGTGCATTTGAGGTCCCAGAGACCTTGCCTTGTGGCCTACCCATCTTCACTATATCCGCCATTGATACTTGACCAGGGACTCCTCCCCAAGCTCGTTGCAATCCTGGTGAAGGCTGAACTGATGAAGAGATGAGATCACTTTCACCTACTGCAGACACCTTAAGTTCCCAGGCCAAAGCATCACTGAGGGAGATTTCAAGTAAAATTAGATTATCCAATAATGTGGGTAAGAATTAGCAACAAATCTTACAGTAAAGAAAGACACTATCAGGCAATTGTGTTTTCAAGGACAATTAAACATAAAGAATAGTTTGCAACAATGGCTGTTGAAAGTCCTGGGGGGATGTAGCAATTCAACATGTTTCATTCACAGTCAACATTCAATACACGAGACTAGAAGTTAAACTGCTTCACAACCACATTCAAACATTCATAATAAGAATATACCTATAATCACTATATTAGGTCGTTATTGAAAAGCGAAGCACGCAGAGAACAAAAAAGGGGATAAAACAATATCATGGCATGGTGACAAGAAAAAAGTAGCAAGACTCCAAAAAAAATTGGAGAAGAAAAATCCTTCTTCACGCAACTATGCAGATCATGTAGTGATGAAAATTATCGATAAAAGTCACACAGATAAATAAAAGCCAATCAGAAAAGTAGAAAGACAGTTTGGAGAGTCCGAATTGTAAAAGGACTAACCTGTGCGTGATTTGCCGGTTCACACTATTTCCTGACATAATATAAGCAGAAGATGAAGAACCTGTGTAAGCATGTGACCCATTTTCCTTCTTATATGGAGGTTTACCAGGCTCTGCCAGAAAGGTGAAACGAAAGGACCAAATTAATGAACTTCCATTAAACTTCAACACAAAAGCCAAAGTCTTATCAGATTCATAAATTTAGATACCACTAGAGCTTGGTACATTTGCACGACCACGACCAGCATAGCGTTCAGCACCACTCCGACCACCACGTGTTGATGTGGTAATAGCCCCGCGAGGTCTCAATTCTGTTGTGTCTTTGCTCTGAACAAGTGAATTACATTGTAAAACAAATCATTCAAATGATCATATATAAAACAACCGATAAAAGATAAGCAAAGGAGCTCCAGAAACTACAAAGTGACTAAAGAAATGAAGACAGAGGAGAGGACTTATGATAACTATTACCATGGCCAAAGATAAATACTTTGATTCGTTACAATTACAAAAGTAACATAAGCATTTAATGAATAATGGCCTTGACAAACAAGAAACCTCCAACTTAATTTATTCAGGAAGTAAAGAAGCACAAACCAATAATGGTAGATGCAACAAACAGACACAAAAATGCACTAATACTCAAGCTCAAGCACAACACAGAACTGAAATCACGACCAGTACCAATTTTATTAAGACTAAATTCATGTATTCAGAATATTGATATGCTTCAAACTCTTGATTTTGTCATCCAAATTATCAAATCACAGACCAGCATTAGAAAACGCTCAGGGTATCATCAAAATGTTCACAGACAATATTATAATGGACACACAATTAAAAATATTAGCATCCCCACAAAATACTATGAACAGCAAGGGCAATCACCTCCTTTTTCTTTTCTCGTTTGCTCTTCACCTCGTGAAAAGGATCTACAAATCAATAAGCTCCACATCAGAAAGAAACTCAAATGTCACCAAATACCAGACAAATACTTGCTATATTAATTAATTTAAAGTTTGCAATTGCAAATTATCATGTAAAGGAGTACAAAAGTCAAACTTTATACATAAAGATTTAAAATAAGGTACTCTAAAGAAACAATTCAAAGTGGCAAAGGCTTATGGCCCATGGGCAACAAAAGATAGAAAACCATCAGCGAGAAAACTCCTCACAATTCCCACCATAACACTTGCAAGACATGTTCAGACATTTATTTTCGCATGTTTCGGTTAGTCTAAATAGAAAATGACAGGTGAAAGGATATGGATGTGTAAAGATGGTCCAACAATCCAAATTATTTTTGATATAAAGAACATCAACACCTTCAATGCCATGCTCTAAAGACAAAATATCAACCCTTCCAAGCCTTCATCATATAAAGGGGGACTGGCTGTTCTAATCCATTTTTCGGTGCAATGGAAAAAACTGGAATGAGACATATTGACTTATATGTCATAGCAAAAGAAACATAGAAAGAGCTTCCAGCGCAACACATAGACAAGAGAGCAAAACTAAAAACCATAATTTGCTCTAAGATGAACCACTACGGCACGGCTCTCGCAGAATAACGTCTAAGTGACATAGATCCACATGCAGTTAACATGAAGATGCTATTATATAGCAGTGCTACCTTGAATTTCAAGGTATTTCCGTGACGATGTTCGGTTCCTGAAGTCACTAAAAATTAGAACAGTACCACAGACAATCTAGAAATCGTGCTTCCCCCTCCTCAGGCCAGCGATCCACTCACCCAACTGACTCCCACACCGAGTCAGACCATTCAATGCTACACCAAACTTGGCTTCTTGACTAAGAGCTACCTAGGACAACTCAAAGTCCTAACTAGGCATAGTGGGAAGTTGGCCTTGCAACAAAAGTCCGACGCTTTCTAAGAATGACATGTCAAACAATAAGAACAAGCAGAGCAAAGGCAACAAAAACAGACACCCGCCTTGCCAATACGCGAAACACAGCGGCTCAAACTCAGTGACAAAACAGAAAAAGGCTAATCAACACCCAGATGTTCTCAAAAGCAGTTCAAGAAAGAACACGGAGCTCCCGAAAAATTCAAACTTCAATCCCCCTGAAAACTAAATTTAAGCAACCCAGGCCAGAAAACACACAAAAATAGCTAAAAGAACCCGCCTTTAAAGCCACCTTCAGCCCATCACCAGTCTCCACCGACGCAAAAACCCCCCACAAAAAAGACCTAAGAATTTCAAAGTTCCTCTTGCCCTACCGTCATCCTTTTGCCCCAGAAACAAAAGGCAACAGAGCGACCGCACACACCGAAAACAAGGCCCCCAGCAAAAACAGATGACCACCTTGCGAGAGCAGGCGATTGACGGCTTCGTTAGGGTCCATGTTACACTCCTTGAGGGCCGCGTAGATCTCCAAATCCGGGCAGTTCACAATCTCCTTCAAGCTCTGCACCATCTTCCTCGACCCCGAGGGGATTGTCGAAATTCCATTGCCTGCGCCGCCGCCCCGCCGCCGCCGCCGCCGCCCTTGCTCCCCATTCTCTCTGCCCCGCCGCCGCCCCTCTCGCTGGCTCGCCCGAGGGAATCGCTAGATCCAATCAATCTGGGTCGGTTTCCCTCCTCCTGCGGCGGCCGATGGGAGATGGGTTTTCTTCCTTTTCTCGTCTGCAGATACTTCTGCGGCGAAGAGGAGGAGGGAGAAAGATATCTCTCTGTGTCTGTCTCTCTCTTCTCTCTCTCTCTCTCTCTCTCTCTGGGTGTGTCGCAGTGTTGTGGGTGCCTCTTCTTTCTCTCTCTTCGGGAGCCAAAAGCAAAAACCCTTCGTCTAGACAAGCCCTCTATCTCTCTCGTTGGTAGCGTGCAAACCTCCTTTTATATTCACCCCCGGCTATGATTTGCGCTTATTTCTATCCTTTTAAGATTGGGAGACCCCCTCTCTCTCTCTCTCTCGTATTTTTTTTTCTTGCTTTTCCTCTTTCTTGAAATATACTTATGTGTGGTATCATAAGGTCTGGTTTCTTGGAAAAAAAAAAACCTAATTTTAAGTACAGTCCTGATTCTATTTGGAACTTTTCCTCTTTTGTTTGAAAAAATATCAACTTTTGATCTAGTCTCATATTTCTCTTGTTGATCTTCCATCCAAAAGTCGCCACTACTTTTGTGAAATTATCAATGTCAAGACCAATTAGAAATTACTTATTATAACCCACAAAGACATTAACACCATCATCTTCACATGGAACAATAGCAAAAAATTAGTGGCGATTTTGGGTGGGATGCTAACGTGGCAAAATTAGAAGTAAAGTGAAAGTCGATGATATATTTAAGAAAAAAAGGTTTAGGATAAAATTAAGATTGAACTTGAAGTTAAGATTTTTAGTACATTAGGTCGTTTAATAATACAATAGTGAATTAGAGGCAAAATTATAATATAGTTAATTATATTTCTAAGGTTAATGCAATCGAAAACCTCAAATCATATACACGTGACAAATTTATCCCAAATTAATTTTTGGACCATAAAATCCTAAACCGCTACATTTGTGATAAATTTTCCCTCCACTAGTTTCCATTAAATTCTATTATCAAATTGCTAAATTCAATGACATGGGATAGTTGGTTGGTGTGCCAATTTAGGGTTTTAGTATAATTTATAATAGGTATACCAATTTTTGGTTTTTTATGATATTAATCCAATTAATGGAAACTATTATAGAGTAAATTTATCACAACGTACTAGTTTAGGGTTCTAAAGGTCAAAAAATTAGTTTGGGTAAATTTGTCAAAAATGTATTAGTTTGTGGTGAAAAATAGTTTAAGGTAATTTTGTCACAAGTGTGCTAGTTTAGAGTTTTTCGAGATATTAACCCAAATTTTTAGGGTTAATTGAAAAAAAAATATCAATTTTAGGTTGAGTGCCAAATCTAATCCGAACTTTTTTTGTCTTGTAAAAAAACACAAACTTTAGGTTGAATACCAAATATGACCCGAACTTTTTTTTGTCCTAAAAAAACACCAACTTTCATTTGAAACCTAAATCTTCCCCCCTTAACTTAGATCCATTGATTGTCCTCGGTAATAAATCAATGTGCACTTGCTGGCTGGATTAGAAGCACTATTCATTATCTTCTTGTTTAAACTACAACTTGGAGAATAACAGTGAAACTGTTCATCGTCTCTAACATTTCACTAGCAAGTTAAAAAGATCTTTAGATTGAATTTCTCTAATTAGATTTAGCCATTTTGTTATAATATGAAGTTGTAGGCTATCATCTGTCAAGACACACCATGGACAAGATTTGTCAAGCTCACATATAAAACATTTTTCTCTTGAAACAAGATTGACTTTAAATAAAGAGTTAACAGTAAGGGTCATATTTGAGATTGGGTTGAAAGTTCATATTTTTTACGAGACAAAAAGAAGTTGGGGCCAAAGTTGTCACTCAACCTAAAGTTTTTTACGAGACAAAAAGAAATTTTGGGCAAGATGGACCTAAAGTTGGTGCTTTTTTACAAGACAAAAAAAGTTTGAGCTAGATTCAACACTCGATCTAAAGTTTATGCATTTTTTTGGAATTAGCCCCAAAATTTTAAGGCAAATACAATTTAAATTTGTAAGGCTTAAGTTGTAATTCAAGAATCTCCAACACTTTTTAAATTTAAGCTTAAGTGTTTTTCTTGTCTTTTCTAGCAAGTTAATACCTCTTATTTACAAAATTGGTTGTATTTTTTGAAAGTCAATACCACAAAAGTTTCCACATTGAAACACCCATATCACATTTATTCAAAACTAATTTTCACATCGCAAAAATTCTTAAATTTTCGCGTCATTTTCTATACATGAAAATTAGTTTTATGTAAATGTGGAGGTACATGTATAGCAATTTAATATTTCTATCGCTCGAAAATTAGTTTGAGACAAATTTGTCATGTGTGTATTAATTTAGGGTTTGTGGCAATAGTAACATTTTTTTTAAAAAAATTGGTCAAGTTTCAAATATTTGCTTTTTTTTTTAATGATTTTTTTTTTTTGCTTTATCTTTGTACGCATTGCTTGTTACTCTTTTGCTAGTTTATTGAAGTCTCGTTCCTTTTCATTTTTCTAGCAAAAGCCTACTTAATAATTGGAAACTATTTAGGCCTTAGAACGGAATAGAACACTAATAGTGTTATAGTTTTCACATGATGCTTACTTTGATTCCATAACTTTTCAAGTAATCATTCAAGTGTCACAATTTTCAAAAGACACACTTAAGTTACATCAATGAGTTCTTTTATCTGAAAATTCTACATGGGAATATTTTATATTAAATCATCCGACTCGACTCATTAGGGAGATGATGACAACAAAAATGTTTTAAAACAACACAGTACAAACCCTTTCTTGTCTGACCAAAAAAACAAACGCATTCTTGCCCTCAATTTGAGGATTTGGGACTAAATAAGGTTGCAATTTATACCGCAATTTATACCACAACCCATTTTTACAATTGCAAACTAAAACCAATGATTCATTTTGGGGTTAGAATACTATGAGTGCCATAACTTTCGTACGGCGCTCACTTTGGTGTCAAAACTTTTTTTTTCACTTAAGTGCCACGAGTTTAAAAAAACGTTCACTTGAGTGCCACTTTGCCGGAAAAGCTGACGTGACGCCGGAAAACGATATTTTAATATTTTAATTAATTTTTTTTTTTTTTTTAAATTTTTTTTTTGGCCGGCGAGGGCCACCATTGACCCTCGTTGGCCGCGGAACCTTCGCCCAAATTGGGCGAGGGCCCCCTTGCCATCGGCCGCGAAGGCCTTGGGTGAGGCCGTCATGGCCTCCTCACGGCTACTAAGGGCCGTTGCGGCCTTGCCCAGGGCCTTTGCGGGCCAGATCTAGGCAAGGGCCGCTTGGCCTTCATTGTAGCCGCCACGAGTGAGGCTGTTGACGGCCTCGTCGGCCTCACCTAGGGCCTTCGTGGCCAACGGCGAAGGGCCCTCGCCCAATCTGGCCGAGGGTTCGGCGGCCGGCGAGGGTCAATGGTGGCCCTCGCCGGCCCTAAAAAAAAGCAAAAAAATCAATTAAAATATTAAAATATTATTTTCCGATGCCTAATCGCTTTTCTGACGGGCAAATCGGAAGTGGCACTCAAGTAAACGTTTTTTCAAACTTGTAGCACTTAAGTGAGCGAAAAAAAAGTTTTGACACCAAAGTGAGCGCCGTATAAAAGTTGTGGCATTCCTAGTGTTCTAACCCCATTCATTTTAGACACCTCAGCTACCAACTCCTTCGGCCACCACCACCTTTGTTATCTTAAGCGTCTCTCTCTAGGTCTTTAGCGCGCATCATTCCTCCCTCCACAACTAGCCTCGATGTCGAACCTCTTGACGAGGCTCGTGTTTGAAATTGTCAGTGCTTTGGCTACCGCTTGGATGAGATGGCCGTCTCAGTGGTAAACGATCTGTTCAATTGAAACTGGAATTTGGGGCTAGGGTTTTTTGGGAAGAAAATTGAAACCTAATTTCTCAACTCAAGGGAAGATTTCAAGTTTGGGTTTTGGTTTAAGGAGCAAATTTAACCAAATTTTTCAATTTCGAGTAAATTTATGTTGTTAAACCACATTAATTGGTTTGTATCTTGAGTGCTCAAATCTTTGATGAGACACATCAAACTATTTATTTAAAAGAAAAAAAGCCACATGTGATTTCCTATGAGATGAGTGAGTCACTTTTTTGTGCCACTTGAATGATTAATTTTTAAAAGTCATGGCATTTAAATGATCGTCTGAAAAGTTATGGAATTAAAGTACCATAGAAAATATGACACTATTAGCATCCTGTTTCTACCTTAGAAAATTATGGAGAAATTTTATATGAGTGCACAGTCTAATTATTTTGCCTTATTTTAAGCCACAAGTTGCCAATTAACTATCTTACCAAATATAAAATATTAGTTGACTTTCATTAAATGTGATTACATATGATATTGGTGGGTTATAAATGGATTTAGGCCTTGTCGTGTTGAATTAAAGTCAAACTACGGGCCATAAGAAAATAGCTAACTAACCCATTTGGATGGAGGTAGGCAAATCAAAAGAGAAGAAAGGAAAAAAATCAAGCGGGACTGGTGTAGATAAATATAAGTTCAACAAAGCTCATAAATTTTGATATTAAGATATAGTTATGTCCTAAAATTATCAAAAAATGCAATCAAATCTTAAAATTCATTCAATTAGTGATATCAAATAATTTCCTCTTTTAATTCGATTTAAATGATGAAAAATGTTGACATGATATTTTTTAATAGGATAAAAGCCACCAAAAATCCAAAATTTTGCCTATTGTGACACATTCACTTTAAAATATTTTTTGTTGACACTAAAAACTCTAAACTTGTACCTATGCGATGCATTACTCCAAATTTTTTTATGACACCAAAAATCCTAAACTTTTACCTATGTAATATAATTATCCCAAATTTTTTTTGTGACATCAAAAACCCAATTTTTTTTATATGATACCAAATTTTTGGGGTAAATGTGTTATATGGGTACATGTTTGGGGTTTTTGTGTCACAAGAAGAAGTTTGAGGTAAATGTATCATATTGTACAAGTTTAGGGTAAATGTGTCACATAAGTACAAGTTTAGAGTTTTGATGTCAAAAATATAGTTTTGGGATAAACATGTCATAGTGGATAAAGTTTAGGGTCTTTTATGGCTTTTTCCCTTTTCAATATTTTGCAAGGACGTGTAGCCTTGAGATATACCATGTGAGTGTCATCTCCAAAAAATAAGTGTTGAAAACTAATAAAAAAGGCATAAAAACAAGGTAAAACTAAGGGTGCATTTGCTCGGGGAAAAGTGTTTTCCAAGAATTAATTTTCTAGGCTTTCATTTGTTTGGTTGGTGGAAAATGATTACTCAACTGAAAACACTTGATCAAATAAAACATTCATGCATAAATTTAGGAAAGTGAATTCTTAAATCTAAAGAGGTAAAAATAGTTTCCTAAATTGCTTATCTCGAATAATTTAATATTTTATTTTGTTTGTTTTGATTTTTTTCATTTTCCTTCTTCTTCTTCTTCAGCCAATCGTTGGCCATGGCAAAGGTCAATAACTAGCCAAAGGTATGCTAAAGCTCACCTAGGGAGCTCCAACCTCGCTCAAGGCTAGTGAACTTGAGGTTGCCGAAATGGCGAGTTGACCTTGAGTTCACTGGGCTTGGGTGAGCTCTATCCTCACTATTTCCAACAACCTTGAGCTGTGTTGGCCTGTGCTTGTGGATCAATTGCCGCTAAGGCCCGAGGACTAGTGGAAGGGAAGAAAATAGAAAATAGAAAAAGAAAAAAATATTTTAAAATTTGATTTTTTTAAAAATAAAGAAGGAAAAAAATAAATAGTCAATTTTCTAAAAAAATACTTTTTTAAAAAAAAAAAATTTAAAATTTGAATTTTTTTGCATGAAATAAAGTTATTGAAATAATTTTCCAATTAGATCCAAACAATGAAAAACGTTTTTGATCTTATATTATCAAACCAAGTAAAACTAATTGTATTCTTGAAAATTATTTTCCTCTAAAATTATTTTATTTTATCATTGAGTTTTCCTCAAAACAAACATACTCCAAGAAAAAGAGAGGCGGCCGAGTAAGGGAATTAGAAGGGATCACTGCCTTGCCTTAGTCGACAACCTTCACCCTATTGCATGAGCTCCTTGTCATCCAAGTAAGTCGCAGTTGCTGCCTTTCTCCTACCACAATAGCTAGTAGTCAAAGCTCACGAGCTCTAGCAAGCTCAAGCCTTCCTTGTGCGATATGCAATCCTCGAATACCCATCATCATTCTTACTAGGTCTCTCTCTCACTAGGTATGTAGTGTTGGCTTTCTTCTACTCAAAACAATCTATTCCGACGATCTACAAATGCTTGTCGTTTTTCCTAATAGGTTTGCATGCAAGTGTTTTTCGGCTTTCTTCTACTTAAACAATCTATTCGTATGATTTTAGACCCTTCATGCCTATATGGTTCAAAACAGAATGAAAATCATTAGTATGCTTGATGAGATGGAAACTAGATTCCTCCAACCGAGATTTTGAGGTTTGACCCGCTTAGTCTACCCAATCTCTCTCTCTCGCTCCCTCGGTCCCTCCCTCCCTCCAATTATGTTTTATCTATTCTTTTGTCCATCGGTTTTAAGTGCTTTAAAGAATACAATTATTACATGTGTGTCACTCAAATTAAACGGAGTTGATTTAAATACTCAATTGTACTAATTAAACAAACTTTAGAACTTAATTACACTTTTTGAAAATTTTAAAACTAGACTACAATTTTGCAGATTTAGATCTTTTGATGCATCTATCATTTTTTTAATACTTCTCAATCCACTTGAATGTAGAGAATTTGAAGGGAATGGTCCAATCAACAAAGAAAAAGTTCTTTGTCCCTCGATTGCTGTTTGATCTCCATATCTTAATGCATAAAATGATGCTTAAATCATAGTACTTTTCTTTTCATTCTTTTCCATTGTTAGCATCCAAACAAGATTACAACTTAAATTATGCCCCCCATGGTTTCTATTTGTGGAATGGATTTTTGACTTTCAACCATGGATGGAGTCTCTCATTCTCCTCTCTCTTCTTTCCACTATTAATTATTCTTATAGACCTTCGCTGATTACATTGTAGGATATTTTAAGAAACTAGTTTCCAGAACTAGCACAGAGCAGCATCTCTAGGTAAGTATCTCTATCAACGTCTTTTATTACACGAGTTCATATCTTGTCTTCTTATTTACTGTTCATTCGTAAAATATTTTCTTAAGAGCATAGGGTCAATAATCCCTTCCCCACTTTTGGACTCATTTATCCTTAGCCAAAGGATTCATGTCTTGAAAAGCTTATAGTCACTCCTCTTCATTACTCCTCCTTAGGACTAGATTTGGCCTTGTTTATGCTTGATGAGATAAGTTAAATCCATTAGATTCTCTTCCTTTGTTAAGGACCCTGAAGTGTGGGATTCTTCGATCCTTGCTTGTATTTAGAAATGATGTAATTGGTCAATCCCCGCATGTATATCCTTCTTCAATGATGATGATCCCAAAACACGAGGTTCATCAATGCCGGCTAATGTCCATAGATTGATGGAATTAGTTTATTCATCGCCATTTTTCTTCAACATAGGCACTAACCCTTGCTCATGTTTATGATTAGTAGGACTCGTCAATCCGCTATAATACTTCATCAATGATTATCTAGGGTATAAAAACCCGCATGCATTTAGAAGTCATGGCTTACACTAATCCATTGCATTGTCTTCCTTCATTAAAGACCATTTCAGCATGACATTCATCACTCCTAGCTTATGTGTATAAATGATAAGATTTATCGGTTTGTCATGTGGTAAGACAAGGATCATCTAAGAATGAGGTTTGGCCAACCCTATTTGTGTTAGAAATGATTGGATTCATTAATCCATGTCCCTTTGTCAAGGAACATTTAAGCATGGGATTTGCCAATTCCCACTTGTGTTTAGAAATGATAGGATTCGTCAATTCATCATGGGGTGTTCCTTCATCAAGTATTGTTTAAGCATGAGATACGTCAATCCTTGCTTGCATTTAGAAATGACGTAGTTGTTAGTCCGTCATGTGATGTTCTTTTGTTGAGATTATCTAGGCAAGGGATTTGTTCTACCCGTATAATAGTGTTTAGTGATGACGGTATTCATCAATCCATCATGATGTCCCTCCATGATGCCTAAGCATTCCTAGGAGTCATTGACTCTACATTCTAAGACTATTTCTATCACTTCATGTTTGGAGGATGTCTATCTTCCGTGAAGGTCATTAATTGAGTGGCATTGGAGCAAGCAAACATTTGATGCATGCACCCAACAACATTAATTTCTCATATTTTTAAAGATCTAGTCAATGTCGTTTAAGTTTCCCAGTCTTTATTTAATTGTTGTTATTTTTTAGTAGAACTAGTTGGTCTTCCCTATGAGTCTTTTTATCTTTCCAATGAGTCTTAGTAATTGCTCATGCTTGGGGGTTGTTCCAACCTCATCCATATAAGTATCCTATGATGAATAAGAAGATAGACTTGATTGGAGTGATAATTCATTTAGCCTTCAATTTGAAAACGAGAAGAATTTCTTGTTGTGCTTTGATCCCTTAGGTGGATTCTTACGAGTGGCGATTGATCTATTCAATTTAATTTTCACTTGTATTACCTTATACTTTTCTACACTTCCTCCGATGTTAAATTCATATAAGGGCTTTAATTCAATGGCTTATCGTCATTGACGTGGACCAAAGGTTGAGTATTCTACAAGTGCAGCAAATGTAGAAGTGTTTGCAATGCTTTTCAAACTTCTGGAACATGATAATCTGCATCATGATTCAGAAGATGCTTCCTCTGAGGAGGAGGACATTAACCCCTTTGCTGGTGCTCGAAGTCATGCTTCAAGTCAAGAAGAACTTACTCGACGTCAATATTGGAGGTTCCACGGAATTGAGCAAGATTCCTATGTAAAGGTTGAAATTCCCAAATTCGAAAGGAAGATGCAATTGGAGGAATTTGTGGATTGGTTGCGTGTTGCGGAAAAAGGCTTTGACTACAAAGTACTCCCAAATATCGAAAGGTGGAGTTAGTTGCCATCAAACTCAAAAAGCATGTATCTATTTGGTGAGAGCACTTAAAGAAACAAAGAGCTCGTGAAGGAAGAAGCCGTATAGTAACTTGGGAGAAGATGAGGGAAGAATTAAAGAAGAAGTTCTTATTGCCAAACTATCATCAAAATACCTTCCTTCAATTCTACTATATTAAACAAAATGAGTTGTTCGTGGAAGAATATACAGCGAAATTTAATCACCTCATGATACTTTGTGATGTTTCCAAAGTAGAGGAGCAAACTATTGCCCACTACCTTGGTGGACTTCATTCTGAAATCAGTAATGTTGTCCAACTTCAACCTTGTTGGACTTACAATGATGTTTGTCAACTTGCATTAAGGTGGAACGGCAACTTAAAGAGGGTCGTAGTTGTAGCTCTCGGTATTGAATTAAAAAAGACTATTCCAAAGGTGAGGGTATCTTCTTCTAAGATTAGGGTGACCGCTTCAAAGTCGACTCTTAAGAATGATGGAGCGTCAAGTTCCAAGCGATCTAACTTTGTCTAGTGTTTCATTAAGTTTGTTTATTTAACACCCTGAGCTCATTTATGTGTTTATGATATTTCTTGTTTTCTATTTAATACACATGATGGAAATAAATGAATATTTGACAAGATTGTCTTTAACAAAGACAATATAGTTGGATGATTGCTATACTCTCATTTATGGATCATGTTAAGTAAAAAGCTATAGTTGTAGTACATGGCATTGATTAATGAAATACGACTGTTATGACTCGCATTATTTTTTTTTACTTAATTGTAATTATTATGTGATAACCAATTCAAGAAAAGTCTTAACATAATGTTATTGTGCACATTATAATCTTTATTAAATCACTAAACAAATTCCATATGGGCCAAACGGGAGAATGTAAGAATAATTGTGGCTCATATGATATTATTAATTAATGGTTTAATGATTATTTAAAAGCTAAAAATCCATTGGCTATGAGAAGATGCAACTCTTATTAAATAAATAAAAAATTGTGCTTTAATAGCCTATATGAAGAGTCCGGTTTTCTATCCACCATATATAGCAAAGTTGTATTCCATCCTCCGTAAGATAAAATACATTTAGATAAAGTGGGTTAAGGGAGAGAAATTAGATTTCTTCATTTCTCCTATTTCTAAGACAATCATTTTTTCAAAGTAATTGCTATAGCATGCCTTCATTCATCTTAATGTGGAAAAGTTATTAAAATCTAAGATTATTTAATTTTTAATTTCCACATAAAGAATTATATTATTGCTCACAAGAGAATATCCTGGTGTAACAAAATGATATTGTAGCATGCTCAGTACATTCAAATCCAAATTTCCAGTTTCAAGAGGATTCATTCATTCACAAGATTCTAGACCGCATATATAAGTGATTTTAGACGTTAGCAAGTTGTGACAAGTGATAACACCAGCATGTTATAGCAAATGAAACTTCCAATTCGAGATCATGCTAGGGAAATAGGTCCCATATTTACGATGTGTTCGACCAAAAAAAATATTTACTATGTGCAAATCCCACCGTGATTATTTCTTCATAAAGTTGTGAGAGGTATTTAGTTCTTCCATTTATATGGGCCATGCCAGTATGCTTGGGTAATAGCACATGAAACTTCCAAATTCTTGCCCGGGAGATAAATAAGAGAATAAATGTGTGTTTGATAACCATTTAGTTCCCAGAAACAATTTCTATTCAAAAATGATTTTTTTTATTCTATTCTAGGGAATAATTTCAAAGCATTTGAAGGTGTTTAGTAATTACTCAAAATTTCTATTCCTAGAAAATAAATGTGTTTGGTAAAATCCTTAAAATTTCTAATCCAAACCATTTTCTTTTAATTTTTTTAATAAAATTATTAAAATTTCTCTTTTTTCTTTTCTTTTTCCCTATTCATCTTCTCCTTACTTCGGTCGTTGGCCATGGCCGGGGACCTGCCAGATGAGGGCAGGCGACCTCGCTAGGCGTTGTCGCCGCTAGGTGTCGCCGGCCCCTGGTGACACCGAGCCACGACAAGGCTCGTTGGCTCGAGCTTCACCATGGTTGGGTGAGGCTTGGCCTCCCCTTGGCTAGGTGAGATCAACCTCTCCTAAATTTGGCGAGGCCGATTTGGCTATGGGCCAATGAGGCTTGCCTCATCGTGGCTTAGCATCGCTAGGGGTTGGCAACCCTTAGCCCTTGTTTGGCTAGTTGTCGGCCATGGCTGATGCTGGCGAATGGCCAAAAGGAAGAAGAATAAAAGAAGATAAGATTAGAAAAATTAGTCTTAATTTTGGAATTGTTCTGGCAATAAAGAGCAACCTTTTTTGCTTCTTGATTTTGTTTCAAATATATTCTCAGAAATTTTTCAAACAGATTTATATTCTAAAACTATTCCTGAAAACATAAGAATGAAATTAATTACTACTTATCCTAGTAACAAATAGCCCTAAGCATACCCAATTTTACAAATTTTGTTGTTCAAAATTCGACTTTAACTTTGTCAAATCAATCTCACCCCACTTTATATATGCAAGCAGCAAAGGATATTAATCATCACATCAAAAGGTAATCCAGCTTTGACCTCAAGTATTAAATTTTACCACCATATCAAATGGAGTTCAACTCGACTATAATTTTTTAATGATTCTGATGACATTTTATAATAAGGACACAGGTTGATTTACACAAAGCATGTCAACAACAACCACTTTTGGACCATGCTCAATCTCCAAAAACTTTCCACTTGTCACACGCTACATGGAAAGATGCACAAAACATGTACATTTTTACGATCAACTTAAAGTACGAGTCCTATATCTGACCCCAAAAAGAAATAGTACCGAGTCCTATATCTGACCCCAAAAAAGAGAGTACCGAGTCCAATAGCAAATACAAATAAACAAATTTTACTATAAAATAAGGGTTGCGCTATTTCTACCTCTTTAATGCTCTTGACACTCTATATCACAATAAATTAATTACAATATCCATTATAGGTCATACTCTTGATTTAAAATTATTTATTACCAATTTTCTTACTTTTCTTTTGTTTCAATTTTACTAGAGATAAAACTATCCATAGTCCTCTCAAACAATATTTGTTAGGTTAAATGTGCATCTCACTCTTAATTTAAAATTATTTCTTGCCTTTTTTTTTTACCTTTCTTTCTCCATTTGGAACTAAATTAGTGTATGTCTTTTCCCAAAAAAATAGTTTAGTTTATTTGGTAGATAGCTTAACTTTTGTGTTAATGAGTTGTACATTTCCCTTTTTATATACAAGGAACTTATTATTCAAAAGATCTAAGCACAGATAACATTGAAAAGAACCATCTACTAGTTTGGGTACGCATTTTGTTTAATTATAGATTTACTCTGTATCATTACATTGTAGAAATAGCTTGAAGTTGGGATTACTTTGTCTAATTTGGCGACTCACAAACATGGAGATTCTTTGACGTGCAATGGAAATATTTGTTGATCATGATAATTACCTTCCCTATCACAACCAAGAATAATATATTTGTCTCTCTTTGAAATTTTATAAAGACAACATAACCTTGAGTGAGGAGATATGTCCGCACATTAGAAATATGCCTAGTAAAGTTTCAAATGAATTTGTTGACATGATTGAATTCTATTCTCCATTCATAGTTGCATCATCAGTAGATATATTTAAGCAATTTGGGTCATCATCAATATCGACTTCCATAGTAACTACACTACAAAAGCCAATTTAATGAAAGACGAGTAATTTGTGTAAAATGCATTCATCAACCACCATATCAATCTTTGAGTAACTTCGCATAAATTTATATGGAAAATTGATGTTGAAAAATTCATGATCACGGGAATAATTTAAGGAAATAAAATAAATAATTTGCAGATAAAATTAACATTTCTTTACTCCAATATATGATTAGTGTTGACTTAGATTACAACAATGGAGTATAGGTTTTGAAGAAGACAAACATGAAGGACAGATTGATGTATAAAATAGGTGTGGAGGAAGTGGCTATGGGTGAAAAAAGTTGTTTGAAAAGAGCATGGGTAGTTTTGTCTCTAACAAAATTAAAACAAAAGAAAAGTAAGAAAAGATAATATAATCAATTTATTATGATAGGGGGTGTCAAGAGTCATTAAGGAAGTGGAAATAACTTGAGCTGAGAATAATTACTCAGCATTCTAAATGTCTAGCAATCCTACAAGTACTTGTGGAACAATTTTTTGTCTGACTGATATACTTCGACGGACCTTGTAGGGAAGAGACCGAGACGAAGAGGGCAGATAGGAATCGCAGACGAAAGCCCGGGGGAGATACATTTAAGATGTGCAGATGGTAAATCCGTCATTTCAAAAGTCTTTGGTTTTTTAAGTCTTGTCAGTGTCTTGTTTTTGAGTGAACATGCTTTTCATGCAATTATCCTTCTTCACTGTGCCAAGTCTTGTCGGTGGTATTTTTATTACATGTAGTAATGTAGTTTGGCCTAGTAAATAATTGTACGGAGTTTCTTTCACGTCAGAGAGGTAAATGTTGCATAGGGGCAATAGCAAGCGAGATAAAGTAGAGTGCATGTGAAAGGAGAAATTGATAATCCTAGGGACTTGAGAGGTGGCAAATCCAAAATGTAAAGTATTAATAATCACCACAAGAGAGAACTTCTTCGGTAATTTTTTCGTTGTGAACCCCTGACTCCCAAATGAATGACTTAGTGATATTTATAGTTGCAAACATGAAATAGTTGCTAATAGGATCTTGCCATACGGTGATCCATGTGTATTGATTCAATGAATAGTGTTTCTCACAAGTTGAGAGGACATTAGTTATGGTTAGGTTGACCATTTCGTTCTTATTTTTATTTTTTATGGCTGATTAATGTGGCACTCGGATATTATATTGACAGAATGCTATGATAGATGATGGAAGGACCCGAGTGTATAAAAAAATTAATTCTAAGAGTGATCGCATTAATCAAGTAAATCGATGGATTCAATTGCACAACAAATCGATGAACCCAACCACGCATTTGGTATCGTTTTGCGGACGAGAATGCGGGCAAGCCCGAAGATGAGCTTTTGGGCCCAGAACTGAAATGGCCCCATGAAACGTCCTAAACATCGCAAATTTCAATGTACATCATGCAAAAGAATCTCTCTCTCTCTCTCTCTCCGTAATATTGAGTCAAATGCTTCTTGTCTCTCCATTCTGAAATGTGAAATCTCACAATGGCGGGACCTCCTGAGTTCCTAGATCGCGTTGGCTGTCCTAACTCTCCGGATGAGGGCTCTAGATCGTTGCTGCTGTCGGTAGCTTCTTCCGTCGCCAGTGAGTTTGCATCAGCTTTTTATCTCCAATTTTCACATTCGTTTTCCGGCTTCGACTTCAAACCCGATTTCCTCAAGCTTAGTTCGGCCGCCAATGTTCTTCTCTTCATTTTAGCTTAATTTTAGCTTATTTTAGGTGTTATTTCTTCTTCTGTTGGCGATGACCATGACGCTGACGATTTAGCACTTCCTTCGCTTGATAAAAATGTTCGAAATAAAAGGGAAAAGCAGCTGATGGTGTTAGAGAGATTCAACTAAGAGCAGGTTCAAATGGCAATGCCATTTTTTTTCAATCTACTTAGCTTTGTGAGTCTATGAGCATGTTATTCTCCATGATACCTTGAATCGTGGGAAAATTACCAAAAAAGTCCTAAATTTATTATAATTATGCCAACTTTATCCTAAATTTATTTTTTTGTTCAATTAAGTCCTAAATCTTTTGCAATTATGCCAGTAGAGTAAATCCGGCCAAATTTGGCAAGTTGGTGTTGAACGTGTTCTTTGGCTACTGGTGTCGGTAACAATTTTGTAATAATGTTTTATTTTATTTCGAATTATTTTGTTAATTTTTTATCTTTTTTTTTTCCTCCTCCTTCCTCATCCCTCTTTCTTCCTTTGGCTCCGGTGACTGGCTAGAGGGGAGGGCCAGCCAGTCACTGGAGTGATGCGGCCGGGCGAGCTCGCCGAATCTGGGCAAGGCCATGGCGAGCCTCCATAGGGAGGCTAGAGTCGATGGAGTTGCGGCTGCTGCTCCCTTGTAAAGTTGGGATTTTTCTTTCTTCCGAAATCCCTAGACAATTCATAATTGAATGAAGCATGGATGGGTGCTTTGATAGAGAGGGAAAATGATGGACAAGCATTTTGACGGAGACTGGCCATGGGGGAGGCAACGGAGCAGATCGCAACGATGACGACGAAGAAAGTGACCACGAGTAGCACGATGCGAGTAGTGCAGATCGGAGGCAGAGCACTGAGGAGCAGCATGGGTGAGCGTGGGCATGGAGAGCGAAGAAAGTGAGGAAGGAGGAGTAGGATAGCGAGGCGAAGAAGGGGAGACGAGTGATGAGGAAGATTGGAGCATGAAGAGTGTGGGAGGGCAGCTGGTGGCGACGGAGAGGAGCCATGGTGGAGATCGACAGAGATGGCTACAGCCTACCCAGCCACCAGCGAGACGAGCCCTTGCCAGATCTGGTGATGGCTCGCCTCGCTAGTGGCTGCGCGAGCTCGCCCAGCCAGGGCTCATCTTGCCGGTGGTTGGGCGAGCTCGCTCAGCCACCTCAATCCGACAATCCGACAACCAGACAACCCTCCCCTCTAGTTGGTTGCCAAAGCCAAAGGAAGAAAGAGGGAGGAGGAAGGAGGAGAGAAGAAGGGGAATAAAGATAAGATAAAAAATTAATAAAATAATTTGAATAAAATAAAATATTATTAAAAAATTGTCGCCGGTGCTAGTCGTTGAACATGTTAGTGTCGGCCAGCCAAATTTGGTTAAATGAACTCAACTGGCACAATTGCAAAAGATTTATGATTTAATTGGCTAAAAAAATAAGTTTATGACTGAATCAGTACAATTGTAATAGGTTTATGACTTTTTTGGTAATTTTTCCCTTAAACCACTCATATATCGATACATCTTGTTTGGAATACTCTTTATGTATTCTCGAGACCTAATGGTGTTGCCAATTTTTGTCGACAAAATTCATGAGATGTGGCGTCTACGCTATCAAGTTTAATACATGATAGAGTGAGTTACAACATCACCTTTCATTCTCAAGCTGGAAATCTTTGGCTCATGGTCTCTTGCAAATCTAATTTCATTCTCAGGGTCACTTGATTCACAGCTGGAATGGGAAATTACTTTACATATGAACTCGTTCTCGTAGAATCAGATTATACTGATTCTTGTTCCTTCAGTGCAAGATTTATTTAAGGGTGATCGTTGGAGGATGATACTATCAGGTAAATTTGAAATTGTAAACTTAAAAAGGAGGGTTTCAACTACAAGGATCTACGTTGCAAAATGTGGCGATATTAGTAATCATTGAAATTTGTGTATACTTGTGGATTCATTATAAAATTTACTATCGTTGTCGGTACATGATTATGCCCTGCTTTGGTGAGACTTTGACAGAGTTATGTAATTTGACATGCAAGTCAGTTTTATTTCTCTCCTTGGCTTTGACATGCAAGTCAGGGTTTTCTACAGCTTAGAGATGGAGCTCAAAGAGAAAAAGAAAAAAGAAGAAGGCAGCAAGAGCAGTTTGTCTTCTCAATTACACAAAGGGAAGTAAAACCCATCGGGACGTTGTGAATTAAAGGAATGTAAAACAAGGAGAAAACTCGGTCAAAAAAATTCAGTACAATTTTACTTCTAATGACCCAAAAATTTCATGATTTCGATACGAATTCCTAACTTTTTGTGCCAACAGTATCTATCGCTGCTCACTTTATCAACATTAACAAGCCACGCTTTTTAGCTATGAGTTAAAAACTTGGGTCGATCCAAAGCAAAGGAGAAGGTGTGGATACTCCAAGTGCCAAAATTAGTATAAGTGAACACATAGTGTCAAAACTTCTAAAAAGTACACTTAAATATCAAAATTGAAAAAGAAATGAGCACTTAAATGCCAACAATGAGCCACGTCAGATTTTCGGTAAGCCTCGTTAAATTTCTTATGAGCCATGTTAGATTTCCAATAGCCATATAAACCAATTTTATTAATAAAATAATACAACGTTGGTTTTCCAACAAGTCTTGTTGGAGTTGATACTTAAGTATCTAATTTTTTAAAAATGGCATTTAAATGTATCTTTTGAAAATTTTAATAATATTATATCCATTCATGTCAAGTTTTGACACTTAAGATGTACTTCTTATCAAGAAAAATGGCTATAAGATTTTCTCTTTGAGTTGTAGCTCCATCGTACCATCTTCAAGGTTCCCGTCTTTGCCTCCTCCGTCTTTTGCAAGTCGGGATGATTTGAGATAATCATTGGTATGGTAAATGCATTGGCTTGATGCGATGCTTTTCATATCTTTCTCCAATGAGAAGGAAGAATTCCACATTGGAAAGAGGGACGTGTCCTTCAAGCTCTTAACATTTCAGTATCCTGGTTAATGGTGAAAACATGAAACCAAAAGGTTCTTCTAGGTTATTTGTTGTTCATGTCGCGACACCAATAGTAGAGATCCCGTGGTTTAGGGGTGATCATTGGTCCAGGATCAACCCTGGACTAGCCTAACCCTGTCAATCTTGGTTCGGTTTCCAAGGGAAGTGGGGTTGGTCCTTAGTTTTGGGATCCTTGGACCAGTACTATGCAGGTTGGTCATCGGTTCTAAGAGTTTTGGGTTGATCCAACCTAGACCAAACTTGACCTTATATATTATATATATAATATATTATTTACAATATTTTTTTATTTATTCTAAACAGTAAACCTAACTCAAATGGTGTCCTCCTCCGATACTCTTGTTCTCTTCTTTCTTCTTTGTCTTATTAGTATTCAATTTGCTAAGTAAAATCGAAAGAAACAACGTCACTTGTGAGCAATCTTGCCCCGCTTGCCACTTGACACTCACCCCGCTCACCTCTGGCCGCTCACCACTCAACGCTTGCCCTAATTGCCATGATCACCCCGCTTGCCGCTCGACGCTTGCGCCACTCACCTCTCTTTGCTAACCTCAATGGTCATTGAGTAAATCAGAAGGAAATAAAGCCCTTATTAGAAATCTTTTTCACTTGTGAGCAACACTTGCCTTATGGCTCTATGAGCAATTTTAATTGTTTTATGGTTTCTTGTTTTTAGCAAGTATGGAATTTTTATTGTTGCATTATCTTAAATTTATTGAATATGTATTGGTATTTATAGTTTAGTTAAAACCGCATGTAATTTGAAATAGTAAGTTTCACTAATCAGATATATAAAAAATGAAAAAAAAATTATAAGTCGGTCCCAAGTTTACCCTAGAACAGGACCGGTTCTAGGCTCAATAGGGCCGGTCCTTAGTCCCAAAAATTGAAGACCAACATTGTGCGGATTGGTCCTAAAGTCAAGGGATGGACCAACCCAACTCGAATCATGCTCACCCCTACCTTGTGGTTGATTGCATTAGATAACTTGCTCACAACCTAGGAATCCTTGCGCCATCTTGAAAACTAATGGAGCTTCAAATAGAGTTGGTAATCCCAGTCATACCTCAATATGCTATTTTCAAACAATTTATGTTTGTCTTAATAGCTACCATTTTCACATGAGAAGGGAAATGTGGAGATTCGAATCCCCACCTTCTCAGGGGGATTGGGATAGGGACGATATAGTTTCAAAAGTAGGTTTCCACTCCCATATCTTATAAGTAGGTATGGCAAAAGTCTAAATATTAAAATAAGAGTAGAGTAGGACCGATAAAAAAAAAAATGCTACCTCACAATTATGAGCAATAAAGCATCCCTCATAATACCTAGGGGAGTTCATTGTTGTTCACTCTTCGTCGTAGGGTTTCCAAAGCCCTAACTATCTATTACTCTATATTACCATGACCCTATGATCCAAAGATGAAAGTAGGGCTACCAAATTGGATGAACTTAGCAATAGCATCCCATTTTTACGTATGTATATATGTGCATATATATGTATTGATATATGTATATATATGTATGTATTATGTATTTGTATATCTTCTTCTAATATAAATTCAATTATATATATTTTATATTTATTACATATTTTAGGTATATTAGTATAATTTACTATTTAATAAAATTTTATTAGAGAATGATGGAAGGGGAATAAAAAAGAAAATAATTTAAAAAGAGAGGAAAAATAAAAATAAAAATAAAAAGCAAATTAAATTGAAGTCGGCAATAGTGTCATGAGAGATTCTTATCGTCTCCATTTATGTAATTTTTAGATTCATTTCACTAATATATCGTTTATATCAAATAATTGACATGATGAGATGTGAATATATCCGCATTTATCACCGCGATTTACAAAACAGTTAATAGGATATAATAAAATCCTTGGATTTAATATCTTATCCCATCCAATTCTATTCGAATTAGAAATTCAAACAACTAAACGTAACTTAAGTGATTTTTTTCTATGACTGGTGTAGTAAGCTCATTCTCATACCGTTGAGACATGTCTCGACACCCTTTCTAGGCCCAAGGCTAGATGTTCGCTGGCCAGGCTGTCCTCGATCCGAACAGTGGACATCCTATCCGCTTTCGATCCGTCTAATACCTTTCGATCCTGTCCTTGGCGGTCCCTTTGACCCATGATCATCTTCAAGCCTGGGAAGCGGCTTGTCCCCCATCCGGACTGGTCCTTGGCAACCCCTTTGTTTATACATTCATATAGGTGTTCTTCATGAAATTCTAGCATTCATTGCATCCTCATATTCATGCGTTTGGATCTACTGTAATCTCTTTTCCGCAGTCACGTGAAAACGGAGATGTTGAATATAATTCCGCCGATACCCTTTTCTCCTGCAGGCTTAGGTTCCCTTTAATTGTTCTCATGCATATGTAGATGATTTTATCGCATAAAAAAATAGGTAGGTAAAAATAAAATTGTTTAGATTGCATTTATTAGCTTCTCACGTTACATAAATAGGACTAGGCTAATTTTTATTGCAATTACAGTTTTTTTTCTCATCGCATGGATTAAGAGATGTTGTTTTATTAGATTAGTGCACGTTTCTTTTGCAAAGTTGCTCTCACTCATGGGAATCCCATCCTAAGGGCGTTATAGCTAGGTCTTGTTTAGATAGTGCCCAGTTGGTCTCGGGTTACTTTTTTTTTTTTTTCCTTTTCCTTATCTTTATTGTTGATTGTTTTACTGTTAATGTTGGGACACTCATGTATGGTAATATAGAATAAAGTGCTCTAAAAATTGAAAAGCCGGAAGAGATTGCAAGAAAAAGCATTTTATTAATGGAGAATAGATACTGGTAATAGACTTTAGGCAAAACTAATATAACTAAGTCCCCAGATCCAAAGGTATACCGGCTCGTACCTTACTTGGCTCCTAATCGCCTAAGAATAGATTTACGATTGGTAGTGTGCTTGGAAGAGCCAATGCAAAGCCTCAGCGCCACCTCAAAAGAGGATTATACGAACCCACCTAGCAATTTGTGAAACTCCTTTGGGGTTCACTTCCGAATAGGCACATTTGTTTAATTATTGAAAAATGTTAAGAGATACCCAATGCACTTCATAGATTAAGAAGGCATTTTGTATCTTGATTTTCCTATGGCTTAAGAGATCATTAGGCGGCTTAATCAAAACTAATGTCTTAAGGCACCTGGATAGTACGTACATAGCCGATTTTTTTGCCTAAAACTCTGAGTATAGGAAGCGAAGTTTGTTAAGTGTAGTGTAAACATCTTTTTCTTAATTGTGTATTTGTATATTAGAGAAGTAAAATATTTAGATGAATTACTTATTTGACATGCAAAAGGACACATGTACGAACATGTATGCCCTTTCTCGAGAAATTATCAATCATTGTTATTTTTGGAATTCCAAAGCTAAGCATAATTTCATACCTACCAAATTACAAAACATGCTAACTGGAATTCAGATAAAATGACAAAATTCATTTACATTGCTACATAAAGATTAATACGTGAACCTAGTTTCATGCATTTCAGTCTATGTGAATTGCTGAATTTGGTGAATTCACCTTGAACTCACAAGGTTCAGTGCTATAGCCTGATTAGGATGCATAAATTAGAGCAAATAGTAGGATGACAATTCCCTTCCTTCGTGCTATGTCTAAAGCTTCTGACGGCTATACGGTGCAGAAGCGAAATGGCCCCGAAGATTAGCTTTTTGGGCCCAGAACTGAAATGGGCCTCTGAAACGTCCCAATAATTTAATAAATTTAGTTGCTGAAATGGCACATGTAATAAACTACCGCCATCAGAATAGAGACGTGGAAAGCCAAAAAATTACGCTTAATAGGAGGAATAATTTTAAAAGAAATCTGATAGAAGAATGTCACATCATCAAAACTGTTTAAATTGGAAGATGCAATAAAACCTATTGAGAAAAGAAAGACTCGAAAATTAATCTACACTCAAGCAACTTGACGGACCTAAGACCAAAATGGCATTGACACTGACATGCGAGATATGACACACAACATGACATGTCAATAAGTTGTTTTGCGAAAAATAGAAAATTCCGATAAGTTGGGACAGTTTTTATATTAAATGTATATTTTTATAATTATGATTTTATGATTATTTTATCAAATTAATGTAATTCGAATTCACATATAAATAAATAATAATAAAAGAGTTTAGAATAAATTTATACTAAAAACATTAATACACCATTTGTTAATATCATTTATCATATCAATTTGACAAATTCAACTATATTTTAATAATCCATAAAATTTGGAGGGAAAAAAATAAGCAATTCACATTATGGACTTGCATGTCAAAGTGTATTAGAAGAGGAAGACAAATTTGAGGGTGAATTGTGTGCTATGGAAAAAAAGAGTCAGAAGAGGAGATAATACTAAAATTTTCTTCTTTTCCCATTTATTATTTTATTTTTTTACATATTTATATTTTGACCTTTTATCTACTGAAAATTTTTAAAATTGACCCATGTGTGTCGGAATTCTAAACTTTAATGTTGGAATTCCGAACTCGCGTGTTGGAGAGTATCGGGAGAGTTGATCAAGTGTGGGATTTTTTGATACCAATTAATTGAGTATCAGAAAGTGTCAGGCGCGTATCGAAGTGTGTGACTCGACGCAAAAGCTTCCAGATAGTATCAGTACTTCTTAACCCGAGACCAAGCAAGACTAATCCGTTATGAACAATTTCCGATATTGACTCGGGTCCAGTGGACCTAGTCAACCATACTCATGCATTTTAAGGGGTTTAAGTGGACCAACACGTTAAACCCGCTTTATGGATCATGGTGATGGACATGGTGCGATGGCCTCGGATCCGAGAAATGGCTGTTGTTTCGAAGGCATTTCTTATCTGGATCACAAGTATATCACAACCATTCATTTTATGAACATCCGGGTGGACCCCATATATCATAATTGCAAAACGAACCGCTACGATAGATCCGGTCAAGTGGACTCGCGATCAGATGATTTTTATCCAATTTCTTGGAAGAGCTTTGCAAAATAATCGAGATGATGTATTTAATTGCCTGGCCTCAAATAAACAATGACCGTGATTGAAAAATTTCTCATACGATTGGAGCAGGACTCTCCCCCGCCCGCCCCCCATGCTAAATCAAGCCATTTCGCACTTCGCAGCATTGAACCTCACCATGCACGATTTTGTCACCTTGAGACTCGAATAATGAATTAATGTAATTCAAATTATCATTTTCACTAGGTGCAAATATCTTCCCTAAAAGACTTATACACTTTGTATTCACATGAAAGAAATTTTCGTATATATCCTAGAGAATCATAGATTAATTTTGGAGATTATAAAACTCATTCTGTTTATTATATAGAATCATATTTATTGTATCTAATTACTTTTTGGAGGACTTCGATGTCTTTGCCTTAAAATAGACTGCATGACCGGCCAACCACATACCCGTTCAGTATACCTAGAGGTGTCAAAATGGGTGATAAAACCCATATTATGACTTACTTTTAGTTAAACGGGTCAAATATGAGTCAAGTGAAAGTTAAATATGGATCACATATGGGTCTCAAAATGTTAAGCAAAAATAAAAATGAATCTTAATATGGATCAAATATGGGTTAAGTGGATTTCCTAATAACCCACTCTAAACTCATAGTCCAAGGCTCTCCTCCTCTCTCTTCTTCCATCCCCTGCGTCCCTGACCTCCGTTGCCGATCCTGCCTCCACGTTGCCGTCACCATCGTCGATCCCAAGCTCACCGTCGTTGGCCGGAGCTCGATCGGGCTTTAGGTAGGCGAGCTGCAAGCTCGCTAGCCTTGGCCGAGCTCTGGCTCGCCTGGATTTGGGCAGGCAATTTCTGAGGTTGCTGGCCGAAGCGCGGCTCGAATCTGGGCAGGTGAGCCTCGAGCTCACTGGGTGAAGCTTGGCCTAGATCTAGGTAGGCGAGCCGTGAGCTCGTCGGCCTTAGTCGAGCTCCGGCTCGCCTGGGTCTGGGCAGGTGAGCCCCAAGCTCGCCGCCCTCCGATGCCGCAACAAAACTCAGCCAACACCGACGAGCTCGAGGTCATCTGCTTGCTTGGATTGACTAAGCCTCGAGTTCATCGGCTTGCATCTTGGGCGGTCGCCGTCAGGCGGTGCTAGTGAAGGAAATGGGGGAAGAAGAAGGAAGAAGAAAGAAAAGAGAAAAGAAAGAAAAAAAATAAAAAATAAAAAAATAAGAAATTTTTTTAAGATTTTAGAAAATAATTTAAAATTTGATTTTTTTAAAAAAAATATTTTCCAAAAAATATTTCAAATTAAAGATATTCACATTTTTTTATTTACTATTTTTTTATTATTTAATTTACTTTATAAATTTAATGTGAAATTTTTATTTACATAACTTATTTGTCAAAAGTTTAAAGTGAAGTACGAGTATATTTTCTTAAATTAAGTTAATTATTAATGTCTTAGTAATATGAGTTGGGTCGGATATGGGTCGGGTCGAGTATGAGTCATCAAATTTATATTGCACGAAAATGGGTCAAAACGGATTAAATGGGTTAATATGGGTCAGATCATTTTCGACCCGACCCAAACCCGACCCGACCCAACCCACCCGTTTGACACCTTTAAGTATACCTTCGGACGCCAACTTCTGAAGTTTTGAATTTGAACTTGTCTGCCCAATTCAGCAGCTGTCTAAGCCATCTTTAGCCAGACACACATATGCCTCAGTGGTCGAACTTCTAACAGTTTCAAGTGTCAGTAATGACTAGTTGAGTTTTGTATTTTTCTATAAGTAGGATAACTAATTGTCTTGTGTAATAATGTACACTAGCAATACGTGCAGAAATCTTCTTGTATACACTTTGTAATCAAATTCTTGAGAGATCAGTCTTGGAAGAGCATTTCTTAGTAAAAGAGTGCATCCTATTTGTAAGGAATGTTGGCTCCATTATAAACCAACATTCGTATGATGCCTCAAGTGTAGCAGATTGGGCAAAAATGTCGAACAATCTTAGGAAATGGATAAGCACCAACTAGGGTCGAATCAATATAAATCAAGTGAGCACTTCTCTATCCCTACTTTTATTTATATGAAATTACTTGTTTAATAAATTGCTGAACTTATATTTATGCTATACTTTATATTGTTGTGCATACTCTATATTTGGACCAAAAAGTCATATCATCGCGGTGCTGATCAATTCTCCCTTAATATTGCTTGTGTTTATTTGAAATTTTTTAGTCAAATATAATGGCATCACATGTTGTTAGTACTTCTCCAGCCGAACGTCAATCTATTGTTAGGACACCTTTATTTTCCAGAACAAATTATAATTATTGTAAGGCTCTTATGAGAATTTTCATTCAATCTTAAGATTATGAATTGTGCCGGTGCATATCTATGGCCCTCGTGTGCCTAGTAAGACTGAAGGTGAAATGATCATATATCCATAAATGAAAATGATTTGGGTTCTCATGATATTAAAGTAGTTCAATTGAATGCGAAGGAGATGACCATGCTTCATTGTGCTTTGGATGCTAAAAAGTTTGATTGTGTCTCCAGATGTTCCATTACTAAACAGTTGTGGCAAAAACTTGAAGTGACTTTTGAAGGAACAAATCAACTTAAAAACTCTAAAATTTGCATGATAACTTAGATTTTCATGTTTTTAGGGGAAAAAAAATGAAAATATCGCATACAAAGCTTTTTATAAAAGAGAAAAATGTATCGATGATGAGCACATAATCTAGTTTCCATACGAATTTTTGATTCGTAGAAGTAAGACAGGCTCCAGTATCTTATTTGGCCTCTAATGGGCTCATAATAGATTAGTGGCAACTATTAAGTAAAATCAATTGGCATAATCAACAAGAAAATCAATTTACAATTGATAGGATTTGAGAAAGCTCATGCTAAACTCTAATGCCACCTCACAAGAAGAATCTTATTCACGTTTGTTAAGCAAAAAACCGCCCAACTCTCCTGGGTTTTATCCCGAGAGATATGTGATGGCAAGCAAATGTAAATCGCAAGGAATTGTGGTTATATTTAAATGAAATTAATGGAATTGAAAAGATATGAAACGAAATTATAAGGAATTGAAAGTGCGTGAAATTTAAAAACAATGAAATTAAAAAATAGAAAAACTCTTGGAGAGTACAAGCCACCGCACTAATAATATAAGCCTAAAGCACTACATGCCTATTAAAAAAACAAGAAATAACTTCTCCACCCGCACGATACTTGACGGTTTATCCCCCGTTAAGAAGTGCTCCTAAAGAGTCGCCGCATGGTGCCCCCGTCTGAGGCCGTACACTCTACATTGTGATTTGAGTGTTGCCACATGCTCCGTGACGAACCAGACACCTTTGATTTCTGACTTGACAGCCACTTGGTCTTCAAAGTCTCCACTTTGACATGAAATAGCGAAGAAATAGAAAATTCGGGAAATCTGTATATAGTGTATTGTTTGTTTATGGAAAAATTGTTCAAAAAATCTTAAACTTATTGTACTTTTATTAATTCAGTCCTACATTTTTCAATTTTATCAATTCAGTTCTAAATATTTTCATTTCTTGCCAAGTAAGTCCATCCAATTAATTTTGGCCAAAAATTGCTGACGTGAACGGCCGGCATTGATGTGACACTTTTAAAATAATACTATGATTTTTTTATGATTTTTTCTTCCTTCTCCTTTTTATTTTTTATAGGTTTTTGGAGCTTCGGCCAACAAGGGTCGTCAACTGACCCTTGCTGGTTGTGGAGGGGCCACGATGACCTCACTTGATCTGGCCAGGCGAGGTGATCTTCCCCGCTTGGCCAAATTTGGCGCAAGTATAGGGGCCCTCCCTAATTCTATGCAAAGGCTCGCATGCCCTCGCTTGATTTTGGGCAAGGGCTCACACACCCTAGCTTCACCAATGATGGTGTTGTAGCCCTCACTTGTCTCTAACGAGGGTTGTCTAGCACTCGTCTGTGGCCGGCGACCCTTGTCGACCAAAGCTTTAAAAACCTAATACAAAAAAAAAAGCAGAAAAACAGAAAAATATAAAAAATTCAAAATCAAATTAAGATATTATTGAAAAAGTGCTAAGTTAGCAATTTTCGACCAAAATTAGCCAGATGGACTTAATTGATAAATGATGAAAATGTTTATGAGTGAATTGATAAAAGTACAATTGGTTTAGAACTTTATTTTTCCGCTTTTTGATATAGACTTTAGTATGTATAAGACTATTTATAATACAATGTATGATCACAATAAATGAAAAGATATACAAAAGATACTTTCTTAAATGTGCATGATTTAATTCCTAACTCAATTAATCTACTCAATCGCTTCAGGATAAGGAAGTATATCTCCAACACTTAGATCACAATTTGTTCCACTCCCACGTGCTTTAAAGTCTTTACCTCTAAAAACTAATTTCGCAAGCCGCCCTAGCATCACCTCTCAACCCACGTTCCTTCGATTTGGTCTGGACACCTCCAAAGTGCAAAATTGCTTTTCTTCAATCATTGGTTTATTTTCTTTGATGTAAAATCGTGAGTTTAAGCACTAAATCTCTTAAATGTTACTCAGGTTGACATTAAACACCTCTTAAAATGAAACATGGTAAAAATCAAAGTTTGCCCCCAAACATAACTTGAAATGATTCAGTCTAAAGTAATGCTTACATAGTATTCCATTTTTACTTGTACCAAAATACGCTAGGACCTCAATTCTCACTTAATGAATTTGAACCTTGTGATACATGCTTAGACTCTATCACGTCATACTTGTGTTGCATAACTCGGTTCTCGTGATATTCTTTTTCTTTTTATCTTTCATATATCGCTTTGCCCAAGCCCAAGTGAATATCTGCTCATCACTTTCAGAAAAAGAAAAAAAGCAAGAAATGAAAAACAAAGGAAGATACTTCTTGGAGAGCTCACACGGGAAGAAAAGTTTCTGCTTATTTCGTGCCACAGGACTTCGCGCTACATTGCAGAAACTATACTTGTAGTGTGGAGTATCTATAGTATCTATACTTGTAGAATGAGTTATAGTCCTTTGGTATCGAGGCAACTTCATCTGGTCAAAGACTTCAAGGGTCGCACTAGCAGATTTTAGTCTTGGGCTATTAGAGATTAAAGAGTAGAGTAGACCGAATAGAAAGGCTGAACCATCATAACTTGTTTTGCAATCTTTTCCATCCTTTGCTATTTTATATTTCCATTGATAGAAAATATTTGGGAAAATTACCAAAAAATCCTAAATTTATTGTAATTATATCAATTTAGTCCTAAACTTTTTTTTTTGCCATTTTTGTTCTAAATCTTTTGCATTTGTATTAGTTTAGTCCATCCGACCAATTTTAGCCAATTAATGCTGGCATGGCATTGCCAACACTAACGTGACATTTTTTAAATAATATTTTAATAATTTTTGAAATTTTTATGATTTTTTTCTTTTCTTTTCTTTAATTTTTTCCCCTTCCCTTAGGGCCGATGAGGGTCGTTAGCACTTGGTGAGAGTGTTTAGGCCCTCATCGGCTCTAGGCGAGGGCTGTGACAGCCTCCTCAGCCAGGGCATGGGTGCACGGCCCTTCACCCAGATTTGGCAAGGGCCATGATAGCCTTGCTCGATCTAGGCGAGCGAGCGAGGTAGTTTATGCGGCCCTTGCCCAGACTAGACGAGGGGCTGGTAACTCTCGCCGGCCTTAAGGGACGGGAAAAAATTAAAGAAAATAAAAGAAAAAAGATATAAAATTTCAAAAAATAAATAGAATATTATTTAAAAAGTGCAACATCAGTGCTGGCTAGTCAAAATTGGCCAGATGGATTGAATCGGCACAAATGCAAAAAATTTAGAACTTAATTAACATAATTGCAATAGGTTTAGAATTTTTTTTGATAATTCTCCCGGAAATATTTGCTTTACATAGTATAGTTTGTTTACAAACAGTGTTTCATGCTCTACACGTTGTTTTGCACAAAGAAGTTTTAAAAATCCTACAAAAATCAATCCATCCTTAGTTTAGGAATAGCATTCTGTTTACAGACACTGTTTCATCCTCTACACATGCGCACTTATCTCCTTATAGATACTAGAGACATTTAGGTTTAGGTAGCATTTCATAGACTCGGCTGCAAACTTCTTTTAAATCAGCCCGACAGACAGCCCAACACGTGGTAAGGGAGGCTTAAACTCATTTGAATTTTCAACGTCAATCTCACAGGAGTCGGGCCTCTATGGGAATTTCAACTATTCTTTCTCTTTCCCTTACATTACTAAAATATTGCAAGTCATTTGGATATAATTTCTGCTGGAACTCCCAAGAGCGTGGGAGTTCGCTACAACTCCAAGATTGTGGGAGTTAGCTACTACTTTAAGATTGTCGGAGGGGTGAGCATCGATCTAGTACCAAATTTGTAGTCACTACTCTATTTCTACTAAAGGTTAAAAAAAAAATGCAACCCAAGCATTTTTACTTTTTAAGATAAAAAGAATTTTAAAAAAAGAGAGTATATCATTCCATCTTGATCCAAGCGGTTCAGGTGGTTCAATTCTGCACCGAGAAGATTAGTCGGTCAATAATTAGCACCAAACCCCCAACCATGTAAATAACTATTTAACAAAAAATCGAAAATAATGCTTTTTTTTTAATAAAAAAAATGGTGAGAAACCACCACTTGTAGCTCTTTAACCGTCAAGATGCATATAGCAGGGACAAACAAAAACTGATGCAACCAAAGAACAAAAAATGGAAGGTGAAACCATTTGAATGCATTGAAACATAATGCAGGTGCATTTGCTCTAGTAAATGGTGGAAGCAACATCACCCAATGTAAACAAAAAGCAGCACCAAATTTTTGGAGTTTAAAATATCGGGTATAGAAGAAACCAAAACAAAACATAAAAAAAGAAAAGAAAAGAAATTACCAGTTCAGGACTGGTAGGGTTGGTTCCTAATTACACAAACCGGGTGCCGACTCTGTTTGGTTTAGTTTCAGGTTCTAGGGTAGGAATTGACTTATATTGAAATTGATCACCCTAGTTGGAGTTTGCTGAAATTTGGATGGGAAAGAGATTAAATTCTTTGCCAACATTAAAAATACAAAATTTGACATTTGAGCTTTGAGGATTAGGCCGGCCGAAGGATTGATTGAGGCTTGGGTATAAGGTTAAGCAATCAACTGAGATAGATTTGGCTCAAGTTAGGATAAAATTGTCCAAAAAATCATAAACCTATTGTATTTTTGCCAATTCAGTCCTAAACATTTCAATTTTGCCAATTGAATCCTAAACATTTTTATTTTTTGTCAATTGAGTCCATTCAACCAATTTTGACCAGAATTCTCTAACGATGTAGATGTTGGTCATCCTACGTGGCACAACCAACATTAACGTGGATAAATTTAATTATTTTTAAAAATATTTTTATGAATTTTTAAAAATATTTTTCTATTTTTCCCTTTTTCTTTCCTCTTTCTCTTCTAACTCCGTTGGTTGCTCAGCCTCCGGCAATGGGCTGACGGCTGCAATCGGTGAGAGTCGGCTTTGACCTCAGGCAAGGTCGCCCTTGCTGGGAATTGGTGAGAGGTGACCTCGCCAGCCTCCCGCGAGGTCGCTTTCACCAAGATGTAGCGAGGGAGGACCTTGCAGGCCTTTGCACGAGGCTCGCCCTCATCGGATCTAGTGAGGGTGAGCCTCGCTCAAGGCCAGTGAGGTTGACCCTCACCCTCACTCAAGCAGGTGAGGGTGAACTTGCAGGAGGCCGGTGAGGGCAACCTTGCGGGAGGAGAGGCCGACCCTCAGCGGTCACCGGAGGCTAGGCAATTGGAAGAGGTAGAAGAGAGAGAGGGAAAAAATAAAAAGAAGAACAAAATTTGTTCACTCTAACGCCGGCTGTGCTATGTAGGATGGCCGGCAAAAAAAATTTAAAAAAAAACATTTTTTAGAACACAATTGAAAAAAAAGGTTAAAAAATTACAATGGAAAAAAATTTTTTAAAAAGTAACACAAGAATTTGTTTAATGCACGGAATAAAATAATCTAACGTGTAAACCTAATGGCCGTGCTGATTTTTTATGTGAAAAACCCCTGTAGGATGACTAGTATCCATGAAAATCTTCACTTAGTTCTTGGCAATATACATGAATTTCACAAGAGATCAAGGATAAATCTGACCAAAAACGCAGGTTTTGATCAATCCACGAAAAACTTGATGTAGGGAGCTTCAAATGAAAACCAAACCGTTAATATTTGAGAAGATTGAACGAAGAACAACCTCAAGGACGGGTTTAAGAAAGAAATAATTTTTTTTTTTTTTTACCACTTCGAAGATAGTGAGAAACCTATTTCTACATATAATTTAAGAATTTTTTTAACATTTTTTGGGATTAGGGAGAGGAGGTTCAGCCAAAACATTTGGGGGAACAACTCCAATATGATCACATTCGGGTAAGAAAAAAATTTAAGAAAGAAAGAATTTTTTTTTAAAGAATTTTTTTCAATATGATCACATTCGGGTAAGAAAAATCAATCTGACCGTGGAAGTCTTTTGGTGAGATAGAGACAAAAGGAAGAATCTCACTGTGGAAGTCTTCATATTGAGGAATTTGTCCATGTTGTATTTGATAAATCTAACATTATTATGAAGAAATGTATTGATGATAACATAGATCTCTTGGGGCATGGTTTGTGGATTTCGCCACTATATCAAAAGATTTTCCTGAGGATTGGAGGTATGCAAAAATCTCATCCAAAAGACCTTATCATTAGAGACCCATCATAAGGGTAACTACTAGAAACTCTCTCAGTGTTTGACAATTTTGTTGCCTTTTATTTCGGAAGTAGAATTTAGAATTGTTGAGCAAAGCTTAAGATAATGATTAACACACTCACCGAATATGCTATTATTATTCGGAATGATATCTGTTGTATTTAAGTATTTTTGGCATAATAACAAAAGGGTAAAAAAGAATGTTCTTGCCTTAAAAAATAAGGTCGGGTACTTGGCCAGCTTACCTTGGAACTTCAGGAGAAAAATACCAAAAGTGTCACAACTTGTATATAGCATTTACTTTAGTATCAAAACTTTTCACCGGTTTACTTAAATGCCAAAATCGAAGAAAAACAATCACTTAAGTGGCCCTGACAAGAATTCTGGCTAAAAAAATTTTGTGACTTTTATAATGAAACTTTTTATTTGATGTGGCATTTTTCTAGCACTGAAGTTTTTACTATTTTATTAAGATTGGTACTATAGTTATAACTTTTTACCAACTATTGGCACTGAAGCAATCTTTTTTTTTACAACGATTGGCATTGAAGTGATCATTTTTTAACCTATCGCATGATATCATTTTAGGGTTTTTATGCTAATTTAGACCTCCAGCAAGCCACTTAGCTTAATATATTAATAAAAAAAATGCCATCAGATTTCTGGCCAAGCAAATTGGATTTTGGCATTGAAAAATCGTTTTTCAAAGTAAGTGCCATACACAAATTGCGACACTTTCGATGTTCTCCTCCTCGAAACTCCCGCCTCTAACAGTTCTGAATTGTCTGCCCAATCCAGCAAGTAGCCGGGCCATTTTTGGCCAGACACCCGGAAGTCTTATTAGTCAAATTTCTAACCATTTGATATGTTTAGTCAATACTAGTTGAGTTCTTCTTCTTTTTTTCCCTTTTACAAATAGGATAGTCCAATGCCTTGGGTAATTATGTAACCAATGCTTGCAAAATCCCTCTTTTATATACTTCACAGTCAAATTCCTAACAGATGAGTTTTGTGAGAGTGTCTTTGGAAGAGAGCGCACCATACTTGTAAAGAAGTATTGGCTCCATTCTAGACTAACCTTTGTACAAGGCTACAAGTGTCGTGGATCGGGCAAGACTCCCGATTAGTCTCGGAAGGTGGAGTAGGCACCGATGTGGGCAGAACCACTATAACTCGGTAGTGCATCCCTCCATCCATAATCTTTTTATTTACATTGCCAAACTTATATTTATATGTAAATAATTGATACTGTGGTGCATATTCTATATATTGGGCCAAAAGTTGATATATCTCATGAATTAATTTCTCATTTTCAACAACTTTTTGATTTTGTAAATCATTGGCCTCGTCAGAAAAATCATCAAAGGAATCCTCGATTTACCTTGTAGAGCCATTTTCCAGGCGTTCCGCGAGCAAGTGAATATACATTTTCATATACACTTTCACATACTCAATCATAAGATGCTCACCATCGTAATCAGGGCAAAAATATAATTTGGGGGGGGGGGGGGAAGGCGTGCCAAAAAATTGTTGACGAAAAATGACATGCGTCGAGATGATCAAACATCAAACAGTTAGAGTGAATCGAGGTCGCACTGCAGTTCCACATTCAAGCACAAAAGGGTGTAAATGGGGCTTTAGATGGAGTGATGAAACTACACGAATCTAAGTATGAGAAAAGCAAAGTGTATTGGAATTGAAATTAAATCGAAATGAAATTACAAGGAATTGAAATTGCAAGGAAATGAAAATACAGGGAATAGGAAAGATAACTCTCGGAGATGAAGCGTGTTGGTCGATTTGCCGCTTCAGCCTCTTTAAGGTTCTTCTAAGGTTATAAATGCATCATTTCAAGTTTCTCAAATAATTGTATCTATCTTTTCCAACACTATACCTATGTAATGGAGTCAGCTAAATCATCACGCAAATTCAGTGGATATATATAGTTGCATAAATATTTGTTCATAGCAGAAAAATGCACCGTCACTTTTTGTGTAAAATTCATCAGTATCACAAGCATAAATATTTGTTCATCACAATTTTTGTTGATGGTCTCATGCCGTGTAGATGTAGCTGTTCTAGTGTAGAATGAAGTAGGCACAAAACAAGTCATCACGGCGAAAAGTTCTACCGTAGAAAGTTGTTGAAGAGAACACGATGAAGAGTGAAAAGAGGGGAAAGAAAAAAGCCAAAAGCAGCTGATAAGTGATGGTCATCATGCCTTTGCTAAGAAATCGGATGAATACAAACTCTCCCTCGATGTGTAGCGACCTCACTCCTCTACCTTTCTCGCGGATCAGATGGCAAATGAAAGAAAGAAACCACTGGTAATTACTTGCTCTGGTTCCCTATTCTAGCTCCTTTCTTGATTCTTCATTCGCTTGAGGAGCTTTTGCCGTCGCTCTTCGTCTATTTCCTCTTCTGTTGTGCTCGCCTGTCTGTTTCTTTTGTCACGTCCAGCTTCAGTATTTTGCACCCCCATCACGCTTTCCCCTGCACTGGTAGGGCCATTTCTCCGGGCAAGTGCAATATCCTCAAGAGCTCTTGATGCAAGACTGCTTTCATGGACTAAAGCTGGTTCTGGTGGCTTCTCCTGTAAATCTGTTCCTCCTGACCTCTCTTCCTTTAAATCTGTTGATACATGAGCATGACAAACCCCGTAGCGTGTACATTTGTGACCAACCTCATAGAGTAAAGCCGGATGAGGTCGTTCATTGTCTGGAATCACAGCCTTCAGGTCATCCTCTAGATGCTCACACATCATTCGGAATCCCCACTTGGCCAAGACTCCTTCACCTACTATAAGGCTAAACTGGAAATGATTCAGATCAGCTTGATCAAAATCTTCTTTTCCCCCCGTTGATCCTGGTTTAAAATATTCAAGGTGGACGTGATCAGAAATCATTTGATCATACGATGCTAATACAAGAGTAAACATCCTCTGCTCGCCATTAATGTGTTGTTGGATGGCAACCCCTTTTCTTCCTCCCTGTCTGAATATAAAACAGAAAGCAAATCCTAGGAACTTGTCGTACAAGTGACGTGAAGCCATGAAAGATATAGAGTTCCCCTCAACTGGAAGCAACCACTCTGGCATCTCTCCTCCAGGTAAAAAAAAGAGCCTCTTCCCCCGTGACCATCTTCCCGTAACTTTGTGATCAGTGCCTACGTGGAAGAGTTAAATGAGTCAGTTAGTAATCCTTGTAAATTGACGAAAAGAGAGAAAAAAAGAAAAGAATAATGCTCGTAATTCCACCACACACTAGTGTTCTATCATGCAATATAAAGGAGGACAAGTCCAAAACCAAGTGTGTGGCCACTTTCACTACATACACGTGTAGAGACAATACTTGTAATTCAGAGGGAGAGAGAGTGTGTAACCTCAAGTGGGAGCACATGAGCCATGGTCAATCCTTTGCCAACTAATTCATCACATGAATTTAAGCTAACATAGGTGGTGGCACTCGGTAGATCTGGAATCTTATGTAGAGATTCGCAACCACCTGCGTTGATATACCGCAAATACGGTGGAAGCTCGGGAATCTCTCGAAGTCGTCGGCAGTTGGAAACAGTTAAATATTTCAAACAATGGAGCCGCTTGATGCTTGCAGGAAGGCTAGTAAAATTGTTTCCCATTAGTATTAAACATTGTAATTTGGGAAAACAAAAAAGATTCTCAAGGAACTCCACTCCTGATAGATTGCATCCGCCTAATCTCAGCTCGGATAAATTTGGAAATCCCATCTTCACATGGGAATCATTTGAGTTCTCCTCATACTTTGGAAACTCCACTAAATTTGAGCAACCTTCAATACTCAGCCTGTTGAGCTTCTGTAACTTATAAATGCTAGACGGAAGGGTTGTTAGGTTCTTGCACTTATCTAACACCATCACCCATAAAGAGACGAGATTTATTATGGATGCAGGGAGTTGTTTCACAGCAGTCCCTCCCAATTGAAGTTCTTGCATGCCCTCCATTTTATCTGGAATATCGGGGAACATTTCCAACTTTGAGCAATTGGTAAGATTGAGATATTGAAGGCTTTTCGACTTGAGCACACTCGGAAAAACACTTAGCTCTTTACACCCATATAAATCCAACAACCGTAGCTTCTCGTGATATGCAACCGACTCATGGGCTTTTACCAAATGTTTGCATTCATGGAGATCCAATTCCTCAAGATTAGGAGTGCATGAGAGGTCGGGTAAACAAACAAGTGACTCGCATTCGCTGAAATTGATAAACCTCAGTTTCTTGAAGTCCTGCAGAAAGACAATGAAATCAACTTTGATAAACATTCTGAAGCATTCAAGTTCAAAGTGTCATAACTTATGTTTCAATTTTCGATACTCAAAAGTCACCGATGCTTTATGCTTGCGACAAATACATCACGAGTGTCATAATGTTTGTAGTGTTATAATTTTATTTTTCAATTACTTAAGTGTCATTATTTTTTAATTGCTCACTTGAGTGACATACCTCTTTAAAAACGTCCAATGAGTTTCGGAAATCCGACATGATATGACACTAGTGATGAACGTAGTAAAGGCATTCAAGTGATATATTGAAAGTTATTATACTCAAGTAAATATTTTGTAACGTTCACCACAAGTATCGGAAATCCGAAGTAGTGGTGAACGTAGTAAGGGCATTCATGTGATATATTGAAAGTTATTATACTCAAAGTAAATATATTTTGTAACATTCACCACAAGTATCAAGTATCGAACACTAGTGGTAAATGTTTTTTAAAAGGTATGGCCATTCAAGTGATATGTGGAAGTCATGACACTTAAATAATTAAAAAAAAAGTTATGATACTCAATTAAGCACCATACAAAGATTATGACACTTGTAATATTTGTTTTCCTCTACGGGCTTGTTTTTTTGAAAATTAGATTGGACTTTTTCTTGAATATTTTTTGTTTGAATCAAAATCAATATTCACATAGGAAAATGTCCCAAAACGGGAAGTTCCGCTTATGTTTGTTCATGTAGTAGACCGACATCCTGTATTTAATGCCTTAATCAAATATAAACAATTTAATAGATGTAGGTGTATCTTAAGCACATTGACTAGCATCATCCGAATTAGCAATTGTTGCATTCAAAGTTTTCAATAATACATATTCATATCGATATGGCAATAGATATAAATATACAAAAGAGAAGAAAATAGAGACCATTATTTAAATGTGCACCTGAAATTGCTCCCTCACTACTAGGATGTTGCTTTTGTGTAGATCAAGTCCAACTAACTTCTTTGGACCAGAGAAAATTTTTGGAATCCAAGGACATTCGGGCCATTCAAACCATCTTAGTTCATTAGGAAGACAAATAGGACCTTGGAAAGAATTATGCACATTAACCATGATGAGCACCCTCAACCTTCTCATGTTTGCGAAAGCATTAGGACCTATGTATATGTCCTCTGGCTTGGGTAAATTCAAAACAATGGCTTTTACTGCATTTGTTCCCTGTATTCATAGAATTTGCATTGCAATTAATGTACAAAGTCAAAGAATAAGAGACTAAAATCAGTGTCTATACCAGCAAATCTTACCATATCCCCTGATAAAACATCAAGAACATCATCAAAAACCCATAATCTGCTGCGTCTTCCAGGATCATCATGACATTCTTGATTAACAATATCCATGCCCATCAACTGAATTAAGTCATGCATTTGTAGGGTCCCGTTCTCTTCAATTATCAAGGACTTTTCCTTAAGAACTTGCACTCCAATAATTGTGTCAAAATCACAACAGTCAAGAACTTTCATAATATACTCAATAGATCGCCCCTTGAAGAAACAGGCTATATCAAGGAAAATCTCCTTTGCATAGTTCTCTAATCCATCATAACTTAACTTAAGAACATCGTTGATGGTTTTGTTGGGACTTTTGGCAAGTTTATTCAATGCACTTTCCCACTCATTTTCTCTTCTACCACATAAGAAAGAGCCCAATACTTCAAGTGCTAAAGGAAGGCCATTAGCATAATGCAAAGCACTAACCACAAGATCCCTCCTTATTACTATTCTGTTGTTTCTCGGAGAAACATACTTATTGAAAAGTTCAAGAGCTTCACAATTCCTTAGAGTTTTAACTTCATAGATATGATCTTTATCTATCCCGTGGGAAGTTAGCAAATGGTTATCTCTCGTTGTAATGATGATCCTACTTCCTTTACCAAACCACTCACACTCTCCAGCTAAAGCATTTAACTGTTTTACATCATTGACATCGTCGAGAACAAGAAGAACTTTTTTGCGGCAAAGTCTAGCTTGCATTAAACTAATACCTCTATCAACACTATTTACTGCTAATCTTTGTCTAAGTAATATCTCGGCCAACACTTTTTCTTGCAAAGGAACTAGATCCTTAGAATCTTTTGAAGCTTCTCGAACATTTGCCAAAAAACATGAACCCTCAAATTGTCTAAAAATAGCATTATAAAGGGTTTTAGCTAAAGTTGTTTTTCCCATGCCTCCTTGTCCCCATAATCCTATCATGAAAACATCATCAAACTCAAGATCTAACATTGATTCCAGCTTTACCACTTGGGGATGTATCCCAACTGGATGCTTAGCAACATGTAGGGGTGTTCGGTCTAGCTGCATAGAGATCTCCTCCACAATTCTCTTTATAAGCTTTGCTTCATCTCTAGCAAAATCCAGAAAATTACTTGACTCATTGATTTAGTGGTTCAAAGATATGATTAAGTTTCATCAGAATAAAAATGATAGATGTAATTCAGCATATAAAAAACAATGACAAATCAGAGTGTCACATCAATTACTACTTACCCATCATTTAACTCCCACCCAAAAAGGCTACCGGCATCCAAAAGAGCATTCCTCCATCCCTTCACTATCTCCGAATCCTTCCCAAACTTGGACTCATGTTTAGCCATAGCTATTCCATAACTCTTTCTTCCTCCTCTCACTTCTCTTGGTTCCACTTTGTAAAAGACTGGCAACACAATTAGGTCCTTCTGTGCCTTGCACTCCATGATTTTCGCCACCTCTTCCAAACACCATGTCGAGAAAGCATAGTTCTCAGAGAAAATGACAATTGCAATTTGCGAATCCTCAATCGCCTTCATAAGTGCAGGTGATATATGCTCTCCCTTTCTCAGTTCTTCACTGTCAATATAAGTGTATATTCCCGTCTGATCTAGAGCTGTATAGAGATGACTAAGGAAGTTGTTGCGAACGTCAGTACCTCTGAAACTCAGGAAGACTTGGTAACTTCTTTTGGACTTGGAAGAAGAAGCCATTAGAATCAGGAAAGAACAGAGGGTTAACAATGAGCAATGAGTTGCCTAAGATTTGGTACCTTGTTTGAGGTTGTTTATTCACCGTGTTATCTTCTCTATATGTTCATTGTACCCAGACGCATGGCTTCCTTTTTCTATTTTTTTATTTGTGGGTCAACTAAGAATGGGAGTTTTAATTAATTTTTTCTAATGAAGTTGCTCGTGGATGAGCATGACATCTTAGCTACCCCAGTGAAATACTTTGCTGTGACTTCCAGGAAATGGCATCCAAACCAATGAGTTTTTGTCTTTCATTTTATTTTTATTTTTTGCAAATTATAAATTATTCATGACTACTCGAAAGACATATCGTCTTGAGTTTGTTGTTTTTTCTCCTTATGTACATATTAAAGTACACTAGTCCTCATGCACGCGCTTTTGCTTCAAAAGTTGGTCAATCATACTTTTCAATTTTTTTTTATAGTCACTAAAAAGTCAAATCTAACGCACCTTATTTAAAATACCCAAAACTGTAAGCAAAGCCATAGAAAAGAAGATTGCATCTTTTTGGTGGAAACCAAATGAGGCTCGAGTGGGATTGCATTGGAAGAAATGGGAGATCCTCAAGACCAGGAAAGACATGGGAGGATCGGGTTTCCAAGATTTAATCATCTTCAAAAGAGCGATGTTGGGTAAACAAGCTTGGAGGCCCTCACAACCACCCACCGCTCTATGGAGTAGATTGTTGAAGGGCAAATACTATCCACGGGGAAATTTCTGGACTGCAGGGAAAGGAATAAGACCGTCTTGGGGATGGCAAAGCTTAATGTTAGGAAGGGATTCACTTGCACCGGATGTTAGGTGGTGTGGAAAATGGAAAATCTATCAACGTATGGGACGACACTTGGTCATTAGTTGGTGCGCTAGGGGGACCAGCCAACCAAGCAGTCCCTCAAAGAGTGGAGGGGCTGATTAACCATAACCAGATGGTGTGGAATGAGCAGTTGCTGAATAGTTTGTTCGATGAGGGTATTGTGGAGGAAATTGTGGCCATTCCTTTGAGTAGGAATGCTGGGGAAGATAGACTTGTGTGGACAATACATAAAGCTAGAAGCTTCACAGTTAAAAGCACCTATAACAAGCTACAATCCACAGCCCAGCAAGAGAGTATTGATCAACCATCATCCTCCAATCAACCACCTAGAACCCTATGGACAAATATATGGAAACTTAGAGCCTATCCCAAGATTCGACTATTTCTCTGGAGTGTATACCAGAATGCAATTCCTACTAAGGAGAATCTGTACAAGAGGAAGCCACACCTGATCCGCTTTCCCTGTGTGTCACCAAATGCCCGAAACAGCAGAACGTTTACTTCTCCTCTGCCCTTGGACAAAAGAGGTTTGGTCTGATCAAAGGCTCCATATTATAATTCAGCAACAGACTATTATGCGAACTGACAAATGGCTTCAATTGCTATTTGAATCAAAGAATCTCTTACCGACAAGAGAAGAGCTTGCTGGAATCCTGTGGTCAATCTGGAATGCCCGAAACGCCGATGTTTTTCAATCAAGACAGCCGCAAGCTACCATGGTGGTCGATGAGGCTTTTGCAGCGCCAAAAAGCTACTTTAGGTGGAACCCAGAGACAAAATCGAAAATCGAGAGAGTTGGAAATCAACCTGCGAAGTGGATTTACCAGCGTCTGGAGTGTTGAAATTTAACTCGAATGGCTCGTGGGTGGAAGGGACGATAGATGAAGCTGTTGCTGGAGTGCACTGAGATTCAAATGGTGTAGTGGACGGTTTCGTCGAATCGATTCGAGCTTCGTCGGTAATTGAAGTTGAAACTTTGGCCCTGCAATAGACGCTCGAAAGGGTAAAAGTTCTCTTTGATCTACACAAAGAAACTAATCTGCAGGCTGTTGTGGAGAGTGATAACTTATCGCTTGTGCACTATGTGATGGGAACTGAGATTTCGGCTACACCAACTTAGGTGTCCAGCTAGCCCATTGTGTCAGATATGCAAATCAAGTCATAGATTGGATCGTGAAGACCCATTGCAAGAAGATCCTTCCTTATAGTTGGCTTGCGAACCCTCTGCAAGCTCTTGCGGATTTATTATGCTCAGATGTTGCACAAACTTTGATTTAGTATTTAATGAAATGCGCATCTTTTTCGACCAAAAAAAAATGTAACACACCTTGAAAAATTGAATTCTTGTCTCACCCATATCTATGACTAATTTAGAAAATGACATTACAATTTGTCATACCAGCTTTCAGTTGAAATTATAGCCATCATAGAAAATGGGATGAAAAGCATCTAAGAATATAAAATAGGATTAATTAAGGAAATGAAGTTATATTAATTTTCAAAGTGCATAATTGCTTTTCTTTAATCATTGATTCATTTTCTTTAATGTAAAATCGTGAGTTTAAGTGATGAATTTGTTAAATATTACTCACGTTCACATTACTTAGATCTTGAAATGATATGAGGTAAAAATGGGAATTGAAATGATATGCTATCCCACACTCGGACCTTGATTTGTATTCGATAAATTTGAACAGTGTAATGCGCGCTTAGACTTTATCTCATTACAATTCAGTAGCTTTAGCTCGGTCCTCCTGATATCTTTTTTATATTTTGCTTTGGAGTGAAGAGAGACGTGAATGTTTGTTCACCCTTTCGAAGAGAAAGGAAGAATTGAAATATCATAGAGTGGGAATTCGTTAAAGAGCTCAAGACAAGTTCGTTCTGCATTTAATCATGTCTTGACCGATAAAAAAGAGCATTAGATTCAATATTTATTTAGATAGGTAGGAGATCATCATCCACAATATATGCATTGACGAGTTCTAAGATTATGGCCTACCTGCTTTGAAGGATGTGATGGTACTAGCAACTTAACAACAATAAAATATTTGCCCCTAAAAAAGAATAATATTCGAACCAGTTTTCTACAAACGATCGAACTATTCAAAGCAAGACAACGGGAAAGCAAAGACGTTTGCTGAATGTTTGATAAGTTCAACATGGCAATTGTCACCTATGACCTTGGTGATATAGTGTTCTAAATTCACCTTTCTGTTGACGGTTGCTATGAGGTTAAGACCTCACAGACTTCAATGGCGTCAAACAAGGTCTGAGGCCTTCAACAATGATCAATGAAATGCATGGTGGTTGAAGTGGCAACCCGATATGTGGTGAGGCAGATCGATGATTGTCGAGGTGGTGGGCCAATCGACGGCAAGATACTACTATTTGATCAGTCAATCTATTACTAGCATTACAAAAAATCTCTACAGGAGAAGAGTATTACCGGAATCGCTGTGTCTGCTTTGTAAATCAACTCTAGAAACCCCTGAACACATATTCCTCCTGTGCCCCTGGACGAATGAAATTTGGGCAAACTCCACATTACTGATCCCGATATCGAGTCACGGTCTCTCAAGCAAGATAAGTGGCTCTTGAATTTCATTAAAAGTGAAAGGGACTCACCTTCGCTTGAGCTTGTGAAAAAGACGCTGTGGTATATTTGGAAGGTGAGGAATAACGCCATCTTCAGAGCCCAAAAACTGGATCCGCAAGGAGTAGTAACAGCAGCCCTAGCATCACATACAAAGACCAAGAAAGTCGCAACAAATCGGAGTAATGCACTTCTGAATTGGGTACCGCCGGCGTGCGGATCTCTGAAACTCAATATCGACAGCTCCTTCCTTCGAGAATCAAACTCTGGTGCCGTCGCTAGTTTATGCCAGGACTCAACAGGTAAGATGACTGGGGGATTTGCTCGAGTGGTGAAGACGCGGTCAGTCTTTCAAGCTGAAACCCTAGGCTTGCTGCAAGGTCTCGGGTATGCCTCTGATCAGAAAGTGGGTGGTTGAATCCAACAACCTGTCTGTAGTTCAGCAAATAAGTGGTGATGAGCGACCCACGTGGGAGGAAAGAGAACTGGTCCAAGCGAGAAGTACTTCATTGACTTTTTTGCCCAACCTTTGCTTGCTCCATTGCTCTAGAACTCATAATAACTTGTGGATTGACACTCTTCCTTTATATTGGGTTTCATTTCCAGCGCCTCATCTGTTGGACTTGTTTTGTTCCGAAGCACGTTAGATGTATCCATCTACGTTTTCATGTTAAAATGAAATGATTTTTTACTGACCAAAAAAAAAAATTGACAAATTTAAATATAAACAGTTGAATTGATCGTTGGGTAATAAATTTAAAATTTTTTGGACAATTTTTTAGGAAGTAGTGCATTGACAAAAGTAAATCACGTTCATAAAATGCCTCTGCATACTCAATTCCTGGTTGGATCACTCCTCTGTGTACGAGTTGTCATTCGTTACTATTGCTATCTTTGTCTATTCATCTAATCCATTCCTTGCTACTCGAATTATTTGGTAGTAGTACCGACCAAAAAAAAAGAAGAATATTTGGCAGTAAGTGCTGTCATTAATTATTAATTGATTCATAAAAGAAATGATGCGCATGGCAAAAGCCGCATTTTCCATTCTTGCCCAACTCTCACAAAACCTGCGACGATTTTAAGGTGAGTGGATATATCGAAGGAACTCCGTCTAGTTGGACTTTAAATTCTAACTTCTGACAAATCACATTTCAACACGTCCCTTCCCATATTTCTTTTTTCATTGAAGATCAGATTGAACAATTTTGTCGGAATTTTCCAATGTCAAAGAAGCCTAGATGAGTAACGGACAATGTTTTCATAGCTCCTTTTTTAAAAAACCACATCATTGATTAATTATTTAGTTAATAGGTACGAATTAGTTTTTCTTTTTGTCAAAAAAAATTGTATTCATAGTTCCAAAGATATATGAGAAGTACATAGTCGTTCATGATAAAGCAAACAAAGTGGAGCAAATGGCAGAATAGTACAAAATAAAGCCAAATCCAGAAAATAAGGAGGATCAACAAATCATCGACAGGATTAAGCACACGCTCATTTCTTCAAGCAAAATGCCAATCACTGAATATTGTATCATCGTTAGTGATGAACACACATAAAAATTCATTTTCCAATAACTACAACGTTGTCAGTTGGCAGTGTGCATCTAGGTTCGACTTCCTCTACACCATTGCCATATGGAAGATACAAATTAGTTTTAAAAATCATAGATGAGTTACATATTTCAAGTCAAAATAATTATTATTGAGTAGTCTATCTGCATTCTAATTGTTTCACATCAAATAATCATTATGGTGTTTAACTTCGTAACCGAGTTATTCCATTCACTTGTATTTGGATTGTTGGTGGGACAGTAGACGGTGTTTGAAATAACCATTGTTTGCTATTAAATCGAAATTTCATAAGAAAAGAAAGCTTTTAACGTAGGTCGGATCCTAGCGTCGATAAATGCTTTCCGACTTGAATGATCGAATCGATTCCACTTTTAACTTTGTCGAGATTGGCTTGGTCTTCAGTGTACCAAAGTACAAGATCGAATCGAACCCTATAGGCAGGCTAAAAGCGCTGTCCGTCTTCGTGGCATCAATAATACTCAGTATTCTACTGGCCAAATCCCTTTCGCAACTTGAAGTATACCTCATTCTCCATTAGTTCAATTTTGGCTTTTGCCCCAATTTCCCACTTCTCGGTGAGGCAAAACCCCACCACACCACACCCTACTACACTAAACTTGGGGATGATGGCTGCTTTGCTTGTCTTGTATCTTTGGGATACGAGTTGGCGGTTTTCTTTCAGAGAAGGTGAATCTAAGATAATGAATAAATCCATTGCTGATTTCGTTTCGAGTATGAGTTTGACTCTGCCTCTAGCTATTCTTGTAGGCATTAGGGCTGGCGAAATGAGCGATTAAACTGAACAACAACACAAGGTGATAATCCTAGGAATTCCCCATTCGTGTCCCTGCATCAGGAAACAAATGCCGCGAGTTGCCGCGAGTTGCCGCCAGTTGTCTGTCTCGCCTGGCCTAGTGACTGTTTCCTTAAGAGTTTCAAGCTAATACTAAATACACTCGCCTCTTCTCATTTAATCTCTTTCACTTTTTTTTTTTTTTGAAGTACAGCATTTCTCTTCACAGACGTTGCCACATTTGTGAAGTCTCTTCCTCCGGATCTGTTGTTTCATCGGAATTCTTGCAAATTGAAGCTGGATCCACTAATTATTTGTCTTACAATCACAACCTTCAAATCATCCTCTAATTGCTCGCATCTAAGCACATATCCCAATTTTTTCCCAGCTCCACCCGATAACTCTCCTCAAATTTACCAAAATCAACTCCTACCCCTATGCTCCCTGCCACTCATTTGGTTGGATAAATTGGATCCTCATGTGATTTGAATAAAATGAACCGAAAATTCCTAAGGGGCGCCCCTCGCTAGAGCCAAGCAAGGGGGACCCTTGCCCAACCCTCTCTGGCCACTAGCAAAAAGGAAAGAAAAAAATAGACAAAAATTATTCATGTCAGTATTGGCTACACCACATAGGACTACTAACATTGACTGAACCGCTGCATCACCATTTTGTGGTCAAAATTATTTGAAATAACTACATTATTAGTAAATGATCAAAAGATTTAGGATTAAATTGACACAGTTGAAAATCTTGTGACTAAATTGGCATAAATATAATAGATTTAAAACTTTTTTGATAATTTTCTCCTATTATTGTTATTTTTTTGGTATGTTCCTCAATTATTTTGACTAAGCGTTTTCATGACCACCATCATTTTCAAATCATTGGCCAAAAACAAGGTTATTTTTACCCTCAATTTGGCCATGGCTATCAAGATCGTCTCCCAGTAGATTTCAAGTACTGTTGATACCTAATTTTTAATCAACATGTTAACAAGGGTAAAAAATCGAAATTAGAGCTTTCGATCGTGATGGAGCCAGTTTTTCTAAAAATAAGTACCGTTTTTCAATTCTATTTGTTGGCTTAACTTCAATAAGTAATTTCCTATTTATTTCACATGAAAACCCGAAAGGTCAAATGGGTGACTTTCTAGTCAATCCTTTGACTAAAAGTCAACTTCGGATCAAATTTTGGCCTTTTACATAAAAATGTTCCTTCCAAGTTTAATTTCACTTAGAAATGAAAATTTTAGAAAAATTCAAAGATTTGACCACAAAATCAAACACCTAGTGAAAAGTCAACTAGAGTTTGAATTTTAGTCAAATCTATAACAAAAAAAAATGAAAAAATACAAAAATCACCAAATCATTTCATTTGATCTTCAATTTGATTTTAGCTTCAAAGATTTTGCGAAAATCGATTAAAAACCTCATTTTCCAAAATTTTCAATTTTAGGTTCAAAATCGGCCAAAAAAAAGTACTTTTGTTCTAATCATAATTAGGCTTAGTTCATTTTGCAACATTTGATTTAGAGACAATTACCCATTTACTCATTCAATCAATTTCAAGATTGGCCAAGCTGGAATGTGAATTGACATTTTTGCCCCTAATTAGAGGCCCGAATCCATTCTACATGGTTTGCGAACTAATACTTCCATTCTACTCAATTTTGTAAGTTAAGTCCAAATTTGGGGTCAATTTTAGGAAATTCATTTGCCAACCTGTCAATTTGGGGGATTTAGCTTACTTGACTTTAAGAAAATAAGGTTATTGAGCTTCAATTCATAAAATTCAAGTTGACCCATTCATGACTAAAGTTTAATTTGATGAATTGAGATTTAATTTAGACATTGGCTCTCAATTTAATTTTGACATACAGGTCATGCCATTCATATGAGGTCAATTTCAACATAATAGATCCCTTTAGACATGGGCAATTAAGCATATGTCTTGCAATTTTAATTGAATTCAATTTCAATTAATTTGCAAATTTTGGCTAACAATTAATCGAAATTGCTCAATTTAGCATAGGGAAGTCTGATTTGGTGTATCCATGACATGGGTCCAATGTCTTTCACAATAATTAGATAATTAGGCTAATAAATATCATAAGATTGAATTTTCATGGTTTAACTGGCCAAATTAGATCAAAATTAGATCATTTCTTTTGAAATTAGACCATGTTTCTTCATGATTAGCAAAATTTCTTTATAATTTAGTCCCTTAAGGATTAAATTGCAAAGATTGAAAGAAAATAGGGATCGAACTGCTCGGCAGGGGCTCGAACCAATTGACCGATGTGAACTGGTCCAATTGGCCATTGACTGAGGAGGCCGGTTCAACCATCCTCTGACCGGTTTTTTGCCACTGGTGACCACAACAAGGTGGCCCACCTCATGGTCATGCCTCACATACCCTTAATTTTTTAAAATTGCGATTTTGCCCCAAGATTTTCGAATTTTTTGCAAAATTACCTCTCAAGTTCAAAAAAATTTGCAAAATGGCCCTAATCTCACAATTAAATCTCATCCATTCATTAAGAGTGCATATTAGCCCTTGAAAAAAATTCAACATCTGATTAATTTAATGGATGAGATTAGATCTAGGGATATGATAAGATTCTAGCCCTTGAATCAAACTAAGGGCTAGGATTTGATATAAAGAGGAGGTATACAAGTATTTTTCCCTCCAAAATTTGGAAGGGGGATCATTTTGTGCAGCTACATTCTCTCTAATCTACAAATTCTCTCTCTAATCTCTCTCTTCTCTCTCTTTTTCCCACCCATTCTCCTTTCTCTCTAACCACTTTATGCGGCTTCTCCAACTGCTCGCCAATGGGCTTTCACCTGCGACATCGCCGTCGATGTCACATCCTTTGACCTTCCTCCTTCTTTGTTCGATAGTCTGGCATCCAGCAGCTCCTCTGAAGCCTCGTTTATCGACCCATGCTCCTCCCTTTCCCTTTGGCATCGCGAATCGGTCCAAACCGAATCGGTTCTATCCAGTACTTGATCGGAGCTATCCAACGCCAATCCGGCCCCTCCAGCGATTGTAGCCTCCTCCAAGATCCCCTCAATGTCCCTTGGTATGGCTGCATATCGATTTTGCCCCACTCGAACTTGAATCGTCGGGAAACCGCAACTAAGGTATTGTTCTTGCTCTTAAGTTTGATAAGGCGAGATTGCGTTAGGCAATCGGGGCTAGAGCTCGCACCTAGGCCTGGTTTGATGATGATCACAGCTGATATGAGGTGTTCTAGATGTTATAGGATGGATTTGGATGATTGATCATGGCTTGAACTTGTTTGATTTAGTATTTAAACTTGTTCTGCAATTTTTGTGTACCAGAAGACCTGATCTGGTAAATGATTGAATATGAGCTTGAAAACGTGCTTTCCTGTGTTCGATGTCTTCAAGGCGTTCGAAGTCAACTCAATGAACTTTCCAAGATGTATAGAAATTCCTGATCGGACATCATTTACTACCTGAAAACCTCTATAAAAGTCGATGGTGTGTACTGTTATGTTGAGTTGCATTTCTTGTGATCAGTGATGTTTTGACCTCTGCAGTTTGCTGATTTTTCTGATTCATTTTTTAAGTTAGTTCCTTATGAAAATCAATCACCATAATTATATAATTTTTCTAGAATTTTCGAAGTTCATTAAGATAGGTCGATCAGTCTCCAAATGTCCGTGCTAGACATTGTTGTTTGTGATTCCTAACTGCCTGATGCTATTTCTCAAATTTTTCTAATTTTTTTGTTTGGATTTAGTCTTCGAGTTCTCATGAAATTTCTCGTATAGACGTTGCTTAAGACATACTTTTTTCTCATAATTTTGGATGAGTATTTCCAAGCCATACCTATCAAAAATCGTCATTTACTCATGCTGTTCAGTTCATTCCCAAGTATGAGTTCTATGTTTGTCAATTTTTTAGTGATTTTTATAGATCTAATTTCTAAATGATTCCTTCTAGAAATTTACATGTATAGATGTTCTTCATGACATATATTTTTTTCAAACTTTTTGGACAACATTCACTGGGTGAAAATCCAATAAAATCGTCTTTAGGTTATCCTTGCCTTTCTTTAGTCCGAATTGGTATTCGTGTGGAATTAGTTGTGTAATTGTGATCACTTGACTATAATGTCTTCATAAAAGTTATTATACATCTCAATATCATTTTAAGAAAGTATAAATTTTTCCAAATGGATGTCATTAACCCACATATCACATGTATTAGTGGAATTTTGATTCTATCATCATACATGTTGATTATGTTTACTTTGCCTTTGATAATTTTGTATCATGCATTGTGATCATATTCAGGTGTAAGTCCCTAATGAAAAATGTTCATGATCCTATATACAATCTATTTGATTTTTCTCCCATATTTTCCATGTCATATAAGAGTTATAAGCCATGCATTTTTTGAACATGTTACTGCTCTATATGTTGGAATCTCGTGTGTTTGTGCAAATGCTATAAATTAGGCATGAAATCAATCTTAATTGAACCTGGGGTCTCTGAGGAAGCCTAAGAACATTCCTTGAACTTTCCAATGATGTCAAGTTTGGTCCATTTTCATATCAATAGACTCCTTTTCCATTTTTGTGAAGTTGCCCTGAAATCTGAAAATTTTGCAAATTTAGAATGCATGTTGGGGCAATTATGTGTCTGCATTTTGCCAATTTCGCACAAATTTTTTCCATAAAGATTCTGAAGTCGAGTCCTTTATGAGCATTGATTTCATCTTTAGGACCATCTCGTGTTGAATTTTGAGAATTTTTGGACATCATCAACTAGGACAAATCACCATGAGTTTGCCTTAGAATCCTGTTGTCCTGTTCTGTTTTGATTGCATTGCGCTGTATTCTTTGATTTTTATAAAATCATGAATAGCTTTTCTTACGAAACTTTATTGATGAAAGTTTTTCTATATTGAGTACTTGATGTGCTATAATTTTTGTGAGGCTAATTACCTCATGGGTCATCTTCAATTGCTTGTTCTTTGATTGTTGTGCTGCAAATTCCCCTGTTTTGCCCATTGTGTCCCAATTGTGTTCTAAGATTTTTAGAAAATAATGCATATAGAACCAACTTTTGGTGTCTTCACAACTTTTGATCCTCATATCATGGATTTTATCAACAAAAAATTTCAGAAAATGAAAAGATCATTCAATGATCCTTTGAAGCATGTGATTTGTGCTTTATGCATGATGAATGTATGAAGTGACCCGGTGTCGGCTTACTAATTGTTTAATTGGATGAGAACCAAGATCTTCAGACTTACTTATATGTTTACCTTCAAGCTCTATGCATATGATTGTTAGATAATCATATAAACCCGATGCATGCTCATGGGTTAAGCTTGGGGTTACACATTAGGACTTGACTTAGGGACTTATGGTGTTAGTCATTGTGAGTGAATGCTAATGATGGCTAATCACCATAAACCGTATCTAATAATGAATGGGGAAATGGTCTAACAGCATACTGCGTGTGCAATTCCAAAAGGCCTACCCAAAGGCTAACTTGAATCGGTTGATTGCTATTTGCTTGATACTTTGACATGTTTTGTTTATCTTTTGCATGATTTGATATTTGTTTCAAATGTAACATGTTTGCATAGCCTTAAATTGAAGCTAGAATAGGCTCAAGATATTTTGACTATTCTTTTGCATGATTTGATTTTTTAGGAATAGCATTTCATAGACTCGGCTGCAAACTTCATTTAAATCAGCCTGACAGACAGCCCAACACGTGGTAAGGGAGGCTTAAACTCATTTGAATTTTCAACGTCAATCTCACAGGAGTCGGGCCTCTATGGGAATTTCGACTATTCTTTCTCTTTCTCTTTCCCTTACATTACTAAAATATTGCAAGTCGTTTGGATATGATTTCTGCTGGAACTCCCAAGAGTGTGGGAGTTCGCTACAACTCCAAGATTGTCGGAGGGTGAGCATCGATCCAGTACCAAATTTGTAGTCACTACTCTATTTCTACTAAAGGTTAGAAAAAAAAATGCAACCCAAGCATTTTTACTTTTTAAGATAAAAAGAATTATAAAAAGAGAGAGTATATCGGTCCATCTTGATCAAAGTGGTTCAGGCGGTTCAATTCTGCACCAAGTAGATTAGTCGGTCGATAATTAGCACCAACCCCCCCACCATGTAAATAACTATTTAACGAAAAATCGAAAACAATGCTTTTTTTTTTTATTAAAAAAAATGGTGAGAAACCACCACTTGTAGCTCTTTAACCGTCAAGATGCATATAGAAGGGACAAACAAAAACTGATGCAACCAAAGAACAAAAAATGGAAGGCGAAACCATTTGAATGCATTGAAACATAATGCAGGTGCATTTGCTCTAGTAAATGGTGGAAGCAACATCACCCAATGTTGCTTCCACCCAATGTAAACAAAAAGCAGCACCAAATTTTTGGAGTTTAAAATATCTGCTATAGAAGAAACCAAAACAAAACATGAAAAAAGATAAGATAAGAAATTACCAGTTCACGACTGGTAGGGTTGGTTCCTAATTACACAAACCAGGTGCCGACTTTGTTTGGTTTAGTTTCAGGTTCTAGGGTAGGAATTGACTTATATTGAAACTGATCACCCTAGTTGGAGTTTGCTGAAATTTGGATGGGAAATAGATTAAATTCTTTGGCCAACCTTAAAAATACAAAATTTGACATTTGAGCTTTGAGGATTAGGCCGGCCGAAGGATTGATTGAGGCTTGGGTATAAGGTTAAGCAATCAACCGAGATAGATTTGGCTCAAGTTAGGATAAAATTGTCCAAACAATCATAAACCTATTGCATTTTTGCTAATTCAGTCATAAATATTTCAATTTTGCCAATTGAATCTTAAACATTTTTACTTTTTGTCAATTGAATCCATTTAACCAATTTTGGCCGGAATTCTCTGATGTAGATGTTGGTCATCCTATGTGGCGTAAGGCCAAAGACTAACGTGGATAAATTTATTTATTTTTAAAAATATTTTTATGAATGTTTTAAAATATTTTTCTACTTTTCCCTTTTTCTTTCCTCTTTCTCTTCTAACTCTGTTGGTTGCTTAGCCTCCAGTGATGGGCCGAAGGCTGCGATTAGCTAGAGTCGGCTTTGACCTCAGGCAAGGTCGCCCTTGTCGGGAAATGGTGAGAGGTGACCTCGCCAGCCTCCCGCGAGGTCACTTTTGCCCAGATGTAGGGAGGGAGGAACCTTGCGGGCCTTGCATGAGGCTTGCCCTCATCGAATCTAGTGAGGGTGAGCCTCGCTCAGGGCCAGTGAGGTTGACCCTTGTCCTCACTCAAGTAGGCGAGGGTGAACTTGCAGGAGGCTGGTGAGGGCAACCTCGCGGGAGGAGAGGCTGACCCTCGGTGATCATCGGAGGTTGGGCAATTGGCAGAGGTAGAAGAGAGAGAGGGAAAAACAAAAAGAAAAAAAGAAAAAAATTGGAAATTTTTTTTAAAAAAATAATCAAATTTATTCATGTCAACACTAGGCGTGCTACGTAGAATAGTCGGTGTCCACGTCAACAGATTTTGACTAAAATTAGTTGGATGGACTTAATTGGCAGAACGTAAAAAAGTTTTGGATTCAATTGACAAAATTGAAATGTTTAAAATTAAATTAGTAAAAGTACAATAAATTTAGAATTTTTTGGACAATTTTCCTCGCAAGCAAGGGCATTTAGCAGAGTTTTTCTGGGAGATTTTAGGGAGAGGAGGTTCAGCATTTGCGTCAAAACGTGCGGATTATGGATGATAATGGAACAACTGGGAAACACGTGTAGAGTGGGCTGAGTGGGAAATCCATGACAAGCCAAAAAAAAGAAAAGTTTTTTTTTTTGGGGGGGGGCGCGTATTGAACGAAGAACAACCAAGCGGGTTTAAGAAAGAAATAATTTTTTTTTTTTTTTAAGAATTTTTTCCCCTTTGGGGTCCAATATGATCACATTCGGGTAAGAAAAAATTGAGAGCAATCTGACCGTGGAAGTCTTTTGGTGAGATAGAGACAAAAGGAAGAATCTCACTGTGGAAGTCTTCACATTCAGGAATTTGTCCATGTTGTATTTGATAAATCTAACTCTATTATGAAGAAATGTATTGATGATAACATATATCTCTTGGGGCATGGTTTGTGGATTTCGCCACTACATCAAAAGATTTGCCTGAGGATTGGAGGTATGCAAAAATCTCATCCCAAAGACCTTATCATTAGAGACCCATCAAAATGGGTAACTACTAGAAACTCTCTCAATGTTTGACAATTTTGTTGCCTTTTATTTCGAAAGTAGAACTTAAAATTGTTGAGCAAAAGCTTTAGATAATGATGAATACACTCACTGAATATGTTATTGATTATTTGGAATCATATATGTTGTATTTAAGTATTTTTTGCATAATAACAAAAGGGTAAAAAAGAATGTTCTTGTCTTAAAAAATTAAGGTCGAGTACTTGGAACTTTGAGAGAAGAATATCGGGAGAAGAACACAACTTGTGTCACAACTTTATATAAAACTTTTTACTGATTCACTTAAATGCTAAAATTGGGGGAAAACAACCACTTAAGTGCCCCCAACAAGAATTCCGGCTAAAAAAATTATGTGGCTTTTATAATGAAAAATTTTATTTGATGTGGCATTTTTTTAGCACTGAAGTGTTCACTATTTTATTAACATTGGTATTGTAGTTATAACTTTTTACCAACTATTGGCACCGAAGCAATCTTTTTTTACAACGACTAGCATTGAAGTGATCATTTTTTAACTTGCCACACGATATCATTTTAGGGTTTTTATGCTAATTTAGACCTCCAGCAAGCCACTCAGCTTAATATATTAATAAAAAAAATGTCGTCAGATTTCCGGACACAAGTTGTGACACTTTTGATGTTCTTCTTCTTGGAACTCCCGCCTACAACAGTTCTGAATCTGGATTTGTCTGCCCAATCCAGCAAGTAGCTGGGCCATTTTTGGCCAGACACCCGGAAGTCTTACTAGTCAAATTTCTAACCATTTGATATGTTAGTCACAACTAGTTGAGTTCCTTTTTTTTTCCCCCTTTTACAAATAGGATAGCCCATTGCCTGGGGTAATTATGTAGCCAATGCTTGCAAAATCCCTCTTTTATATACTTCACAGTCAAATTCCTAACAGATGAGTTTTGTGAGAGTGTCTTTGTAAGAGAGCGCACCATATTTGTAAAGAAGTATTGGCTCCATTCTAGACTAACCTTTGTACAAGGCTACAAGTGTCGTGGATCGGGCAAGACTCCCTCCATCCATAATCTTTTTATTTACATTGCCAAACTTATATTTATATGTAAATAATTGACACTGTGGTGCATATTCTATATATTGGGCCAAAAGTTGATATATTTCATGAATTAATTTCTCATTTTCAACAACTTTTTGATTTTGTAAATCATTGGCCTCGTCAGAAAAATCATCAAAGGAATCCTCGATTTACGAAAGCATTTTCAAGGCGTTCCGAATATACATTTTTTCATATACACTTTCACATACTCAATCATAAGATGCTCACCATCGTAATCAGGGCAAAAAAAATAATGTGGGGGGAAAATAGATTTGAAAGCGTGCCAAAAAAATGTTGACAAAATGACCATCGACACAATCAAACATCCAAACAATTAGAGTGAATCGAGGTCGCACTGCAGTTCCATATTCAAGCACAAAAGGGTGTAAATGGGGCTTTAGATGGAGTGATGAAACTACACCAATCTAAGTATGAGAAAAGCAAAGTGTATTGGAATTGAAATTAAATCGAAATAAAATTACAAGGAATTGAAATTGCAAGGAAATGAAAATACAGGTAAAAGGAAAGATAACTCTCGGAGATGAAGCGTGCATTGGTTGATTTGCTGCTTCAGCCTCTTTAAGGTTCTTCTAAGGTTATAAATGCATTATTTCAAGTTTCTCAAATAATTGTATCTATCTTTTCCAACACTATACCTATGTTATGGAGTCAGCTAAATCATCACGCAAATTCAGTGGATATATATAGTTGCATAAATATTTTTCATAGCAGAAAAATGCACCGTCACTTTTTGTGTAAAATTCATCAGTATCACAAGCATAAATATTTGTTCATCACAAATTTTTGTTGATGGTCTCATGCCGTGTAGATGTAGCTGTTCTAGTGTAGAATGAAGTAGGCACAAAACAAGTCATCACGGCGAAAAGTTCTACCGTAGAAACTTGTTGAAGAGAACACGATGAAAAGTTAAAAGGGGAAAGAAAAAGCCAAAAGCAGCTTGATAAGTGATGGTCATCATGCCTTTGCTAAGAAATCGGATGAATACAAACTCTCCCTCGATGTGTAGCGACCTCACTCCTCTACCTTTCTCGCCGATCAGACGGCAAATGAAAGAAAAACCACTGGTAATTACTTGCTCTGGTTCCCTATTCTAGCTCCTTTCTTGATTCTTCATTCGCTTGAAGAGCTTTTGCCGTCGCTCTTCGTCTATTTCCTCCTGTTGTGCTCGCCTGTCTGTTTCTTTTGTCACGTCCAGCTTCAGTATTTTGCACCCCCATCACGCTTTCCCCTGCACTGGTAGGGCCATTTCTCCGGGCAAGTGCAATATCCTCAAGAGCTCTTGATGCAAGACTGCTTTCATGGACTAAAGCTGGTTCTGGTGGCTTCTCCTGTAAATCTGTTTCTCCTGAACTCTCTTCCTTTGAATCTGTTGATACATGAGCATGACAAACCCCGTAGCGTGTACATTCGTGACCAACCTCATAGAGTAAAGCCGGATGGGGTCGCTCATTGTCTGGAATCACAGCCTTCAGGTCATCCTCTAGATGCTCACACATTATTCGGAATCCCCACTTGGCCAAGACTCCTCCATGTACTGTAAAGCTAAACTGGAAATGATTCAGATCAGCTTGACCAAAATCAACTTTTCCACACAGCGATCTTGGTTTGGAATATGCAAGCCAGACGTGATCAGAAATCACTTGATCAGATGGTGAGAATAGACCAATCCCTCCCCCCTTCTTGCCATTAATGTGTGGTTGGATCTGGACTTTGGCAACCTCTTTTCCTCCTCCCTGTCCGAATATAAAACAGAAAGCAAATCCTAGGAACTTGTCATACAAGTGACGTGAAGCCATGAAAGATATAGAGTTCCCCTCAACTGGAAGGAACCACTCTGACATCTCTCCTCCGGGTAAAAAAAGAGAGCCTCTTTCCCTGTGACCATCTTCCCGTAACTTTGTGATCAGTGCCTACGTGGAAGAGTTAAATGAGTCAGTTAGTAATCCTTGTAAATTGACGAAAAGAGAGAAAAAAAGAAAAGAATAATGCTCGTAATTCCACCACACACTGGTGTTCTATCATGCAATATAAAGGAGGAAAAGTCCAAAACCAAGTGTGTGGCCACTTTCACTACATACACGTGTAGAGACAATACTTGTAATTCAGAGGGAGAGAGAGTGTGTAACCTCAAGTGGGAGCACATGAGCCATGGTCAATCCTTTGCCAACTAATTCATCACATGAATTTAAGATAACATAGGTGGTGGCACTCGGTAGATCTGGAATCTTATGTAGAGATTCGCAACCACCTGCGTGGATATACTGCAAAGGCGGTGGAAGCTCGGGAATCTCTTGAAGTCGTCGGCAGTTGGAAACAGTTAATGATTTCAAACAATGGCGCTGCTTGATGCTTGCAGGAAGGCTAGTAAAATTGTTTCCCTCCAGTGATAAACTTTGTAATTTGGGAAAACAGAAAAGATTCTCAAGGAACTCCACTCCTGATAGATTGCATCCGCCTAATCTCAGCGAGGATTCATCTTCACATGGGAATCATTTGAGTTCTCCTCATACTTTGGAAACTCCACTAAATTTGAGCAACCTTCAATACTCAGCCTCTTGAGCTTATGTAACTTATAAAGGCTAGACGGAAGGGTTGTTAGGTTCTTGCACTGATCTAACACCATCACCCATAAAGAGATGAGATTTATTATGGACGCGGGGAGTTGTTTAACAGCAGTCCCTTCCAATTTAAGTTCTTGCATGCCCTCCATTTTATCTGGAATATCAGGGAACATTTCCAATTTTGAGCAAATGGTAAGATAGAGATGTCGAAGGTTTTTGGACTTGAGCACACTTGGAAAAACACTTAGCTCTTTACACCCACTTAAATTCAACAACCGTAGCTTCTCGTGATATGCAACCGACTCATGGGCTTTTACCAAATGTTTGCAATCATGGAGATCCAATTCCTCAAGATTGGGAGTGCATGAGAGGTCGGGTAAACAAACAAGTGACTCGCATTCGCTGAAATTGATAAACCTCAGTTTCTTGAAGTCCTGCTGAAAGCCAATGAAATCAACTTTGATAAACATTCTGAAGCATTCAAGTTCAAAGTGTCATAACTTATGTTTCAATTTTCGATACTCAAAAGTCACCAATGCTTTATGCTCGTGACAAATACATCACGAGTGTCATAATGTTTGTAGTGTTATAATTTTATTTTTCAATTACTTAAGTGTCATTATTTTTTAATTGCTCACTTGAGTGACATACCTCTTTAAAAACGTCCAATCAGTTTCGGAAATCCGACATGATCTAACACTAGTGATGAACGTAGTAAAGGCATTCAAGTGATATATTGAAAGTAATTATACTAAAGTAAATATTTTGTAACGTTCACCACAAGTATTGGAAATCTGAAGTAGTGGTGAACGTAGTAAGGGCATTCATGTGATATATTGAAAGTTAATATACTCAAAGTAAATATATTTTGTAACATTCATCACAAGTATCAAGTATCAAACACTAGTGGTAAATGTTTTTTAAAAGTTATGATACTCAATTAAGCGCCATACAAAGGTTATGACACTTGTAATATTTGTTTTCCTCTCCGAGCTTGTTTTTTTGAAAATGAGATTGGACTTTTTCTTGAATTTTTTTGTTTGAATCAAAATCAATATTCACATAGGAAAGTGTCCTAAAACGGGAAGTTCCACTTATGTTTCTTCATGTAGTAGACCGACATCCTGTATTTAATGCCGTAATCAAATATAAACAATTTAATAGATGTAGGTGTATCTTAAGCACATTGACTAGCATCATCCGAATTAGCAATTGTTGCATTCAAAGTTTTCAATAATACATATTCATATCGATATGGCAATAGATATAAATATACAAAAGAGAAGAAAATAGAGACCATTATTTAAATGTGCACCTGAAGTTGCTTCCCCACTACTAGGATGTTGCTTTTGTGTAGATCAAGTCCAACTAACTTCTTTGGACCAGAGAAAAATTTTGGAATCCAAGGACATTCGGGCCATTCAAACCATCTTAGTTCATTAGGAAGACAAATAGGACCTTGGAAAGAATTATGCACATTAACCATGATGAGCACCCTCAACCTTCTCATGTTTGCGAAAGCATTAAGACCTATGTATATGTCCTCTGGCTTGGGTAAATGCAAAACAATGGCTTTTACTGCATTTGTTCCCTGTATTCATAGAATTTGCATTGCAATTAATATACAAAGTCAGAGAATAAGAGACTAAAATCAGTGTCTATACCAGCAAATCTTACCATATCCCCTAATAAAACATCAAGAACATCATCAAAAACCCATAATCTACTGCGTCTTCCATGATCATCATGACATTCTTGTTTAACAATATCCATGCCCATCAACTGGATTAAGTCATGCATCTGTAGGGTCTCTTTCTCTTCAATTATCAAGGACTTTTCCTTAAGAACTTGCACTCCAATAGTTGTGTCAAAATCACAACTGTCAAGGACTTTCATAATATACTCAATAGATCACCCCTTGAAGAAACAGGCTATATCAAGGAAAATCTCCTTTGCATAGTTCTCTAATCCATCATAACTTAACTTAAGAACATCGTTGATGGTTTTGTTGGGACTTTTGGCAAGTTTATTCAATGCACTTTCCCACTCATTTTCTCTTCTACCACATAAGAAAGAGCCCAATACTTCAAGTGCTAAAGGAAGTCCATTAGCATAATGCAAAGCACTAACCTCAAGATCCCTCCTTATTACTATTCTGTTGTTTCTTAGAAAATCATACTTATTGAAAAGTTCAAGAGCTTCACAATTCTCTAAAGTTTTAACTTCATAGATATGATCTTTATCTATCCCGTGGGAAGTTAGCAAATGGTTATCTCTTGTCGTAATGATGATCCTACTTCCTTTACCAAACCACTCACACTCTCCAGCTAAAGCATTTAACTGTTTTACATCATTGACATCGTCGAGAACAAGAAGAACTTTTTTGCGGGAAAGTCTAGCTTGCATTAAACTAATACCTCTATCAACACTATTTACTGCTAATCTTTGTCTAAGTAATATCTCGGCCAACACTTTTTCTTGCAAAGGAACTAGATCCTTAGAATCTTTTGAAGCTTCTCGAACATTTGCCAAAAAACATGAACCCTCAAATTGTCTAAAAATAGCATTATAAAAGGCTTTAGCTAAAGTTGTTTTTCCTATGCCTCCTTGTCCCCATAATCCTATCATGAAAACATCATCAGACTCAAGATCTAACATTGATTCCAGCTTTACCACTTGGGGATGTATCCCAACCGGATGCTTAGAAACATGTAGGGGTGTTCGGTCCAGCTGCATAGAGATCTCCTCCACAATTCTCTTTATAAGCTTTGCTTCATCTCTAGCAAAATCAGGAAAATTACTTGACTTATTGATTCGGTGGTTCAAAGATATGATTAAGTTTCATCATAATAAAAATGATAGATGTAATTCAGCATATAAAAAGCAATGACAAATCAGCGTGTCACATCAATTACTACTTACCTGTCATTTAACTTCCACCCAAAAAGGCTACCGGCGTCAAAAAGAGCATTCCTCCATCCCTTCACTATCTCCGAATCCTTTCCAAACTTGGACTCATGTTTAGCCATAGCTATCCCATAACTCTTTCTTCCTCCTCTCACTTCTCTTGGTTCCACTTTGTAAAAGACTGGCAACACAATTAGGTCCTTTTGTGCCTTGCACTCCATGATTTTCGCCACCTCTTCCAAACACCATGTCGAGAAAGCATAGTTCTCAGAGAAAACGACAATTGCAATTCGTGAATCCTCAATCGCCTTCATAAGTGCAGGTGATATATGCTCTCCCTTTCTCAGTTCTTCACTATCGATATAAGTGTATATTCCCGTTTGATCTAGAGCTGTATAGAGATGACTAAGAAAGTTGTTGCGAATGTCTGGACCTCTGAAACTCAGGAAGACGTGATAACTCATATCTGGTTTGGAAGAAGAAGAAGAAGCCATTAGAATCAGGAAATTGAGGAGGCTAACAATGAGCAATGAGTTGCCTAAGATTTGGTACCTTGTTTGAGGTAGTTTATTCACCGTGTTATCTTCTCTATATGTTCATTGTACCCTGATGCATGGCTTCCTTTTTTTATTTTTTTATTTGTGGGTCAACTAAGAATAGTTTTAATCAATTTTTTCTAATGAAGTTGCTCGGGGATGAGACTGACATCTTAGCTACCCCAGTGAAATACTTTGCTGTGACTTCCAGGAAATGGCATCCGAACCAATGAGTTTTTGTCTTTCATTTTATTTTTATTTTTTGCAAATTATAAATTATTCGTGACTACTCGAAAGACATATCGTCTTGAGTTTGTTGTTTTTTCTCCTTATGTACACATTAAAGTACACTAGCCCTCATGCACGCGCTTTTGCTTCAAAAGTTGGTCAATCATACTTTTCAATTTTTTTTATAGTCACTAAAAAGTCAAATCTAACGCACCTTATTTAAAATACCCAAAAATGTAAGCAAAGCCATAGAAAAGAAGATTGCATCTTTTTGGTGGAAACCAAATGAGGCTCGAGTGGGATTGCATTGGAAGAAATGGGAGATCCTCAAGACCAGGAAAGACATGGGAGGATTGGGTTTCTGAGATTTAATCATCTTCAAAAGAGCAATGTTGGGTAAACAAGCTTGGAGGCCCTCACAACCACCCACCGCTCTATGGAGTAGATTGTTGAAGGGCAAATACTATCCACGGGGAAATTTCTGGACTGCAGGGAAAGGAATAAGACCGTCTTGGGGATGGCAAAGCTTAATGTTAGGAAGGGATTCACTTGCACCGGATGTTAGGTGGTGTGGAAAATGGAAAATCTATCAACGTATGGGACGACACTTGGTCATTAGTTGGTGCGCTAGGGGACCAGCCAACCAAGGAGTCCCTCAAAGAGTGGAGGGGCTGATTAACCATAACCAGATGGTGTGGAATGAGCAGTTGCTGAATAGTTTGTTCGATGAGAGTATTGTGGAGGAAATTGTGGCCATTCCTTTGAGTAGGAATGCTGGGGAAGATAGACTTGTGTGGACAATGCATAAAGCTAGAAGCTTCACAGTTAAAAGCACCTATAACAAGATACAATCCACAGCCCAGCAAGAGAGTATTGATCAACCATCATCTTCCAATCAACCACCTAGAACCCTATGGACAAATATATGGAAACTAAGAGCCTATCCCAAGATTCGACTATTTCTCTGGAGTGTATACCAGAATGCAATTCCTACTAAGGAGAATCTGTACAAGAGGAAAGCCACACCTGATCCACTTTCCCCGTGTGTCGCCAAATGCCCGAAACAGCAGAATGTTTGCTTCTCCTTTGCCCCTGGACAAAAGAGGTTTGGTATGATCAAAGGCTCCATATTATAATTCAGCAACATAATATTATGCAAATGGACAAATTGGTTCAATTGCTATTTGAATAGAAGAATCTCTTACCGACAAGAGAAGAGCTTGCTGGAATCCTATGGTCAATCTGGAATGCCCGAAATGCTGATGTTTTTCAATCAAGACAGCCGCAAGCTACCATGGTGGTAGATGAGGCTTTTGCAATGCCAAAAAGCTACTTTAGGTGGAACCCAGAGACAAAATCGAAAATCGAGAGAGTTGGAAATCAACCTGCGAAGTGGATCCACCAGCGTCTGGAGTGTTGAAATTTAACTCGAATGGCTCGTGGGTGGAAGGGACGACAGATGAAGCTGTTGCTGGAGTGCACTGAGATTCAAATGGTGTTGTAGTGGACAGTTTCATCAAATCGATTCGAGCTTCGTCGGTAATTGAAGTTGAAACTTTGGCCCTGCAATAGACACTCGAAAGGGTAAAAATTCTCTTTGATCTGCACAGAGAAACTGATCTGTAGGCTGTTGTGGAGAGTGATAACTTATCACTTGTGCACTATGTGATGGGAACTGAGGATTTCGGCTACGCCGACTTAGGTGTCCAGCTAGCCCATTGTCTTAGAGATGCAAATCAAGTCGTGGACTGGATCGTGAAGATCCATTGCAAGAAGATCCTTCCTTATAGTTGGCTTGTAAACCCTCTACAAGCTCTTACAGATTTATTATGCTCAAATGTCGCACAAATTTTGATTTAGTATTTAATGAAATGCGCATCTTTTTTGACAAAAAAAAATGTAACGCACCTTGAAAAATTGAATTCTTGTCTCACCCATATCCATAACTAATTTAGCAAATGACATTACAATTTGTCATACCAGCTTTCAGTTGAAATTATAGCCATCATAGAAAATGGGATGAAAAGCATCTAAGAAAATAAAATAGGATTAATTAAGGAAATGAAGTTATATTAATTTTCAAAGTGCATAATTGTTTTTCTTCAATCACTGATTCATTTTTCTTTGATGTAAAATCGTGAGTTTAAGTCATAAATTTGTTAAATATTACTCACGTTCACATTACTTAGCTCTTGAAATGATATGAGGTAAAAATGGGAATTGAAATGATATGCTATCCCACCCTCGGACCTTGATTTGTATTCGATAAATTTGAACAGTGTAATGCGCGCTTAGACTTTATCACATTATAATTCAGTAGCTTTAGCTCGGTCCTCCTGATATCTTTTTTCTCTTTTTTATATTTTGCTTAGTGAAGAGCCCACGTGAATGTTTGTTCACCCTTTCGAAGAGAAAGGAAGAATTGAAATATCAAAGAATGGTAATTCGTTGGAGAGCTCAGACATGAAGACAAGTTCGTTCTGCATTTAATCATGTCTTGACCGATAAAAAAGAGCATTAGATTCGATATTTATTTAGATAGGTAGGAGATCATCATCCACAATATATGCATTGACGAGTTCTAAGATTATGGCCTACCTGCTTTGAGGGATGTGATGGTACTAGCAACTTGACAACAATAAAATATTTGCCCCTAAAAAAGAATAATATTCGAACCAGTTTTCTACAAACGATCGAACTATTCAAAGCAAGACAACGGGAAAGCAAAGACGTTTGCTGAATGTTTGATAAGTTCAACATGGCATTTGTCACCTATGACCTTGGTGATATAGTGTTCTAAATTCACCTTTCTGTTGACGGTTGCTCTGAGGTTGAGACCTCACAGACTTCAATGGCGTCAAACAAGGTCTGAGGCCTTCAACGATGATCAATGAAATGCATGGTGGTTGAAGTGGCAACCCGATATGTGGTGAGGCAGATCGATGATTGTCGAGGTGGTGGGCCAATCGACGGCAAGATACTACTATTTGATCAGTCGATCTATTACTAGCATAACAAAAAAACTCTACAGGAGAAGAGTATTACCGGAATCGCTGTGTCTGCTTTGTAAATCAACTCTAGAAACCCCTGAACACATATTCCTCTTGTGCCCCTGGACGCATGAAATTTGGGCAAACTCCACATTACAGATCCCGATATCGAGTCACGGCCTCTCAAGCATAGATAAGTGGCTCTTGAATTTCATTAAAAGTGAAAGGGACTCACCTTCGCTTGAGCTTGTGACAAAGACGCTGTGGTATATTTGGAAGGTGAGGAATAACGCCATCTTCAGAGCCCAAAAACAGGATCGGCAAGGAGTAGTAACAGCAGCCCTAGCATCGCATGCATTTTGTAAGAGATGGAATACAAAGACCAAGAAAGTCGCAACAAATCGGAGTACTGCACTTCTGAATCGGGTACCGCCGGCGTGCGGATCTCTGAAACTCGATGTCAACAGCTCCTTCCTTCGAGAATCAAACTCTGGTGCCGTCGCTAGAGTATGCCAGGACTCGACAGGTAAGATGACTGGGGGATTTGCTCGAGTGGTGAAGACGCGGTCAGTCTTTGAAGCTGAAACCTTAGGCTTGCTGCAAGGTCTCGGGTGTGCTTTGTCTCGATCTGATCACAAGTGGGTGGTTGAATCTAACAACCTGTCTGTAGTTCAGCAAGTAAGTGGTGGGAGGAAAGAGAACTGGGTCCAAGCGAGCAGTACTTCATTGACTTTTTTGCCCCACCTTAGCTTGGTCCATTGCCCTGGAACTCATAATAATGTTGTGGATTGGGTCGCAAAAATCCAACTCCACAACACTCTTCCTTTATATTGGGTTTCATACCGCCTCATCCGTTGGACTTGTTATGTTCCGAAGCACGTTTGATGTATCCATCTACATTTTCGTGTTAAAATGAAATGATCCTTTACTAACCGAAAAAAAAGAATTGACATAATTTAAAGATTAACAATTGAATTGATCTTCGTGTAATAAATTTAAGATTTTTTGGACAATCATTAACAAAAGTAAATCATGTTCATAAGATGTCTCTGACGTACTCAATTCCTGGTTGGATCCCTCCTCCATGGACGAGTTGTCATTCGTTACTATTGCTATCTTTATCCATTCATCTAATCCATTCCTTGCTACTTGAATTATTTGGTAGTAGTACCGATAAAAAAAAAAAAGAATTATTTGGCAGTAAGTGCTGTCATTAATTATTAATTGATTTATAAAAGAAATGATGCGCATGGCAAAAGACACATTTTTCATTCTTGCCCAACTCCCACAAAACCTGCAACGATTTTAAGGTGAGTGGATATATCAAACGGAACTCCGTCTAGTTGGAGTTTAAATCTTAAATTCTGACAAATCACATTTCAACATGTCCCTTCCGACATTTCTTTTTTCATTGAAGATCAGATTGAACAATTTTATCGGAATTTTCCAATGTCAAAGAAGCCTAGATGAGTAACGGACAATGTTTTCATAGCTCTTTTTTTTTTAAACCGCATCATTGATTAATTATTTAATTAATAGGTACAAATTAGTTTTTCTTTTTGTCGAAAAAAATTGTATTCATAGTTCAAAAGATATATGGGAAGTACATAGTCCTTCATGATAAAGCAAACAAAGCGGAGCAAATGGCAGAATACTACAAAATAAAGCCAAATCCAGAAAATAAGGAGGATCAACAAATCACCGATAGGATTAAGCACGCACTCATTTCTTCAAGCAAAATGCTAATCACTGAATCTTGTATCATCATTAGTGATGAACACACATCGAAAATTCATTTTCCAATAACTACAACGTTGTCAATTGGCAGTGCGCGCCTAGGTTTGGCTTCCTCTACACCACTGCCATATGGAAGATACACATTAGTTTTAAAAAGCGTAGATGAGTTACATATTTCAAGTCAAAATGATTATTATTGAGTAGTCTATTTGCATTCTAATTGTTTCACGTCAAATAATCATTATGGTGTTTGACTTTGTAATCGAGTTATTCCATTCACTTGTATTCGGATTGTTGGTGTGACAGTAGATGGTGTTTGAAATAATTATTGTTTACCATTAAGTCAAAATTTCATAAGAAAAGAAAGCTTTTAACGCAGGTCGGATCCTAGCATCGATAAATGCTTTCCGACTAGAATGATTGAATCAATTCCACTTTTCACTCTGTCAAGATTGGCTTGGTCTTCAATGTAAAAAAGTGCAAGATCGAATCGAGGCATCAATAATACTCAGTATTCTACTGGCCAAATCCCTTTCACAGCACGAAATATACCTCAATTTTCATTAGTTCCGTTTCGGCTTTTGCCCCCAATTTCCCACTTCTTGGTGAGGCAAAACCTCACCACACCAAACCCCACTACACTAAACTCAGGGATGATGGCCGCTTTGCTTGTCTTGTATCTTCGGGATACGAGTTGGTGGTTTTCTTTCAGAGAAGGTGAATATAAGATAATTAATAAATCTGTTGCCGATTTTGTTTCGAGTATGGGTTTGACTCTGCCTCTAGCTATTCTTGTAGGCATTAGGCCTGGTGAAATGAGAGATTGAACTAAACAACAACACAGGGTGATAATCTTAGGGATTCCCCATTCGTGTCCCTGCATCAGGAAACAAATGCCGCTCGTTGTCTGTCTCGCCTGGCCCAGTGAATGTTTCCTTAAGAGTTTCAAGCTAATACTAAATACACTTGCCTCTTCTCATTTAATCTGTTTCCCTTTGTCTTTTGAAGTACGGCATTTCTCTTCACAGATGTTGCCACATTTGTGAAGTCTCATCCTCTGGATCTGTTGTTTCATCGGAATTCTTGCAAATTGAAGCTGGATCCACTAATTATTGTCTTACAATCACAACCTTCAAATTGTTCACTAATTGCTTGCATCTAAGCACATATCCCAATTTTTTCCCGACTCCACCTGATAACTCTCCTCAAATTTACCAAAATTGACTCCTACCCCTACACTCCCCGCCACTCATTTGGTTAGATAAATTGGATCCACATGTGATCTGAATAAAATGAACCAAAAATTCCTAAGGGGCGGCCCTCGCTAGAGCTAGGCAGGGGAGACCCTTGCCCAACTCTCTCCGGCCACTAGCAAAAAGGAAAGAAAAAAATAGACAAAAATTGTTCATGTTAGTATTGGCCACACCACATAGGACTACCAACGTTGACTGGACCGCTGCATCAGCATTTTGTGGTCAAAATTATTTGAAATAACTACATTATTAGTAAATTGTCAAAAATTTAGGATTAAATTGACACAATTGAAAATCTTGTGACTGAATTGGCATAAATACAATAGATTTAAAACTTTTTTGATAATTTTCTCCTATTATTGTTATTTTTTTGGTATGTTCCCCGATTATTTTGACCAAGCGCTTTCATGACCACCATCATTTCAAATCATTGGCCAGAAACCGGGTTATTTTTACCCTCAATTTGGCCATGGCTATCAAGATCATCTCCCGGTAGATTTCAAGTACAGTTGATACCTGATTTTTAATCGACACGTTAATAAGGGTAAAAAATCAAAATTAGAGCTTCCGATCGTGATCGAGCCAGTTTTTCTAACAAAAAGCGTTGTTTTTCAATTCTATTTGTTGGCTTAACTTTAATAAGTAATTTCATATTTATTTTACAAGAAAACCCGAATGGTCAAATGGGTGACTTTCTGGTCAATCCTTTGACTAAAAGTCAACTTCAAATCAAATTTTGGCGTTTTGCATAAAAATGTTCCTTTCAAGTTTAATTTCACTTTAGAAATGAAAATTTTGGAAAAATTCAAAGATTTGACCACAAAATCAAACTTCTAGTGAAAAGTCAACTAGAGTTTGATTTTTAGTCAAATCTATAACAAAAAAATGGAAAAATACAAAAATCACCAAATCATTTCATTTGATCTTCAATTTGATTTTAGCTTCAAAAATTTTGCGAAAATCGATTAAAAACCTCATTTTACAAAAATTTTAGTTTTAGGTTCAAAATCGCCAAAAAAATAAGTACTTTTGTTCTGATCATAATTAGGCTTAGTTCATTTTGCAACATTTGATCTAGAGACAATTACTCATTCACTCGTTCAATCAATTTCAAGATCAGCCAAGCCGGAATGTGAATTGACATGCTAACTAGAATTCAGATAAAATGACAAAATTCATTTACATTACTACAAAAAGATTAATATGTGAACCTAGTTTCATGCATTTCAGTCGATGTGAATTGCTGAATTTGGTGAATTCACCTCGAACTCACAAGGTTCAATGCTATAGCCTGATTAGGATGCATAAATTAGAGCAAATAGTAAGATGACGATTCCCTTCCTTCGTGCTATGTCTAAAGCTTCTTACGGCTATACGGTGCAGAAGCGAAATGGCCCCGAAGATTAGCTTTTTGGGCCCAGAAATGAAATGGGCCTCTGAAACGTCCCAATAATTTAATAAATTTGGTTGCTGAAATGGCACATGTAATAAACTACATCCATCAGAATAGTGACGTGGAAAGCCAAAAAATTACGCTTAATAGGAGGAATAATTTTAAAAGAAATCTGATAGAAGAATTTTACATCATCAAAACTGTTTAAATTGGAAGATGCAATAAAACCTATTGAGAAAAGAAAGACCCGAAAATTAATCTACACTCAAGCAACTTGATGGACCTGAGACCAAAATGGCACCGACACCGACACCGACATGCGACACATGACACGACATGACATGCCAATAAATTATTTCTCAAAAAATAGAAAATTTCAATAAATTGGGATATGTTATATATTAAATGTGTATTTTTATAATTATGATTTTATGGTTGTTTTAATCAAATTAATGTAATCCAAATTCACATATAAATAAATAATAATAAAAGAATCTAGAATAAATTTACACTAAAAATATTAATACACCATTTGTTAATATCATTCATCATTTCAATTTGACAAATTTAACTCTATTTTAATAATCCATAAAATTTGGAGGGAAAAAATAAGTAATTCATATTATTGACTTGCGTGTCAAAGCGTGTCAGAAGAGAATAGAAACAAACAAACTTGAGGGTGAATTGTATGTCATAGAAAATGAGAGTTAGAAGAGGAGAGAATACTAAATTTTTCTTCTTTCCCCATTTATTATTTTTATTTTTTTACATATTTACATTTTGACCCTTTATTTATTGAAAATTTTTAAAATTGACCAATGCGTGCCGGAATTATGTGTCGGAATTCTAAACTTTAATATTGGAATTCCGGACTTGTGTGTTGGAGAGTATTAGGAGAGTTGATAAGGTGTAGGATTTTTTTACACCAATTAATTGAGTATTGGAGAGTGTCAGGTTTGCGTCGAAGTGTTCAACATGATGCAAAGGCTTCCAAAGAGTATGCTACTTCCTAGCCCAAGACCAAGCAAGACTAATCCGTTATGAACAATTTCTGATATGGACTCGGGTCCAGTGGACCTAGTCAACCGTGCTTATGCATTTTAAGGGGTTTAAGTGGACCAATACGTTAAACCCGCTTTATGGATCATGGTGATGGACATGGCGCGATGGGCTCGGATCCGAGCAATGGCTGTTGTTTTGAAGGAATTTCTTATATGGATCACAAGTATATCACAACCATTCATTTTATGAACATCCGAGTGGACCCCATATATCATAATCGCAAAACGAACGGCTACGATAGATCCGGTCAAGTGGACTCGTGACGAGATGATTTTTATCCAATTTCTTGGAAGAGCTTTGCAAAATAGTCGAGAAGATGTATTTAATTGCCAGGCCTTAAATAAACACTAATTGTGAATGAAAAATTTCTCATACGATTGGAGTGGGACTTGCCCCCCAATCCTAAACCAAGCCATTTCGCACTTCACAGCATTGAACCTCACCATGTATGATTTTATCACCTTGAGGCTCGAATAATGAATTAATGTAATTCAAATTATTATTTTCACTGGGCGCAAATACCTTCCCTAAAAGACTTATACACATTGTATTCACATGAAATTTTTTTTCGTTTATATCCTTAAGAATCATAGATTAATTTTGGAGATTATAAAACTCACTCAAATATTGTGTTTATTATCTGGAATCATATTTATTGTATTTAATTACTTTTTGGAGGACTTCGAAAGGGTAAAAAAGAACGTCTTTGCCTTAAAATAGACCGCACGACCGGCCAACCACATACCCGTTCGGTATACCTCCGGACGTCGACTTCTGAAGTTTTGAATTTGGACTTATCTGCCCAATTCAGCAGCTGTCTAAGCCATCTTTAGCCAGACACCCATATGTCTCAATGGTCGAACTTCTAACAGTTTCAAGTGTTAGTAATGACTAGTTGAGTTTTGTATTTTTCTAAAAGTAGGATAACTCATTGTCTTGTGTAATAATGTTCACTACCAATACGTGCAGAAATCTTCTTGTATACACTTTGTAATCAAACTCTTGAGAGATCAGTCTTGAAAGAGCATTTCCTTGTAAAAGAGTGCATCCTATTTGTAAGGAATGTTGGCTCCATTATAAACCAACATTCGTATGATGCCTCAAGTGTAGCAGATTGGGCAAAAATGTCGAACAATCTTAGGAAATGGATAAGCACCAATTAGGGTCGAATCAATATAAAATGAGTGAGCACTTCTCTATCCCTTCTTTTATTTATATGAAATTACTTGTTTAATAAATTGCTGAACTTATATTTATGCTATACTTTATTTTGTAGTGCATATTCTATATTTGGACCAAAAAGTCATATCATTGCGGGGCTGATCATTTCTCCCTTAATATTGCTTGTGTTTATTCGAAATTTTTTAGTCAAATATAATGACATCACACATTGTTAGTACATCTCCAGCCGAACGTCAATCTATTGTTAGGACACCTTTATTTTCCAGAAACAAATTATAATTATTGTAAGGCTCTCATGAGAATTTTCATTCAATCTTAAGATTATGAATTGTGCCGGTGCATATCTATGGCCCTCGTGTGCCTAGTAAGACTGAAGGTGAAATGATCATATATCCATAAATGAAAATGATTTGGGGTTCTCATGATATTATAGTAGTTCAATCGAATGCGAAGGAGATGACCATGTCACATTGTGCTTTGGATGCTAAAAAGTTTGATTGTGTCTCCAGATGTCCCATTGCAAAACAGTTGTGGCAAAAACTTGAAGTGACTTTTGAAAGAACAAATCAACTTAAAAGCTCTAAAATTTGCATGATAACTTAGATTTTCATGTTTAATATCGCATGCAAAGCTTTTTATAAAAGAGAAAAATGTATCGATGATAAGTGCATAATCAAGTTTCCATACGAATATTTGATTCATAGAAGTTAGACAGGCCCCAGCATCTTATTTGGCCTCTAATGGGCTCATAATAGGTTAGTGGCAACTATTAAGTAAAACCAATTGGCATAATCAACAAGAAAATCAATTTACAATTGATAGGATTTGAGAAAGCTCGTGCTAAACCCAAGGGCCACCACACAAGAAGAATCTTGTTCACGCTTGGTTAGCAAAAAACCGCCCAACTCTCCTGGGTTTTACCACGAGAGATATGTGATGGCAAGCAAATGTAAATCGCAAGTAATTATGGTTATATTTAAATGAAATTAATGGAATTGAAAAGATATGAAACAAAATCACAAGGAATTGAAAGTGCGTGAAATTTAAAAACAATGAAATTAAAAAATAGAAAAACTCTCGGAGCGTACAAGCCCCCGCACTAATCATATAAGCCTAAAGCACTACATGCCTATTAAAAAACAAGAAATAACTTCTCCACCCGCACGATACTTGACGGTTTATCCCCCGTTAAGAAGTGCTCCTAAAGAATCGCCGCATGGTGCCCCCGTCTGGAGCCGTTCACTCTACATTGTGATTTGAGTGTTGCCGCATGCTCCGTGACGAACGAGCTTTGATTTCTGACTTGATAGCCACTTGGAGTGTGTTTGGTAACATTTCTACTTCTAAGAATAATTTCTTTTGAGAAATAGTTCTTTTATATTTCTACTTCCTGGAACAATTTTTGAGTAAAATAGGACGTTTGATAATTACAAAAATTTATTATTCTTGGAATAGAAAAGGAATAGAAATGCTTTAGGAATCGACAAAATGTTTGTATTTTTTTCTTTTCCGATAGCGGCGGAGACCGGCTAGTGGGGGCGGCGACCAACAAGTGGGGGTGGCAACCAGCGACGATGGGGTGCGGCGGCGGTGGTGACCGGCGGTGGCGGCGACTGGCCATCGATGGGCAGGGGCTGCCGGCCCGATCGTGGCGACGGCCGCTTGACCGCCACACGTCGATTGGTGGCCATCGGTCGCCGGTCTCTGGCGGCCCCCACCCATCGATTCTTGGTTGCCGGTCGCTAGCCGCCGCCGCCGATCATTGTTTGCCGTTCGCACCCCACCGTTGCTACTTCCGCCGATCGGCCGTTGGTCGTTGCCAATCGCCGACCCCCGCCACCCACCGCTCTTGGCCACAAGGCAAAGGACGGTGGCAAGAGGTCGGCAACTGGTAGTCGACCGGTGGCGAGCGGGTGTGGGTGGCAAGCGACAGGTGGCGAAGATTGGCATCTGGCAACAGCCGGCGGTGGGCGACCGGTGGTTGGTGGGCGAGTGGTGGCTGGCAGGCGGGCGGCGGGCGACCGGCGACTGGTAAGTGACGGTGGCCAGGTGGCGGCTTGCTATAAGCGGTGGATAATTCCCAAGAAATAGTTTTTAGAAATTGTTTCTAGGAATAATAAGCTACTTTTTTCTATTTCTCATTTCTACTCCAAATCTATTCTCAGGAACAACTTTCTATTCCCGGGAATAAAAAAATCAATTGATGTTTCCAAACGCATTTCTGTTCTTTTTCTATTCCGAGGAACAAAAGAACAAAAAAATAGAGAAATAGAATTGATTCCAAACAGATCCTTGGTCTTCAAAGTCTCCACTTTGACATGAAATAGGGAAAAAATAGAAAATTTGGAAAATTGTCCAAAAAATCTTAAAATTATTGTACTTTTATTAATTCAGTCATAAATTTTTCAATTTTATCAATTTAGTTCTAAACATTTTCACTTCTTACCAAGTGAGTCAATCCGATCAATTTTGGCCGAAAATTACTGATATAGATGACCTACGCCGATGTGACACTTTTAAAGTAATATTATGATTTTTTAATGATTTTTTTCTTCCTTCTTTTTTTTTTTTTTTTTTATAGGTTTTTGGAGCTTCGGCCAACAAGGGTCACCAACCGACCCTTGCTAGTTGTGGGCGAGGGCCACAATGGCCTCACTAGATTTGGCTAGGTGACGTCATCGCCCCCACTTGGCCAGATTTGGCGCAAGTATAGGGGCCCTCCCCAATTCTATGCAAAGGCTCGCATGCCTTCGCTTGATTTTGGACAAGGGCTCACACACCCTAGCTTCACCGATGATGGTGTTGTAGCCCTCACCTGTCGCCAACAAGGGTTGTCCAGCACTCGTCTATGGCCGGCAACCCTTGCCGACCAAAGCTTTAAAAACCTTTAAAAAAAAAAGCAAACAAAAAAGAAAAAATATAAAAAATTCAAAATCAAATTAAAATATTATTGAAAAAGTGCTAAGTTAGCAATCTTCGACCAAAATTGGTTAGATGAATTTAATTGGTAAATGATGAAAATGTTTATAAGTGAATTGGTAAAAGTACAATAGGTTTAGAACTTTTTGGATAATTTTTCCGCTTTTTGATATAGACTTTAGTATATATAAGACTCTATTTATAATACAATGTATGATCACAATAAATGAAAAGATATACAAAAGATACTTTCTTAAATGTACATGATTTAATTCCTAACTAAATTAATCTACTCAATCGCTTCAAGATAAGGAAGTATATCTCTAACACTTAGATCACAATTTGTTTCACTCACGTGCTTCAAAGTCTTTACCTCTAAAAACTAATTTTGCAAGCCGCACTCGCATCACCTCTCCACCCACTTTCCTTCGATTGGTCCTGACACCTCCAAAGTGCAAAATTGCTTTTCTTCAATCATTGGTTTATTTTCTTTGATGTAAAAGCGTGAGTTTAAGCACTAAATCTCTTAAATGTTACTCAAGTTGACATTAAACACCTCTTAAAATGAAACATGGTAAAAATCAAATTTTGCCCCCAAACATAACTTGAAATGATTCAGTCTAAAGTAATGTTTATATAGTTCCATTTTTACTTGTACTGAAATGCGCTAGGACCTTGATTCTCACTTGATGAATTTGAACCTTGTGATACATGCTTAGACTCTATCATGTTATACTTGTGTTGCAAAACTCGGTTCTCGTGATATTCTTTTTCTTTTTATCTTTCATATATCACTTTGCCCAAACCCAAGCCCAAGTCCAAGTGACTATCTGCTCATCACTTTCAGAAAAAGAAAAAAGCAAGAAATGAAAAACAGAGGAAGATACTTCTTGGAGAGCTCACACGGGAAGAAAAGTTTCTGCTTATTTGGTGCCACAGGACTTCGCGTTACATTGCAGAAATTATTTTTGTAGAGTGGAGTATCTATAGTATCTATACCTGTAGAATGAGTTATAGTCCTTTGGTATCGAGGCAACTTCATCTGGTCAAAGACTTCAAGGGTCGCACTAGCGGATTTTAGTCTTGGGCTATTAGAGATTTAAGAGTAGAGTAGACCGAATAGAAAGGCTGAACCATCATAACTTGTTTTGCAATCTTTTCCATCCTTTACTTTTTTATATTTCCATTGATAGAAAATATTTGGGAAAATTACCAAAAAATCTTAAATCTATTGTAATTATATCAATTTAGTCCTAATTTTTTTTTTTACCATTTTAGTTCTAAACCTTTTGCATTTGTATTAATTTAGTTCATCCGATCAATTTTAGCCAATTAGTGCTGACATGGCAAAACCAACACTAATGTGACATTTTTTAAATAATATTTTAATAATATTTTGAAAATTTTATGATTTTTTTATTTTATTTTCTTTAATTTTTTCCCCTTCCCTTAGGGCCGATGAGGGTCGTCGGCACTTGGTGAGAGTGTCCAAGCCCTCATCGGCTCTAGGTGAGGGCTGTGACAACCTCATCAGCCAGGCCATGGGTGCACAACCCTTTGCCCAGATTTGGCGAGGGCTATGATAGCCTTGCCTGATCTAGGCCAGCGAGGTAGTGGGGCCATTGCAGGCCTTGCCTAGACTAGGCAAGGGGCCAGCAGCTCTTGCCGGCCCTAAGAGACGGGAAAAAATTAAAGAAAATAAAAGAAAAAAAGAAAACAAAGCTATAAAATTTCAAAAAAAAAAAATAGAATATTATTTAAAAAGTGCAACGTTAGTGTTGGCTAGCCAAAATTGGCGAGATAGATTGAATCGGAACAAATGCAAAAGATTTATAATTAAACTGACACAATTGCAATAAGTTTAGAATTTTTTTTTATAATTCTCCTGGAAATATTTGCTTTACATAGTTGTCGCGACCTAAATTCTTCGAAAATAATAGGTTTGGGGTATTGTTAATCTCTGGCCGACGGACCTTTAATTAACTCAGACTCTCCCAAGCCCATATCCCGCGCAACGTTAGGATATTCACAAAAGTTTTCAAATAGGGAGTCGCCACTAGTCCTATTGAGGTTGACTAGAACTGTGAGACATGGGAAAGATGCCTCATTTTTTACGCAACCAGAGAGTCTAGGGTCGGGAACTTGATTACGTTAGTCACGTGACTAACGCCCTTTCGGTACCTAACTTGATTATGCATTAGTGAGATCTCGGCAACGTATTCGGCCCAAGGTCCCGTCCCTAACCGTTCTAAGGGTAAGGAAACAATATTCAAAATATCACGACAAAACAGGGCAAGAGAAGGGCCCTATTGTAGAATCCTAAAGGCTTATTCAATTTTGATCTTTTTTCTTTTTAAGGGATTTTCTGAATTTTTGCAATTTTTTTGAATTTTCTGAATTTTTCTGAATTTTTAATATTTTTAATATTTTTTTAATATTTTCGAATTTTCTGAAATTAAAGAAAACAGATTTTCAAGATTTTTAATATTTTCTGACTTGTCTGAATTTAATAAAAAAACATTTTTTTTTAATTTTTAAGGATTTTCGAAATTTTTAGAGATTTTTAATTTTTTTAATATATTTTTTTGAATTTCTGAATTATTAGAATTTTTTTGGATTTTTTTTTTTTTTTTTATTTTATAAAAAGTGATTCGGACCGGGTCGGGAGACCTGGCCCTACTAAACCGACCCGGACCCTAATGGTCCGGGCTGGACTATTGACCGAGCCGGCCTCAAAGCCCACGTAAATTTTCGATTAAATTGGCCCAAAATGTTTTTGCAAATCAGCCCATCTCAACCTTTTTATAAAAACTCCGCCTAATATTTCGCCTCGGCCCATGACGTACTAGCCCGCACTTATAACAAGTCCCAAGCCCATTTTCTATTTTTTTCTATCTTTTTTTTTCGAATTTTGACTTTTTCTCTCTTTTTTTTTTTTTTTTTAAATTTTGTTCTGTTTCTCTGTTACTCTCCTCCTCGTCTTCATCTTCAAGTGTTCTTGCGCCTAACACCAATTTTCCAGAATCTGAGGCATTAGTACTCAACCATCCTAAGCAAAAGCCAGCAAGACAAACATTAAACCTTCGTCGATTTCACTGAAGACACCGGACTAGACGCTTCTTATTCACCACCTAATCGCCCTCACCCACTGCAAGAGGGCTGGCCACCATTCCTCATCGGACATTGAGCTCGAAACACACCATACAAACAAAAGTAACCGTGAAGGAAAGAAGCAAGAAATATGACCATAACCTATAAAAAAGAAAAAAGAAAAAAGAAAAAAAGAGAACGATGACAAGAAGTCTACGGTTCGAGTAAGACAGCCAAGACGTTCGTAGACATCCAGAGACGTTTCGTCGAACACCCGACGAGCGTCAACCAAGGGGGGCAAACGATAACTTAATGAGGCATCGAAACTCGACCAAAATAGGCATAAGCAACCAAACGGGGTCTAGGTTCAAGAAAAAGCAGCACCATCGGAGTCAAGACTCAGGCGAACCGAAGCCACGCAAGCCTCGGTCAGGCGAGCTCCAAACAAAGCAGCACGGGGTTCTAGCGCGCTTGAGTGCTGGGGTCCTACCTGGCTCGACGGCGGCGAACGGAGGGCGAGTTCTACATATATCGGACTTAGTCTGGTCGCCTCACAACGCCTCTGGGCCGTCCTCGGGTCATAACGATTTCGAGACTAGAGAAAGCAAGGAAGAGAACTGACCTGGAAGGATGTGTCAAGGAAGGGAAACATTGCGCCGCCGGTCAAGACTCGGGGATAATGGTCGCCAGAGGGGTCGTCTCACTCCTGGTTCTCACTTCAGCGCTTTCGGATCTCTCTCTCGCAGTTCTCCTCTCTCTGTCTGCGTGCGTCGCCGTCCGAATGGCCTATGGTGTCTGCCTCCTTTCGGATCTGCTCTCGTCGGAACTTCAGCCCCCGTCGAGCTCTTCTCCTCTTTTCGCCGCGTGACTGCGTAGCAAGGGAAGATTCCCTTGCTGGCGTCACACGGCCGACGTCACTGCGGTGGGGGGTCTTGTCAAAGCGGCGTCATTGCCTCCCTCCGCTGTTCGTGCCCCGCCCTCCTTCTCTCTCCCTGCGTGCGTCTCTGCTTTCTTTTTCTTGATCTTCCTCCTCTGTTCCTCTGAAAATCGTCACCTTTCTCTTGGCTTTCTTTCTTCTGTCCCCCCTCCCAACTCTCATCCGGAAACCGCCCCAAAAAAGCCCCGAACACCAGCCACCCCCCTGCTCTCTGGTTTTTTCCCTTTTTCTTCTGTTCTTACTACCTTCTTTTTTCAAAAACCACAGCAGAAACCGTCGAGCTCTCTCTCCCCCACGTTCTACTTCTGCCCCTTTTTTCTCGCTGCGTGCGTGCTGCACTTTTTGGCGTGTGTGGGCGTGTGTAGGAAGAAGGGAAAATAGAGGTGTGGGCTAGGCTCTTCAAGTAATTTTGGTGGGCTTCAAAGAAATAAAACAGGTGGGCTGAAAGAGTGAAAGAATGGGCTGGACTATGCCAGCCCACTCGAATTTCTTCGATTTTTCGATTTTTAATCAATTTTTTTTATCTTTTCTATGAATTAAAAAGTATTTATATATGCGAAATAAATGGGCCTTCAAAACAAAATAAACAAAAATTCGGGTGTCGACAATAGTATAGTTTGTTTACAATAGTGTTTCATGCTCTACACATTGTTTTGCACAAAGAAGTTTTAAAAATCCTACAAAAATCAATCCATCCTTAGTTTAGGAATAGCATTCTGTTTACAGACACTGTTTCATCCTCTACACATGCGCACTCATCTCCTTTTAGATACTAGAGACATTTAGGTTTAGGAATAGCATTTCATAGACTCGGCTGCAAACTTCCATTTAAATCAGCCCGACAGACAGCCCAACACATGGTAAGGGAGGCTTAAACTCATTTGAATTTTTAACGTCAATCTCACAGGAGTCGGGCCTCTATGGGAATTTCGATTATTCTTTCTCTTTCCCTTACATTACTAAAATATTGCAAGTCATTTGGATATAATTTTTGCTGGAACTCCCAAGAGCGTGGGAGTTCGCTGCAACTCCAAGATTGTGGGAGTTAGCTACTACTTTAAGATTTTTGGAGGGGTGACCATTGATCCAGTACCAAATTTGTAGTCACTACTCTATTTCTGCTAAAGGTTAGAAAAAAAAAATGCAACCCAAGCATTTTTACTTTTTAAGATAAAAAGAATTATACAAACAAAAAGTATATCGGTCCATCTTGATCCAAGCGGTTCAGGTGGTTCAATCCTGTACCTAGAAGATTAGTCGGTAGTTAATTAGCACCGAACCAGCAACCATGTAAAAATAATTATTTAATGAAAAATCGAAAATAACGTTTCTTTTTTTAAATGGTGAGAAACCACCACTAGTAGCTCTTTAAACGTCAAGATGCATATAGAAGGGACAAACAAAAACTGATGCAACCAAAGAACAAAAATGGAAGGTGAAACCATTTGAATGCATTGAAGCATAATGCAGATGCATTTGCTCTAGTAGATGGTGGAAGCAACATCACCCAATGTAAATAAAAAGCAACACCAAATTTTTGGAGTTTATAATATCGGGTATAGAAGAAACCAAAACAAAACATAAAAAAAGAAAAGAAAAGAAATTACCAGTTCAGGACTGGTAGGGTTGGTTCCTAATTACACAACCGGAGGCCTGACTCTGTTTGGTTTAGTTTCATGTTCTAGGGTAGGAATTGACTTATATTGAAATTGATCACCCTAGTTGGAGTTTGCTGAAATTTGGATGGGAAAGAGATTAAATTCTTCGGCCAACCTTAAAAATACAAAATTTGACATTTGAGCTTTGAGGATTAGGCCGGCCGAAGGATTGATTGAGGCTTGGGTATAAGGTTAAGCAATCAACCGAGATAGATTTGGCTCAAGTCAGGATAAAATTGTCCAAAAAATCATAAACCTATTGCATTTTTGCCAATTCAATCCTAAACATTTCAATTTTGCCAATTAAGTCCTAAATATTTTTACATTTTGTCAATTGAGTCAATTTAATCAATTTTGGACAGAATTCTCTGATATAGACATTGGTCATCCTATGTGGCACGGTCAACACTAACGTGGATAAATTTAATTATTTTTAAAATATTTTTATGAATTTTTTGAAATATTTTTCCATTTTTCCCTTTTTCCCCCTCTTTCTCTTTTAACTCTATTGGTTACTCAACCTCCGGCAACAGGCCGAAGGCTGCGATTGATGAGAGTCAACTTTGACCTCAGGCAAGGTCGCCCTCGCTAGGAATTGGTGAGAGGTGACCTCGCCAGCCTCCTGCGAGGTCGCTTTTGCTAGGACGTAGTGAGGGGGGACCTTGTAGGCCCTCATCGGATCTAGTAAGGGTGAGCCTCACTCAAGGCCAGTGAGGTTGACCCTCACCAAGCAGGTGAGGTTGAACTTGCAAAAGGCCGGTGAGGGCAACCTTGCGGGAGGAGAGGCCGACCCTCGGCAGTCACTGGAGTCTGGGCAATTGGCAAAGGTAGAAGAGAGAGAGGGAAAGAAAAAAGAAGAGGAAAAAAAAAAAGAAAATTAAAAAATTGGAAAAAATATTTAAAAGTAACAAAATTTGTTCACGTCAACGCCGGCCGTGCTATGTAGGATGGTCGGCATCCATATCAGCGGATTCCGGTTAAAATTGGTTGGATGGACTTAATTGGCAAAATGTAAAAAGATTTAAAACTCAATTGACAAAATTGAAAGATTTAGAATTGAATTAGTAAAAGTACAATAGGTTTAGAATTTTTTGGACAATTTTCTTCACAAACAAGGCATTTGACGGAGTTTTTCTGGGAGATTTTAGGGAGAGGAGGTTCAGCATTTGTGTCAAAACATGCGGATTATGGATGATAATGGAACAACTGGGAAACACGTGTAGAGTGGGCTGAGTGGGAAATGCATGACAAGCCAAAAAAAAAGAAAAGTTTTTTTTTGGGGGCGGGGTATTTGAACGAAGAACAACCGAGCGGATTTAAGAAAGAAAGAATTTTTTTTTTAAGAATTATTTTCCCCTTTGGGGTCCAATATGATCACATTCGGGTAAGAAAAAATTGAGAGCAATCTGACCGTGGAAGTCTTTTGGTGGGATAGAGACAAAAGGAAGAATCTCACTGTGGAAGTCTTCATATTGAGGAATTTGTCCATGTTGTATTTGATAAATCTAACTCTATTATGAAGAAAAATGTGTTGATGATAACATAGATCTCTTGGGGCATGGTTTGTGGATTTCGCCACTATATCAAAAGATTTGCCTGAGGATTGGAGGTATGCAAAAATCTCATCCCAAAGACCTTATCATTAGAGACCCATCAAAATGGGTAATTACTAGAAACTCTCTCAGTGTTTGACAATTTTGTTGCCTTTTATTTTGGAAGTAGAACTTAAATAAGGTTAGGTACTTGGCCAGCTTACCTCAGAACTTTGGGAGAAAAACACCAGAAGTGTCACAACTTGTATATAACACTCACTTTCACCGGTTTACTTAAATGCCAAAATCAGAGAAAAAAATCACTTAAGTGGCCCCCACAAGAATTCCAGCTAAAAAAATTGTGTGGCTTTATAATGAAAAATTTTATTTGATGTGGCATTTTTTTAGCACTAAAGTGTTCACTATTTTATTAAGATTGGTACTGTAGTTATGACTTTTTACCAACCATTGGCACTAAAGCAATCTGTTTTTTTACAATGACTAGCACTGAAGTGATCACTTTTTAACTTGTCACACAATATCATTTTAGGGTTTTTATGCTAATTTAGACCTCCAGCGAGCCACTCAGCTTAATATATTAATAAAAAAAAATGCTGTCAAATTTCCGGCCAAACAAATCGGAATTTGGCATTGAAAAATCGTTTTTCAAAAAAAGTTGGCTCTTAAGTCATCAAGCGAAAAAATTTAGCACTAAAATGAATGCCATATACAAGTTGTGACGCTTTTGATATTCTCCTCCCTAGAACTCCCGCCTCCAATGGTTCTGAATTTGGATTTGTCTGCCCAATCCAGCAAGTAGCCGGGCCATTTTTGGCCAGATACCCGGAAGTCTTACTAGTCAAATTTCTAACCATTTGATATGTTAGTCACTACTAGTTGAGTTCCTTTTTTTCCCCACTTTTACAAATAGGATAGCCCATTGCCTGGGGTAATTATGCAACCAATGCTTGCAAAATCCCTCTTTTATATACTTCACAGTCAAATTCCTAACAGATGAGTTTTGTGAGAGTGTCTTTGGAAGAGAGCGCACCATATTTGTAAAGAAGTATTGGCTCCATTCTAGACTAACCTTTGTACAAGGCTACAAGTGTCGTGGATCGGGCAAGACTCCCGATTAGTCTCGGAAGGTGGAGTAGGCACCGATGTGGGCAGAACCACTATAACTCGGTAGTGCATCCCTCCATCCATAATCTTTTTATTTACATTGCCAAACTTATATTTATATGTAAATAATTGATACTGTGGTGCATATTCTATATATTGGGCCAAAAGTTGATATATCTCATGAATTAATTTCTCATTTTCAACAACTTTTTGATTTTGTAAATCATTGGCCTCGTCAGAAAAATCATCAAAGGAATCCTCGATTTGAGAGCAAGTGAATATACATTTTCATATACACTTTCACATACTCAATCATAAGATGCTCACCACCGTAATCAGGGCAAAAAAAATAATGTGGGGGAAAATAGATTTGAAAGCGTGCCAAAAAAAAGTTAACAAAAATGACGTGCGTTGAGACGATCAAACATCAAACAATTAGAGTGAATCGAGGTCGCACTGCAGTTCCACATTCAAGCACAAAAGGCTGTAAATGGGGCTTTAGATGGAGTGATGAAACTACACGAATCTAAGTATGAGAAAAGCAAAGTGTATTGGAATTGAAATTAAATCGAAATGAAATTACAAGGAATTGAAATTGCAAGGAAATGAAAATACAGGGAAAAGGAAGATAACTCTCGGAGATGAAGCATGTGTTGGTCGATCTGCCGCTTCAGCCTCTTTAAGGTTCTTCTAAGGTTATAAATGCATTATTTCAAGTTTCTCAAATAATTGTGTCTATCTTTTCCAACACTATACCTATGATATGGAGTCAGCTAAATCATCACGCAAATTCAGTGGATATATACAGTTGCATAAATATTTGTTCGTAGCAGAAAAATGCACCATCACTTTGTGTAAAATTCATCAGCATCACAAGCATAAATATTTGTTCATCACAATTTTTGTTGATGGTCTCATGCCGTGTAGATGTAGCTGTTCTAGTGTAGAATGAAGTAGGCACAAAACAAGTCATCACGACGAAAAGTTCTACTGTATTGAAGAGAACACGATGAAAAGTGAAAAGAGGGGAAAGAAAAAAGCCAAAAGCAGCTGATAAGTGATGTTCATCATGCCTTTGCTAAGAAATCGGATGAATACATACTCTCCCTCGATGTGTAGCGACTTCACTCCTCTACCTTTCTCGCAGATCAGATGGCAAATGAAAGATGAAAGAAACCACTGGTGATTACTTGCTCTGGTTCCCTATTCTAGCTCCTTTCTTGATTCTTCATTCACTTGAGGAGCTTTTGCCGTCGCTCTTCGTCTATTTCCTCTTCTGTTGTGCTCGCCTGTCTGTTTCTTTTGTCACGTCCAGCTTCAGTATTTTGCACCCCCATCACGCTTCCCCCTGCACTGGTAGGGCCATTTCTCTGGGCGAGTGCAATATCCTCAAGAGCTCTTGATGCAAGACTGCCTTCATGGACTAAAGCTGGTTCTGGTGGCTTCTCCTGTAAATCTGTTTCTCCTGAAGTCTCTTCCTTTGAATCTGTTGATACATGAGCATGACAAACCCCATAGCGCGTACATTCATGACCAACCTCATAGAGTAAAGCCGGATGGGGTCGCTCATTGTCTGGAATCACAGCCTTCAGGTCATCCTCTAGATGCTCACACATTATTCGGAATCCCCACTTGGCCAAGACTCCTCCATGTACTATAAGGCTAAACTGGAAATGATTCAGATCAGCTTGACCAAAATCGTCTTTTCTCCACAGCCATCTTGGTTTGAAATATTCAAGAGAGACGTGATCAGAAATCACATGATCATACGGTGTTAATAGACCAGTAACCATCTTGCCATTAATGTGTGGTTGGATGTCGACTGAGGCAACCTCTTTTCCTCCCTGTCTGAATATAAAACAGAAAGCAAATCCTAGGAACTTGTCGTACAAGCGACGTGAAGCCATGAAAGATATAGAGTTCCCCTCAACTGGAAGCAACCACTCTGGCATCTCTCCAGCAGGTAAAGAAAAAGAGCCTCTTCTGTGACCATCTTCCCGTAACTTTGTGATCAGTGCCTACGTGGAAGAGTTAACTGAGTCAGCTAGTAATCCTTGTAAATTGACGAGAAGAGAGAAAAAAAGAAAAGAATAATGCTCGTAATTCCACCACACACTAGTGTTCTATCATGCAATATAAAGGAGGACAAGTCCAAAACCAAGTGTGTGGCCACTTTCACTACATACACGTGTAGAGACAATACTTGTAATTCAGAGGGAGAGAGAGTGTGTAACCTCAAGTGGGAGCACATGAGCCATGGTCAATCCTTTGCCAACTAATTCATCACATGAATTTAAGCGAACATAGTTGGTGGCACTCGGTAGATCTGGAATCTTATGTAGAGATTCGCAACCACATGCCTCGATAACCTGCAAATGCGGTGGAAGCTCGGGAATCTCTCGAAGTCGTTGGCAGTTGGAAACATATAATGATTTCAAACAATGGCGCTGCTTGATGCTTGCAGGAAGGCTAGTAAAATTGTTTCCCTCTAGTAATAAACTACGTAATTTGGGAAAACAGAAAAGATTCTCAAGGAACTCCACTCCGGATAGATTGCTTCTGCCTAATCTCAGCGAGGATAAATTTGGAAATCCCATCTTCACATGGGAATCATTTGAGTTCTCCTCATACTTTGGAAACTCCACTAAATTTGAGCAACCTTCAATACTCAGGCTGTTGAGCTCCGGTAACTTATAAATGCTAGACGGAAGGGTTGTTAGGTTCTTGCACTTATCTAACACCATCACCCATAAAGAGACGAGATTTATAATGGATGCAGGGAGTTGTTTCACAGCAGTCCCTCCCAATTGAAGTTCTTGCATGCCCTCCATTTTATCTGGAATATCGGGGAACATTTCCAACTTTGAGCAATTGGTAAGATCGAGATGTTGAAGGCTTTTGGACTTGAGCACACTTGGAAAAACACTTAGCTCTTTACACCCACTTAAATTCAACAACTGTAGCTTCTCGTGATATGCAACCGACTCATGGGCTTTTACCAAATGTTTACAGTCATGGAGATCCAATTCCTCAAGATTAGGAGTGCATGAGAGGTCAGGTAAACAAACAAGTGACTCGCATTTGCTGAAATTGATAAACCTCAGTTTCTTGAAGTCCTGCAGAAAGACAATGAAATCAACTTTGATAAACATTTTGAAGCATTCAAGTTCAAAGTGGCATAACTTATGTTTCAATTTTCGATACTCAAAAGTCACCGATGCTTTATGCTCGCGATAAATACATCACGAGTGTCATAATGTTTGTAGCGTTATAATTTTATTTTTTGATTACTTAAGCGTCATTATTTTTTAATTGCTCACTTGAGTAACATACCTCTTTAAAAAGGTCCAATGAGTTTTGGAAATCCGACATGATATGACACTAGTGATGAACGTAGTAAAGGCATTCAAGTGATATATTGAAAGTTATTATACTCAAGTAAATATTTTGTAACGTTCACCACAAGTATCGGAAATCCGAAGTAGTGGTAAACGTAGTAAGGGCATTCATGTGATATATTGAAAGTTATTATACTCGAACTAAATATATTTTGTAACATTCACCACAAGTATCAAGTATCGAACACTAGTGGTAAATGTTTTTCAAAAGGTATGGCCATTCAAGTGATATGTGGAAGTCATGACACTTAAATAATTAAAAATAAAGTTATGATACTCAATTAAGCACCGTACAAAGGTTATGACACTTATAATATTTGTTTTCCTCTCCGAGCTTGTTTTTTTGAAAATGAGATTGGACTTTTTCTTGAATATTTTTTGTTTGAATCAAAATCAATATTCACATAGGAAAGTCTCCTAAAACGGGAAGTTCCACTTATGGTTGTTCATGTAGTAGACCGACAGCCAGTATTTAATGCCTTAATCAAATATAAACAATTTAATAGATGTAGGTGTATCTTAAGCACATTGACTAGCATCATCCGAATTAGCAATTGTTGCATTCAAAGTTTTCAATAATACATATTCATATCGATATGGCAATAGATATAAATATACAAAAGAGAAGAAAATAGAGACCATTATTTAAATGTGCACCTGAAGTTGCTCCCCCACTACTAGGATGTTGCTTTTGCGTAGGTCAAGTCCAACTAACTTCTTTGGACCAGAGAAAATTTTTGGAATCCAAAGACATTCCGGCCATTCAAACCATCTTAGTTCATTAGGAAGACAAATAGGACCTTGGAAAGAATTATGCACATTAACCATGATGAGCACCCTCAACCTTCTCATGTTTGCGAAAGCATTAGGACCTATGTATATGTCCTCTGGCTTGGGTAAATCCAAAACAATGGCTTTTACTGCATCTGCTCCCTGTATTCATAGAATTTGCATTACAATTAATATACAAAGTCAGAGAATAAGAGGCTAAAACCAGTGTCTATACCAGCAAATCTTACCATATCCCCTGATAAAACATCAAGAACATCATCAAAAACCCATAGCCTACTGCGTCTTCCAGGATCATCATGACATTCTTGTTTAACAATATCCATGCCCATCAACTGAATTAAGTCATGCATTTGTAGCTTCCCTTCTTCTCCAATTATCAAGGACTTTTCCTTAAGAACTTGCACTCCAATAGTTGTGTCAAAATCACAACAGTCAAGAACTTTCATAATGTACTCAATAGATCTCCCCTTGAAGAAACAGGCTATATCAAGGAAAATCTCCTTTGCATAGTTCTCTAATCCATCATAACTTAACTTAAGAACATCATTGATGGTTTTGTTGGGACTTTTGGCAAGTTTATTCAATGCACTTTCCCACTCATTTTCTCTTCTACCACATAAGAAAGAGCCCAATACTTCAAGTGCTAAAGGAAGTCCATTAGCATAATGCAAAGCACTATCCACAAGATCCCTCCTTATTACTATTCTGTTGTTTCTCAGAGAAACATACTTATTGAAAAGTTCAATAGCTTCACAATTCTCTAGAGTTTTAACTTCATAGATATGATCTTTATCTATCCCGTGGGAAGTTAGCAAATGGTTATCTCTTGTCGTAATGATGATCCTACTTCCTTTACCAAACCACTCACACTCTCCAGCTAAAGCATTTAACTGTTTTACGTCATTGACATCATCAAGGACAAGAAGAACTTTTTTGTGGCAAAGTCTATCTTGCATTAAAGTAATACCTCCATCCACACTAAACACTGTTAATCTTTTTCCCAATAATATTTGAGACAACAATTTTTTTTGCAATGCAACTAAACCCTCAGAATCTTTTGAAGCTTCTCGAACATTTGCCAAAAAACATGAACCCTCAAATTGTCTAAAAATAGCATTATAAAGGGCTTTAGCTAGAGTTGTTTTTCCTATGCCTCCTTGTCCCCATAATCCTATCATGAAAACATCATCAGACTCAAGATCTAACATTGATTCCAGCTTTACCACTTGGGGATGTATCCCAACCGGATGCTTAGCAACATGTAGGGGTGTTCGGTCTAGCTGCATAGAGATCTCCTCCACAATTCTCTTTATAAGCTTTGCTTCATCTCTAGCAAAATCCAGAAAATTACTTGACTCATTGATTCAGTGGTTCAAAGATATGATTAAGTTTCATCAGAATAAAAATGATAGATGTAATTCAGCATATAAAAAACAATGACAAATTAGCGTGTCACATCAATTACTACTTACCCGTCATTTAACTCCCACCCAGAAAGGCTACCGGCGTCAAAAAGAGCATTCCTCCATCCCTTCACTATCTCCGAATCCTTCCCAAACTTGGACTCATGTTTAGCCATAGCTATCCCATAACTCTTTCTTCCTCCTCTCACTTCTCTTGGTTCCACTTTGTAAAAGACTGGCAACACAATTAGGTCCTTCTGTGCCTTGCACTCCATGATTTTCGCCACCTCTTCCAAACACCATGTCGAGAAAGCATAGTTCTCAGAGAAAACGACAATTGCGATTCGCGAATCCTCAATCGCCTTCATAAGTGCAGGTGATATATGCTCTCCCTTTCTCAGTTCTTCACTGTCGATATAAGTGTATATTCCCGTCTGATCTAGAGCTGTATAGAGATGACTAAGAAAGTTGTTGCGAATGTCTGGACCTCTGAAACTCAGGAAGACATGATAACTCATATCTGCTTTGGAAGAAGAGGAAGAAGCCATTAGAATCAAGAAATTGAGGAGGCTAACAATGAGCAATGAGTTGCCTAAAATTTGGTACCTTGTTTGAGGTAGTTTATTCACCGTGTTATCTTCTCTATATGTTCATTGTACCCAGATGCATGGCTTCCTTTTTTTATTTTTTTATTTGTGGGTCAACTAAGAATAGGAGTTTTAATCAATTTTTTCTAATGAAGTTGCTCGTGGATGAGCCTGACATCTTAGCTACCCCAGTGAAATACTTTGCTGTGACTTCTAGGAAATGGCATCCGAACCAATGAGTTTTTGTCTTTCATTTTATTTTTATTTTTTGCAAATTATAATTATTCGTGACTACTCGAAAGACATATCGTCTTGAGTTTGTTGTTTTTTCTCCTTATGTACACATTAAAGTACACTAGCCCTCATGCATGCGCTTTTGCTTCAAAAGTTGGTCAATCATACTCTTCAATTTTTTTTTATAGTCACTAAAAAGTCAAATCTAACGCACCTTATTTAAAATACCCAAAAATGTAAGCAAAGCCATAGAAAAGAAGATTGCATCTTTTTGGTGGAAACCAAATGAGGCTCGAGTGGGATTGCATTGGAAGAAATGGGAGATCCTCAAGACCAGGAAAGACATGGGAGGATCGGGTTTCCAAGATTTAATCATCTTCAAAAGAACGATGTTGGGTAAACAAGCTTGGAGGCCCTCACAACCACCCACCGCTCTATGGAGTAGATTGGTGAAGGGCAAATACTATCCATGGGGAAATTTCTGGACTGCAGGGAAAGGAATAAGACCGTCTTGGGGATGGCAAAGCTTAATGTTAGGAAGGGATTCACTTGCACCGGATGTTAGGTGGTGTGGAAAATGGAAAATCTATCAACGTATGGGACGACACTTGGTCATTAGTTGGTGCGCGATGGGGACCAGCCAACCAAGGAGTCCCTCAAAGAGTGGAGGGGCTGATTAACCATAACCAGATGGTGTGGAATGAGCAGTTGCTGAATAGTTTGTTCGATGAGAGTATCGTGGAGGAAATTGTGGCCATTCCTTTGAGTAGGAATGCTGGGGAAGATAGACTTGTGTGGACAATACATAAAGCTAGAAGCTTCACAGTTAAAAGCACCTATAACAAGCTACAATCCACAGCCCAGCAAGAGAGTATTGATCAACCATCATCCTCCAATCAACCACCTAGAACCCTATGGACAAATATATGGAAACTAAGAGCCTATCCCAAGATTCGACTATTTCTCTGGAGTGTACACCAGAATGCAATTCCTACTAAGGAGAATCAGTACAAGAGGAAGCCACACCTGATCCGCTTTCCCTGTGTGTCGCCAAATGCCCAAAACAGCAGAACGTTTACTTCTCCTCTGCCCTTGGACAAAAGAGGTTTGGTCTGATCAAAGGCTCCATATTATAATTCAGCAACAGACTATTATGCGAACGGACAAATGGCTTCAATTGCTATTTGAATCAAAGAATCTCTTACCGACAAGAGAAGAGCTTGCTGGAATCCTGTGGTCAATCTGGAATGCCCGAAACGCCAATGTTTTTCAATCAAGATAGCTGCAAGCTACCATGGTGATGAGGCTTTTGCAGCGCCAAAAAGCTACTTTAGGTGGAACCCAGAGACAAAATCGAAAATCGAGAGAGTTGGAAATCAACCTGCGAAGTGGATTTACCAGCGTCTGGAGTGTTGAAATTTAACTCGAATGGCTCGTGGGTGGAAGGGACGACAGATGAAGCTGTTGCTGGAGTGCACTGAGATTCAAATGGTGTAGTGGACGGTTTCGTCAAATCGATTCGAGCTTCGTCAGTAATTGAAGTTGAAACTTTGGCCCTGCAATAGACGCTCGAAAGGGTAAAAGTTCTCTTTGATCTGCACAAAGAAACTGATCTGCAGGCTGTTGTGGAGAGTGATAACTTATCACTTGTGCACTATGTGATGGGAATTGAGATTTCGGCTACGCCGACTTAGGTGTCCAGCTAGCCCATTGTGTCAGATATGCAAATCAAGTCGTAGATTGGATCGTGAAGACCCATTGCAAGAAGATCCTTCCTTATAGTTGGCTTGCGAACCCTCTGCAAGCTCTTGCGGATTTATTATGCTCAGATGTTGCACAAACTTTGATTTAGTATTTAATGAAATGCGCATCTTTTTCGACCAAAACAAATGTAACGCACCTTGAAAAATTGAATTCTTGTCTCACCCATATCCATGACTAATTTAGCAAATGACATTACAATTTGTCATACCAGCTTTCAGTTGAAATTATAGTCACCAATAAAAATGGGATGAAAAGCATCTAAGAATATAAAATAGGATTAATTAAGGAAATGAAGTTAAATTAATTTTCAAAGTGCATAATTGCTTTTCTTTAATCACTGATTCATTTTCTTTAATGTAAAATTGTGAGTTTAAGTGATAAATTTGTTAAATAGTACTCACGTTCACATTACTTAGCTCTTGAAATGATATGAGGTAAAAATGGGAATTGAAATGATATGCTATCCCACACTTGGACCTTGATTTGTATTCGATGAATTTGAATAGTGTAATGCACGCTTAGACTTTATCACATTATAATTCAGTAGCTTTAGCTCGGTCCTCCTGATATCTTTTTTATATTTTGCTTAGTGAAGAGACGACGTGAATGTTTGTTCACCCTTTCGAAGAGAAAGGAAGAATTGAAATATCATAGAATGGGAATTCGTTAAAGAGCTCAGACAAGTTCGTTCTGCATTTAATCATGTCTTGACCGATAAATAAGAGCATTAGATTCGATATTTATTTAGATAGGTAGGAGATCATCATCCACAATATATGCATTGACGAGTTCTAAGATTATGGCCTACCTGCTTTGAGGGATGTGATAGTACTAGCAACTTAACAACAATAAAATATTTGCCCCTAAAAAAGAATAATATTCGAACCAGTTTTCTACAAACGATCGAACTATTCAAAGCAAGACAACGGGAAAGCAAAGACGTTTGCTGAATGTTTGATAAGTTCAACATGGCATTTGTCACCTATGACCTTGGTGATATAGTGTTCTAAATTCACCTTTCTGTTGACGGTTGCTCTGAGGTTGAGACCTCACAGACTTCAATGGCGTCAAACAAGGTCTGAGGCCTTCAACGATGATCAATGAAATGCATGGTGGTTGAAGTGGCAACTCTTTGTTGGTGGGACAGTAGACGGTGTTTGAAATAACCATTGTTTGCTATTAAATCGAAATTTCATAAGAAAAGAAAAGATACTTTTTTAACGTGAGTTACATATTTCAAGTCAAAATAATTATTATTGATCCTTCTAATTGTTTCACGTCAAATAATCATTATGGTGTTTAACTTCAGCGTCGATAAAAAAGAAAGCTGCTTGGATCCGACTTGAATGATCGAATCGATTCCACTTTTAACTTTGTCGAGATTGGCTTGGTCTTCAGTGTACCAAAGTACAAGATCGAATCGAACCCTATAGGCAGGCTAAAAGCGCTGTCCGTCTTCATGGCCTCAATAATACTCAGTATTCTACTGGCCGAATCCCTTTCGCAGCACGGAGTATACCTCAATCTCCGTTAGTTCCGTTTCGGCTTTTGCCCCAATTTCCCACTTCCTGGTGAGGCAAAACCTCACCACACCACACCCCACTACACTAAACTTGGGGAGGACCGGCCGCTTTGCTTGTCTTGTATCTTCGGGATACGAGTTGGCGGTCTTCTTTCAGAGAAGGTGAATCTAAGAGTCAGTATAATGGATAAATTCGTTGCCGATTTCGTTTCGAGTATGGGTTTGGCTCTGCCTCTAGCTATTCTTGTAGGCATTAGGGCTGGCGAAATGATAGATTGATGCATCGGAAACAAATACCGCTCGCAGTCTGTCTCGCCTGGCCTAGTGACTGTTTCCTTAAGAGTTCCAAGCTAATACTAAATACACTCGCCTCTTCTCATTTAATCTGTTTCACTTTTTTGTTTTTTTGAAGTACAGCATTTCTCTTCACAGACGTTGCCACATTTGTGAAGTCTCTTCCTCCGGATCTGTTGTTTCATCGAAATTCTAGCTAATTGAAGCTGGATCCACTAATTATTGTCTTACAATCACAACCTTCAAATTGTCCTCTAATTGTTTGCATCTAAGCACATATCCCAATTTTTTCCTAGCTCCACCTGATAACTCTCCTCAAATTTACCAAAATCAACTCCTACCCCTACACTCCCCGCCACACATATGGTTGGATAAATTGGATCCACATGTGATTTGAATAAAATGAACCGAAAATTCCTAAGGGGCGGCCCTCGCTAGAGCCAGGCAAGGGGGACCCTTGCCCAACCCTCTCCGACCACTAGCAAAAAGGAAAGAAAAAAAATAGACAAAAATTATTCATGTCAGTATTGGCCACGCCACATAAGACTACCAACATTGACTAGATCGTTGCATCAGCATTTTGTGGTCAAAATTATTTGAAATAACTACATTATTAGTAAATCATCAAAAGATTTAGGATTAAATTGACATAGTTGAAAATCTTGATCGAATTGACATAAATACAATAGATTTAAAACCTTTTTGATAATTTGCTTCTATTATTGTTATTTTTTTGGTATGTTCCCCGATTATTTTGACCAAGCATTTTCATGACTGCCATCATTTCAAATCATTGGCCAGAAACCGAGTCATGTTTACCCTCAATTTGGCCATGGCTATCAAGATCGTCTCCTAGTAGATTTCGAGTACTGTTGATACCTGATTTTTAATCAACATGTTAATAAGGGTAAAAAATTGAAATTAGAGCTTCCGATCGCGACGGAGCCAGTTTTTCTAACAAAAAGTGCCGTTTTTCAATTCTATTTATTGCCTTAACTTTAATAAGTAATTTCCTATTTATTTCACATGAAGACCCAAAAAGTCAAATGGGTGACTTTCTAGCCAATCTTTTGACTAAAAGTCAACTTCGGATTAAATTTTGGCGTTTTGCATAAAATGGTTCCTTTGAAGTTTAATTTCACTTTAGAAGTGAAAATTCTGGAAAAATTCAAAGATTTTAACTACAAAATCAAACATCTAGTGAAAAGTCAACTAAAGTTTGATTTTTGGTCAAATCTATAAAACAAAAAATGGAAAAATACAAAAATCCCCAAATCATTTCATTTGATCTTCTATTTGATTTTAGCTTCAAAAATTTTGTGAAAATCAATTAAAAACTTCATTTTCCATTTTTTGTTTGTTTTTAGGTTTAAAATTAGCCAAAAACAAAGTACTTTTGTTCTGATCATAATTAGGCTCAGTTCATTTTGCGACATTTGATCTAGAGACAATTACCCATTTACTTATTCAATCAATTTCAAGATCGGGCAAGCCGGAATGTGAATTGACATTTTTGCTCCTAATTAGAGGTCCGAATCCATTCTACATAGTTTGCAAACTAATACTTCCATTCTACTCAATTTTGTAAGTTAAGTCCAAATTTGGGGTCAATTTGAGGAAATTCATTTGCCAACCTATCGATTTGGGGGATTTAGCTTACTTGACTTTAAGAAAATAGGGTTATTGAGCTTCAATTCATAAAATTCAAGTTGACCCATTCATGACTAAGGTTTAATTTGATGAATTGAGGTTTAATTTAGACATTGGCCCTCAATTTAATTTTGACATAAAGGTCATGCCATTCATATGAGGTCAATTTCAACGTAATAGATCCCTTTAGACATGGGCAATTAAGCTAATAGATGTCTTGCAATTTTAATTGAATTCAATTTCGATTAATTTGCAAATTTTGGCTAACAATTAATTGAAATTGCTCAATTTAGCATAGGGAAGTCCGATTTGGTATATCCATGGCATGGGTCCAATGTCTTTCACAATAATTAGATAATTAGGCTAATGAAAATCATATGATTGAATTTTCATGGTTTAATTGGTCTAATTAGATCAAAATTAGAGCATTTCTTTTGAAATTAGACCATGTTTCTTCATGATTAGTAAATTTCTTTATAATTTAGTCCCTTAAGGATTAAATTGCAAAGATTTAAAGAAAATAGGGATCGAACTGCTCGACAGGGGCTCGAACCAATCGACCGATGTGAACTGGTTCGACTAGCCATCAACTGAGGAGGCCGATTCAACCCTCCTCTAACCGATTTTCTGCCGCCAGTTACCACAACAAGGTGGCCCACCTCATGGTCATGCCTCCCATACCCTTAATTTTTGAAAATTGCGATTTTGCCCCAAGATTTTCGAATTTTTTGCAAAATTACCCCTTAAGTTCAAAATTTTTTGCAAAATGGCCCTAATCTCACAATTAAATCTCATCCATTCATTAAGAGTGCATATTAGCCCTTGAAAAAAATTCAACATGTGATTAATTTAATGGATGAGATTAGATCTAGGGATAGGATTAGATCCGAGCCCTTGAATCAAACTAAGGGCTAGGATTTGATATAAAGAGGAGGTATATAAGTATTTTTTCCTCCAAAATTTGGAAAGGGGATCATTTTGTGCAGCTACATTCTCTCTAATCTAAAAATTCTCTCTCTAATCTCTCTCTTCTCTCTCTTTTTCCTGCCCATTCTCCTTTCTCTCTAACCGCTTTGCGCGGCTTCTCCAACCGATCGCCGATGGGCCTTCACCCACGACATCGCCGTCAATGTCACATCCTTCGACCTTCCTCCTTCTCTGCTCGATAGTCCGGCGGCCAGCAGCTCCTTTGAAGCCTCGCTTATCGACCCATGCTCCTCCCTTTCCCTTTGGCATCGCGAACCGGTCCAAACTGAATCGGTTCTATCCGGTACTTGATTGGAGCTATCCCAATGCCGATTCAGCCCCTCCGGCAATTGTAGCCTCCTCCAAGATCCCCTCAATGTCCCTTGGTGCGGTTGCATATCAGTTTTGCCCCGCTCGAACTCGAATCATCGGGAAACTGCAACTAAGGTATTGTTCTTGCTCTTGAGTTCGATGAGGCGAGATTGCATTAGACAATCGGGGCTAGAGCTCACACCTAGGCCTGGTTTGATGGTGATCACAGCTGATATGAGGTGTTCTAGACGTTATAGGATGGATTTGGATAATTGATCTTGGCTTGAATTTGTTTGATTTAGTATTTAAACTTGTTCTGCAATTTTTGTGTATTAGAAGACCTGATCTGGTAAATGATTGAATATGAGCTTGAAAACGTGCTTTTCTGTGTTCGATGTCTTCATGACATTCGAAGTCAAGCCAATGATCTTTCCAAGATGTATAGAAATTTCCTGATCGGACATCATTTACTACCTGAAAACCTCTATAAAAGTCGGTGGTGTGTACTGTTATGTTGAGTTGCATTTCTTGTGATCAGTGATGTTCTGACCTTTGAAGTTTGCTGATTTTTCTGATTCATTTTTAAGTTTGTTCCTTATGAAAATCAATCAACATAATTATATAATTTTTCTAGAATTTTCGAAGTTCATTAAGATAGGTGGATCAGCCTCCAAACGTCCGTGCTAGACATTGTTGTTTGTAATTCCTAACTGCCTGAAATGCTTTTTTTGTATAGATGTTGCTTATGAAATGCTTTTTTCTCATAATTTTGGATGAGTATTTCCAAGCCATACCTATCAAAAATCATCATTTACTCTTGCTGTTCAGTTCATTCCCAAGTATGAGTTCTATGTTTGTCAATTTTTTAGTGATTTTTATAGATCTAATTTCTAGTTGATTCCTTCTAGAAAATTGCATGTATAGATGTTCTTCATGAAATTTTTTTTCAAATTTTTTGGACAACATTCACTGGGTGAAAATCCCATAAAATCGTCTTTAGGTTATCCTTGCCTTGCTTTAGTCCGAATTGGTATTCGTGCGGAATTAGTTGTGTAATCGTGATCACTTGACTATAATGTCTCCATGAAAGTTATTATACATCTCAATATCATTTTAAGAAAGTATAAATTATTCCAAATGGATGTCATTAACCCACATATCACATGTATTAGTGGAATTTTGATTCTGTCATCATACATGTTGATTATGTTTACTTTGCCTTTGTTAATTTTGTACCATGCATTGTGATCATATTCAGGTGTAAGTCCCTTAATGAAAAATGTTCATGATCCTATATACAATCTATATGATTTTCTCCCATTTTTTCCATGTCATATAAGAGTTATAGGCCATGCATTTTTTGAACATGCTACTGCTCTATATGTTGGAATCTCCTGTGTTTGTGCAAATGCTATAAATTAGGCATGAAATCAATCTTAGTTGAACCTAGGGTCTCTGAGGAAGCCTAAGAACATTCCTTGAACTTTCCAATTATGTCAAGTTTGGTCCATTTTCATATCAATAGACTCCTTTTCCATTTTTGTGAAGTTGCCCTGAAATCTGGAAATTTTGCAAATTTAGAATGCATGTTGGGGCAATTATGTGTCTGCATTTTGCCAATTTCACGCGAATTTTTTCCATAAATATTCTGAAGTCGAGTCCTTTATGAGCATTGATTTCATCTTTAGGACCATCTTGTGTTGAATTTTGAGAATTTTTGGACATCATCAACTAGGACAAATCACCATGAGTTTGCCTTAGAATCCTGTTGTCCTGTTCTGTTTTGAATGCATTGCCCTGTATTCTTTGATTTTTATAAAATCATGCATAGCTTTTCTTAGGAAACTTTAATCATGAAAGTTGTTCTATATTGAGTACCTGATGTGCTAGAATTTTTGTGAGGCTAATTACCCCATGGATCATCTTCAATTTCTTGTTCTTTGATTGTTGTGCTGCAAATTCCCCTGTTTTGCCCATTGTGTCCCAATTGTGTTCTAAGAATTTTAGAAAATAATGCATATAGAACCAACTTTTGGTGTCTTCACAACTTTTGATCCTTATATCATGAATTTTATCAACAGAAAATCTCAGAAAATGAAAAGATCATTCGATGATCCTTTGAAGCATGCGATTTGTGCTTAATGCATGATGAATGTATGAAGTGACCCAGTGTCGGTTTACTAATTGTTTAATTGGATGAGAACCAAGATCTTCAGACTTACTTATATGTTTACTTTCAAGCTCTATGCATATGATTGTTAGATAATCATGTAAATCCGATGCGTGCTCATGGGTTAAGCTTGGGGTTACACATTAGAACTCAACTTAGGGACTTATGGTGTTAGTCATTGTGAGTGAATGTTAATGATGGCTAATCACCATGAACTGCATCTAATAATGAATGGGGAAATGGTCTAACGGCACATTGCGTGTGCAATTATAAAAGGCCTACCCAAAGGCTAACTTGAATCGGTTGATTGCCTGTTTGCTTGTTACTTTGACATGTTTTGTTTATCTTTTGCATGATTTGATATTTGTTTCAAATGTAACATGTTTGCATAGCCTTAGATTGAAGCTAGAATAGGCTCAAGATGATGGTCCTTGGAAGAAGGCGATCTCGAAGACAGTGATGGTCGATTTCCATTCCGACCTTTTCTTGTATTATTCATTAAATACCCGACATATGTTTTGAGTTTTCTCTCGTGTTGTATAAAAACCCAATGAGGTGTGGGTTTCTTTTTTTCCTTTCCTTTCTTTATCCTTTTTAGGATTGTATGTCTAGATTTACTACTTTTCCTTGGGTGTTCACTTACCGCACTGCAAATTTCAATTTAAATTATTCACCTTTCTTTTTCATCTTTGTAGAATTATAATGGCATAAAATTGCCATCCACGCATGATCACTCTTTTAATTTCAAATGGCACGAAAAAAGTAAGAAGACATGCATGATCACCTTAGGTAAACATGATGACCGTTAGGTACCAAAAAGGTGTTAATAGAAATATTAACATAATCCAAGTCCCCAAACCCTAGATCTTTGGTTGTGTGGGAATTGAGGAAATACTCTCGACCCTCGATTGGGCTTTCCAGCCGGCCCTCAAAATTAAGGTTAGTGGCAACTCCTAAAATCTTATCTTAGATTGTTTAATAAACTTAAATAATAAAATGAACCTGTCATGCCTAGTATATATCTTGTTGAGCACCCACAAGTTACGATTTAGCATACTCATACGAGCAGAGTCCAGAAGGTGAAGTGAGGACATCTTTTGAAAAGGCACCGTTTGAGAGGGCTATTGTAGTGGAAGAACCCCTAAATTTGTTTCTCACGCTCATTTTCTTTTTCATAAGACATGCTGTCACGTGGGAACGAATCACGACACCCTCCTGCCGTTGCACTGGGTATGGGTTAAGGAGAACCCGCATTCGTGTAGACCTCAAGTTCAATAGGTTGAGATCAAAATGCTGGTGATGATGCCTTTCGGTCGACATGGCTTGAGTGCGAGCTCGCGAGTAAATACTCCTAAACTCCATCCCTCTCGACACCGACTGTTGTCGAGGGTGGGTCACAAGAAGTACGTGCAACATTTCTTGGTTTGTGGTCATTGCAGATAAATCGTGCCCCTTAATTGCCAGGGATTGATGGAAACCCTGCCGCATTTTTCTTGAGATTGCCCAATTAATCATTTTATTTGGTGGTTACCGGGGTGGGGTTTCAATATCTCTATACTTAATGATTCAATTGACTAATGATTGATTATTTATTGAATTGTTCGTTCTATGACAGATGGTTAGCTGATTTATAAAAAAGAATCTGAGATATTGAATCTATATGTGATCCAAATCAAATTAACTAAGAGTTCTTATGCCACATTCTGCTTTTGGATGTTCACATGTGGCACGATGTCAAAAGATATTTCCTTTTCTTCCATCTTCTACATCAAAAGCAACAAAAGAGAGCCAATCCTAGAAACTTGTCATACAAGTCTCATGAAATCAGGAAAATATGGAACTGTCTTCGACAAGGACAAACTCCTATAGCATCTCTCTTTATTATGGTAATTGGGAGAAATTCAGTAACAGTGATACTTCTATTATATGGGTAAATTATTAGAAACACCCAAAGTCTGTAATTAGTTCAAGCAGGAGATTTGACTTATGCATATTCCATGCAATTCCAGCTAAGTAACAGTTGTATAGTAATTTGGCACATTGATCTTTATTTGTGATATATACAATCCTCATGCGACAGAAATCATTCCCTTGTAAGTGTTGTAGGCATCTCTATTACTTATACGTGCAGAATCACTTTATATTAGATTTGTTTGTTTGTCAGGAATTTTCGGTTTTTGCACTATGCAAACGCAGTGCGCCCAAATACACTCCATATCAACACGCACGCATGCACAGGCGCGCAGAGAGAGAGAGAGAGAGAGAGAGAGAGAGAGAGAGTCAGCCATGTTTAATCATCGGTGCGCTAATTTCCTTGGACAATCTTTTCCGATGCTCAGTTTGCTATCAAATAAATCTTCTGCTTCATCTGAATTGTCATCTCGATGCTTGTTTGATTATCTTCATGCGCTTGTCGGCGCTATTACATATAGGATGCAGAATCACCTTATATAGTTTGTTTATATAGCATTCGGCTTTTGTATCATACAAACACATAGTGCACACACCATAGAATATGTATCAATCACACAAATGCACAAACATGTAGAGGCCTGAATTGAGAAGTCAACCATGTTCTACACTTTGATGACTAAACTACTTGAACTATTTTCCTCTATACTGGTTCTACTATCTCGTATTTTCCATTTCACTTGAACTTTCTTCTTCTGTGCTTGTTTGACTATCTTCATGCCAAACCTCGTAGAGTAAAGCCGAATCCAACAACTGATCATCTTGAAGCAAAATCTCCAAATCATTCTCTAGTGGCTTGCTTATTAGGCAGAATCCGTACTTTTTCACAATTGCACTTGTTGCGCTAATTCTGAACTGGAAATGACTAGAGTCATTTGGACCAAAAGGGTCTTCTCCCCACAGACCCTTTGGTTCACAATATTCAAGCCACACATGATCCAAATCCACCGCAGTGAAATCGGTTGGGGTTTTCATCCTCAATTCGCCATTAATGTATGTGAGAAGCTCAAACATGGCACACTCCATTCCTTCTTTTGCTCGAAATACAACACAAAAAGCTAATCCTAAGAACTTCTTATAAAGTCCTTTGAAGTTGTGAAAGATATATAATCATCTTTAGCAGGGAGCAACCACTCTGGCATGTGTCCTCCAGGTAGAAGAACCCGGCAACCCATTCTGGGAAGAAATTTCTGTCATAGAAGTAGATTGTTAGATAGTTTTCGAAATTAGCACCTAAAAGATGAGATTCAATGAGGAGTCCTCGTGTTTAGCTATTGTTAGCCATAGCATGACGAAGATCTTTTATACTTAATCGGTGGAAACAGGACGTGTATTGTTGAAGATTTTGTAATTGGATGAACACTCATTGAAGTTTTTTATCAAGTGATCCTAATAATTTCACGGCGAACTAGGGTTGAATAAATAAAGAGTATCTTGTGTTGCCTTATACCACCCCACCTCATATACATGCGTTCTCACTTTTCTATGCTTGCTATTCTTAATTAGCCTACCGCTCTAGGATTTTCAGCCTTCTGCAGTATGCAAACACTAGGTGCAACCAACATGTACAAAACTCACAGAGACAGAGAGAGTCTAACCTCAAGCTTGACCAGATCATTGGTGAACCCCTTACGGACCAGTTCATGACATAAAGATAAGTCAATATCCCTAACGCGACATATGTCGGAGGGAATTTTATTCAGTGATTCGCAACCAACTGCTTCTAGACCACGCAATTGCCCTGGAATCTTGCGGATCTCTTGTAGCTGTCGGCAATAGGAAACTTCCAAAGTGAGCAAATTATATAGGTGTCCGCATGTAGGAAGGTTAGTAAAATTGTTTTTGGACAACCACAAATCTCTTAAGAAGGGAAAACAGGAACAGTCCTCCAAGAACTCTACTTCCGATAGATTGCATCTCCTAAGGTCTAACCATTCTAACTTAGGAAATCCCATCTCCATATGGGGATCACTTGAATCCTCTTCCTTCTTTGGAAACTTGTTTAGTGTTGAGCACCCGTCAAGCAATAGAGTTTTAAGATTTTGTAACTTGTAGATGCTAGATGGAAGGATTTCCAATTTCTTACAATCCTGTAAAACTAAGATTTCCAAAGAGACAAGATTTTCTATGGATGTAGGAAGTTCCTTAATTGAAGTCCCCGTTAAAAGAATTTCTCGCAAAGCCTTGACTTTATCCGGAATATCGGGAATCTTTGCAATTTCGAGCATCCATATAAATGCAACAACCGTAGCTTGCCATGATGTACAACGATCTGTGGACATGCTCCAAGTTTTTGCACCCACCAAGATTCAATTCCTCAAGACTTGGGGTACAATTGAGGTTTGGCATACAAACCACCGATCGGCATTCACCGAAGTTAATGAACTTCAATTTTCCAAAGTCCTGCAAGAATAATGAAACCAACTTTGATAGACATTTGGACCAAAAGAAAGCTGAGATAAAAATTCAATTCAAACAAGTGACATAGGTCCAGTTAAGCTTGTCCGTAATGCAAAACTCGGAGCACCGTTCCGTGCTGGCAAAAGGTAAAAGACGTTGGTAATTGTCAAATTCCATTGCTAACAAAATTTTGACTGGAAACTTGTTGAGTCGGTAAAACTTTTGACTGGAGAGAGAACAATGGGAGGTTCAGTCAAATGCATTTAGCGCGACACTCTCTTCAATGATCATGCAAATAAGGAAGAAAATCCTCTCTTTTCAAAGGTAATTTCGAAAAGAATATCTAGTAAGCTATATAGAATCTTTAATAAATAAAAATTCAGAATCAATCATTTCAAAGACCTAATAATTAAATCCTCGGTTCATGTTTATTAAAATTTTAAGCGCATTCATCATTCAATCGTTACATATCATTCAATCGGTAAATTAAATTTATTGATGCTTTAACTTCAACAAGACTTGTGATATTTTGGAAATGAGATTGCTTTTTCTTGAATCTTTTTGTTCGAATGAACAATAACATTTACATAAGAAATTGTTTAATACTACCCTAAAGCGGGAAGATTCCACTTGTTTTTTTTTTTTTTTTTTTTGGTAAGGTAAGTATATTAAGCTTTCAACCAAAAGATCCTGTACAGAAAAGAGGTCCACGGCACCTACAATCACTCTTCGGGACTACATGTCACCAGAGTGAGGGGGTACCGTAAACTCACGGGGAAGGGAAAATTACAACTTCACAAAGGAGCCTAGGTGGCCCTACAAAACCTCAGTCAGTACCTGTACTAAAAATACATTGGTCTATCCCCCAACTCCTCTCGCATTCTTCTATTACATGGGTTATCCTCCACTCGCTTAAAAGCTATGGCTTTTTCCTTGACTGCCTTACAAAGGTATTGTTTCAAGGCCGGGAGATAAAGAGTGTGCGCTCGGAAGAGGATATCATTTCTAGTCTTCTAGATTATATAGCATAGAGCACCAAAAGAGAACCGAGCAATCTCCTTAGATAACCCCCTACCTGACAGTGAGTTGATAGCCCAAAGAAGATTGTCTGTCCATGAAGAGTTATGCCAAGGAAGATTGCATTTAGAAGCCCAGAACAAGGCTAGAGCGTTGGAGGTAGCACAGTCAAAAAATAAATGGTCAACCGAGTCGGGTTGAGTATTACAAAATGCGCATACCACATTAGAGATCCTCCCATAGGACATAAGGAGTACCTGGGTTGGTAGGCGGTTCTTGACAATCAGCCAAAGGCAAAATTGGTAGCGAGGGATAACGGCCTTGTTCCAAACGAAGGCTGCCCATTGCACCAAGTGAGATCTTCTGCGAATAGCAGCCCATGCCGATGCCACCGTAAATTTACTCCGAGGGGTCCTCATTCCAGTGAATGAGTCCCGGCCTTGGGACGGGGGGACTATAATTTGCCAAGATATAAGCTCTTGGCGAAGCGATTGACCAAAGGGGGTGTATAAGTCTGCCACTTTAGCTTGCCTATTGAGATCCGATTGATATATGAAGGAGTCCGTGACGAGCGAAGAGAGCAGGCCTATATCGAGCCAAGGATCAAACCAAAGCGAAGTGGTCAAGCCATCCCCTATCTTCCACTTGAAAAGGGGAAGGGATTCACCTCTCAGGGCAAGGATTTTCCTCCAAGCCCAAGAACACTTAGTAGGAGGATTAGAAGTCCAGAACTCCTTATTTTTGAGATGTATGGCATGAATCCATTTGCACCAGATAGACTCTTTATCAGTAAAGAGGTTCCATATGTGTTTAATCATGGCAGCTTTATTACTGTCGCGAATCCTGCGGATACCTAAGCCCCCTTCTTGTTTGGGGAGGCAAACATCCTCCCACGATACTTTTGAACCTCCCGGACCCATGGCCGGCCCCTTCCATAAGAACTGTCTACAGATTTGCTCTATTATGTACACTACTGATGAAGGCAGCCAGAAGATGGATGCCCAGTATATATGGATTGCGTGCAGGACTGATTTGACTAGCTGCAATCTTCCCACAAAAGATAGAAAGCGATGTGTCCATGATTGGACTCTGGCAGTTAGAAGACATACCAGGGCGTTGCAGTCCACTTTTTTCAGCCTCAAAGTAATGATGGGTACTCCCAAATAGCGAACCGGGAATGAACCCAGTCTAAAGCCAAACACTTGTAATATTTGATCTCTAACCTCTAGTGAGCCCCCAGAGATAAAGACTTCACTTTTGCTGGCATTCGGTGTCAATCCGCTCCAAGCAGAGAACATGTCAAGCCCATCCTTGATGCATGAGATAGAGTCAAGGCTCGCTTTATTGAACAAAAAAACATCATCAGCAAAGAAGAGATGAGATAGGCGCGACGCCCTACATCTCCAATAATAGCAGTATTCTGGTCGCCGAGTGTGGAAGTTAATAATCCCTGTGAATACCTCCATGGCCAAGGTGAATAGATAAGGGGACATGGGGTCACCTTGTCTCAAACCCCGCCCACTAGCAAAAAAACCATGAAGTTCGCCATTCATGGCAATAGAGAACACGGAGTGCGAACGCAAGTCATTATTAGATGTGTGAAGTGATTTGGAAACCCAAATGCCTGAAGAGTTATTTCCAAGAAGTCCCAGTTTAGAGTGTCGTAAGCCTTCTTAAAGTCAACCTTGACGGCACATTTCGGAACATACGACTCAGTATGGAACCCACAAAATAGTTCTTGAGCAAGGAGAATATTGTCAGTTATTCTCCTCCCTTTTAAAAATGCAGTTTGAGCTGGACTAATGATATCCGGGAGTACAGCTGTCATACGTTTCGAAAGAAGCTTAGTGATGCACTTGTATATGGTATTACAACATGCAATAGGCCGGTAATCTGACACTGAGGTGGCATTTGGGATTTTAGGTATCAAAGCAATGATAGTATTATTGATTTCCTTTAGCATGCATCCGAATCAAGGAAATCCAAGACAGCTTCGATTCTTGAGGGACCCACTATGTCCCAATTCTTTTCAAAAAATCCGCATTATACCCGTCGTGGCTCGGGGCTTTATTCCCAAAGAATGGAGAACATGGCATCATAAACCTCTGACGGAAGGAAAGGTTGGGATAGGAATGTAACCTGGTCCTCGTTGAGCGGAGTCTGGATGACCTCTGTAATCTGCTGAACGGATGGTCTCATAGGCACTTCAACCGGGGCAAGGATCTCCTGGAAGTATGAGACAAATGCCCGTTGGACGTCCCCCATGTTAGTGATCAATAGACCAGAATTATCCAAGACCGATATGATCCTATTACGTAGGTGCCGATGGGTGACTGATTGGTGAAAAAATTTAGTGTTCAGGTCCCCCTCCTTGAGCCACCTAATTCGTGACTTTTGCCTGAAAAGCGATTCCTCCTAGGATCTGAGCTTGTAGTAGTTCTTGATATGAAAATGCTCTGAGTCCACCAGTTCCTTATTAAAAGGGTCTAGGAGCAGGGCTTCTTGAGAAGAGATAAGAGCCTCGCTAGCTTCCATGCTCTCGCAAAGAATGTCCGAGAAGGCTTCTCTATTGAGAGTCTTGAGGCGGCCCTTAAGGAGCTTGAGACGACCATAGAGCCTGAACATGGGTGTACCCCTTAAGTGTGTTTGCCAGACCTGGGAAACTATCAACGAGAAGTTTGGATGTCTCATCCACATATTGAAAAACTTAAATGGCGAACGCCGGAGGTTGGGTGCAAGAATCCTCACTACCATTGGCGTGTGGTCCGATATGCCTGGGGCAAGGAATGACGCTTCTGAATAGGAGAATATGGAACACCAGGAATTATTGACAAGAACACGATCTATTTTCCATTGTTTCCTGTTAGCACCTGAGAAAGACGACCAGGTGAACCGGAAGCCCACGTACCTTAGATCAAACAGTTCCACTTGTTCTAAACATTCCTTGCGCTCATCAAAAGCAGGGATCCAAATGTCAGGGCTACCCATGCGATCTGAGGAGTCCAGGATTGCATTGAAGTCTCCTGCCACCATCCATGGGTTGTCCTTAAGTGAGGAGCTTAACCGAATCAAATCATTTCAGAGGGGTCTCCTAGCAACAAAAGAATGCTCCCCATACACCACTGAGAGAAATATATTAGCCCCGGAGGACAATATTATAAGAGAAACATGGATAATCTGGCTAGACATATGGAGAACATTTACATCTACCAAAAGCGGGTTCCATCCAACCCAAATGCGGCCACGGGCAGCATAATCATTATTAGCAATCCAAACCCAACCAGGAAACAGACCAGAGGAGATAGTTCTAAATCTGGGAGGAGGTACTTTGGTCTCAATCAATCCAACGTAGCATATATGGTTGGATTTCACAAAATTTCTGACTTCAGCTTGCCTAACCGGGTCTATTAGACCCCGGGTATTCCAAAAACCAAAATTCATATATAATATCTACTCCAAAAAGAACCCAGAGACCTACCTCCGCTTTGGGCGCCCACGTCATCCTGTCGATGCATGGTTGTTCGGGGGGGACAATGACTTGGAAACTGAGCTGCCACGGGGCGCAATCTGGGGTTTAGGAGGCTGACCTGTAACTGAACCTGTCCCAAGGGAGGGCACTATGTCATCATCCAGGTCATCCTCCGACGAAAAGGAGGCTGATGTGTATGGGTCCAATAATCCTTCCGCAGCTAAGGATTGAGAGGGAGCAGCTCCGGTAATGGCCCTTTTCGTGGTGTTTTTAGCCAGCGTGGAGAATAACGGCCTAGATGGGATTGGCCGTGTAACAGACGGCCTAGGAATGTCTCTCCTACGGCCTTTTACTTGTTGCCAACCCTCCGTCACAGCATGCTCCACACCGGCGGGAGGGGGATTCTCGAGCAAGACTGAGCAGACTCATGGCGCAGCTTCCACGGGGACCTGTACATACAAATCAATTCCAGCAGCTTCCTTAGAGTGGGGCAAAGAGTGTATACCATGACCAGACTCCTCGGTAGCCTCTAGTTGCAGGGGAGGGGGCCCCTGAGTGGCAACAGAACCGCCACTTACAGCAGGGAGGCCCTCCAATAAGGGGGGGGGGCCTGTAGACTTTCAGCCATCTCCGGAGAGGACGCCATTCCAGCAGCAGCCTTTGAGGACAATGATGGTCCTGCCTTGTCCGGCACAGCGCAGCCATTTGATCGCCTTCACCAGGCGTTCAGCCAGAGTCCACCCTATCGCTCCACCATGCGACCTCCCCGACATCGCAAACGCAGCCCGCGCCCTGTGCCTCCGAGCTATAGCATGAAGACCGACACTTCAGCGAGTGCACCCAAGCAAGACCCCGGGGAGCTCTCGGCTTCATTGGAGGGCATACGGACAGCTTGAACAGCAGCCATCACAGCATTGGAGTCTACTGCAGTTGGGGGTTCCACCGTAGTCTGAGAACCAGCAGCGCGTAGTTCTTGCGCGGGGGCTTGCACTGGACATTTATGTCCGAAAGTTCCACAAATTTTACATGAAATCGGTTTCCACTCATACTCCACTTCCACCACTCGAGGTTCCCCATCTAAGTCGATCTTCAAGGAGTGACAAGCGGTCCTTTGTTGCTGTGATTTCAACACAAACTCTCGCATAAGAGATCAACTTCAATTGTTCCGTGCGTTGATCAACATATAGGGGCTTCCCAACCCGACTTGCTATGGCACTAATTCCCTAAGGGCGGACCCAAGAGCATATGGTAGATTTTTAATCCTAATCCAAACCGGAACCGCCGTATGGACTCCTTTACGCAGCTCTAGTTTAGGTTGCCATTCTTTGAAGGATTAATGGGACCCTTGCCACCGTCAACGGTCCACTCTCGCCACCTTCCTCCGGAAGTCATGGTCGTAAATGAAAGAAAAAGAAGCCCTGATCGTTTGCCTTTACTTCCTTCAATTGGTGACCCCATAGATGCTTAAGCGCCGTTTCTACCAGCTTAAAGGGGAGTTTCTTGCCAACAAGATACCCCACTAAACTTTCCTTCCAAAGAGAATCTGCGGCTTCCAGCATTTCATTCGAGAAATGCACAACTTCATCATCAACATCAGTAGGTGGAATGTATGATAACGCATACCCCGTTGTGGGCTGATTTAGCCACATTTGCCCCTGTGTTCGGACTGGCCGAGGACGAAGGTCCTCTTTGTTGGGACAGGGAGGCGAGAGGTCTATCGCCTTGGCCTTGTCTTGGCCCCGCCGAACTCCGGTTTCACCTGCACCAGCTAGAGGGGCTTCACCTACAAAGCGAGAACCACCCCCCCCAACAGCAGAATCCGACCTAGCAGTAACGTAGGCTATCCCTTTGTCTTTCGCAAGACGCTCACGGGATTGAACTCTAGCATTCGGCGGTCTGCTCTGGCTACGAGCTCGACCTCCTCCCATCCTAGGGAAGCTATTACCGACTAAATGCTCAAACTTACGAGCATTCTCAGTTCTAATAGAGATTTCATTGGAATCCATGGGAAGAAATTCGAATGGAGCCCTAGCATTTCATAGTGAAATGCTGTAAGAAGCAGGCTTACCAGGAGAAAATCAAGACGGGGAATGCGAAGGGCCAAGACTGCTCTACATCCTCTCCAAATTTCAGGCACAGTCGTCGCCGGTGGCCGCTCGAACGGAGGGGTGCTGTGTCCGGCGCTACAATAACCAGAGGAGGAGCTCGAGGGCAGAGAGGTTGAAAAGCGTCTTGCCCCAGGTAAATTTTGTCATGTTCGAAGATTCCACTTGTTGGTTCTTGTAGTAGATCAACATCTAGTAATTGATGCTTTAATCAAATATAAACAATTTAATAGAGATAGATGTTTCTTAAGCACATCAACGAGCATCATCATAGTTAGTACTCAAAGTTTTCAATAATACATATACATATTCAATATCATATGCATATAGATATGGATATAAAACATAAGGAAATGAAGACTACTCATTTAAATGCATACCTTAAATTGCTCCCTCACAATTTGGATGTTGCTTTTGTGCAGATCGAGTCCAACCAACTTCTTTGGACCAGAGGAAATTTTTGGAAACCAAGGAGGACATTGAGGCCATTCAAACCATCTAAGTCCATTAGGAAGACATATAGGACCTTTGAAAGAGTTATGCACATTAATCATAATGAGCACCCTCAACCTTCTCATATTTGCGAAAGCATCAGGACCTATGAATATCTCCTCTGGCTTGGTTAAATCCAAAACTATGGCTTTTACCGCATTTGTTCCCTACATTTATAGATTTTGCTTTGCTATTAATATACAAAATCATAGAATAAGAAAAAAGTAGTGTCTATATGAGCAAATCTTACCATATCTCCTGATAGAACATCAAGAAAATCATCACAAAGCCATAACCTGCTACGTCTTCCAGGATCATAAAGACATTCTTGTTTAACTATATCCATGCCCATCAATTGAATCAAGTCATGCATCTGTAGGGTCTCTTTCTCCTTAATTATCAAGGATTTCTCGACAAGAACTTGTACTCCAATAGTAGTGTCAAAGTCGCAACTGTCAAGCACTTTCATAATGTACTCTGTAGATTGCCCCTTAAAGAAACAAGCAATATCAAGAAAGATCTCCTTTGCATAATCCTCTAGTCCATCGTAAGTTAACTTGAGAACATGATTGATGGTTTTGTCAGGACTTTTAGCAAGTCTATTCAATGCGCTTTCCCACTCACTTTCTCTTCGACAACAAAGGAAAGCGCCCAATACCTCAAGTGCTAAAGGAAGACCATTAGCATAATGCAAAGCACTATCCACAAGATCCCTCCTTATTATTACATTGTTGTTTCTAAGAAAAGCATGCTTATTGAAAAGTTCAAGAGCTTCACAATCCTTTAAACTTTCAGCTTCATAGATGTGATCTTTATCTATCCCATGGGAAGTTAGCAAATGGCTATCTCTTGTAGTAATGATGATCCTGCTTCCTTTACCAAACCACTCAAACTTTCCAGCTAAAGCATTTAATTGTTTTACGTCATTGACATCATCAAGGACAAGAAGAACTTTTTTGTGGCAAAGTCTATCTTGCATTAAAGTAATACCTCCATCCACACTAAACACTGTTAATCTTTTTCCCAATAACATTTGAGACAACAATTTTTTTTGCAATGTAACTAAATCGTTAGAATCTTTTGAAGCTTCTCGAACATTTGGCAAAAAACACGAACCCTCAAATTGTCTAAAGATAGCATTGTAAATTGCTTTAGCCAAAGTAGTCTTCCCTATACCTCCTTGTCCCCATAATCCTATCATGAGAACATCATTAGACTCAAGATCTAACATTGATTCCAGCTTTATCATTCGGGGATGTATCCCAACCGGATGCTTGGCAACATATAAGGGTGTTCGATTTAGCTGCATAGAGATCTCCTTCACAATTCTCTTTATAAGCTTTGCTTCATCTCTGACAAAATCCAGAAAATTAATTAACTCATTGATTCAAGGGTCCAAAGAGTGATTAAATTTGATCGGAATAAAAGGAGAGAGTAATTGAGTGTGGAAAATACAATGACAAAGCAGTACGTTATATTGATTACTACTCACCCATCACTCAAGTCCCACCCGGAAAGGCTACCAGCTTCAAAGAGAGCCTTCTTCCATCTCTTAACCATCTCCGAATCCTTCCCGAACTTTGACTGATGTGCAGCCATAGCTCTCCTGTAACTCTTTCTTTGCCCTCTAATTTCTCTTGGTTCCACCTTGTAAAATATTGGCAACACAATCAAGTCCCTCTGTGCCTTGCACTCCATGATTTTCGCCACCTCTTCCAAACACCATCGTGATGAAGCATAGTTCTCGAGAAAAACGACAATCGCAATTCGCGATTCCTCAATTGCTTTCATAAGCATAGGTGATATCTGCTCTCCCTTCTTTAGTTCTTCACTGTCGATGTAAGTGTATATTCCTGTTTGGTCTAAAGCTGTGTAAAGATGACCGAGGAAGTTGTTGCGGACATCCGAGCCTCTAAAACTCAGGAAGACGTGGTAATTCCTTCTGGACTTGGAAGAAGAAGAAGCCATTAGAATTAGGAAGACAGAGGAGGTTAACAACGAGCAGAGAGTTGGCCTAAGATTTGTTTTTTTGTTTGAGGTAGTTTGTTCATCGTGGGATCTTCTCCATATATTCTTGACACCCAAATGCATAACTTCCTTTTGCCTTCGGTCAACGAAGATTATTATAAGGTATTTTAATAATATTTTAGTGAAGGTGCTTAAGAATGAGCTGACATCTTAACGTGGGATTTGAATGATGAGTAAAAAAGAATTAATTTTTATGTGGGAAATGAAGTACCTCATATCATTAAAAAAGGTTAGCTACTCCATTATTTCCCAATAAAAAAACTTTGTCGTGCCATTTAGAAAATGGCATTCGCCACCGATTAGTCTCTGTCTTTCTTTTCTTTCTTTTTTGTGCAAATCATAAATAACAATTTGTTATTATTCGAAGGACATAAGATTCTGAGTTTCTTTTTTTTTTTTTTTATATGCACGCTGTGCTTTTGCTTCAAAAGTTAGTCAATCATATTTTTCATCTTTTCTAAAATGACCAAAAAGAAAAATCCTTTAACGCACATTCAAGAATTGGATTCCTGTCTTACTCAAATCTGTGACTGATCTAGTTGATGAAGTTGCAATCATATTGACCAAACAAAAACTTACAATCGTTGCTTGAATGGCGAATTTAGCAAATGAAATCTATGACTAATTTAGCAAATGAATCTGTGACTAATTTAGCAAACAGGAACTGAAATACACCCCCAAACAATACTTTAAATGATTTACTTTAAAGTAATATTTATATATTGACCCATTTTTACTTGCATCCATATACACTTAGACCTCGATTCTATTTGATGAACGTGAACAGTGTAATATGTGCTTAGATTTTAGGGCATCATAATTTTCTTGTTTTCGTGCTTCAACTCGGTCCTCACTCCTCATGATCTCTCTCTCTCTGTGAAAAGCCCCAAGTGAATATTTGCTCATCAATTTTACAAAGAAGGAAGAAGTGAAAAACAAAGGAAGAAAATTCCTGGAGAGCTCACGCGTGAAGACAAAATCACACCAACTTCGCACGACGCTGCTTTGCCCAGCTTTTTTTTCTTTTAATAAAGCAAGGCAACCTGCTCCAGAAAGAAAAATGATCATGGTGACTTTGATGAGCTCACATTATTCCTTATTTTAGAACAAAGCACGCTCATATCTAGAGCGAATCTAGGGCTAGTGCGAGTAAAAGCAAAGAGAAAATGTCAAAAAAGCGGCCGAACCACGCAAGCGCACTTCGCTGGAGTACGTGAATATTGGGCCAGACCAAAAACATAGTCATTGTCTTTGTCGTACTCACAAACACTAGGCGAGCAACTTGATGTAGCTGCCGAATCGGTTACAAAGCGACGAAGAATGAGCTGGCCATGCAACCAATTTTCCGAAGTTTTTTCTTGTTTTTTCAAGAAAGACCTTGGGAAATATGAGTGTATTCTCTAAGAGAGCGCTGTTGTAATCATTCTTGAAGAGTACTTTGAGCATGGAGTGAAGTATTTATACTTATGGAGTGAGTTATTGTCCCTCGGTGTAAAGGCAACTTCATCTGGTCAGTTAAGAAAAATAAATCGGAAGACAAGAATGTGGAATTTTTTGTGTATTTCAATACATACTAATAAATCATACATGAGCATATTTATAAGCTTATTGGATAGCTATTCAAGGTAACAAGATAAACATAATACTTAATATAATCAATTAAGGATATGCACCGTCATAGAGGATTATGCATAATCCTAATAAATATGTATAATCAAGTAAATATCCTAATATTTCTAATCTCCCCTCAAACACAATATGAGTTGAAACAAATCAACTTGGATTTGAAAAATAATCTGAACAATGTCCCAAAATCTTCAATTGCCATGAAGTCAAATAGTGGAAACTGCACAATGCTGGGCATGATAGATCCATGGTGCAGCATGGGGTGCATGTGGTGGCTCCAGGCCTTCGATTATCTACTTTTCACTTCTTGTTTCGAGAAGCTGACACCACTATCAGAGTTGTCGTCAAGTCATCGACATTTGTCCCATAGAATTACACACGATGTCAAAGTATGAGGTCCTTAGTTTAAATCTTTCTATTTTCCATTTGTCTCCCCAATTATATATTTCCACGCTTTAGGCTTAAGCCAAAGTACATCCTATGCATAAGGAGAATTGTACCATGCCCTTATCTAATAATTTAAGTTTTTAAAATAGTTGGCAGTGGTCCCACATAATCCCATATATTCAAAGACTTCAATGATCATGCTAGTACATTCTAGCCTTGTTTAATATCATGTTAGAGCTGGAAGATTAGGATAGGTCAAGTAGAATGGCTGAGCCATTATAAATTTTTTGCAATCTTTTCCATCCTTTACTTCTTATATTTCCATTGGTAGGATATTTGCTCTATGTAGTATATTTTGTTTATATACATTTGTTCATCGTCTACACGTTGTTTTGCAAGAAAAAGTTATAAAAATCTTATAAAAATCAATCGATTCCCTCTTGGTTTTTTAATTCAATCCATTTTACTTCACCCTTTGTGCGTGTCATGAAAAAAAGGTTAGTGAAAATTGATGTGTGCTGAGGTGCTCCAGATTTCATACGGTTAGAGTGCTATGGATATCGCTCCACGCTTCCTGACTTGAGCAGAAAATGCGCAAATGGAGCTTTGATGAAGCAAGGAAACTATAAGAATCTAAGAGCGAGTGTTGAAACCTAAATATTTGCTCGAAGACTTATAATTCATTTCATTATAAAACTAGGGATCAAGCTCGTTGATGTAATTACTAGGGCTTCCCCAGTGGCCACACTTCCTCATGGGAAGGGAGAGGTGGAGGGTTCGAATCTCCACATTTTCAAGAGGGTTGGGATGGGGACAATTTAACTTCAAGTGTGGGTTTTGACTCTCATACCATGTAGGGAGACAAGAAAAAAGTCTAAAAGTAAGAGTTAGAATAGGAGTAGGGTAGGACGACAAAAAAAAAAAACTCGTTGATATCAACAAAATTGTACTCCTAAACAAGAATGTCAGTTTGCATAGTTTCGTATTCACATTTCTAACTGCATTTCTCTACTTTTAAATATTAGAGACATCTAGGTTTAGGAGTAGCATTTCACATCGAACGAAACAAGGACTCGGCTATGAATTTCATTTAAATCAGCCTGATAGATGGCAGGGCATGCCAGATGAGCTAGACTTCAGGGCTGAGGGAGGTTTAAGCTCATTTGAATTTTCAAAATCGATCTCCCATGAGTCAGGCCTCCATTGGAATTTCAGCTATCCTTTGCCCTTGCCTTACATTGCTCAAAGATCGCAAGTGATTTGGATATAATTTCAGCTGCTACTCCAAGAGCATGAAATCAGCTACAGCTCCAAGATTGTAGGAGTTGGCCGATATTTGGATAGGAAAGAGATCAAAATTTTCGGCCAACCTTAAAGAGAAGCAAAGACGGGCCTGGCCAAAATTCGAATTTGAGCTTGAGAATTAGGCCGGCCGAAGCTTTGAAACTTGAGAATAAGGTTCAGCAATCAACCGAGATAGATTTGACTCTCGAACAACGGATTTGGTGAATGATAGAAAAGACTAAATTTTTGATAATTAAACATGTGACAGATTAAATACACGTACTAATATACTCATTTCTCTATAGATACAATATTTGCAATATAAGTATTTGACAACAAGTTGGAGAGAAAAATAAATTGCGGTCCCTAAAAAAATAGAAAGTTATCTTTACTTCATATAGTAATGTAGATGATATGAATATAAATACATACATAGCTATAGAACCTTATATTAGATATGGGTTTAAATACATTTAAATTAGCAAAGGGAAGAACCCTTACTCACTTCTCTCTAGAAAACCTATTAGTCAAGCTTCATGGGCATGTTTAGGGATCATTTATCAACAAGGAGGAGTTGATGTCTCCTTCATTGATATCACCCTAAACATGAGTGTTATCACTAAAGAGGGCTGCCTGTGGTTGTTGTCTAACGAGGAGCCCAGCCAGGCTACATTCCTTATTTTAATGTGTCAATACTTGCACGCTTCACACCCCTTGTAGGTAGGTATATATTTTTTCTTTCCTACCAATCAGAGAATACGGAGGGCAAGCAAGGTCTCCCACCTTTGGACGAATCTCCCACATTTTGTCTCCATGAGCTTTTTAAGAACCTGCTCAGGTCCCAACCATTGCATTCTACTAGTGCATCCTTTAGCTAGCTTCAAAGTGCTAGATGTAGCACCAATGCCTCTATAGAGTTAGGCTCCTAAATGGTTGGTCGTACTCCACAAGCCTTGTTCTAAAAATTGGAGAAGGAATTGGATGATCAATCTATTTCCTTGCTACTCTACTGCTAGGCGAGAAGGACCCCAACAAAGGGATATGAAGAGTCGCTTTCTATCCCATGATTTCTTACTTCCATAAGAGAGAGTAAGGGCACTAACATATATGGCTTGATTAAAAAGAGATGATGATAGGAGTGAGCATGATTTTTGGGTAAAATTTACAACTTGAGAATTGGACAGACATGAATTTGTTTGGTTCTAGGTTTTAAGGTATTCAGGATAGATTCCAAGTTCCAAAAATTGGGAAATATGTTTTGACGGATAGGTTTTAGGTTCTAAATTGGTAAAACTTGGATGTTGGAACTTATAACCTATAATCTAGAACTTATAATAAGTTTTGTGTTTTTCTTTATTTATGATTTCGCACGATCTTACGATATTCCATAATATTCAATGATGAATGTATAATCTTAAACCATTAGTATGAGTTTCCATTTTATAACTAAGACTTTTATTTTGTTAATATTGTATATTTTTTGTGTGTTTAAATATAAGTTATGGCTGGTAAATTATAGTAACAAATGGTGGTTATCAAAGATTATAATACGGGTACAACTTGGGTAGACCTTGAAACCGATTTTAGAACTTGTGATAAGGTAGATTACAAATTCTAGAGTATGCGAGGTAGGTTTCAGGTTCTAAAAAAATGGGGATTTGTCATCCAAAAGAAAGCATTCTTTAAGCTCCACTTTTTCCTCCAAGTTAAAAAAGCTAGCTTCCTAGAAAGATCCTTCACTTCAGTGTACACTTTTTTCGTGCCTCTTTTCTTTGTCGGCCACATGCTATCCAAGAAAAAATAATGGGAGGTCTAGTCAAAAGCAATTAGCGGGCATTTACTTTAATGATTGAGCAAATAAGCAAGAAGAGTCTCTCTCTCTCTCTCAATAAACAATTTCGAAAAGTGTATAATCAGCTCATCTCTGCTATACTAAATAGAATTTCCGATGATATTTTCAGACAATATCATTTCGAAGACATGCAAATTTCGTCACCGGTTGTGTTGCTTACTTGATTTTGCTCACGATGACGAGGTTCATTTAGCTTTACAGATGTAAATAGCTTAAGCAGTTTTTCTGATCAGAGAAACTCATCACAAGGTCCAAGTTTCAAATGTTGCTTTATAAATGTAAGCTCCTTTTGTCAATTGCCGATTACATAGGGTGCGTTCTTTTGGTTCATTTGAGACTCGATCAAGAATCAATTGGCAGGTATTCTGCCATGAATTAATTGATAATTTGGGACATCAACTTGTGAGGAAGAATTCCTTTTTAATTCGTGCATTGCAGCTACGAGGTCAGAGCTATATAAATGGGTAAACCAGATTAAATACAACTTAGTTAAATGTCTTGTTTATGGAGCGAAATTTTAACGGGTTCTCATTTAGACAAGAAAAAGTTCAATGAGTGAATCATAACGTCCCAACATATTTTTTATCTTTTAAATGGCTAATGTTTCATCCACATTAGCATCTCTCTCGTTGAACAACAAGTAAAAAATATTGTACTGACATTTTCTGTTATTGCAATTGGATTGAGTTAATGGAGGTGATGCATTGCACCTATTTGACAATATTTATGACTTGATAACGCTATTAGAAAATTTTAGGACTTGATTTCGTTTCCACAATAAGTCTTGCTAAAGGTGTATCACAGCTAGACTAAATCAACAGGCCCAGTCAAAGTTCCAGGCCCAGTCAGTGGGCGTGGGCAAGGGCAAGGGCAAGGGCCTTGAGGCCCACCCACCCATATATTCATTAAAATAATTAATGAATTAATTAACTTGACTTTGACACAAAATTTATAAATGCTCACAGAATAAAATAAACCCAAATTTCTATAAAAGCATAGAAAAATAGCTTAAAATCTCATAACTAAAATAATAATATAAATTAACATAAAACCCTAAAATCTTTCCTCATACTTATTAAATTTTAGGATAAGTACATTGGAAGTCCTAAAACTTCTCAAAAATGCAATTAAGTCCTAAAACTTGTTATGAAAGTACAATTAAGTTTAAAAAATACAATCAAATCTTAAAATTTATCAAATTAATCATATCAATTTTTTTTGTTGATAATACTTTTTGAAAGAGGACTCGATTGCACTTTGTAACAAGTTTTATGACTTAATTGTATTTTCGTGATAAGTTTTTAGATTTCTAGTGCATTTATCCCTTATATTTTCTAATGAAGTTTCAAAATTAAAAAAAAATAAAGGTAAAAAAAGTGGCCCGATAGACAAGGTTTGGGCACTTAACACAAGTTTGGGCACATGGTCAGTCTAGGTAAGATGTCTAAAGGTTTAAACCCAAAAAGGCCCAATCCGAGCCCACCCAAGCCCACTTGACAAGTAGAACTGGAAAAAAAAAAAATCTCATCATCACCATCATCATCTTCTTGAATTTGGTCCACTCTTGATGTGTAATCTACTGTCGTACTAAATAACAATCATCTTTTACTGCAATTCCAATTCACTGAGCAAACATGTAGGTCAAATAGCTTCCTAAATCGTCTTGTTGACCTACTTTGCTTCAATCCTTGGGAAAGCAATTACACTTTCCAAGTGATGGCACTGCTCGCCAACCTATCGAGTACCCTCTGCACCTATCCAAGTAACTGGAAAGATCTGATCCACGAGGCTTGGTATACCTCTCGCCTCTTCTCAAAATCCAAGCCAAAAACCATGTCCCTCTTGGAAGACGTAGAATCCATTTCACGGCTTCCGGTGTCTGTTTTTAGGATTACTTAGGATCTGTTTGAAATCATTCCAATTTTTCTGTTCTTTTGTTCCCCTGAATAGAGAAAAAACGGGAATCCGTTTGGTAACGCCAACTGATTTTTCTATTCCTCGAAATAAAAAGTTGTTCCCAGGAATAGATTTGGAGTAGAAATAAGAAATAGAAAAAAGTAACATTTTTATTCTTAAGAACAATTTCTAGAAACTTATGTCTTAAGGACCACTCGCCACCCGCAGCCCATCGCTACTCGCCCACTGCCGCCTACCCACGGTTTTCAGTCGCCGGTTGCCAGCCGCCCCCACTCGCTTGCTGCCACTCACCCGCCAATCGCCAGCCTCTCACCGCTGCCCTTTGCCCGGCGACCCAGCATCATCGACGACTACCAACGATGGTGATCGGTGACCAACGGGTGAGGGTGGCTAGACTAATGACTTGGCAACCCAATGCTCGGCGTGACCGACGGTGATCGCCACCACCATCAGGGAAAAAAGAAATAAAAAATTTTATCGATACCAAACGCATTTCTATTCTTTTTTTTTTATTCTGAAAATAAGAAATTTTTGTAGTTACTAAACGTCTTATTTTACTTAGAAATTGTTCTAGGAAGTAGAAGTAGAAAAAAAACTATTTCTCAAAAGAAATTGTTTCCAAAAGTAGAAATGTTATGAAATGCACCCTTAATATACATGCTCACAACACTAATGGCATATCAATCCACGTAAGTATGGTTTCATTGTGTCACATAAAGGTTGACACGTTTAGAGTATGAACCCATATGCTAAATTCAAATTAGTTTATTTTACCTTAGGAAGTAATGGTTTTGATATCAAGTTGAGAATTATAAATGAAGAGAAAAATAATATTCAGTTCATTAACTAATGAATAGTACACATGCCTATTTATATGGTCAATTGAGGAAAATATACAAAATCACATAATAATATATATAATCACAAAATATCCTAAATATATCTCTAATATAAAGGTTGACATGTTTAGGATACAAACAATTTGCTAAATTCAAATTGGTTTACTTGTGTGTAGGGGTGTGCAATCAAACCGGTTCTACCCTTAAAAGGGACCGGACCACCCAAAAATAGGTTTGGGAATCGGTTCCTGTTGGAACCGATTGTAATCATTCCTAGAACAAGTTTCGAACGAATACCCATTTGGGAACTAGACTGGACTACCCTATTTCAAAACTGGTTTTATAAATTAAAAAGCAAAAACCCTAATTTCCTTTTCTCCTAAACTCTAACCTTGGCACTCTTTCGTCCTTCATTTTCCCTCAAAATTCCTCATTGGCCTTTCCTCTTCCTCTAAAATTTTATGGATGAATAGGGAATGGAGTTTCAAACTTATGTTTCATGTTATGTATTCCAATTTTGTATCGTTTATAATTGTATGTGATTACATATTCATCATATGGATTATTGTCTTTTTGCAAATTAGGATTTTTGTTGTTCATCTTTTACTTTGAATCGTTTCGTTACTCATAATCTCTTATGATTTTGCTATAAAAAATGAATAAAAAAAGGAACAAAAATAAAATAAAATAGATTCTCGAGTAAACCCTAAAATTGGATCGGAAAAATAGGGTAGGTTCAAGAACCCTTTCCAGGCAAACATGATAGGTTTTAAGTAGAGGTGTCAATATGGGTCATAAATCCATATTATGACCCACTTTTAGTTAAATGGGTCAAATATGGGTCAAGTGAAAGTTAAATATGGGTCAAATATGGGTTAAGTGAAAGTTAAGTATGGGTCAAATATGAGTCAAGTAAAAGTTAAATATGGGTCAAATATGAGTTGAGTGAGTTATTAGGTAAACCCATCATTTCTCTCATTCCATCCCCCTCCTCTATGCGTTCTCGACCTCCGTTGCCGATCCGATGAGGTTTACTCAACAATAATTAAAAAATCAATTTTTTAAAAAAATTATTTTCCTCAAACTATTTCAATTTAGAGGTATCCACATTTTTTTATTTACTAATTTTTTATTATTTAATTTACTTTATAAATTTGATGTGAAATTTTTATTCAAATAATTTATATGTGAAAAGTTTAAAGTAGACTAAATAAGTGGGAGTAGATTTTCTTAAATTAAGTTAAATAGTAATAATGTGTTGGTAATATGGGTCGGGTATGGATCGGGTATGGGTCATTAAATTTACATTACATGAAATGGGTCAAAACGGGTTAGATGAGTCGATGTGGGTCGGACCATTTTCGACTCGACCCAAACCCGACCCGACCCACCCATTTGACACTCCTAGTTTCAGGGTCTAAAAACTAAGAATCTATTATAACAAGGTCGATTCCAAGTTTTGAAACCTTCCCACCTAGAATCGATCATCTCTACTTATATGTCCAGTCATGCCATGTTTTGCAAATAACTCTTGTCAAAAATTGCCGCCCTAATTTATCGTAATACTCTTTTTAAGAATTCGGTTCATGTGGATCGAGTAAGATAATCAATGAATCTCCCTTGTGAAAAAAATCACGTCTTTTGTCCCCTCGTAAGCACGTTTAGAACGAGGAAAGGATAAATAAAATGAACAATCTCCTGCCAAAATGCGAGATCCCGGATCACCAGTTTTCAGCTGCGCGCGCACCCTCCACCTTGTACGCCGATTTTACTGCAGTTCACCTGGCAGTCCCATCGAAGTCAATTCACGTCCGCGAGCGCAAGAAATGGCGCTTCCCGGGATCGATTTCACCTGTGCTCTCGAACCTCTGCACGACCGCAAAGTCCCGGACACAGAATTTGTCTTGCCTCTTTTGTCGTCTTGAACTGCCTACTCGCTGACCGCCGTCAAACTCCCTCAGGTACGTCTCATCGCTTTCTATTTTTCTTTTTGGTAATGGAAACGAAGCCACGTATCGTCTCGTTCCTTGTAATTTGCAATGACTACCAGACGATTCTGTTTCTCCAGTTTGCCTGAACAATCTCTTCGAAAAGAATGGACCTTTTTCAAGAATGATCGACTTTGACACTTTCCAACATGATGGGACTCTAGCCCAGTGATGTTCGAGCTCCAGATCGTTTGGATAGAACTCGATTTGCTCCACGGTTGATAATTCAATACTTTGTTAGGGAGGGATAGTAAAACTAGAACTGTAATGTTCCTCACGGAATCTTACCTTGGCAACTGCAGATATCGACGATATTGAAGCATAGGAGTGCATGAGGGCTCAGTATGTTATCCTTCGAGCTTGACGTGGCTGGCTTCACAATCGCTTTGGCGCATTGCCTCCACAAAGGGCTTCACTTCTCTGCTTATGACAAGCTGGTGTATCTTCTGGTCCAGTGTATGTTACTATCTGGAGCCACTGGAGGAAGCTTATAGAATGTTTGGTTCTGGACAATTTTCCAAAATTCCAGGAGTTCCCCGTAGTGCATCGAGTTCACACCCCACTACGTCACATTTCTTCATGATGTTTGCTCTCACTTTCATTGAGAATGCCTAGTATGACAGTCATTTATAATCATAGAACACTAGTTTTCTTCTTATTCTGGGTTGGAGGTTCAGAAAAAGTTATGTTTTAGTCTATTAGCCTTCTAGATTTTGGTGGGGAAGCACTTTTTCCTTTCGCTTTAAAGTCCTAATCATCCAAGGTTAGCTTCACAATGACCAGTCAGTGTCCGGAAGCCTAAATTGCTCATGACATGAATATCCTTTAAAGTTTTCTTAGTGGCTAAGAGAAGAGTATGTCATCCACTCAAATCAACAAAAGAATCCTTCAGGTTTTTGCATTAAAAGTTGGCTTACTTGAGGCAAAAGGTATATGATATTTTACAATCTGGACAAACAAGTTACGATGATGCTATGAGTTCAAGATCCTAACATGAGGTGAATCACGTTGCTATTTTACCTTGCAAATTGTTGGTTTTCAAGATGGCTTAAACTATACAACCTTGACAAAGTTTTCTATTATAGAGAGCAACGATTAAAAGGAATGAGGGAGGAAATTTTTCTAGCTGCTAATAAGAACTCTAACTAATAATAGAATATGAGAAGTATGCAGGAGAAACGATAGGAAAAGTGGCAAAATCCATCCTCAACTTTCCCCTTTAGTCACAATATGCTTTCAAAACCAACACTTTCCACCCCTAGGGTTCAAAATCTTACACTTGCACCCTTTAGTTCCTACAGTTTCTTACATTTCAAAGTGTAAAGTGGAGGTTTGTTTTGGAAACCTCAGGGTGCAAGGTGTTTCTTTTAGAAGTAGAAGAAGCAAAGTGTAGGATAAAAGAAAGTTGGTTTTTGGGTGTGTGTCTGTGTGTAAACGAATTGATAAGCGATGAAACTGTATATTGAACATTGAAGGTGCAGGAAAACTATATCTAAGAACTTGAATAACAAATGTTCATCAGTAACTAGGTCTTTCATAGCCAAAGGCATTGAAATACTTCAAACCTGTGTAACCTACAGACATTTTGCCATTTCTGCAACTTCCAACTGATTAACAACTGGGATTGTGCAAAACAGGTCATTTTCTGTAGTTACTTAGATTTCAGAGTGTAAAGTGTAGGAAGAAGCAAAGTCTAGAATGGGAGAAAGTCGAGGACTTATGTGTGCTTGTGTGTACAAAAATTCACAAGAAATAACACTGTATACAAGACAATGATGGTGCAGAAAAAACTATTCTTAAGAAGTCAAAAGAGAATGTTCACCAGTAACTAAAGGTGTCAATATGGGTCATAAACCCATATTATGACCCACTTTTAGTTAAATGAGTCAAATATGGGTCAAGTGAAAGTTAAATATGGGTCAAATATGGGTTGAATAATTTATTAGGTAGACTCATCATCTCTCTTTCCATTCCTCTCCTCTATACGTTCTCGACCTCCATTGCCAATCCGATAAGATTTACTCAACAATAATTAAAAATCGATTTTTTTAAAAATTATTTTCCTCAAACTATTTCAATTTAGAGGTATCCACATTTTTTTATTTACTAATTTTTTATTACTTAATTTACTTTATAAATTTGATGTGAAATTTTTATTCAAATAATTTATATGTAAAAAGCTTAAAGTGGACTAAATAAGTGGGAGTAGATTTTCTTAAATTAAATTAAATATTAATATGTGTTAGTAATATGGGTCGGGTATGGATTGGGTATGGGTCGGATCGGGTATGGGTCATCAAATTTACATTGCATGAAAATGGGTCAAAACGGGTTAAATGGGTCGATATGAGTCGGACCATTTTCGACCCGACCCAAATCCGACCCGACCCACCCATTTGACACCCCTACCGATAACTAGTCGTGTGTAACCAACAGGCATTGTGCCATTTCTGCATCTTCCTACCAATAGTAAAGTGGGGTTAATGCAACCAGTTGCCTTTGGGCTTCAAAAGATTGAAAAGATCCGTCATTCCCATCTTTGACCGGTCATAATTTTTCTAAACATCCGAATTCAACAAGAAGATAATATTTCTAAATGTTGCACTTCAACCGAAAGAAGAAAACGAATTGAAAGCAGATGGTGTTCCCCATAACAGATATGATACTTCATCTGCTGATTTCCCTCTGATGCCATCTCCATGAACTGCCAAGATTTCATCTCCCTGGCATGTCGCGAAAAGCCAGAGAAAGGCTCCCGATTTGCTTTCAATTGTATACATATACATGACCATCAGAAATGAGACGATAATGACAACCCTAAAAGGAAAGTTGCAAAAGGTGTATCACAACTAGACTTAATCAGTCTGCTTGGTATTTGGTAAAAAAACCTCTTAAGGCCCGATCGGTGCGGGAGCCGAGCAAAAGCCAGGGCGTTGAGGTCCGCATTACTTTGGCATTTGAAATTCATAAAATATTAATAGTATAAAATAATCCCGAATTTCTAAAGTAGTAAATAATTAGTAAACAAAGTAATAAAATGAATCCCTAAATATCGTTTTTCATACTTATTAATTTTGGGATAAGTGTATTGAAAATCTTAAAATTGATTACGAAAGTGCAATGAAGTTCTAAAATTTTGAAAAAGTGCAATTAGATCTTAAAACTTGTCACAAAATGTAATTGAATTCTAAAATTTTCAAAAAGTAAATTGAATCCTGAGACTTGTCATGAAAGTACAATCGAATCTTAAAATTTTCAAAATGTGAAACTAACGGAATGACTTATTTAAACCAATTTGATAAGTTTTAGGAATTGATCACATTTTTTGAAAATTTTAGGACTCGAGTGTACTTTCATGATAAGTTTTATGACTTAATTCTATTATTTTGAAAGTTTTAGAATTTGGTTACAATTTTTTGACAAGTTATAGGATTTTTAATGAGCTTACTCCTTTAATTTTTAAGTTGAAATTTGAGAGAATACAAAGTAAAAAAGTAGCCTAGTAGATAAGGTTTGGGCCCTTGCCCCGATTAGCCTATTTGGGCCTCCGCGAGTCTAGGCAAAAAGTTTAGAGAATCGAGCCTCCGAGCCCTTCTTAACAAGTTTTTGGATTTAATTATATTATTTGAAAATTTTATGATTTAATTGTACTTTCTTGATAAGTTTTTTGATGTTTAATGGATTTATCCCTTTAATTTTTAAGCTGAAATTTGAAAGAATACAAAGTAAAAAAAGTAGCCCGGTAGATAAGGTTTGGGCCCTTGCCCCCATCCGCCTGTTTGGGCCTAGGCGGAGGGCGGGCAAAACGTCTACAGAATCGGGCCCAACCAGGCCCGATCCGAGCCCTCCCAGGCCCGCTCACCGAAAAAGAAAATTAAAAAAAAAAATCTCATAACCTTCAATCATCATCATCTTCTTCTTCTTCTTCTTGCTTCAGTGACTGGGAGTATCGCAAGGCCAACATGGGGCCGTTATCGCTCCTCTGCAGCTCCTCCGTCGCCCTCCCGCCCCCGCCACCGCCACCGCCACCGCCGGCTCAGCCTCCCTCACTTCGCGCCACCACCGCCGCCTCCGACGCCGCCGCGGCAACTCCCTTCCTCTGCACCTCGTCCGCTCGGAGGAAGCTCGTGTCCGCGGCGCTGTCCGGAGCTCTGTCGTTCGGCCTCCTGTTCTCGCCTCCGTCGATCGCAGCAGAGTCTTCTCCGGCACGGACGACGAAGTACGAGCCGTCGGTGGAGTACTGTCGCGCGGAGGAGAAAGAGGATGGGGCGGCCGTTGTGCCCGAGAGAGTGACGAACGAGAGAATCGTGGAGGAAGCTTGGAGTATCGTCAATGAAAGCTTCCTCGGTACCGGACGCCGTCGCTGGTCTCCTGAAGCGTGGCAGGCAAACTGTTTTCATTGGTCGTTTGATTTTCTCTTTCCCTGTCTATTTTTTGCTTTGAGTGGAGTGGAATATTGAGCCGTTGTGTTTGCTTTATTTGCAGCGGAAGAAGGAAGACATACTGAGTACTTCGATTCCGACGAGGTCAAAGGCTCACGAATTGATTAGACGAATGTTGGCGGGTTTGGGCGATCCTTACACCCGATTTCTTTCTCCTGATGAGGTGATTAGCTCTGTTTTTACCCTTGTAAATGTGGATATGGCGGTTACATTTGGGATGGAGGAATTTGACACTGCTAGTCAATTTGCATTTCATATTCTTTTACTTCTCATTTATATTCTCGGGAACAGCCCTCGCCGATCCCCTCCTCCCCTTTCTTTTTTTTTTAATAAAATCGATTTTAATTTTTTAAAAATCTGACGTGGACATTTTTTAAAAAAAAAAAATCGCACGTGAATTTTTATTTTGAAAAAAATCTTTCGCCAAAAAAAGTCGCCGGAAAATGGACACGTGGATTTGGCCAGAATTTTCGCCGTTGGCACTTAAGTGATCCATTTTGCTCCGATTTTGACGCTTAAGTGTACTTTTTGTAACTTTTGGCGCTTAAATATCCCTCCGTGCCAACTTTTGACACTCTAGAGGTCCGTACCTCCTTGACACAGGTTGATTTACACAAAGCATGTCAACAACAACCACTCTTGGGACCATGCTAAATCTCCAAAAACTTTCCACTTGTCACGCACTACACGGAAAGATGCACAAAACATGTACATTTTTACTATCAACTAAAAGTACGAGTCCTATATCTGACCCCAAAAAAAAAGTACGCGTCTTATAGCAAATACAAATAAACAAATTTTACTATAAAATAAGGTTTGCTTTTTTTTTACCTTTCTTTCTTCATTTGGAACTAAATTAGTGTATGTCTTTTCCCAAAAAAAAAAATAGTTTAGTTTATTTGGTAGATAGCTTAACTTTTTGTGTTAATGAGTTGTACATTTCCCTTTTTATATACAAGGAACTTATTATTCAAAAGATCTAAGCACAAATAACATTGAAAAGAACCATCTACACTAGTACGCATTTCATTTAATTATAAATTTACTTTGTATCATTACGTTGGTATTATATAGTTTTAGCAAAAGCTTGAAGTTGGGATTACTTTGTCTAATTTGGTGACTCACAAACACAGAGATTCTTTGACGAGCAATGGAAATATTTTTTGATCATGATAATTACCTTCCCTATCACAACCAAGAATAATATATTTGTCTCTCTTTGAGTTTTTATAAAGACAACATAACCTTGAGCGAGGAGATATGTCCGCACATTAGAAATATGCCAAGTTTCAAATGAATTTGTTGACATGATTGATTTATGTTCTCCATTCATAGTTGCATCATTAGTAGATATATTTAAGCAATTTGGGTCATCATCAATATCATCTTCCATAGTAACTACGCTACAAAAGGCCAATATAATGAAAGACGAGTAATTTGTGTAAAATGCATACATCAACCACCATATCAATCTTTGAGTAAATTCGCATAAATTTGTATGGAAAATCAATGTTGAAAAATTCACGATCACGGTGATAATTTAAGGAAATAAAATAAATAATTTGTAAATAAAATTAACATTTCTTTACTGTATATGATTAGTGTTGACTTAGATTGCAACAATGGAGTATAGGTTTTGAAGAAGACAAACATGAAGGACATATTGATGTTTAAAATAGGTGCGGAGGAAGTGGCTATGGGTGAAAAAAGTTATTTGAAAAGAGCATGGGTAGTTTTGTCTCTAACAAAATTAAAACAAAAGAAAAGTAAGAAAAATGATAAGAAATAATTTTAAACTAAGAGTGAAACTCATAAGAAATAATATAATCAATTTATTGTGATAGGGGTGTCAAGAGTCATTAAGGAAGTGGAAATAACTTGAGCTGAGAATAATTACTCAGCATTCTAAATGTCTAGCAATCCTACAAGTACTCGTGGAACAATTTTTTGTCTGACTGACATACTTCGACGGACCTTGTAGGGAAGAGACCAAGAGAGCAGATAGGAATCGCAGACGAATGGGCGGGGATACATTTGAGATGTGCAGATGGTAAATCCGTCATTTCAAAAGTCTTTGGTTTTTTAAGTCTTGTCAGTGTCTTGTTTTTGAGTGAACATGCTTTTCATGCAATTATCCTTCTTCACTATGCCAAGTCTGTCGGTGGTATTTTTATTACATGTAGTGATGTAGTTTGGGCTAGTAAATAATTGTACGGAGTTTTTTTCATGTCAGAGAGGTAAATGTTGCACAGGGGCAATAGCAAGCGAGTTAAAGTAGAGTGCATGTGAGAGGAGAAATTGATAATCCTAGGGACTTGAGAGGTGGCAAGTCCAAAATGTGAGGTATTAATAATCACCACAAGATAGAATTTCTTAGGTAATTTTTTCGTTGTGAACCCCTGACCAGCAAATGAATGACTTAGTGATATTTATAGTTGCAAACATGAAATGATTGCTAATAGGATCCTGCCATACGGTGATCCATGTGTATTGATTCAATGAACAGTGTTTCTCACAAGTTGAGAGGACATTAGTTACGGTTAGGTTGAGCATTTCAGTTTTTTTTTTTTATGGTTGATTAATGTGGCACTCGGATATTATCATTTTTTCCCGACATCTAATAAAAATTGACAGAATGCTATGATAGATGATGGAAGGACCTGAGTGTATAAAAAAATTAATTCGAAGAGTGATCGCATTAATCAAGTAAATTGATGGATTCAATTGCATAACAAATCGATGACCCCAACCACAAATTTGGTATCGTTTTGCGGACTAGAATGCGGGCAACCCCGAAGATGAGCTTTTGGACCCAGAACTGAAATGGCCCCATGAAACGTCCTAAACATCGCAAATTTCAATGTACATCATGCAAAGGAATCTCTCTCTCTCTCTCTCTCTCTCTCGTAATATTGAGTCAAATGCTTCTTGTCTCTCCATTCTGAAATGTGAAATCTCACAATGGCGGGACCTCCTGAGTTCCTAGATCGCGTTGGCTGTCCTAACTCTCCGGATGAGGGCTCTAGATCGTTGCTGCTGTCGGTAGCTTCTTCCGTCGCCAGTGAGTTTGCATCAGCTTTTTATCTCCAATTTTCACATTCGTTTTCCGGCTTCAACTTCAAACCCGATTTCCTCAAGCTTAGTTCGGCCGCCAATGTTCTTCTCTTCATTTTAGCTCATTTTAGGTGTAATTTCTTCTTCTTCTTCTTCTTCTGTTGGCGATGACCATGACGCTGACGATTTAGCACTTCCTTCGCTTGATAAAAATGTTCGAAATAAAAGGGAAAAGCAGCTGATGGCGTTAGAGTAGATTCAACTAAGAGCAGGTTCAAATGGCAATGCCATTTTTTTTTAATCTACTTAGCTTTGTGAGTCTATGAGCATGTTATTCACCATAATACCTTGAACCGCAGAAAAATTATCAAAAAAAGTCCTAAATCTATTGTAATTGTGCCAACTTTATCTTAAATTTTTTTTTTTTTTTTTTGGTCAATTAAGTCCTAAATCTTTTGCAATTATGCCAAGGTAGAGTCCATCCGGCCAAATTTGGCAGGCCGGTCTTTGGCGTGTTCTTTGGCGGCGGCGTCGGCAACAATTTTTAATAATATTTTATTTTATTTCGAATTATTTTGTTAATTTTTTATCTTTTCTTTCCCCCTCTCTCCCTCCTTCCTCCTCCCTCCTCCCTCCTCCTCCCTCCCTCCTCCCTCTTTCTCCCTTTGGCTCTAGTGACTGGCTAGAGGGGAGGGCCAGCCAGTCACTGGAGTGATGCGGCCGGGGGAGCTCGCCTAGCCACCGGTGAGGCATGCCCTCGCCAAATTTGGGCAAGGCCATGGCAAGCCTCCATAGGGTGGCCAGAGTCGATGGAGTCGCGGCCGCTGCTTCCGTGTAAAGTTGGGATTTTTCTTTCTTCCGAAACCCCTTGACAATTCATAAATGAATGAAGGATGGATGGGTGCTTTGTTAGAGAGGAGAATGATGGATAAGCATTTTGACAAAGACTGGCCATGGGGGAGGCAACAGAGCATATTGCAATGACGACGACAAAGGCCACGGCAGGATGGGGAGACCACGAGCAACATGGGGCGAGTAGTGCATATCGGAGACAGAGCGCTGAGGAGCAGCACGGGTGAGCGTGGGCATGGAGAGCGAAGAAAGGGAGGAAGAAGGAGTGGGATATCGAGGCGAAGAAGGGGAGACGAGTGATGAGGAAGATTGGAGCATGAAGAGTGTGGGAGGGCAACCGGTGGCGACGGAGAGGAGCCGTGGCAGAGATCGATAGAGATGGCTACAGCTTGCCTAGCCACTGGCGAGACGAGCCCCCGTCGGATTTGGTGATGGCTCGCCTCGCTGGTGGCTGTGCGAGCTCGCCTAGCCAGGGCTCATCCCACTGGTGGTTGGGCGAGCTCGCTCAGGAGCCTCAATTCGGCAACCAGACAACCCTCCCTCTAGTCGATCGCCAAAGCCAAAGGAAGAAAGAGGGAGGAGGAAGGAGGAGAGAAGAAGGGGAATAAAGATAAGATAAACAATTAATAAAATAATTTGAATAAAATAAAATATTATTAAAAAATTGTCACCGATGCTAGTCGCTGGACACGTTAGTTCTGGTCGGTCAAATTTGACAAGATGAACTCAATTGGCACAATTGCAAAAGATTTAGGACTCAATTGGCTAAAAAAATAAGTTTATGACTGAATCAGCATAATTGCAATAGGTTTATGACTTTTTTGATAATTTTTCCCTTAAACTACTCACATATCAATACATCTTATTTGGAATACTCTATATGTATTCTCGAGACCTATTGGTGTTGCCAATTTTTGTCGACAAAATTCATGAGATGTGGCATCTACGCTATCAAGTTTAATACATGATAGAGTGCGTTACAATGTCACCTTTCATTCTCAAGCTGGAAATCTTTGGCTCATGGTCTCTTGCAAATCTAATTTCTTGTATAAATCCTTCAATGGGGTCAGGGTCACTTGATTGACAGCTGTAATGGGAAATTACTTTACATATGACTTGTTCTCGTAGAATCAGATTATACTGATTCTTGTTCCTTCAGTGCAAGATTTATTTACGGGTGATTGTTGGAGGATGATACTATCAGGTAAATTTGGAATTATAAACTTAAAAAGGAGGGTTTCAACTACAAGGATCTACGTTGCAAAATGCGGTGATATTAGTAATCATTGAAATTTGTGTATACTTGTGGATTCATTCTAAAATTTACTATGGTTGTCGGTACATGATTATGCCCTGCTTTGGTGAGACTTTGACAGAGTTATGTAATTTGACATGCAAGTCAGTTTTATTTCTCTCCTTGGCTTTCTGGGTTTCTACAGCTTAGAGATGGAGCTCAAAGAGAAAAAGAAAAAAGAAGAAGGCAGCAAGAGCAGTTTGTCTTCTCAATTACACAAAGGGAACTAAAACCCATCGGGACGTTGTGAATTAAAGGAATTGAAAATAAGGAGAAAACTCGGTCAAAAACTGTAATTCAGTACAATTTTACTTCTAATGACCTAACAATTTCATGATTTCGATATGAATTCCTAACTTTTTGTGCCAACAGTATCTATCGCTGCTCACTTTATCAACATTAACAAGCCACGCTTTTTAGCTGAGTTAAAAACTTGGGTCGATCCAAAGCAAAGGAGAAGGTGTGATTACTTCAAGTGCCAAAATTTAGTATAAGTGGACACATAAGTGTCAAAACTTCTAAAAAATACACTTAAGTATCAAAATTAAAGAAGAAATGAGCACTTAAATGCCAACAATGAGCCACGTCAGATTTTCAGTAAACCGCGTTAAATTTCTTGTGAGCCATGTTAGATTTCCGATAGCCACATAAACCAGTTTTATTAATGAAATAATACCACGTTGATTTTCTAACAAGTCTTGCTGGAGTTGGTACTTAGGATGTACTTCTTATGAAAAAAATGGCTATAAGATTTCCTCTTCGAGTTGCAGCTCCATCGTACCATCTTCAAGGTTCCCCGTCTTTGCCTCCTCCGTCTTTTGCAAGTCGGGATGATTCAAGATAATCATTGGTATGATAAATGCATTGGCTTGATGCGATGCTTTTCATATCTCTCTCCAATGAGAAGGAAGAATTCCACCCTAGAAAGAGGGACGTGTCCTTCAAGCTCTTAACATTTCAGTATCCTGGTTAATGGTGAAAACACGAAATCGAAAGGTTCTTCCAGGTTATTTGTTGTTCATGTTGCGACACCAATAGTAGAGATCCCATGGTTTAGGGGTGAGCATCGATCCAGGATCAACCTTGGATCGAACCTGGACAGGCCCAACCTTGTCGATCCTGGTCCGGTTTCCAAGGGGACTGGGTTGGTCCTTAGTCTTGGGATCCTTGGACTAGTACTATGCAGGTTGATCCTCGATTCTAAGAGTTTCGGGTTGGTCCAACCCGGACCAACCTTGACCTTATATTATATATATAATATTATTTACAATATTATTTATTCATTTTTTCTAAACAGTAAGCCTAACTCAAATGGTGTCCTCCTTCGATACTCTTGTTCTCTTCTTTCTTCTTTGTCTTCTTAGTATTCAATTTGCTAAGTAAAATCGAAAAAAACAATGTCACTCGTGAGCAATCTTGCCCCGCTTGTCACTTGACACTCACCCCGCTCATCTCTAGCCGCTCACCACTCAACGCTTGCCCCGATTATCATGCTTCCAACTTGCTGCTCGATGTTTGTGCCACTCACCTCTCTTTGCTAACCTCGCTTGCATTGAGTAAATCAGAAGGAAATAAAGCCCTTATTAGAAATCCTTTTCGCTCGTGAGTAACACTTGCCTTATGGCTTTATGAGCAATTTTAATTGTTTTATGGTTTCTTGCTTTTAGCAAGTATGAAATTTTTATTGTTGCCTTATCTTAAATTTGTTGAATATGTATTAGTATTTATAGTTTAGTTAAAACCACATGTAATTTGAAATAGTAAGTTTGACTTTTCAGATATATAGAAAAATGAAAAAAAAATCATCAATCGATCTCGAGTTTACCCTAGAACAGGACTAGTCCTAGGCTCAATAGGGTCGGTCCTCAGTCCCAAAAATTTAGGACCGATAACGTCTTAGAGTCAGGGGGTGGATCGGCCCAATCCGGACCATGCTCACCCCTACCCTAGTTGATTGCATTAGATAACTTGCTCACAACCTGGGAATCCTTGTGCCATCTTGAAAACTAATGGAGCTTCAAATAGAGTTGGAATCCCAGTCATACCTCAATATGCTATTTTCAAACTATTTATGTTTGTTCCAGTGATCACTCTTTTTACATGAGAAGGGAAATCTCCACATTCCAAAGGGGTTGGGGTAGGGACGATGTAGTTTCAAGAGTAGGTTTTGACTCCCATATCTTATAAGGAAGCATAGCAAAAGTCTGAACATTAAAATAAGAGTAGAGTCGAACTGACAAAAAAAAAAAAACCTACCTCACAATTATGAGCAACAAAGCACCCCTTATAAAATATATCAAAATGATAATAGCTGGGGGAGTTCATTGTTGTTCACTCCTCGTCGTAGGGTTTCCAAAGCCTTAACTATCCATTACGCCTCTATATTACCATGACCCTATAATCCAAAGATGAAGTAGGGCTATCAGATTGGACGAACTTAGCAATAACATCCCATTTTTACGTATTGATATATATATATTCTAATTTATTTCTATCTTCTAATATAAATTCAATTATATATATTTTATATTTATTACATATTTTAGGTATATTAGTATAATTTACTATTTAATAAAATTTTATTAGAGAATGATGGAAGGGGAATAAAAAAGAAAATAATTTAAAAACAGAGGAAAAATAATTAAAAAAAGCAAATTAAATTGAAGTTGGCAAGAGTGTCATGAGAGATTCTTATTGTCTCCATTTATGTAATTTTTAGATTCATTTCACTAATATATCGTTAATAGTAATTAACATGATGAGATGTGAATATATTCATCTTTATCACTACGATTTACCAAACAGTTGATAGGATATAATAAAATCATTGGATTTAATATCTTATCCCATTAAATTCTATTTGAATTAGAAATTCAGACTACTAAATGTAACTTAAGTGATTTTTTTTCTATGACTAGTATAGTAAGCCCATTCTCATACCGTTGAGACATGTCTCGAGACCCTTTCTAGGCCCAAGGCTAGATGTCCGCTGGCCAGGCTGTCCTCGGTCCCAACAGTGGACATCCTATCCTCTTTCGATCCGTCTAATACCTTTCGAGCCTGTCCTTGGCGGTCCCTTTGACCCATGATCATCTTCAAGCCTGGGAAGCGGCTTGTCCCCCATCCGGACTGGTCCTTGGCAACCCCTTTCTTTATACATTCATACAGGAGTCCTTCATGAAATTCTAGCATTCATTGCATCCTCATATTCATGCGTTTGGATCTACTGTAATCTCTTTTCCGCAGTCACGTGAAAACAGAGATGTCGAATATAATTCCGCCGATACCCTTTCCTCCTGCAGGCTTAGGTTCCCTTTTATTGTTCTCATGCATATGTAGATAATCTCATCGCATAAACAAATAAATAGGTAAAAATAAAATTGTTTAGATTGCATTTATTAGCTTCTCGCGTTACATAAATAGGACTAGGCTAATTTTTATTGCAATTACAGTTTTTTTTCTCATCGCATGGATTAAGAGATGTTGTTTTATTAGATTAGTGCACGTTTCTTTTGTAAAGTTGCTCTCGCTCATGGGAATCCCATCCTAAGGGTGTTATAGCTAGGTCTTGCTTAGATCGTGCCCAGCTGGTCTCGGGTTGCTTTCTTTTTTTTCCTTTTCTTTATCTTTATTATTGATTGTTTTAATGTTATTGTTGGGACACTCATGTATGGTAATATAGAATTGAGTGTTCTAAAAATTGAAAAGCCGGAAGAGATAGCAAGAAACAGCATTTTATTAATGGAGAATAGATACTATTAATAGACTATTGGCAAAACTAATATAACTAAGTCCCCAGATCCAAAGGTATATCGGCTCGTGCCTTACTTGGCTCCTAATCGCCTAAGAATAGATTTACGATTGGTAGTGTGCTTGGAAGAGCCAATGCAAAGCCTTGGCGCCACCTTCCAAGAGGATTATACAAACCCACCTAGCAATTTGTGAAACTCCTTTGGGGTTCACTTCCGAATAGGCACATTTGTTTAATTATTGAAAAATGTTAAGAGATACCCAATGCACTTCACAGATTAAGAAGGCATTTTGTATCTTGATTTTCCTATGGCTTAAGAGATCATTAGGCGGCTTAATCAAAACTAATGTCTTGAGGCACCTGGATAGTACGTACATAGCCGATTTTTTTGCCTAAAACTCCGAGTATAGGAAGCGAAGTTTGTTAAGTGTAGTGTAAACATCTTTTTCTTAATTGTGTATTTGTATATTAGAGAAGTAAAATATTTAGATGAATTACTTATTTGACATGCAAAAGGACACATGTACGAACATGTATGCCCTTTCTCGAGAAATTATCAATCATTGTTATTTTTGGAATTCCAAAGCTAAGCATAATTTCATACCTACCAAATTACAAAACATGCTAACTGGAATTCAGATAAAAAGACAAAATTCATTTACATTGCTACATAAAGATTAATACGTGAACCTAGTTTCATGCATTTCAGTCTATGTGAATTGCTGAATTTGGTGAATTCACCTTGAACTCACAAGGTTCAGTGCTATAGCCTGATTAGGATGCATAAATTAGAGCAAATAGTAGGATGACAATTCCCTTCCTTCGTGCTATGTCTAAAGCTTCTGACGGCTATACGGTGCAGAAGCGAAATGGCCCCGAAGATTAGCTTTTTGGGCCCAGAACTGAAATGGGCCTCTGAAACGTCCCAATAATTTAATAAATTTAGTTGCTGAAATGGCACATGTAATAAACTACCGCCATCAGAATAGAGACGTGGAAAGCCAAAAATTACGCTTAATAGGAGGAATAATTTTAAAAGAAATCTGATAGAAGAATTTTACATCATCAAAACCGTTTAAATTGGAAGATGCAATAAAACCTATTGAGAAAAGAAAGACTCGAAAATTAATCTACACTCAAGCAACTTAATGGACTTGAGACCAAAATGGCACTGACACTGACATGCGACACATATGACGATTATGACGCTAATAAATTATTTCTCAAAAATAGAAAATTTCAATAAATTGGGATATGTTGTATATTAAATGTGTATTTTTATAATTATGATTTTATGGTTATTTCAATCAAATTAATGTAATCCAAATTCACATATAAATAAATAATAATAAAAGAATCTAGAATAAATTTACACTAAAAATATTAATACACCATTTTTTAATATCATTCATCATTTCAATTTGACAAATTTAACTCTATTTTAATAATCCATAAAATTTGGAGGGAAAAAATAAGTAATTCATATTATTGACTTGGGTGTCAAAGCGTGTCAGAAGAGAGTAGAAACAGACAAACTTGAGGGTGAATTGTGTGTCATAGAAAATGAGAGTTAGAAGAGGAGAGAATACTAAATTTTTCTTCTTTCCCCATTTTTTATTTTTATTTTTTTACATATTTACATTTTGACCCTTTATTTATTGAAAATTTTTAAAATTGACCAATGCGTGCCGGAATCATGTGTCGGAATTCTAAACTTTAATATTGGAATTCCGGACTTGTGTGTTGGAGAGTATTAGGAGAGTTGATAAGGTGTAGGATTTTTTGACACCAATTAATTGAGTATTGGAGAGTGTCAGGTTTGTGTTGAAGTGTTCAACATGATGCAAAGGCTTCCAGAAAGTATGCTACTCGTAGCCCAAGACCAAGCAAGACTAATCCGTTATGAACAATTTCTGATATGGACTCGGGTCCAGTGGACCTAGTCAACCGTGCTTATGCATTTTAAGGGGTTTAAGTGGACCAATACGTTAAACCCGCTTTATGGATCATGGTGATGGACATGGCGCGATGGGCTCGGATCCGAGCTTTTCGCTTATATGGATCACAAGTATATCACGACCATTTATTTTATGAACACCCGGATGGACCCCATATATCAGAATCACCAAATGAACGGCTGCGTAGACTCGTGACCAAATGGTTTTTATCCAATTTCTTGGAAGAGCTTTGCAAAATAATCGAGACGATGTATTTAATTGCCAAGCCTTAAATAAGCACTGATCGTGAATGAAAAATTTCTCATACAATTGGAGCGGGACTCCCCCCATGCTAAATCAAGCCATTTCACACTTCGCAGCATTGAACCTCACCATGCACAATTTTATCACCTTGAGACTCGAATAATGAATTGATGTAATTCAAATTATTATTTTCACTATGCGCAAATATTTTATACATGATGTATTCACATGAAAGAAATTTTCGTGAATATCCTTAAGAATCATAGATTTAATTATTATAAAACTCACTCAAATATTCTGTTTATTATCTGGAATCATATTTATTGTATTTAATTACTTTTTGGAGGACTTCGAAAGGATAAAAAAAAGAACGTCTTTGCCTTAAAATAGACCGCACGACCGGCCAACCACATACCCGTTCAGTATACCTCCGGACGCCGACTTCTGAAGTTTTGAATTTGAACTTGTCTGCCCAATTCAGCAGCTGTCTAAGCCATCTTTAGCCAGATGCCCGTATGTCTCAACGGTCGAACTAGTTGAGTTTTGTATTTTTCTATAAGTAGGATAACTCATTGTCTTGTGTAATAATGTGCACTACCAATACGTGCAGAAATCTTCTTGTATACACTTTGTAATCAAACTCTTGAGAGATCAGTCTTGGAAGAGCATTTCTTTGTAAAAGGGTGCATCATCCTATTTGTAAGGAATGTTGGCTCCATTATAAACCAACATTCGTATGATGCCTCAAGTGTAGCAGATTGGGCGAAACTGTCAAACAATCTTAGGAAATGGATAAGCACTAATTAGGGTCGAATCAATATAAATCGAGTGAGCACTTCTCTATCCCTACTTTTATTTATATGAAATTACTTGTTTAATAAATTGCTGAACTTATATTTATGCTATACTTTATATCGTTGTGCATATTCTATGTTTGGACCAAAAAGTCGTATCATCGTGGCGCTGATCAATTCTCCCTTAATATTGCTTGTGTTTAGTCGAAATTTTTTAGTCAAATATAATGGCATCACATGTTGTTAGTAGTTCTCCAGCCGAACATCAATCTATTGTTAGGACACCTTTATTTTCCAGAACAAATTATAATTATTGTAAGGCTCATATGAGAATTTTCATTCAATCTCAAGATTATGAATTGTGCCAGTGCATATCTATGGCCCTCGTGTGCCTAGTAAGACTGAAGGTGAAATGATCATATATCCATAAATGAAAATGATTTGGAGTTCTCATGATATTAACGTAGTTCAATCGAATGTGAAGGAGATGACCATGCCACATTGTGCTTTGGATACTAAAAAGTTTGATTGTGTCTCCAGATTTCCATTGCTAAACAGTTGTGGCAAAAACTTTAAGTGACTTTTGAAGGAACAAATCAACTTTAAAACTCTAAAATTTGCATGATGATTAGATTTTCATGTTTTAGGGAAAAAGAGAGGAAAATATCGCATGCAAAGCTTTTTATAAAAGAGAAAAATGTATTGATGACAATTGTATAATCAAGTTTCCATACTCATGAATTTTTTATTCGTAGAAGTAAGACGGGCTCCAGCATCTTATTTGGCCTCTAATGGGCTCAAAATAGGTTAGTGACAACTATTAAGTAAAACCAATTGGCATAATCAACAAGAAAACCAATTTACAATTGATAGGATTTGAGAAAGTCCGTGCTAAACCCAAATCCCACCACACAAGAAGAATCTTATTCACGCTTGTTTAGCAAAAGACCACCCAACTCTCCCCGAGAGATATGTGATGGCAAGTAAATGTAAATCGCAAGGAATTGTGGTTATATTTAAATGAAATTAATGGAATTGAAAAGATATGAAACAAAATTACAAGGAATTGAATGTGCGTGAAATTTAAAAACAATGAAATTGAAAAATAGAAAAACTCTCGGAGAGTACAAGCCCCCGCACTAATCATATAAGCCTAAAGCACTACATGCCTATTAAAAAACAAGAAATAACTTCTCCACCCGCACGATACTTGATGGTTTATCCGCTCGTTAAGAAGTGCTCCTAAAGAATCGCCGCATGGTGCCCCCGTCCGGAGCCGTTCACTCTACATTGTGATTTGAGTGTTGCCACATGCTCCGTGACGAACCAGACACCTTTGATTTCTGACTTGACAGCCACTTGGGGCGAATGATAACATTTTTACTTCTAGAAATCATTTCTTTTGAGAAATAGATTTTTCTATTTCTATTTCTTGATGAGTTTCGAGTAAAAACGCGTTTAATAATTACAAAAATTTCTATTCTTGGAATAGAAATTCTTTGATAATAAAAAAATTTTACTTTTCTAAGTGGCGGCGATAATGGGAGGAGCGGGGGGGCCGGTGGCGACGGACGGCGGGCGGCGACCGCCGACGATGGGGCGGCCGTGGCGGCCGGTGGCGGCCGGCGGGCCGACCACCGTCGGTCGGCCGCCGCACCGGTCGCCATTTGCCGCCGCCCGATCGGTCGCCGCCGTCCCGCCACCCGACCGGTCGTCGCCGCCGTTCGCCGCCGTCGTTGTTTGCCGTTCGCCATCCGCCACCCCGCCACGGCCGTCACTAGTCGCCGCCGATCCACGGTCGGCGGCGACCGGCGGTGGCGGCGGGCGGCGACCGGCGGCGGGTCGGCGGCGGGGGTGGCCGGCGGGGCCGGCGATGGGCGGGGGTGGTGGTGGTGGTGGTGAGCAACGAACGGAAAAAAACTTATTCGGGTGAGAAGTAAGAAAGAGAGATAATTTATGATTTCTATTCCGAAATAGAAAAGTAAAATTTTTTTGTTTCTAATTTCTACTCCTAACCTATTTCTAGAATAGAAATTTGTTCCGGAATAGAAATGAAAATTTTTTTACCAAACGGATTTCTATTCCGAAATTTTGGGAATAAAAATCTATTCCGAAAACGAGAAATAAAACTGATTCCAAACAGACCTTGGTCTTCAAAGTCTCCACTTTGACATGAAATAGGGAAGAAATAGAAAATTTGGGAAATATGTATATAGTGTATTGCTTTTTTAATGAGAAAATTGTTCAAAAAATCTTAAACTTATTGTACTTTTATTAATTTAGTCCTAAATTTTTCAATTTTATCAATTCAGTTCTAAACATTTTCACTTCTTGTCAAGTGAGTCAATTTGATCAATTTTGGCTGAAAATTGCTAACATGGACGGCCGGCATTAATGTGGCACTTTTAAAATAATATTATGATTTTTCTATGATTTTTTCCTTCCTTCTTCTTTTTTTTATAGGTTTTTGGAGCTTCGGCCAACAACGGTCGCCGACCGACCTTGCTGGTTGTGGGCAAGGGCCACGATGACCTCACTAGATCTAGCGAGGTGAGGTCATCACCCCCGCTTGGCCAGATTTGGTGCAAGTATAGGGGCCCTCCCCGATTCTATGCAAAGGCTCACCTGCCCTCGCTTGATTTTGGGCAAGGGCTCACTCACCCTCGCTTGACTGATGATGGTGTTGTAGCCCTCACCTATCGCTGACGAGGGTTGTCCAGCACTCGTTTGTGGCCGGCGACCCTTGCCGACCAAAGCTTTAAAAACCTAAAATAGAAAAAAGCAAAAAAAAGAAAAAGAAAAAATATAAAAAATTCAAAATCAAATTAAAATATTATTGAAAAAGTGCTACATTAGTAATTTTCAACCAAAATTGGCTAGATGGATTTAATTGATAAAATATGAAAATGTTTATGATTGAATTGGTAAAAGTACAACAATTTTAGAACTTTTTGGATAATTTTTTCGCTTTTTGATATAGACTTTAGTATGTATAAGACTCTATTTATAATACAATGTATGATCACAATAAATGAAAAGATATACAAAAGATACTTTATTTAATTCCAAACTAAATTAATCTACTCAATCGCTTCAGGATAAGGAAGTATATCTCTAACACTTAGATCACAATTTGTTCCACTCCCACGTGCTTCAAAGTCTTTACCTCTAAAAACTAATTTCGCAAGCCGCACTAGCATCACCTCTCAGCCCACTTTCCTTCGATTGGTCCTGACACCTCCAAAGTGCAAAATTGCTTTTCTTCAATCATTGGTTTATTTTCTTTGATGTAAAATCGTGAGTTTAAGCACTAAATCTCTTAAATGTTACTTAGGTTGACATTAAACACCTCTTAAAATGAAACATGGTAAAAATCAAATTTTTCCCCCAAACATAACTTGAAATGATTCAGTCTAAAGTAATGCTTATATAGTATTCCATTTTTACTTGTACCGAAATACGCTAGGACCTCGATTCTCACTTGATGAATTTGAACCTTGTGATACATGCTTAGACCCTATCACGTTATACTTGTGTTGAATAACTCGGTTCTCGTGATATTCTTTTTCTTTGTTATCTTTCATATATCGCTTTGCCCAAGCCCAAGTGAATATCTGCTCATCACTTTCAGAAAAAGAAAAAAGCAAGAAATGAAAAACAACGGAAGATACTTCTTAGAGAGCTCACACGGGAAGAAAAGTTTCTGCTTATTTAGTGCCACAGGACTTCGCGTTACATTGAAGAAATTATTTTTGTAGAGTGGAGTATCTATAGTATATATACCTGTAGAATGAGTTATAGTCCTTTGGTATCGAGGCAACTTCATCTGGTCAAAGACTTCAAGGGTCGCACTAGCAGATTTTAGTCTTGGGCCATTAGAGATTTAAGAGCAGAGTAGACCGAATAGAAAGGCTGAACCATCATAACTTGTTTTGCAATCTTTTCCATCCTTCACTTTTTTATATTTTCATTGATAGAAAATATTTGGGAAAATTACCAAAAAATCCTAAATCTATTGTAATTATATCAATTTAGTCATAAATTTTTTTTGCCATTTTTGTTCTAAACCTTTTGCATTTGTATTAGTTTAGCCTATCTCGGCCAATTTTAGCCAATTAGTGCTGACGTGGCACTACCAACACTAACGTGACATTTTTTAAATAATATTTTAATAATTTTTTGAAATTTTCATATTTTTTTTATTTTCTTTAATTTTTTCCCCTTCCCTTAGGGTCGATGAGGGTCGTCAGCACTTGGTGAGAGCGTGTAGGCCCTTGTCGGCTCTAGGTGAGGGCTGTGATAGCCTCATCGGCTAGAGCATGGGTGCGCAACCCTTCGCCCAGATGTGGTGAGGGCCATGATGGCCTTGCCCGATCTAGGCGAGCGAGGTAGTTGTGGCCCTTGCCTAGACTAGGTGAGGGGCCGGTAACTCTTGTCGGCCCTAAGGGATGGTAAAAAATTAAAGAAAATAAAAGAACAAAGAGAAAAGTTATAAAATTTCAAAAAATAAATAGAATATTATTTTAAAATGCAACATTAGTGCTGGCTAGCCAAAATTGGCCGGATGGATTGAATCAGCACAAATGCAAAATGTTTAGGATTGAATTGACACAATTATAATAGGTTTAGAATTTTTTTTGATAATTCTCCCAAAAATATTTGCTTTACATAGTATATTTTGTTTCCAAACAGTGTTTCACGCTCTACGTTGTTTTGCACAAAGAAGTTTTAAAAATCCTACAAAAATCAATCCATCCTTAGTTTAGGAATAGCATTCTGTTTACAGACACTGTTTCATCCTCTACACATGCGCACTTATTTCCTTTTAGATACTAGAGACATTTAGGTTTAGGAATAGCATTTCATAGAGTCGGCTGCAAACTTCATTTAAATCAGCCCGACAGACAGCCCAACACGTGGTAAGGGAGGCTTAAACTCATTTGAATTTTCAACGTCAATCTCACAGGAGTCGGGCCTCTATGGGAATTTCGACTATTCTTTCTCTTTCCCTTACATTACTAAAATATTGCAAGTCGTTTGGATATAATTTCTGCTGGAACTCCCAAGAGCGAGGGAGTTCGCTACAACTCCAAGATTGTAGGAGTTAGCTACTACTTTATGTTTTTCGGAGGGGTGAGCATTAATCCAGCTACTCTATTTCTGCTAAAGGTTAGAAAAAAAATGCAACCCAAGCATTTTTACTTTTTAAAATAAAAAGAATTATACAGAAAAAAAAGTATATCGGTCCATCTTAATCCAAGCGGTTCAGGTGGTTCAACCCTGCACCTAGAAGATTAGTCGGTAGTTAATTAGCACCAAACCAGCAACCATTTAAATAATTATTTAATGAAAAATCGAAAATAATGCTTTCTTTTTTAAAATGGTGAGAAACCACCTCTAGTAGCTCTTTAAACGTCAAGATGCATATAGAAGGGACAAACAAAAACTGATGCGACCAAAGAGCAAAAATGGAAGGTGAAACTATTTGAATGCATTGAAGCATAATGCAGATGCATTTGCTCTAGTAGATGGTGGAAGCAACATCACCCAATGTAAATAAAAAGCAGCACCAAATTTTTGGAGTTCAAAATATCGGGAATAGACCTCACCAAAAAAACAAAAAATCGGGAATAGAAGAAACCAAATCAAAACACTCAAAAAGAAAATAAAAGAAATTACCAGTTCAAGACTGATAGGGTTGGTTCCCAATTACACAAATTGGGTGCCAACTCTATTTGGTTTAGTTTCAGGTTCTAGGGTAGGAATTAACTTATGCTGAAACTGGTCACCTTAGTTGGAGTTTGCCAAAATTTGGATAGGAAAGAGATCAAATTCTTTGACCTTAAAGATAAGCAAAGTGGGGGCTTGGCCAAAATTTGACATTTGAGCTTTGAGGATTGGGCAGGCCGAAGGATTGATTGAGGCTCAGGTATAAGGTTAAGCAATCAACCAAGATAGATTTGGCTCAAGTAAGGGGAAAATTGTCCAAAAAGTTGTAAACCTATTACATTTTTGTCACATTTTAATTTTACCAATTGAGTCCTAAACATTTTTATTTTTTGTTAATTGAGTCCATTTAACTAATTTTGGCCAGAATTCTTTGACGTAGATACTGGTCATCCTACGTGACACGGCCAACGCTAACGTGATTATTTTTTTGAAATTTTTTTATGAATTTTTTAAAATTTTTTTCTATTTTTTTTTTCTTTCTCTTCTACTATTTTGATTGCTTAGCCTCCGGCAATTGGCCAGAGGCTATGATCGACAAGAGTCAGCTTTGACCTCAGGTGAGGTTGCCCTCGCCTGGAATTGGTGAGAGGTGACCTCACGGGAGGCATCGGCCTCCCGTGAGGTTGTTCTTGCCACGATGTAGCAAGGGATGACCTTGCGGGCCTTGCACGAGGCTCACCCTCATCGGATCTAGTGAGGGTGAGCCTTGCTCAAGGCCGATGAGGCTGACCCTTGCCCTCACTCAAGTAGGCAAGGGTGAACTCATAGGAGGCCGGTGAGGGCAACCTTGCGGGAGGAGAGGCCAACCCTTGGCGGTCACTGGAGGCTAGGCAATCGATAGAGGTAGAAGAGAGAGAGGGAAAGAAAAAACAAGAGGGATAAAAAGAAAAAAAATTTTAATTTTAATTTTTTAAAAAAAATAATAAAATTTGTTCATGCAATGCCGACCGTGCTACGTAGGATAACCAGTATCCACGTCAATGGATTCTAGCTAAAATTGGTCGGATAGACTTAATTGGCAAAACGTAAAGAAATTTATAACTCAATTGATAAAATTGAAAGGTTTAGAATTGAATTAATAAAAATATAATAGGTTTATAAATTTTTGGATAATTTTCCTCACAAGCAAGGCATATGGCGGAGTTTTTCTAGGAGATTTAAGGGAGAGGAGGTTCAGCATTTGTGTCAAAACGTGCGGATTAGGTATGATGATGGAACAACTGGGAAACACGTGTAGAGTGGGCTGAGGGGGAAATCCATGACAAGCCAGAAAAAGAAAAGTTTTGGGGGGCCGGTATTTGAACGAGGAACAACCGAGCGGATTTAAGAAAGAAATTTTTTTTTTTCTTGTGGGGTCCAATATGATCACATTCGGGTAAGAAAAAATTGAGAGCAATCTGACCGTGGAAGTCTTTTGGTGAGATAGAGACAAAAGGAAGAATCAAACTGTGGAAGTCTTCATATTGAGGAATTTGTCCATGTTGTATGTGATAAATCTAACTTTATTATGAAGAAATGTATTGATGATAACACAGATCTCTTGGGGCATGGTTTGTGGATTTTGCCACTATATCAAAAGATTTGCCTGAGGATTGGAGGTATGCAAAAATCTCATCCAAAAGACCTTATCATTAGAGACCCATCAAAATCGGTAACTACTAGAAACTCTCCCAGTGTTTGACAATTTTGTTGCCTTTTATTTTAGAAGGAGAACTTAAAATTGTTGAGCAAAGCTTAAGATAATGATTAACACACTCACCGAATATGTTATTGATTATTCGGAATCATATCTGTTGTATTTAAGTATTTTTGGCATAATAACAAAAGGGTAAAAAAGAATGTTCTTGCCTTAAAAAATAAGGTCGGGTACTTGGCCAGCTTACTTTGGAACTTCAGGAGAAAAATACCAGAAGTGTCACAACTTGTATATAGCATTTACTTTAGTATCAAAACTTTTCACCGGTTTACTTAAATTCCAAAATCGAAGAAAAACAATCACTTAAGTGCCCCTGACAAGAATTCTGGCTAAAAAAATTATGTGGCTTTTATAATGAAACTTTTTATTTGATGTGGCATTTTTCTAGCACTGAAGTGTTTACTATTTTATTAAGATTGGTACTATAGTTATAACTTTTTACCAACTATTGGCACTGAAGCAATCCTTCTTTTACAACGACTGGCATTGAAGTGATCACTTTTTAACCTATCGCATGATATCATTTTAGGGTTTTTATGCTAATTTAGACCTCCAGCGAGCCACTCAACTTAATATATTAATAAAAAAAATGCCATCAGATTTCTGGCCAGGCAAATTGGATTTCGGCATTGAAAAATCGTTTTTCAAAGTAAGTGCCATACACAAATTGTGACACATTTTATGTTCTCCTCCTCGGAACTCCCGCCTCCAACAGTTCAGAATTGGGAGTTGTCTGCCCAATCCAGCAAGTAGCCGGGCCATTTTTGGCCAGACACCCGGAAGTCTTATTAGTCAAATTTCTAACCATTTGATATGTTAGTCAATACTAGTTGAGTTCTTTTCTTCTTCTTTTTCCCTTTTACAAATAGGATAGTCCAATGCCTTGGGTAATTATGTAACCAATGCTTGCAAAATCCCTCTTTTATATACTTCACAGTCAAATTCCTAACAGATGAGTTTTGTGAAAGTGTCTTTGTAAGAGAGCGCACCATACTTGTAAAGAAGTATTGGCTCCATTCTAGACTAACCTTTGTACAAGGCTACAAGTGTCGTGGATCGAGCAAGACTCCCGATTAGTCTCGGAAGGTGGAGTAGGCACCGATGTGGGCAAAACCACTATAACTCGGTAGTGCATCCCTCCATCCATAATCTTTTTATTTACATTGCCAAACTTATATTTATATGTAAATAATTGATACTGTGGTGCATATTCTATATATTGGGCCAAAAGTTGATATATCTCATGAATTAATTTCTCATTTTCAACAACTTTTTGATTTTGTAAATCATTGGCCTCGTCAGAAAAATCATCAAAGGAATCCTCGATTTGAAAGCAAGTGAATATACATTTTCATAGACACTTTCACATACTCAATCATAAGATGCTCACCATCGTAATCAGGGCAAACAAAATAATGTGGGGGGGGAAATAGATTTGAAAGCGTGCCAAAAAAATGTTGACAAAAATGACGTGCGTCGAGACGATCAAACATCAAACAATTAGAGTGAATCGAGGTCGCACTGCAGTTCCATATTCAAGCACAAAAGGGTGTAAATGGGGCTTTAGATGGAGTGATGAAACTACACGAATCTAAGTATGAGAAAAGCAAAGTGTATTGGAATTGAAATTAAATCGAAATGAAATTACAAGGAATTGAAATTGCAAGGAAATGAAAATACAGGGAAAAGGAAAGATAACTCTCGGAGATGAAGCGTGTGTCGGTCGATTTGCCGCTTCAGCCTCTTTAAGGTTCTTCTAAGGTTATAAATGCATTATTTCAAGTTTCTCAAATAATTGTATCTATCTTTTCCAACACTATACCTATGTCATGGAGTCAGCTAAATCATCACGCAAATTCAGTGGATATATATAGTTGCATAAATATTTTCCATAGCAGAAAAATGCACCATCACTTTTTGTGTAAAATTCATCAGTATCACAAGCATAAATATTTGTTCATCACAATTTTCGTTGATAGTCTCATGCCGTGTAGATGTAGCTGTTCTAGTGTAGAATGAAGTATGCACAAAACAAGTCATCACGGCGAAAAGTTCTACCGTAGAAAGTTGTTGAAGAGAACACGATGAAAAGTTAAAAGAGGGGAAAGAAAAAAGCCAAAAGCAGCTGATAAGTGATGGTTATCATGCCTTTGCTAAGAAATCGAATGAATACTTACTCTCCCTCGATGTGTAGCGACCTCACTCCTCTACCTTTCTCGCGGATCAGATGGCAAATGAAAGAAGAAAGAAACCACTGGTAATTACTTGCTCTGGTTCCTTATTCTAGCTCCTTTCTTGATTCTTCATTCGCTTGAGGAGCTTTTGCCGTCGCTCTTCGTCTATTTTCTCTTCTGTTGTGCTCGCCTGTCTGTTTCTTTTGTCACGTCCAGCTTCAGTATTTTGCACCCCCATCACGCTTTCCCCTGCACTGGTAGGGCCATTTCTCCGGGCAAGTGCAATATCCTCAAGAGCTCTTGATGCAAGACTGCTTTCATGGACTAAAGCTGGTTCTGGTGGCTTCTCCTGTAAATCTGTTCCTCCTGAACTCTCTTCCTTTAAATCTGTTGATACATGAGCATGACAAACCCCGTAGCGTGTACATTCGTGACCAACCTCATAGAGTAAAGCCGGATGGGGTCGCTCATTGTCTGGAATCACAGCCTTCAGGTCATCCTCTAGATGCTCACACATTATTCGGAATCCCAACTTGGCCGAGACTCCTCCATGTACTGTAAAGCTAAACTGGAAATGATTCAGATCAGCTTGACCAAAATCGACTTCTCCCAACAGAAATTTTGGTCTGGAATACACAAGCCAGACGTGATCAGAATTCACTTGATCATACGGAAAGTATGGACCCATAGCTCTCTCCTTCTTGCCATTAATGTGTAGTTGGATCGAGACTCTGGTACCATATTTTCCTCCTCCCTGTCCGAATATAAAACAGAAAGCAAGTCCTAGGAACTTGTCGTACAAGCGACGTGAAGCCATGAAAGATATAGAGTTCCCCTCAACTGGAAGAAACCACTCTGGCATCTCTCCTCCAGGTAAAAATAAAGAGCCTACACCCCTGTGACCATCTTCCCGTAACTTTGTGATCAGTGCCTACGTGGAAGAGTTAACTGAGTCAGTTAGTAATCCTTGTAAATTGACGAAAAGAGAGAAAAAAAGAAAAGAATAATGCTCGTAATTCCACCACACACTAGTGTTCTATCATGCAAAATAAAGGAGGACAAGTCCAAAACCAAGTGTGTGGCCACTTTCACTACATACACGTGGAGACAATACTTGTAATTCAGAGGGAGAGAGAGTGTGTAACCTCAAGTGGGAGCACACGAGCCATGGTCAATCCTTTGCCAACTAATTCATCACATGAATTGAAGCTAACATAGGTGGTGGCACTCGGTAGATCTGGAATCTTATGTAGAGATTTGCAACCATTTGCCCGGATAAACTGCAAAGGCAGTGGAAGCTCGGGAATCTCTCGAAGTCGTCGGCAGTTGGAAACATTAATTGTTTCCAAACAATGGCGCTGCTTGATGCTTGCAGGAAGGCTAGTGAAATTGTTTCCCTCTAGTGATAAATTTCGTAATTTAGGAAAACAGAAAATATTCTCAAGGAACTCCACTCCTGATAGATTGCATCCGCCTAATTCCAGCCGGGATAAATTTGGAAATCCCATCTTCACATGGGAATCATTTGAGTTCTCCTCATACTTTGGAAACTCCACTAAATTTGAGCAACCTCCAATACTCAGCCTGTTGAGCTTTTGTAACTTATAAATGCTAGACGGAAGGGTTGTTAGGTTCTTGCACTCATCTAACACCATCTCCCGTAAAGAGACGAGATTTATTATGGATGCAGGGAGTTGTTTAACAGCAGTCCCTTCCAATTGAAGTTCTTGCATGCCCTCCATTTTATCTGGAATATCAGGGAACATTTCCAACTTTGAGCAATTGGTAAGATTGAGATGTCGAAGGTTTTTGGACTTGAGCACACTTGGAAAAACACTTAGCTCTTTACACCCACTTAAATTCAACAACTGTAGCTTCTCATGATATGCAACTGACTCATGGGCTTTTACCAAATGTTTGCAGTCATGGATATCCAATTCCTCAAGATTAGGAGTGCATGAGAGGTCAGGTAAACAAACAAGTGACTCGCATTCGCTGAAATTGATAAACGTCAGTTTCTTGAAGTCCTGCAGAAAGACAATGAAATCAACTTTGATAAACATTCTGAAGCATTCAAGTTCAAAGTGTCATAACTTATGTTTCTATTTTCGATACTCAAAAGTCACCAATGCTTTTTGCTCGCGACAAATACATCACGAGTGTCATAATGTTTGTAGTGTTATAATTTTGTTTTTCAATTACTTAAGTGTCATTATTTTTTAATTGCTCACTTGAGTGACATACCTCTTTAAAAACGTCCAATGAGTTTTGGAAATCCAACATGATATGACACTAGTGATGAACATAGTAAAGGCATTCAAGTGATATATTGAAAGTTATTATACTCAAGTAAATATTTTGTAACGTTCACCACAAGTATCGGAAATCCGAAGTAATGGTGAACGTAGTAAGGGCATTCGTGTGATATATTGAAAGTTATTATACTCAAAGTAAATATATTTTGTAACATTCATCACAAGTATCAAGTATCGAACACTAGTGGTAAATGTTTTTTAAAAGGTATGGCCATTCAAGTGATATGTGGAAGTCATGACACTTAAATAGTTAAAAAAAAAGTTATGATACTTAATTAAGTGCCGTACAAAGGTTATGACACTTGTAATATTTGTTTTCCTCTCCAAGCTTGTTATTTTGAAAATGAGATTGGACTTTTTCTTGAATATTTTTTGTTTGAATCAAAATCAATATTCACATAGGAAAGTGTCCTTAAACGGGAAGTTCCACTTATGTTTGTTCATGTAGTAGACCGACATCCTGTATTTAATGCCTTAATCAAATATAAACAATTTAATAGATGTAGGTGTATCTTAAGCACATTGACTAGCATCATCTGAATTAGCAATTGTTGCATTCAAAGTTTTCAATAATACATATTCATATCAATATGGCAATAGATATAAATATACAAAAGAGAAGAAAATAAAGACCATTATTTAAATGGGCACCTGAAATTGCTCCCCCACTACTAGGATGTTGCTTTTGTGCAGATCAAGTCCAACTAACTTTTTTGGACCAGAGAAAAATTTTGGAATCCAAGGACATTCGCGCCATTCAAACCATCTTAGTTCATTAGGAAGACAAATAGGACCTTGGAAAGAATTATGCACATTAACCATGATGAGCACTCTCAACCTTCTCATGTTTGCAAAAGCATCAGGACCTATGTATATGTCCTCTGGCTTGGGTAATTTCAAAACAATGGCTTTTACTGCATTTGTTCCCTGTATTCATAGAATTTGCATTGCAATTAATATACAAAGTCAGAGAATAAGAGACTAAAATTAGTGTCTATACCAGCAAATCTTACCATATCCCCTGATAAAACATCAAGAACATCATCAAAAACCCATAATCTACTGCGTCTTCCAGGATCATCATGACATTCTTGTTTAACAATATCCATGCCCATCAACTGAATTAAGTCATGCATCTGTAGGGTCTCTTTGTCTTCAATTATCAAGGACTTTTCCTTAAGAACTTGCACTCCAATAGTTGTGTCAAAATCACAACAGTCAAGAACTTTCATAATATACCCAATAGATCGCCCCTTGAAGAAACAAGCTATATCAAGGAAAATCTCCTTTGCATAGTTCTCTAATCCATCATAACTTAACTTAAGAACATCATTGATGGTTTTGTCGGGACTTTTGGCAAGTTTATTCAATGCACTTTCCCACTCATTTTCTCTTCTACCACATAAGAAAGAGCCCAATACTTCAAGTGCTAAAGGAAGTCCATTAGCATAATGCAAAGCACTATCCACAAGATCCCTCCTTATTATTACATTGTTGTTTCTAAGAAAAGCATGCTTATTGAAAAGTTCAAGAGCTTCACAATCCTTTAAAGTTTCAGCTTCATAGATGTGATCTTTATCTATCTCGTGGGAAGTTAGCAAACGGCTATCTCTTGTAGTAATGATGATCCTGCTTCCTTTACCAAACCACTCAAACTTTCCAGCTAAAGCATTTAATTGTTTTACGTCATTGACATCGTCGAGGACAAGAAGAACTTTTTTGTGGCAAAGTTTATCTTGCATTAAAGTAATACCTCCATCCACACTAAACACTGTTAATCTTTTTCCCAATAATATTTGAGACAACAATTTTTTTTGCAATGCAACTAAATCCCCATAATCTTTTGAAGCTTCTCGAACATTTGGCAAAAAACATGAACCCTCAAATTGTCTAAAAATAGCATTATAAAGGGCTTTAGCTAAAGTTGTTTTTCCTATGCCTCCTTGTCCCCATAATCCTATCATGAAAACATCATCAGACTCAAGATCTAACATTGATTCTAGCTTTACCACTTGGGGATGTATCCCAACCGGATGCTTAGCAACATGTAAGGGTGTTCTGTCTAGCTGCATAGAGATCTCCTCCACAATTCTCTTTATAAGCTTTGCTTCATCTCTAGCAAAATCCAGAAAATTACTTGACTCATTGATTCAGTGGTTCAAAGATATGATTAAGTTTCATCAGAATAAAAATGATAGATGTAATTCAGCATATAAAAAACAATGACAAATCAGCATGTCATGTCAATTACTACTTACCCATCATTTAACTCCCACCCAGAAAGGCTACCGGCGTCAAAAACAGCTTTCCTCCATCCCTTCACTATCTCCGAATCCTTCCCAAACTTGGACTCATGTTTAGCCATAGCTATACCATAACTCTTTCTTCCTCCTCTCACTTCTCTTGGTTCCACTTTGTAAAAGACTGGCAACACAATTAGGTCCTTCTGTGCCTTGCACTCCATGATTTTCGCCACCTCTTCCAAACACCATGTCGAGAAAGCATAGTTCTCAGAGAAAACAACAATTGCAATTCGCGATTCCTCAATCGCCTTCATAAGTGCAGGTGATATATGCTCTCCCTTTCTCAGTTCTTCACTGTCGATATAAGTGTATATTCCCGTTTGATCTAGAGCTGTATAGAGATGACTAAGAAAGTTGTTGCGAACGTCTGGACCTCTGAAACTCAGGAAAACGTGATAACTCATATCTGGTTTGGAAGAAGAAGAAGAAGCCATTAGAATCAGGAAATTGAGGAGGCTAACAATGAGCAATGAGTTGCCTAAGATTTGGTACCTTGTTTGAGGTAGTTTATTCACCGTGTTATCTTCTCTATATGTTCATTGTACCCAGATGCATGGCTTCCTTTTTTTATTTTTTTATTTGTGGGCCAACTAAGAATAGGAGTTTTAATCAGTTTTTTCTAATGAAGTTGCTCGTGGATGAGCCTGACATCTTAGCTACCCCAGTGAAATACTTTGCTGTGACTTACAGGAAATGGCATCCGAACCAATGAGTTTCTGTCTTTCATTTTATTTTTATTTTTTGCAAATTATAATTATTCGTGACTACTCGAAAGACATATCGTCTTGAGTTTGTTGTTTTTTATCCTTATGTACACATTAAAGTACACTAGCCCACATGCACGCGCTTTTGCTTCAAAAGTTGGTCAATCATACTTTTGAATTTTTTTTTTGTAGTCACTAAAAAGTCAAATCTAATGCACCTTATTTAAAATACCCAAAAATGTAAGCAAAGCCATAGAAAAGAAGATTGCATCTTTTTGGTGGAAACCAAATGAGGCTAGAGTGGGATTGCATTGGAAGACATGGGAGATCCTCAAGACCAAGAAAGACATAGGAGGATCGGGTTTCCGAGATTTAATCATCTTCAAAAGAATGATGTTGGGTAAACAAGCTTGGAGGCCCTCACAACCACCCACCGCTCTATGGAGTAGATTGTTGAAGGGTAAATACTATCCACGGGGAAATTTCTGGACTACAGGGAAAGGAATAAGACTGTCTTGGGGATGGCAAAGCTTAATGTTAGGAAGGGATTGGGGATGGCAAAGCTTAATGTTAGGAAGGGATTCACTTGCACCGGATGTTAGGTGGTGTGGAAAGTGGAAAATCTATCAACGTATGGGACGACACTTGGTCGGGTATGCTTTGTCTCGATCTGATCAGAAGTCGGTGGTTGAATCTAACAGCCTGTCTGGAGTTCAGCAAGTAAATGGTGACGAGCAACCCACGTGGGAGGAAAGAGAGCCGGTCCAAGCCAGCAGTACTTCATTGACTTTTTGCCCAATCTTAGCTTGGTCCATTGCCCTAGAACTTATAATAATGTTGTGGATTGGATCACAAAAGTCCAACTCTACAACACTCTTCTTTTATATTGGGTTTCATACCACCTCATCCGTTGGACTTGTTATGTTCTGAAGTACGTTTGATGTATCCATCTACATTTTCATGTTAAAATGAAATGATCTTTTACTGACCGAAAATTTAAAGATTAATAGTTGAATTGATCGTCGTGTAATAAATTTAAGTTTTTTGGACAATTTGTGCATTGACAAAAGTAAATCATATTCATAAGATGTCTCTGCATACTCAATTCCTTATCGGATCCCTCTCTGTAGGAGTTGTCATTCGTTACTATTGCTATCTTTATCCATTCCTTGCTACTCAAATTATTTGGTAGTAGTACCGACAAAAAAGAAAGATGAAGAAGAATATTTGGCAGTAAGTACTGTCATTAATTATTAATTGATTTATAAAAGAAATGATGGGCATGGCAAAAGTCGCATTTTCCATTCTTGCCCAACTCTCACAAAACCTGCGACGATTTTAAGGTGAGTGGATATATCGAAGGAACTCCGTCTAGTTGGACTTTAAATCTTAACTTCTGACAAATCACATTTCAACACGTCCCTTCCAATATTTCTTTTTTCATTGAAGATCAGATTGAACAATTTTATCGGAATTTTCCAATGTCAAAGAAGCCAAGATGAGTAACGGACAATGTTTTCATAGCTAATGTTTTAAAAACCACATCATTGATTAATTATTTAGGGTCTGCATGGTAACGCTCCCGAGAACAGCTGTTTCTGTTCTTTTGTTCCCGGGAGTAAATTTTTTGTTCTCGGGAACAAATTTGTTCCCCGGAACAGATTTGGAGTAGAAATCAAAAACAAGAAAAAGTTGTTTCTTGTTCCCAGGAACAATTTCAAGAAACACTTTTTTTTTTCTTTTTTCTTTCTCTTTCCTTTTCTTCTTCTTCTTCCTCTTCCTCTTCCTTCTCCCACCCCTCAGCCGCCCCATCGCCGCCGCCGGCGAGCTCGCCGGAGCCTCGCCCGACCACCACCGGCGAGCCTCGCCTCACTTGGGCGGTGCCTGGCCGGGCAAGCCTCACCCAGCCACCGGCGAGGCTCAGCCACGCAGATTTGGGTGAGGCCAAGCCTCGCCTAGCCGCCACTGGCGAGGCTCGAGCCTCGTTGGCCGGCGTGAGGCCCGGCCTCGCGCCGCCTAGGCGAGGCTCCAGCAAGCTCACTGGAGCCTCACCAGCGGCGGCCAACATGGAGGAAAAAAAAAGAAAAAGGAAAAAGAAAAAAGAAAATTAAAAGAATCAAAAGATTGGAAATTTTTACCAAATGCATTTATGTTCTTGGAACAAAAAAAATTTACAGTTGCCAAATGCCTTCAAATGCTTAGAAACTGTTCCCCGAAATAGAAAAAAAAAACATTTCTGAGCAGAAATTGCTCCCGAGAACAGAAATGTTGCCATGCAGAACCTTAGTTAATAGGTACAAATTGGTTTTTCTTTTTGTCGAAAAAAAATTGTATTCATAATTCCAAAGATATATGAGAAGTACATAGTCCTTCATGATAAAACAAACAAAGCAAAGCAAATGGCAGAATTCTACAAAATAAAGCCAAATCTAGAAAATAAGGAGGATCAACAAATCACCGACGGGATTAACCACACACTCGTTTCTTCAAGCAAAATGCCAATCACTGAATCTTGTATCATTATCAATAATGAACACACGTCGAAAATTCATTTTCCAATAACTTCAACATTGTCAGTTGGCAGTGCGCACCCAGGTTCGGCTTCCTCTACACCACTGCCATACAAAAGATACAAATTAGTTTTAAAAAAGCGTAGATGAGTTACTTATTTCAAGTCAAAATAATTATTATTGAGTAGTCTATCTGCATTCTAATTGTTTCACGTCAAATAATTATTCTGGCGTTTAACTTCGTAACCAAGCTATTCCATTTACTTGTTTTCAGATTGTTGGTGTGATAGTAGACAGTGTTTGAAATAACCATTGTTTGCCATTAAGTTGAAATTTCATAAGGAAAGAAAGCTTTTAACGCAAGTCGGATCCTAGCGTCGATAACTGCTTTCCGGCTAGAATGATCGAATCAATCCACATTTCACTCCGTCAAGATTAGCTTGGTCTTCAATGTGCTAAAGTACAAGATCAAATTGAACCCTATAAGCAAGCTAAAAGCACTATCCGTCTTCGTGTCATCAATAATACTCAGTATTCTACTGGCTGAATACCTTTCGCAGCACGGAGTATACCTCAATCTCCGTTAGTTCCGTTTTGGCTTTTGCCCCAATTTCCCACTTCCTGGTGAGGCAAAACCTCACCACACCACACCCCACTACACTAAATTTGGAGAGGACAGTTGCTTTGCTTGTCTTGTTATCTTCAGGATATGAGTTGGCGGTTTTCTTTCAGAGAAGGTGAGTTAGTATAATGAATAAATTTGTTGTCGATTTTGTTTTGAGTATGGATTTGGCTCTGCCTTTAGCTATTCTTGTAGGCATTAGGGCTGGCGAAATGAGAGATTGAACTGAACAACAACACAGGGTGATAATCCTAGGAATTCCCCATTCGTGTCCTTGCATCGGGAAACAAATACCGCTCGCAGTCTGTCTCGCCTGGCCTAGTGACTGTTTCCTTAAGAGTTCCAAGCTAATACTAAATACACTCGCCTCTTCTCATTTAATCTGTTTCACTTTATTTTATTTTTTTGAAGTACAGCATTTCTCTTCACAGACGTTGCCACATTTGTGAAGTCTCTTCCTCCGGATCTATTGTTTCATCGAAATTCTAGCTAATTGAAGCTGGATCCACTAATTATTGTCTTACAATCACAACCTTCAAATTGTCCTCTAATTGCTTGCATCTAAGCACATATCCCAATTTTTTCCCGGCTCCACCTTATAACTCTCCTCAAATTTACCAAAATCAACTCCTACCCCTACACTCCCCGCCACACATATGGTTGGATAAATTGGATCCACATGTGATTTGAATAAAATGAACCGAAAATTCCTAAGGGGCGGCCCTCACTAGAGCCAGGCAAGGGGGACCCTTGCCCAACCCTCTTCGACCACTAGCAAAAAGGAAAGAAAAAAATAGACAAAAATTATTCATGTCAATATTGGCCACGCCACATAGGACTACCAACATTGACTATATCGTTGCATCAGCATTTTGTGGTCAAAATTATTTGAAATAACTACATTATTAGTAAATCATCAAAAGATTTAGGATTAAATTGACATAGTTGAAAATCTTGTGACTGAATTGGCATATAAATACAATAGATTTAAAACCTTTATGATAATTTGCTTCTATTATTGTTATTTTTTTGGTATGTTTCCCGATTATTTTGACCAAGCATTTTCATGACTGCCATCATTTCAAATCATTGGCCAGAAACCGAGTCATGTTTACCCTCAATTTGGCCATGGCTATCAAGATCGTCTCCCAGTAGATGTCGAGTACTGTTGATACTTGATTTTTAATCAACATGTTAATAAGGGTAAAAAATTGAAATTAGAGCTTCTGATCGCGACGGAGCCAGTTTTTCTAACAAAAAGTGCCGTTTTTCAATTTTATTTGTTGCCTTAACTCTAATAAGTAATTTCCTATTTATTTCACATGAAGACCCAAAAAGTCAAATGGGTGACTTTCTAGTCAATCTTTTGACTAAAAGTCAACTTCGGATCAAATTTTGGCGTTTTGCATAAAAAGGTTCCTTTCAAGTTTAATTTCACTTTAGAAGTGAAAATTCTGGAAAAATTCAAAGATTTAACTACAAAATCAAACATCTTGTGAAAAGTCAACTAAAGTTTGATTTTTGGTCAAATCTATAACAAAAAAATGGAAAATACAAAAATCACCAAATCATTTCATTTGATCTTCTATTTGATTTTAGCTTCAAAAATTTTGCGAAAATCAATTAAAAACTTCATTTTCCAAATTTTTTGTTTTTAGGTTTAAAATTGGCCAAAAACAAAGTACTTTTGTTTTTATCATAATTAGGCTCAGTTCATTTTGTGACATTTGATCTAGAGACAATTATCCATTTACTCATTCAATCAATTTCAAGATCGGGCAAGCCGGAATGTGAATTGACATTTTTGCTCCTAATTAGAGGTCCGAATCCATTCTACATAGTTTGCGAACTAATACTTCCATTCTACTCAATTTTGTAAGTTAAGTCCAAATTTGGGGTCAATTTGAGGAAATTCATTTGCCAACCTGTCAATTTGGGGGATTTAGCTTACTTGACTTTAAGAAAATAGGGTTATTGAGCTTCAATTCATAAAATTCAAGTTGACCCATTCATGACTAAGGTTTAATTTGATGAATTGAGGTTTAATTTAGACATTGGCCCTCAATTTAATTTTGACATAAAGGTCATGCCATTCATTTGAGGTCAATTTCAACATAATAGATCCCTTTAGACATGGGCAATTAAGCTAATAGATGTCTTGCAATTTTAATTGAATTCAATTTCAATTAATTTGCAAATTTTGGCTAACAATTAATTGAAATTGCTCAATTTAGCATAGGGAAGTCCGATTTGGTATATTCATGGCATGGGTCCAATGTCTTTCACAATAATTAGATAATTAGGCTAATGAAAATCATATGATTGAATTTTCATGGTTTAATTGGTCTAATTAGATCAAAATTAGAGCATTTCTTTTGAAATTAGACCATGTTTCTTCATGATTAGTAAATTTCTTTATAATTTAGTCCCTCAAGGATTAAATTGCAAAGATTTAAAGAAAATAGGGATCGAATTGCTCAACAGGGGCTCGAACCAATCGACCGATGTGAACTGGTTCGACTAGCCATCAACTGAGGAGGCTGATTCAACCCTCCTCTAACCGGTTTCTGCCGCCGGTTACCACAACAAGGTGGCCCACCTCATGGTCATGCCTCCCATACCCTTAATTTTTGAAAATTGCGATTTTGCGCCAAGATTTTCGAATTTTTTGCAAAATTACCCCTTAAGTTCAAAAAAATTTGCAAAATGGCCCTAATCTCACAATGAAATCTCATCCATTCATTAAGAGTGCATATTAGCCCTTGAAAAAAATTCAACATGTGATTAATTAAATGGATGAGATTAGATCTAGGGATAGGATGACACTCTAGCCCTTGAATCAAACTAAGGGCTAGGATTTGATATAAAGAGGAGGTATATAAGTATTTTTCCCTCCAAAATTTGGAAGGGGATCATTTTGTGCAGCTACATTCTCTCTAATCTACAAATTCTCTCTCTAAACTCTCTCTTCTCTCTCTAAACTCTCTCTTCTCTCTCTTTTTCCCACCCATTCTCCTTTCTCTCTAACCACTTTATGTGGCTTCTCCAACCGCTCGCCAATGGGCCTTCACCTGTGACATCGCTGTCGATGTCACATCCTTCGACCTTCCTCCTTCTTTGTTCGATAGTCCGGCGGCCAGCAGCTCCTCTGAAGCCTCGCTTATCGACCCAAGCTCCTCCCTTTCCCTTTGGCGTTGCGAACCGGTCCAAACCGAATCAGTTCTATCCAGTACTTGATCGGAGCTATCCCGACGCCGATCTGGCCCCTCCGGCAATTGTAGCCTCCTCCAAGATCCCCTCAATGTCCCTTGGTGTGGTTGCATATCGGTTTTGCCCCGCTCGAACTTGAATCATTGGGAAACCGCAACTAAGGTATTGTTCTTGCTCTTGAGTTCAATCAGGCGAGATTGCGTTAGACAATCGGGGCTAGAGCTCACACCTAGGCCTGGTTTGATGGTGATCACAGCTGATATGAGGTGTTCTAGATGTTATAGGATGGATTTGGATAATTGATCATGGCTTGAATTTGTTTGATTTAGTATTTAAACTTGTTCTGCAATTTTTGTGTATTAGAAGACCTGATCTGGTAAATGATCGAATATGAGCTTGAAAACGTGCTTTTCTGTGTTCGATGTCTTCATGACATTCGAAGTCAAGTCAATGATCTTTCCAAGATGTATAGAAATGTCCTAATCGGACATCATTTACTACCTGAAAACCTCTATAAAAGTCGGTGGTGTGTACTGTTATGTTGAGCTGCATTTCTTGTGATCAGTGATGTTCTGACCTTTGAAGTTTGCTGATTTTTCTGATTCATTTTAAGTTTGTTCCTCATGAAAATCAATCAACATAATTATATAATTTTTCTAGAATTTTCGAAGTTCATTAAGATAGGTGGATCAGCCTCCAAACGTCCGTGCTAGACATTCTTGTTTGTAATTCCTAACCGCCTGAAATGCTTTTTTTGTATAGATGTTGCTTATGAAATGCTTTTTTCTCATAATTTGGATGAGTATTTCCAAGCCATACCTATCAAAAATCATCATTTACTCTTGCTGTTCAGTTCATTCCCAAGTATGAGTTCTATGTTTGTCAATTTTTTAGTGATTTTTATAAATCTAATTTCTAGTTGATTCCTTCTAGAAAATTGCATGTATAGATGTTCTTCATGAAATTTTTTTTTCAAATTTTTTGGACAACATTCACTTGGTGAAAATCCCATAAAATCGTCTTTAGGTTATCCTTGCCTTGCTTTAGTCCGAATTGGTATTCGTGCGGAATTAGTTGTGTAATTGTGATCACTTGACTATAATGTCTTCATGAAAGTTATTATACATCTCAATATCATTTTAAGAAAGTATAAATTATTCCAAATGGATGTCACTAACCCACATATCACATGTATTAGTGGAATTTTGATTCTGTCATCATACATGTTGATTATGTTTACTTTGCCTTTGTTAATTTTGTACCATGCATTGTGATCATATTCAGGTGTAAGTCCCTTAATGAAAAATTTTCATGATCCTATATACAATCTATATGATTTTCTCCCATTTTTTCCATGTCATATAAGAGTTATAGGCCATGCATTTTTTGAACATGCTACTGCTCTATATGTTGGAATCTCGTGTGTTTGTGCAAATGCTATAAATTAGGCATGAAATCAATCTTAGTTGAACCTAGGGTCTCTGAGGAAGCCTAAGAACATTCCTTGAACTTTCCAATTATGTCAAGTTTGGTCCATTTTCATATCAATAGACTCCTTTTCCATTTTTGTGAAGTTGCCCTGAAATCTGAAAATTTTGCAAATTTAGAATGCATGTTGGGGCAATTATGTGTCTGCATTTTGCCAATTTCACGCGAATTTTTTCCATAAATATTCTGAAGTCGAGTCCTTTATGAGCATTAACTTCATCCTTAGGACCATCTTGTGTTGAATTTTGAGAATTTTTGGACATCATCAACTAGGACAAATCACCATGAGTTTGCCTTAGAATCCTGTTGTCCTGTTCTGTTTTGAATGCATTGCCCTGTATTCTTTGATTTTTATAAAATCATGCATAGATTTTCTTAGGAAACTTTAATCATGAAAGTTGTTCTATATTGAGTACTTGATGTGCTATAATTTTTGT